>OX103943.1:53358596-55758596 GCA_944470405.2 Schistosoma mattheei
TTTCAAGGAAGGTTGCATAAGGTCCTCCTGTCCACACTGTCAGACGCTTTCTCATAGTCAAGGACGATGGTTTATAGTGGCGAGTCCCATTCGATCGATTGTTCAACGACTATCCGTAGTGTGGCGATTTGATCTGTATATGACCGATCTTTGTGGAATTCACTCTGTTGATCTCGAAGCTGGACATCTACTGAATCCTTCACACGGCTCAGCAATACTCTGTTGAAAACTCTTCCTGATACCAATGGTATGATGCCTCTGTAGTTAGTTCTCACAATTGCTCAGATCTCTCTTCCTTGGTATATTGATGAGATATCATTCTTCCCAATCTGTCGGCACTTGTTTTTCCTCTCACATGTCTTTAAAGAATGTGTAGAACATCTTTCCGGTTACCTCAGTGTCTGATTTCAGTGCTTCGGTTCGTATATTGTCAGATCTTGCTGCTTTTCCACTCTTGATTCGTCTGATGGCCATGCCGATTTCTTCGATCGTTGGTAGTGACAGCTATAGGAATGTCTATGCGTTCTGCTTCGGTGTCCGATGGATTGAATGGAGCTGACTTAAGAATTCCTCGAAGTATTCCACCCATGTGTTGCTCTGTTCTTCACTTTCAGTGGTTGGATTGCCTTCTTTATCCTCGGCCGGTCTCTTTGGTTTACTATATTTCCCTACCAGTTTCTTTGTCATGTCATATAGTTGATTCATATTTCCTTCTCTTGCAGCTTTTTCCGCTGCAGTCTCTAGCTCTTCCACGTATTTCTGCTTGTCAGCTCTAATGCTCTTTACTTGTTTGTTCGCGTCTGTGTATTCGGCTTGTGCTTTGGCTTTCTCTGTTCTTGTTCGGCTGTTGTTAATTGCTGTTTTCTTGAATCTTGTCTAGGGTTTCGATGGAGATCCATTCCTTATGATGCTTCTTGCGGCCCAGAACCTCCTGACACGTTGAAGTTAATGCTTCTTTGATCCCTTTCCAATTATCCTCCATAGTAGTTTCCTCTTCTGTGAGATCTTGTAAGGCTTAGAACCTGTTGTCGGGAGTTATCTTGAATTCGTTAAGTTTGTCATTGTCATGATAGAAGGCTGTATTGAACTCTTGTAATGCTATTTATCCAGTTGTCCAATGCTTCTTGAGCCTCATTTTCATCTTGCTAATCACCAGATGGTGATCCGAAGCTATATCAGCCCCCTTCCTGGTTCTCACATTTTCCATTAACCTTCTGACCTACAAATATGATCGATCTGACTATCTATATTGTGATCCAGTGAGACCCATGTAGCTTTGTGTATGTGTTTATGGGGGAATATCGTGCCACCGAAAATCATTTTGTTGAATGAACATAAAATTGCAAATATCTCCCCATTCTCATTCCAATATCCCAGTCAGTCCATGTCGTCCCATGATATGTTTATACGCGGTATTATCCATTCCAACTTCGGCGTTCAGATCTATCAGGATAGTCAGGTCCTTTCCTGAGCACTTCGCTATGATAGATTGAAGCCTCTCATTCAAATGATCTTTATTGTCGTCGTTGTTATCATTTGTGGGTGCATGACATTGGATAACATACATTATGATTCCCTCCTTTGTTTTGAAGGATCCTATTGTGATTTTCGATCTATGGGATTCCCATCCTATAAGTGCTATACGTGCTTCTTTGGACGGCATCAGAGCAACTCCCTGAGTGTGTTAAACATTTTCCCTTTCTTGACCAGAGTACAGTGACATCTCTCCCGAATCTGTCATTTTCTGTCTAGCTTGGGTTCAATGAGTCTCACTGATTCTGTAGCTATTTGACTAGTCCTCCCGGTCTCATACATTGTCCGAACATTCCATGTACCTGTATTAATTCTTGCTCTAGTTGTTAGAAGGGACATCAACCTAGTGACTTCGAATAATATCAGCTTTCATCATGAGGCGTCATAATCCTTACTTGAACTCAGAGGGAAGAGTTTGAATGGTTTAATTTGTTTATTCTGGTTAGCGTTTTTTGACCAAGGTTGTCTTCTACGGGATAAAGTTGTTGACCCCATGTTCAACCCTCCTTCTTTACTTGGGCTTAGGACCTGCAGTAATTGTAGAAGAGCTACAGGCTGAGTTACGCATACAAAAGGCATATCACTTTCCAACTCAACCTACGGCTTCTGAGACTTATTCTCATACTTATCGAATGATGTATACACCTTTCAGAAATTTACTGTTCACTTCTGTGACTGTGGGACGTGGGCGTTTACGGTACTGGATGTATGTAAATTTTAGATATTCAGTTACAAATATCCTCAGAATATTTCGAAAGGGTTCGTTTATTATTCTGCAAATTTTAAATATAATAAATTTGCATGTATTTATGTCCTGCTCAGTGATTTCATAGTCTTTATTCACCGTGAATTTCTGCTTTTTTGATTCTGTCATTCTCCGCTGTTACAATTTTTATCGGATTTAGACAGTAATCTATTTTTAGAGTTTTTATTTGTCTGTATTGGCCCGGTTATGCAACTGTTTGGAAAGGACATTTCTTTTTCAGCGTTTAGACCTTGGCTCTGTTAAACCAACAGACCTATCTGGTTAGGACTTTGCGAAATCTCCTTGTTATTATTTTCTGCATCTAGCAAACCCGTATTTTAGATCATATTGATGATTTAATCAAATTAATAAATAACTCATATGAGACATTAGATCTTTTTGTCACTGGCTATGTTTCAACTGACTGAAATTCAGATGTGCAGGTAATGATGTGTAACTCCACAGTCAATAACCTCAACCATATCAGTGTTCTAGCTTGGGACGTGTGTACACATCTCGGACAACCAAGTGAAGAACGGGATCATCTCTAATCAGTATAAATTCATTAGTGGTAGACTGGATAACGATGATTGCTCTACATATCACATCATTTCCTTTATCTATTAACAAAATTTAGCACAGTCATCACCAAGCTACTATCGGACACTCCCTCTGTATATAAAACATACCATAGAAAACCAGTGTGTGCAGAAGTGTCGCTTCCTTCAGGGAGCCCATTTAGAACACGGTTATATCTTAGTTTTTGAAATCCATCTTTTACAGTGACAAGTAAGACTGTTTTCTTAACAGACTGATTGAAGCAAAGTTGCTTAATCCTGAAATAAAATGAAATTAAACTGTTTTTGAGCTCGGCCATCAAATGAGTGGGAAATGATGACAGTATAAGTTTGGTACCTGGGGAAATAGATATATTTGTTGATTACCATCTTAATGTCCGAGGATGTGGGAATTTGAAAGGCTTCAACGTTTCGTTAAGTAGATGTTTAAGCATGCCATATACATGACATTAATAGATCCGACTATTTAAGCTCAATATAGTCTTTAGTAATAAGATTTACCTTTTATGGATTTCATTAAAATATTGTCTAGCAACATTGTATTCAAAACAACCTATGAAAAACATCCCGTAGGTTGATGAAGCATCAACAACTTAGTTGGATAACCTATGACGTAACCTTTGAAAAATCTCGATCAATTTATCTATAGATATTAATTGGGAAATATTCTTTCAGTAGTCATTTTTATTTTTTTGAAGGAAAATCCTTATTAGTTACCTCATCTAATTAATAGTTCCATTAAACCAAAATAACTGTAACTACCTTAAGTTTCATTTAAAGGTCATTTGTTTTGAGTAATTTCTGTTATTTAGGTCAATAAAATAAATTCATACTCGTATCTTGTTATCATACAAAGGGAAAAGCAAGATTCTCTGATACAACACAGCATGCACCAATCCAATCACAATTGACGGAGAAGATTTTGAACATGTAAAAACCTTTACATATTTGGGCAGCATCATTGATGAACATAGTGGATATGATGCAGGTGTGAAAGCGCGGATCGGTAAAGCGAGAGCAGTATATTTACAACTGAAGAACATCTGGAACTCAAAACAACTGTCAACCAACACCAAGGTCAGGATTTTCAATACAAATATCAAGACAGTTCTACTGTATGGAGCGGAAACCTGGAGAACTACGAAAGCCATCATCTAGAAGTTACAGGTATTTATTAACAGTTGTCTGTGCAAATTACTTCGGATCCGTTGGCCGGACACTACTAGCAACAACGTACTGTGGGAGAGAACAAACCAGATCCCAGTGGAGGAAGAAATCAGGAATAAGCGCTGGAAGTGGATAGGACACACAATGAGGAAAGCACCGAACTGCGTCACAAGGCAAGCCCTCACATGGAATCCTGAAGGTCAAAGGAAAAGAGGAAGACGAAAGAACACATTACACCGGGAAATGAAGATAGAAATGAGAAAAATGAACAAGAATTGGATAGAACTAGAAAAGTAGGCCCAGGACAGAGTGGGTTGGAGAATGCTGGTCGGCGGCCTATGCTCCATTGGGAGCAACAGGCGTAAGTAAGTAAGTAAAGTATATTGTTATCATGAGAATATAAATCAAGGTTACACTATAAATCTTTTTGAAAAATGAAATGATTTACAGATTAAGTATAATGAAGTTATATTTGCTACAAGTAAATTACAAATTAGTCTTAACGACAAAGTTTATTGATTTTTAATTTTCAGATTTATTCTCACTTTAAACGTACTTTTAATAAAGTGATAATAATAATAATAATAGAAAATAAATATTTCAATATGTCAAAAAAATATTAAAATGCATAAAAGTATACCATATATCCCATTGAGGGTGTGACTTGTAGTTATTTTTAGGAAGTTTAACTTTTTTTTTTGTATATACTTGATAAAACATAAATTATAACAAGACCTCAAAATCACTACAGATACTTTGTATCAGCGAATGGATCCAACTAGAGAATTACTACAAACTAGAAAGTATTGAATGATTTCTTTTATGATTGATTTCAAACCTTTCATCTATAACTATTTTGTAAATGAATTTCATAAATGTTTTATAAATAGATGTGAATTGTCGAGTTAATAATACTGATAATGAGCCAGTTAACAATATGGTATTTGATAATGATAACAAAGTGATTGAATCATTAGTTTCAATTTGAAGTGTTATATAGGGATGGGTTTTAGAAGAAAAGTATTCTGTTCTTTTATGTAATACGTTTGTCAGCTTGCTTAATGAAACATATTTTTATGTTGTAATTAAAAGAATAGAATAGTAAATAAAGGTAGTATTTTTAGTAATTAATGAGTCCTAAATAAGAGAAAATATACATTTTGGATTCCACTGCTCGCCACTATTCAAATTTAATTATAATAGTTATTGTAATTACAAACTTCAAGTTTTTTATTAACTGAAATATTCACCTTGAACTGTTGCTAGTCTATAAAACCCCTTATATACACAAAAACCTTGACTTTATGCATTTCAAAAAGTGGTATACAGATGAAACCTTAGAACTTCGCTTAATTTTTTATATGTTACAGGGTAGTATTTGTTCGACTCTTCTAAACACTAGTTCGGATTTCTCTCTGGTTGATGTTAAAAAACTTTAGTTATAATTTCAAATGAATCTCAGACAGATTAAACGCTGTTTTCTTGTAATTTTCAACTAATGAATAGAATATGTATATTGTGTGGTAAAGATAAGTTAGCTTAGATAAGATAGAATTCCTGATGTTGATTATTACGAGACATAAGTTTACAATGAAAGGTATTGAGATTTACTTGATATAATATTTGTGATTACGTATAATTATGTAGGTACATGTGCAGTTTTATACATTTATATGAAAAAATTCATTAGATAATGGGCAAATCACTATGAATTGAGGAGTCCCATACTAGGACGAAACGGCCGTCCAGTGCTTCCAGGTATTCCATGGTGGTCTAGCTTCAGTTGACTCATGATTTGAATCTGTGTAACTCTTAAATGTTTATAAACAAGTTGCCTTATTATAAAACTAGTTATATATTGATATTTATTATTGTGATTTGATAATTATCTCATTTAGAAAGTATCACAGTAGTTTTACCTTACTGAATAAATTTGTATGTTCCAGCTTGCCAGTATAAAAATCTCATAATAATATTTTTTTGTTTTCGTAAATATCAAACAATTTTTAGTTGTTAACCAAAAAATTTGAAACTGAATATCGAAGATTCAGGAAAAACGTGATCTCATATGTAAGTTGAATAATTAAGTTGACTTAGTGAGTCTACTACTTTTTACAACCTTAAGTATTTTACAAATAGGGATCTGAATTACAAATAGATCAGTAAGTCATAATCAACGTATAAGATGACATATCTACATCATCTCAAGTTTCTACACTACATCAGCGTAAAAAGATGATAATGAAATACACTGTGCATCAATCAAAGTAACAATATCTTCAATGGCTAGAAAAAATGGTTGCCTAACATAACGACTATAGTTTTAAAAGTGAGAATAAATTTTCGTGAATTAAAAATGTAGAATCAAATTGAAGTTTAATATTTCGGAAATGATAAAAAACCCCACTAAAATTGAGAGTAATGTCAATCATATGAATGCGTTGGTGCTTCATAAAGTAAAGTTGCTTAACTATCATTTCAATTTAACTCTCACTAATGAATATTTTGAAGTGGATGTCATATGAAATATATAGGAATATTCACAGATACTTTTTAATTGGTTAATTCATCTTGAATTGTAAACAAAAAATTATTCAGTGAGTATATGTAAACTATTAGGTATTTGAAAGATATCCCTACTTGTAGAGTAGATAGATTAAGCTACTAGTGGAATCCAGGACATATATATTCTATGTGGGACACGTTAGCTGGATGTAACTTTATCTCTTGGATCCTAATACTACTCGTGATCCACCTATTTTATGAAACTTGTGAAATGAGTTTTTCAACCTTACTAACCAATATTTCATCTATACCCAATATTGACAGATAATTCCCATTTAAACATTAAATTAAAACACGAATTTCAGCGAAGGGATCTCTTTTCAACGAATTTATTATCAAGCTGTACAATCGTATATATATGAAAATTTTGTTTTTGTAAAAGTATATATATATATACGATTGTACAGCTTGATAATAAATTCGTTGAAAAGAGATCCCTTCGCTGAAATTCGTATTTTAATTTTAATGTTTAAATGGGAATTATCTGTCAATTGAAGAAATGCAAGGACCTTATGACGATGAAAGGGCTCAATGAGTTCTTACGTTACACCGTCAAGCTTGCGTTAGTGAAATGTGAGATCAATTTTCTCGAAAGCTGTATCGAAAATAATGATTATCCTAAACGTTTCTGGAAGGCATTAAGGCGAAACCATATTCATCCCAATGCAAAAACACTCAAACGTCATGCACTCAATTATATCGATGCTATCAAATCTCGAAAAGTCGAACTAGATCGCAACATATCTCTAAGAAGTCACGCATTGTTTGAATTGTCGTTAGATGAACGTAAACAATTTGAGGACTATGTTACTAATGTTACAGAAAAACAGTCACAAAAAGCTAAACGTAAACACTTGGAAACATTGCAACACGTAGACGTGACTAAAAAGTTTCCAGAACATCCAGAAAAGTATGTATTTAATCATTCTTCTATTAAACTTTCGCCAGTCCAAATGCAGGCCTTATCATTGGGTCCCAAGTTCTGTAACAGCACCTCCAAAACCAGTAGACTTCATACGCAAATACAATTCGAAAATCTATCAAATCAAACTCATGATCTTATGCCGACATCTCCACAAAATCTCCAGCACTTTAAGTCCACATTACTGGACTGCAGTCATGGATTCGTTAATGCACATTGTAGTAAGAATAACCTATTAACTAAGAACCACTTGGATCAGCTAATACTGTTGAAAAGAAATAAGGATTTAATCCTAAGTAAACCTGACAAAGGAGCTGGTGTAGTACTACTTGACCGCAAAGAATATTTGGATAAAATGAAGTTAATTCTAGAGGATGGTACTAAATTCTCCAAACCTAAAGAAGTTGATAAAACATTACAAATCGAAAAACAGCTAACAGATGTTGTTAAAAATCTTAAGAATAAGGGGATAATAACCCAAGATTTATATAATCACATGCGTCCCATGGGTTCAGTCATCCCGCGCTTATATGGACTACCGAAAATACATAAGCTGGGTTTACCGTTACGACCTATTTTGGACATGTCAAGTTCTCCATACCACAGAATCGCCAAATGGTTAGCGGAAAAATTGGAACCGGTTAGAAGGCAAGTATGTAAACATTCTATTCATGATACTTTTCAATTTATTGATCGTATTAAGGACGTTAATGCTTCCGAAAAACACATGTTCTCGCTTGACGTTAATTCTTTGTTCACTAGCGTACCTTTAACCGAAACAATATGTTATATATGTGAGTATATTGATTCTAACAATATAGATCTAGGTTTGCCAACTGAACATTTGAAAGAATTATTGTTACGCTGTACTTTTAATGTCCAGTTCAGTTTCAATAATGAAATATATAGACAAAGGGATGGGATCGCAATGGGGTCTCCATTGGGTCCAATTTTAGCAGACTGTTTCATGGCAAAAGTAGAAAACGACCAACTCCGTTCAATGATCAATCGATTCCACCTGTACGTGAGATACATGGACGACACGTTTGTTGTTTGTGACAATAATATTGATTTAGATGATATTCTACATACCTTTAACTCGTGCCACCCTTCCATAGACTTCACGTTAGAAAGGGAACAAGACCAATCAATTCCTTTTCTCGATGTACGTCTGATGAGAACGAGTAATGGTTCTTTAAAAAGATCCATCTTTAGAAAACAAACATGGAATGGCCAGCTAACCAACTTCTATAGCTGGGTTCCGTTAAGTAGGAAGAGAAACCTTATCCATTCTTTATGCCATCGCATACATCACATATGCAGTACGGAATGCATTAACGAAGAACTCGCATTCCTGAAGAAGACTTTGACGGAAAATGGTTACCCAGAACGGTTCATAGAAAAGAATATGAATAAAAGTAGTCGCGAGAAGAATTCTAGTTGTTCCGTTCCAAAGAAAAACCTTTATATAAGTCTGGAATTTAAAGGTGACCGAACATCGGACGTAATCAAAAACCGTCTAACAACAACTATTAGAAGAACATTTAACGCGGCAAAACTGCGAATATCCTTCACTAGTAGAAACTTATTTTCTGTATCCATAAAAGATAAGCTTCCGCGTCTGGTCGCCTCCATGTGCATCTACCAGTTCACCTGCTCTTGTGGAGCAAGGTACATTGGCCGTAGCCAGCGCTCGCTTTCAACTCGGATACGAGAACATATCCCAGCCTGGTTCTATAAGGGTGAAAGGAAAGCAGTTAGGAGTTCTATACTTGAACACCTAATCGACTATAACCATTCAACAGATCCACAAATTGATTTTAAGGTTGTTTATATGATTCGTTCAAATCTACCCAGATTTCTTCGTATACAACTTTTAAAAATAGCCGAAGCTCTTGCCATCCAGGAGCTTAAACCAGAACTATGCGTACAAAAGAAGTACGTCTTATCGTTATCGTTACCTTGGCCTTAATTAGTTTGATTATCCTACTATTATGTTATTATTATTATTATTATTATTATTATTATTACTGCATTCCCCCTTTACTTATGTCTTATATTCTCATTGTTTTATTCGTAAATACTCATCATATCACCATATTTTTCTACACCTCTATGACCTTTAATTATTATATCAAAAACATTTTAATCATTTAATCATCTTATTATAATCACTAAATCTATTGTTATTGTTATTATTCATATTACGTAATCTAGTATTATAACCTTTATATTAACTGTGTTCACATTTCCTCACGGAATTAGTACTTTTACAAAACCAAAATTTTCATATATATACGATTGTACAGCTTGATAATAAATTCGTTGAAAAGAGATCCCTTCGCTGAAATTCGTATACCTAATATTCTTCTTTTCATTTCACCAATACATACCAGATGATTTAATCATATACAAGCAATACTTTGAAAGTGTTCTATTATCAAATATCAGCCATCTCTATTCGTGTTCTACCCCCCATACATAACGTCTCAAAAACTATTAATTGATTCCAAGTAAACTGTTGCACCATAATATCCACATTTTGACAAATCAAAGAAGCATCTGTCCGTAATCTGACTTAACTCTGCATCAAATAAGGTCTTATTTCTAATCCCATTTTATTTCTAATTCATTTCTATTGTATTTCACTCTAATCATAAGGATATGAAATTTTAGTTACTAAAAAATATTCATGACACAGGGTTAGTAAAAACTCTTTATTAAAATATGAAATATATACGAAAAGTACATGTACAATAGCATTCAACTTTCAGTATGATCATTTATATCCCAAATGTTCACTAATGATACAAATCAGTAAATGAATACTTCGTATAAAGTTAGTCAACTTTTCGCAGTGTTTAATAAAAGTGTGATATCTAGCATTTTTGAACATTTTTTCGTTCATTTAGTTAATGAGTGCTACATATAAGACCATGAATTGCACTGAGGTTGTGAATCTTCATCGACTGAGATGGTTGGGCCACGTGTCACATATGTCTGAACACCTATTGCCACTACACGCAATGCTGACTAATGTTGGGGATAGTTGTAAGAAAGTTAGGGGCGGCCAAACCAAAACAAGAAACCAGTGCTTAAAGTCACTAACTTCTGGTCTTAGCCACGTTATTAAATGCAGACTACTTGGTTGGGGTCTGCAAGACTACTGTAACCAATGGTTGGAGACTCTGGGTGACATGGCTCAGAAACGATCACAATGTAGTCGGTGTATACACTCTTTGTCTTCTCTTAAACTATGAGATTAAAACCACCTCTTATCTTTCTACGTACTAATTCTTTCTTCCTGTACTACATTCTTATATTCAATCTTTCTTTTATATATTACCACCATTGAATTAACTACTTCTATTAATCCGGTGTTCATCTTGTTGTGCTAATGCGGTATATCAACTTGGACCGATGTATATATGTGCCTGGTCCTACGTTATAGCTGCCTGACTGACTGAGGATTTCATTTCATTCGTCTAAATCTATCTACATATCTTCTATGAATATACCACTGTGGTTCACCCCAGCATACTGGATGAAAAAAAGCAGATAAAGTAAAATTTATAGCATGAGATGAAATCCTTAGTAAAAATTATAGCTCTTAAATCTAGTACACATTGACTCAATAAATAGAAGAACGCCTGATACTATACACATTAAAGATTGAAACACATATGGGCCACCAATTCATAGATATATATCGTATATCAATATTTCTTTTTTAACATCTTTAAATACTTCATTATATAAAAGTAAATTGTTCTATTCAAAATAGTAATATAAATAAACATTTTTTTAAAATTTCATACTAAATAATTGATAGTTGAAATCAAACTATGATTATACATTATTATATAATACATTGAATAATCATAAAATAAATTCTAATCTGTCATATTATTTATATTTTTAACCAATAAGAATACAAGAGAGAGTTCTAAATCAAATCACTGAAAGATCTTATATATATATATATATATATATATATATATATATATATATATATATATAATAAGATAGAAATTTATCTTGATTAATGAAAACATTTAAATATGAGAGATTTAAACAAAACAATAATTGTAATAACTAAAATGATCAATTTTCAATACTCTGTTTAATGTGTAAATATTGTTCAATGAACAAAAGAATTTCATACAGAGTTTATCATTATTATATTTGATGTATGTTTACTAGTTTATTGTATAAGTTGGCGCTTTAATATGATGATATAATAAAAGTCTTCTTTTCAATCTATACATTAAATTATCAGCAAATTTTACAGATTAGTGGTACAAAATCAATGAGAAAAGTTTTTTTTTCTAAAAAAAAAACGATATTATTCTTGTTGATTTCGTCTTTCTGCTTGTAAAGCTTTAAGTCGGTCTAATTCTGATTGTATTAATCGAAATTCTCTATTGGCTTGTTCAATTTCATAAGCTCGTATTGCTGCTTGCCAACGATAATCTATAAAAGTTAAATGAAATATATCTTATTAACAAGACTACATAGAATAGTTATATATTATGAATTATAAAAAAACGAATTAAAACGAAAATGAATATACTACTGAATTGGTAGCATTGGGAGGTCGTTTCATTTTATTATGGAACTCCTCAGCAGTACGCATTCACGATCCCGCATGCAGGATTCAAACCCAGGATTGGTTGTAGTTAGACATTAACACCATTGGATGCTGGCTAAGTGGTCTAGAGGCTAAGCGTCCATATGCGAAACCGAAAGTCCTGGGTTCGAATCCCAAGTGCAGGGTTGTGGATGTATATTGCTGAGGAATTTCCTACTAGAATAAAATAGCCATCTATTGTTTCCAGATTTTCCAGGGTGGTCTAGTTTAAATCATCTCATAAATCCGACCATTAAAAAAGTATTGTAAACAAGGAATTTTAATACTTAGCACCTACTTAATGAAATATATTTGCTGCTTCAGATAATTTATTATTTAATTTCAGTTTCATTTTAGGCATGAAAGAGCTTATATTTTCTAAATAAATTAAAAAAAGAAATACATTACTATTTCATGATTTAATAAATATTTTATTGTTATGGCAATAAATGATTGTTTAATCAATCGATAATGAATGAACGCTTCAATTCATTTAAAATTATTCATTAATTTTATTTGTTTAGCTGTAACGGACAGAATAAAAATGGAAATGATCAAAATTTAATTCTTATAATTCTAATTTTTGTATGTTTTTCCTTTTTTTTTTAGAAAAAAAGAAAAAAAAAGATGTTAGGTAATAAAACAATTAACCAGAATTAAAGTTATACAATGTTGAAATGAAGTATAGGAATTAAGAGAAAAAAAACAATCTCCCATTAATCTTGCATACACTACTATTACTGCTATTATTATTATTATTACTCTGCTAATTTGACCATTAATATTACTGACAATAATAAAGTACATTTTTAATGTTTTATTATTTCAATACGACTAATTATTGTTACAGAGTTGCCTAGCAGCAGTAACCATCTACACTTGATTCGTAGTAGTTATTATTAACTCAAATTATTACAATATTATAATTTTACCAAATTAAAGAACAAATGAGGAGAAATGAAGGTTATTTTTTTTTAAAAAGGAAAAACACAAAAATGTATTGTATATTCAATGTATACATTCGTCATTTCTATGTCATTTTATAATAAACTATTGTTAATACCATAATTAACTATATAATTGTTAATGATTCTTCTGTTTAAATATAGTTTAATTTATTCGAAAGGTGAAAATCTACTTAAGAACTAAAACAGATTAAGATAATGGGAAGATGTTGAAAAAATAGTCATATTTGACTTACTTTATTTGATTATAAAGTATGGAATATTGAATATAATATATATATTTCATTTTGAACTTAATGCCTTAAGTTATCACTTGTTTCCTTTGTATTATTATATGAACAGGCTTCAATGAAACTGTTATGACCCGATAAGCATAATGAATGGTAACGTTTGGGATCCATTTATGGACCAATACTATACGTACATTTCTATTATATAATTATTAAATAACTAAACTATTCATATTTGTGTCCCTCTTATTATGAGCTTTATTTTAACCTATGAACTATTATTCTACGATTTACCATTCTTGAATTATACCCTGTCTATTATTTACTACCTCCCACATTCACAGCCATATTTGGCCAAATCTTGTATAAATGTTGTTTCCTATCGTATTGGTACGATGTAGTCTGTTTGATCGGTATATAAACCGAGTATGTTTGAAATAAATGATTTATATTGCAGAGGCTGAGATTGGTGTTCTGGACTTAACTGGCTGGGCTAGGGGGAAAGCAGGGCTAATCAGGACTCTAGACTGCTCGTAAGTGTTTTACGCGTCATTGGTCCGATCGATAAATCACTGCTCTCTAGTCGGCAGTATCGCTACGTTATACATTAACAGGGCACACAGGCCGCAAGTTATAACAGAAACATTTAGGCCTATAAAAATGTTAAAATTTGATGTTAATCTGAACAGATTATAGAATTTTTTATGTTTTTCATTATATCATAGAACATTTGTTGTTTTTATTTGATGAATTAAGCTATAAGATATAAGAAACTTTGAGTTTTAACAGCTTTAACGCAGCACATATTGTCAAACGATGAAGTTTTAAAACGATCACTTTACAGTCAATCACCTTCCTATAGTAAACAACCATCTCTTTGGTAATTTACTCATTGTTTGCTGAAGAATTCATATTCATCCAAACAGTTCTAATACTCTTGATTATTCTGTCAAATGGCTCGAACTTTAGTGTGTTATGGTCCGAATCATTAAAAGCTGATGAGTCATACTAAGCACAAAATATGAGTACACATATTCCTACTAGTTTATTTCTATGATCAAAATGTGTACTCTTTTATTTAATTACTGTCATTGTAGGAAAATGACAGCATCTAATATTATATTAATAACGGAAGATACTCAAATGAGTAAACTTGAAACTTGAATCAGATTTTCTTCAACGGTACATTTGTATCAAATTTGATTATGTCCTTGAAGTAAATAACCCAAACTCGACCAGTTTAAGGGCTAATGATCTTCTTAGACATTTCATTTTATGCTCTACCCAGTTTTATTGAAAACAATAAAATTATAAACTCGTACCATGAATATCTAAAATCCTTATAAGCAACCATCGTAAAAATATGACCATCGCATCAGTACTTTTAAAAACACCTTAATCTTGATAGTTTTTCATATAAATTGACCAAATGATCTCTTCTTTAGAAAAGCTTTGCCTAAATTGTTGTTTGCATTCAATCTTTTGCTCTGAGAAGTCATTTAAACTGAGATCACTGGAGAGCAAAGAGTTATATGAAATAAAAGTTACCATTTGTGATTCAAAAAATAAAAGAGGTGATCCTATCATCAGCGACTTACCTTTATTGATTGATCACTTAGTTTATCTTGTTCAAATCAATTAAGCTTGTTTGTTTGAACAAACAACAGTAAATAACTTATCTTTGATTGAACACAACACTAGTCTAGCAATTCCAAAAATAAAACTAAGTAAGCACTAACCAATTTTGTGACACATAAGCTCAATTTTAAATCCCAAAAGTAGTTCAAAGTTTTAATAAGGAACATTTTGAAGATACGAGTTATTACAATCGTTTGACGAACTTACCTCTCTCATATTGAGGTGAAAAATAATCAGGCTTATTGGGCTTGTTGACGCCGTCCAGTATCGTTAATCTCCTATCTTTTTCCACTTTCAAGGCCTCTTCAAGTGTATTTTCAAGAGCAGCCATAAGAGCTAGGTTATGACCTCCTGTATGCTCATAGACTCCACGTAGAGTTCTGTATGGATACAAATAAATTATTTTGTGTACTGTTTTGTTTCAGCTTAGAAAAGATGTAACATTTCACATTTTATTACGGTGACAAGGATCATAAGGTATTTGGACATATTCAATTACTAATCTGAAAACCAGAATATTAACCTGAAATGATAACCTATAGACTAAATGTTAATAGCTTGTTTCTTTGACCTCTCTCACAATTCTCATTTCACAGCTAGATGTTTATTTGTCATCTATGTATTCACAACAATCCAAAGTTATTGAGTGCTTTTCTCAGCAAGAAAATCAAGTTGGGGACAGAAAACTTAGATTTAAAACTTCAATAGTTACTTGGAATACTGTAAACTATTAAAACCAATATATAACTAAACCATAGCCTTGAACTTATTTTCAGGATTATTATAAACTTTCCAGAAATTCGTTTTCATTGGGCCTTGATTATTCTAATAGAATTTCAGGACGTGAAGCAAACTACTAGATAAAAAGAGCAATCCTCCCAGTAAATGTCCACTAGTTATCTACTGTAAGTAGATCCATTTTCATAGAAATTTCTGTAATTCTGCAGAACGACTATAAGCAAGATGATGTGGTGTATTATATCATTGTTTGAAATTATTCATGTCTTTGAATACTTCTCCGTAATTATCAGAAGATAAATAGTTATTCTAAGATGGCTGAATTTATTGACAGGTAGTATAGACAGATGCAAATAAAGTGATGTTTGAGTGATAGATGTAGGTTAGTTTGAAGCTGAAATGTTGATTCATTTTCTGCAAAACTTAGATATTTATTTCCTGCGATATCTGACAGTAAATATTTTTCTTTTATGCGCGTCACATTAACTTTCCATTTCATAAGCAAGTCTAAAAATATAGTCAAGGGGGTTACAATTCTTTCGGTTAGCAAAAGTGGTGTGATTGTGGCAAAAAATGAAATGGTTAGGCACACAAAACCACTGAATCTTATGGCTAGTTTTTCGGTAGTTCAACTTAGCCGAAACAAATTTGGAGTCATGTTGCATAAAATATAGTTATTTGAATTTCTATAACTAAGATCTCACTCCTTCTGTTTCCAGAAATTTGTTTGAGGAGAAATCGTGAGACTTTTCTACTGAATCACCTTATAGGACAGTAATAGGTCACAGTTATTGTATATTACTAACAAAAATTGTGGTTCCAATCGTTTACGATCTATTATAGTATTTAAGAGGAAAGTAAGGCATATTTTCATAATTTTCACAACTCATGTAAAATGCTAGTGCTCTTTGTTAGTTGTTTAGGGAAAGACAGAAGATTTTTACCGGCAACAACATACTTTAGTTTCTGGACAGTTGAAATCGCTAACAAGATGTCTGTTTTAACTTCTGGATCCAAGGATATTTATCTTGAAGACTGGCCATTGTTAAATATGTTTAGCAACATACAGAATAAATGGAGGAATATGTTTATGTTTGAGACAGATATATACCCATGTAAATACAAAGAAACTCCCAGAAGTTTGTCGGCACTTTCTGGTACGACGAAAGACGTCTCAAATGACATAATGTGCTGTCTTGAAAAATGAATAGATTCAAAAGTTAACAATTTCCACTCATATGGCCACCTAGTGGGACGTTGGCCAAACTCAAGTTATTCGAAATTATCTTGAGAGTACAAAAAGGGGTGGTCAATGACTGATACAAACATGCAAGGTGAAAAGAATAAATATGGCAGGACTCCGCGAAATTAGAACACGAAGAGCTAAATGATCGCAAAGAAATCTCATATTTTGATCATTCATAAGAAACGGAAAGCAATAACTCATAAGATAGCTTAGATACAATGTAAAGGCAGTATCAGTGATTCATGACACGAGAAGTACTATGGTGTTAGACATCACAGCAATGTCATCTATTTGTTGGGTTTTGGTTCAACGTTTCGCTGACAATCTTGTTTTTCATTTATTATAAATGAAATCGGCCCAGGCTATAATTTTACGATACTTGAGAAATATTGGAGCAAGATAGGTTAATGCAGAATAATCATCGTAAGGCTTGTTATCATCCGTGTATAAACTGCACATTTATAATATGTCATAAGTAAGAAGGTATACTAGTTAGACATTAGGCAAGTTAAGAAAAAAACATTGGTTTCAGTGACCAATTGATCATTCACTTATGAAAAGTAGCTTTTAGTCCTGGGATAATTCTTCTGTGGTAGCCTCTTTACTATAGCCTAATATGATCATAACTTTGCATACTGTAGAATAGTTATTGTTTCGTCTACCAACTTCATGGTATGAAGGATATCCTTTGAAAAACTAATTATATCCCAGAACGAACGTGAAGTGAAGTACTTAATTTGGTTGTGTGACGGTCACTTTTATTTGTATTACTTCAAGGCAAGTGAGTTTGTAAAGGCGATATTATCTTGATTTTAGAAAGACGATTATTCTCTACATGCAAGCTAACCATACCACTTTTCGGGAAAAGAATGTTGTGAATAGTTTGAGGTCAACTAACATTTTGTATGAAAAGCACACCGAACTGATTTTAATACACTTCTTTTGTGAGGAACAGATTTCGTGTAACATAAATTCACTGATATATTGTGAAATATTATGAGCCATATAGTCCACCACGTAAAGTATACAAAGCGGAGCAACGTACACTTTAGTTCAGAATACCTTGTATATGAAACACCAGTTGACAAGATAATGGAACCACCCTCAATTTAATGTAATATATAATTCCAACTTCTCGACTAATAATATGAGTAAGATTATAACAGTGATTACCCACTAGTAATAACGACATACCTAATACAGTGACTTACCTTAACTCAATTACCAATTCACTATCAAGTGGATAGTTTTTCCGGTAAAATTCACTTTAAGTAGAAATAAAATGATTAGAAAACTCTTACTGTAAATGTAAAAATGATTCCTGAAATCTCCTCCTTTCTATCAAATCCATGGCAGTATAAGTAAAATTTCTCTTGGATTCTCTAAATTCTAATCATAGAAATACGGAACCGTACTCTTCAGGGGGTATTTCGGTACTGGGTGATATCTAGATGGCATATCAATATTTGTTGGAGGGTCAAGAAAACGTGTGCGGTGCTGTGAAGGTCTGTTAGGTTTGCGTATAACTTCATTTGAATCTGAAAGACGACTAACACCTGTAAATTATTTGTTTTGGCGAAGGAATAAATCTTTACTCTCACAGCAGTTGTTCACTGGAGCAAACTGTACACAACGCGATTTCGGAACCTTTGGTGAAGATAACTGTTCACAGTTCAACGAGCTAACTGGATTATGGCTCTCATACGCGTCACTATTTTCATTGGGTCTAAGCTCTGCGCTATATTCTAAACTTTTGCTTTTTCTGGGTTTTGCGAAAACAATGCTTTCTGTTCGGTATTTCCTCACCAGTTTTCTCAGCCTTTCCAGTTCTACTTCCAGGGCTAAAATTGTATATGCAAAAGCACAAATACAAACCTGATTTAATATCATCCATTTCTATCTTAGTTAAGATTATTATGGATGTCCGCAAAGTACATTTTCTCTCATTTTAAAAGTCATTCAGAGTCAGATGTAACGGTGACTGATGTGTTTAGATAACTAAAACAAAATGCTCACCAGACTACAAAGACTGTTATTTGAGAGTGACCCATGCAGTCTGTGCAGCAAAAAACGTGAAATCACTGTATACACATAAGATTATGAAAAATCTTTTTGACAAGCACATAAATAAGTGTGTTCATATATAAAGCGATCTATTGTTCACCATCTTTCCAAGTTCAATTTTTTCGGATATAACTGAATACGTGTGTGAGACTATCCTAGACAGAAGTTCTATCTTCTTCACTTAATGCTATTATTGCTTGAGCAATAAGAAACAACAGTCACTTTGCCATACCTGTTAAATTTCCTGATCCCTGATGTAAATAGATTTTATGACAATAAGCCAAATCCTCTCCGAAATTTGTAGCCATACGACTTGCATTCGCTTGGCATATATTTTGCTCAGAGTTAAATGAAAAAAAGCCCCATGCGGTTGGTGCTTCGTTGTGTAGTCGGTAAAATGTGTTTAAACTAAAGACACCGAAATGAGTTATAGATTACCTTGAGGAACTCATTTTCAAGTAAGTAGTTAACATCTGTTATATATCTCACAGAAATATGTACAGAACAAAGCAACAACAAGTATCAGATGTTTTTCACGATGTACAAATGTACAGGAGTGTAGTGATATAGTGATAATTACTTAAAATTTGTTGTCTTTCAACCATCTCTGCCGTAATAGGGTTTTCGAGCTAGCGAAGCTAGGTCAAGCATTTTCCCCTGACTACGACCCGATTAAAGACGTTGCTCTCACTCCAGATTACCAGTTTGAAGATTATGGGTTTTCTACATCTACCTGAAATCATATGTTTATTACCTTCCAGAGACCATCAATTTCTTACTTGTTTGCTTTCGGAACAAGCTATATAAAGATACCTATTTACCAGTTGAAACAGATAGCTTAGACATGACTAATAAACAAATCACAAAAGATGGGTTCTATGAAGCTTTTACCTTCTAGCAATACTAAAATAACAGAATTGCACTGTGCATAATTTGTTACAACAGCCGTAAATCACAGTATTCACTTAAAATTTTCAATAATGTACAAAAATGTTCTACATTCAATCGTATTTATTAAACTGCTCTCGCTCTACCAAATATCCCTTCGTAATATAACAATTCACACGAAATGATCAACGGTAACAAAGAGGGCTTAATGGAATATAACCAACGAAAATGGGTGAATGAATGTCATGAAATTTCAATGTCACAAAAAGAATCAACAGTATTAACATGACAGGTGCATTAACATCAGCGACAATCGGTTTCGTTGAGTGTAGTGTACTTCGAATGACCAAATTGCGTTCAGGTAAAAACTCCTTCCCTCATCTCTCAGGTTGTCAATCTTTGTAGTCCTGACAAATCCATAGTGACTGAAACCTGTACCATTATTGAAAGCTTGTGATGTACTGCCTGAACCAGAACTTACTTACTAACTTACGCCTGTTGCTCCCAATGGAGCATAGGCCGCCGACCAGCATTCTCCAACCCACTCTGTCCTGGGCCTTCTTTTCTAGTTCTATCCAATTCTTGTTCATTTTTCTCATGTCTATTTCCATTTCCCGGTGTAATGTGTTCTTTCGTCTTCCTCTTTTCCTTTGGCCTTCAGGATTCCATGTGAGGGCTTGCCTTGTGACGCAGTTCGGTGCTTTCCTCATTGTGTGTCCTATCCACTTCCAGCGCTTATTCCTGATTTCTTCTGGTTTGTTCTCTCCCACAGTACGTTGTTGCTAGTAGTGTCCGGCCAACGGATCCGAAGTAATTTGCACAGACAACTGTTAATAAACACCTGTAACTTCTAGATGATGGCTTTCGTAGTTCTCCAGGTTTCCGCTCCATACAGTAGAACTGTCTTGATATTTGTATTGAAAATCCTGACCTTGATGTTGGTTGACAGTTGTTTTGAGTTCCAGATGTTCCTCAGTTGTAAATATGCTGCTCTTGCTTTACCGATCCGCGCTTTCACATCTGCATCATATCCACCCTGTCCATCAATGATGCTGCCTGAATATGTAAAGGTTTTTACATCTTCAAAATCTTCTCCGTCAATTGTGATTGGATTGGTGCATGCTGTGTTGTATCGGAGAATCCTGCTTTTCCCTTTGTGTATATTGAGACCTACTGCTGCTGCTGCTGCCACACTGTTCGTCTTCTCCTGCATCTGTTGTTGCGTTTGGGATAGAAGGGCCAGATCATCTGCGAAGTCTAGATCCTCCAACTGCATCCTAGATGTCCATTGTATCCCGTGTTTCCTTTCAGATGTTGACGTCTTCATGATCCAGTCGATCACCAGGAGAAGGAGAAAGGGTGAGAGTAAGCAACCTTGCCTGACACCGGTCTTCACTTCGAACGACTTTGTCAACTGTCCTCCATGCACAATTTTGCAATGTAATCCATCATAGGAATTCCGTATGATATTGACTATCTTCTGAGGCACGCCGTAGTGTCGAAGAAGCTTCCATATTGTTGTTCTGTCCACGCTGTCAAATGAAGTTGATGTAGAGTGATGAATTCCATTCAACTGATTGTTCCACAATGATCTGTAGAAATGCGATTTGGTCTGCACACGATCTATCCTGACGGAATCCTGCCTGTTGGTCACGAAGTTGGGCGTCTACGCAGTCCCTCATTCTGTTTAACAATACCCTGTTGAAGACTTTTGCCGGTATTGAGAGAAGAGTGATGCCTCTGTAGTTATCACAGTTGCTGAGATCGCCTTTCTCTGGTATTTTGACCAGAAGTCCTTCTTTCCAGTTTGTTGGTACTTGTTCCTCATCCCAAATCTTATTAAAGAGAATGTGGAGTATCCTTGCAGTTACCGGTACGTCTGCTTTTGGTGCCTCTGCTGGAATGTTGTCTGGTCCTGCTGCTTTGCCACTCTTGATTTGTCTGATGGCCATGCTTATTTCTTCAATTGTTGGTGGGCCAACATCGATTGAGAGGTCCGTGGGTGCTTCTCCGATGTTGGTTGGGTTCAGTGGGGCTGGTCGATTCGAGAGTTCTTTGATGTGTTCTACTCACCTGTTTTGCTGTTCTCCAATGTTGGTGATTACCTTGCCTTCCTTGCTTTTCATTGGTCGTTCTGGTTTAAGGTGATTTCCAGCGAGTTTCTTTGTTGTGTCATACAATTGTCTCATGTTTCATTCTCTGGCAGCCTTTTCCGCCCTCGCTGTTTAATCTTCCACATATTTACGTTTGTCGGTTCGGATGCTCCGCTTCACTTGTTTATTTACTTCTGTGTATTCAGCTTGTGCCTTGGCTTTTTCTGCTCCTGTTCGGCTGGTATTGATTGCTGCTTTCTTGTTCCTTCTTTTTTGAATCTTATCCAGTGTATCGACAGTGATCCATTCCTTGTGATGGTGCTTCTTGTGACCAAGGACCTCATGACATGTTGAAGTGATTGCCTCTTTGATCCCCTTCCAGTTGCTTTCCACATTAGTTCCTTCTCCACTGAGTAGATCAGGAAAGGCCTAGAACTTGTTGCTGAGGAGCCTGAACCAGAAGTATATCTGGAAATTTTCGGAGCTCACCAGAGTGTAATACTATTTGTAAACATAAAGTATTTTCACACATTCAGGGTTGTGGGTTTGTTTCCAACCTACGAAGTGCACCGCACTTACGTTAATAGGAGCTAAGACTGCTAAGATGCATTCGAAGTCTTATTCTTTAGTAAATTTTGTAACTTTGGGGTCCTAATTTATTTCCACTTACAGTGTTTACAACCAACAGATTTACTTTGGTAAAAAAACTAGAAGGCTTTGGGATGGACTTCGGAAGTATCGGTACTTTTGTTTGGTTATAAAATTTTTTAGCGTCTGTAATTCACTTTTTAGTACTCATGGCTCATGTTAGCTTGATTACCAATAGGGCCACGAAATGCAAATAAGGCGAGAAGCCAACAGTACTACAGAGCGTGATGCCTAGGTCCTTTTCAGTAGTGGAAAGTATATTTCTCTAATCTCCTGAGAATTACGTAATGCATGTAGTACCACTGTTGTTCGCCATAAACATTCTGTTGCGATGAAAGCGGTTCCGGATAGTTCAACCTGGTGGTTTATATAAGTCTTCTTGGAGTGCTAATATATTATCTGGGCCAGAAATTTCTACCAAGATATTGACGTAAAATCCAAACTACGGTTTGGACGTTGAAGAATAACCGTCCAGGTACTTTAGACACGCGCCCTTTCCCGTCGAAATCAAAACAAGTAATCGGGTAAATAGCGGTTCTATAATTCATCATAAATTTAAATGTAAATCGTTACCTAAACAAATATTACCGCCCGGCTATTCAACCAATAATTGTTCAATCAATAAATCTAAATTACAATAAATAAAGGAGTTGATAAAAGATGAGGGAAAATTACCAGTCACAACAAATGAACGTTATTCTATCCTGACTGGATAGAACACACAAAAGGAGGAGCAAATAAATATGGCTACCGCCAAGAACAAGTGTCCAGTAAAACAACACAGATACAGTTCGGGAAGAAACACAAACTTAGTGAATGCGTAAGAAAAACAAATCTATAATAAAAAATACAAGTATTAGCAATTCAAATGTAATCAAAAGACAACAATGTACAACTAAGGGGATCAATAGGAACAAAGCACAAGTATATACATGGAGGGATTTTCACCAACACACAAAACATTCAAAATGGTTCTTACAATTGGGGTCATCCAAATAAAGATCAAAAGTCCAGGGGAATGTTTTTAATGAGGGATGGGAATATCAGTGGTCCAAAGAATGAGTTTTGTGACATTCAACTCGTCATGGAGAACCAGTTTGATAGAGTGGTACAAGACTCCACAATTTTTAGGAAAATCTCAAGTAATCGATTTGTTGGGCCAATAAATTCCTAGAGGATGACTCACAAAATACAAGACATTTGATCATCGTTTGTGGATAACTCCAGAAATTCTATTCCGTATTTTGGAGCCAGCACGTAAACTCATTTCACTATGAAAAATTGATATTTTAAGGTCGTCAGATGTTAAATCTGTCAATGTTTGTCTTACGCTGACACTGGTGACAACTGCAGAAGTTTGCATGTAACGAATTCCGTTCGTTAGCTAACCGCAGTTCCGTTATGGATAATCATTTTTGTTTTAAAGAAGAGTGCGGAGCAATATACTGAGAAGTAATAAAAACTTCTTTATTTTAATAAACATTAAAGATGTCTTATTTAGCAGATCATTGTATTGTATTTTGCTGAACATTATGCAGTCATACTTGGACGTTTTAAATTATTCAGTGATCCCAGTCAAACATTTCTTTGTTCATGTTGTTATTGACGGTCGGACAAGTCTAGTCGTCTAAGAACTTTATCTATCTTTAGCAGCCGCAAGGAAACGCGGTTGTTGTTCCTGACATGATCTTTGCATCGGGAGTTGAAAATAGTTTACTTTCATTACATAAAACCACACAACGTTTGGCTTTAAATTTGTTGTCTGCTTAAAATATAAGCGAGTTTTCAAGTTATCTACTGACAACAGACTTCAGCACCCAATTTGTAATAAATTATAAAAGTTGGGAAGTGTTATACCCACGTAGCGTATTACTTATTCTGGTGACAAGAAGTCGCTAGAATTTCCACAACGCAAATTAAGAACAGCAAGGCTGATACAAGTGTATATTTACCCATTATGAGAACACAAAGAGGGCTCTAATTGAAAATGCACTCATTTGTATCTTGATTTGTACACTTATATGATCATTAATTAGCAAAATGTCATCACATGAGATTATAGCAAAATCACACGCTACATTTCATTCTGAACATGTTTCACGTGAGTTTAATACAGGAATATCACATCCTGGAAAAATCACACTGAAGTAAATCAACGTTATCCTGAATTAAAAAGTACACCAAAAGTAAAACGAATATTACTCTAAGTACTCATCCTATGGAATTAAATTAAGAGTAGTGTTGAACCAGAATCTCAATAAGTTAAGAATGTAATTTTGCCTTTTCATCCCGTCTTCTCAGGAAGTGACATCTATTTGAAACCGGTGATGTGATATGTTTCTGTACATTTTGAGCAAACTGATATGCATATGCGAATTACATTATGCAACAACGAAGAACACACTTGTCAGTCAGAGATATGAAAATAGAAAGTTCGTCTTGTACAATTAAGGTAACAAAATACTTAAATCGGTTTACATCTACACACCGATATTTCCTAAAACGAGAGTGTTCGGAAAAAATATGTATGCAGAAACTGGGTGTTTGACTATCTGATTTCTGTAAGATAAAACATAGAAACATTGAACTATCACAGCTAATGGCTTGTTGAAGTATAAAACTAATTTCTTTCCTTTTTTCATTGAACTACCTAAATATTCGCCTGTTCGTAACTTTGCAAACTATATTTCTGATCCAAAATCTGTAGATTTTTGCCCCTTGTGTGATAAAAAATACGTTGGTATCTATGTGATAGTTATATTTCGTCACACAAATAAAGTCTTGAATATAAAATATAGTAACACATAAGGGTGAATAGTACCGTTTTCAATTAGATTTTCATAAAACTTCACTCTGATATCCAGGAATTTTAGTATCGTTATGTAAAAATATTAAATGAGACAGGGTAGTTAATGTGTCACTAATCCCAAAGAAGTAGATTATACAATTAAACATAATGGTAAAAGGTACAAAGTGATAGAAAGAAAGCAGATGCACTAGCAGTGATAAGGAAATTGAGAAAATAAAGGTTCTAATCAATACTTCAACATGGAGAGTAGGTCAAATTATGATAAATAGACAACAAATTACTAATCAATGAATATAATTAAATTTCCATAATATGAAATGCAAAAATATTTAAATAGTGAAGAAAATAAACGATAGGGTGAAAAGAACGGTAAACAAATACAGGCTGCGACCAGTTAATAAAATCATTTGGAACTGCATTGAAACAACAAGAAGCAAACGCAAAGTAATAGACTGGCTTATACAAGCTCGTCACCAAGATATTGGATACTAGAAGTTATTTTCGGCCAAGAAAAAAAAGGTTGTGTCAAATTTTTCAGGAACGCAAATAAGCCTTTTCTAGAGCTTAACAACTAACGCTTACTTGTGATTATTCGGTTATTGACGGGTTTTCAAGAACAGTAGAAGTTGCCGTGATGATAAGAAGTATTTGAATCAGTGTACTAACTAGGAATTCCCGAAACAGTGCAGTTTAAGCCAGACAGAACAAGATGAGCACAAACGAACGTATTGTATTTGGAAATCCTAATAAGCGGGTAATCAAGTACAAAGGACTCATTAGTTCTTACAAATACCACAGTTACTCAATCCAAATAATGAAACGAATGAAGATTGTCATGGAAACATTGATAGTGACCAAAATGATCAATTGAAACTAAATAATTGTTCCATCGGATTACGATGGGGTTCTATACAAATATGTTAAACCCACACACCTGTAAACACATTTGGAGAACTCAGTTTGACAGATCATGTTACTGTCGAATGCATTAATTCAGTACTCATGTTTAATTTGTGCTCAATCGTGTGATTATTTACTACTACTATACATGTCCGTTAATTCAATTTTTCAAACATACATTTAGGAATGTTCCCAGTCGAGTGCTTATATAATCAATTCAAGTCAAAGATGACAAACATGATTGAGATTTTTATATTTACTAATATAAGGAAACCTGTCACTACTTGCAGTTAAGCCCTGAACAAAGGCGATAATCAGCCGTGACAATATTCTGGGTGCTGAGCCAAGGGGATTGATTACGTTCAACCCCTTAAGGTCACCAGTTTTATCTATGTTAGACAATCATTGACATGTTTTCTTTCAAGATTGGAAATCGTTAATCACCAATATTCTTTGCTTACATTTTGTTTGTGGCAAATACTCAATATGAAATCATTTATTGAATGTATCATACACAAAACTTGTTCACTTAATTAGAAAGCTATCTTTTAGTTTGACTGGATTTTTGGATCATCCTACTACTTTTCTAAACTTGTATGTTCTGCAGTTTCGTTACGACAGTTGCTAAATTCAGATATAATAAAATATTTACCGACCTCACAACCTCTTCAGTTAAACTTAAGGAGAAAAATAAACAGCTTAGGAAGTTATATTGTCGACTATTGAGAAAAGTACTAACACCTTATAATGACTAATAATTTCAAAGAGTTGACAGTACATGTGTGCGTTGGGAATGACCATGAATTATTTGATGTAATTCTTTTATTTTAGCATATACACTGCAGCATTCATCTTAATAATAAATTTTTAACCACCTAACGTGCTCGGTAATTGCTCTACGATGTAGAGCATCAGATCATACTTAGTTATTTTGTAATAAGTACAGGTTTATAGCATAAGAATATAACTCAGATAAATGTAGCCAGTAATCCTTTAAAATCCAACCCACACAAATACTCATTTCTGCAGTGATTTGATGTTTTGTTGTTCAAACTAGTCTTTGAAGGAATTAAATACTTTTAGGCCTTTTTCAAAATAAAAAAACTGAGTTAATAAATATTTACTAAGTTAATGACTGAGTGAAGATGGAAAATCAGAAATGCATAACTTCGTTTAGAAAGAAGAAATATTTGAGTATAGTAGATTTAAAACAAAATTTCTACTTCAAGTAATCAATATGATAGAACATAAAGGATAAAATGAATCCGTGACGCGAACACTGTTTAACCTTAAAATTAGGCCATTAAATACTGAACGATTGATATTAAGGTAACCGATTACGAACTAAAAATAACGAGACTTAACGAGGTAAAAAAAATCAGATGGTCTCAATGAGAAGGTTAAGTGGGGAGGTTCCATCCAAAGTGTTATATTGTTTTGGAGTATCCCATCATACACTGCTTTGCAACAGCTTGATTTCGTATATCGTAGGCTTCTTGATGCATTGCTATAATTTCGTTGACTGTATGCGAACGCCCTCTAGGGAACAATAAGTACACTCCTGCAACAATGACTACAATGGAGTAGAACCAACAAAACAAACGATCAATCGTCATTAGAACTAACCGCCATTCGCGATCACGCTGAGCTATTTCATCTTTTTTAGCTATTTTCAGCATCAATTGTTTTAATGCATTACATAAGTCACCCAAATTGAACTCAAGTTGAATTGTAGATCTTTTTGATTGTTGTTTAGATTGTAGGAATTTTTTAAGCAATTTATCATGTATCTTAACTGTTCCAGACTCATTTGGCTGATTCATAGCATAATCGCCCCATGGAATACTTTTTTGTTGTAAATAGTTTTGGTTCGGATAGTGATGACTTGAAAGCTGGCAGCCATTCACACCAGTGGAATAAGATATTCGTGAACCATCTGATAGCATTGAAAGTTGTTGCTTTTGTAGAACAGATAATTCGTTAGGATTTAAAAGATACCCTTCAGTAGATGAAGTCTTATTGTAATCCCATTGTGTTTCTACACCAGCAGAATGGATCAAATTTGACTGCGGATTAGATGGTGGTAATTGTTGGTTCGATGACCACGTATCAAGTAGATTTTCCGATTTTATACTTTGTTTCATCTTGGCATTTTTAATTTGTGCTTCAACAACACTCAGTTTTTGATTGGTATCTGCCACTACAGGTGGTTCCAATTTCGAAACATGTAACAATGTAGCGAAAAATCTAACCACCTAGAAAGAAGGATACAGACACAGAAATAAAAGACAACGAACCGTATAAATATAGAGGAATATGACAATATTTTGTTGAACTTGATTAATCTTAAAGAAATTTTGTGTTTATTACGGTCTAATGAGTGCATAGGTTGATTACAATAAGAATTTACTGACGAAATGCAAATGAACTTTAATATAGGCAGCAGTTCTTTATCGTTCACGGTCAGTTTCTCAGCCTAAAATTAAAATATTCTCGGTATAGAATTTTATTCATTTGATTACAGATTAGTTTCATTACACTTTACTAATGTCATGTGTAGTACTGATGTCGACAGATGTAAGTAGTATGTATCATCAATAGAAAGTGAAATGTCTGGCTCCACAATCGTAATTCTTCAAACATAGCAAGAACGTTAAGAAGATAGAAGGAAAGAGAACGAGAACATAACATAATTAGTGTGGAAATGAAAAAACAATGAAGTCGGAGATGATTGATTTACATTTTGCAGACGGAACAGTCAAGTTTGAGACAATCATTAACATTGTGCAAATGAAGTATTTACTATATGGTTCTCAGATTTTACTAAGACATTTTGTAATTTTTTATTCAAATACATTGATTTGTCACCATTTGTGTTCTCATTCACTGCACTAGTACGGTAGTCGTTCATTAGCAATTACTGATAGTTCATACACTGTTTCGGTGCATATTAGTGAGTCAAAAAATGAGGTTGATAGATAACAATCCGATGATTACTTACAAAACTATTCAAACATCTGTACTACGCAGTAGTGTCTTCTATCTACCTTTATGTGACTCAGCTTTGAACATATAGGAAAGCAATCAGTTCAAATTATTTCGGACTCGAAAAATAATCACGACGAAACAATTTACCATCCCTGGTGTATTTTTGAATTCCAGTAATGTAAATTACACTTCAAGATGTTACAATAAACGTTTTATACCACTCTTGAGAGTTTTGGGTAATATGTGAATAAATACTTAGGAACCAAGTGACAATCGGGACCTACTGAACTTCTCTCACTATGGCAGTGTGTGAAACAGGTTTGAATATATTAAATAACATCGATTTCGACATAATTCCGAAGAAATCTTAGCAATATTCACTAATCAGAATGGAAACTTTATCTATAATTTTATACTTATTACTTACAAGCATTTAACACTCAGTAAATTGCACTGAAATTTCAAGTCGATTAGCCTAGTGGCTACGTTTTAGCTTGATCGATAGGACTCTATTTAGAATAAAGGTCGCATAAAACAATATTTCATACTATCCAGTAATCAGGAATTCTTTAAATACATTTCTGTTTATGGAAGTATCATGTTTTTGTCAGTCCTAAATAAACCTTTAATGTTCCGCTAGACAAATAATTCTGTTTCCAGTCATCTTGTGATATATTTTGTAAATTTACCATACAAATTGTTTCTTAACAATAACTATTAAGCCAACACATAAAGAATAGAATACATGAGTTTTCAAAAAATATCACATACCTTTATAAGCCATGGTGGTACGTGTTTTGATTTTACTCGTTGAAAGTGTAAATGTACAACAATTGTCGAAGCAAATGTTGACAAACTAAGTAATGTCATATTTAAACAATAAAAGTAACCTAAAGATGTAAAATAAAAACCAAAATAAGAATGATAACTGTGTAAATTTATCATCAATACATTCATATTTCATGGCCAACTATCTCTATATTCGAGTGAATTCAATCATGGCCTAATATTGATCAGTTCATGAACATAATTAAACTCAACAATCTCCATAGTGGTCATCATCATTTCATCTATGGAAACTAGATTCGAGAGGTCATTTTAGGAGTTTCAGTGAGAATCCATGACCAATGAAGTTTAATCGTGGCCAGTGTGAGACAATTACCCGTTAAAGGTGGTCGCATTAAACGGCTAATTAACTGAAGTTAGACATTCACACAGTCGGGAGCCGGTCCAGAGGTCTAGAGGTTAAGAATTCGCGCTCAAGACTGATGGGCTTGGATTCGAGTCCTGCATGTAAGATTGTTGATGCACACTCCTAGGGAGTCCTATAATAAAATGAAAAGACCATCCAGTGCTCTCAGGTTTTCAATGGTGGTTCATAATTTCAATGAAACTGGTGTCTTTTCTCTACGTTTACCTTTAAAATGGTGAACATGAGAGAATAACCAAGTGTTATGATCAATTGCTAAATAGAATAAAGATAGTTGCTGCAAAGAGTTATGGAAATAAAGAAGATAAGAGAATATCTCGTGTCAAAATGGTTTTACCATGGGTTGTAATTAGTTTAATAGTCGTTAGGTTGTATTTGCCATAGACTAACTTCGGTTGGACAGCATTTAAAACCAGACATACCTGGTAAGCTATCTCATCCTATTATGGTACTTCTTACATTCTCGCCCATATAGAGACTGAAAATGTGACCTATAGTTCTCGTGGCACACGCTTAACCACTAGGACCTTTGATTTGACACTTAATATACAATATCAATTTAAATCAACTCGCAAGACTGCACGACCGTCATCCAACCTGATGACTACAACCTACAAAGTCAAGTAATCCTAAAAAACACCTTCAAATAAAGTATTGACAGTTCCTTAGGATCTTAAACTAATCTCCATAAATTATTCAACTCAAAAATGTACATAGTAATCCAGTAACCATTTCAAATGAACTATTGGTCCTTTCATAGTTTCAATGACTAACAAATCTTGCCTAGACCACCACTAGAAAACAGGAAGCGTCGGATAGCTGTTTTGTACTAATGAGGGATTTATAAGTAATGAGTAACCACGACCCCACAGCACGTGATCAAAATGGAACTCTCAGTTTCGCGAGCAAACGCTTAACCTCCGGACCATCGAGCCGGTATCACATGATGTATATGTCAGTTGTGAGCTAGATATTAACCGTAGGCAATGTAATTCCTTGATTAATTTTGCGTGAGTTACTGTTGTCGGCATCAACTTGTGATGAAAACTATTTTTAACTTGTAAAATTTTTTAATACAAAGACTGTTGTGATTTAAGTAACTTTTTCATCGATTTATTATGATATACTCGGTAATAAAGTATAGTGACTCACGTGCAATTTAGTTTAGTTCAGTCAAGGTCTTTTGTTGACCTATTTAATGGACAAAATCATCCATGATATAACAACTTGTTGTACTATCTTTATTATTATGCTTGTATGAAATACATATGCTTGAACATTGTTTAGCGCCTACGCATGTATTCATTCTGCTAGCTTCATTATTAACTGCTTAGCCTATTCGCTGACTCATCCATTTTCCTATACATATATATATGTGTACATTTGCATGCATTCACTACTTCCACTACTACTACTACTACAACTACTTGCTACTGCTACAATCGTAGTTCGCTTGCTCATTCATTTTGCCTCTCTGCTGTCTGGTCCGAATTATCTACTAAATAAACTGTAGTAGCTGCTTCTATTTGCCTTCTGATTTCAAACATCGTTAAAGATTATACGATAACGGTTCGAGGGTGATTAATTAACGAAGCACAGCCACTACAAAAGTATTTATAATTGAATGTTTATAGGTATTCTAAGGGAAACCTTGTATTGCACATACGACTTGCCGATAAGTGCCAACCAACATAAAATATAGACCCAAGACTTTCTGCCAATCACCTCCAAGCATCTAACATCACAAAATAGTGCACATCATATTGAATCATTTAGACTAATGGCCACAGTACAACTTATTTGACAGATATTGATCACCTGTAAAGGACTATCACATTAGCCACTACTCAATAATTAGTTCATGAAAAGAAAGTACCTTCTGATGGTCAGGATATTAAAAAAACGGACGGAACTTGATTTTATCAAACTGATCAAATGACCAATTAGTTACTGGTTTTTTATTTGTCTAGCAAATCAATATTTGTAATGCTTCATATTTCATAAGATGACATTTTGGTTCAATTTGGTTCATTTTTTACTCAACTTAAGTGTACAGATTTAAATTAATTTAGTTCATATAACTAAATAGAATAGTTTTCAGTTTTCTAGTTACTTGAATATTTTTCGAATTACCTACAAAATATATGAAGTATTTCATTTGTATATGGATTGGGTTGGTTCAGTAAATTACTGATTTAATATACTACTTAATTTAAATGGAATAATATTTTAACTTTGATTTAGACGATTTGTAATGCATGAATACATACATTAAAACTTTAATGGTATTTTCCTAAGAAAATGGTATTTTGTTTTTTAATATATGGGGAAAGAATTTGATTATATTTCTAGATAGTTACTAATATTTATGTTTTAAGTAGAACAATGTAATTTAATTAGAACTATCTGAACTCATTAGCTCAATGAATAATGTGTTAGTGTTTGATGTGAAAAATAACAGATTTAAATTTCATCATGAACATTAACACTGGAATTCAGAAGTATCCAGCTGAAGAGCTCTAAATAAGACGAAATCAATGTCATCAATTCTATTGTGAACCATTACCCAACTTCATTTAAATTTGATTAGAAACGGATTAAAAATATATATATGAAATGAATAAAATTAGTTCATATGAAATTAACGAAAACGCTTATTCTCAATATTCAACTATACATGTTAGATCAATAAGTTACATTGAAAAAACGTGAATAATCAGTTTTTATTAGAATAATTATAATGTACTTCATATTTCCTATAAGAAGAATACTTAAATATGATAGTTCGAATACCATTTATAATTTATAATATGTCAATATAAAACGTGTTAAAAACAAACTAAGAGTTTTGTAATTAGATCACAGTTAGCTTAAACAAATTTATAGTCATTCATGTGAATTGCATAACTTCATTGTTTCAAACTTTCTATTTTAAAGAAAAATATTGTATTTCGTGGATTAGTTGAAGTTAGACATTGACACCGTTGGATGCCGACTCAGTGATCTAAAGGTTAAGCGCTCCCCCATGAGACGGGTTCGAATCCCGCAAGGCGTCGTCGTGGATGAGCACTGGTGAGAAGTCCCACAATAAGACGAAACAGACGTCCGGTGCCTCTAGGTTTACCATGGTGATCTAGCTTCAATTGACTCATGACCTCAACTATTTATATTGTATTTTAGTCAATGTTTATTAACATATTAGTAATATCTATCTAGTTTAGTAGATATCAGTAGAATACTATTACAGATATTTATTACAAATATCAAAATGTATTTTCATAAGTTTTTTTGGATTATTATCTTGAAACAATTAACCATTTATAAAGATAAAATTTCATTTTTCTTCTTCTGATTTGTATAATTTATAATGATTTAGTCACTAAAGTGTATTTTGTTTAAATTTAGTAAATATATATATATATATATATATATATATATATATATATATATATATATATATATGCTTCCAAATTTCTAAATTTTTAATTAGTATAACTGTCAATCATAGATACTAATGTAGTTCAATGAATGGGGAGAAATCAATATTGAATAAGTAAATATCTAATCTGAAATTTTGTTGTTTATTTGAATGTCTTAATAAGAAATATGTTATATTGTTTATGAGGTACCTGGCCTATCATATGCCCTGATGATGTTCTTATGTTTTTCAGGTTGCCTGATCTGCCATTGGCAATGGGGCAGTGCATGACGGTATTGTTGTGTGTTAAGTTCAAAGAGAATTGTATGCTATATGCATGCAAATCTGCCCCGTTATTATAACACAACTTAATTACTTTTTTTAACTACTTAAGTTTAAGGAGGGTGAAGCTTTATCATAGATATATGTTAGCTGAAAAAAATACTAATGAGATTTGGAAAGTAAATGAAGAGTTCCTTAATTTTATTAGGAAATAAGAACAATGTATCTTATGATCCATTTAATAGATATGAATTTCGATTAAATACTGTTGTGTTTATTATCAAGTCTCAATGCTTGTCGATCTGATTCCTTGTTAGTTGGACTGAAATAAAAAGATATGAATGATCAGGTCTTGTGTTAAAGTGTTGAAGCATACATGATAACACTGAAATCAAAATGAAATTGTTTGAATAATAGAATGTGAGGTCATTAAATTTTACTTTTCTTTTCTAAAATGGCATCGTAATTGATTTTTTTCGTTTTTCGTTTCAACCATCATACAAGTACATAAATAGAATCATCCAAAAATATAAGAGATTAAAATGATTATCATCTTATGAGTTCATATATAGAAGCTTAGTCACCATGATGTCATTTCAGTGATTATAACAATTAAATTTAAAATCTTGTTTTCCGGAATTTTCAATTAAGCATCATATCATATATAATCTTCAGTATATTTCTTAACAAAGATATAATCTCAATTAACATCTCTCTTGTGCTTGACTTCAATTAGTCAGTTTATAATTATTTTGCTAATAGTTCAAGCATTATTACTCTCTTACTTATCATAAGTATTTTTGTTCTGTATTTCATTATAATCAAAATTTTTGAAGAACATTCTCTCGAATTTCATGTTATTGTAATCATACATTACATTTTACATCATTATTGCATATCATAATCCAGTAGGTTAAGCGTTCGCGAGCGAGACTGGAGACCCTGGGTTCGAACCACGCAAGCGGGATCGTGGATGCGCACTGATGAGGAGTCCCACAATAGGATGAAACGGCCATCCAGTGCCTCTAGGTTTCCGACGGTAGTCTTACATCAATCGATTCATGATCTCAATCAAAAACCTAATAATCAAGTTTATTTATCAAATGAATTCAGGCCGAAATAATACTTATAGTCTAGTTGCTATTTTTGTTCACTATTGACATGTGTATCTTTATTCAAATCAATCAGATTCTATGTAATATCAATATCTTATGCTAATTTAATTATCATTTATATATAATAATATAGAATCACTTTTATTTATTTATAATGAATGTAAAATAACAAGTGAGTAATTAATTAGTTTTCACTTAGAGATTAGGAAACAAATTAATTTCATAATCTATAAATACACTGAGTATCTTTCATTCATCATCCTATTTTTTCGAATAATATATTCTGACTTACTTCGTCTAGTTTTAATTAAGAATATAGGACATATTGATGATAGGCTGATATATACATATTATTACTTCTAAGGATATCTTTCAGTGATAATATTGTTCCAGTAATACCATTCTTTATTTGTGAAGCTATAGTTTAAAGATAACATAGTGAGTAAGATGGTAACCTGTCATCTAAATAAGGTTTTGAGAAGAGCATTTGTTCGTAATTTGGTTGACCAATACGGATTCCAAGGAATTGAAGAATAAATTGCCAACTTCCTCTAACCATCTGTGTATTCATCAGATACATCATTATTCTTCATCTGTATCGTTGTGTAATTATTTTTAGCAATAATTGGATTCTTAAATTCAGACTTACAGAAACAGTTTTTCTACTTCATTCTTGTGTAATGGAACTTATAATGAGACATTATAAATTCCGTTTTATTATCATTATGATGTTATGTTACACACCAATATTTCTTTTGCATTATTTTACAATTTACAACACGGGTCGATCGTAATTAGACAGTAATTCAATGTTGAAGTGATCCAGAAAATTGCTTGCAAGAGACAAGCAAGCATCAGGAAACACTAAGAAGCGTTTCATCCAATCAGCGTTCACTTGAAGTCTTAACCAAAAATATCAAGGAAGTGAAACGTCACATGCAGAGGCTCTGATTGGCTGTCTGCTACACTGCTACTATTTTTAGTAGCGTTCCAGAATCTTCTAGCAACCCAAGGACATTTAAAATATTATAAAAATTCTGCATTTTCTGTATTAAAATGAACCTTAGAGTAAACTACTTCTCGCATACTTTGAGTCTTCTCTCTCGTGTTCAGGTCGCTGTATAGTTCTAGCTTGGGAGTTACAGAATAGCTTAGGAGACGGATATAGCGTTCAATCTACAAGACTTATCATTCAACACCAGGAAGAACTTGACGGGTGTCTCATATTAGCACGAAACTCGACGGTAATCCAAAGCCTTAATCTCATTGAGAATTGAATCTAGGATTTTCAAAATGATGGTTGAGCAATTCCTCATATTTACTCAGGTTTGATGAAGTCTCAGTAGTGTAAAGGTTTATAATTCTCTGCTGATTCGAAAGTACTCAGTGTGATCCTCAGTGTTAATGTGGGTGCATAACGTTGAAGAGTCCTATACTAAGACAAAATAATTGTTCAGTTTCTTCTGGTTTCTAATGATTGTCTTAGTAAAGTTAATCCGATAATTGATTCGATAATCTTCATAAAACCCTGCATTAATCATTTGTATTAATCCCATATTTAAATATAAAATTATATATTAGTGTCAACCTATGATGAACACATAAATTATAACAAATAATTTTCCACTCATTTTGTACTTTTAATGTCTGGATGAGAATACTTAAGAAACTGAAAAGATTGTATCAGCTTGCTATTGTTTCATTTAAATATTTATACAAAGTCATTGTAGACATCATTAGTCTGTATTTATACCGTTAATTCATTATTCAATATTTTTTAGACGTGAATAAATTATAGAAAAACCTAAATACTCCAGGAGAATAGATAACAAGGGATATTGTAATAGTCATTTTACTGGAATTCTTTCTATTATTACTCAGATACACCAATAAGTAGTAAAGATAAAGTGAATGGAAAAAAATAACATATCAAAAAAACAAAACAATCTTACCCAAATATGGTACTATTGTTGAAGCTGATGGTGTAGAAACAGCAAGTATTTTTAATAACAACGAAAATGCCACAAATATATTCATACCTTTTTTAATTAAGGAAAACAATATGTAAATAATTATGAAAAAGAAGTAAGTAAGCAAAAACAAACAAGTTTATTCCCTAGAAATTCTTTCTTCTTTTTGGATAATAAACAAGTTAAAATAAAAAGGGATTGAGTGAAAGCCAACAATTTATTAATCAGCTAAATAGATGACTATTGAAACATAAGAAAATAAACATAAATTTTATTGATTATTGATAAAATGTTTAGGTATATAATCATGTTTTTCATAGTTTGTTTATTATCATTTGTAAAATGTCATTTCAAACTGTAATTCAAATTTATTGTTAAAATTTGTTGACTGATTTAAGTTTAAATAATCATGTCTTTTATAAGTTTCTTACTTTACTTACGGCTGCTACCCCTAGTGGAGTATAGGCCGCCGACCAGAATTCTCCAACCCACTCTGTCCTGGGCCTTCTTTTCTAGTTCTATCCAATTCTTGTTCATTTTTCTCATGTCTATTTCCATTTCCCGGTGTAATGTGTTCTTTCGTCTTCCTCTTTTCCTTTGGCCTTGAGGATTCCATGTGAGGGCTTGCCTTGTGACGCAGTTCGGTGCTTTCCTCATTGTGTGTCCTATCCACTTCCAGCGCTTATTCCTGATTTCTTCTGGTTTGTTCTCTCCACAGTACGTTGTTGCTAGTAGTGTCCGGCCAACGGATCCGAAGTAATTTGCACAGACAACTGTTAATAAATACCTGTAACTTCTAGATGATGGCTTTCGTAGTTCTCCAGGTTTCCGCTCCATACAGTAGAACTGTCTTGACATTTGTATTGAAAATCCTGACCTTGATGTTGGTTGACAGTTGTTTTGAGTTCCAGATGTTCTTCAGTTGTATATATACTGCTCTCGCTTTACCGATCCGCGCTTTCACACCTGCATCATATCCACTATGTTCATCAATGATGCTGCCCAAATATGTAAAGGTTTTTACATGTTCAAAATCTTCTCCGTCAATTGTGATTCGATTGTTTTATGCTGTGTTATATCGGATAATCTTGCTTTTCCTTTTTGTATGTTGAGACCCACTACTGCTAAATCTGCTGCTACACTGGTCGTCTTCTCCTTCATTCGTTATTGAGTGTGCGATAGAAGGGCCAGATCATCTGCGAAGTCTAGATCGTCCGGCTGCATTCTAGCTGTCTGCTTTTCATAAGTTAAATGTGACAAATTCTTTAGTTAAGGAGAACACAGGTGAAAACAACCGATTATATTTACCACAAAATTATTGGGTTACTTGATAAAATAGAAAACAATCATACTCCAATACTTCATTTGCGAAATATTCATTATTTGTCTCAAATTTCATTGTTCTTTCATTTCTATATTAATTACTTGCTATTCCCATCCTTTCCTCTTTGATCTTCTCAACCTTCGGCTACCAAGCGTTCTATTCTTGATTGGCGTTATATACTACTTATGTCGACACAAGTAGCACAAACCATAATCTAGTGTGATTATTCTTTAAGATAAATTTGATCACATGACAAGAATAATTAAATTTTCAGTCAAATAATGTTTTGTTAAACTATCTTAACATGGATAAATAAATACTATGGAATCTTCTATTATTAAATTTTATGATGATTATTCGTTTTTTAGTTGAGTTCATGAGTCAATTGAAGCCAGATCACTATGGAAAACCTGGAATCACTGGACGGTCTACTGTGGAACTCCTCAGCAGTGCGCATTCACGATCCCGCCCCATGAGATCCGAATTCAGATCCTATCAGTCTCATACACGAACACTTTACTCCCACAAATCCAACTTCTGATCATTAGTTTGTGATTCATTAAAATTCAATTTGTAATAGAATTATTTTCTTTTCTTTTAAGTTTTTCAATCATTATAAAAATGTTATTTAATGGATCGACTATTCGTAAACGAAAAAAACTTATCCAAGAATTTTTCTCCTGATTGAATATTGAATAAATTCAATGTTCAATTGATTTTTACACTTTTCTTATAAGATTTATGGAATTTTGTTAATGGGAAATTATAATGAATGAAATTGGATAATATGAATTCATTTTCATTTCAATAAATTCCCACTAATTACATGTAACTTACATAAACTCAAAATAAGATATGAGAAATAGAGTTTAATATATTCAATCTATCGAAATGAAGTTTATGTGATAAGAGGTAATATGTGATTATGTATCGGTTAATTGTATCAAAGTTACAGATCGAAACAAATGTTGCTAAATGAGTATCAGATTGATTAGTAACTAAATCATTCATTGTTTGTTGTCTTTATGTTATAGCTTGTACCCTGTATCCTATTCATGTATAACGTAATGATACCACCAATTAAAGAGTAGTGATTTATCGATCGAACTTATGACGCATAAAACATGTACGAGCAGTTTATGGAACTTATCGGTGTTGCTTCCTGTCCATCCCAGCCAGTTAAGACAAGAACACCAGTGTCATCTTCTGAAATATGAATCGTTTATTTTAAACATACTCGGTTTATATACCAACCCGACAGACCACATAGTACTATAAAATAGGAATCAACGTTTGTACAAGATTTGACTAAATATGGCTGTGAACGTAGGAGGTAGTAATCGATAGACGGAGCATAATTCAAGAATGGTAAGTCGTAGAATAATAGTTCATAGGTCAAAATAAAGCTCATAATAAGAGGGACACAAATACGAATAATTTAATTACTTAACAATTATACAATAAAAATATATGTATAGTATTGATCCATAAATGGATTCCAACAATTACCATTCATTGTACATATCGGGATATAACACTTTATATATCACATGTTTACCATTGAATAAGCATTAGTATTATTGACTCATGAAAGAGAATCTTTATTTCACATCAATATCAATAGACCTTAGTAACATATTTTAAAACAGAACATTATCAAATATAAAAAGATTTGGTTTAGTAGACAATAATTTATGAAGTATTGAAAATGTCGAAATGTTAAAATTAGGTTTTTAGCGATAATTTCTGTTTTTCTCAATACAATGGATGAACTGTTATTACTTACACTTCAGCACGAATTATAGGAGTGCAATGATTAATATCAGTTTGAATACAAATACGAAAGAATTACTTTAAATGACTTAGTTATCGTACACCATAATAAAGTCCTCAATTTAGAAAAGAATAATAAGTATGTTTGATGTACTTCTTTAGACTACACTTCTGTTTTGATTCTGTTCCAAAACGTCCAACATATAAAGAAATTAGCTAGTATTAATAACGTGAGATGAATGACCATGTGGGTGTAATTTTACTATTCTGAAAGAGAACAATGAAAATAAGTGTTCCACTCATTTATTAACAAAAGTTAGTATGTCTCGAGAAACTATTATTTCACCTTTTCTGTTCTCTTTTCTCACATGATTTGCCACCTTCCACAAAAAGAACTTTTTTAAGGTATACAAACAGACCTATTGTATGTGCATTAGGTTCTTCCTCTTCCAGCTGTTTTTAAATAAATAAACATTAAACGATGGTTCATTATACATGGTTTGGACCTAATACTTCTGATTGTTAAAGTGTTAGCGTTAACCTAAGACATGAAAAAGACCTAAACAAATTTTCTGGATTCACATGACGTTTGTTCTGCTAGAGATTATTTAATGGAAACCATGTCAAATGGTGTTTATCTTGATGTTCGTGTTTTGGCTGATTTCTCTTGATCTTCTCATCATTTGTTAATATCAGAGAATGCTTTTAGTCCGACTTATTGCATAAACTGATTACCGATTTTTTGTGTAACCTATTTATTACCCGCTATCTTGTTATGTTTTCCTGTTTTTCTCTTGAAGTTCTGAGAAAAGATTTTAGAGTGTTACGTAAAGTATTGACGGCTACTTGTAAAGTGTGTGATGAATCTTTTGAATTTCTTACAAGTACAGTTACGAATAGACATATGAAAAACTTGGAATAGCTAGTGTGATTTTTTATCAAATTCAAAATAACAACTTCATTTATTTATTTTCTACAGTATAACTTCTGACAGACTAAGACCTAAGTACATTAGAATCTATGCACACAAAACTCTACAATGTTGTATTGAGTACATAGATTATGAAATACGTAAATATGTTACTTATCATTGTAAAAATCATTCAATTTCCCTCTCTCTCTCTCCATGTATATGTAGTAATCCCTATGAAGAATAAGTGCAGCTTGTAGGGATAGTTTGCGTTAAAAATTCCATATTCTGTTTAATATATCATACTGAATAAATAGATCGCTATCATCAAAAGATTCTATTGTAAAACGTAGGTTGATATTGAGTCATAAAAAGTGCTTAGTAATGTTAAATATCAAGAAATAAATATTAGAACAATTGAAAAGGAACTGAGTCAGTGAAAATTAAAGAAAAATAGTTTATGGTTAAGTAGTATGAGAATCAATTATTCACTTGATAAATATACAGCTTATTATTAAACAGCGAAATATAGATGGGACATAACAAACCACAGTAAAATGGTGGAACTAAATTTTATCATTATTCATGCAAAATTTCATTAATAAATTTTCGAATCTCTATACACTTTATTATGTATCAGTTTTTGATCATACAATTATTAAGCTGATTGATTTTGACTTTGTGAAAATATTCGAAATATGATTCTAATGTAGATATTGATGAACAGTTAAAGAATTAATTCATTAATTGACCTGAATACTCGCTTAAAAAGCTAAAGAATATAGTTTATCCGATCGATATAACCTACATCTCAATGAGAGGAATTAGACTGATAAATAAACAGTGAAACCATCTAAAGACTACAATGTTTTCCCTAAAATAACGATGTATTTCTTTTATTGTTTTCAGTTATTCAAATTAACATATATATATTTGTTCTTCGGGCTTCGGAAGATGGTCGCGCGATTTTGTGAATTGGTTGAAGTTAGACATTAATACCGTTGAATCCTGCCTCAGTGATCTAGAGGTCCAGAGGACTGAAGATCCTGGGTTCGAATTCTGCGTGCAGGATCGTGGACGCGCACTGCTAAGTAGTCTCATACTAGGACGAAATAGCCGTTTACTGCTCCCAGGTTTTCAATGGTGGTCTAACATGGATCGATTTATGATCTCAATCAAATACTGAACAATCTCCACAACCCCATGCTGATATATATATATAATTAATGTTTAATTAGATTTTAAACAATGATAATTAACTTAACCGTAGTGAATAGTTGGTATCATTTTGAAAAATTTACAGTGATTTCTTAATTTCGATAAATACTTTCATTTAATCAAATTTGTATAATGATTAAGATATTAGGAAAACAAACAAAACAAGGAATAATGATGTAATAATATAAAATTATAATTAAAATTATATACACTTACTAAGTATCATTTTAGCTGGTATTTGTGGAGGCAACCAAAATATCACTGTTGTAATCACACTTAGTAATACACATGGAAACACTAATAAATATCCATAGAAAGCAGGATTACGTTTTAAGCTAAAAATGATAATGATAGTAATAATAATGATAAATGGTAAATACAAACGTCAAAGAATAATTGTGTTTTTCACACTTTTAAACTTGTAAACAAATACAAATAGCAGTATTTTTGTTTATATTTAAACAATCTCTTATCTGAGTGGTTTGTTGAAACGGATTTCACACAGGAATGTTTCTTGGTTTGCTACTATTGTTCATTAGATAATCTGTTAGATTGTGAAGAAAACATACATTTGTCAAATGAGTATTTGGACTTTACAAAAAATCTACCTAGCACATTTAAATGAGTTTTTGTCACGATTTAAAGATGAATAATCTACTTCTAGTACCTTTGTGTAAATAATTTAAATTAAACATTTAAAATCAGCTGATTTCAATTACGTTGGTCTTTAAGAAAAATATATAATCAAATAGTTGAATTCATGTATCAATTAAAGCTAGACCAACCTAGAAAACCTGGAAGCACTGGAAGGTCGTTTCGTCCTAGTATGGGACTCCTCGGCAGTGCGCATCCGCGGTCCCGCCTTCTGCGAGATTCGAATTCAGGACCTATCGTTCTTGCGCACAAGCGCTTAACCTCTAGACTACTAAACCGGTATCCAACGGTGTTAATGTCTAACTTCAACCAATCCATGAGTTGCGAAGTTGACTCATGAATTCAACTATTAAATTACTATAATATCCACAAAAAACCTTCTCCCTTAATATATGTAATTCATAATCCACTGCATTGTGAACTATTTAAGGAATTTTTCAGCGATAATCTATTTCATAGTTTAACTTTGATCGATAAGATGATAGATTTATCCTCTTAATAAATCTGTTACTATGACAAAACATTCAAATGATTTTATCTTAAATTTTAATGATTATCTATTAGTACTTAATTTATAGTTTAAATTTGTTTATTGATAAATAAACCATTTAATGGTTATTTGTTTTATTTATAAGAAAACATTATCATTGAAATTATGATTATACAATCAATATATTAACTAATTAAACTTATTACAATTTAACATTAACCAGTTTGTGATATATTTACTACTACTGTAGTGAACAGAACACGGGTAAGGATAATCGAATGTATTTAACATGAAATTACAAGACTGGTTAGTAAAATCTAACAATCATAAAGTAAATGCTTAATTTGCAAAATGTTCACCAGTTGTCTCAAAATGTCTCAGACTTCATTGTTCTTGCATTTTCATACAAATTGCATTTTGTTTCCATTCTTTACTGTTCGATCCTCTTGTCTCTCTGCTTCCAGACCTGTTTACGACTAACATCATATAATACTTATATCAATATAAGTAGCACACACTGCACTACTACTACTACTAGTAATAATAATAATAATAATAATTGTTTCCATAAATATACATACTCGTCATAACCAATTAACTATTGATCAATGAATAGAGAAAAAACTAAAAAAAACGTTATTTATACTACTTAAATAATATACTTGAATGAAATGAAAAACTCGGCTTTCTCTCTCTTCATATATATGTATGTATAGATAAACACTACTGATATTTGAATCAATGTAAACAAATGTTTTAACAGAGTTCAAAAACAGAAAGCACATTAATTTGTATTAGTTTTCAAATACAAAATTCATTTTTAATTCATTCATATCAATATAGAAAGTTTTTAATGATAGATAATAAGTAATTTGTACAATATTTTATGGTTGTGGAACAAGTTTAATCACTAATACTTGCTAGCAATTGTGTTGTATCTAGAAATGAGTGAAATATGAACGATTCGATCACTATTTAATGGCGTAAAGGCAACATATTCGTTCACTCGCTTACAACGAAACCTAAAGGAAACTGATTCCACTAATAAAATATATGATAAGTTGACAAGGTTAAAAAGTTGTTCTCCCTGGTTTACAGATATTTCTCAGCTAAAATCGATCAATAATAAAAAAGTTTTTTGATTTAAATCAATCTCTATGAAGCAGTCAGTTGAAGTGTTTTGTGAGCAAAAATAATTGATATATTATTCTATGAGATCGATAATATGTAAAGTATGTGATGATTTATGCTGAAATACATCTAAACTAAGTATGGAAAAGATGGATTGAGTGGAACAAAGAAAAAACAACAGATCGCAAATTAAGATATCAGTTCCTGATAAAATATAATCTCAAGACGTTAAAGTATGTGCTCCCTAAATAAATAATCTTCCTATGTCCCAGGGAAAAGCCATGATAGTTAATGTTAGGGTAGAAGATATCTAGTGATTTATGAGTTGTGGCAAAACGATAGCAATTGAAAAATGCAATTTATCAGAAACCAGATAGTTGCCTAAATAATACCATCATCTTCACAGAGCACGAAAGCGATGATTACGATCTTGTGTATATTTTCACTTAACAGTTCAAAACTAAATTAAGACAACTACTCAATCCCATCTATCTTTCACTGATTTTATATATTAAATGGTATCATGTATTATTTCAAAACCTATACAAAACCATGTAAAAAGATTCAATAGCATTGCTAAATCAAAGATTAAAGATCATTTAACTAAGATATTGAAAATAGGGTTATTCAGACGATAACAAATTAAGATTAGTTAATTAAATAGGTTGTTTGATCAAAAATGTGTTTAGCTGAAACATGAAAGAAATTGTTAGCAAAGAAGCAACATTAATTCCAGTGTTTATGAGTAAGCTGTTAATATTTTAATAAATTTTATTTAAAATTCTAATCTTTACATCACAAAAGATCTTAGTAACCATAATTTACTTCGTTTGATTTTCTAGTTACAACGATACATTTCGAACAAAATCGTTGTACTGGATAAATTATTCAATAATTAGAAATGGAAACAATTGAAACAAAAATATTGGTGAATTATATAATTAGACAACTATTAAAAACTGACAAGTACTCGACAGCTGTTTTATATTAATATGGAATTCTTAAGTATGTATGTATCCAAGACCCTACCAGTAACTGAACATGTGGTGTGTGCTACTTATATTGATATAAGTAGTATATGACGCGAGTTAAATAACGTTATGTCTGGCAGCAGAAGATGGGGGAAGATCAAGAAAGGAAGAGCGGGACACAATGAAATTTGTAAGAAAACGCATGAACAATGAAATGTGAGACAATGGATTGATGATTGCAACAACAACAGTCCGGTTTGATATGATAGGATGATATTTTGCAAACTAACGATTTACTATTTGGTTCTTCTATTTTACCGAGTAAATCTGTAATTTATGTGCTGAATACACTCGATTGTCTCCACCCGTGTTCTTGTTCACTACAAACACACAATATTCAAATTGTCAAAAAATATTCAAAATTTTAAACTACTGAGTCAAAATCCAATAGTCCGCATGTTTAATTCTAATCAATACACTATAGTACATAACTATTTTAGTACTGTAGATGTACACTCTTGCGATATTTTATTACTAAATTTAAACAACTATTCAATGATTTCTAGTTTTAACTGATTGTTTAACTACAATCAGTTCGTGATATAATTTACAATGTAAAATAGAGTAAATCTAGAAGATTTAAGTAAGAAGAACAAAGACAAAATGGAATAAAATAGTTTGTTTCTATGCATAATAATGAAAGTTAAGTGTTGATTACATTATCACATAAATTAGAAACAATGTGTATGTTTCTTTCTCTTTCTAAATCATTCTATACAACTACTTTTAAAGTCATCTTTTATTTTTCTTGAATAAATTCAAAAAAGAAGAAAGATTTTACTTCAAAATTGTCCAATTTCTTTAAGTTGATAAATAGAGAAAAACAAAACTCAATTTTATTCAGTTATTTTTCTTTCTTTTGTTTCTTTCTTTTTTTTCTTATTTTTGCGATCATTTTTTTCTATTTGTTTAGCAAAGATTTCATACTAACCGTGAAGAAGAAAAAAAATTAAATGCTAATAATTATGTTGATCTGAAATATTTACAAACTAATCTTCTTTAGCTTTTCTAAGCAGTTTATTTTAGTTTTTGATTTTTTTTAATTTTTTTTTTCAAAATTGTTCTCTATCGTTTGTATGAAACCAAAAAAAATTTGTTTCCTTTTTTCTATTATTTCAAACATGGATGTATCATGTTTAAATGAAGTGATTGTTTATTTAAGTTAAAATTGTAAAAATGATTGACAATTTTATAAATGCGCGAAATTTGAAAAATATAAATGATAATCGACATAAATCAATAAAATTAGTTATTTTGAATAATAAATTTAAACATTCGATAATTTAATGAAATGACTCTATACAAATCATCAAGAAAATTAGATACTTAATAATCGATTATATTTTTATTAAATAGTTATTACATAATTGTTTATGTTGTGTTTCAAGCATCTCCTTATGATCAGACTAATTTTAAATGTTCACTTTAAGTTTTGTGATAATAAAGAAGTTTGTTTGTGAAATCCTCATGTATCGTTTCATTCATTAAGGTTATTTGTCCAAGTTTACATATTGCCTAATTATTGTGTGTCTCCTTATACTTATACATGAGGTGATGATAGGAAACTAAAAGTTGAAGTTGTAAATATCATGTATTGATAGTATGTTGTTTGTTTATAAGCAGCCTATTGGAAAAAACTAACAGTGATACTCTTAAATGTTCATACACACTGATCAACATTTTTAATGCTTTATTTTGGTATAAATATATACATCATCATGATGACTGATCCAATTGTATTGTCAATGTATTAAAGAGATACCATTACATGAATTTTTAAGTTGGTTTAGTAAATTAGTTTACCTATGTTAAAACAAACTGAAATTAAACACAGCGATCATGATAGTTCACGTTGTTTAATTAGCCATGATTCTTTGTTATTGTTCACATAATCGGACTTAGATGTATTACGTAGAAAGGTTTGATAAGAGAACAATGTTTGTAACTGTTAAAACAAATTGATAAATTTCGGGTCAATATATAAATGCAGTGATGCAACGCAGTTGGATGAGATGGAAGTGTTCACTCAAACCACTAATTATCAAAGGCACTTTTGTCGGAATAATAAATTTTTACCTGAAGTCTCTGAACAAGAACGGTAACATAATTATGGAGAATGACTAACTAAATTCTAGATGAAAAACAAACAGTTAATCAACTGCGAAATAATATTAATAGATGACTTTTTTAAGTATGTACCGATGATGCTTTGAGAGGAGCTATGAAAACAATACGACAAAACCATCCAGTTCAGAGACCACCATACCTCTAAAATCCTAATCTTTAGCCACAAACATATTACATTACGCTTATATGGAGAATAACAACACAAACATCATGATTATATGTCATCAGTGACTTGATAATAACATTTTCTGGGTCGCTCACCGATAAAAAGTGTAGAATTTTAGTGATCTTCATAATATTGTTTATGAGTCTAAAAGTTAGCTTTTTCTAAAGTTCCCTAATTTGTAGGTGGTTTTCACCACGGACTGATGACATTCAAAATACTACTAAAAAACAGGTAGCATTAAATGACATTTTTGTCAGAGTATGGAGAGTCATCGGGTACTGCTAACTCTTCACCTTACAATAAACTGAACCATGAACCTTTAGATCTCATGGTAATCACTTTTTCACCAGACTAGTGTGTTACAAAATCACGCTGTATTCAGTATTTTTGAATTAAAATCCGTCGATATTTTACTACTAAAATGTAGTAATTATTCATATTTCAAGAAACTGATTTAATCAATGACAGATTACAATATAAAAGCTAGAAATGTTCACTTATATATACATATAATAAATACTCAACAATTATAACTTACAACAAGAAAAATGTTAAATCTGGTATTTCTTTACCGCATTCATCAGATAACATAACAAATCGATATGCTGGTCTAGCCACAAGTGACCATTCATTACTTGATGTATACTGATCTATATCAACTTCAGTACGATTGTCTAAAAATTGTAAATCTAATTGTTCACTGTTATATGTCCATGATGCAAATTTTAAGAAACAATGTTGATAATCAAATGGAAAATTCTTTATATCAATTGGACAATTTGATTTAAATATAGCTGGTGGACTCCAAAATACTCGACCCATATAATCAACATTCAACATAACATCACGTTTCTCCTTTAAACGTTCATCAGCACTGAAAATGATATCATGGGAAATCGTATGAAAATGTAGAACAATTAATTGAATATGAGCTTAATCAAATCAAAAGTGGGACAATTATTAGCTAAAAATGTTGAATGAATGACACTAAATTTTGAAATATCAACTCAATGACGATGTTGTGTATTCTGTGTGACTTGAATATCATAGGCTTGCTGTGTTACGACGTTATAGGTAGCGTTTATGAGTTACCAACTAAGTTTCGTAGTTAAAATTAGATAACCATCCACCTCTGCTCAGTATATGCTGCTTAGTTTATTAAACGGTAACTTAGAATTGCTTTACGTCAATAATGTTCGTCTTATTTATATGAAAAACATCACTACAGATTTGTTCATACTCATTTTAATTAGATTTTATTAGTTCACGTCGAATATGTTTGTTGTCATGATGCTTTATCAAATGAATAAACAATGTTTTAAATTTTAAATTCATGTTTGCTCTTATAATGACAATATACAATGGGTTTATATATGACATTAAAAATGTCATACTACTTACCCATGATCTGTTTAACCATTTATTGTGAATAAATATTGCTTTAGGAATATATGAAGTATTCCTTGCTAATTTATTCTAGCTAAGAATCATGGTACTAGTATTCACCAATTAATAAACTAATATGTAAATTAATAGGTCATTACATAAGTTTAACTAAAGTAGAGATGTAAATTTTGTTTTAACTAAAGGATAGGTCCTGGATTCGAATCTTGCGAGGTGGGATCGTGGATGCGCACTGCTGAGGAGTTCCGCAATGGGTGGAAACGGTCATCCAGTGCCTCCATGTTGTCTATGGTGGTCTAATTTCAGTTGATTCATGATCCCAAACATTGAAGTTACTATAATATCCACAAAAACCCTTCTGATATGAATTAACTACATGTGTATTTGAAAACAATTTTAACTGACATTTTAAAAAGCGTGATTAAAAAGCACAGATTGGATCATTCAATCAATTCCATTTTTTTAATAAATCGTTTAAAACAAAGATAACTACAGGAAAAATTTGAGATATTCTGTCATAAAAGTCTCTTTATCGATACCATCAAAAACTGGAATTCACTTGTTTAAAATTCATAAATTTACCCTGACTGAACAGGATTGTATTATGTGACAATTTCGGATCATATGGTACACAGGGCGACCTGAGAAGTTATACCTCTTTACTCTGTCTTACTCTAGAATAAGAAGTGATCTGATTTTGATAATATAGAATACTTAAAAATGATTTTGAACTTGATACATCCTCTCTTCTTCTTCCTAGTAGATCAGGACAGCTCAAAAGATAAAACAGGTGAGTTCAAAAGTCAAGAATGAACCAACTACCCATGGTATACTGATTTTTCCACTGAGTCATAAACTTTTGGAACTAACTACTGGGATTATTAGTATCCACACCTTCAAGTTACGCATTCAACCAAAGATTAGACACTCACAAAAGCTTACTAGAAGAGGACTAGAACAGGCCGTCGGCCTTCTATCCTCAACATACAAATCTGAATTTCAGTTTAATCAGACGTAATTCAATTATTATTTATTAATAAACCATTATTATAGACTTCATAACAGCTCAAACTGTTGGCGAAAAATTTTACTAATCTGATATTGTACAGTTATTTTTTTATCAATCATTCATATGTTGATGTCAAATAATGAATTACCTAAACTATTCTAATTGTTTATTCCATAACTGTTTCACAGCAGAGACCGAGCATTATTAGACAATCTAAACTCTTTGAGTCAGTTCATTCACAACAATTGCTTAGTTAGTATGACAAATCAAGTAATATATTTTTCCAAATAAGTTGAATATTTATTCGTTTATAGCAAGTCAGTTTAAAATAGATCAGTATAACTTATGAAACATTAAGTAAACGTAAGGTGGATGAAAGTAGTCGTAAAAAAACTAAATATTCTTCCAGCTGATACTTGAAAATAGTGCATGTAATGTCGAGTCAGTTAGATTAGTGGCTACAACTTGATTAATAGGCTTTATTCATCTATAAAAGACTAGGCAAACATAATACTGACTACTATTCAATGATCAATTAATTGTTAGCATTAAATAAAAATAATGTGTCAAGTAATATTTTCAGATATTCCTCGAAGTTAGTTTTAGTTACACATAAAACAGACTAAATAAAAATGTTATATGATTACATGGGATTTTGTTTCCGAAAGATTTCCATTAGATATGGAATTACTGGAAACTAAATACTACTGATCAAGTGTTTTGTTGATGAAAAAAAACTCCTCATCGTTTTACGGTGATGATCAAATATTGCGATAAAAGTCGATTATCATTAGATTTTGACGATGTTATATGTTTTCATACTGGTATGCTGGAAATTCAAGTCAGAGTAAAATTTTTTCAACAGTTTTCCGAGTGATATATCAGTGACTAATCAATATTACTTTCAAGTTAAAAATAACATTATTACAAACGTTTTTGTTGTTACACATTACCTAGAAAGAACTATTTATGGATACAATAGAAATGACAGAAATAATGATCCTTCGAAACCAGATATAAATATAAAGACATTCTACTTACATCCTTTGTTTAAAGAAAATAAATGCTTTAAATGTAATAACTATTAAATAAATAATTATATTTAATAAGAATATGATTCATTTTACTTACTAATTATAAAGTACAATGTCTGGTGTCCATATTACACTTGGTGGAATTCGTACTTCACGTATATTTGAATAATTAGCTGGATCCCAACGAAGTAATTGGTCAATCCATGTCTGAAAAATGTAAATATATGATAAATATAATATAATATAATATAATATAATATATATATATAATATATATATATATATATATATATATATATATATATATATATATATATAATTCATGAGGCCTTGTTTGATGTCAGTGTTATGCTATTTAGCACTCATTAGCAAAGTGTACCTATAATCTTGAGGGAACTAGTCTTTTGTGAGGGATTCAATGTTGTGTCACCCAGCTTCACAGTTAGAGAAGTTACCATTGAGCTATTTGAACCACGACTGACCTATAGGACTATGATGTATCTACACATGATCGATCACTAAGTATTGATCAGTGTCATGGTTGAGGAATCCTACTTAATGTTAATTAAACTCTATCGATCAAGTTACAATGATGATTTTGATATAAAAAAACAGTCGAAGAATATTTATAAGCACAATTGTATGTTGATAGGTGAATAAAACAATTATAGCATAAATATTGATTTTTATTTCATTAGGCTTTTTGAATTCAACATTTTAAACAATGATGAAAAAATACAAAATTTCTTAAATGGTTTTAATAAGCAATCTATGATACACTATTGACTAAAATGATATAACTGATTGCGATAAATCACTGATGATTGAATTGCTTTGTTTGAATTTGTCACTACATTTAGATACATGTTAACTTTGGTAGGTTTGATTTTATGCCATTGATTTCAAACAGAGTTACATAACTTATTCTAAATCAATAGTTTTGGTCTAGATTATTAGTTACTAAAATGGGATATTTACATTTTTTTAAAATATTAACTCATCAAAAATTTCAATCTACTCTAGAACATATTATAGTAACAAACATTATCACTGAACTATTCATATCATAGATAACTTTTGTCAGTTTAAAATGTCTTATCTAATAGACTCAATCGTTTAACATCTAGTAACTTAGGCAATAACATTTCAAAATGAAATATTGCAAAACAAACTAATTTTTTACAAACTTGGAAAAATAGATAAAAGTTTTTATTAATTTTACTGATTGAAATCATGTGTCAATTGAAGCTAGACCAACCTAGAAAACCCGGAAGCACTGGACGGCCGTTTCGTCCTAGTATAGGACTCCTCAGCAGCGCGCATCCACGATCCCGCACCCCGCGAGAATCGAACCCAGGACCTATCAGTCTCGCGCCAGGCGCTTAAAAACTAAACCACTGAGCCGGCATCCAGCGGTGTTAATTTCTTACTTCAACCAATCCACGAAGTTGCACCACCGTACACCATTGTCAACAGTGAGTTGATATCTCACAAGCGCCTGGCACGAGACTGATAGGTCCTGGGTTCGAATCTGGCGGGGTGCGGGATCGCGGATGCTCACTGCTGAGGAGTCCTATGATAGAATGAAACGGCCGTCCAGTGCTTCCAGGTTCTCCATGGTGGTCGAATCTCAAATGACTCATGATCTCACACATTGAAGTTACTATAATATCAACAAAAGCCCTTCTGTTTTTATTAATCTAGATATTAAATTAAAATAACATTAAATTGTTTACATCCCTGAACATTGATTGTTATCCAACAATAATTAGTTGCAGTCAAATTTCTCTTATAATACTAACAATGAATTTTCTCAGGACAGGGTTGGATGGAGAATGCTAGTGAGCGGCCTATGCTCCTTCACGAGGAGTAACAGGCGTAAGTAAGTAAGTACAAACAGTGAATAACAGTTAAAGTTATGTATTTAAATATTAATTCCATTTTTATTCAATATAAAAATTTAACTTGAGGTACATGTCATTTAGAAAAAACGAAAAATGAAATGATCAATATTATACTTTATTTTATTAAATAACAATAATCTTATTACAATAATTATTGACATAATCAAGTCTTATTTTGATGGTTTAACTTTATGTTAATTTATTTCGGTTGTTTATGGATTGGCTCCAAAAAATGGATTGTATTAAATCACGAAACACTAGGAGTTCAAATTTCTGATCACTTGGATATCACAAATACGCTCAGTCCAGTAAGTTAGGCGTTCGCGAGACTGAAGGCCCTGAGTTCGAATCCCAAAAGCGGGATCGTGGATGCGCACTGCTGAAGAGTTCCACAGTAGGAATAAAAACGGCCATCCAGTGCTTCCAGGTTTTCAATAGTGGTCTAACATCAATCGGTTCATGATCTCAATCAATAACATTATTTTATTATTAACTTTCTACCTCATATTCGGTTTGTTTGAAATTATCAAATATAGGCCTTGGTATAAACTCTTACAGTTATCTATGATTTTTTTGGAGTTAATTTTCTTCATGAACTTACATAAGGAAAGGGAATCATTGGAAAACATGTATAATTGATTAGTTTATTCATTCTGTCGGAAGACCTGTCAATTACATGCATAATCAAATTACAAGAAATTTAGTCAATCGAAACATTGTTTAATATGATTTTTTAAATAATTTAAAATATGATAATATAAATCATTTCATTCTAAAGAAAATCGTTCCTGAGGCAGAATTCAGATTGCTGCTCATCTTTTGAGTGTTCGTTTTGAATCATACGCTCAAGATCCATTGAATACATGTGAATAGGTGTGGAAAAATATATTTTACAAGTTCAATGGCACATGATAAGCTCACTCGTCCTAGTTAGAACTCTATTATTAGCGAAATTAAATGTGGGTTATTTCGTTTAGTATTTATTCAAGGTTAGCTCTCGAATAGATTATATTTTTAATCATGTACTAGTTAACACAATTCTGAGCTAGTAATATATTGTGGTGTTTGCTACTTATATCGACATAAGTAGTTTATAACGATAGTCAAGAATAGAATGTCTGGAAGCAGAAAGTCGAGAAGATTGACAAGAAATCAACAGGAACAAAAGGTTATTGTCAGGGAAATGAGGGAACAGTGAAGCCTGAGACGATTGATTGACATTTTTAAAAGGACAGTAACGTTTAAGACAGTTGATTAACATTTTGCAAATTAAGTATTTACTGTATGATTCTCAAATTTTACTAAGAGATTTTGTAATTTTGTGTTCTAATGCATTCGATTATCCCAGCATGCGTTCTCGTTCAGTACAATATTGGCCATCATTAAGTAGACATACTGTTCACTGGATAAAGTGACAATGGTAATAATATTCTAATGTCAGCCGTGTTTTATTACTTTTTTTAAGCATTATGATATGAAAAAATATACATGTGTTTATAATATAAAACCATGTTCGAAAACAATTTATCTTATTCATATCATTGAAAACATTAATCAGTTTTATTGATTCAGTTTCATTTTGTTTAAGTCAATGTAGTTCAGGAAGTAAACAATATAAAAGATAATTAACACCGTTGGATGCCGGTTCAGTGGTCTAATTGTTAAGCGCTCGAGCACGAGACTGATTGGTCCTGGGTTGGAATCTCGTGAGAGATGGGATCGACGATGCGAACTGCTGAGAAGTCCCATACCAGGACGAAACAGCCGTCCAGTGTTTCCAGGTTTTCTAGGGTGGTCTAGCTTCAATCGACTTATGATCTCAACTATTGAAATTTTTAAATTTACCAACAAATAGCAATGAATACAGTATACAAGATATAATCATTAATGCTAACAAGAAATAAATTGATACTATATATGTATGTATATGTATACACTAGATATCTGCTTTCTTACAGTATATAGTTTTTACCAAGAACAAATATATTAAATTTATCATTTATACAAGTTTTAACACTGTATTATTTCTTCTATGTAGAATGTAAACCGTGGACTATAAATTCTATTTTATTCATTTGTTTTTATTAACCGGATATCATTTTTATACTGTTTTTGTTTAATTTCAATAACTATATTATTTCAAAACTCATAAATAAAACGTTACTTTAGTAACCATCATGTTAAACAAATATAAGATCGATTCAAAATAGAAGCTGTATATTACCTATGAGTATGATACTTATAATGTTACCATATTTAATTAAATAGATGTTATTTTCAATTTAAATGAATCAGAAGAAGAGGAATTCAATGTTATAGAAGTATAAATGTGATTATTTTACAGAGTAGATTGTATGTTGTTTTTTTCTTTGAAGTAACCTTAGTGATGTTTTATTATTAAACAAATTTTACAAACAAAAAATAAAGAAAATCATTCCTCAACAATAATAATTGCCTTAACAAAATGAGAGGATATGATGAGTATAACCAGTTAACTGCTGTATTATGATGATATTTTATCAGGTTTTGATATTGTAAAGGATTAAGTAAATTGATCGTTATTTCGGTTGACAAATTTTACTGAATTTTATTCAATATTCGGATATTTGCTATGCGGATATATTATACGTTTCTTTGTATTGTATTTTGTGAACTAGAAGAATTTTGTTATTCTTGAAAATATATCTGTGCCTAGTTCTTAAGAAAGCAGTTTTATTGAAGTAGGCTTAAATAGTCCTCTCCAGTATGAGAGTGACATATTTATGAACTGATCATTCAGTTCCGATAATGCAAAAAAGTTCGAAAATCATACACTTGGACAACATATATCTTGATCATTTCAGTAGATCATGACTTAAGGAGAATTTTAATCATACTCAAGGTATCATTCCCTTTTCAAAGTATATATGACATATTTATTAAATAGACACTTTTCACTGTTAAAAAAGTTATTGATATTATGCGGTGTAGTTGTGATTATTCAATTTAAATTTCAACAACACGACATGAATTTGATTGGACAATTATTGAAGTCACAAGGAACTAAATAGTTGTTTTATTTCAATATTGAAATGAGAAGACGAAGTTTATCAGAATTATGTGATATCTTTGCAAATACATTTCGAACAATCTCATCACACATGACCTTGTTAAGATATGTTTATAAGAAAATTAAAGGTCACCTAGACAGGTTGAAGGTAAGACTCAAGATCTCAACTGTTTAAATTACTACAATCTCTACAAAACCCCTTCTGATACTAATCAACATATGCTGACTAGTGACTGGCTTCAAGATATATATCCTGGAGTTCTAGTGAGAAGCAGTGACCAGTGGAGTTCAACTGGGTCAGTTGTGAGGTAGTAACTCACTTATGACAATGGTGGATGTGTCGCTCAATTTCGTGGATTAGTTGAAGTTAGACATTAACACCGTTGGATGCCGGCTCAGTGGTCTAGTTGGTTAAGCACCTGGCGCGCGGCTGATGGGTCCTGGGTTCAAATCCTGCAGGGCGGGGTCGTGGATGCGCACTTCTGGGGAGTCCCACACTAGGACGAAGCGGCCATCCAGTGCTTTCGGGTTTTCCGTGGTGGTCTAGCTTCAATCGACTCATGATCTCAACTGTTTAAAAAAAATAATATTAAAGTACACAAAATCAATGTGATTATCACTCTGGATAATAAGTCAGTAATACCTGGGTATGTTAAGTGTAAGGACAAATTGTTTTTGAACGCATAGAGAGGGTTTCAATTTTTCTGTATAGCCAAGGCTTCAATAAAGCTTAGTATACGTCCTTGAAGGCTTTTGTATAACACTACAAATACTGATTTGATGTCAACTTTAAGATCAGTCTCGATCAAATGTTTCGCAATTGAGGATGATGTCTGTCTATCCTGTGATCTTATTTGACCATTGGAATTCATTTGTTCCTGCAACCATTTTGGTATATGTTCACCCACTCTTAATTGCAAATCACGATTGCTCCTCCCTATGTACGTGTCTCTACACATACATGAAGATTGATGAACACAATCGCTTTCGTACTGTTTGGGCTTTTGGTTAAACATAGACCTTGTGTTTTCGATAACAAGTTGGGCTGCATAAAATGTTCGGTTGATAGCTAATTTAAGTCTCCGTTTCAACATGAGACTATTTGTGTCGCCACTGAATGGCAACGTGATATAAACTCGCTTTTTGGGTGCCAGAAGCGTTATAGGTCTAGTTGTATTTCAACCCTTCCAGCGGTTTCTGAACTTCAGAGAATAACCATTTTTTATTAACGTATCAGTCAAGAGCTTCGTCTCTACTTCGATAGCATCACTAGTACAGATACGATTGATTCTATTGAATAAGCTCTTTATTAAACCACGTTTATAATGAATAGGGCAGTGACTATGAAAATTATGATATTGCCCTATCCATCTTGGCTTTCTATATGTTGAACGTTTGGTGGAACCATCATCTCACCTACTAATCAGGATGTCTAGAAAAGGAAGTTGGTTGTTCTTCTCTTCTTCACATGTAAGGGAAATGTGCTTTTGACTTCTATTGAATTCTTTTAACAAGTTGTTTATTTCTTCACCTTTATCCCCTATGATTATTATATCATCAACATATCGTTTATACAGACCCATCTTTCGAATTGAGTCTTCAACTTAATTTTCAACATATCCCATGAACAAATCATCCAACAATGGTCCTAAAGGGCTACCCATATCTACACCATCTATTTGTCGGAGGTGCTCACCTTCAAAAGTGAATTTCACATTATCTGTACACAATAATAATAAATCTTTAAAGTGTTAACAGGAAACGGCAGTGGAAGGTTATTTAAAGAGATATAATCACACAAAATATCAATAGTTTTCCTGAGAGGTACATTTGTAAATAAAGTGTTCACATCAAAGGAGCACATTGTCTTTGTCTTTATATTTATGTCCTTTGAGTATTCAGTGAATTCAAATGAGTCAGTCAAGGAATACTTGCAATATTGTTTTCGGATAGGGTTTTATTTCGGAATCAGAATCTTTGACAGCATGAATGTAAAATCCTGTCAATGATCGTGAACAGGACAATCGAACCTCGTGGCTAGCGCCTAATTCTAAAATTACTGAGTTATGATTCAGTAGTTTAATTAGGTAACTTCAGTTGATTCGAAATATTGCTTCACCATTGTTGATATATCTTTCGTTCCGCACACGTTCAGACACCACTGATCCCAGCTACTTCCTATAAATAGGGAAATTACTTCCATTCGCTAGTCATTAATAAGCACTAGATGATGTTTTAACATAAACATAGGTAAACATTGCTGAATTTCATAGTTTTTCATCACATATCTGATGACGGATAGAATAGTAATGAAAATAACATTTGTCTTATAATTGGAATTATTTCTAGTAATGTATTACTAATATTGAGATTGAGTAGTTGATAAGTTGTTATAAATTCATTATTAGTTGACTACAGTGGCTTGATTTCCCTTTATTGCTGAATTCAAATAATTCAAGGTGCAATGGCATCACTTAAATTATGAATTCAATAAAAATTACATTGTTAATAGGTATACGTATCGAGAGCATTCTCTGTTAAATAGAAAATCTGAAAACCATACAGTAAGTTCTTCATTTGTAAAATGTCAATCAATCGTCTCAGACTTCATTGTCCTTTCGTTTCCGCACCAATCATTCTTCGTAATCGTTCTCTTTTCTGCAATTTTGTCAACCTTCTGCCCCCAGGCATTTCACTTTCAAATGATGATACCTACCACTTGTATCTGTCGATATCAGTAGCATACACCACAGTACATCGGCCGTTTCTTAATCACATAGATTTATATTCTTTAATGCCTTTAATTATTATTATAAAAGTATTTTAATTTGCTTACTCCATTCACACTATAATTCATAGTCAGCTCATTAAGTTTAAGCACTTTATTTACATTCTCACAGTTTCTTATTGCTATTATTTACATCATGAACTCTAGCATTAGTGTTGTCATTCTGTTGCATCATCATAATTTATTGTTGATGTCTTCACAGAGTTAATATTACATAGTATGTGTACGATTGTACAGCCTAATAATAATTTCTTGGAAAAGAGATTTCTTTGTTCAATTTTGTGTTTTTAATGTTTAAATGGGAATTATATGTAAATATATGTTTATGCATTTTGATGAAATTGTGCTCTGTAATCTTGGGAAGTTTGATAATTCATATAGAAAGTATTATCAATATAACCTAAATAAAAATACAGATAATTAGTACATAGTTGTGAAGATGGTAGAATTTCATTGAGATCATAAACCGATCTATGTTAGATCACCATTGAAAAGTTTGACGCGCTAGACAGCCGTTTCTTAAGCGCTTACTCGCCAGACGGAAAGTCCTGTGTACGAATCCAATGTTCAGGTTTGTGGGTGCGCGCTACTGGGGAGTCCCATACTAGAATGAGATGGCTATCCAGTGCTTCCAGCTTTTCAGTAGTGATCCAACATTTATTTCATCATAATCTCAATGAAACACAAATAAACTTAATCTATTATATTTTAGGAATGATTACTTTACCGTTTAAGAAAATACATTGTATACTACTACTGGTTTCATAGATTAGACGAATTTCAGATGGCAGCGGAATTTAAGGTGCTCATATCATTTTGTTTAGGACTAATTATCTGGATGAACTTATTTTTGATTGTTGATGTACACACTGAGACTCAAATTTAATATATTTCACCTTAAATGCTATTGCATTCTACACTTTGCTATTGAATTCAAATAATCAACAATTAGTTTAATAGATCTGATGTTATTATAAATAAGGTTTTGTAGTTTTCTTTTGTTGATATCCACTAAACTATCAATTTGTAATGATATTTAAAAAAAAGATTATTTAAGTCTTTGCTAATAATGATAGTAGTTAGCGGTATCCATGAAAGGGATTTTATGAACAAATGACTATTGTACAATGAAGTAGGTATATACTTCATATTGATTTAATATAGAATATCAAATGAATTAAATTTTTTCTCAACGGTCTTATATCAACTTAAAGTATCCTTCAATAATATGTTGTTTTTACGCTTCATTATTTTATACTTTTATTGATCATTATTTGATTGAATACAATAATCATTGATGCATATATTGAAAGTATTCAGTGAAATTAATAATAAAAAATAATTGTTCATTATTCATATTATTTCAGCTGATTCAGTATTGAAAATAGAATGATTTTACTGTATATATCAACACTTAAATAAAACTAGGGAGTCCCATACTAGAATGAGATGGTCATCCAGTGCTTACAGCTTTTCAGTAGTAGTCCAACATTTATCGCAGCATAATCTCAATGAAACACAAATAAACTTAACTTGGTTAGATTTAACTTATCTTTACTTTAATCAGTGAATAGTTTGTATAAAACACATAATTTTGAAGAAATTTTATACAATCTAATGTGAATATTAATAATAAGTTACATGTTTAAGCATTAAATTGGATTATCAGTGACGATGTAAGATTAGTGTTGTAGTGAACGAGAACATAAAATAGGAACAATCGAAGATGAAACGACCGTCTAGTGCTTTCATGTTTTCCATGTTGGTCTAATTTTAATTGACTTTAGAATTCAATTATTAAATTACTATAATCTTCACAAAACCATTTTTTTGATAATAATCGAATGTGATTGAACACAAAGTTACAAAATGTTTTAGTAAAATCTGAGAACCATACAGTAAATACATCATTTGCAAAATATTAGTCCATTGTCTCAGACTTCACAATTCTTTTGTTCCCACACTAATCATTCTTTGTAACTGTTCTCTTTTCTTCGATCTTCTTAACCTTCTGAAGCCAGGTATTTCACTTTCGATTAATGACACATACTACTTATATCGGCCGATATAAGTAGCACGCACCGTAATTTATGAATTTTATTACATTTTGATTAAAAATAATAGAAAATACTATTTACAAGAAATAAAATCTTCATGTATACCGTTTTAAATTATTTAGTACTTATGACACATAAAGATGGCAGAGAAGACATTGTAGATCAGGTGGATGATTTAGGTGAAGTTTTATTCTCTGGGCTGAATGATTTGGTCATGGAGCTTTTATTGTTATTCTGAATAACATCATCAGCACAAACTTTAGGTAGAAGATAATAGATTGAATCAGTTAGTTACTTTTTCATCTTGTGAAAATGTTTTTAATATGTTAGTTTAATCAATAACTTCAAAGTTTTTACACTTTTTCTGTTATGTATTGCCAGGATATTCATTGTTATATATAATCACATTTAGAGAAAAACTACTCTTCCTCCTTTTTTTTAAGGATAATTGTTGATAACATCAAGATAACCATTAATCATTAAAACAAAAAAAACAGTTTGAAAATAAATCCTTGAAAATAGATAAGACAAAATACTCTTTCTTCTTTAACTTACATATTTTGCCCAAACATTTATTGTCAATATTTGATTTTTCTCGTCTAAATCTAATAATTGAAATAATGACAATCCATAACCAACAACTACGCGATCTTTAGTATTTTTTACTGGGCGTCCAATTTTACCAGCTTTTTCATAATTATCAATTAGTTGTTTAATTAAACGTTTCTCCGATGATGGTATTACATGTTCTAATAATGAAAAAAAAACAAAAAACAAAGAAAGTATTTGAATATTAGCGTAAAAAATTCTAAATCCATTTCATATTCAATTAAGAATAAATATTTTCAAATTAAAACATTGAATTTATCAAATGAATTTATGAATGATAATACATTTTACAGTTGAATTCATGAGTCAATTAAAGCTAGACCATCATGGAAAACCTGAAAGCACTGGATGACCATTTTGTCCTAAGATGGGACTCCTCAGCAGTGAGCATCCACGATCTCGCACCGCGAAATCCGAACCCAGGACCTATCGGTCTTGCACACGAACACTTAATCTCTAGACCATTGAGCTGGCATCCACCGGTGTTATTGTCTAATTTCAATCAATCCATGAAATTGCTACATCATTCACAATTGTCTTCAGTCCAATACTAGGATGAAAAGGCCCTTCAGCGCTTCTAGAATTCACATTTTCATGAGCTCAACTATAAAATTACTAAAATCTCCCCAAACCCCCTTCGGAACGATAATAAACGTTTAACATTTAAATACAACGAAATTTCTGTGCATTCTTTTTAGAATATTCATTTTGTGTTCATAGTAATTTGTTTTCTTTTCAGTATGACGAAGACACTTTGTTGTAGGACGAAAACAAGTACCAAAAATAAGTGAATTTGTTCTTATTGGAATGTTTCACTGAACTGTTAGACGCCAACTAGACGAGCTAACGTTTAATTATTTCAGAAAAAATAGTAGCGAACTAAATCAAATCAAAAGATATACTGATTTTATTTAAATAGTTTGGAAGCGAAAATATCAATTTCGTTAAGTGATTATGACAAGAAACAGTAGTTTTTTGCATGATTGGCGTCATTTTATGCTTTTAAAAAGTGCTTCAATATAAATATAGTTTAAATTTCATTCTACTAAGTTATGCCGTTAATTAGAAATGTTGTTGGCAGATATACTGTTTCTTTATTGGAAAAACGTTTATGCCCCAAACCCGTGATACTCCAGTGTCGACCATAAATATTCGTGTTGTTGAACTGTCGTATATGCACAAGGACTGCCAAAAAATACTATGGTTTACCAGTAAAATCAAACATTTTAAAATAAAAATATATAAACGTAAGGTACGATAATGTTACTAACATTTTTCAACAAATATCTTACAATTTGCATGAAAACTATTACGTCTTTGCTAAATAATAATAGTCTGATAGAAGATAACTTTACCAATCTGTATAGGGAGAATAACGAACAATGATGAGAGTTTCAGTGGAAATTGTTACACTGACTTCTATAGCAAGACTATAATTTATGGGCGATCTTTGAGCAACGATATAGTGACTTTGAAAATGTCAACCTACTAACTAGGACTAAATGAGGGCTCTAAAGCAGTGTGAGGAATTAGAATTATGATTTACAGTTGATGGGTTAAAATTAGATTTCGAGTTTTCATCACAACTTGACATCAGATTTAATGTCGAATCAGTATTTAGCCAAATGAGTGGATGAATTCCGCGCTAAAATCTGAGACCTGTTGTCTCAAATTTAACACTTTCCCTTAGAGTGCCTTAGTTCCACGGAAAAAAAGTATATCGAGTGATAACGCCTGATCTGTAACTGTCAATGACTGTTCATTATGCAAAGATAACACACTGTGTATTTTGGCTTAATTCTAAATGAAGGCGACTACATAGTTTAATATTCTGCATTGATTACTGCGATGCCGAAATAAATTGCCCGGTGAGAATAATTATATCATTTTGATGGAGTTTTGTTCTCTGAGTTGGATGGTTTGGTCGTGGAGCTTTCATCGTTCTTCTGAACGACATCATCAGCACAAACTTCAGATAGAAGTGAAGTGTTCGAATTTCTCCATATGCATTTCACAGCTTGTTCCGTACACCTCGATGCCGATTGGTTCTTATTAACCTCAAATTTGTCATTGTTTACTTCTTTGTTTTGGTTGTACCATGGACCAAAGTTTGAAGTTTAAACTTTCTCATCCTATTGGCCAATAAATTTGAATGTTGATCTCCAGTTTATTCAATTCATGTCAGTCAACATATACGATTCACTTGGTATTGTTTACCTGAATCTTCCTATTGATGATTACGACTGCAATTATTCAGTCTCTTATTGGCATATGTGTATCCTGTCCGGATTACCTCGATATTGTTTTCAGTCACAAACATTATAAGCAAGGATGGATAGTGGCTAGCAGTGGGATCTAGGACTCATGGTTTGTTCTATTTTGGACTTGTCAGCTGGATCTACCTGCACCTGAGTTGATGTTCACTCTGGGACTTGAACCCAGTACCGTTCGCTCCAAACGCCATCGGGTTATCCACTTAGCTACTGATTCCTGATATCCACTTGCAGGTAAATCCAGCTGACGCGTCTCATCTAGGATGAAACGCGCGTCGCGGATTCCACCGCTAGACACTATCCGTCTTTGCTTATAATATATATAATGTTTAAAAATGTACCTCATTATTTTATATGTAAAACATGAAGTATTTGGTTTTAAAAATGATCAGATAACATCTCATAAAATAGGAATTAATTTTGTTCTTAATTTTGAAATGAAGGTGTCATTTCAACTTATATATTGTTTATAAGAGACATTAAAAAACCTCAGCTTTCTTACAAATGAGTTGAGCAACAATTTTTTACATGATTCAAATTCACCACTTTATGATAGCAATGATAGGAAAAATGAAAAAAAAAAGAATTTTAGTCTACACAGCGTTTGTACTGCATAAATTCTACTCTTTACACCTCGTTTACTTTGTATTTCTGACGATAGTAAAATGAATAGAAATCAATAAATTCTTCTTACTAATACTTTCTTTCTTATAATTATGAATAGTCAATTGGTATTCTTAATCAGTATTTAATATTTATGAATTTTTGTTGCATAACTACTGAACCATCTGAAATTTCATTGGAGTTTATTTTTTTAACTTCATGAGATTTCCCTATATGAAGTGGTTTTATTCTTGTGAATAAAAACAAAATGTTAGTTCATGAGACAGTATATCGTGAGATACAATTTTTATGTTAATTAATGAATAATGAGGTAGTTGTCAAGGCAATAATTGTAGATTAAAGATGAGACAAAATAGATATTTCTTAAAAAGAATTTATTATATCAGTTTTGTATAGATTAAATCAATTGTTTTCTTAGAGTTCAATTGTAATCTTTTGCTAAAATGGACATAAAGTTTCGATTAATGTAACTATACAAAAAAGTTACAAGTTATCTTATCCACTGATTCTATGAAAAAGAATTCACTGATCTTTATATCATTTTTAAGATTAAATATCGGGCTAGTTATTGTAGGTTTTCATTAATGACTCATTTGATACACGATCTAGATATAAATTTCGATAATGCAATGATGAGAAGATGAAGTTTATCAGAATTATGTGATATATTTGCGGAATACATTTTGAACAATGTGATCACACATATACTTGTTAAGAACATTTATATATGAAAATTAAAACGTCAACTAGACAGATTAAGAGTAAGTCATAACAAAGGAAAGATATAAAGTATATAATGCAAATTTTAAGTCTAGAAGGTTAAAATAAAATCACTCTTTATTTCAAACGGATGTTTTAAGCCAAGAAAAATCAAATTTAAGAAAAAAGAAGTATTCTTTCAAGGTTTCCTAAGAAATAATTCACTAACGATTTGTTTAAAAGATAAATTCTTGGTAAGTCAAATAAGAAATCAATCTTAATAAATTAAAACACTCTAGGAATAATGAAGTTGCCCATAGAATGCTATTTTTAATAGGTCAATTGTATAGCAAATTAATTTAAAATATACTATATAGACCATTATATCTAAGTAAGAAATGAAATGTTATTATGTCTGTAATAGTATTTTAATATTATTTAATCACATACAAAACTTAAGTTGTAAATTGTTAAAGAATTACAAACAAGGTACAAACAATTGTTCAATTATCTCTTGCTTTATGATTTTGAAGGGTTCTGTTATGTTTCAATAAGCATAATGAATGGTAACTTTTGGGATCCATTTATGGACCAATACTATACGTACATTTCTATTATATAATTATTAAATAACTGAACTATTCATATTTGTGTCCCTCTTATTATGAGCTTTATTTTAACCTATGAACTATTATTCTACGATTTACCATTCTTGAATTATACCCTGTCTATTATTTACTACCTCCCACATTCACAGCCATATTTGGCCAAATCTTGTATAAATGTTGTTTCCTATTTATTGGTACGATGTAGTCTGTTTGATCGGTATATAAACCGAGTATGTTTGAAATAAATGATTCATTTTGCAGAGGCTGAGATTGGTGTTCTTGACTTAAGTGGCTAGGCTAGACAGGAAGCAGGACTGATAAGTGCTCTAGACTGATCACACGGGTTTTACGTGTCTTGGTTCGATCGATAATTCACTGCTCTTTAGTTGGCGGTATCGTTACGTTATACATTAACAGGCCACATAGGCCACAAGTTATAACAGGTTCTTTATCAAATATCCTTTTATTCAATAGTATCATTGTTATTTTACTCAAGGGGTTAACAAAATGTATTTTTAAAACAAACAAATAAAAAATATCAGAAGGGGTTTTGTAGAGATTGTAGTAATTTCAACGGTTGAGATCATGAATCAATTGAAGCTAGACCACCATGGAAAACCTGGAAGCACTGGATGGCCGTTTCGTTCAAGTATCGGACTCATCAGCAGTGCGCATCCGTAACCCATACTCGCGGGATTCGAACCCATGACCTATCAGTCTCGCACCAGGCGCCTAACCAACTAATTTTAAAAAAAATTTAAATCACTTTCATGATGGAATCTTGTAGTATAAATTGTATTTCACATAAACAATTGTCAATCATATTTACTTTTATCAATCTTTCCTTTTTTTAACAATTATACAATCTTTTAGCAAAATGCTTTTTCAATGTTTAGTTATTCATGTTGACTATTAGATAGAAGTTTAAAATGACCTGTAAAATCATCTAAATTAATCAGCAAATAAATTATTCTCTATACTAATACTTATAATATAGTTTTAATTTAACTAATTTATCATCTGGGTCTTTTGTAAGATAGTAACTCACTGAAGTTAATAGTGAACGGTGGAGCAATTTCGTGGATTGGTTGAACTTAGACAATAACACCGGTGGATGTCGACTCAGCGGTCTAGAGATTAAGCGTTCGCATGCGAGACTGATAGGTTTTGGGTTCGAAGCTTACTTGGCAGGATCGTAGATGCGCACTGCTGAGGAGTTCTATACTCATACAAAACGACCATCCAGTGCTTTCAGGTTTTCCACGGTGGTCTAGCTTTAATTGATTCATGAATCCAACTACTAAATTTATCATCTATTAATGGTATTTAGACATTAAAAGGATGTTGAGTCTATGAGAATAAAATTTATCAGGGTGTAAATTTTCTTCGGTTTACTGTGTCATTGTTTTCTACCTTTTATTCTCTCAGATAAATTGAAAATATTGTTGTTGTTGTCTAATGAATATAAACTGTAATTATCAATCGACATTACTACTGTTATGCTATCTGACAATGAACTTTCAAAATAAACACAGTTTAGATGATGAACAGTTTATATAAATAAAACATCTAAGAACATAAACAGTTTGATATCAAAATATGCTTCCTTTATTTCTTAAGTAATTTGGAAAAGTTTAAAGGTTTTTAAAATCGATTTATATATTCACGAAATTGTAACACAATGTTAAGAGTAATGATAATGATGGTAATGTATCTTTAAATAAATGGTTTAGATATCTTAGAGATAACTACGTATTTCAACAAGAAAATCAAATTAATCATATCACTGAACACGAACTAGATACCTATTTTTCATACTTTTCACTCTTTTGAACACGCATTACCAATAAAACTTGCAATTCATTAGTGAAAAACGTGTAGAACAATGTCTTTGTATTGTTATTATTTTGATTACCATTTGGTTGTCCAACGAACTGTCCAATTTATGTATCAATGACAATAACGGTGGAAAATATTTTTTTTCTAGATTTGACACTGTTATAATTGAACTAAACGCTTTTATGTTTCGATGTAATGGAGAAGATAAATATGAGAGATAAAAGTGGATTTAACACTAAGAATAAATCGAAACTTTATTAGAATACACTGACACTTGAATGTTTAATATACCATGATCAATAGTCAAAGGTAAAAACTAGGCAATACTTAATGATAATCAGTTACTAACTTAATGTATAAACACGATTTACAATATCATAAGACTTAAACAGATCTAATAAATTAATTCAATCAATAGTATAGGGGTTGTGGATATTATTAAGCTTTTTTTATTGAGATCATGAACCGATTGATTTTGGACCACCTTTGGAAACCTGGAAGCACTGGACAGCCGTTTCGTCCTGTTGTGGGACTCCTCAGCAGTGCGCATCCACTATCCCATTCGCGGGATTCGAACCCAGGGCCTTCGGTCTCGTGTGCGGACGCTTAACCTACTGAACCACTGATCCGGCATCCAATGGTGATAGTGTCTAAGATTAATTAATTTACTGAGTTATATATTTTCTCATTCCTAACCGTTATATTGTAATATCTCTTCATTTATTAAAGAGAAGGTAGAAAAAGTTAGGTAACAAAAAGAAAAAAATCAGTATATATATATTTTTATTTGTCAAAGATACCATCGAGAATTCGGAAGCTGTGATAGATTCATACACTTCAACTTTATTTTACAAATTACTAGATGACTTCTGCTTATAAACTGAATTGAAAATACACAGTTTCCATTAGATATAAATTAGTGTTAACAAACTTCAAGACCACAGAATCTACTGACTTCTATTCCAAGTAACTGAGCTTATAATATATTTATTCACGAAATTCACATAACTAATATTCACAAAACTATGTTGTGTATTCAGTATATTCTGTAGCGAAACCGTGACATTTCTGTTAAACAGAAATATCATAATTTAACCTTGACTGAATATCATTTCATTATGGTCTAAATCAACTTTGTAGAAAAACAGTGCAGAAATAAAATGTAAAAAATTCCAATGTTTTAGTTTCTTGCCTTCAAAAATGTATTAGGTTATTTTTGACTAACAGATGATTATTTTGAAACAAAAACTGTTCTGTTTAATCACTGAACAGTCTTGGCAAAAAACGTTTTCTTTTTCAAATCCGACGGTTATTAATTGTTGGTATTAAGAAATAAAATGAGACATACAGTGAAAATCGGATAATACTTGGATAATAATGATAATTCATGAATTATGAGAAGAGGTTTTGTGGAGATTTTAGAAATTTTAATAGTTGAAATCATGAGTCAATTGAAGCTAGACCATCATGGAAAACCTAGAAGCACCGGATGGCCGTTTCGTCCAAGTATCGGACTCCTCGGCAGTTCACACCCACGATCCCGCCCCCTGCGAGATCCCAACCCAGCTTCTACAAACTCTTGATTTTAACTACCCCTTCTGAAAACAACCTTTTGTGAAGTGAAAAGCGATAAATGGATTGGAATGAACTGAAATAGCTTTGAATAAACTAGATCTTTCAGATACACAATCATTTTATGAGTACAATATTTCACAAATGGGATTTTGATGTTTTGTAGTAATCAACAGCTTTAAAACTGAGATCAGTTATTAACAAAAAAACATTAATCATTTTAAATAATCTCTGCAAAATTGTTCAACTAAATATACAAGTGTATTCGAAAAGTTCCTAAAAAGGTCTAATAATTTCTGAACTAACATCAATAAGAGTATCGTTGTAAATTAGAGGGGAGCTGAACAAATGTTCTGTTACAACTATTTTGGAGATTATATCTGAGCCCTCCAGGTCTATCAATGATAACTTAGCCTTTAGACTTTCAAGTATACGTCATAAATCTTTATAATATTACCAGAGCTCAGTGTTTTGTTTGAAATTCGATTATTAGTTTGTTGACAGATTTATTTTGACTAGATAATAATGTTCAATGTAATTGAGTGGAACTATATAAAAATCTAAATTATATCAGTTCAAACCAATTCAGCTGCAAACTATGGTAATACAACTTTACAAAACATACGGTTACTTAAGAAACCTTTTATTATTACGTAAAAATGACTAAATTTTATTGCTTCCGTAAGAGCGTCGATTGGAATCGTGAACCGATGTAAGTTAGAAAATCATTGAACACCTGATAATACAAGACGGCCGTTTTGTTCTAGTATAGGATTTCTCAGCTGAGCACATCTAGTATCCGGCACGCAAAAATCAAAAACACAAGATTCTTCGCCTCGCGCAATGTCACCGCTGATTTTTGGGCTACTGATCTAGAGATTAAACACGCAAGACATAATGTCATGGGTTCCACTCGCGCATGCGAGATTGTGGATGCACACTATTTAGGTGTCCTATGCTAGAACGAAATTATCTTTTAGTGTTTATAGGTTTTCAATAGTTGTCTAACTTTAATCGGTCCATTATCTCCATGTAATTCCATAACCTTCTAAACTTCATAATAACGGTAAGAACTTTCTTAGAGGACAGGCTAAAACAAATTGTATTTCCAAAATTCCGAAACAACTGAAAACGATAGTTCTATTTCACTAAAAGCGTCCAAAAATAACTTCCAACAGAGGAATATCTGAAATGGTATTTATAATGTTCTGCAAAACTTCAAGACTCCAATAAATGAATAAATCACAAAAATGAAAATTTGCTTTTGTTAAACTAAAATTACTTAAAATGTATTTCAACACTTAACTTTTTTTATTATTCAATGATGGAACATGGAGTTACTGATTACAGAACTCAGATTTCATACAGTAGGTTGCAGATTTGAACAGGGTTTCACCTATTCCAGTTTGTGTTTCCTTTTAAGATCGATAATTCTCACATAAACAGTGTAGCTAAAATGAGGATATTTGGTTTATAGGTTAGGTCACTAATGAGTTATCATTATTACTGATTGAGTTTATTATTGTATTTTTATAAGTGATTCTCGTTTATAAATTATATAAAATGCCTTATTAAACTAATAAACGAGAAAACATAAACACCGTTGGATGGCGGCTCAGTGGTCTAGAGATTCAGTGTTCGCGAGCACGAGCGTGAATGCTACTGTTGAGGAATCTCATACTAGAACGAAACGGCCGTCTATTGCTTCCAGGTTTTCAACGGTGGTCTGATATCGGTCGATTCATGTTCTTAATTAAAAACTTAAGAATCTCCACAATCTCATTCTAATAAGCACATCAGTTTTCAATAGCTGTAACAGATCTTTCATTTTTGGGGAAAATTTGACCGATTTTGGGGAAATTTGAGGGAAGCCGCCACAGTAAAATTTAGGGAAATAGCACCAAAACCCCGAAATTTCCCCAGATCTGAGGGAACTCCTCAATATTTCCCCAAACTTAGGAGATTGGGTATGTTCATAATTAAAAACAGTGCTAAAATATGGACTTAAACATTGTTACAACAAAGTATAAAGTAATGTTAATTTAAGTCCACCGATTAAAAAATATCTGTAGAGAAAAGTATTAAGAACCAATAAATATACATTACAGAGTATGTAGTGCATTCACTTGGTATTGTTTGAAATCTATCTTCCCATTGAGGTTTAAGATTGCATTTGATCAGTCCGTTATTGGCATATGTGCAACTGTGCGTATACCTTGATAGTGCCTTAATTCGCAAGCTTTTTGTAAACAATGATGGTTAGTGGCTAGCAGTGGAATCCAGGACGCGCGTTTCGTCCCATTTGGGACTCGTCAGCTGGATGTACCTGCATTGTTTGGTTTTAATTGGTGATGATTGTGATTGGTTAATCAAAAAGTGACATTTATATACGTATATACGTATTAAAATAGTTATTTTTTTATAGACACTTATACAGAAGAGTCGTAATTGAAAGTCCTTCCTTTCTTTATTTCTTTTTACAGGAATAATCAATCGTTTGATAAAAAGAAATAAAATAATTTGTTACACAATACCGCTTATGATACTTTCAGGAATAAAGTCAAAACATAACAAATGAATTAGTGAATACAAGTTCTTACAATAGAAAAATGCATATTATTCGGAAAAATAACTACAAATTATTGATTAAAACTAAACTATTACTACTAATAGTAGTAGTAGCAGTAATAGTACGTTCATTTATGGTTTATATAAAACTAAATAAGAAGTTTCCAGGAGTTACATTACGAACCACTTGCAGTTAGATAACTATAGAAAACCGAAAACCCAATATAGATATACTTCAAAATCTCTGATACACGTTCCAAGATAGTTATTTAACTTGACTTAGTAAGTTTGAAAGTCTTCAGCAATGTATATTCACGACCTAAAATTCGATTAAACTTAGAACTTTCAGCTCTCTCTTTTGCAATACTTCATCTTTAAACGATTGGATATCTCAGTGTGCGAAACTGTCATAGTAACTGAATAAATAGCTAGACAATATTAAATGAATAGAGTTATTATAATTAGTTATATAATTAAATCCGAATGATTTACAAATTGCAAAGTTAATGTAAGTGAAGTATGTAATTATGTAGTGAACTAAAATTCAGTTGATTTATTCATTTAATTTTAAGTAAATAAACTTGTAATATACGTAACAGTTAGCAATATTAATGCTCATATTATAGATTTTGTGCAGGATAAATATCATGTTCATTTATTTAAACTTATTTGATTTAGTCAAATCGAAATTCCCACTTCTCATTTAGTAATAACGGTGAACTGGTTTAACAGATAGTAATAGTCAGTGTCATGTTGTTTACATTTAAATATTATTAAAATTCTATTAGGATAACATATATAAGTGAGCAATATTGTTTTCAATTAGATCCTCATTAGGTTTTACTCTAATATATAGTAATATTTATATGCATATACCAATCAAGGCAGTTTATTAGTTACTGATAACAGTGGAATAGATTACATAAATAAGCATTAATAAATCATAAGTAGTAATTGATAGTGTAATGACATGTGTACTAGTTGTGATAAGATTAAGGAAACTCTACTCTAACACATTCGATCAATAGCGGTCATTTAATAGATAAAACTAGGTCGTTTAAAGGGATTAATCGTATTCCTAATAGTTTTCTTTATGGGGTTTGATCTCGTCTCTTAAATAAAGCAGACGCTAATGGAATTCGAGCTAACGACTGAAATCTTATTATTCATAGGAAATCTTTAGCACCTTTATCTCTTCCTTGGTCAAATTACCTTTAATAAAACATTTTATTCACAATCATTTTTCGTACTCTCTTCATTTATTTTCTTCACCCCTTACTTTTCTTCAAATATAGCCTTTATTGCCAGAAATAAAGAAAAACAGATATCTGAGTTCCAATGATTTTCAATATTGGTTTAATCAAGATTAGTTGATGATATTATACTTCGAATTCAACAACCGCCTCAATACTGTAAATTACTTTGTTCATTACCCTAAATGCCTCCACAAAACAAAATGTTCATGAACATCAAGCTAAAATATGGTTTTCTTGTTGATAATAAGACATTTAATTACAGAAACGTTACAAGAGTTACCGTAATAATCCATCTTGTTTTGGGATAAACTGATGTAAACAACGAGAATAAATAAGTGATCATCATAAAGATTTTGTAAACTTTTTATTTGTCATTAAATATCATGCTTGATATGTCATGGGATCGTTGGCTATCAACAATACTTACAAATGCAAGACTTTAAATAGGGTTTAAATTTACTTCCGGAGCCCATGTGCTCCATTGGTTTGGGATCTGGTTGAAGCACCGGACATTCGCTTTTCGTCCTCTCATTTTCGTAAACAACACCCCCGCCACGAGAAGGCAGTGAATAGGACTTCCATGGCAGAGGCACATGGGCTCCAGTATCCTGCAGGAACAAATGGCGTATGAACCAATCGTTGGTCACCAGCTACCATAGGAATGCATCTCTTCATGATGCTCCACTGCCTTGTGGATCAGACCTTCAGGTCAAAGGCTCGGGGTGTGGCCCCCTGAGAAAACCACCTGCTTCGGTCTGGGCGACCGGGCAGTATCACAGCCCACACACACACACAAATATGGTGTGGCGCAAATATATTTGGTGCCCTCTTGTACCAATATTTATGTGTTGAAATAATAATAATATTTCTCATAAATAGTTAGGGCTAATTAAGTAGATTCAAATTAATGCACAGATTGACTTCTATACATGTTTGTTCAAAAATATGAAATAAACTACCTGTCTATCGTTTAGTAATGAGCATCTGAACAAAAGAAAGCATTGAATTTGTACAACCCCTATTCCTAACTTCACTGCTGATATGGGTCATACCAAAATGAATCATAACGGAACGCCAATTCATTACTCTTAATTGAAATGTTTTTAATTCTGTCTCATTTTGTATTCCTACACATTTTTATATTCATCTCTTTATTTTTTCGTAACTGTTATCAATATAACTTCTATCGAAATAGTTTGCAAATTCTGTTACTGAATATTATGCATTCTTTTAGCCGTTGAATGACAATTTCTATGAAAACTTATTTTGATTGTCATAGTTACATTATGCTATCACTTTTAACGATTTAGTTAATTACTACATATTATCACAATTGAATTCATGAGTGGATCTAGGCCAGACCACCAGTTAAAACCTGAAAGCACTGGACAGCCAGTTTGTCTTAATATGGGACTTCTCAGCAGTGGGCATTCACGATCACGCATGCAGGACTCAAACCCATACTAAAACGAAACGGTCATCAAGTGCTTCCAGGTTTTCAATGGTGATCTAGCTATAATAGACTTGTGGATTGAACTGTGAAAGTACTACAGTCTCCACAAATCCCTCATACTACATATTATTTTTACAATCTCTTATGAAATTGCAATATTATAATGTAACACTGCTATTTGATCAATAATATTTTATGATTTGTAAATTATTTGTAAAGCCATAATGAAAAACTAATTACAAAGAAATGTTACTTCGATCTATCTAGTGCTTGCTATACATTTCAGTTAGAATTTTCATTTTGCTAAAAAAGAACGTCCTGAACAATTTTAAATTCTTCTCAAAATAACTACTTAAGTGATTATAATCATATTCTTGATCATTTCTGGCTTGTTATTGAATTCAGTGAACTTCTTTTAAATAACCATAACTAGTATCACAAGGGATTTTGTGGAGATTGTAGTAATTTCAACAGTTGAGATCATGAGTCAATTGAAGCTAGACCACCATGGAAAACCTGGAAGCACTGAATGGCAGCTTCGTCCAAGTATCGGACTCCCCAGCAGCGCGCATCCGCAACCCATGCTTGCGGGATTCGAACCCAGAACCTATCAGCCGCGCGCCAGGTGCTTTACCAACTAGACCACTGAGCCGGTATCCAACGGTGTTAATGTCTAACTCCAACTAATCCACGAAATTGAGCGACACATCCACCATTGTCGTCAGTGAGTTAATATCTCACAACTGACCCGGTTGAACTCCACTATAACTAATTTAAAAAAATTAATTCTCATACTAACAAATAATACTAGATATTGCTGTGATAGTGATATTATTATATTTACTGTATAAAAGATATGAGAGTTTATCAGACATAATAATTATTAATAGTACATTAATCCATTTTAAAAGTTATTTCATTGAATAATAGAAGATCAACTTATTCTGGTAGAGTTTTGTTCTCTGAACTAGATGGTTTGGTCGTGGAGCTTTCATCGTTCTTCTGAACGACATCATCAGCACAAACTTCAGGTAGATGTTTGTGTTGATGATACCATTCAGAAGAACGATGAAAGCTCCACGACCAAACCATCCAGTTCAGAGAACAAAACTCCATCAAAATCATTCAGCTAAGTTACAAATCTCATTAACTTATTCAATTCACAAATTCCTTATCTTTAAAATTTTCTAATAATACATTATAAACAAATTTCATTCATTAACAGCAATGTTTAATTATAATTCAATTATATAAATAAAATGTCATTACATAAAATTTACCTTAATAATACATAGAGGAAAAAATACACACAAAATGTTATTGGTTAAACAAATGTTAGGATCTATTTTAATGAACCAATCATTGATGATTATTGATTGATTAAAATTACATTTGATATAATGTTAAAAGAAATCAATACATTTGTTTATCACTATGCATTATTCAAAGGAAAATTGTAGTGGTATTGTTGTTGTTGTTTTAAAGCTTAATAGGATTAAGTTAGATCAAGTCTAAATGAATATACATAGACTTAGTCAAACATAAATGGTAGGATGATGATGATATCATACGATCAATACTTTTTCTTTATCATTTTTTTTCAACATTAACCTACTATTTTGAAATTGTTTTTCTCTTCAAGTTAAGATTTTGAAATGGTAGATATATTTGATAGCCTTCATTAATACCTATATCAATGTATAATGATCAGTAACAAATATTTGTAGACAATATCATTAATTAAATATGAGGAAATCTGGAGATATATTTCGCGTAAATGAAATGAAATCAACTTAATTGTGTAATGAAATGTTTATTGTGTAGTTTCATTTGCTTTAATTTATAAATGAAAAACGTGGCCATTAGTGAATGAAAAAATATTCGTTAGTTTACAGTAATTGATCATAGGTGTCTTTAAAGCAATTCTCGTTTATGCTGAGATCATCTAGTAAGGAATACTGATGTTAGAGATAGGGTACTGGGTAAAGATAGAGGATCTGTGATGAGATAGTAAATCTTTATCAAATGAGGTGGTCGAGATGTGTTTTACCGATGTATAACCACTGTCCACCTCGATGGGTGATGTCGTTTAGTGTAGTAGGCTGAGACGACCAAACTAGGACGTAGTACCAGTTCATGAAACCAATCTTTGTCTTACTGAGCCATTTAGGTAGGTTCAGACTACCTAGTTAGGGTCAGGACGATTATCTTAAGCAGTAATTAAAAACTAGTGTCATTTCTCAATATCATTCGTAATTGCACAGATATATTCCCCATGATCCTGAGTCTGAAATCCTTCCTACGGTTTTTTCTTCCTATGGCTAGACCTTTTCACTAATACTAATACTATTACTACTTCTACTGCTTTGTTATAAAAATTTCGTTTATTTGTGTTAGTGCCATATGTAAACTTGAACAGTTACACATATATATCAGGATCTACGTTGCATGTAATTGACTGACTGACTGATTTAAAGTTTACCTTGAGATAAATATTTACACATATCATTCATACGTCAGTTAAGACAGATCATCCTATCAACACCATTCTACCTTATGCTTATCATAGCACAATAGGCTGAGTCTTTTGAGTTTTGTGAAATGAAGGATTCATTCCACAACCTCTCTGTAAGTATATTTTACTATTAATGATCTATGGTTATAGACCGACCTTAGTTAATAGTAAATATCAATTAAATCAATATGATACTATAAATAACAGATTCTAATCAGAATGAAAACATTTAAATAGTGGGATATATTCATACGACTTTATTGAGATGTTAGGATATGGATATCGATAATCAAAAAGATTTACTATTGTCTATATTATTACTTAACAAAAAAACACTGTTAAATAAACAATATAATTAGATAATTTTTATACGTTATATATATATATATATATATATATATATATATATATATATATATATATATATACCATACTGTTACTAAGGTGATGCGAATTTTGTATCCAGTAAAATAACTTAAAGATTGAATGATAAGATAGGCAGAATTAATTCTACGTAGTCTCCCTCTCTTTATCTTGATAAGTTGGATTCATTTTATTCCATAAATTATTGTTATTTACATATTTTTCTATTACTAACATCAATAAAACTGAGTCAACACTCACTTAATCGTATTCGAAATATCCTGAATTCAGATCATCTCATATGTGATTTAGTCTTCCACGAAGTATTTGTTCTGATGTGTAAATACAACGACATGTCTAGCATCTTATCAATTAATGATTAAACGTATTCAAGTTAACAGTCTGTACTAGACATTTTGACGTAAATAATTTTGTTTTATTTTACGAAGAATCTTAAATTTGGATACTGTAATTTAGTGCTTTGAGATCTGACTCCATGTAGATCATTTGCTGCTTGTTATTGAAGTATACATATCACCAATCCTCATATATAATTATCAACTTAAATCGCGTCAGCGAATGATGGAATTGAATAAATCAAATACGAGAATGAATTTCGAATACATGTATTCCATACATTCGTTGATGTAGACAAAACGATCGGAGAAATGGAACGAAAAAACCAAAGAGAAGGGAGCGAAGCAAAACGGACTGCAGAAGCCGTGTAAGCCATTTCGATTTATTCAAGCGTTAATCGATATTTATAGTCAGACAAAAATAAGTTACATACATATGATAAGGTACTAAATGCACACACATACTATTACATAAAAGCAGTTAAGTTTGATAAGCAAATAAGTGACAGGATTAAAAATATGGCTTGAAAAGAATGAATAGATTGATCCTTTCAGAGGCAAGAATAACCTGTGTGCACTTGACATCGTACCAGCCCTTATAAGTAAATGTATCTATCTCTTCGAAACATTAATTTAGATTTATAATTGTAGGATCTGAAAGGAATTTAATGAAATGAATGTTGTTGTTCAATTCAGATATTCTCGCTTTGGTAAAAACAAAGATTTTTAATCGATATATATATATATATATATATATATATATATATATATATATACTAGTTAACTAGACGTATATTTGATCAAAAGATTTATGAATCAACAATACAAACCAATGTTAAGAGACTTCATTTTATTTAGAAAATAATACGAACAACAATACGTTAGATAAATCTTTGTGATGTAAACTGTCTGGTTTCTAAAAATAAACAACTTCAGTATGTGGTAAACAATTAATATTCTCTATTTATTTGCAAAAGTTATACATTTGAATGAAGTTCCACATTCTATTAAACTTAAACTAATCTTCAGAATCAGTTATTTCGTATTTTTGTACCATTAAACAATTACATATATACCAATAGTTGAAATCATGAGTCATTTGAAGCTAGACCACCATGGAAAACCTAAAATCACTGGACGGCCGTTTCGTTAGATGTTAACACCGTTGGTTGCTGGCTCAATAGTCTAATAGTTAAGCGCTGGCGCGCGAGACTGATAGGTCCTGAGTTGAAATCTCGCGGGTGGCGGGATCGTGGATACATACTGCTGAGAAGTCTCACAGTAAGACGAAACGCCCATCCAGTGCTTCCAGGTTTTCCATGGTGGTCTAGCTTCAATTGACCTATGATTTCAACTATTGAAATTTGTAAAATCTCCACAAAACCCCCTCTAACTATATGTATATGTATATAAATAGAAGACTATATCATCATTTAATTAATAAATATCAGGTAATACTTACCTGGAATAAAAACTAGACAGACTAACCAAATCCAAATCAATTTGTTCATTGATCAATAATAATATTAAAGCATAATATTTCCTCAAGATGTAATATGTTGTAAATTGTATATCATACATGAATTAGTTTATAAATAATATGTAATATTTAAAAAAAACTCATTATTCTATAGAGTGATATAAACTATTACTTATCTTTTTTCCCCATTTTGTTAAATACACAATTTTATTTATTCACTAACTCTATTTCATTGGTTTATTTCAATCACATACCAATTTGAAATTCGATTGGTTGAAAAAAATAACGAATCAAAATTGGACAAAAAAAACTTATTCACATTTAAACAATAAAATATGTATTTCAATGGTTAAGATCATGAGTCAGTTGAAGCTAGACCACGCTGGAAAACCTTAAAGCACTGGACGGCCGTTTCTTCCTAGTACGGGACTCCTCAGCAGTGCGCATCCACGACCTCGCCCCCTGCGAGATTCCAACACAGGGCCTACTAGTTTCGCGCCCGAGCACTTAACCACTAAACCACTGAGTTAGCTGGCATTCAACGGTGTTAATGTCTAACTTCAACTAATCCACGAAATTCAGCCACACATTCACCATTGTCTTCAGTGAGTTACTATCTCACAACAGACCTGGTTGAACTCCACTGGTCACTACTTCCCACTAGAACTCCAGGATATACCTCGTGAAGCCAGTCACTAGTGAGCATATGTTGATTAATATCAGATGGGTTTTTTGTGGAGATTGTAGTAATTTCAATGGTTAAATCATGATTCAGTTGAAGCTAGACCACTATGGAAAACCTGAAAGCACTGGACGGCCGTTGGATGCCGGCTCAGTGGTCTAGTGGTTAAGTGATCGCGTGCGAAACCAGTAGGTCCTAGGTTCGAATCTCGCAGGGGGCGAGGTCGTGAATGCGCGCTTCCGAGGAGTCCCGTACTGGGAAGAAACGACCGTCCAGTGCTTTTAGGTTTTCCAGGGTGGTCTAGCCTCAACTGACTCATGATCTTAACCATTGAAGTAAAATATACGTTCTATTGTTATTTAAACAAATATTGTTAACTTCAAATATTTACAGTTTTCATTTTCTTCTTTAAAAAAGGTTGATTTAATGAAAAAAAAATGTGATAAATTTATATTCTTATTGATATATATAAGCGGTTTGCTTAAATATCTGGTCTACCTGTTCCTACGATTTAAATATTTCAACAAATTATGTGTTTCCTTGTTTTTTTTAACAGATCATTATGTCTATGAATCGTATAAACTATTCAGGTAAGTTTATGAAAGGTTTACGACCTTTCTCTGTATAAGTGACAAGAAAGCTCAAACCGAAACATCATGATTACTGTCATTATGAATCAAAATGAATGTAAATTATTCAGATGTCGATTCTTGGCTATCACTTAATATTTAACCTCAGGATTGATCAAGTAATACGAAATGGGAACTTGTTAGAATACTTGGTGCTGAAAATTCTATATTGTGCCCAAAACATAATACTGAATACTACTACTAATAATAATAATATCATTAGATTACATTTTTCTTTCATAAAAAGCAACCTGATTTTTCAATTATATTTAATTCAATTTAATTTTAACTGAAAAATGTTGATATAAATATTTTATGGATGTTTAGACACTTTCGAATAATATGAAATTAAGACAAAATCTTCAACAATTGACTATAACACTGAAAATGATTGATTCCAATTTTTATCATCAATATGAATATCTTTCAGTCATAATTATGAATCATTTTGTACGTTAGACTCAGTTTCTAATCTCCTCTAGTAACCGTCAGGTTAAATCTACACAGAAACTTGAACATGAAAGAAAAAACGCGATATATGGAAGAAACGCTTCACTCCAAGTTTCGTTTATTTACAGAAAATCTAGGGGTTGTTTTAGTAATTTGGATGATCTTGAGTTTCTAGAAAATTCTGGAACTCTACTAAACACAGTAGCAGTATAAGTAGCCATCCAATCACAAACTCGATATCTGACTTATCAGTCTCTAGATATTTCTGGTAGAACTTCTAGTGAATGCTGATAGGATAAGAAGCTTCCTAACGTTTTCAGAACCTTTCTTGGCTTTTTCCGAGGAGTTTCCTGGATCTCCCCAACGTTAATGTATACAATAGTTATTTTAACTGAGGTTCCAGGTATTCAGATTGTGGTGTGTTTTACTTATATGCATAGTTATGAGCAGTATGTAGTATATATCGGAAGTGGGATGCATACCGGTAGAAGATTGGAATAAATTAAAGTGGCAAGAAAACAGAGAGTAACCAAAATAACAACAGAATTTAAAGAATGATGGAGTATGCAAAGGACAATTCAAGGAAGATGTGCAATTAATATATATTTAATCTGTGATTTTCATATTTTATAAAGGCATTGTGTGATTCTGCATAAAGTAATAACTAAAACTTCCTTCACTACAAGATATATCTAAAAGTGTTTACTATCTAAATAGAAATGAGGTTGCATCTTATTACTGATGCACCACTTTGCTTATAATTTACTTTCGAAATTTTATTAAAGATGTTGTACGAACTTTGAATTTTCGTTGCAGCATGTTTCCTAACTAATTAACTTGAAATAAAGAATTAGTATTACTATTTTCATTGGGTGTTTTCTTTTAGGTTTCTCAAATTGTTTGTAATTATCACTTTCACGTTTTACCTTTCTCATATTCAACATCTGAATAGTTTTGATTTCATTTTATCATTTCTTAGCTGACCATTCATTAATAAACTCTTTTATGACACGTCGGATTTCAAAACACTTCATTATCCAATGCATCTATTTCGCTGAATTTTCTTTAATTGTTTTTTAGTGACAAAAAGGATTACTTATGTTTTTCTTAATGACTTACCAAAAAATATTGCTTAGACAGTTAATTTTGATTAATTCTAACTGTTTATCAGTAAGTTACCGACAACCTGGGATTGCTTTGACTTAAGTAAGTTTACAACACTACTGCGGATAGATAAGAACCTTTGCCTTTAGTAAATTGAGATTTTTGTGTAGTTTTAACGATTACGATGATTGTTGACTTGCATAATCAGTTATTGAAAAAAAGATCAACAGCTGAACAGATTGTGGGTTTGTTTAGTCTAATCATAAAATGAATGAAAAACACCAACGATATAAACATATCCCTTCCGTCTTATTGGTGATCATTCATTTAATATGTTACCATACATTTACTAACTAATTATTTAAGGGGCTTCAATAGGACACCTGTTCAGATTGTTCTATTTTTAGTTTACATCACGAACTGATTGCATACGTGGAAAATCATTGACAATCAGGAAACAGCGATTAACTATTTTTCTTAGTGTGAGATTTTTTATCAGTGCCTTCAAGGAAGAAGCTCAAGGAACTTTCCAAATGGAGAGAATTTAGAAATACGAATCGTTGCTTGTTCACCAAGTGTCCAGATTCCTGAGGCTTGTCCGATGAGCTTGAATGGTCTGATTCCAAACCTCTGAAGGACTGAGATGCGGCCTTTTAAAAAGAAATATACCAGAGTTTAGTGAATATTCAGTGTTTCTTCGTTCATAGTGAGAGTACGTCTGAAGTCAAACAGTGATTTTAACTGGCAATAACTATGTTACGTTATGTCAAGGAATAGTAGTAACAGTGAATAATTTTTCTAAAGATTATATCATTATAGTAGGAATTTAGCAAGCATTTAGTTTAACGTAAGTGATATGAATTTTTGTGCATTATTTCAATGGTTTCCAATACTTTTGGGTTTATGATTATTATGTGAATTCCAACCCTATAAGTTTAATTAAATAAAGTATACTACTGAAAAAATCTGAAAGTAGAACTGAAAGCTGAAAAAAATATTCGGACTAATTCAAGTATGACAAATTCTAATAACTAGTATCGCAGATTAATAATCATCAAATTAATTAATTAACTTAATTAAAAAGCATATAAGAACCAAAGAATCAACAATATAAATATTCAACCAAAGCTTACGATATAATTTGCCATGCAGGTAAATAAAAATCATCGCGAAACCGAATAAAAATGTATAATATTAACCAACATGTAATACTTGTTCATTCCATTGATTTCTTCATGAGGGAAAATAGGTAGCTCAAGTTTATTTATTATGATTGAGGTCAATCTTTTTTGAGAGGAAGATAAAGTCTTTGCAATTTCGCACAAATATTCTTTTAAACGCATTTTATCTCTATCAATCAGGTGAAATCATTTACAAACTCCAAGTTTAGGTACATTTATTTTAGAAATCGACAGGTTAACATGACCACTCGTCATATACAGTAGATTATTTCCATTTTTAAGTTGGTTTGTAAAACTCTAAATGCAGCATTCATGTAGGGATAATCAATTGCCTGCTGATTGACTATTTCTTTCCGGTAAATAATTCAATAATTTCACCAAGAAAGTTATACAACAGAATAGGACTTGATATTGATCTCATAATTATTTATTTAAACTTTCAACTGAACAAATAATTGTTTATAGTCATCTTGGATCTCGCTAGAAGAATTTTCAAAGAAAATATGGATATTCTATTCTCTATACTCTTATTACATTAATAAACTTTACTTCTTATAGGAATATAAAATAAGGACTTGTACAGATATGATTGACTTCAAAATCAGTGAATTGGTATTATAACCAATTTACACCCGTCATGTTAATGATTCGTCACATAATCTTACAACATATATGATCTTTCAAAAAATACATTATCTTTAAACAAACTGAAGAAGGAAATGGTTAGTGGATCTTAGGTTTATAGGTTTGAAGCTAACACAAGTTCACTTGGTCTGCGAACGAGAACAAAGATTCAGTGACTAAGACCAGTAAGCTAGCTACTGGTGCGTCCCAGCCCCGCTAACTAGAGGGAGAAGTCCAAGCTTAGAATGGGAAAGTATATTCTGCAAACACAATCCAAAACGTATATATATACAGTGCAAAACCGTCCTTTGAGAGAGTCATCAAATAGCATATTAAAAGACGCAACGGACCAATAGCATTTAAGATATTTCCCAGTGGGAAATACGACATGAAGGTGACAAGAGTGTCTTTGGCGCGAAAACAAAGAAATTCAAATTTTTCAAGTAAATTACAAAATTAGGTCCTTTCCCAAGTGAGTTCTAAGGATCTAACGTCCCCCAACATAGGTACAGAATATAATTGTTCTCTAATAAATCAGTTGTAAAATTTAAGCATTTATCATAAGGAATAATAATGTGGAATAATTTAACATAATAGCTTATGATTATCTAGTTTTATTTGGTTTACAGTAAGAAATATATGATATCTAAGTGTTACATTGAACAAATATGTATACTGTTTGAACAAAATTTGAAAATGAATTGTTAAACCTTGTTATGATTTTATGTCCGGCTTTTATCACGTGATCTATCCACCAATCGAAATACGCCTTATACAAATCCTAACACTGTGACAAATCAATGACGCTCGACCGGTATGAGCAGCCTAGCGTCCTCATTTGTCCTATGTCCGCCTAGCCCGTCCACTTGAGTCCAGAACACAAATACCAGCTTCCAATATGGGAATCGAGTCGAATTATTTATTTCAGACATACTGGGTTTATATATCAATCAAACAGACCGCAACGTACTATAAAATAGAAAATAACATTTGTACAATATTTGGCCAAATGTGGCTCTGAACGTGGGAGGCAGTAGTCAATAAACTGAACATAGCTTAAGAACCGTAAATCGTAGAATAATAGATTATAGATCGAAATAAAGCTTATAATAATAAGAATATAAATACTCATAATGTAATTATTGAATAATTATACAACGAGAATATTTATAGAATATTAGTCCATCAATAGTCCTCAGAAGTTTCCCGTGATTTAATCTTCGTTCGAATATAACAAACCTATGACAAAAATTCTACCAAAATAATTTTAGTTAGACTGAATTATACATTATGAATTTAATATTGAAGTCTCACTTGTATGTTGAATAAAGTTTAATAGTTCGGTTTCTGGGTAATTATTTTTGTGATAAAAGATATCAATGAATCGTAAATGTTTTATTCTTTTGATTGTTTTAATAAATCGAGGTCATAAATTTGAAAGCTTTCCAAAGAAACATTTAAGTAGTATAGATATTTCCATTTTAAAAAACTTCTATAGTCTCATTAGCCGATTTCGAAATTGATTAAGAAAATAGAGTTTAGTTTTAAAACAGATTGTAAATTATAGATTTCTAAATTTTCACACATTAAAATTCTAACTCAAGGATTGTTGTTCAAGGTGATATAATACAAATTTAAGCATAAAAATTTATAAACATTTTTCATTTGAATGCTACGTTAACGGAACCGTGTCTTTGAAAGATTTCTATTGTAAATTATAGTTATCTGTTCTGACTATTTTTCATTGTAATTTATTTCTCTTTATTATTCCTAATGGAAAATGATCCTGTCTATCGATTCTTCATGAACGTTTGGAAACATTTATAAAGATATGATCATACTATGAAATATATTGTAAGGAATTTGTTTAATTTATGATTGCACTAACACATATCAAAGTCCTGGCAGCCAAATCAATCTTCTAACTTCCACCCGACTTTTATTTATTTGATGAGGAGGAATAATGGAAACTCACATTCTATATTTTATATCTGGTCGACATTATGATCGGCATTTAACTCTTAGAAATTTCCTAGTATTTCATAAGTTTTATTATTGCTTATTTGAAAATTTTACAGTGTTGATACATTTGTTTAAAACTACTGAATTTAGTATAATAGTTTAAAGGAAACAAGTTACATTACAAATGTTAATGATAGGTTGGAGTTATCCGGAACCATGTGTTATGGATATGTCTGATGCGATATGATCTGATATACTCGCTGAAAAACTCAAAAATAGTAAACTTTAAAACTTTGCATAAACTTCCATGTAAATTACTCTATAGGATATAGCATTCACTCACTATGTAAACAGAAAATTTGCCGAGAGTTCTGGATAGGATACACTTAAAAATAAAAATGAAGTAGATTAAGATGAATTTGTAATTTATAGACAACCATTGGACGGTACTAAATTGAACTTGAGAAGAGTCATTTACTTGTAAGGATTAAGGAGCGTCATCAATTAGTGTACGGAGTTAGGATTGGGATTTAGAGTCAAAAGTCGGGGTTAAGTATTGGAATTATGGTTTTCATCAAGAAATTGCATCAGATATGATAGCAAAATGGTGTTTAACCGTATGGATAATTGAATTTCGCGCCAAAATCAAAGACATTCTATCCTTAATTTCATTTGTTCTTATATAAATGACAGTCTCGTCCCAAATAGGACGTAGCGTATTTCCGAAATTTGACTGCTAGCCATTATCAAATCTCTTGTTAAGAATGGTCTAATCTAATGGTGTTGAGAATATCCGCTCAAGATGTACATATGCCAGATTCGGTCCATAACTTCAGCTACAGCAAAATTCAGTTCCATACAAACAAATTAAATTTCACTGATAATTTGAGAATAGTCAATAATAAAATTTGATTACATACTATACTAAAGATTCATTAGAGGAGATTCGAGGAATGGCATTTTTAATTAGATTCACATATTTTTCTTATTCAGTACAGAGTGAAATTTAAAAAAAAATTTTTTTAACCCCATTCATTTACTTTACCAATGCAGTTGAAATTTGATTATTGACTATTTTCGGATACCTAAGTCAGGTTTAACCCTACTGATTACTGTGGAATTCTCAAATTTTAATAAGACAGAACTAAGTTGTCTATTGATTATCTTAAATAAGTGTGTTTTGTTCCGTTCATTATGAAAAATTCAATGAAACCTTTAGATTGTAACTTATCTGTTGTTTCATCAATTAAGACAAATTAATTAGCTTAATTGATTTCAAAGTATGATGCTTTTTTGATGAAGTAAAAACCCCATAATAAGTGAGACCTTGTTCACTGACCATTCTTATCATCAGATGATATCAGCAAATAAACTATCGTGAAATAGGTATCATTGGACACCGATGAAAATTATTCATACTTTTGATATGTCACAAATGGAATGAGGTCACTATAAGTGACTTCTGGATTCAAATTTAAATGATCAAGTAATATCCTGTTTATAAAGTGATTGACTGGAATGATGATCAAACATTTTGAATGCTTCAATTTGGAAAAATAAAAAAACCATTCTGTGTTCATTGATTCTCTAACCGTTGTTAATATGTGATAAAACTAACCTTGGAAACATAAAACAGTTTCACACTACATATTTTTTCTCCGTTAAATTTACACGGGTAAATAATAACCGACTGTTTAAACTAATACTTATCTGGTAATTTACTATTTTTGCAACCGAAACAAACAGTCTTCGAAAAATACCAGTAATAATTTGCATTTGCAATACTAAAATAGTACCTAAAGATAAGTATCGGGCGAAGTATTTGATGTATTGTTTGCGAAAATACATACGAATATATAAAATACACTCTGAAGTAATTTAGAAATTCACTCAGACTTAACGCATATGACGGACCATCGAGTGAGTGATGCCATCTAATTCACAGTGGTATTATTTGATCGTTGCATTACTTCAGAAATTCATTATAAATTTAAAATATGACTCATGAGTTCCATCTAAACATCAATAATACCGTTTTCAGTGTAGAACACAGGCGCAAGTGGACTGATCCAACTTAGAACTATGAGTTTATACCATTGTATAATCCAAAACTAAGGATAAGTAATCGTCCAGTACTGCCAGTTTTTCAATGGTCTATCAACTAAATCGATTCATGTTCTCATTAAAATTCAACAGTCTTTGAATCACCAGACTGAAATCATCAATCACTGTTAATAATGAAAATCCTAGTCTATTTATAACGACACTTTTGTTTAGCTACTGAAATAGTTTATAAGTACGATAAAATTTACGAACAATTTATTAGGTTTAGATTTCGAGTTTAAAATCAATTTTTTCATAACAAGTTAGTGTTAGTCTTTGAGAACAATTTTTATAAACATTTATTTTACGCCTACCTGATGGAGATTTTTATCGGAATTCCAACGATAGATGACTAATATTTTAATAATGAATAAAAAAATATTCGTTTATTCTCTGATAGGTAGTTTATTTGAACTGAATATAATAAATACAAATACGTTTGATGTAGAATGAATAAACATGTAAACTTCGGAAGATTGTTATACTAAAATACAATTTTATTATTACTTTGATAGATACATATTCATTTTAACTAAGGTCACCACTGAATTTATTGTCTTGTATGATTTTAAATTCGATGTTGCTCTAACTTATATCTCTCGATACTTACTGTTTCAATAGAAGGAATTTATTTTGGAGATAACGTCATTTATTTGTTTTATTTCAAAAGAACCCTGACTGAATTCAAACTGTGAAGAGCTGTTAGCTTAACTGATCCTAATGTCAAAATGAGTTAAAACTGAATAGTCAACAGTTTCCGTATAAAAAACAACAACTTTAGAAACCATTTATTCAGTTTCCCGTCATGTAATCTTAATAATTTCTGGCTGGTTAAATATTGAGTTCATGAACTGAGGGAACATTACTTTGAGATGATGGAGCAACGGAGATGGTGGAACAATACATTAAATATATTATGGAAAGAAACCTAACTATTATGGAATTGTCTATAAAATAATCTTTCATTCGAAAGACATTATAACAACACCTATTTGATTGTATTATTTCGACTTAAAATTGTTTTAATTAAAGATAAATCATAATTTTTTTCTGGTTAGCGTTTTTTTAGCGAGTTAGTTTTCTACAGGATGGGGCCGCTAACCCCATGCCCAATCCTCCTCCTTTATCCGGGCTTGGGACCGGCGGTAGCCCACGGAGGGACTCCAGGCGGAGTGGATAGGGCATACATTGAAAAAAGCGCCCAACTGCGTCACAAGACAGGCCTTCACATGGAATCCTCAAGGCCAAAGAAAAAGACGAAGACCAAAGAACACATAACGCCGAGAAATAGAGATAGACATGAGAAAAATGAACAAGAATTGGATGGAACTAGAAAAGCAAGCCCAGGACAGAGTGGGTTGGAGAATGCTGGTCGACGGCCTATGCTCCACTAGGGGTAACAGGCGTAAGTAAGTAAGTAGAGTAAAGATAAATCATGATTGTTAAAACGTCGTTAAAAACTTAGTAAATAAATCAACTATGAAATGATTAGAATAGTTTAGTGTTCATTGTTCTTGTTGATGTATGGCATTTTAGAAGTTGTAAGTCATAGTACTCAGTAAAAAAATCGCAAACTCTAATCTAAAATGAACATATTATTTGAATTCTTACCGTGATAAAATAATGCTGAGATTAATGTATTGTAGAAGATGGCTGTCAGTAGAAACAACAAAGAATATTTCCAGGTATCCAGTGTCATCATGATTCGGGTTATAAGATGGTCAATTCACTGTATAACAAATACAAAAAAAACACAAGTATTCAAAGTTTAAGTAATCGAAAGGTGAATATAACCTTAAAATTAAACTGATTTCTCAAAAAGCCGTCGTTCAACTAAACGATTATGGTTGACTTATTAGTTACTTAATTTTAAATGTTCGCGTAGTTGTAATCATAACTGATGCAATTCAAACACATAGGGAATAAAATAATTGTCACCAATCACACCGTATGCCCGTCATGTTATATTTTCAATTGACTGAAGTTGAAGTCTAACAGTATAACCCGACCTAGTGCTTAAGCATTCATCGATTGATTTAATAGTTGTAGGCTCGATTTCTGATCGTATCGTGAATGTACAGTATTAAAGAGTCCCATGCTAGAATCAACAATATCAGTAGATATTTTTCAGCAAAATATCTTTTTGAAAACTACAATTACAGTGATATTTATTGCTGTTAACATGTAAACAGAGAAAAGCTAAATTCTAATTACTTTTTTTGTAACAAAAGCAATGCAATTAAATGATATTACGTGTAAATCTTATAGTGGCCCTTTATCTGACTCCAATTAGATCGTATGAATAATTGTTCTCAAAATATACATCCTGACTATCCTCGTATATAATTATTGACTTGCGTTAGCGAATAACAGAATTAAAACAAGTCAAATACGAGAAAGGATTTCGAATATGTATATTTTGTACAATCATTGATCCAGGCAGACGATCAAAGGAACGAAGCGAAACAAAATGATGCACTAAGGAGAAGGCATGTGAGCTAACTCGATTTAATCAAGCGTTAATCAATATTTATAATCACACGAAAATAAGCTACGTACATGTGATGAGTAGGATAAGATACACACACACACATACGCCCAAATAAAAACAGTCACGGTTGATAAGTGAATAATTAACAAGGTCAAAATGTAGCTTGAGAAGAATGGATAAATTGGTTTGTTCAGAAGCTTGAATGAGCTATGTGAGCTCAACATAGGACCACCAACTATTATCAATAAATCTCTGTTGATCTAATCAGGTTTGATAAAACAGTTTAAGAGTTTTTTTTCAAAGGTTTGTACCAAATATCACTCTCCCAGTATGTAATTTTGAAATTTCTTCTGTAATAGTATTATGGTCAAGAAAAAATAAACTATATCATTGTTTGATTTAGTACGATATTTATTCAAGTCGACATTCATTTTAATTCCAAATAGTATTTGTATGAGATCTGTTGAATGTAACATCCTTTTGTATTAATTTGTTATGACATTTAGCATCTGGCGTGCTATTTGTTCAGTATGATACCAGAATATTGTCAACACTTTGATGGTAAATGATATCCTATGATTAATCATACTATTCCAGTACAGTCCGTATATTTATTAATATAGTTGATTAAAGTCCTTTTCATGTTTTTACATGATGTATAACATAATTATCTACAATCAGTCGTTATTCTCGACTGAATAATCACTGGTTAGTGGGCAATGCTATATATTTCAGGTTATTATTCTCTTCCATGCGTTATGTGAATCTCAGTTTCCTATTGTTTCATGAACCAATTTCTACGGTTATAATAAACATATACAAAACACGTCTAACTGACGAAATTGAATTTATTTGAACGTAGCTGAGCAGGAACGATCTTACATGATTCCAAATTATGTATATTTTACTACTACTGGAAATGGACTAGTCACAGTTTAATTACTTTTCGTATACAACAGTTTCAACAGATTTAAATGTCTATCAATGCCATTCACTGTAAACTAGTAAACAAACAAGCGTTATGAAACCTATATGAAGTAATTTTAATGAAAATTGATTGAAGCTAGGCATTAACACCGTTGGATGTCGGCTCACTGCTCTAGAGTTTAGGAATTCTCGAGAGGGACCGGAGATTCTGGGTTTGAGCCCCGCGTGCGGGATCTTGGATGCTCATTCCTGAGGAGTTCCATGCTAGGACAAAATAGCCGTCTAGTGCTTCTAGTTTTCAATAGTGGTTTAGCTTAAATCAACTCATGAATTCAGCTATTGAAAACTTTCTGTTGTTTGTGAATTTTTAAAACCCATTTAATTTCCATGTTCAATAACTAATCAAATGAGAGTCATAGACGGAAAAATAGACTGACATAATGAAATGTTTGAATCGTTTTGATTTAGTTTAATCAGTGTGTTCTAGTAAGATTTCTTTTTAAAACTTTTATATTACATATATATTGAGAAGAACTGAGTCTTGAAGAAATTGATGTGATAAAAAAGAAGTATGATAGCCAGTTCTTCAATTGAATGCATATTAACTGATTAAAATAAATGCTTTTAATTTGAAATTTATTATTTATTTATCAAGAGTTTTTAACACCTTCAATTGTTTTTACTAGACATTTTGTGAGCAAATTTTTCAATTAATTAGAAGAAATAATTTTTAATAGTTGAGATCATGAGTCAATTGTAGCTAGATCACCATAGAAAACACTGAAGCACTGCGTGGCCGTTTCATCTTATTGTGGGACTTCTTAGCAGTACGCATCCATGATCCCGCCTCGCGAGGTTCAAACCCAGGACCTATCGGTCTCGCGCGCGAACGCTTAGCTTCTAGTCCACTAAGCCAGTATCCAATGGTGCTAATGTCTAACTTCAAGTAATTCACGAAACTGAGTGACACATCCACCATTGTCTTCAGTAAGTTACTATCTCACAACAGACCCAGTTGAACTCCCCTGGTCAAGGCTTCTCACTAGAACTCCAGGAAATACCTCTTGAAGCCAGTCACTAGTGAGCATATACTGATTAGTATTATAATATTTTTATTAATAAACTGACACCAAGTGAAGAACTATTGATAAGTCAAAGAATCCTGTAGAACTGTATCATTTGCCTACAGTGCTCATATACGACACTACATACTTCCAGAATACTTAGCCAAGTTCTACTGCTTCAGCTTTTTTTTTATTTTAATCATATTATGATATGGAATAATTTTCGTAAAATGTTCTTGATGGGTTATTTACGACATCAGTCATGGTTTCAAATCGTATTTTCGAAAAATTTATCTAAATATAATTTACTAGTAAACATTTGATAAATCCTAGTGGAGTAAATTTGTTGTTGTTATCAGTGAATCAGTCAGTAATAATCAAGGTAGAGACTGACATAAATGTACCAAACCCCAAACTATCATATCACAACACAACTAAATGAACTTGATAAGACAAACAGCAAAAGAGAGAAGATAACAATAGTACCGGAGATTGCGAGAAAGACTAAAAATTAAAGAATAGGTTAAGAGAAGAAAGAATGAATTCAAGAAATATAAGATATGAAACAATATTGAAACTTGATATCTAAGGTGTAGTAAAAATAAGTACATTTTGGTCATCGTAATCAATTATGAGCTAAGTCATTCAACGTATACAAGCCCTTGTCGTAAGGACTCCAACTGGGTATTCTGTATTTTGGAAAATCATATTAATAGGAAAAGATTAAGTTAACAAGAAGATTCTCATAAGAGTCAAAAATAATAATAGCATCGATATATACATATTTATATAGCCTATGTATATAGTTATGTAACAGGCTACCACAGTGAACAGTATTATTAATGTATGAGTTTCAATTAGCAGTAAATGGTTTCATACACTAGTAATTCTGTTATTAGGACTTTAGGAGTATCAGATTTTGTCTTTACCACACCATAATTTATTATTTCTCTACAGACCTCTGTTTCGTGGATTGCCACTTTAAGATATATGACGTAATGATAAATCCACTCAGAACCTCGTGCTTTTTTACGTTTGGACTTAGGATAGTCTTAAGTTCATATATTTAGATCACTTCATTTGCCTTCGCTTATATCATATAGAAGTGAGTTTTATAAGTTATTCCAACGGTGCTAAATCAGGTCATTGTGGTGACTTGAGGAAAAATAGAAAAGAGGAAGGCCAAAGAGTACACTATATCGAGAATGGAAAACAGAAATCAGAAGGATGAATAGCAACTGAAAACAATTGGAAAGGACTGTCCAGGACAGAGGTGGATGAGGAATGCTAGTGAGAGGCGTTCGCTTCTCCATGAGGGGTAACAGGCGTAAGTAGGTAAGGAAGTAAGACAAGCACGTTTTTTATGGTTTATTTTCGATAAGTTCATAGAAACCGGACTGACTTATCTTTTAATATATATGTTCGCTTGTCAGCTTAATGTTGATAGAACACAAAAGTTTACATCAGCTATCGCAGAAAATGAAGGAGGACTAAATCTATAACCCCGTTTAGTTGAGACTAGTTTATGAAATTTAAGTCATTACACGTTTACTTACTAGCTAATATATGGTTTTCCTAAAAATCAAAAGAATAGAATTTCATCGTTTATAATAAGATCTTAAGATAAGTCTTTTTATAAACATCAATTTTATCTAAATATTTTCTTTACAGATGGTCTTAACTGAAACATGATATTGATCAAAGATTGAAAAACAGTTAAAAACCAAGAGGTATCAAATATCTCCTCTTTGTAAGCAATGATGGATAGTGGCTAACAGTGGAATCCAGGACGCGCGTTTCGTTCTATTTGGGACTCGTCAGCTGGATGTACCCGCATCTTAGAGTTGATGTTCACTCTGAGACTCGAACCAGTACCATTCGCTTCAAACGCCATCGCGTTATCCACTCAGCTACTGAGTTCTGATAGCCACTTGCTTGTGCAATGGGGTGAATTTAAATTCACTTGGTATTGTTTGGCTTACAAAAAGCTCTTGTATTAAGGCAATATCGAGGCATACGCACAGTATGCACATATGCCAATAACCGACTGACCAGCTGCAGTCTAAAACCTCATTGGAAAGATACAAGCCAAACAATACCAAGTAAATATCTGTTCTGTTTTATTTAGATAATTATCCTCGTTATAAATCACCGGTCCCATAAATCATCTAAACAGAGATAATTAAGTGACTTAATCATCATTAAGTGCTTTAGTTAAAATCAAATCAATCACTTAACTTCTTGGAATATCTTGCTAGAAATTACCTAGCGTTTAGTATCATTGTTTTAAAGGTTGTCCAGTATAAATTAGTTAATGCTAAAACACTGTCATCAAAGGCATAATTATTCTACTTAAACGAATTAACTATTCAATTTTAAGAAATATTCAATGATATATTTTTTAATAATAATATGGTTTTAAACATTAAGTAATGGTTTCTTTTCTATATAAATCAATATGGGGGGATTGGGATTGAAGAATTTTCATATTTTAAATTATCAATTGATCTTAGATAGACTACCACTGGAAGCCAAGAAGAGATGGATAGTTTCTAAGTCCTAGGATACGGCTTTTCATTATTAAGAATCCCAAAACACATTGGGTGCATGCTCACCCTCTAGACCATTGATCCATTATCCAATTATTTACATGTTTAAACTCAGTCGACCAGCAATATTCTTTGACCATCTTCCATTGCATTCGGTGGTTGACTATCTCAACTCCGATATGGTTGAACTCCAATTAAAACGATTTCTCACCGGAACTCCAGGAATCATATCTTGAAGCTAGTCGCTACTGAGCCCATGAATGAACTAAACTATCATAAGATACAAAACTATTATTCTGAAATGAACCTTCCAATACTCCGTTTTCGTTTAAAAAACTTAGGAAAAATGATTACTTAAACTATATCCACATTATTCTAAACATAATAAATTCACCATCAGTTAAATATATTTCTGTTAGACGCTTTAGAAATCCACAATCGCTCATAACATTCAATGACTTAACTCTCAACATCAAAAATTACAGTACTGTAAAATAGCTTGTACTTTATGTAACTATCAGTTTGGTCGGGAGTTTTCCACAAACGATTTATCTTAGTATCGTTTAATAAACAATGTTGATTTATAATGGTAGGTAGTTGGAGGGAAGTGATGGAATACCACGAACCTAAATTTACTACTAGTTGGAACATTCGGTCTGGCCTGCAAATGTTTAACTTTTAGACTGTCAATCCGGGATTCAGTGGTGAATCGCCTATCTAATTCTTGATATGGCATCAGATATTTGTTTGTAAGAATTGTATGACGATGTCCCTCACTTATTATATCGTCTACTGTTTAGGTTTATGCTGAGTAAAATAATTCTTTTATTCTGGATATAAGTGCTCATCTGGATAAATCAACAAGTCATGGAAGCCAATGTTTATTCAGAAAATCGAAGAACCTTTTGTAAGACAAAAGAATAACTATGTAAATTATGTTTTGTTATTTAGTCATCAGTTCATTCAGGTTGCAACGTAAGAGTGATATAAATTTGACTAGATGAACAAGTTTTTCCAAGTCATCTATACGTTAGATAAGTTATCTCATTCAATGATACACTGATATATGTTGGTCTAACAATATTAGGACGAAACGCTCGTCCTGTATTCAACTGCTAACCATCATTCAACTCTGCTTATAATGCTGTTGACTGAATGATAGTATCGAGGCAATCCCGCACAGAATACACATATGCCAATAAAAGACTAATCAATTACAGTCCTAAACATCAATAAGAAGATTCAAACAAACAATACCAAATGGATTGAATATAGAATAGTGTTTATTAAATAAGAAAAAGAGGCGAGAATATAATTTATGGACGACCTTTAAGCGACGTAAGACTGACCCTGAGAGTGTCCACCTAATATCTAGGATCAAACAAGGGTTATAAATCTGTATAAGAAATCAGAATTATGATTGACAGTTGATGTTTAAGGTTAGAAATTAGTTTTATGGTTCTTATCACGAACTGACATCAGCTAGAATGCCAAGACGCTATTTAACCAAATGGATGAGTGAATTTCACGCTAAAATTCAAGACCTATTATCTTATACCTGATGATTGGTTCGTCCATAAATGTGATAGTCTTGCCGAAAAAGATTGTATATTAATTACTCTTTCAAATGTTATATGTCCCATTAATATATGTCTCTATTTTTTTCGATGAAATTATTGATTAAACTAAGGTCACTCATTATACAAAGGATTATCCGTACCATGACCGTGAACTCACTTAAAATCTCCTTAAAACTATTTATATTAGACAACAACAAAATGAAACACACACACACAATTAGGTCAATAGATAATCAAATAAATAACGTTTTTTTCCCTGTTCTGTCAAAAGAAAAACTTATAAAGAAAAAAGTTTGACAACAATTTTTATGACCTAAGAAACTATTCGATAAGAATTAAGTAATAGAAATTACTAAAAAAAGATAAAAGACTTATCAGTTTAGGAGTTGTGGAGATTGTTAAGTTTTTGATTGAGATCATAAGCCGATGGATGTTAGACAGCCATAGAAAACTTGGAAGCACTGGACGGCCGTCTCGTCCCGCGAAAGAGATCGTGGGTGCGCACTGCTGAGGAGTCCCACAATAGGACGAAACGGCCGTCCAGTGCTTCCAGGTTTTCTATGATGGTCTAGCTTCAATTGACTCATGGTTTCAACTAGTAACTTTTTTGTTAAAAAAAAATATTTACATTAATAACTTGTGGAGTTGTCATGGTATTTAACAGAAGGAATGGAAATAGTAAAAGTTGGAATAAGAATACATATATTTTCTAATGTATATTTATTCAATAAATGATTTATGGTAAGTCAATGTTGTATTAACTATAAGCTTATATTTAACTTATTTAACAATTATAGTTTTCAGTTAACCAATGACATTTTCTAATTTAGTTTTAATAGAGATTATTATTATTTATTATTTAAAATGTATCACAATCTACAATGCATAGATTTAAAATTCTAAATAATATTGAATAATGAGAGGTATTTGTCTATATCTTTTAGAGTTCTGATTAATAATTTGGGAAAAGAATTATAGCTATTCATGGTCTATCGATAATCGCATCTTAGCTAAAATAAATATAATTTTTTTTGTTATATGACGAGAACAAAAAGTCGAATTTAAACTTCACCCCATTACACAAGCAAATGACTATCAGGATTCAATAGCTAAGTAGATAACACGACAACGTTTGAAGCGAACGGTACTGGGTCCGTGTCTTAGAGTGAGCATCAAATCTGGGATCCTAGTACATTCAGCTGACGAGTCTTATGTAGGATGAAACGTGCATCCTGAATTTCACTGCCAGCCACTGTTTATCTTTGGTGTTAATTTTTGTTATTTGTCGTCTAAAGAATTGTGAAACTTCGGCAGTTGAAGTTCTTTTTATTAGGATATTTTGATCGTATCATTCTTACAATAAACAGTCTATCCATTGTTCAATCTCTTTGTGATATGACGGGATGAAAAGTCAAAATTCAATTGATTTACTCATTATGAGTCTTGTTCAAGATTATTTCCAATGAAACCACAATCAGTGACATATAGAAGGAAAAGATTCATTACACTAAGCCAAAATTTATAAATGGAAACAAGATTAGACATAAACTTAAACCTTAATTTATTGAATATACTAGATACTTCAGAATACTGTACATACATGGGAAATCTTTTAAATCGTGTTCAAAATAGTACCACTTTCTATAGTTCTTTTTTCTAATAGTGAAAAGTATCTTGAAAGCACTTTTTATGCAAATAAATAAACAATGAATATTATGTAGTTATCATTATTATGGTTGAACTTGACAATTTTAAATAAATTGTGCATTGAGAAGATTGGTATTAATAGAATTCATGATATACCCGTAATATCCCAATGAACAGAAAATTGGCGTGACTATCATTTATGGACGAACCAATCAAATTTAGGATAACAGGTTTTGGATTTTGGCATGAAATTCACCCACCCATTTGACCAAATAGCATCTTGGCATTTTAGCTGACATCGATTCGTGATGAAAACCCTAAATCTAATTCTTCAAACTGCTTTATAACCCTCATAAGTAGGTAGACACTCTCAAGATCACTTTGGCCTCGCTTAAAGGTCGTCCATAAATTATAGCCTCACTGAAAATTCAGTTTCTGATGTTTTACAACATGGTGTAATATGATTTATTGGAGCAATTAAATAAAATCACTGATTTTCTTGATGAATATCATGTGTTTTTGTCTCATTTCAGTAATAATCTGTTCAAGTAACTTAAACGTGAAAAATTAATTTCTCATTGAATCATTTTAAACGCTAAAAAAATTCACAAAATGAAAGTTACATTATTAGGAATGTGACATCAGTAGTTGATGAAATAGTCTTCTTGTTGGTGATAGAGGTTAACATCTATGAAAAGTTAAAGCCTTTAATTATGAACAAAGAATAAACCTATTGTTTTTGAGTCCTACACTAAGACGAAACGGCCGTCCAGTGCTTCCAAGTTTTCCAGGGCGGTCTAGCTTCAAGCGACTGATGAATTCAACTATTAAATTACTATAATATTCACAAAACCCCTTTTTGATAAAGTTAATTAGTTGTTTCAAAGGGAATATTTCATCTTCTACAGTTTACATCTATTGATTTGCAACCTTTCTTATATATGTTAAATGAAATTTTGAGCAAACAAAATAACATATCAGTTTTACGTCCAATCATGTCAAAAGTAATTAGTCGGTAATTATCAATCAAAAACTGATACTTCATATGACAAACTAGAATTAATACAAAAGTTATAAATTAATTCATTAAAAAGCAAGCGAGCTATGAAATATTGATATTGACCAACCATTTATGGGATTTAATCGTGTTATTTCTCATTTTAGAGATTTGTACATAAAAATCTTATTGTAGTGGAAATTCTAGTTATCTGATTAGTAGTTTTGTCTTTAATTTCTAATCATTGGTCGTTTAATGTCTATAATTCGATCTTGTGAGTAACCATCACTAACTATATTGTATCATTGTATTTCACTTATTGATCAAGATTTTTTTCACTTTAACGATCGAAATTCGTTCATCAGATCAGACTAATATTCAGTTGAAGGTGAACAACCTTTTAGTTTTGATTTGATCTTCTTATCGGTGAAAATACAAAACTACACATTGTATGGAGTTTAAGAACTCCTAGTTTGAAGATACAAGCCTGATACTACTTCATAAATAAATGGTAATCGAATATATACATACTTTTTAAATCTCAGTCTATCTGTGACTGGGCTACACCGGTCATATCCGCATGTTAAAACCTACGATTTCTATCATGAATGTATTTTTTAGCGACTACCCTGGATAAAACGAGATAGGAGTTTCGGACTATTGTAAACTAAATGCAGTTAGAAATTAGATTCGGATGCATTCCGTGAAACCTAAAGGATTTGGATTGAATCTTATGGAGGCACATGTCTATGATATACTGAAGTGTTCCAAACTAAGAATCATCTATCAGATACACCTTAGTTTTCAATCATTTCCTAGCTGATCATAATATGATGTGTAAGCTAATTGCATACATTTTTTAGATCATTTCATTTAGTAATCTAGTAGAATTCGTTTTAAATTTTTATTATGATCAGACGACTGTAAATGTAAATTTTACGTCTAATTATACTGTTTGCAGAGTCCTTTGATAAGAAGATCAACCATTTTTACACTATTTTGAAAACTAAGTAATTTCAAGAGAAGTATTTCATTACTTTTGATACAGATGAAACATCTATGTTTTTTATTTAACAGAAAGTGATTATTTTTATCAAAGTAGAAACTAATTTTTAAAATATCCTACTTTTATCAAAATGCATGTGATATTTTATTTATTTCTGCCACATTGGATAGATTGTAAGGTAAACTGTAGGCAAATGGGAAGTATCGTTTGTACAAATGCCAAAAAAATCGACGTTTTCCTACTTTGAAAACCACTAGTTCTGTTTAGGACTTATGAAAACAATGTATTTGGACCTATGTTGATGTTCAGATATCAATGAGTTATCCCTTGATTTGGTTAGGTCAGGTAGCTACCAACTTATACAGTGGTTATAATGTTTATATCATCACTAAAGTCAACATTGAAATCTTGGAATATCCAGCTGATTACTCTTAAATAACATGAAATGTACTTTGCGAATTCCACTAATAACGACAACCCAACTATTCTAAAATACTTCTGGCATAATGGTTGTATCAAGACGATCCACCCAAGGTGATCATATTTCTACAAAGTTTAATCGAGATATAACTCTGAATATCAACAATTTGATCATTCGAACCCCTGCTAGTAACAACATATTCCTAAAGCGAATTTGTTTCTTAATCATTATATTCACTTAAAATAAAATCGTCCATTTGAATAAGGTTTTGTGCTTAATCAGTGATGATTTCAGTAAAATGAAATATTATCCCAATTAACAGTTATCGTTATTATTATATAAGCAAAATCTTCGTTATAAATTATGACAAAACTATGTTCAATCATTTTTATATTCCTTCTTATATGGTTGTAATACAAATGTTCACTTCATACCATAGTATTCATTATCACGTAATATTTATGATGACTTGTGTTGTATTCAGAAGTATTAGATAAAACTTACTCAAAATCATTGATTAAGAAGTTGTTGTTATTTTTCTTTGAAAAGCTTCAGATATATATTTATTTTCTAACAGCGGACAATAATATCTGGGACCTCAGATCGTAATAATAATAATAATAATAATGTCATCGGTTATTTATCAAACTCCTAAATTTCTATCTCTAAGGTTATCTGGCTCAATTAATAATATCAACATTATCTCGTAGATGAAAGCACATTTATTGGACAAATCCCAAATAAAACGGAAGTTTCATTCTAGATCTCATCATTAGCATTTATCAAAATATAACAAATCTTAAATGTCTAATCTTAAAATGTATTGAGTATCAAACATTTCTGCTGCTATCATCATGAGATTAATAGACAGAAAATTGGTTATCTTTTCAATAAGACCCGAATGATATCTTAACCAAATCAAATCAAGGTTTTCATTTCAGGGAGATTGTAGTTCAAAAAAGATCTAAATCAGGGACCCATTTTAAACACTTGGTTGTATTAGGTTCGAAAACCATAAATAATGATTATTAATGTACAGCTAGATAATGAATAGTTTTCAGAAATTATTGCTCATATATATTTATCCTTACTAATTTTTTAAATGCTCTCAGAGGTATGAAATCCTTCATTTCATAATTTTATTAGATAACTAAAAGTTAGTTTGATTAAGATTTGAAGCCAAAGAAGAAACAACTAATAATAATCAACAAGCGATTCACAGTTGTTTTCCCCCATTTCAGGACTCTTCATCAGTGCATAACAACAGTCAGAGACAGATTCGAACCCGGAAAATATAAGTTTAACAGTGAGCAAAATATTACTTAATTCACCGATCCTTATCGTTTTATATCTAACTAAATTATGGTACGCAATATATTATAAAGTCTGTCATATTTTCCTAAGCATAAATAACTATTATTAAACATTAGAAAGCAAGCCTTGTAATACTCAGTACGCGTAATATTGGAGAAATAACTTAAGAAATTTTAAATCGACATATGTCTATAAATTCTAAGAATTAAATTTCCTCTCTGATAAATGATCGCAAAATGTAACAAAACAATCATATAATATCATTTGACTTTTAATTGGTGCTGTGACAGATGTCGAATGATAATGAATAACATAGACAATTTGTGAGAAGTCTCCTATCCTGAAATATATCTCACCAAAGATAAGTAAAAAAATATTATGTATGTGACCAGCAGTGTAATACAGGATGCAAAATTGTCACCGAGATAAACCAGTATCTTTCCGCAGATCTTCAGTTTTCAGACTTGAACCCAGAATATTTTCCTTCAAACGCCGAATTCGTTATCCTCTAAACTACTGAGTACTCATAACCACTAACTCCAACGATTATGGAGGCATTAAGATTTGTATTTTACGTTTGTTAATATTCAGGACTGTAGATGATCATTTTTCGTTGCCATATTTGTAAATCACTATATAACACTGTCATTAGTTTTAACTGATTTGTCATGTGGCTTGCAGTAAAAGTCAACACAAACCCTTCATAATAACATGAAGTTATCTAAACCACTTTTGTTTTCATTTGCATCTTGTGTTCCGACTTGGAAAATACACTTATCCAAAACACAAAAATAATAATATTACAAACTTTAACGCATATTATACGAAATCTACAGTTTTTATTTGTTTTTATGGAAAAACCATAATGTACCATATTAAAATCTTTAATTTTCCTGAATCAAATGTATATAAGCTAATGTATTCGATATATAAAAACACATATATACAAAAGCACTTTCAAGTTGGATAAATAAATACCATTGTTATAAACGTTTCGGATAGGTATCCATGATATTATCTTGTGAAATTTAAATCATTTCAAGGTATACAATTGTTGTTTAAAATAAAATTATGATCAGAATGGAGTTTGTGAAGATTGTAGTAATTTAACTAGCTGAATTCATGAGTCGATGTAAGGCAGATCACCATTGACAACCTGGAAGCAATGGACGGCCGTTTCGTCCTAGTATGAGACTCCTCAGAAGTGCGCGTGAACAGTGTCGGCTAGAGATAGGTATCTAAGCAAGACAATGGATTAACGGTTGCGCATCCACTCATAGATTGATGGAAGTTAGACACAAGACCAAAGGTTCTGGGTTCGAATTCCGCGTTCAGGATCATGAATACGCACTGTTGAGGAGTTCCATACTAGGACAAAACGGCCATTCAGTTCCCCCAGGTTTCCGATGATAGTCTAGCTTACATCGAATCATGAATTTGACAATAAAGCAAAATTGACAAGTGTATAAATCAATAAATTTCAGTTTTCAACAATAACAATAATCATTTTACTTATATACAACTCACCTTCGTAATTCCTCATGAAACAATTCACAATATTCATTGATAAATGATAAATGATTTTAATAACATCATAATAATAAATTAGATGTTCTTAAAATGTAATCATCATTGAATACTATAACTGAGCAAATATATTAATCAATACTTTGTAAGAAATAATTTGAAATGATAAAGGAAATAGAAAGAAAAGTTTCCACTAGAATGAAATAATGATAATACTAATAATAGCAACAGCAACAATAATAATAATAATAACACCAATCAAAATCACTTATGTTTAGTCATTTTGATCTGGTTTTTTTAATTAATTTATTCCAATAATGATCATGAGCTGATAAATGAACTGGTTCGTTCTATACTGGCAGTAATAATAATAGTAGTGATGGAGCACCTGCTAATAGTCGACCAATGTTAGACAAATGAAAGAATAAACGGCAGTCGTACTAAAAATATTGATCATCTTTTTATGTTAGAAAACAGACATGAAAGGACAGATTCATATATATATATATATATATGCATATACACATATATATTACTTGTATGCTGATGCATATAAATACATGCATACATTTGACGAAAATTAGAGAAGGGGAACAAATTATCCTAAGGTGAACTAGTGAGAAGTGATCGAATGAAAAGACTAGTTTGCAAAAATCTATCTTTTTTTTCCCAAATGATAGGCTAGAGATAGCTAAGTGAAATTTTTTTCTGTTTTACTATCGAAAAAATAAAGATGTCGTTAATTTTCAAAATAAATTTAATCAATATATCGTTATATGAATTATTGGGTCGGTTACGATTTGAGTGAGATGATAATTTATCTATTTTGAGCATCAGTCCTTGAAGTTATTAGCGTCTGGTCTAAGCTATATTGGTAGATGTAGACTACTTGATTGGGGTCCGCATGACTATTGTAACCAATAATTGGAGATACTGGGTGATATGGCTCAGAATCGATCACAATGGTCTAGGTGTATGCACTCTTCATTTGATCATAAACCATGAGATTGAAATTGGTTTATACCTTTCTTATTTGAAATATTTCGTTCGTATATTACTACCACTGAAGTAACTACTTCTATGTTGTGCTAATGAAGTGTGGCAACTTGTACCGACGCATAATTTGCGTGGTCCTACGTTGTAGCTGATTAACTGACTGACTATTATGAGTATTATAGAGTTTTTGTTTTTGACAAAAAGATCTGGACATATTTTAAGATAATTTTGGTGTATTTTTACAATACTTTGCACCTTGACCTATAAGTTCATCACTTTAAATATATTACAAGGTGGATATTTGTGTACTTGAGTTTTGAGTTATGGTCTTAATGTTAGGGCTAGTGATACTACTCTATTGTCTTAAACAAAAAAAAGGTGAAGCGAAGTTTGGATCTGTGACTTGATGATAGAAACCCGAATGCCTTAACTCCGAAATCATTATTGCAGTAACATCAAGAAAATTATTGTTTCATCATTGTGTAGTGCACAGGATTTTTTTAATTTTAGTAGTTTCAGAATTATTAACCGTATGTTTTAGAAGATATTCTAAAATACAAAACATTCTCAGATTGTAAATTTGAAAAACATGTGTAAACAAACAATTCTTTTTTTAATTAGATCCTCGTCAAGCCTTACTCTAATACACTTTGATGTATATATGTGTATATATCACAACTCCGGCTTACCCAAGATTCCCAAGTCAGGATTTTCACTTTTTCCAGTTTTGGATATTTATAACTCTTCACACCATAGAAGTGGAAATTAGATAGTTCGAATCCTGGGTCCCCTACGGAAAGTAGTCGTTAGTAGAAGGGTTAAAGACGTTTTCGATTTCATTCCCAAGGTGGATTACATGAATTAAAACGGGAAATGAATAATATTCTAAGGTGTTTCTTCCTTGTGTACCAGTGTTACGACAGACTGTTGGGAACTCATAGATATCATTGCTATAAAAGTAGTAAACGTATTGTAATAAGCGGAAATTATGTATGATTAACTGACTGTCATGTGACTGATAGCATCAGCAGCATAGCTGAGTGATGAGTATTCACGGAGATCGAATCATTTACCCAAAACCCTACTGTGAACTTATGTTTAAAATGATAGCAACTAGTCGACAAGAAGAATTCACTTTTGTTGTAAGATAGTAGGGGACACTTTACAGGATTTACTATTGATTGATAACTGGGCGGTGATCAGTGTCATGTATGCCAAGTCCGTCTTAGTGCAGATCGAATCCTATTGACCAAGTTACAATGTGATCACTAGTCTAGGTGACTCGACATTGCGTGCATTATGATGATGGTGATTGGAGGTAGTCGATAGGAGGTATTCGGATTCTTTCGAAAAATAGTTCACTAAGCTTAATTTACACGGTTCGGCCATCATTATGACCTAAACAAACATAGAATTAGTTACTACCTAATGATTGTCCAGTGTTTACCGTTTTTCTAATAAAACTTAAAACTTGCGTAAAAAAATCAGTGTAAAATACAAATGATGAAATTTATTTTTAAACGTAAATAATTCACCCACCAGGTAATGAAAGTGAGATCTAACGTTTAAGATTATTAATTAATGATATGCAATACTATCTGTTCCGGGTTTTATCCTGACTTATTGATATTCAGTAGAGAATGATTGAGTTTCTGTTGAGATACGAGATTTCGATGGTCGGATTTTTTGGTAGCTCCCCACCATTTACAAGTAGATTGTGATATGACAAGTGCCGATATTTATTTACACACAGTTCACGATCAACTACGATCTAAAATAAGTGATAGCAACTGGAAATCCTCGTGAAATTGCAGTGCAACACGGATCTTTGACTTGAACTCAGTAGTCCATTGTATAATTCTGGCATTTCTTGACAGAGAATTCAAGTCTAAGTGATCCTGCTTCATATACAATTTAATTTAGAGCAGATTTCATTTCGCATCGCTGACGATATCATTAGAAATTTCTCTCATGTTTTGTTTTCTAAGTATTTTAGATAAAGTTCAGGCGACAGGATGCACCCTATGATGTTTAATCTTATGGTTATCATTGATATTGGCTACTATTCCTTGATCAGTCAATATTAATACATTAATCTTGGTTCTACATTTCTCAAATATCACAATGTTAACTTATCTGACTGTGATATTGCATCAGGCGAAAATAAATCCCACTACGAATATCAGTCCTCATATGATTACAGATACATCTTCAGCACAAGTTAGAGCTAGTAAGAAACATAGATCAAGGATTTTACACTGTATCCGACCATTGAACATCATACATTATGTTAGTCTATGTAATACATATTTCAACATCATGTCGGTATTTTAAAGTAGAAACTAATTGTTTTCTATTTTTCACAGAACAATTTGTGAACTTATTTAAAGTATATATTGCTATCTGACATTGAAGAATTTCTAATTGTACTTAATATTTTCATGTACGTTTAAAATTCAGAAAATTAAACTGATTCTATAACTGAAAATAACAGTTTTCAATGTAAACTGTATATATTCTGATATTTAATTATGTAATCATTTTTGAATGTCAAACAATAAAATAACATGGATATTTCACCATGATTTTCTTGGAATGTGATATTTAAACTATAATCATTAACCTTCTAACCCAATAATGTTTCATATTGAGTTTACACATAATTTACTGGCAAACATATTTTTTTAAAGAGAGCAAGAACAAAGATTGGTGCAGAATAATATGAATTCATTTTATTTCGTTAGGTTCTCATTAGCTACTTACAACCTAAAATATTTGAAAACCAGAACAGAAAGGAGAGCCTACGTTCGATTCAAAGAACATATTCCGAAGAGTTTATGATCAAACGGACTAAAAGCATTCAGCAGTGCCATCACAAGACATTTCCTTGACACAGGACACGAAGTCGATACACTGAAGTCCTTCAAGGTGATTAACAAACAACCAAACTTAAACCTTTTGAAATTTGCAAAACCAATAGCAATTAAACGCCTAAAACCAAATCTATGTATACAAAAAGAAACTAATAAATCTTTCTTTACCCTGGTAACAATAACTCCCTTTTTATTCATTTATTTCTCTATTTATTTATTGCGTCATTACTCCAACTCTTTCTCAAGTTTAAATTGCATCATACATAACTGACTGATTTCAATTCATATTTTCTTTATTACCATTAATTTATTTTCATGAGTTCTAATCACTATTTCAATGTTCCGGAACTTTCCCTCTCGAACTCTATTTATTCGAGACAAAAATTTATGACCTCATTAACTCTATCAGAATCTTCGCTACACCATGATACATTTATTCATCCTTAATCACCCTCTTATGTATAAATATGTCAATATCTATAATAACTTTGAATTTCAATATTTTAGGTTGTAAGCAGCTGATGATAACCTAATGAAATAAAATGAATTCATATTATTCTGCACCAATCTTTGATCTTGCTCTCTTTAAAATAATAAAGCGAACTATGTGTATGAAATATTTTTTTAAATCCTAGTTTACATTATTTTAATTAACTGATTTGTTACGTGTTCAAGGGTATTTGTTCATTTCTTATAAATATTAATTTCTCAGTAAATTAATGGTTGTAATTCTAATTGTTTGATTTAAGGGTAAGTTATCTAAGCATAAATTATTGTCAGTTATGAACGTGGACAACCTCATCTTGTGTGTGTTCAACTTGATCCATCCAAAAGGTGAAGTTAAATCTTGACTAAATAGTCTAGTCAATTAACTAAACAAGAATGATTCGACTAGTAATTATGGTATGTAAAATGAATTTCTTTTGACGCCTGATAATGTAGAACGTGATACACAACATACTGAAATATATAGGAACCAATAAAAGAAAAAGTTTAATTGGGCACAATGAAAGTGAGTAATTTGATACGATTTGCTCACAAAGAAATTTAAACTTAAAATTGCAGATAATCAGTTGAAAATAAAACCTGTTACATGTTATGTGAAGGACTTTTCTGTCCTCAGTGTCATTGTAAATAATTAACGATAAGAATGAAGTGTAAGAACGAACCAATCAGATTTCAGCCTGAAATGAGTTCACCACTTCTGAATTATAGTTGATCCTAATTTGTGATAAAAACTTTAATAATGAATATATAAGGTTTAATTATTCATATTAAAATTTAACTAGAATTTTATTACTCTTTATCATAAATCGTTACATAAACACTGTTTTCTCATTAGCTAGAAAGTAGTTCAAGGTCTTCCATACAGTTAATATGACCAAAAAACGAAGCTGTTATTCATGAAAGTGCTATTAATTCACCATTGTTTAGATTTTTATTTTTTTTTTTAAATATTTGATTTTAGATAAGCTATTTCCTTATATGATGTATGCTTAGTGGCCCAAAGATCTGACTCCAGGTACTGGAAAATTCAACTACTAATAATGGGTTAATCTTAGAGTGTCGCCATTGATTTTTCATAATACCGTACTTCACTTTTTATCACATAAACATATACAGTAATGTAAATGTAGCTAATTGTATTGATTTTGTGCATTATTTACTGTCATTCGAACAATATGTAAATGCTTATGTTTTTCAGTAGTAACCCATGTTTTCGTTTCTGTTCGCGTTAAAAATGTTTGTAATAGCTTGTTTATCTAACAGAACAAGATTTTTTTCCATTTTCATCTGATCACGTTGTATATTCAGATAATTTATGAGTAATCCTTTATATGGAATTTTATCAATCAATTCTGTTTCTAAGCGATGCAAACGCTTTATGAATTTAAAACATTAACTGACTTTATTCAGTCGTATGAGCTGTGAACCCGAATGAAATATAAGTGGTTGGTGTTATGTCCTGAGCTATATGACTACCGCGAAATGCGACTGCCAATTTAGATACACTGAATTATACGACCAAACAAATGACGCAAACACCCATACGAGCAGCCTAGAGTTCCGATTGGTCTCTTTTCCACTTAATCCGGCCTGTTAAGTCCAGAACGGCAATCTCAGCCTCCGAGATATGAATCATATATTTCAAACATACTTGGTTTAGATATAAGCAAAATCAAACCACATCATGCCATAATATAGAAAGTAACATTTGTACAAGATCAAGCCCAAAGTGGTTATAATTGTGAGGAAGTGTTTCAAATAAATTGAGAATAATTTGAGAATATTAAATCATATAACAATAACCAATAGGTCAAATAAAAGCTTATAATGAAATGAATATAAACATACATATAACATTGTTACTTAATAGTCATGCAGTAAGAATAGTCCATAAATAATTACTAGCTGTTATCATTCATTTGCTCTCTTAGGTATATAACAGGTGGATTCAGCTGGAGGATCATTGAAAACGAGAAACATCTGTACAGCTATTCCATTTTAATTGGTTATCTCGAGCGATGAGCACCCACGACCTCGCCATGTGTTTAATCCATGATCTTGTGACAATTATGCTACTTTCATATCACTGAGGTTGAATCCAACTTCAGACAATTTATGATAAATAGATAGCTCTCTCTTCACAAGATGTTAACTGGTTTCTCTGCATTGTTTCAAAGTACATTGTCTTAAATTCAAGCACATTTATTTTTAGATTTTCCAAATCGATGCTTTACATTCAAACAGATTTATAATCATTGCTTATATCAATTTTTAAATAGAATAAAAGTATATAAATTCTCCAGGGATGTGACTTCAAATGAGTATATGTTCAAATCACTTCCATTGAATGAGATGGAAAGATTCTAGTATAGCTGTTAAATTCACTATATTTACTACTTTAAATGTATGTGTGAAATGTTTCTTTAAAATGCATTCAGTATCTTACCTTTTGATCGTTTTTATACATATTTTTCTTTCAAAGAAACAGTCGTTTATTTGTGTACATATCTTGGTAAATACTTACAAATTACATTATATTCGTCAACATTTTTGAACCCTCAGTTGTTTTCATTCATTAGAAGTATATCCCTAATTTGAGTAATTTTAGTTTTGGTTGAACATAAATTATGGTCATCGTTTAATGAGTGATGTATTTTCATAAGTATATAATTAACTAAAAACCGCATACATTTTCTTTATTGTTATTGTTATGTTGAGATGTTTTTGACTTTATCTCAGAACCTTGGGGCTACCTTTGTTATCGCTTGTCTACTGATTGTCTATGAGATCTTCATCAATTTCCGGTAAGTACATGAAGGAGAAAATTATTCGTCCACACTACATGAATCTCAGACCACAATGACATCACACATCTGCTTTTCTTCAGGCAGTATATCTTCTGGCCCACCTATCTTAACCATGGAATTATCTCTTGAAATGTTTCATAGTGAGATATTTCTGAATGATATCTAACTGTATGGATACTATCCAAGTTACTAGCTCACTAGGTTCTTTTCAAGCAGAGGTGATACCTTTTGTAGTATATTTTCAGAAACTGGTCCTAATAGAAATAAATTGATTAGCTATGAGCTCATGATACTTATTTTAAGTCGAATCTCCGAAAAAATCGTTTAAACGAATTTACCCAATTACAAAATGCCTTATATACATAAATCTTGGCTGCGATTAACTTTGATCAATTGGAATTGACAGCTACCAAATATCAGGTGATGGATACCTTTACGAAGCTTCACATACTCCTGCTGTTGATCACCTAGATCTTTCTGGATATCCTCAAATATCTCTCTGACTAAATTCTTCAGAAATTTACGTATGCTGTCTTACCTGGTTTATCTCTTACATATGATTAGGTAATTGGAATTCTGTATTTAGAGGAGTCATTTCAAATAAAAGAAGCGTATTGTAACACGATCAGTCCCTACCATTACGTTTGATCACATTTCTAGCAATAACTTCTTTTCATTTTGCGAAACACTGTGAATTCACTGTACTCACTCGAAATCTTTCTTCATTTCTTCCTCATTACTTTTCAAGAACTTCGATATGAGAAAGATCATTTAACTGCAAGTAATCACAATGGATATTTGGGATTGATAAGAATAAATTCATTGTTCGCACTAGATACCTAAGCACCCTTACTTTGCTAATCCAACGCCTATCACTCAGTCTTGACCAAGGTAATAAAAGTCAAGATTAAAGATTTGTTTTAGCTTCACAGACAGACTCAAAACAAAGAAGGAAGGCAAGAGTAGACGCAACTATCATGCATACAAACAAAAAACGTTGTTTACAAGATCATTGATACGAAAGAACGATGTTCAGATAAATATGAGCTGCAGTTTTGATAAAATTGGTTATTTCTCGAATCTGTTTAACACTGAAACTGCAAGTTCTGCTTGCGCCTGTAGTGACTCACCTTTATCACGAGAACACGATTGGTTTATTGAAAACAATTATTATTGTAACCAATTGTACCAGTGACTGTTTTAATGTGCTGTTGTTTAACTGTGCTAAAAAGCATCCATTATTCACACACTTTGATTGTGACTTCGCGCGAATTCGGTTACGTTCTGTAACCAAGGTTGTATCCTGGCACGATCTCGGTATCCTTTCGATAACACGAGATCGCCAGCAAATATATCTCGACTTGGTCCATTAACTGCCTTCTGATATTTAGCTTCTCGGGGATTTTATGGATTTATTTGGTTACGTTCAACCTTCGCCTTCTGATTTACTTGGCACGTGTTTCTTTGTAGCGGTGTTCATAGTCAATCTCGACTCGACGCCACGCTACACGTCTGTAGAATTAATTCTCAAACGTAAAGTATGCTTCTCTAGTGAACTAAACTGTGATGATTACGTCATGATAAAATATAAAAATTTTGTATTTTCGGTAAGATTTTTAACAACACTTATGAAGTTATGTTTAACATGGCAGATACATCCATTACTTGCACTTCTAATTTGGTTAAACTACCATAAGGAGTTACTATTTATCGACTTTCAAGTAATGACTAGATCCCTGGAGAATGATATTGAGTGTCTCACTTGCACCATACGGAGAGATTATGACAATTGTATTATCAATGACGACTGCCTAATTATCCTTCATCAGTAGTAGCGGTATGTTGATGAGTTATTTATCTTTCTTATTTTTTGGTGTCGGTGTAAACCAGATACTTAGTTGGTTTTATCTAATTGACTTTGAATCAGACGCTCAGTGGTAACACTGTTATCTGTTTGCACTTGGGAACAATCTTGGAGAGACTTCTGAAAATTACACTTAGTTTTTCTATAGCTGTCTCTTGATCATAATACGGTTTGCATGTGGTTAATTACGAATTGAAATTCGTCTTCACAAAAGGTTTATTAACTCACCAAGTTGTCGTTGACCAAATTTCAAAGGTATCATAGTCATTTGTAGGGGTTGAATCGTCACTTGAGATTTCACCTTAAACACTTTTTTGGTCGTGTGACTCCTCAATATGTGTAGAAGGTTATCTCCCATCAAATGGCCATCTATGGCAGAGTCGATGATGAGGACAAAATTACGTCACAAGCTTCATTTCCAGATGATGGAAAAGATACGGAACAAAAAGTGCTATGTCGACTGCCCTGCGACTGAATTTTATTCTAGTCGAAACGAATTCCCAATCAAAAATTCACAGCTCAGGTTATCTGTGATAAAATTTCAGGAGTGTGGACTACGTTATCACGTTTGTGTCCATGTCTTTGTACCTTGACTGTCATTGTGTGGTGATTCTGACATTACTGATATATCCAAAGTTACCATGTATTCTCTAATGCTTCCTGACTCTTTAGCCAATCAGTTCTTTACGTGATCATTTATTACCTTTAACAGAAGAATAAATCACTAAACTGAGTGGGTGTGTCGTTTATTCAAAGAATGTTTCTTTATATCCATGTCTTCAAAAGCTGAAGTGGACTTTAGACCTTTTTTAACAATGATAATGCGCAGAAGCTTGTGTATGTATAACAGATTATTTTTTAGTATCCATTGACCTCCAGAGACTTTATAGCAAGCCATGGACATTATCCTAATTGGTATATCACTTGCTATGAATTATTATTTGCTGTTAAAAATGAGGAAGAGCAACGTGAATACTTACAAGACGCTTTTGACGGTGTTGTAGCGGTAAATAAATCCCTAAAATAAATAGCTCTGTAAGTTTTCGACATTGGATGCTGACCATATGTTTTAGTGGACTCATCTAGCTGAAGGCGCTCGGTCAGGCATCCGCACCAGATCACGTGTAGTAACGCCGTGCTCAACATCAACCACAATCGCTAGCCAGATTAGATCAGAGAATCCCGGTATATTGGTCATCGCCAAATATACTCTTCCGATCTCCTCGACTCTGTCTTTTGATTTCTCTTGGTGGGAACGAAATATCTTAGAAGGTGTTACTGGTAGAAGCGTTGTCAAACACTGAATACCTGTGACATCATCATTGGTGAGACCGTCGTGATCTGGTACACCTTATTGCAACTGTGAGTCTGTTCCTTTTTGGGATTTTTATATATCATTGCCTTATTTTTTATTTTTTTTAAACATTGTGATTTTTTTTCGTGTTTTTCTTGGATATATATATATATTTTCCCCTCGTTCATTATCGTACTTCATATTTTTTCATGACTTTTCAGACACCTAAAGTACTCAAGCTTAAGACCTTGTCCCCACCTTCGTTTCAACTGATGCCTTTCTGGCCCGACAACATCGAAGCCTGGTTTTGCTACGCAGAAGCCGACTTTTCCGAGCACGGCGTGATCGACACACGTGCACAATTCCTCGCAGTAGTCAAGGCACTGCCGCGGGAATTCAACAGGTACGTAACACCTAGTATGTTTACTAGTGATGTTTCCGATCCTTACGAAATCTTAAAACGCTCGATTCTTAAACGAGGAGACCTAACCGATCGACAAAGGTTAGATCAACTCTTCAACAATATCGACCTGCAACACGGTTCTGCGACGGACATGTTGCAACGGATGAGAGAGGTTATAGGCCCAAGAACTTTCGACGAAGGTCTATTCAAACAACTCTTCTTGTCAAAACTTCCCCAACAGGTGCAAGCAGTTCTGGTCTCGTTCCAGAACAACGCCTTAGACGAACTAGCTGTATCTGCCGACCGCATTCTAGAAATTACGAAACCTTCTACTACCGAGGTATTTTCAGTCAAAGAAAAGCCTCACACGACTCAGAATGACATAACCGACTTATGTCACACACTCACGCGTTATCTTAGTCTTCGTACCGACCGTAAGAGATCGCGCACACCACGTAGAAGCATTTCTCGTAAGCGATCTGTCTCTAGACCACGAGAGACAGATAACCCCGACTGGTGCTGGTATCATAACCAGTATGGAAAGTTTTCCAGAAATTGCAGAAAACCCTGCAATTTTCCCAACACGAAACCGACTGATTCGAAAACAATTCGGGAAACTTCCAAGCCGGCACGCGTTAACGGCAACCGTAGCCGGCGAACAAAGCCGTCTGTTATTCGTCACAGATGTGACAACGAGAGTTCGCTACCTCGTCGACACTGGCGCAGAAGTTAGCGTTCTCCCAGCAAATCCTAACGACCGACTTCACGAATCGACCCTAAACTTACAGGCGGCAAACGGAAAACCGATCGCTACGTATGGCAAAAGGTACGTTTACCTTAACGTGGGTTTACGCAAACCCATCCACTGGATTTTCGTCGTTGCAGATGTTTCTATGCCAATCATTGGTATGGACCTTCTACAACACCACAATCTGATCATCGACACTCGCAAACGGAGGCTAGTAGACGGAAACACTAATTTGTCCGTTTGCGTAACTTCTTTTACTGGTTGTAGAGTATCCCCAGTCACAGTTAAACATATGATAGACCCACTCTATCAACCACTACTCGATAAGTACCCTGGGATACAACAAACGCAAACGAAACTACCGTGTGTAACCAGCAATGTTACACATCACATCACGACTACAGGACCACCTGTATTTTCTAAAGCACGACGACTAGCTCCTGAAAAGCTAAGGTTAGCGAAAAACGAATTCGATCACATGATGGACTTAGGAATCATACGACCGTCAAGTAGCCCATATGCATCTCCGTTGCACATGGTCCCTAAAAAGGACAGCAACGATTGGCGTCCAACTGGTGACTATCGGCGATTGAACGCGAAAACCATTCCCGATCGTTACCCGTTGCCTCACATTCACGATTTGACAGCTACCTTGAAAGGTACAACTGTCTTTTCGAAAATCGACTTGGTTAAAGCGTATAACCAAATCCCTATGGCTACTGACGACATACCGAAAACGGCTATCATAACTCCCTTCGGACTCTATGAATTTTTGCGAATGCCTTTCGGTCTAAGGAATGCTGCTCAAACATTCCAAAGATTCATAGACGACGTTTTTCGAGGTCTCAACTTCGTACACGCGTATGTTGACGACTGTCTAATCGCAAGTCCGGACAGAGAAACACATCTCAAGCATCTGGACCTTGTTTTCGAACGATTACAAAAACATGGCATAACTGTAAACGTTCAGAAATGCCAATTTGGAACCGACTCGTTAGACTTTCTGGGACACACTATCGATGCTCAAGGTATCCGACCCCTTAGAACCAAAGTGGCGGCCATTCTGGATTACCCAGAACCGACCACCGTCAAGCAATTACGCACGTTCAACGGCCTGGTAAGTTTCTATAGACGTTTCATACCCAGATGCGCATCACTTATGAAACCTCTGACCGACCAACTTCGTGGAAATGCGAAATCCATTAATTTGGACGACACCGCACGAAAAGCATTCTCCACAGTCAAGGAACTGATTGCTAAAGCAACAATGCTCGCACATCAGGACACCCGAGCACCCATTAGCATCGCAGTAGACGCATCCGACTCAGCAATCGGAGGAGTCTTACAACAATGGGTTAACAACTCCTGGCAACCCTTGGCATTTTTCTCTAGAAGGTTGCTAGACACCGAATCGAGGTACAGCACATTCGGTAGGGAACTCCTAGCTATGTATTGTGCTGTACGGCATTTCCAACACTATATCGAAGGCCGTGAATTCACTCTTTTCACGGACCATAAACCGCTCACTTTCTCGTTAAGCTCTCCTTCTGACAAGTACTCTCCCCGTGAGTCTCGACAACTGGACTACATTTCGCAGTTTACTTCAGATATTCAACACATCTCTGGAGCAAACAATGTAGTTGCAGACGCTTTATCTCGTATAACTTCCTTGAACAGTTTCCAAGGAATCGACCTTCTTAAACTCGCCGAGCTTCAAAAAGAAGACAGTGATCTTCAGCACGAGTTATCGTCCACAACACTTAAACTACGCATCAAACAGATGGGAACAGGTAAGGAAACCTTACTTTGTGACACATCTACAGGTAGGGATCGCCCAATCGTGCCGAAACATTATCGACGCAATGTCTTCAACACATTGCACAAACTTTCTCATCCAGGTGTTCGTGCAACCATCAAGCTTATAGCAGAACGATTTTGCTGGCCTGGCATGAATAAAGACGTGAGGGAGTGGGCACGCTCCTGTGTAAGCTGCCAAAAATCTAAGGTTATCAGACACAATAAATGTCCCTTAGGCTCGTTTAAAACTCCCGATGCTCGTTTCGACCATGTTCATCTGGATTTGGTAGGACCTTTACCAGATTCAAATGGATACTCTTATCTCTTAACCTGCGTAGACCGTTTCACTCGATGGCCAGAAGCAGTACCTATCAAGGACAGCACTGCTGAAACAGTGGCCCGCACATTCGTCGAACGATGGGTAGCAAACTTCGGTTGCCCTTCAACCATCACTACAGACCGCGGACGTCAGTTTGAATCTGATCTTTTCCGTCGTCTGACCACACTTTTAGGAATCACTCGCTTCCGAACGACCGCCTACCATCCACAAGCAAACGGGTTGGTAGAACGTTTTCACCGACAACTGAAAGCTTCGCTATCAGCTGCAAACGTTTCACAATGGACCGACGCTCTTCCACTCGTCTTACTAGGTATCCGCAATGCAGTGAAAGCTGACATTGGATACACTGCGGCTCAACTCGTTTATGGAACGACACTTCGACTTCCAGGAGAATTCGTGGATCCTTCGTGCTCTTCGATGAACATGGATCTAACCTCCTACACGAACAGGCTTACAAACGCAATGCGTTCAGTTAAACCTGCTTCCACTCGACCTCAATCAACTGATGTTTTCGTTCAACCTGACTTACCATATAGTACACACGTTTTCATTCGTCGAGACTCGCATCGACGACCATTCGAATCAGCATACGAAGGACCCTTCAAAGTTCTTCAACGTGAATCTAAGTACTATATAGTCGATAAGAACGGAACCAACGATAGCATCAGCATCGATCGCTTAAAAGCAGCGTATTTAGAAGGAAATCCTATCCACGTCGATTTTCCTTCGGTACAATCGAACGACACGACTCAGACACTAATAATACCTCATCCGACAACCAACACACGCGAAGATACTTCGACAGTATCCGAAAATAAACTTAAAACGACGCGTTCTGGAAGAAGGGTGAGATTTCCAGAACATTTAAACGACTATTGCACGTAAGGCACTTCTCGACATTTTATATTATTATTTTTTTTTTGAAAAAAAAAACAATTTTAATATGCTTATATATTTTTATTTCTATTAAAAAAAAAAAAAAAAAATTTTTTAACGCTATTACGTGCTCATGAGTTTATTTTCCATTTTTTTTCCGCCGACCTTGTGTTTTTACGCATATACGAGTGTATTTTCGACATGCACTTACATTTTCTTTTTTCTTTTCCAGGACGGCTGGAAAAGAACGATGACGTTTATGAGGATCCGAAATTTTCATTGTACATTTTCTTTTTTTTACTATGTTGTACCTCCGTCCCATATAGTAAGGAAAGACGACCAGACGCTGCTAAATTTAGTAAGCTATCAGAAGAGTGTTTACCAACGACAAACTCGTTGGGTTTAAACTTCTGGCTGGCCACGTCTTAGGGTCGTCACTGCCCCACTAGGGGGGGAGTGATCTGTAGCGGTAAATAAATCCCTAAAATAAATAGCTCTGTAAGTTTTCGACATTGGATGCTGACCATATGTTTTAGTGGACTCATCTAGCTGAAGGCGCTCGGTCAGGCATCCGCACCAGATCACGTGTAGTAACGCCGTGCTCAACATCAACCACAATCGCTAGCCAGATTAGATCAGAGAATCCCGGTATATTGGTCATCGCCAAATATACTCTTCCGATCTCCTCGACTCTGTCTTTTGATTTCTCTTGGTGGGAACGAAATATCTTAGAAGGTGTTACTGGTAGAAGCGTTGTCAAACACTGAATACCTGTGGCATCATCAGTGTCATAGAATATGGACTCCGCATTAAAGTTCAAGTGTTTCATTTTAACGTACAGTATTTCATACCTAAGAACTATCAGTGATTCGCATACCATATAGTATTGATCCAACAAATGTCAAGCGTTATTCCAAACAATGATTTATGACTCAGACTAATCAATAATATCTAATATATGTGGTAGTTAAGATAATGGTAAGTGGTTAAGAAGCAAAAATCGTTGAGAACAGTTGGGTAAAAGCCTATAAATTTTACATTGGGTGTGGTATAATGGCTCAGTCAATCACATCATATTTTTTGCTGTACGGATTATTGATTTGAATAGAGAAAATTTTGAATGTGAAAATTTAGTATGACACATATTTTGCGGATGGTTGAACTATGATTATGCTGCATTGAACGCGTTAATTGAAGAAGAATGGGGTTTGAAATGAGCTGCCATGCTAGTTTCATAAATGGCTGACAGGTTTATGTTTAATTACTTTCTATTCTAGAGGAAATGGTTGGGAATAGTGACAGTTTATAGGACAAGAAAGCGAATTTTCCTATGTGAAATGTTGTTGATCTAGTGAAGTTTACGATACATCATGAGTGTAATCGTGATTAAGCTGGTGATGTGAAGGACCGTTCAGAGTTTATACACGTGTGAATACGGGTTTGAAAATGCGTTCAAATATATTGCAGAACCTTATTATAATGAGGGGTTCTGGAACACCGTTGTCAGTGTGACACTCTACAGAGGTCGGCCGGTGGTCTGGGCGTACTATGACAGGTCTTTAAGTTACTGGGTATTACATGTGTAGATTTACACGACCAATGTAGGATCTCTTCTCTATGTCGTTGTGCGAACCGGCATTTATGTTTGTGAGAATTCTTACATAGGAATCCTTCCATGGGACAATATTTTTGTTTCAACTTACGTCTAAAGCTATCAACCATGTTATTCGTCAATATGCATCATGTAATTTTTTAGTCCATTTGAACTTATTGTTATTTTGTTTTAGGAGTTTTGATCATTTCTTTGGCTGCACTTCATTTTTCGCCAACTATTCTAGTTTTTGTTATACTCGCTTCTGTATCCCAGTGCTTGTCATAATCCGCGACAGAATTCTAGTGCATTGTGTCAACTCTCATTTGTGTAATTTGAACGAGGATGATGGAAACATTGGTTTCCAAATTATTGGAATTCTTGCTGCTCATGACAACAGCTACCACCATGAACCCTTATCAAAATTGAGTATCACTTTATTTCGATATTGCGGCACCATATTCCCACATAAACGCATACACAAAACCACATGGACTTCACTGAACCACAGTACGCAAAACCAAATCGACCATATTTGCATCAACAAAACGTTCAGGAGGACGATGGAAGACATGAGAACCAAGAGAGGAGCCGATATTAGCATCAGACCATCATTTACTGGTCGCCAAGATGAAATTGAAACTCAAGAAGCACTGGACAACAAGACGGACAACACCACAAAAGTTAAATACGGCTTTTCTTCAGGATACTGACAAACTCAACAAATTCAAGATTGTTCTCCGCAACAGATTCCAGGCCTTTCATGATCCACTCAATGGAGAGCAGCTGGAAAGGGATAAAAGAGGCGATCACTTCAACATGCTATGAGGTTCTGGATCGCAAGAAGCACCATCACAAGGAATGGATCACTGTTGATACACTGGATAAGATTCGAGAAAGGAGTAACAAGAAGGCAGCAATCAATACCAGTCGAATGAGAGCAGAAAAAGCCAAGGCACAAGCTGAATACACAGAAGTAAACAAGCAGGTGAAGAGGAGCATCAGAAACGACAAACGTAAATATGTGGAAGATTTAGCAATGACGGCGGAAAAGGCTGCCAGAGAATGAAACATGAGACAACTGTATGACACAACAAAGAAACTCGCTGGAAATCACCTTAAACCAGAACGACCAGTGAAAAGCAAGGAAGGCGAGGTAATCACCAACATTGGAAAACAACAAAAGAGGTGGGTAGAACACTTCAAAGAACTCATAAATCGACCAGCCCCACTGAACCCACCCAATATTGAAGAAGCATCCACGGACCTCCCAATCGATGTTGGCCCACCAACAATTGAAGAGATAAGCATGGCCATCAGACAAATCAAGAGTGGCAAAGCAGCGGGACTAGACAGCATTCCAGCAGAGGCACTGAAAGGAGATGTAGCGGTAACTGCAAGGATACTCCACATTCTCTTCAATAAGATTTGGGATGAGGAACAAGTACCAACAGACTGAAAAGAAGGACTCCTGATCAAAATACCAAAGAAAGGCGATCTCAGCAAGTGTGATAACTACAGGGCATCACTTCTCTCTCAATACCAGGGAAAGTCTTCAACAGGGTATTGTTAAACAAGTCGAAGGACTGCGTAGACGCCCAACTTACGAGACCAACAGGCAGGATTCCGTAAGGATAGATCGTGTACAGACCAAATCGCAGCTCTACGGATCATTGTGGAACAATCAATTGAATGGAATTTACCACTCTATATCAACTTCATTGACTACGAGAAAGCATTTGATAGCATGGACAGAACAACACTATGGAAGCTTCTTCGACACTACGGCGTGCCTCAGAAGTTAGTCAATATCATACAGAATTCCTATGATGGGTTAAACTGCAAAATCATGCATGGAGGACAGTTGACAAATTCGTTCGAAGTGAAGACCGGTGTTAGGCAAGGTTGCTTACTCTCACCCTTTCTCTTTCTCCTGGTGATCGACTGGATCATGAAAACGTCAACATCTGAAGGGAAGCACGTAATACAATGGACATCTAGGATGCAGTTGGCCGATCTGGACTTCGCAGATGATCTGGCCCTTCTATCCCAAACGCAACAACAGATGCAGGAGAAGACGAACAGTGTGGCAGCAGCTACAGCAGCAGTAGGTCTCAATATACACAAAGGGAAAAGCAGGATTCTCCGATACAACACAGCATGCACCAATCCAATCACAATTGACGGAGAAGATCTGGAAGATGTAAAAACCTTTACATATTCGGGCAGCATCATTGATGAACAGGGTGGATCTGATGCAGATGTGAAGGCGCGGATCGGCAAAGCAAGAGCAGCATATTTACAACTGAGGAACATCTGGAACTCAAAACAATTTTCAACCAACACCAAAGTCAGGATTTTCAATACAAATGTCAAAGCAGTCCTACTGTATTGAGCGGAAACCTGGAAAACGACGAGAGCCATCATCCAGAAGATGCAGATGTTTATTAACAGTTGTCTACTCAAAATACTTCGGACCCGTTGGCCGGACACTATCAGCAACAACCTACTGTGGGAGAGGACAAACCAGATCCCAGTGGAGGTAGAAATCAGGAAGAAGCGCTGGAAGTGGATAGAACACACATTGAGGAAAGCACCGAACTGCGTCACAAGACAAGCCCTCACATGGAATCCTGAAGGCCAAAGGAAAAGAGGAAGACCAAAGAACACATTACGCCGGGAAATGGAAATAGACATGAGAAAAATGAACAAGAATTGGATGGAACTAGAAAAGAAGGCCAAGGACAGAGTGGGTTGGGGAATGCTGGTCGGCGGCCTATGCTCCATTGGGAGTAACAGGCGTAAGCAAGTAAGTAAGTAAGTAAGTAAGTAAGTTTATTTCGATATTCTGAGCACTTAATTATTTGATTCGGTCTGTGCGTAGAAGTTTGTTACCGTCTTGGCATAACCTTAATCCAAAGCAGTGGGAGTTGTGCACGTTACATTCGATGAAGCAAGACTATAGGCGACAAAACAGGTTAACGCATATGATAATATTTTTTATAACCCCCTGTACTTACTATAAGGTACTTTGGTTCTAGCCTGCATCTGGTTTTTCATCGGCTATCGGATATTTAAGTGAGAAAGCATTGGTTTCAGCTTACGGCCTTTAGCCTGAAGAGCTATCAGGAATCTAAATATGTGAATATACGCCCAAAAACGGCGTTACTACTTTACCGTCACACTTTTCTCTGAAGAACCAGACAAAAGGTTTTAATGCTCGTGATACTTTTCGTATGTTCTGCAGCAAACATGCAATTTTTCCAACAGAGAGGCACGTTTGTTGATTCATCCACGGTATACGCCTAGAACCATCAATTTGTTTACTAATATAAAACTCATGTTACTGAGCCATCATTCTCTATCAAATGTAAACGATCGCTGACATTGTATTTTAAACAGAATTTGACGTTTTCACTCTTTAATATTATTTATACGAAGCTGATTCAAGGGTCGTATTCAAAAATCACCTGCAATTTATGTATTTTCGAGTAGAACAAATTATTTATATCAATACCGTTAGTTGATCAAACTTGAAAAACGTCATGTACTTTGTATTGATCTTTACTACATGTTTTATTATTATTATTGCCACATGATAGGATATCCATCGTATGGTGAGTAGGCCAAATTTAAAGTCAGAAGACATAAAACGAAAAACGACTTGACGGTGTGGTTGTTTTCACTGTATGCATCTTTTTTGTCACATTTTAAACATATCTTTCAGGCAGTAACATCGCATTTTCTTTTTAAGGGTTTTTTCAATACAATTCACCCTAGCAGTTACGTTAAAGGGTTAGTTTTTGTGTGTTTTTGTTTCCAACTATATCTCGTACCTTTAATTTGTTAAACCGTAGCGAGCAGGGTCCTAAATCTAATGAGATAATCCGAAACACCTTAAAAAAATAAGAAATGGCTTTCAGACAAAAAGGTTAAACCTAATTCGATACCATAAATCGTGTGTGCGTAAAATGTAAAAAAGATTAAACGTCGCGTCTGCCAATGGATAGCTCGCAACCGTGGAAAAGGTTTGAAGAAACAATCCAGTGATAAATAACCACTATATGGAGACGATTAGATCTGATCGATTCAGTCTTTATTCAATTAAATCGTTTTGTGTGTACTATAGAAGCTGGCATACTCGGATAATCGGTTTTAACTGAGTAACTTTTAAAAGGGAAAACTTGGAGATGAGAGAGTAGCTCATTGAAGTCATTACACGGAAGTGGTAGCACGTGACGTAACAGTCAAACTAGCTGACAATGACTGATTGTCACCAAATATTTTAAAAAAAAGAATGAAAAAAATAAAGTCAAAATTCTGACGACTTTTGCTCACATTCATCTAAGACGAAAAGTTGTTAAGATTTGATCACTACCCCGTTCAACGTCCAGTGAAGACTGTGTAAGGTTAAGAGGAGTTGGAATATTGTGCGGATTTTATGACAAAAAGCTTCCCAAATACACTGAGTGTAGATAAGAACAGTGAAGGTAATCAGAATATGCCATAGATTTCTCATAGTAGTTGTCACAAATCTAATTTACAAGACGAACAGGGTTTGTGAAGACAATTTGTAATTGTAGAATGATATAGAAATACACATTGGACATGAAGTGAAACACTGAATAATACAGCTTATGTAAACGTGAACAGTCATACAAAAACTTATAGTAGGATCAAGACAACTTACATTAAACTATAAGCCTGTCACTTCCAGCATCGTTGTTAATAAAATACTGGAAAAAACAATCGAAAAAGCCTTAGCAAAACCCATGGAAACCAACAAATTATTAAACAGAAAATGACATGATTTCAGTAAAGAATTATCTTGCACACGCACAACACATTAAAAGAGTCAGCGCCCGTAATCTTACCTCGCAAAATTCCTGAAGTGACAGTGAGCATGATCTTAAGACCTTATCCCACTGCCGCGAGGTCGCCTTAGGACGTACATTTGCCAAGTCGGATACTAATATGATCACTACAGTACATACAACCCTGATCATATCCCAAGTCTGGGCGGCGAAATCCTGTTGAAATGGTGACTCGGATATCTTAGAAACGTTCAGTGTGCAGCAGCTACCCGCGCAATTCCAGTAACTGACGTTGACCGGCTTGAGAAGCTGGGCCTCTTTAATTTTCCCTACCGTAGATTAAGGCGTGATCTGATCTTATGTACAGAATACTAGAAAACGATATTGGACCTGATGCATTTCTTCGCTTTCCTCCTGTTAGATCAGGACAACTTAGAGGACTTAGTAGGCGAGTGCAAAAACCAAGAACGGATAATATATCCATGGAATATAGGTTACCATACTAAGTCATCAACTCTTGGAACCTATTGACTGATTCAAAAGAAGATCACACACTCAGAAACTTACCAGAAGAGCAGTAGCACAGGCTGTAGGCCTTCTATCTTTAATATACAAGTTTGCCTTGAATCTGAACCTGAACATCAATACGCGTACTTTGCGAACAGGAAACTTTGTCCTAAAATGATTTGCACTTCTCAAACTTTTGCTGTTTCCTCACGCAACAAAGGTACCATTTTTTGATCCGAAAGAATCTGTCCGGAGTCTAACGTTCGATGGATTACTTTTTTAGTTCTATGCGAGTTAATAGTTAACTGTAGTTTTCCCTCAGCTTTCTATTCGATCTTTATAGCTTTCTACATTGAAGCCCAGTTTTGGTACATCCTAACACCCGATGTCATATCTTTTATCCATTGTGAGCATGTAATTTTTTTGTTTCACAGTCGTCGGCGTTCGCTTGTATCTATCTAACAACTCATATTTCACCATAGTCATAAAAAACTCACGTAAGCGACCTGGATGCCGTCTTACTTTCGCCTATGGTATGCAGAACGAGAAACACAATGGTTAGTTTCACGAAGCAAGTACAGATCTCACTGTAGCTGCTCACAACAGACTTGGTAAGTCAGGCCACACGTGGTTATGTGGTAAATGCAACATGAACACTTATTATTTGCTGACCATTCTCATCATTCACTTGGCATGTCCAAGAAAAATATATGTTAGCAACTCCGAAAATAGGCAGTCCTAAAGCAGACGAACAAACAAAGACGCTCAATAAAGTAAAGAATAGGGTCTTCGACAACAATTGTACCGACACTAGTGGTGCTATTCTGTAACTCTGCATCGCCATAATATTGATACTGATAGACTCCCTCAGCAAACTTGTGTCCCTTAGCACAAGTTCGTAAGTGGAGCTGTCGTCCCTAAAATTTCTATTAGTGCGTGGATCTCCCTAAATAAAGTTAAAAAGGATGGAGTGTCACCATCGAAAAGTCTGACCAACCCAGGTTTTGCAGGAAAATCAGTCAGCGAATCAGCTTTATAATCTATCCCTAAGATTTTCCAACCATTAAGCGAACAGCAGAGTAGTTCGAAACGCAGTCCAATTGCAAAACAAAAAGAACCTCAATATCAATATTCCCAACGACCTGGAAAAACGATTATGATTCGCTGTGATTCTTTAATAATCATGAACGCTAAAGACAATTCTGACCTTCCTTCCAGTTTGTAGGACAAAAATGACTGGATGCCTCAGAACGAGCTAAACAGGAGCTTACACTCCTCAAAATTGAGCAACCGACGATACGCGGCTCACTCAGGGAAAGGATTCCAAGCACCAAAATCATCCATGACTCCTTCATTTAATGTTCTTTAAAACTACTGATGGCCAGTCGCTTTTTTTAAACCAGATGATGCAATAATACCGCTTTATATATCATATCCTGGGTGCGATCTTATCAGGTATTCCACAATGGATCAACCGAGGCGTTCTTCGCGAAAAAACATCGTCACGCAGGGTGTCCCGGGAAACACGGAGCTATGGACTTAGAAAACCCTGTGTGAACAGGCTGTCTGTCCAGTTTTCGTGTCTTAAGGTAACCAACCAACCTAAGTTGTTACACATTCACATAAAAATCACCCAGACAAGCAAAACGAGGAAGTTAACGCGTTTCGAATCAAAAGCATAAACTTCCTATGTATGAACTCTTTGGTTTAGATGGAAAAGTTGCGTGAACTATGTAAAGCCAATGATATTCATCTGATGGGAGTATCTAAAACATGTCTTTGCGAAGCAAGGACAGGATAAATAGCAATTGGGGGCGGAGCCGTCCTGTACCTTAGATCTTGGTAGTACATCAAGAGTACATTAGACAGTTTATCAATCTTAATGAATCCGTATGGTCCCCAGTGAGATTGTCTAACACTTTGAAGTGTCTAGTTGAAGTCATCTACAGGAAGCCCACTGCTGTCAGGAGTCTGCAAATCAGACACTAGAGGCATTATCCCGCTACACTCGTTTCTGACCCACTCGTATCCCGATTCTGGGAGACTTCAAACTCTCTAAAATCAATTTCGCTGGACATATGTGCATTAGATGTGGCAACGCTACTGAAGCTCTGTTCCTTAACGTCACTGAAGGTTGGGATTATCTAAAAATGCGAGGTATGCAACGTCGTAGACACATGGTCAGGCTGCATATTTACAAATGAGGAATTCCTTAGTGACAACCTCATAATCCTGGCTCTCCTGGGAAAGTTATCACGTTGTCATAGCCCTCAGATTTACCAGCAAAGCTGAGCTACGATATCCTATAGACAACAGGCTCTGGAATTCCAAACGGTTGGATGTGTCAGCTTTACAGATCTACAGCAAGCGGGCTGGGAAATACACGCTCAACTTGATGAGGACGCTCACCGGGATTTCTTTCTGCATATGATCCTATGTGCTATAAAACAGTCTGGATACACTGCGGCTCAACTCGTTTATGGAACGTTATTTCGACTTCCAGGAGAATTCGTGGATCCTTCATCCTCTTCACTGAACATGGATCTAACCTCCTACACGAACAGGCTTACAAACGCAATGCGTTCAGTCAAACTTGCTTCCACTCGACCTCAATCAACTGATGTTTTCGTTCAACCTGACTTACCATATAGTACACACTTTTCGTTCGTCGAGACTCGCATCGACGACCATTCGAATCAGCATACGAAGGACCCTTCAAAGTTCTTCAACGTGAATCTAAGTACTATATGGTCGATAAGAACGGAACAAACGATAGCATCAATATCGATCGTTTAAAAGCAGCGTATTTAGAAGGAACTCCTATTCACATCGATTTTCCTTCGGTGCAATCGCACAACACGACTCCTACACTCATAATTCCTCAACCAACAACCAACACTAGCGATGATACTCCGAATGTTTCTGAAAATAAACTTAAGACGACGCGTTCTGGAAGAAGAGTAAGATTTCCAAAACATTTAAACGACTTCTGCACGTAAGGCACTATTCGACATTTTATATTATCTCGATCTTTCTTTTTACGATATATAATATTTTTTTAAAAAATTTTAATATGTTTATATATTTATATTTTAATGTAAAAACAAACAAACAAAAAACATATAAAAATTATTTTTTTAACGCTATTATGTGTGCTTGAGTTTATTTTCCATTTTTTTCGCCGACATTTTGTTTTTACGCACATACGAGTGCATTTTGACATGCACTTACATTATCATTTTTTCTTTTCCAGGACGGCTGGAAAAGAACGATACAGTTTACGAGGAGTCGAAATTTTCTTTGTCACCTTTTCTTTTTTTACTATGTTGTACCTCAGTCCCATATAGTAAGGAAAGACGAACAGACGCTGCTAAATTTAGTAAGCTATCAGCAAAGTATTTACCAACGACAAACTCGTTGGGTTTAAACTTCTGGCTGGCCACGTCTTAGGGTCTTCACTGCCCCACTAGGGGGGAGTGATCTATAGCGGTAAATAAATCCCCAAAATAAATAGCTCTAAGTTTTCGACATTCGATGCTGATCATATGTTTTAGTGGACTTGTGGAACTATGGTCTACTATGATATTAGTACTGCTCTAATAATAGACCTAATCCTAAATTTGTAGATTTGTCATGATATAACTGCCTAATCTATAAGATCTTACTTGGAAGTCACACATCGACTACACCAACTCACTGTATCGTATCAATTACCAATACATGATGTAGAACAAGGCTAGGCTAGAGAAAGAATAATATATTTAATATGAATAGAAGATATAAGGTAACATTCAGCAGAAACCACGCCTGCATGGCCGAGCCATGCCATCTGATCAACTCCAGTCCATTCAATTCATTGTTCGCGCCATCTCCATTGTTAGGTATTTCTCCGCGTTAAATATTGAATATCTATTTTCTGAGTAGTCTCGTGTTCACAGCTTTGTGGATTGTGTGGCTATTGTCCAATGCCACTACAGACTCATCTAGCTGAAGGCGCTCGGTCATGCATCCGCACCAGATCACGTGTGGTAACGCTGTGCTTAACATATACCGCAATCGCTAGCCAGATTAGATCAGAGAATTCCGATATATTGGTAATCGCCAAATACACTCTTCCGATCTCCTTGACTCTGTCTTTTGATTTCTCTGGGTGGGAACGAATTATATTAGAAGGTGTCACTGGTAGCAGCGTTGTCGAACACTGAATACCTGTGTCATCTTCAATATATTCCTCATCAGTAAGCTTAATATATTTATCTTGTCACTTTTGATGGATTGGTATAGTTCATATTTAGATAATCGATCGTTTAGGGTCAGGATAGACTTCATCTCTTCCCAGACTATGGGGTATCTCACTGTGGTCCCTCATGGTTCAGTACGAGGACGTCTAACTTATATAAATGATCTCCCATAGCAGGTACCGTCTGATTTATTACTTTTCGCTGATGATGTAAAACTCTGGAGAGAATTTAGCAACTAGAATTATAAATTGGCACTTCGAGAGAATCTGACTCGACTTCAAAAATGCGAGGAAAAAAACGGGCTTACACTTAACACTTCAGAGTGTAAGTCAGTCCAGCTGAGACATGTTTCAGACTACGAATACAAATTCGGTGAATCGCCTCTATGGATATCCCACGTTGGAGAAAAATCTGGATTTTTTAGTACTCTATGATCAGAATTCTTCTGAGTACCTACTTCAGCTCAGCCTCAACACAAATCTCAGAGGTACCACACAGAAACTGAAGATAACATAGCAGAAGGTACTGTAGGCATCTTCCGCCCCTTAATATTAGTCAAGTGCTGAAATTATCTGCCAGCTAAGTTTGTTTAAGCGACTTTTCAGGAGTCCTTCGAGAAAAAACTTGGCATATTCCCAAAGAATAATGAGAGTATCTCACTATAATGTACAAATATTTTTTCTATTTTGTCGTTTAATATACTGGGATTCCTACCTGGTTGCATCAGTGATCCACTCCTACTAAGTATGGAAGCCCGTTAAGCGAAAGCATTTTCTATTCCGTTCAGGACCATTTGAAACTATCTGAACATAATTTTAGTGTAACACTCTTGAAATGTTGCGTTACACTGGTTTTGTATAGTACTTTTGTAATGCATCGAAATATGAAATCATTCTATGTGCTCACTAAGTCATTTTACTTATCCTCTTTTTTATAGTAGCGGAAATATGAATGACCTTTGCAGAATAATAGTAAAGATTACTAAGATCACGGCAAACAAATTCAGTTTATTCATGTCTAGAAATGAATACTGAAACTTATTATGCAATTTATCAGGTTTTCACCACGAGCTGATATCTACTATAATTCGATGGACATGACTATTCATAGTCATGTTAATGGATGAATTTCGCCCCCTGATATGTTTGTATATACAGACATTCATATATATATTTTAACCGGAATATGTACATCAAGTTTCCTAATGTTAAAGTGCTTAGTGTGCATTGGTTTACTTAAGAGTTATCTTCAAACATGTACCCTATAACCTATAATTAGCTTTAGTATAAGACATGAACACTCGGTTCCTCAAAAGTTCTAAGCACAACAAATTTCTAAATGCAAGAATTCCTGTTGCTATTTAGGTCTCCGTGCGATAATGCAGCATTTCTAAAAATGTAATTAAAGTCCTCTGATATGATTTTCAAAAATCATGTGTTATACTTTATGTTGTGCGCTTTCTGTTACAACATTTAATCTTTTCTTTGTAGTTTTCCTATAGCTCAACTCTGCGGTAGCGTATACATTGTCGAATTCCATTGAGTGAGTTTACTTTACCTTCATCTAGAATTATGACTTATAATACCATTTATTGTGTACAATAGTCCCTAAATTTTTCCGTCCATGTACGTTCAGTCCGTTTAGGCAGAATTAATATACACCAGTGATTGGATCTTCAAGGCACTGTAAATCCCAATAATTGTTATAGGCCACCTGTTCTTTTATTCCTACTACTCAAAACTTCCTTTCTGTCCCTTTTAAGTTCTGTGAATGGATCTACCTGCTGTATTCAAGGTAATTGCGTTCATTTTTATTAAAGTTTTTTAGTCTACTTTAGAGCTTCCTGTTGCTGGATTTACGGTCACTGTTGTACAGATAGAGTTTTCTGACCACTTAATGGTACTTATTTCACGCAACGGAATGATTGGGGATATTGTAAATCACGTATTTGATGAAATATTCTTTCAGGTATTGTCCCAAAAAAGCAATCTACCGACAGTAAATGGTCATGCTTCTCATGATCTTGATACTCGGACCCTGTTTGGTCCTGACAAAGTGAGCCTTCATGTTATTTGTACATTATTATTATTATTATTAGCTTTATTCAATATTATATTTTTGGTACAATGTGGAATTCTCAGCGCAAAGTATTTCAACAAGTTTCCGTTTCTTTCTTCTTGGTCGGTCCTGGCGATAAATATTGAGTTATCGCCAGCTAGATGTTAGGAGTTAAGTAAATGAACATCTGAATAATGTACATTCTTTTCGTTGTATATTGCCAGCAACCACATTGTCTCTTATTGATTTTTTTGTAACTTTGACAACGAAAGGTTGTACACTTTTCAGAAACGCAGCAGAATAGCTTATGCGATTGATAAACATAATGATATATTAAAACAAACGAAAAATAGATAACTTGTTGAAATATCTAGAAGGCAGGAACAGGTAGCCCAGATGCTCAAGCAGGCCGTCCTTTTTATGTTTCTTTCGCAAAGAGTTTGGAACGTCTGGTACTATATTGTAGTACACGTCATTACATGTTTCGCTCATATCTTTAAAAAGTTAGGAGCTAATAAGCTTCCAAAAATAGACACAGTTAAAAAAATAAGTCAATCGAATAGACATCAGGATTTACTTGCTAAGATTGACCTTGTCACATCTCTTTTCATCTCTATCTTTTTATGATTTAATACACAATTTATAATTGGACGAGTAAGACGATTCGATATAGATGCGTATTTCAGTCGGAATTTTAGTTTCAGAAACCTCACTATCTATAAATGTACTGGGTTGTTGCTTTAGTGAATATTTAAAATATCTCTTTACCATTTTAAGATTTCAAAAAGTAATCTAACGTCTGTAAATGAACCTGCGTTACTCGCTTTCAATGTAAGTTCATGTGAAAATAATGTGGGTCAAATAAAATTACACTTGTTACACACTAGTTCAAAATTATGTTTGCTTTTCATTGTACCTACCTTCAAATGTATAAAGCTGAGAATTTTGATAAACTACGGATTTCATGTATGCCTCATTCCAGTTTTGCTTACAGATATATGATCTATTCTTGTGCAATGCATCAATTGTCCTTTAACATTTTATTGTTTGTAAGTTACCTAACAATTCTATCTTATTCTCCTTTACAGTTGAATACTTGTCTTATCACCAGGCTGATCACTAAGATTTTGGATACTTCAAAAACAATACTTGTTAGTACTGATTTCAAAGAAGACATTTGTTTTAGTGATACTCAACTAATTTGTGATATCTTAAAAAATATAAGATCGACATAACATAATGTTTTTGTTATTGCTTAACGTTTGTGATTGGTTACGTATGCACATGTATAAGGCCCTCTAGTTCTCGTAATCTCGTGGAAGATGTTTTGTTACTAGTTTTGCTGAAAATCAAATACTTAAACTGTGTAATTTGAAATACAGCGTCACGTCAAATAAGCATTATTAAGAGACAGTTTATCAAAAAACATGCGAACATCCTACTTACAACCTATAACGTTTACTAAGGATAATACGCCGTATTATAAATGATATTTGAACTATTTTAAGAGTTGTTTTATTCTGGATTTCGATTTCTGATTCATTCATAGGGTTTAAGTAATTTGATATTTACGTCCAGATGCTTAACAAAATCAGAAGAAATATTGACCCCCACCACACACTGCAGATTGTAAAAATTATGCTCGAGGAGAGCTACCGGATCCTTGTTTGAGTCGTGCATATATTTTATTACGTTGTTATCTCTTTTCTGAAACACCGGCTGATAGTTGTTATATTTCATGATACCAAGGCTGTCTTCATTTCGTTAAACAGGACTTTCTTTTGCGTATGACCATCAAAAAATAGTGTTTCTGAAATGTCCATGCACATCCTCTACATAAATACCTCGTACAGTGAGGAATACAATGACTTCTGTCCATTGTTTCATTTCAACAGCTCAATCACCCAGGTTTGCTCTATCTCACAGCTCCTCTTTAATATTCTGGAAACCATTCTCAAGTGAGTATACAGTGGTAGTTTGTTACTCAGAAAAACTCCACAACCATTGGTGTGTGAGTAGCGTCGTTTTACTGTGTAACGATATACAGGGAATCAATGCTCGTTATTATGTCATGCATTTTACACCTAAATGCAGAGTACTTTACAGAACCAGCATAATTTTTCTTTTTCACTCGCTCTTTATTGTGAACTGCTGAGAATGGTCCGGGGATTCATGTATCTGATTAGCTGTAAAAATTCTTATGGTGTAGTAAGTAAGGTCAATCAGCAATGTGTCCGGGGATATTTATGGAAAATTATTTAGTCCTGTTCTTTTGGGTCCCCATCTTCCATAACTTGGACTAAATATATAAAAATAATAAATGGTTCGTTCATGATATATCGCTGTGAGACGAAAGGTAAGATTGACAACTATTTGTCCATTATGATTCTTAGGACGGTCAGTCGAAGATTATTCTGCCTACTATTTTCTTATGTTACAAAATGTGGCTAAGAATATAAATGATCAGGGATTCTGTTGTATTACCAATTACATTTGTCGTAAAAGTGAGATACGTCTTTTAAACGGACGAAATTTACATTCATTGTTTTCTTAGCAACACGGTTTAGTTACTCTAGTTCACTGTTCAGTTAATCTGGGCTTGGCATGCTAAAATATTAGTTTTCGTCCATATTTGTTAACTGCATTATTGGTCTGGTGAAAGAGGTGGTCTTCTCCATTAACTTAATGATGTCTAAAGTATATTTTACTGTAACAGAAACATTTCGTAATTATTGAACTCAATTCAGCTAAAATAAGCCTGTATTTGTAAAATCTCAGCAAAAGAATTTGAAGTAAATCCAACATTTTGCCTGGCAATCTGGTCCAAGCTCTTTCAAGGAAAATATAATCAAACAACAAAATTATTGAATATAAATAGGTACATGGTTCTCTGGTTTACGGTATACTGAATAAGTCATCCAATCAACGTTAACAATGTTTAAAGTAGGTATTTACATTAGTGTGTAAGAGATATGTGGTGTGAAACGAAAAGTGTTAAGATAACAGATTGTGTGTATACATAAGTAAGAAGAGGATATTTCATTCACTATATACTGTCTTCGGTCGGTAGAATATTAGGAAAATATATATATGACATGAAACAAAAATGTCACAACATGCATAAAATGAAGATAAATAAACAAGATAAAAGACTGAATTCAAAGAGGAATGTATTTGTAGTTGAAAGTTTATGTTATTTTAATGTTCCAGTCAATTGTTTAACATATTCAGATAAGATAACTGATTTGAACTGTTGAATGAATTATCTATTGATTAGTTAATATGATATAGATAGCTAGAATGGAATAAGGAGTTCAGGTTTACTTACTAATTATTAGCTGCCATGGGACAGCTAGTTGTATTCCATCTCTCCTATTAATACTGTCTGGATTAGCCCATATATGTAGGGTTTCGGTCGTTAGTCGTTCTTTGTAAGAATTAAACCCTTTCTGAATCATTCTTGCGCCAATGAAATAAATTGTATGACTCGATTCTATCGAGCGTAATGCTATCGCTGATTTGTTCTCAAGTTTTCTTACATCATCTGAGGATTTAGGAATATGCTTTAAGTGCAGTTTGTGTTTCTTCACCCTCACAGTTAGTTGCCTTGATGTTTCACTTACATAAGTTGCATTACAGTCATTACATTTGATTTCATAAGCACAATTCTGTTGTTCTTTCTTGTGAATTGCATCTTTGATTCCTACTAGTTTTGATCTTAGAGTATTATTTGTTCGAAAGAATACTCTTATGTTTTAAAGAGTTAGAATCCTTCTGATCTCTTTTGAAATACCTTTACGATGTGGGATCACCACTGTGTTGATTCATTCTTTTCGCTTAACTCTTAATAATATCATTTTGTTTTTCATTCTTGACTATTTTTTAGTAAAATCCTTCGGATAATTATTCATCATTAGAGTGGATATAAATAAATTCATTTCCATTTTTATATCATTTGGTTCAGTGACAAGTTTTTTGACTCTGATGATCAGGTTTTTGGCTACTGTCACTTTGGTAGAGTGTGAATGCGCAGACTTAAAATCTACAAATTACCCTGAATATGTCGGCTTCCGGAAAATACTAGTTTTTAAACAACCATTACACTTCCTTTCAAACAAGCAGTCTAGAAACGGTAATTTGCGTTCAGGAGATTCCAACTCTTTAGTGATTTTGATTTTGTCATAAATGATGTTGACACGTTGAAATAGTTCGTCTAAACCATCTCGTTTTATAATGACAAAAGTGTCGTCTACGTATCTTAACCAAATCTTCGGTGGAATGGAACACATTGAGATAGCACTTGTTTCCAGTGAATGCATGAATAAGTTAGCTACAATTGGAGAAACCGGTGATCCCATAGCTACACCTTCTGTTTGTCTGTACAAATCTCGAAAAGTGAAAACAGTTGAATGTAAACATAGATCCAACGCTCTAATAATGTCTGAGGGGTCTAGAGGACAACGTTGTTTAAGTTCAGTGTCAGAATCTATGAGGTTATATACAATATCTAAAGCTTTATTAACAGTAACATAAGTGAACAATTAGCAAACATCAAAACTTGCCATTATTTCATCCTCTTCTATGCGGATATTACTGACAATGTTTTTGAAATCATTAGAATTTTTTATTCTATATTTGATTACGCTTTCATATGGTTTAAGAATTTTGGCTAGGTATCTAGAAAGATTATTGGTTGGTGAATTTATCAACCACAGGTCTTAGTGGGATATCTGTTTTATGCATTTTCGGTAGGCCATAAAATCTACAAAGGTTATTGCTTTTGGGTATAAAGAAAACCATAAAGCTGGTCCCAGTTTGGATTTTAACTTCTGTAGCATTTTGGCCCTTTCAGCTTCCAACTTATTTAAAGTAGCTCCACATTTGTTCCGCGGGCAGTATCACAGCTCTCACACAAATCAGTGTTAACTGCTACTGGTCTCATTTTTATTGTGTCGCGCATATGTATTTGGTGCATCCTTGTACCAATGTTTATGTGTTCAAATAGTAATAAATTCCTGACAATGGCCTCTAAAGTCTTAACAAATTACAAACAGAACTTACTTAATTATTACCTCTAGTTTCCTTTGAATCTAACTAGTCCACAAAACGTATGCACATATAAATAATTCCCCAGCCAATTCAGAAATCAAATTCTTTAGGTAGTTGAAAATATTTTATACGATTAACTTGTTAGATGACAGCTAGTTTTAACTTGAGAACCGCAATTATAGCGAAAAGAATTGTTGTACATAAAAATATGTCCATTATCGCGGTCATAATAGAATACAATGCTCAAAATTAATATATTGAAGTAACCATGATGGTGTACATGAAGCTAGTAATAATAATAATAAAATTGTGTACAAAAAGAAACAAAAGATAAAAGGCGGCAGTACATTACGAAATGCTTCAGTTCTGAATTGATATGTTTATATATATATATATATATATATATATATATATATATATATATATATATATATATATATATATCAGTCAATAAATGCATACATAGTATAACAGTGTTATTTATTAGACTGGATTACGTGGAGTTAATGCTACTACTACTAATTCATTTGGCACAATGGTAACCTCTTCAATGCTAGTTGAATTTAAATTCTGTTGAACTGGTAAAACAACTGGTGTATTATTATCTTTTCGTTTAACCTCTTCAACTATTGTTCGTATTGTTTTCTCATCGTCTTTGTAAGCTGGATTTGTCACAGATTTCATTCCATCATCATTCTGTTTAGTTTTCATCAATTTTCTACCTTTAAAAATTTTACGAAATATACCTTTACTTATACTTGTCGAAGTAAAATATTTATCACCAGCATGTGGTAAAAATATACTAAATGCAAATCCGATAAGTGCCATGGCTGAAAATATCAATACTGCACCTAACGCAGATACACGTTGTAAAAATACTTGTCCTAGATAAGGTGATGTTAATACACCAATACGAAAACACGTTGACATAACACCAAACACAAAACTTCTTATACGTGGTACATATAAACCTGTTATATAAATTGCAGTCGCATTATTACCGGCGGATGCTACAGCTCGTGTTGCGAAAAAGAAGAAGCGTAATAGATTTGACGGCATGCAGAAAGCCTGAAATTGGTTGTAAAGAAAATGTAATAAAGTTACATTAAATAAAGTAATTCTTAGGAAGTTACAATAATTTGAGTTTGGTCTGCATTAAAAATGACTAAAATGACTTTTTCTGGTTAACGTATTTTTATCAGGGTTCTTTTTCTATGGAATTAGAAATCCATATTTTCCGGAAAACCATTGAAAATCAGGAAGAACAAGAACAATGTTTACTTTTCTTTTGAGGTCCTCAGAAGCTTTGATATTTTGTAAGGCTGGGTCTGTGAACTCAAGGGTCCCTAATGTGAACCGGTATTCAGTTATTGAATCAGTTGATGAAGTTTTTCAGTAGCCCCATAGTTTCCGATGACGAATTAACTTATCCGAATATTCAATAAAAATTTTGGTCAGTTTTTCATAGATCAATACTGTAGTTAAAAGACATTCACTTATACTTACATGGACATAGGAATCCATATTTCACAGTTCCATGCTAAATAGTGTACAATCTTATTGTCCAGTATAAATGTTTAACACTATATATTAATGTAAATCCGCCTGGGGCCCCTCTGGGGCTGCTGCCGGTTACAAGCTCGGATAAAGAAGGAGGGTGGGCATGAGGTTAGCGACTCCATCCCGTAGAACACTAACACTAGAAAAACGCTAACCAGAAAAAATATATATATGACCATAAGGAAATTTGATTATTCTATGCAAGTTAATTGATCGGGATAAATTTCTGGAGGTTCTTTTAGCACATTTACTTGTGATCCTGTAAATTATTTTGAAACAAATTGATAATAGTATCCGCAAGTAATATTTTTAAGATGAGACTGATATATCATAATTCTATTAATCTTATGAATTAGACATCCTTCTTCTGTCATTAAGATCATGAACCGATCGATGTTAAACCTATCAGTGAACACATGGAAGCACTGGACAGATGTTTCGTTTTGGTATGGGACTCGTCAACAGTGGGTATCCACGATCCCTCACATGGAATTCAAGCTTCTTAAAATTGTTAACTAAACGATTATTTTATTTAAATAGCCAATCAAGTTCGACTGTTGGCATGATTCATTTAACCCAGTTTCAGCGAATTAGAATGAAAAGTATGTTTATAAATAGGAAAGAATTCATGAGGTGAGCCAATTGGAGTAAAAAATGGACACTTATACATTCTGCTTAAATTTATGATTAATAAAATAAATTATCCAGTTTAACAAAATAGCCATAAATAAATGAATAAATCATCAGTCATTTTATATTGTGAAAAAATACACTTACTCTAGTAACTTACTTCAATAAATATTAGAAAAGCTGTTAAAAAGAAACAAGTGTTAATTGTCCATTTCGTCCAATAATTGTAATCAAAGTTAATGCTATTGGAAAACTAAGTATACTCCCAATCATAGATGACATTAAAGAGATATAACCTTCTTTTAACAATGGGAGACAACAATCTTCATTGTGTATACCAGAATTTTCATAAGTTTCATGTGGGACTTCTGTTAAACCTTTATAAATAGACTAAGAAAGATACAAAATCAAAAATAAAGTTAATTACACTTAAGTAAAAAACCAGTAACATTTGATTATGTAAGATATTTTGAGCATATGAATATTTGACTGATTAAGAAATTGAACAAAATTATACTGTTGTAAGTGATATATGTGAGACAAATTTTAATGTAGTTTATCAATGGATTAGTTTGTTTACTTACTAAGCTGTATTAATGGTAATGTTAAATAAAGATGTGATTTACATTCTCAATAGATAATAGTTGAAGTACCAATAAAAACTGTAGAGCAATCAGTGCGAGTTGTTTTCTAGTTTGAGGTTGCTCTGCTATGGGCATCTATGACATTTCATAAAAATAAGCCTAGGAAATTCAGCTTTACCTGATACACACTTCTGAAATACAACAAGCTAAAACAAAACAGTTCGTAGTCACCCAACATCAAGTAGTTTTTAGTTCAATATTCATTAACTTATGGTTATTAGTTAAATCAAGCTTAATCTTTTTAGTTGTACCGTTAATGATATGCGTTCTAGTACTTTAATTCACTTGATATGAAATATCGATTTATTAAAACTACTTATATATCGTTCAGTAATATACCATAATAATTCGAAAAAATAGTTTTACTCTACAAAAGCTCACGTTTTTGAGATTACAAGAATTCACTTGATGGGTGAATTATTCCATAGATAAACAAATTAGAGTGATTAAATCAACTTCAAGTCAGTTTAAAACAAATTTATCAGATTATAAACAGTTTACAACTTTAAGAAATGTGCTTCGTCACATCAAACTTTTTACTATTATTGGTTTCCGGTATTCTGACATCTTAAAGTTCAACGAATTGTTAAATAATAGTGTTAATTGAAGTTGAACAAGTAATACAGGGGATTCTAAATAAAGTAATTGAGATACTAATGGGAAAAAATGCTTCAAATAATTTGGAATACAAAACATGTTGTCATAGCAACCCAATATTATCATGTACGTATAAAAAATGAAATACTTAACTCCCGGGTAACATATTCTTTTCAATCTATCGATTTTCGTCTATATAAATAAATTATTTTTTTACGAAATGAACTAGAGAAATTTAGGCTACCGTTATTTTGTACATTATTATTTACATCAATCGATTTGATTCTGTAATGTCCTAGTGAAGATTCAGTGACGAGTAACTTACGAGAACTATTAATGGATTAATATTTTATATATATCGTTATTGTATAACTGTTCAGTAACTAAACTGTATATATCTATATTTCACTTATTATAAGCTTCATTTTGACCTATAGATTATTATTATACGATTTACTGTTCTTAATTTATGTTCAGTTTATTGATTACAGTCTTCCACGTTCACAGCTACTTTTTGCCTTGATCTTGTATAAATGTTATTTCCTAATTTATTGTATGATGAGGTTTGTTTGGCTGGTATATAAACCATGTATGTTTGAAATAAATGATTCGCATAGTGGGCGATGTTATTGATGTTCTGGACTCAGCTGGACAGGCTAAGCGAGCAACGGATCATTAAGGACGCTAGTCTGATCAGACCGGTCGAACGTCATTGGTTAGTATAGTACAAGAGTGAATAAATCGTATTTCGATTGGCGAATAAATTACGTGATAAAAAGCCGCATTTAAAGTCACAACTGATTCTATGTGCTAACATTTTCAGTTATTATTGATCCATCATAACAGTTAAAAATGTCAGCCAATGTCATTTCGCTTTGTTAAATTTACAAAGCACACATTTGACTGCTCAAAAGAAGAGTATCCAGAGCAACTTAAAACATTCTACCCTAAAAATAAATCTGTAGTAAGCACTGAAACTTAGTATGAAGGTCATTCACCCCGATTTTGGGGATCATTCTCTGGTAAGATCGTGAGTAGGCATTATGGAGGAGCTTCATACTAGAAAGAAACAAATATCTAGTGCGTACTGGTTTTTAAAGGTTGTCTAGTTAAAACCAGCAAATTATATGAAACTATAAAATTCAATAATATTGGTAAAATATTATGCTAAAAAAATAAGATACTTGGTAAAACAATAAATCGGTCCACGCTTCATATCTTATATCTATATTAGTTAGAAGTTTCTTAAGTTTGATAATTGTATTACCGTACGCTGTTACTAGTAGTGTATACTTTCAATGCAAACTAAGGTAATTAGCATATTTTCATCGATATTCATAGTATCTACTTACAAATACATCACATTTGAATTTGACCTAAATGAGTTACAGTGTGTTATAACGTAAAAATGAAAACAAAACTATTCGTATAAAATGTTCATATGTGAAACGGAAACATTATGCCTCAAATTTATTGTATTATTATAAGTAGTATAGTTAATAATCACAAAGAAAATACTTTTATTTTTATTTAGAAACCAATAAAATTACATAATATTAAATTATTACGATTCTGTTTACACAACTGTTGCTTTTATGAGTCAGTTATATCACTAAACAAATAGTTTCAACGATTTCAAATATAAATAAAATGGTTATCACCAACTCTAGTTAACTGAGAAGATATCTTTTTATAAACAATTGATTGTCACCGAAATATATATATATATATATTTGTTATGAAGAAAACAATTGAACAACAGGGTGTAGTCAAATCTAAGTTTATATAGTATTAATTATCAATCCTTTATTTAAATCGTCTTGTTGCTATGACAATGCATAGAAATAATTTTGTTGGGAGAAGTTTTTCCTTGTTTAATAAGCATATCAAAAAAGTACATAGTTTGTAAAATATTAAAAAGAATTAAACTGATTTTGTCAACTTAATAAAGTTTCACTATAAAAGCCTAAAGCATTTGTTTACATTATCACCACGTGATAAATTAAAAATTCAGTTAGACAGAGATGTTTACTGAGTATTTAAGTGGGAAAATGGTTTTTTTTTTTAAATCTTCCAGACTATTTATAAACGTGTCAATAATATTATTTAATGTATAAAATAGTACTTCTTTGTAATTTGCCCAATAAAATCCGATTTTCACTTCATCGTCCTTTGAATATATCTGTGTTTTTTTTCATATAAATGTAACATGACAGATAAATTCCGAAATGATATAATTTCGATCATACTACTGAAAAGTGTATTATACAATTAAACTCTGAATGTTTACATAACTATTCTGACTATCTGACTATCTAAAACACTTAAAAATCAAACTACAGTTAAAAATAAGTTTTGTTAAGTTATATATTTATTATTACTTTAATCTTCAATAGTTATGTGACTAATTTCACTTTACTTTTCATTCACCAACATTTCACTAATATTCTTTCTAAGTATACAATTTTACTTAGGTAGTACGTCGTCACTTCTACAAGACCTATATATAAGAAGTTCTATAATCGAACACCTTGTGAACACAGGTCACTTAATCAAGACAGACTCGGCGTTGAAAGTCATCTACAAGGTAAGTAGAAATCTTCCTAAGACAATTAGATTGCATCTTCTTTGCATTGCTGAAGCAATAGCTATACATCTGGAAAAACCAGAATTGTGTGTGCAAAAGAGACTGGTACAACCACTTCTTCTACCATGGTCTTAATGTATTAAAGTTTTCTCTTTTTTTCATACTTTTGTTCCTTAACAGCCATCTGCTTTACCTTCCATCTTCCCTTTAAATCTTCTACCCCCAACTGGTTTGTTTTTATTTCCACGATCATTCCGATTACATTTCATCTCTGTTTCAACATTTTATTTTATCTTATATATATATATATATATATATATATATATATATATATATATATATATATATATATATATATGAAGTCACTGACAAGTGGACTGAGTCATGTTGGTAGGTGTAGACTACATGGTTGGGGACCGCGAGATGATAGCAACCGATGGTTGGAGACCCTGAACGACATGGCTCAAAATCGTTTGCAATGGTGCAGGTGCATCTACTCTTTGTGTTCTCTCAAATTCTAATCTCCTAAATTCTCCTTGTCTCTTTTTTTCTCTTCCCAAATTTATTTCACCGTATTATACTCTTTAAATAACATCTTCAAACACTAATCTTCCCGATTACTGCTTATACTCTTATTACCTCTACCACTACGGGATTTGAATCGACCACTGCATCTCTGTGCCAATGTGGTATGGCAACTCGAACTGATGTACGTACGTACGAAGTTCTACGTTGTTACTGACTGACTAACTGATATATAACAGAAATGAATGATTACTACTTTCAGTATTCCTTTTTTTAGATAATAAATACAATTAAAATAAATATTTTCATCACTATTGAACATGTTGTAGTGAATTACAAAAAGTATTTTTTTTATTAAACAAACTAACTTCAATAAAACATTTCCCTATTGGTAATGTGTAGACATTCGTCTTCTTTATTGATTTATTTAACAAAATATTTGAGTTATAATAAATCGTCTATTGTGAGTCAGTTACTCAATCGTTCATAATAAGAAATTATTATAGGTCATCTCAAAACTTGGAATAAGTATGCAATTTTGGATTTAAAATAAAAACGAAATCTCAACAAATAATATAAACAATAAGTATAGTTTGAATTGTGTCAACAATCTTATTTTGGGAATTTAGTTATTGATATAAATTTAAAATATAAATTGTTTTAATAGAAAGTTTTTAAGTAGGTCGAAAGTAGTTTTTTCTTTAACCAAATGTATACTAAGCAGATCTTTAATCTTCATCGACTGAGATGGTTGGGCCATGTGTTGCGTATGTCTGAACACCGATTACCAAGACGCACAATGCTGACCAGTGTAGGGGATGATTGGAAGAAAGTTAGGGGCGGCCAAACCAAAACGTGGCATCAGTGCTTGAAGTCACTAACTTCTAGTCTGAGCCATGTTGTTAGATGCAGACTACTTGGTTGGGGTCCGCGTGACTATTGTAACCAGTGGTTGGAGACTGTTGGACAATGCTCAGAATCGATCACAATGACGTCGGTGTATACAGTCTATGTCTTCCTTAAACTAAGAGACTAAAATCGCGTCTTATCTTTCTTTCTTCGTACTAAATCTTTCTTGCTGTTCTATATCCTTGTATGCAATCTTTCTTTTATACATTACCACCACTGAATTAACCACTTCTATGAATCCGGTGTTCATCTTGTTGTACTAATGAGGTATGACAACTTGGATCGATGCATATATGTGCCTGGTCCTACATTGTAGCTGACTGACTGACTCACAACTGTAAATATTCACGACATTGTATAAGATTGAGTCTAGAACTTTGCAAACTAACTATTGATGAGCAAGATACCATTGGATCCAATTTATACTCGTTTGAAGTCATAATAGCGGTGATAAAAATTATTAACTAGCACAAGTGCACTCTAATGTAGCTTCTTTGTATATAGGCTATTTCTTATGTCTTAATAGGAATTAACAAGTTTTAGTGATAATCAATACTGCCAGAAATAAAGTTAGAATAAACCTTATTATTTCACATAGAGATTTCGTATAGTCTAACTAGTTTTCGATTTTCTTCAAGTAAAAATAATAATGATTAATTATAACAAGCATATATATATACTTCATGTATTTCTTGAGTGATAATATTGATAGAGCCAATTGTATGATTCATCTATGTAAATCTCTTAAACTAATACTCTTAGATAAGTAAAAATGATAAACAAGTTCAGGCAAGTAAATAACAATTGCTTCTAGTAGTTCTATTTTAAATTGATACAAACTTTGTGTAGAATTTATTTCATACTCCACCTATTGAACATATTGGTCAATTGGTTTTAAATGTCTATCATTGTGTATCAATTGTTTACAAATGTTGTCTAACTTATTTAGTTATAAAAATTTTACATTATTTCAATCATATTTTGTTTTATAATATTTAATTTCTATATAATTTTGTACTAAATAACATTAGTAATTGTAGACAAAAGTGAAATAAATGACAGAATGGAAAACAAAACAAAACATTTATAAACTAAACACAATAGTTGTATAATCATCAATTAAAGTCAATTATTACATATCATTATTATAACCTTCTAGGTTATGAAACAAATACATTTCCAACTATAAAAATAAAGAACATTATAAAATATTTCTATGACCATGATAAAACAATTTTTTTTCATAGATGACAATTGTTAATCAGATTTAGGATGACAGGTCTTGGATTTTGGCGCGAAATTTATTCACTCAATTGTTTAAATAGCGTCCTGGTATTTTAGTTAATGTCAGTTCATGATGAAAACCATAAATCTAATTTCTAACTCTAATCATCAACTGTCAATCACAATCCTTACTCTTTATACTGCTTTATAACCATCAATAATCCCTAATAAGTAAGTGGATATTCTCAAGGTTACTTTAGTGTCGCTCAAAGGTTGTCCATAAATTATGGTCTCACCGCCACATTTTCAAGATAATTTGATAATTAAGTTAAATTATCTAACATAATCAGATGAATAGTTATTTTAGTCAATGATAACTTCTCTATACATTCATGTTAATTAATATTATAAACTTTCTCGATTAAAACATTCTTCAGTTAATTAAATTAATTAGTATATTCAATTGTCAATACAAATAAATATTGTTAAGTAATAATTATTCAATAATTAGGAGAATATATAAATAAGTAGAATAATTTTTGCGAAATAGATTTAGTCGTTTAGTTGTTTATTGTTAACATTTTCCGACTGGATTACTAACGAAAAACAACCAACACACTTACTAGTGATGATACAAACATTTTGAACATTGAATATATAAGTTACTATCTGAATTCTTTAGTTCAGTGATATTTAAAATCGTAAGTATTGAATTCAAATTCTTTAGTCAACATCAACACTAGTATGTAAGTGTATTTAGTTAACAGTTCCTGAAAACGATAAAACACGAGTTTATATTTCCATTACAGCAACTATTTAATTCTGTCTCGAAACTAAAATAATTATTCATTATAGTCAAATATTTAAAACATATTCTTTTAGTATCAGAAGTGGTTTTGTTGAAATTGTAGTAATTTCGACAGTTGAGATCATGAGTTAATTGAAGCTAGACAACCATGGAAAAATCTGTAAGCACTGGACGGCTGTTTCGTTCTATTGTAGGACTCCTCAGCAGTGCGCATCACGACCTCGCTCCCTGCGAGACTCGAACCCAGGACCTACTGGTTTCGCGCGTGATTACTTAACCACTAGACCACTGAGTCGGCATCCAACGGTGTTAATGTCTAACTTCAACTAATCCACGAAATTGAGTGAAACGTCCACCATAGTCTCCAGTGAGTTACTAAATTACAACAGACCTGGTTGAACTCCACTGGTCACTACTTCTCACTAGAACTCGCAGGGGGCGAGGTCATGGATGCGCACTGCTGAGGAGTCCCACAATAGGACGAAATGGCCGTCCAGTGCTTTCAGATTTTTCATGGTTGTCTAGCTTCAATTGACTCATGATCTCAACTGTTGAAATTATTCTTTTATTAACAAAGAATAGGTATAATCATCTCATCACTAATGTCATTAGAATTAAGTTACAATGTTTCCTGTTTTTTTCACGTTACTATGTGATTAAAAACTTTTGTTTTAACAAATTGTGTCTTGTATCATGTAGATTGATTGAACTAACAAAATAAGAATGACTATTAGTAATTAATGAGAGTAAACAATTGTTTGCTATATATATATATATTTAATAATAGAGATTTTATCAGAGAACTATTTACTACATTACCACCTAAATACGAAAAAAATGGCGTAAACTTTAGTTCTAAAAAGAAAATAAATTACAAACTAAAACGATCTAAATTGTTAGAAATACGGTTGTAAGGAAGTAAAATAGTTCATTTTCATCCCACTTAATATATAATTATGATTCAATGCTATTATTAGTGTAATCGGATTACTATTTGAGACACTCGGACTTCATTAGATGAAGCTTTATAAAACAGTTTACCTGGATTGTTCAATAATGTAATGTAGATGTTAGGATCACAATTAGTTATGATTGACATATTACATGTGTTCTAAACCAACATTGAGATTAAATCAAGAACTGGTTCTTATCAGTTCACAATAAATCAAAAAGAATGATTTGGTTCTAGTTTAAGTCATACAAAAACAGTTTTGAAAAAAATCTCAACGCTTAAGTATATTGTCACTGGTTCACCATAAGTTGACATAAATTGATTACAGTAAAGTTTCATTATACAACAAACTGAATAACCATCAAGTATCCCCACTATTTAAGCAACATTGGTATTGATTTATTGAATAAGAATAAATCTACAGGAGAGAAAGAAATCATTTGGAAATATTGCATAAGTGATGTGACTGTATTTCTCTTTACTTAAATTAATGTAAATTATCATTAAAAGTAACTAAGATCATTGACTGAGATTTTGTACAGTATGAAAATAACTGATATCTCAAATTGAAAGCACTTAGAAAAAAACTATTAAACCGTAAATCCTGCTGGAAAATTGGTTTTCATTGCACACCTTTGAATGTTAACCAAATTAAGACCAGTACGTTTTCAAGTAAGAAAGATATACCTTAAACCATCTAGTTTAAGTCCGATTATTCATATTTCTAAAATTAATGTTTGTAACATACAATATAGATAAGAGAGAAAATAAGAAGGTTGACTAAAAAATTAACTTGATTACAGTGATGTTAAAAAGAGGGAGGAAGTAACTAGAGATCTCTGATAATGATTACAATCAATAATTGCTATATTTATTACACTATAAAGGAATGATCAATATGTTAAAACTAAACAACTTTTGATAATAATGATAAGAATAAAAATAAAGGCGAACAATTAAAAGGTTGCTTGAGTACACTATACATGTGTATATTTCTTTTTAATCATCAAGATTTACAATAGAAATGATGGATAAACTCTTCATAAGGTGTAAAAAGTTCTGAGATTTTGTGAAAAAAGTCAAAGCAAAAAGATAGATTCAATTAAATGATTAGTTAAAGCTGCATTAATTATCTTAATTCAGACATATATCAAGGATTTGCAACTTAGAAATGGAAACTACTGAATACCGAAAAACTAGTTTGAAGGTTAAACGTTAACCACAAAACCCTGGGGTATTGGGTTCGACTGCTGGTGGGATTATGTATGCATACTGTTGAGGAATCCTATACTTCGATGAAACAATGCGTTAATTTCATTCTATTAACGATGATATTTCGAAAATGTTATTAAATACAACCAAAACATTTAACAAATTCTGATTTCTTATTAAAAAATAACTATAATTGAATACTTATGAAAACAATGTTCATAGGCCTTAATTTAGTGTCATATTTTATTCCAGGAATTACCTCATCAATGTAAGATTTCTGACAGATATTTGTTTACCTATATTAAGTTATACTACTGTACAGTATTCTTGAACTCTAAACTTCACTACGCTCTTCTCAAGTCAGGACGAGAATTGAGCGGGAACAATGTATATTCCAATAACCCTAAACAACAAATTTTAATTAGTATAAACATTAGAGTTTATACAAAATTAAGATGAATATTGTTTAGAATATTGTTGATTTGTCTTCCGGCGTCGAATATCTGAAAAGCGAACCAGTCAACCTGATCGAAACATGCAACAGTTTGGACCATAACCCGTTAATAACGTCGTTAATAATTCTAACCAGATACTTTGTTCTTATCTATTATTTCTTAAAACCTATAAACTGTTTATGGAATTAGAACTTTCAGGTCTATCTTGAAGCAAGCTACAGTTTAACAGATTACTTTGACATAAGAAATAGTTTGAACAATCATCTATATAATATATTATTAGTAATAATAATAATAATACGTAAACTTTTCATCATGAACCACAAATTCCTGTTGTTTGTCGTGTTTCATTTCGTTCCATTTTTATCGTTCTTATTTTTCCCACCTCATTTCTTCAAAAAATGTTTATCTTTCAAATAACAAGTACAAATAAATGAGTTGAAGCTCTTGTTTATCTGTTTTTCTTCCGAAATAGATCTCGACTACTTTGTTTACCCTAGTTTTTAATTTTTTCAGTTTTTTTCTCTCTCGACACTATTCATACAAATTCATGGAGTTCATAAAATAGATGTTCGATCTTTTATCCATTTCAAAATGGGGATTAAGTGAAAAAAGGGTAACTAAACAATTATCTGATTGTCGGTGGAAGTTTCCCTTGCAAACAGTTAACACCATGAAGTGATTTTAGCGGAACACCTATTGAAGATCATTGGACTGTGGATAGCTCATTTACCCCTGTTTGGTATTACTTAGCTGTGTGCACCCACGATAAAATCAGGGATCAAAGTTAGGACTTTCAGATTTTATGGAGTTGACTTTAAACCACTGAGTCAGTGGTCCATAGTTCGCAGCATCATATATCGTCTCTTTACTCTTGCCTAAGTAAACTAGAAAGGTCATGGTTTCCTTTGTATTCCGAGTTTTATAAATAAATATGTATTTTCTCATAAACTTAGAGTTGAATTTAATTCCAAACACTGACCCTAACAATGTTACATTTTGAAAGCCAGTACTGAATACAATAACAATCATGAAATCACATTTCTGGGCTACAAATCCCCAATGTAAAAACAATCCATATATATATAGATTGTTTTTACATATCTTCCTTGAACAAAAGCCATTTAATGACTTCTTTAAGATTTGCTAAGAATCAAAAATTTTAATGTTAAAAGTGTAGAATGATAAAGCTTGTTGTATTAATCCAAAGGTATCACACTCCCTACAAACCCTGGATGTGTATAATTACTTTTGGTATTACTCATAGGATATTTTAAGAAGTCCTGGATTAGGATTAAACAACTTGAAATGAAATTATTAGTTTAGTCTTATCTATTCTGGGGTGTATGATTAAAAAATGTAACTATCAAATTTATATGAAACTTATGAAAATAAGCAATTTACAATTAAATATTTATCCAATTGTGGTAAAGTGCTGATTGTTTTCAAAATACGACCTAGACAAATGAATTGTGTGATGTACCTTAGTTGTACTATCGAGGTAATCCGCACAAGATGTACATATGGCTGAAGATCAATTATAGTCCTAAACATCAATCGGAAGATTCAAACAACTAATACAAATGAATTAAACTTCCGCCTAATGTAGAAGGTAATGGTTATTCGAACTCATTAGCTAAGTGAATAAGGCGATAGTGTTTTTGAACGAACTGTTCTAGGTTCGAATCCCGGGGTGAACATCGACTCGGGAATGCAGACACATGGAATAGATTTAACGCACTTCCTGGGTTCGAATGGTAACGACCACCCATCTCTCCTTAAATTTCTTTAATTGATAATGACCTTTTCCTCTTTCAGCTGAGTTGTTAAAAAAATGACAGCTCAGCTCAGATATTCTAATTATATATGAAATAATCCAATCACGTTATTTTTTAGCTTTAATGTTTATATGAAATATCAGTGAATATAGTTAATCACCTAGATGTAGTCTCAACAACAATACCATGTTTACAGGCCCTTTTTTACCCTATGACAGAAATTTCTAGATTTATTTCATTTAATCGAAGTAGTTTCTAATGAAATATTAAACCGTTTGAAGCATTAGCATATTCAAACTAGAATTTACATCAGAAGACGAGACGAAATTTTAATTTAATAAAAATTCATTGTATGTCGTAAAAACATAGATCGATGTTCGATGTGACGAGTGAAATAATGCCGTATTTAGTTTAGTAGAGGTATGGAATTTGGAGTAATCGCCTATTATCAGAAATGGTCATAGACATACATGGGTCATAGTTGCGTTTATGGATCAGCATTCTAGTGAATGAGCTGCATTCTAAAAGTTCACAGAATTATATTATGATCAAAGGGTTTGACTGATAAATTTGAACTTTCTGCAACTGAGTGAGTGTTACCAACTTGATTGTAGTCATTGTCACAAACTACTAATAAATACATCAGCATAAATGTAGTCTAATTCTTAAGCCTACTGATTAAAATCTAATAGACATAATTTTCCAACATTCTGACATCCTACCTCTACCAGTACAATAAAATCTAATTTTTAAAAATCTATTTTACTCAAGTTTCAGTCCATACATTTTACATAAAACTGAAATTCCAGTTTGGTAAGAAATCGTCCATTGAAATTATAAGTTGACAATCCTTCAGTATTTAGTCGAAACATGTATTACGTATGACCAACAAATACTTACTTTTAAGGGCAAAGTTAGCTAGTTTAGGAGTAACTTGAACCAAAAGGTAGAGACTGTCAAAACCAAAACGTGATATCAGTCCATTACAGACTGTTGATCTGAGTCACCTAGCTCGGGACCAAGAGATCGGTCGTTCGAGACGTTAGATGATATGACTCAGGATCGGTCACAATGGAATAGATCCATTCATTAGTTATATTCCAATAAACTTTAATGTACAGTATTTCCTCATGTATATTTTTTCTACTCCTTTCTAAAACTACATGGTTTATTAGAATTGATATTATACTCATTTAAATCATTTGCAATTCATCGTGTTAATTTCATCTGATAGTACTAATGTGGTATAGTTTCATTAAAGCACATTTTTTGTCAAACTATACATTAATTATAACTAGCTGACTGTATATTCATTTAATGTGCCTTTATTTTATCCACCTTTATAGATCTATATTTTAAAAGTTGAAATCAATTCTCTGTACGCTAACGTATGAACTCAATAAACATCTCATAACAGAGATGTGAATGAAAAGCAAAATTGTACGCATGAGTTATGATGTTATTTTTCTAATTTGCCTTGTTAAACTAAATAAAAATTAATGTGTTACACCCATATATTGTTCATAGGATACTCAAATGATATATATATATATAAATAAAGCCTTTCTTTCCAGGAAAACAAAATTGATAAACAAATCGATAATATTTGTCGATAATCATTATACTGAAAAAATACATACATAGAATTTCCTATGATTACTATCTCATAATTGGAGCATGTATCCTAGAGAGTTTGTTATGATAAATAGCACTAATTATTGTTCTTCAACAAGAAGTACCTTTGTTCTTGATAAGAACAGTTCTCCTAAAGCGATTCGGACTTGCATCATAGTATGAGATATTAACATTGATTATTTGGGGTCAAGATTGACCTTGTGGTAAAAAATTCATCATGTCATTTTATAGCCCAAAAGCTTATTCAGAATCTTTTAAATGTAAATATTATTAGCAGTATCCAGTTTTTCCCATTGATAACTTTGAATAAAGTAAGAATAATGAGTATAGTAGAATAAGTTGAATTCGTCTACTTCATAGACTCTTGCCAGTTGCTTACAACCTAGATATAATAGTAATAACTACCAATGTATATACTTTATGTTATATTGGTGAAAATCAGTAGAATAATGCAATCATGAAAGTATCATAAAGTGGACGTCGTGTTGATATTTAAAAATCGTTCAAATAATCAAAACCTAAACAACTTTGAATCTACTATGTTATATCGAAGTCATAATAGTCAAAAAGCTTAAACTAAACTTATGTATTTAAAAGGATAGAGTTGTAAATCCTTCACTATTGTGATTCCTTTTATTTTCATTATCTGACCACGTAATTTCCTATTTTATACCACAGTATCAAATTCCTTTTTTCTTTTGTTTGAGCTTCACTCATTTTACTCTCTTATTCTAACAAATTTCATGTTTATTATTACGTAACTTCAATATTCATCCTCTAGAAACGCGTCTCCATATGCTTTAAACATTTTTCGTCCATAATTTCCACATTTGGTAACATAAATATTCATTTTTTTACCACTTTATAATGCTCCCATACTTGTCATCGGGTTTCTGATAATCTTCACTAATATAATATAAAGTATGTACATTTATTATAGATAATGATAATTATTATTTCTAGGTTGTTCCTGATTTATTCAAAGTATGATATCTAATTTAAATTATTAAAAGTATAGTGGTCGTGGAGATTGCTAAGTTTTGATTGAGATCATGAACCGATTGATGTTAGACCACCATTGAGAACCTGGAAGCACTGGACGGCCGTTTCGTCCTATTGTGGGACCAGTGGAGCTAATCCGTGCCGAGTAGAAACAGATGTCTACCTCAGTACAATGGAAGATGGTCGCGCAATTTCGTGGATTGGTTGGGGTTAGACATTAACATCATTGGATGCCGGCTCAGTGGTCCAGCAGGTTAAGCGGGCGGGATCGTGGGCGCGCACTGCTGAGGAGTCCCACAATAGGACGAAACGGCCGTCCAGTGCTTCCAGGTTTTCAATGGTGGTCTAACACCAATCGGTTCATGATCTCAATCAAAACTTAAATTATTAAATAGGATGATTATGTATGAAACATCGAACACTTAAAAAATAACGATAACATCAATCTAATTACAAATTGTTTTAAAACAAATTGCTTATGCATCACATATTACAATCGGTCCATGAAATGAAAACAAACGAAGCCAAATACTTACTCATAAAGCTTTAGAGGTATAAAAAACACACCCAACTGAGTTTATTTCTTTTTTCTCTCAATAATACAAATCAACCTTTTGTTAAATATTTAAGGATATTGTGTGAATTATGTGAAGAAGTGATGGAACAAAGGATATGAATTAATTTTAGTGATATGCAGAGATTTAATCAGTAAAAAGACAAGCTTTATCAGCTAATAAAATTATAACTAAACAATACTGAAACTTATGAATTCTTTGAAAATGCTGACCATCAGATTCGATAAATTACCATGTGGTAACGTATTTAAAATTGGAAATGGAAGACTCAGTATGAACCTATACCTAGTCAGTGATAAATACCTGGTCATTATTTGTATTGTGGAATTAAACTGATGTTTATTTGATAGCATTTAGTGATGGAAATTGTCTTTAAAATTTAGTTATCGAATATTTGCAACATAAGTCACGAATAGACACTAAACGTTTCAAAAATAAAATCTCTGAGGGTTAACAAAACTACATATTTACCAGAATTGTAGTTGATGCAGAATGGTTTGAATCTCAGATCTTATTCTATGATCATGCAGTGACTTAGCTGTTTTATTCTCAACACCCAATTAGAATTTTTTAAAAAAACTTATTTCATGTGAAATTCAAAAATCAACAAATAAATCTTACATGCAATACACAATAGAAATATTTCAATTTACTTTGCCGATAATAAACTTTATATAAACTCTATGTTTCTACGGTGTTAAAAGCAAAATATAGATAATAAGCCCTGAAAATCTAATGAGCTTCCTAAAATCAATAAACTGTAATCGGCTTCATTGTTTCTGTTGAGAAATACTTTTGATTTATATAAGTTCTGTTCATTAAGTAAAAAAGTGACTTTGAAAGCACAAAGTCACTTCAATACCACTGCTGATTCGTTTCTGTGTTACTGTTACATAGATTTTAACCAATGAATCTCACGTTTGAAATAAGACTCTCCTCCCACTCCTATCAAGGCAACTAAGTATGATTATATTAACCCTAATATAATAGTTTATTTACTTAAAATAATTGAATATACTGCTAAAAATATAGATAGCAACTATTGTATGATTTTGTAATGGTTTGAAAACTACTCATCATTCACTAACATTACTTTCATATATTTGTGCATTTTGAGAATGAATCAAAATTAGCACAATAATCAGCTTTCCGAATGTGTCGCTTTTTCTTCGTTATTTTTTTCTTTAGTTTATGTCTATCATTAACCTCAAAATGTATAGATCAGTGTATCCAAGATAAATTATTTCTTTAAAATAACGTTAAAATTGTTTATGATAAAAATGAATGAAATTTGTATTCTCATCTTAAGAAATATTTGTTCTTTTACCTGTAAACATGTTCTTGGTAATGATGGTAGCTCAACTGGAAGAAGTGTAGTAGCACCATATATAATCATTCCCCAGATAAAATTAATAGCGATTAATAAAGGAGTTGGAATCGCATAATTATTGTAAATAAATTTCATAATATTTTTAAATGTAGGAGTTGTATGTGCATGATCCTGTTTTTCGTCAATAATTGATAGATAATTGGAGAAACTATAAGGTTTTGATGAATATGTATTTTCCTTATCTATAATATTAGGAATACGGTCATTACATTTTGCTATTTTGTCTAAGACTTTAGCTGATTCTTCATAATTTCCCCATTGAGCTAAAATGATAGGTGACTCTTGAATACAGTAGGTCAGACCAAGTGCACAAAATATAAGAGGTGCTGTTGTGAAAAGTACAAAAAACCTCCAACTAAGTTTTGATGTCGAACAACCAAGGCCAACACCAGTTACATATAGAGCAATGAATGAATCAAAAAAGCAAACAAGCAGTTGACCAGTAGGTTGGTAGCTTTCTGGTAGTACTTCTGATATCATCGAGCAACCAGCAGTCAGTAGACCACCAATGTACAAGCCTGAGATGAAACGTAAAACTGCAAGCCATATGTAAGTAGGCGAAATAGCACACAACCACGTCATGTAGATTAGAGCAAGACAACATAGAATATTAAGATCTTTCCGTCCAAGCCTATCTGAGAGATACCCAATAGGTGGGGAACCAATACATATACCCAAAAACACAAGGGTAGTAAGAAGTGCAACATAATCAGAACTCATATTCCATTCACAGCGTAATGTTGGTCCGAGAATTGCTTGAATTAACGTTTCCATAGTGTCAGTAGCTTGAGCCATACCAATAATTATGATGACACGAACCTGATACCAGCCAAACCCTAGTTGGTCCAGAACAGTCTGAACTCCAGAACGTTTGGTAGCGTTCTCCGACTCCATCTATTGTACGAAAATGAAGTTCACAGACAACTACATATTACCATGATCACAAACGATATATTCCGATTAGCCAATCAGCTAGTTACAAACTCAAGGACAGATAAATATTAATAATATGCTATGGTTGGCTCGTACTTTGAAGTCCATTAATGTTTATTATTTTAAAATGAGACACTTTTGATGGGTGTTATGAAATAAATCAGTACGAGAATATTCAGAAAAAACTAAAGAAGTATTGGACATTGAATTTGGTCGCCTTTGTACTTTTGTTAATACGCATCTAACGTGTCATTTCGGTCAGACGTAGATGGCGGTGAAATGGTAAATGTGTCTAGACTAGCCCTTGTATTTGGGCTTTGTGGACTTGTACACGCTGCTTTCTCAGCTGCACAGCGTAAACTCTTAATAATTTAAACTACTATACCTTATTTAACTTATATAGATCGTTCATATATTCGTCTAACTGATCAGGAGTATATCTCGTTACCGACAGACGTAATTTTATCAGTTTATTGTCATTAATTATAACCTATGTAGATTGTTGTTCAGATATTTCTCTCATTTATTGCTGTGTGCGTAGGAGTTGTTGGTCTTTCTGGAACTTTAAAGGAAATAGAAGCCGCCTCAGAATTTAGAGAGAAGTATGTCAGAATATATATCTAAAGTGTCCTTAAGAACTTGGGATTCACTTGGAAATCATCCATCATTCTATATCTTCCATCACCGCAGACTCCCTTGTTTGTCACAAACTACTCATTAGTGTTTTGTGTTCTCACTGCAGTCCGATGACCCCTAACCCTCTTGCTTCTGCCCTAGGACACACAGATTCAGTGACAGCGTTGTCACTCTCTGATAATCTCTTAGCTTCTGGGGGGGAGGATGGAAATACATATCTCTGGTCTTTGGATCAAAGTCAATTTCCCGTTCTCTGTGCCCCAAGACTAAATCATTGTTCTAGTCTCAAATTTAGTGCAGCAAGATCACATATTCTGTACAGCGCATATGGTCAGCAAATCGTCTCATGGGATATTCGTCGTATGACTGAGCCAGTTGTTACTTGGGAGGTAAATTAAATTTTGTAACTGTACCTAACTTTTTCACTCTAGGTTAATGATGATGAAATCAACTCAATTGATTTTTCTGGAGATGAGCATCGTCTTTCGTCTGCAGATGATTCTGGAGCTGTTCAGATTATTGACGTGAATAATGGCCAGGTTACACGTACCCTTAAGAAACATGATAACATATGTTCTTCAGCCAAATTTCGTCCTGGTCGAACCTGGCAATTAGTTAGTGGTGGTCTTGATTGCAGAGTTATTGTCTCTGACTGGAAGGGCTCTGGTCTCGGTGTGATCATTTTTGAAATGGATGAAATCGTTGAAAGTCCTGATGAGTTTTTACAGTCCTTACCAACTGATTCAGACTGGCGCCATGGATCAAGCACAAGTAGTAATGATAATGTGGAAATCGACTACGACAATTCAAATGATACAGATTTTGAAGCTACTTACGCAACCGGACATTCTCAAATTATCGCTGACAGTAGTTCCCTAAGTCCATCCTCTGGGATTGGTTCTGAGTCCAGAAGCGAACACTCTGTTTTGAGTGATGATGAGCATCTCAGGATTACTAGCGATCATTCGTACTCACGAACCCGTCACACAGAACGACGTGTAAGTTATACACTTTAAACGAGTTAATATCGTAACAACCACTGGTCAACGGCCGGTAAATTCTTCTGTGATGACATTTTGGTACTCCCATGTATATTGATATGTTGAGACTTGTGTTGTTATTCTCTTATTCTATATACTTGTCCTAACGACTGAATGACAGTTAACTTAGTACAAATAGTATGAGTATATTTTGGGTAGTTTCAGAATAAAACGGTTGCACTGTGGTTAAAGATTTAAAATCACCCTTGTCATCAGTCCCACTATTTAGAGCTGGCAAATTTGCTGAACCAATGAGCTACATCTGGTGTCACTGATTAGTATTATCATCATTCCTCTCTCGCTCTTTCAGAAGATACATGATGCGATGACTAGTAAGTTTCGTGATCAACTGATTAATGTTAGTCTGGTATTCTGTAATTGCTTCTTTGTGCGATGTTACGATTAACTATAATACAATCAACCACTTTGACGTATAAATGTATTGGTTTGCCACTACTTCAGCATGACCTATTCAGGTTGCTACGCTTCAGACTAAAAATAATTCATTACAAAACCAATCAGGTTTCAACATGTTTTACCCACTTTTAAAGAGCATAGTAACCAACAGTTGTACCTTCCAACATCAGCGTTACTTCGGATTCCTTGAAACCGTCTACCTAGAAGAAGTGTTTCTTACTTATAAATGGTGATGCTGGCTATTCAAATATCAATGAAACCAACATCCTTAAGTAAAGGATAGACCTTCAGTCGATCATAGCGTAGAACCTGACAAAAATAGGCGTTAACTGAGATACAATACCTACTTTCGTATAAACCAAAGTCAGTAACAACGTAGAACTTCGTATTATTATTATTTTAGCAAATAGATATTGGTACAAGGAGGCACCAAATACATATGCGCCACACAAATCTCATTTGATATGTGTGAGGGCTGTGATACTGTCTGGGTGCCCAGACCGAAGCAGGTGGTTTTCTTAGGGAGCCACTCCCGAGCCTTCGACCTGAACGTCTGATCCACAAGGCAGTGGAGCATCGTAAGGAGATGCAGTCCCATGGAAGCCGGTGACCAACAATTGGTCCATACGCCATTTGTTCCCGCAGGATACTGGAGCCCACGTGCACCACTGGTTTGGCATCCGGTTAAAGCGCCCGACATTCGCTTTTCGTCCTCTCATTTTCGTAAACAACACCCCCGCCACGAGAAGGCAGTGAGTAGGACTTCCCTGGCAGAGGCTATATACGCGTGGCCATGTGAGAGCATTTCGAGAGGTAGAGCGGACTCTCTCCACTCTCGGCCGTACCAGGGCATTTGGGGGCGTAGAACTTCGTACGTACATCAGTTCGGGTTGCCATACCACATTAGCAAATAGAGGCTGTCTTCGATTCAAATCCTGTAGTGGTAGAGGTGATAAGCAGAGGGAATTATCAAATACTATCTTTTCCAAGATTAAATTTCCATTTGAAAAGACATTTGTGACTTACCTGTCATAAACTCGCTTGCCTTAATCAGTTTAGATACATATATCAGGCGATTTCTGACGTAATTCATTTATTGTGTATACGTACTTGGATTTAAACCATACTTTAATTGAGAGATGGTGATACTACATGGCTTCCCGGGTTTAAGTCGAGCAATTCAATCAGAAAACCACCTTCAGCTTTCAAATGTCTTGTCTATAAGTGTCCCTATTTTCTTTAGATGTGTGGGTTAATCACTTGTCTCACAAAACCTGGACAGTTTTCCTTGATATATGTGCACACTTATCCACAATTACTAGTCTACAGTGTTTTCTGATTTTCCTACGACATTAAAATCAATAGAATCCCTTCTCAATTTGTTACTGTAATCGAAAATCTGTACAACTACTACGAGTTAGCACCATTTTTCGACTTCAAATGCTTCGAAAAAGCTACCCGTATCTTTTTAGCGAATCATCCAAATTAATTGATAAATTCATTCGTAGTAATATCCTGTTTTGTTTAGCCATCTTATTAGTATACTTTCATTATTTTAGGCAGCAGCAAGTCATTTGATGACATCTCAGTGTAGATAATTATATTGAATTTTGCTTTGGTTGTTAGAAGGGGCATTGACCTCGTGAAATCCTAAAATTTTCGGCTTTTATCATGACTCGGCAGTTCGTTCTGTTCTACTTTACGGCTGCGAAACATGGCCATTAAGAGTAAAAAATACTCGTAAATTATTAGTATTTGACCACAGATATATTGCTGGCGTCTGCTGGGATCACCGGGTAAGTAGTAGTGAGGTTAGACGCAGAGTATTAGGGAATGATAGTAAATCAGTTGATGAGGTTGTGAATCTTCATCGACTGAGATGGTTGGGCCACGTGTTGCGTATGCCTGAACACCGATTACCAAGACTCACAATGCTGACTAGTGTTGCGAATGGTTGGAATTAAGTTAGGGGCGGCCAAACCAAAACGTGGCATCAGTGCTTGAAGTCACTAACTCCGTTACGGAGTGGGTGTGGTTCATATGTGGTCCAGTTCACGAAGTCCTAGGTGACTACCTGGTTACAGTATTATTACTATTATTGCCTTTCTATACTTCCATATTATGCCTAGTAGAGATTTCTAATGATTCCGTTTTCTATCAGTTTACTATTGATAATAATATTTCCAGTGTTCGGATATTTCACCAGTCAACTATTATTTTACAGGAGCTACCACATGTTTCAGATCATCGCATATCATCTAATCATGTAACGTGGAGATCTGGATTGCCAATTAATCCTCCAATGGTTCACTCTATTGCTTGTTCAGTGTCCGGAGATTTTGTGGCTGCCGGACTTGAAAGTAGCACTATTGAATTATTCGCGGGTGACGGCAAGCGTTTGAACCATTTAGAGTCACTCTATGGTCACACACGTGGGGTATCGGCTCTTCATTTCATTGATGTAAGTTTGAATTTTCAGTGTTATTTATCTATTCAAGTCTTCATCGTAATTTAATGTTTAATTTCATAATAATATGGTGGTGGTATTGGCATACTTTTCATGACAAGCACAGCTTAAATTAATTACCGGTAGTACCACATTTTCGTTATCATTTTCGATCAACATAACCAGTTCCTCTATTTAGAGTGACTCAGCAGTAATCCTAAGTGTGTCATGTTCTTTATGGAAATTTTGATTGAACTGATTATATTTGTACCATATGTTTATTGCATTAAACTTATGTATGTTTAGGTGTTTTTGATCATAGAATTTGTGTTAATTCATAAAAGAATACTTTTGGAAACTAAATAGGTCTTAGTCACTTCACACTACTGATTTCTCCAATGTAAATGAGTGGTATATCTAATTACGTATAATCGTATACCGCTAGATTTGTTTACCGTTATTAAATTCTTCAATAAGCAATCAGATGTGTCGGAGACAAAATGACTTATAAGCTGATTATCCATATTTATTCCAAACGTACATTATTTGTTCAGTAAATACACAAACTGACTTGTTTCTGGTAAAATTTCGAAAGTGGCTTGTGGAGAATAAGATTGATGTCTCCTAAACCTTTTAACATAACTTCACTATAATCTTCATCTGTTCTTTGTTCATAGACAGTACCGTTGATTATATGAGTGCTATGATGTTTATAATTAGTAAATATTGAACTTAGGTATTCAAAGAGATAAACATCCTAAACTCTAACCGAAAATTGTCGTAAAACAGAACATTTCGTTGACTAATTAAACAATAATTTTAAAAGAATAAACATAGCGTGGCCAAGTCACTTGACACTTAATCTTAAAAATGAAAGTTATTTATGTTATGTTGCATTTGTTTTCAATCTTTAAGGATTCATTCTTAATCAGTGGTGGCAATGATCAAAATATATTCGTCTGGACACTTGGATCCGAAGTTACAGGTTACAATGTATTTCATGGTGAAAAAGTTAGTGCTTTTGAAGGGACACGTCTTGATCGTATCATAGTTGCAGATTTCTCCCCTGTTATCCAAGTACGTCTTATTTTATTGTTCTTTATATTATTTATAATATTGATACTTTATCACTCGGGATGCAATAGAAAAGAACTCATAGATGTCCATATTAAGTTTCTGTAAGTGATTTGTTTTTAAGGTTGTGTATGATAAAATTGTAGGCACCTCTGTTATTCTTCTGAATCATTCTTGAAATATGATGGCTAGCAATTAATTCTAATTTCTCTGGATGTATCCGTATTGAATATATCATCCTATTTTTCATTACTACCATATTGTGCTAGTTTAGTTGTTATTTACCTCCTTGTACTCAGCGAAAACTAATGGAAAACTTTTTGCTGTGAGGTTCGAAACTCCCCCCAAATGCCCTTGTACGGTCGAGGATAGGGAGTTTGAAAACCCTGGTTTCAAACCGATGATGGACATGGGGTCCTGGATCCTGGGGGAACAAACGGCTTATGAAAATATTGTTGGTCACCGGCTACCATGAGACTGCATCTCAACGTTGATCCACCGCCTTGTGGATTAGACCTCTAGGTCAAAGGCTCTGGGAGTGACCCCCTAAGAAAACCACTTGCCTTGGTTTGGGTTCACGGGTAGTTACCCACCCCCACACAAGTCGAATGATGAAGTGTGGCGCATATATACCAATTTTTGTGTGTAGTTTATGTCCATCGTTATTATTGATGTTGGGGGTTACTAGTTTAACAATGCCTCTTGTACTTAAGATTTGTACTTGCTAGGAATAAGTGGTTGTCTAGGCATAATTGCACCAAACGGACACTTATTTGTTCGTTGGGATGGTATACCAAATAACACATCCAAGTGTTTCAATTTGGCTCTTTTCTTACACGGACATGGGTGTTAAAATCTACTAAGATTATTGCTTCCTGTAAGACAGCTTGTATTCAATCCGACCTGCAGTTATATAGAGGTCACATGCAGAGAGGCGGTGATCAATTTTATTGCTGTTCTTAGAGCCGATTCATTGTTTTGAGGGTGAGTTAACTAACATTTCTGCGTATGTGTGTTTGCAAAGAGGGGCACGATTCTTCTATCTTAGATCTTGATTCTCAGGTCGTAGACCAACCAGGAAAATTTTTGGGATTCCGGCCGTAAATTCTTGGTATCAATTACAGTATTTTAAACATGTCTTTTCCAATGATGATAGTTCGTTTCGAAAAGTTGAATTGTGTGACAGGCTTTAGTATTTACATCAATTCTAAAACCCTCATTAGTGTATTATTGGTGACCGTAATTTCTTACTTTACGACGTTGATTCTGATTATCTACTGTTATAACCCTATCATAACAAATAATGCAATATTAGGTTCTTTGTCGTATCTCAGTCTTTGCGGATATCATATAAGTCATGCTGACATTCGATAGTATGTGTTCAGGTGTGGTGGCGATTATTTAGTTGATCCGCTATCCTAAAACAGTTTTCACGCTTCACAAATGTCATCCCAGCGACTTCTCACCGAACACTATTTGCGGACTCTGTGATTGAGTTGTAAAAGCGAATATGTGGTCAATGTATGTTGCACATTGTCATTGGGATTCAATATGTGCCTACAATACTTATGAATCTATGATCAACAATCGAGCTCTTCTTATACGATCGTCTCTCTTCGATATCGATAACGTCAATTCATACATAACGCCTAAACAAGGAACGCCATAAATCACCAGGCCTAGATGACTTACTTCCGGCCCTTTTTAATGATGGTGGTGACTTTCTTGTCAAGGAGCTGACTGGGTTTTTACAAAGGTTTGGCAATTAGAATGTGGTCCAAGATCATATAATAAGTTGACAGTTGTGCCTATCTTTAAAAAGGGTTCACGTCGTTTCTGCTATAACTATCGGGGAATAAGTCTACTTTTGATTACGTCCAAACTATAGGCTCCCGTCATACTTTATAGATTGTTCAAAACCCAGGAAAGATAAGATCGCAATGAACAGGTTGACTTTCGTTCTGGTCGAGGATGCATTCATCATATCCACCCTCCTCAAAAGGTTAGAACATCGCCATACCTATCACAGGCCAACAGTCGTAGTGTTTCTTGACAATAAGGTCGCCTTCGATTCGTTGGACAGAGTTGTTCTCTGGGATTGTCTATTGAAGAAGGGTGTGTATGAGAAGTTTATTAACATCGTGAAAGCCCTTTATACAAACACCTCAGGCAGAGTGAGGGCATACAACCACCTCTCTCCATTGTTCCATTCGAGCGGTGGGGTTAGTCAGGGTTGCCCAATCTCACCATTCCTCTTCAACTTTGCCATCGATGACATTCTGGAAACAGCTCTGATGGATGTAGGTAATGGTGGTGTGGATCCGTTGCCTGGAGACTTTTCGACCTTGAGTATGCGGATGATATTGTCCTACTGTGCAATGATACCCTAGCTATGCAATTTGCACTTGATCAGTTGGCAATCAGTGTCCGTAGGTTATGGTATGTGCTTTTCACCTTCGAAGTACAAAATACTTTCACAAGACTGGCAGGACCCTGAACCTGAACTTAATCTAGGTAGCTGCGTGAGTGATGAAGTCAATTCATGCATAGTAAAACCCAGGTTTATGCCAATCTGGGCCATCTTTGGCGCCTTCGTGATGTTTGTCTGTAAAAGGTCGGATCTACAACGCTTTAGTGAGACTAGTTTTACTCTATGGTTGTGGAACCTGGCCTGGCCCCTCCGATTTGAGGACTTTGACGATTCACTGTGTTTGATCATCGTTGTCTTCGAAGGATTGCTGACATCCAGTGGCAACACCATGAGTAGCGAGAAAATCAAAAGTAGGTTCCAGGAACAACTGAGGTCACACTTAGGTAGTTCTGAAAACGAGGCTGACCTAGATGTTGCTTGGAACGATATACAAGCAGCTGTGGAAACATCAGTGACATCTATCAGTGATTTAAACCACAGGGTTACAAAGAACCAATGGATTTCTTCAAGGTCTATTGCACTCATGGATTCTCGCAAATTCATCTTATCAGGTTCTGAACACGATGAAGAGCGTAAAGAAATCAGATCTAGGTTAAACAAAAGTCTAAGAAGCGACCATGAGCAGTGGCAGGCAACGAAAGCAAAAGAGATGAAAAAGGCGGCGGCTATAGGGAACACAAGACAGCTCTACAGACTAATAAAAGAAACTGGAATAAATAAGTCAAGTGTAAGTCGGACTATTTCGGAAAAAGATGACACTATCATCTCCCAGTCCAGTCGTTTATAACGATGGGCGGAACATTTCAGAGAACAGTTCAGCTGGCCTTCAGCCATCGGCATCCGACAATGGTGGTCTTTCTTGACTTAAAAGCAGCATTTGATTCGGTAGACCGCAAGATTCTGTGGCAGTGGCGTACCTCAAAAGTACATAAACCTTGTGAAGGCTCTTTACTCGAACACTACCAGTAGAGTCAGAGCTTATGGCGAAATGTCATCTGCTTTTTCAACCTCAAGTGGTGTCCGTCAAGGCTGTCCACTTTCTCCATTTTTGTTTAACTTCATTATAGACCTGGATCAAAGAGGCAATCACTTCAACATGTTATGAGGTTCTGGATCGCAAGAAGCACCATCACAAGGAATGGATCACTGTTGATACACTGGATAAGATTCAAGAAAGAAGGAACAAGAAGGCAGCAATCAATACCAGTCGAACAAGAGCAGAAAAAGCCAAGGCACAAGCTGAATACACAGAAGTAAACAAACAGGTGAAGAGGAGCATCAGAACCGACAAACGTAAATATGTGGAAGATTTAGCAACGACGGCGGAAAAGGCTGCAAGAGAAGGAAACATGAGACAACTGTATGACACAACAAAGAAACTCTCTGGAAATCACCTTAAACCAGAACGACCAGTGAAAAGCAAGGAAGGCGAGGTAATCACCAACATTGGAAAACAACAAAAGAGGTGGGTAGAACACTTCAAAGAACTCTTGAATCGACCAGCCCCACTGAACCCACCCAATATTGAAGCAGCATCCACGGACCTCCCAATCGATGTTGGCCCACCAACAATTGAAGAGATCAGCATGGCCATCAGACAAATCAAGAGTGGCAAAGCAGCGGGACTAGACAGCATTCCAGCAGAGGCACTGAAAGCAGACGTAGCGGCAACTGCAAGGATACTCCACATTCTCTTCAATAAGATTTGGGATGAGGAACAAGTACCAACAGACTGGAAAGAAGGACTTCTGGTCAAAATACCGAAGAAAGGCGATCTCAGCAACTGTGGTAACTACACGGGCATCACTTCTCTCTCAATACCAGGGAAAGTCTTCAACAGGGTATTGTTAAACAGGATGAAGGACTGCGTAGACGCCCAACTTCGAGACCAACAGGCAGGATTCCGTAAGGATAGATCGTGTACAGACCAAATCGCAACTCTACGGATCATTGTGGAACAATCAATTGAATGGAATTTACCACTCTATATCAACTTCATTGACTACGAGAAAGCATTTGATAGCATGGACAGAACAACACTATGGAAGCTTCTTCGACACTACGGCGTGCCTCAGAAGTTAGTCAATATCATACAGAATTCCTATGATGGGTTAAACTGCAAAATCATGCATGGAGGACAGTTGACAAAGTCGTTCGAAGTGAAGACCGGTGTTAGGCAAGGTTGCTTACTCTCACCCTTTCTCTTTCTCCTGGTGATCGACTGGATCATGAAAACGTCAACATCTGAAGGGAAGCACGTAATACAATGGACATCTAGGATGCAGTTGGCCGATCTGGACTTCGCAGATGATCTGGCCCTTCTATCCCAAACGCAACAACAGATGCAGGAGAAGACGAACAGTGTGGCAGCAGCAGCAGTAGGTCTCAATATACACAAAGGGAAAAGCAGGATTCTCCGATACAACACAGCATGCACCAATCCAATCACAATTGACGGAGAAGATTTGGAAGATGTAAAAACCTTTACATATTTGGGCAGCATCATTGATGAACAGGGTGGATCTGATGCAGATGTGAAGGCGCGGATCGGCAAAGCAAGAGCAGCATATTTACAACTGAAGAGCATCTGGAACTCAAAGCAACTGTCAACCAACACCAAGGTCAGGATTTTCAATACAAATGTCAAGACAGTCCTACTGTATGGAGCGGAAACCTGGAGAACTACGAAAGCCATCATCCAGAAGATACAGGTGTTTATTAACAGTTGTCTACGCAAAATACTTCGGATCCGTTGGCCGGACACTATTAGCAACAACGTACTGTGGGAGAGAACAAACCAGATCCCAGCGGAGGAAGAAATCAGGAAGAAGCGCTGGAAGTGGATAGGACACACATTGAGGAAAGCACCCAACTGCGTCACAAGACAAGCCCTCACATGGAATCCTGAAGGCCAAAGGAAAAGAGGAAGACCAAAGAACACATTACGCCGGGAAATGGAAATAGACATGAGAAAAATGAACAAGAATTGGAGGGAACTAGAAAAGAAGGCCCAGGACAGAGTGGGTTGGGGAATGCTGGTCAGCGGCCTATGCTCCATTGGGAGTAACAGGCGTAAGTAAGTAAAAGTAAGTCATCATAGACCTATTGATGGAAATAACATTCTCGTCTACTGAATTCTCGGGTATTGATCTCCTTCCAGGAGGTCCACTTATCGACTTAGAATACGCAGATGATATAGTTCTGTTTGGTGAAGACGCTGATAAAATGCAGAGTCTTTTGGTAGCACTGAGTAACCATGACAGCATGTTTGGAATGCGCTTCTATCCCTCTAAATACTAGCTGCTGCTTCAGGACTGGTCTGCGTCAACACCTGAACTAAAAATAGAGAATGAAGTAGTCGAGCGCGTTGATAACTTCACTTATCTTGGAAGTCTGATCAGCCCTAATGGGTTGGTGTCTGACGAAATCTCTGCACGGATTCGAAAAGCTCGTTTGGCTTTTGCCAACTTACGTCACCTATGGCTAAGGCGAGATATCCATCTATCAATTAAGGGACGAGTATACTCCGCGGCAGTCCGTTCTGTTTTAATTTTCGGCAGCGAAACATGGCCGTTAAGAGTAGAAGACACTCGTAAGCTACTAGTATTTGACCACAGATATATTGCTGGCGTCTGCTGGGATCACCGGGTAAGTAGTAGTGAGGTTAGACGCAGAGTATTAGGGAATGATAGTAAATCAGTTGATGAGGTTGTGAATCTTCATCGACTGAGATGGTTGGGCCACGTGTTGCGTATGCCTGAACACCGATTACCAAGACTCACAATGCTGACTAGTGTTGCGAATGGTTGGAATTAAGTTAGGGGCGGCCAAACCAAAACGTGGCATCAGTGCTTGAAGTCACTAACTTCTAGTCTGAGCCATGTTGTTAGATGCAGACTACTTGGTTGGGGTCCGCGTGACTATTGTAACCAGTGGTTGGAGACTGTTGGACAATGCTCAGAATCGATCACAATGACGTCGGTGTATACAGTCTATGTCTTCCCTTAAACTAAGAGACTAAAATCGCGTCTTATCTTTCTTTCTTCGTACTAAATCTTTCTTGCTGTTCTATATCCTTGTATGCAATCTTTCTTTTATATATTACCACCTCTTAATTAACTACTTTTATGAATCCAGTGTTCATCTTGTTGTGTTAATGAGGTATGGCAACTTGGTCCGATGCATATATGTGCCTGGTCCTACGTTGTAGCTGACTGACTGACACCATCTTAGTAATGCAGAGATCCACCATCGTGTGTTCAGGCACAACGACGACTATTCAATTGGTGTCACTACCTTGAAACATCAAATTCGGTGGCTCGGACATGTCCTACGAATGTCGTCCTAGAGAATTCGATGTCGTGCATTATTCGCCGTTGCTGGGAACGGTTGGAACAAGCGGAGAAGTGGTCAGTGTATGACGGTGTCGTGGCATGAAAGAAAGCTATACAGGAGTGGCTTGTGTGGGTCTTTGACGACCCCCTGTTGGGGTCCTAGAGATGGTTCAACAGTGGCTAGAGACGTTATCAGACATGGCTCAGAATAGAAGCCAGTAGCAATCCTGTTGTAACGTTCTTTTACTTTCTTCATAAAAGTGGGCGTAACTTTTCTGATTGAAAGAATTCTTCCTGGTTATATTTTTGCTAACTGAACCGTTTCTCCCATTATTATTAATTATTATTATTTCACTCTCATACACCGATTCCCGTTCATTGTCACCCTTCTTTTATTAAAATCACCATCCGTTCTCTATGTCTTCATAACGTCATTGTTATTGTGTGGCGTATATGTATTTGATACTCTATTGTGCCGGTGTGTATGTGCCCAGGTAAATAAATAATTCGATTGTATCAGCCGTTACGGAGTGGGTGTTATTCATATGTGGTCCAGTTCACGAAGTCCTAGGTGGCTACCTGGTTACAGTATTATTATTGGGTTTTTTCTGTACATAGGAAAGGTGTTACCGTGTGTAATTTGCATTTGCTTATATAAGACTGTATCACATATGTGTTCTCTATAATCCTCTCTTGTGTTCAATATTTATGGTTTTTCAGTATTTTTTTCTGTTGTATTATTAATACAGTTACTCACTTATTATGTCATTTGTCAAAAATTAAACAATCATATGGTTCAATTCATATGGCTAATCGATCGCTAAAAGTGCACTAGTTTTCCCAAACCCTATCATATGACCTTTATTTCCTTTGCAGTTGTACTATCATAACTGATAAAAGATTTATTTTTTGTAGCATTTAAGCGTGAAATGTTGTAGATGCAACTGCCGTCATCGTAAGGTAATCAAAGGATTATCAGTTGAAGGTTGTGCAGATTGTTGACTTTAAATTGATATCATGAATGGATCGATGTTACAGTACCATTGAAAACCTCGAAGCAGTGGACGGCCGTTTCGTCCTAGTGTGGAACTCCTCAACAGTGCGCATCTACGGTCCCGCACATGGGATACGAACGCAGGACCTTCTGTCTCGCGCATGAACGCTTAAACTCTAGACTACTGAGCCGACATCCAACGGCGTTACTGTCTAATTTCATCCGATCCACGACATTGCATGTCCGTCCACCATTGTCTTCAGTGAGTAACTCTTACAGCAGGCACTGTTGGACTCCTGTGGTCACGACTCAGTGGTATAGAGATGAAGTGTTCATTCGCGAGACCGGAGGCCCTGTGTTTGAGTCCCACGTGCCAGACCGTAGATGCGCACTGTTGAGGAGTTCCACACTAGGACGGAACGGCCGTCCACTGCTTCGAGGTTTTCAATGGTAGTGTAACATTGATCCATTCATGACATCGATTTAAAGTCAACAATATCCACAACCCTATACTGATAATTATCATGTGCTCACTAGTGACTGACTTGAAGACGGATCTCTTGGAGTTCTAGTGAGAAGCTGTGGTCAGTGGAGGCAATCACTCACTGGAGACAATGGTGTACGGGCACTCAATATCTTAAATTTTTTTAATCAAAGGATTGTTTGTTTTTTAGTTTCTCTTTTCGTTTTCGATATGTTTTCATAACTTGTCAACAATGTGCACCTCGCAACCCTGTTTACAATGTAAATGGATTCAGCTACTACCTTGCTTTATGGATTTCATTGTTATTGGTCACTACAAACCATCATTTGTTTTTTGTATTTTAAAGTTTTGTTCCTGACAACTGTCTAATCTCAAATTGTTTGACTTTTTCAGGTACTGAATCTGTCTATCCAGTGAAATATCAATATATGTTACTCTGTTTTGCTTTGTTCAACAATTCTAGTTTGTACATTATTCATTATATTGTTTCGGCATTCAAATATAGTTTGTTGCTATTTTTGATATATTTATCAATAAAGTTACTGTAATACCTATTCTCCATCCTACTTGCACGTTTGATTCCTCTTTAATATTGGCTTAGTAAAACTTTGTTTACTGGCTTAATAGTTTTAGGTGATTTGTATTTCTTTTATATACACCTTTTTCTTGCATTTTTTTAACACTTCATCTCAGTGTAACCATAAAAACCACGTAAAATGTCGACATTCAAAAATTGTATAAATTCCTGAATCATAGAATATAGCTTTTTTTCTTTCTTCTATATATTAACAAAAAGTTCATTTTAATGACTTCAATGGACCGATGGTAAGCAATTTTCTACTAAGTTATCTTAGCTATGATATCATTTGTAAACATGCATATGGGAAGTGTTCATTTGTAATAAAATTGACTACGGATTTAGAAAAATTGTCATTTCGATACATGCATATGACAAATCTATCACTGAGACGCTTACTGCTCACTGCCTAGCCTCTTCCTATAACTCTAGCTCATTTTTACATTTCAGCCAAGACAACAGAAAAGAGGCTCGAAATGCGAGTAAAAATTCCAAGGTTATGTACAAAAAGTCCATTGTATTCATAGTTTCATGTGATCTCCAAGAAACTTGTGGAAATATAGTAGATAGAGTCACAATGTAGGTGATTATGCTATCAAGGTGTGGTACCTTATCCTTCATTTTCCTATGTATTTCTGAAAATATTCTTTACTCCACCGATTAAGTAAAATGTTCCTGAAATTGTCAGTCCAAATCCCAGACTAGTAGTCAGTATCAGTGGCGATAAGAAAAATTGCGTCGAGTGTATGATTCGAGGGAAAAGTACAGTTTAGCGTAATAAAAACAAAGGTAAGAGGAATTTAAAATCTCAGAATTTGAAAGGAAGATAAAGGGTGGACGTACCTGCCCCATTGCAAACGATTTTGAGCCACTTCATTCAATCTGTAATGTGACGTTCTGTTCATTACTCCTCTACTGTTAGTACATCGTGTCATTCAGTATGCCCAATTCTTTAGGTAGCTATTGAGTTCTGAACTTGAGTGTCACCTAGTATGTGAGGCTGTGGTTCCTATTTCTTCTGAGTGGAAGTTTATACTTGTCTTGAATCATAGGGCACAAATTATAGCAAAACATCGATGTCATATTCGATTATCATATGTATTACAGACGTTCTCTGTCAACAACAAGCTGGATTTATTGATTATTTAATTAGCCGTTTTAATAAGGTTCATTTTTCCTTTGTGGTGTTTACTTATTGACTTCTGTTGTGAACCGTTTATGCTAACTCACCAAATCACTAAGTTACATCATCAATGGCAATCTATTCGGGAAGTTGTGATTGATTATTGGCTGACTGATATATTCGGTGTCACGTCAGAAACCGACGACCTCTACCCAGTCCAGTAGTCGGGACATAATATGTATTGAGTGAGGAGCTGACATGACATAAAACATTTTGAAGACAGGTAATCCGATATTGGCAGCTACTAAGGTTAATGTAACAAATATTTTATTGTACCCTGGTATTGATTACACAATGCTGACTTGGAATTCTTATGAGATATTCAGACACAAAATGACTGTCTCAGTTTATTCTGACTCCGATTTGAAGAAAGCGTATCGCAAGTTCTCAATTAGTCCAATCAGTTTCCGAAAGTTCAATGTTCACGGGTGAATGAAGTGAGGTTGCCACCTTAGTCTCTGTTAGCGGGACATAGACGGATTAAAGCATGCTCAATTCACGATTGCTTTGGTGCACGCTGATTGGCTAATTCCTATCCAATCAGCACTAGTCGATAGTTGGAGAATACTCTAGAATCTTCTACTGACGTTTTCTCTATTGTGCTTCTGACTTGCTTCTTACTTCCATCTAACCTTGTTATTTGGAATATAATCTCTTTCCTGCTCAACCGTGTTTTGATTTTGGGACTTGTCGAGTAAATCGGTGTCCGAGAATACTAAGCAATGGGAATAGCTGGGTCATAACCGTAAGAAAAGAGGTTTATAACAGTCTCTCTCAAACTATAGTTACTATGAAGAAAATCCGTTATACAATGTGAAAATAAAAGCTGGAGTCGGAAGTTAACAATCAGGGAAATATGTATTTGAGCAGTATCTACATAGGGCTAAGGTGCATTCCGTGCGGACTTGTTTGGAAGCAGTGTGATTGACCATTTCTTAGCCAATCACAGCTAGTTGGCAATTGACGGTTGCTATAGTATCTTCTCGTTTAAAAATGGTAAGTATACTAATGTTTTTTTCCGTGGTCGATAACTCCACCAGGAGGACATGAGAACCAAGTGAGGAGCTGATATAACATCAGACCATCATTTGCTGGTCGCCAAGATGAAATTGAAACTCAAGAAGCACTGGACAACAAGACGGACAACACCACAAAAGTTAAATACGGCTTTTCTTCAGGATACTGACAAACTCAACAAATTCAAGATTGTCCTCAGCAATAGATTCCAGGCAGTTCATGATCTACTCAATGGAGAGGAGACTACTATGGAGAGCAGCTGGAAAGGGATAAAAGAGGCGATCACTTCAACATGTAATGAGGTTCTGGATCGCAAGAAGCACCATCACAAGGAATGGATCACTGTTGATACACTGGATAAGATTCGAGAAAGGAGTAACAAGAAGGCAGCAATCAATACCAGTCGAATGAGAGCAGAAAAAGCCAAGGCACAAGCTGAATATACAGAAGTAAACAAGCAGGTGAAGAGGAGCATCAGAACCGACAAACGTAAATATGTGGAAGATTAAACAGCGAGGGCGGAAAAGGCTGCCAGAGAATGAAACATGAGACAACTGTATGACACAACAAAGAAACTCTGGAAATCACCTTAAACCAGAACGACCAGTGAAAAGCAAGGAAGGCGAGGTAATCACCAACATTGGAAAACAACAAAAGAGGTGGGTAGAACACTTCAAAGAACTCTTAAATCGACCAGCCCACTGAACCCACCCAATATTGAAGAAGCATCCACGGACCTCCCAATCGATGTTGGCCCACCAACAACTGAAGAGATAAGCATGGCCATCAGACAAATCGAGAGTGGCAAAGCAGCGGGACCAGAGAGAAAAATGAACAATAATTGGATGGAACTAGAAAAGAAGGCCCAGGACAGAGTGTCGGTGAATACTGGCCGGCGGCCTATGCTCCATCGGGAGTAACAGGTGTAATTATGTAAGTTTTCTTCTATGGTCCATGCTCATATTCAAGCTTCTTTATTTAAAATAGGACCACGTTCCTGTTCAACCGTGTCCTAATCTAGCCATCAGTCGAAGTAATCTGTCCGAAGATTACTTATCTATAAGCGTAAGCGAGTAGCATATAGACAGATGTTAACAGAGTATCACTTTAAAATCTCTATTGTAATACATTTTGTGTACATGAATAAATAACGATAATGACTCGTGATATTTTTAAAATGTAGACCACATACATCAGTGGTTAATGTAGTCATATTTGTTAAGAAATGAACGTGAGTACATTAGAGGTTCTATAATTTAATGCTCACTCAGGTTTTCTTGTATTTTCTGCAGTGGCAAATCACTCTGAACTCGTTAAATAAATAACCACGTATATTTCAAGAATAATGTGGTGTTTGTACAAACTAACGATGCGTAGCCGTATATGTGTAGATTTTGGGCTCAGTCAGATGCACAGCATTCAGTTAAACAATGTCCAAGTTTAATGAGACCTGGAAGTTCATAATCTGGCCAGAGTTTATGATTTTCAGTACTCAAATTTGGAATGAGGACATACTTGATATTAAGTTCAAAACCGGAAACCTGTGATCAGTGCACTTTCAACACATGCACGCCATTTTAGTAAATGTCTGATATTTATGCATGCAATTATATAGTATGGACTAAAACTCATTTTTGAAAGTCGGTTCGGAAATTCTAATCATTTTAGGGAGATGACACAGTCTAGTGTCATCGGAGATCCTGTGGTTGATATCAATAAAACTTCAACTACGAAACCAGTCTTTTCACTTAGTGGGACTGGAAGATGGTATGGTTTACAGTACTAAAGTCTGAGTTGCGGATTATTAGCACTGGGCACAAACGTGTCGCAGTGTTAATAATTATTTAAAATAATACCAGGCAATTTTCCAGACGGGATAAACCAATGTTAATTTTGTAACTCTGATGCTTGGACGTACAGTCCATTTTTCCGTAGTGTAGAGCAAATTCGATGTCTGATCAGTAAATACCATGGGATCATGTGCCATACCAATTTATTTCTTCAGCCGGAAAATGTTGATATAGTGAAGAAACTGTGTATTGTCCAACAAGTTAACAAAATATAGTAATCTAATCTTCAGTAATAAAATACTCAACTTCTAGTTTTTTTTTGCTGAGGTTAGTACTCAAATTGCTTTTAGACTACATGAGGTAATTAACACGACCTATTTGGAAGTCATCTGAAATAAAATACTGTTAAAATGATGACAAGCAACCTTCTCTTAAAACAGTACTATAGACTTAACTTTTGAGTGTTAATACTAAGAAAGCACATGTGAATAAATACGTTGTGTTGCAGTTATTACTGGACACGCAGACAATTTATCACGTGAGGTAAGTTGACACACGACTGGCTACATCTTGAAGTGGATCTAGAAGCATACTGTCAACTACAAAAGGATTGGATCTCATAATTACATTGTAAAACTTAAGTCGACTACATATAAAATTGTCATGAAAACTTATGTCCCTTGATAATGCCGGTCTACTAATCTGTATTGCTGCAAGTATGAAGTAGTGGTCAAAATTCTACGAAACGTTTATTATACATAATGTTTATCACGATGCGTTAGGTCAATAGAGGTTATCGTAATTTATTGTTGCAGTATAATTGTCTGTCGCTTTTAAACAAAAACACTTGTATACATCAAGACTGTGGAATATCCTCTTTGTGTGCAACTTTTACAATCGGAGTAATCTGTGGTAGGAAGTTGTTTTCGAAATTGATTGTCATCAAACCTATCAAAAATTGCATTTCAGGTGAAAGACATATTTTCTATTTACTTGTTGGAGTACTTCGTCTTATGTCTATAAATGTTCTGAAGGTCTTCGATTGTATACCGAGCTCGAAGTGTCCGGAACATTCTGTGACTATTCAAACGAATAAACTGAACGCTGTACAGAAAATTGTTTGATCATGTAGAGAAATTAACAATTTTCTGGCATAAGCATGTGATGCCAACTGTCATCTCCAGTGACCAAGTAACCTTTTAGCTAGTAGTTTCAATTTTTTAAACAACTACAGCACTCGACTGTGAATCTAAGTCATCTCAAATGGTCAGCTAACAGATGACAATATGGATGGCAGCATGTCTAGGACGTTCTGCATTTGCATTTGTCGGACACATAATTCGCCTCGTACTGCACATGTTCACCCTCAAAGAACTTATAACCCGGAGTTTCATACTTCAGATGAACCTGTGTAGAATTATGGTCTACTATGATATTAGTACTGCTCTAATAATAGATCTAATACTAAAATTGTAGATTTGTCATTGTATAACTGCCTAATCTAAAAGATCTTACGTGGAAGTTACATCATCGTCCACACCATCTCACTGCATCAACTATGTAAAACATTTCGAATTGATCTAGACTCGAATGAACTCGGTAGAGCGTCTAAACGATAAGCTCTTGTAGATCCCGTTACTTTTTCATTATCTTTCTTTCAGGTTATCTGCACTTTCCATCAACACACTCTCACTACACGCATATGTAATGCGTCTCGTCTAGCCAGGACTCTCTTAATTTGACGACTTGGTGATTCCAGACATTTGTTTGTACAGTTTTCAAGGGCCATTGCAAGTACATTGTGATCTGCAGCCCACGTATCCATCTAGAATAGCTGTTTCTACCAGATAACCTGAGAAGCGCTTGTCCAAATGTGAAATAAATCGTGAACAATGGTCAAAGCTACGCAGCGAACATTCAGTAAACACTTTCCGTTAGCACTAGTCAACAAACGTATGACTTGTTCAATGGCTGCCGGGCCTAAGTAAATGCGTACAATATTTTCACTTACATTTACCTTCTTACGAAAAGCTTTGCACATGTGGAAGTAGCACAGTAGAATTTTTGCATGCCTATATATCATACTGAGAGCCATCACTTGAGCTTGGGCACAGCCCATAGCGAACGATTTCATGTATGACTTATTACCCATAATGCCAGCAAACGTATCCGATATCTATTTCACGTTGCACCTCAGCTCCTTCCTCGTCCATGCAAAAAGTGCTGGATGATTACGGTCACAGTTGTCAGTGACTAGTAAAGGCAAAAATATTTATAAAGTCATTTATAAGTCTTTTTTATACCGTATGCTCGTCACCAGGTAGAGCACCTTGGACAGACTGTGGTGGTTCCCAAAAAAAGGAGCTTATAAACGGTATATCAATACACTAGTTTAATAATAATATACCAAAAAAATCAATAGTAAAAAAAACAGTGTCTGTCTGTGTGTAAAAACCAAGAGTAACAAAATATAGTTACGATACAAATGGTATATCATACAAACAGACAATAACAGTTACTATAGAATAAATGTTACTTGTGAGCTGCTTCGTGAGAACAACAACCACAAATAAGTTCACTCGATTGACGAAGGTTCCTCTGCAAGTAACTGCACCAACGGCGTATTGAGAAAGATTGCGCCCAATAGTATTATAATATAATAATCCGTGCCAGAATTCCAACGTGGTGTTCGGAATGGGCTAAAGAGGTGTTATAACACCATTATAGTCTTCAATCAAAAACCGTGCTCAGTAAAGCAGAAGAACAAATGGTGTAGATAGCGGTTTTTATTTTCAAACCTCGAAGTAGTAAAATCGTATATATTCATCGAAACAATTATCATCGTTATTAACAAGTAATACAGAAAAACAACAGATACTGAATAAAAATGTGGTTACATATAAAGTGTGACAAACTAGAGAGAAAATACAGTTTTTATTTTGTCTTTACCAAAAAAAAAACATATAACCCCCCCTTAGGGCATGCGTCGGTGGAAGTGTAGTGACTCACATTTATCACGAGAACACGACTGGTTTAATAAAAACAATTATTATTATAACCAGCTGTACCAGTGTTTGTTTTAACGTGCTTTTGTTTGACTGTGCTAATGACAGCTATTTTGTGCTTCCATTCTTTTACTTACACTTCGATTGTAACTTCGCGCGAATTCGGTTACCTTCTGTAACCAAGGTTGTATCCTGGCACGATCTCGGTATCCTTTCGATGCCACGAGATCGCCAGCAAATATACACCTCGACTTGGTCCATTAACTGCCTTCTGATATTTGGCTTCTCGGAGATTTTATGGATTTATTTGGTTACGTCCAACCTTCGCCTTCTGATTAACTTGGCACGTGTTTTTTGGTAGCGGTGATCATAGTTAATCTCAACTCGACGCCACGCTACAGAAGTATGCCCGACGTAAAACTCTATATGCTTTACAGGGAAAGGAAAATTACACAACGAAAAGAATAAACAAATGTTATAAAAAAATTCATACGTGTGTACATATTAACGAACAAAATGTTTCGCTTCTAGTAAAGAAAAAAAATTTTGTATCTTGTTTTTATGTATATAAAAGTTTTAACAACAATAACGGAGTGTATAATAACAATAATAATAATAATAATGATAATAATAATAACAATAATAATGTCATTAACAATAACGGTAATTACATTAATAATAATGTAAATACATGTATAAATAGTGTAGACAATTAGTGATAAACTGAACGAGTCCAACGAAGTTGAATATCGTTACACTATTACCAATAAACGTCATACGAAACGCATACACATGTAGAGAAAAACATAACGAATTTATCAATATTAGTAGTACACACGAAATGTTTATTTTTTAGAAAAAAAATTGCTCGCAAAAAATGTTATTAGTAACTTTGCTAATATGGATAGTTTTTCGTGCCTTAAGGTAACCCTCGTGCTATTGATAGAAGAAACCAGACAAGTAGTGAATAGGTCTTTATTTCGATCTTAGCGCGGTGACAGTGGAGCATGGGATTATCTGTTCAGACAAACAAAGGCTCTCAACATTCAATATAAGATAATAGGGAATATAACGCTTATAAAAAATAAGGAAGTGAATGAATACTTGAACAATACTGTTTCAGCATATGCTTGGTTGTTTGGGGTCACTTCTTAACCAACCAACCTAAGCTGTTACATTAGCTTCCCCCTAGAATCGACTTCCGTAGGAACGTCGGTTCGATTAACCTCACTATCGAAAACGCCTTAGTTCTATTTCTCATCCCAAGGGAAAATTATCAACTCGCTCACTGTTTGATTTACAATCAGTGACGACTGACGCTGTCAACGATAGTCCATGGATGTCTCTTCATTTACTAGCTTGTCATTTTGTTTTGTAGCATGTGATTTCTCCTACAACTATCGCCGATGGTTTGCTGCGTGCTTTCAAGAGAAAGTTTGAGAATGTGGAATAAGAATATCTGAGGAAGTGCCGCGAGCGGGCTACCCAACACCATGTTGGTGAGGTACGATTTTTCCGTGCTCAGACCGGCTATCAGGTGTTTACTCACCTGCCTCTTGAGTCGCCCTCAAGTAAAAAGTAAAGAAGAATCTACTTCAAAGGTAATGGTGAAAATCAAGCAAACCTGAAGAACTGCTCCACTGCCTGCATAAAATAATAAGATACAAAATGGAAATACATAAATGTAATTGATAATTGTTCGGTTCCATGTAAGTGCTTGGTCTCCAGAACGGATTGGTATTCTGGAAGAGAATAGACATAGTGTAGATATCTTGTGCACGAAAAACCATGAAAACAAAAAAAATACTCTTTTGTAATGCATATATGTAAAAGGGTGAACTTGCTAGAAGTTGGACTCTTTAACAAAATCGATCAAACGCATGACCTTGAGCCTGTGATGACCGCGTTTTACAACTAGGTGCGTAACCAAGGGTGCATCAGAATACTCCACGAAACGGAAAAGAATATACGGTTAAGAAGCAAAAAAATTGTGTAGAGTATGCGGATCAAGTACAGTTGTGTCAAATACCCTTTTCTTGTTTGATTTAGGTATGCATGATATATTGAAGCAATATATCGTCAATTCATCCAAGTAACGAATTGGTTTGCACCTCAGAAGTGTGTAAGTCCTATTACTCATTAGTATTATGAGTGATTAATTGGTGTAAGGAAATATTGAAGTCACTTCCTCCGTGGTCTGATGTGGCTTAACGGCTAAGCACGCGGTCTAGCATTCAGGAGGGCAGAGGTTCGAGTGCGTGTGGGGCCTGCGTTTTTGTTCACCAGACCCACCTTCAATACGATGTTTGTTGCCCGTAAGTCGCGCACATATGAGAGAAAAAATGACAAGAGGACAGATTGATATATCAAAGTGCCATATTGGAAAAGTATAAGTCCTTTGTTTACATGAATATTATTACTATAGAAAAAAAACTACAAGTTTAGTAAATTTCCATTTTACGTTATATTTAAAACAAAGAATATATATATTTATATCAGTTATTGACATAAAATGTCTTTTTTATAACGCTAATGTTAAGTTCCAGGACTTTGTATGGACCACTAATAATAATTGGTTTAACGTTAGCATAGTCGTGATATTCATATTGTCAGTTCAATGTTATGATTACTAAACAGTTCCCTTATAAGTTGTTTAAAATTAGGTATGTGGAATCAATGCGGCTGACATAGTAACCTTACAGTAACGCACTGTACTATATCTTCACGGTTATTGATTCTTAAATGTCAGAAATTAAAAAAAATCTGAATATTGCCAATAAAGATGGGTTATATGATCACACTGAAAAGCATGCTGCAGGGAAACTGGTTAAGTCATTACGTAAGTTTCCTAAACATGAAAAAAAATGATGAGAACTTTAATAAGTACTTGACCATGGTTTAATCCAAAATGTTTTGTCTAGAAAACTACTTATTAATAGTAGTATTAATCGTATCAAGCTACTAAACATATCCTCAACCGAAAACTTTTAGAAGTAGTTCATATGGTATATATGTATAGCCAGTCTACGTGAAAAATGTATATAAATATATAAGAAGTACAGCTAACATAGTTAATTAACCAGAAAAAGAAATTATAAAACTCGCCTGGGTTGCTTTTTGAATTCGTTGTATTTGCCAGTGTTAGTTGTATGAGTTTGATTAAAATCCTCAGCCATCGTTTCGGAATACCTAGCTTATGTGTCCAGTATTTTAAAAAAAATATTTAACATAACACGTATATATCAAAGGTAAAAGGTCTGGGGAGTTGTAGGTGAGGCGGAATGAGGAAAAAAATTTTTTTAAGTAAATGCAGGGTCTGATTAGCTACGTGGTTAGATTTTATCCTGCAGCCGAAACTGTCAACATCCTTGACTGACTAATCGGATGTGCCCAGCGAACCGTTTTAGTCATTTGTAAAGATTTATCATCTTTACATTTCGATTCCGTAATGGATTTGTCAGTTAAACGATCTAACAACACGTATGGTGGTTCATGATCTAGATAAGCCGGCTTTAGCCTATCAATACTTACTGTGTCGATGTTTCCATGTTTTTCTATCACGAAATATTTAGATTTTCTTGAGACGACTTTGAAAGGACCTTCAAATGGAGGACTGAGTGGTGCTTTTATTTTGTCACATCTTATCCAGACGTGCGTGCAATTGCTTAGGTCTTTAGGTATATATACGGCGCGCGATTGTTCACGAGTATTAATCGGCTTAATTTTAGACATGTGGTCCCGTAGTTGATCTACATAATTTTCTAAATTAAGTTTTTGACTGTTAGTATTAGGGTTAATAAATTCACCTGGTAGTCTCAGAGTTGTTCCGAAAACCAGTTCCGCAGCTGAACACTGTGCGTCAGTTTTGACAGATGTTCGTATTCCCAACATAACTAACGGTAGGAATTCTGTCCACTGATTGGGGTTTGAGTGAGATATAAGGGCGGTTTTTAGCTGACGGTGAAAACGTTCTACCATCCCATTAGCCTGAGGATGATATGCAGTGCAGCGTATCCTATTGGAGCCTAGAAGTTTAGCCAAGTTATTAAATAGTTCGGATTCGAATTGCGCTCCTCTATCCGTCGTTATTGTTATGGGTGTACCAAAAATGGTTACCCAGTTCTGCATGAAAACTTTGGCTACTGTTTCCGCTGTGATGTCCGCTATCGGGATGGCTATAGGGAATCTGGTAAATCGATCTATGCATGTAAAAAGATAATTAAAACCGTTTGAACGTGGTAAAGGACCTACCAAGTCGATATGCACATGGGCAAAACGTGCATCTGGTTGCGAGAAAACACCTATGGGTGAATTTGTGTGACGATTAATCTTTGATTGTTGACATGCTGAACACTCTCTAACCCATTTGTGTACATCCTTCTGTAAATTCGGCCATATATATCTGGCATTGATTAGTTTTGTTGAAGCTTTCGCGCCAGGATGAGACAAAGAATGAAAGTTATTATATATCAACTTTCGCATATTTTTGGGAACGAAAGGTCGCGGCATTGCCTTGGTCGTGTCACAATAAATTAGAATACCATCGATAGGTGATGGGAATTGTTTTAAATTAAGACTTGAATTGTTTGTTTTAAGTAGGTTTTGTAATTCTAGGTCCTGCTCTTGTTCGTGTCTTAACGTCTCGAAGTTTACTGTAGACTGCTGTAGCACGTTCATTTCTAGTCTGGATAAAGCATCTGCCGCCTGATTGTCCTGACCTTTGACATGTCGGATATCGCTTGTGAACTGTGATATATAGTCAAGGTGTCGGACTTCTCGAGGTGAGTATTTATCGGCTCTCGCTTTTAATGCATTCGTCAGTGGTTTGTGATCCGTAAAGACTATAAATTCCCTACCTTCTAACATGTGTCGGAAGTGTTTAATGGTCAGGTAGATTGCAAGAAGTTCTCGCCCGAAGGTAGAATACCTTGTTTCGGCTGGAGCGAGTCTTTTCGAGAAGAAAGCAATTGGTTTCCAGGCGTTTTTAACCAGTTGGTTAAGGGTACCGCCTACTGCTTTATCTGAAGCATCCACCATCAAAGCAAGTGGGGAAAGAGAATTCGGATATATCAACGTAGTTGCTTGAGCCAGTTTATCTTTAAGCTGTTTAATAGCTTCGATGGCGTCAGAAGACAGTTTGAATTCTTTTGGTTTTCCTTTAAGTGAATCTGTCAAAGGTTGCATTAATTGTGCACAACCTGGTATGAATCTGCGATAAAAGTTAATTAGGCCTAGAAAACTTCTCAGTTGTGTTAGAGAACTAGGTACGGGGTATTGTTTGATGGTATCCACTTCTTTTTTGATAGGTTTAATCCCTTCTGGGCTTATTGTGTGACCGAGAAATTCTAAAGTTTGAACACCGAAAACACACTTACTTTGATGTATGTTTATTCCATGTTCATCCAGTCTTTTCAACACTGCTTGTACATGCTGTTCGTGTGATTGCAAATCGGGGCTGGCAATTAACAAGTCGTCTATATACCCCTGCGCAAATGGCATATCTCGAAGTAGGTTATCTATGAATCTTTGAAATGTCTGTGCCGCATTTCTCAGGCCGAATGGCATGCGTACAAACTCGAATAAGCCAAAGGGTGTAGTAATAGCTGTCTTGGGAATATCTTCATCAGCCACCGGGATATTGTGATATGCCCTGACTAAGTCAATTTTAGTGAATATGTTCATACCCTGTAAACCGTTGGTGAAATCTTGGATATGAGGTATTGGGTACCTATCTGGTACGGTTTGACGGTTTAGGGCTCTGTAATCCCCGCACGGTCGCCAGTCACCTTCATTCTTCTTTGGGACCATATGCAAAGGGGATGCCCATTGACTATCAGAGGGACGGATAATACCCAATTGTAGCATATAATCAAACTCGGCCCTAGCGATTTTGAGCTTATCTGGTGCTAGTCTCCTGGGTTTTGCAAACACCGGTGCACCTTCGGTTTTGATAGTGTGACTCACTTTTAGTTTGTCTTTAGAAGGCTGTGGGTTTGGTTTAGTTAAGTTTGGAAATTCCGCGAGTATATCTTGGAATTTCGCTGTTGTTACTGGGGAGTTTGAATCAAGTTAAGAGAGCTGATGTGACTTTCTTTGCCTTTTGTGTAATACGAAGTTTCTTTTAGTGTTAATCGCCGTTTCTTGGTGTCAACTAGAAATTCGTATCTCTCTAGAAAGTCCATCCCCAGTATTGCCAGATCTAAGTCGGCTACCGTGAAAACCCAAGGGAATTGCCTCCTGAACCCCAAATCTAGGGTTAAAGTTTTCTGCCCAAATGTCGCAATTTTAGTTTTATTTGCAGCTTGAAGTGTAATTGATGATGTTTCTCGACTAATCTCAGTTTTATTTTGAGGGATGATGCTAAGAGCAGCGCCAGTATCCACCAAGAAATTCAAGCCAGAGTTTCTGTCTCTAACATAAAACAAGCGACTGTTTAGGCGCCCCTCCTCAGTCGTCGCGACCTGGGGAGGGGTTACTCGTTTCCCGCTGTCTTAGAATTATGCTTAGGCCAGGCGCATGGTTGCATGCACTTGGTTGAGTTGACACCAAACTTCCAGTGGTACCAACAAAACTGCCCAGATTGTCTGGACATTTGTGACCTGTTTTGTGACTTGGATCGTGGTCGTTGTGGTGACCTGCTCCTGTTTCTATGACCCATTTGCATTCTGGTGACAGCCTCAGTGAGACTCTTAACACTCGCAATGAGTCCTTCTATTACGGGGTCTTTTGCTGATTCTACTTTTTGTGTGTGATTTATTGTGCCTGATCCAGTTGGAGGACCTCTTTCCATTATTCTGTCGGCTATACGCGCTAAATGAGATAATGAGGTTTCAGGATCTTGTGCATCCAAACAGTGTTGGACGTAGCATGGGAGAGCTTGTATCCATCCTTGTTTTAGGACTGCTTCACCCACTGTGTTATCACCCACTAAGACTTGGAGGTGACGTAAAAACTGTGACGGCGACCGATCACCTAGTGTTTCACCTTGAAAAAGTCTTTGGATTCTTTGACTATCTGATAATGATAAACGGTTCATTATCTCTCGTCTTAAGATGGTGTATGGTTGTGGTGATGGTGGATCTAAAATCAAGTCACGGACTTCTTTGGCGACTGAAGGAGGAAGGATAGAACACAAGTCTCTATAGCGAATCCCTTCAGATTTGATATTGTGTCTCGTGAAATAATGCTCTAGTTGAGCAAACCACAACTCAGGATCACTACGATCAAATTCTGGAAGTCGGGATTTCGTAGTCATAACAGTGTCTATCTCCACTGGTGACAAATCCTCCAGATTATGGGTTTCTATTGAGTCTGACATGAGGTATGTGACAAATATAGCAATAAAGTTAGCACGAAAAATGGTTACTATAACACGAATAACTTAAGATAATACGGAATAAACTAGTTATATACTCAAATTAGTTTACGGATAATCAGGTCTACTTTTACGATTAAGTAAAAAAAATGTTAATAACAGAAATGAGGTTAAATTTGTGTTCAAAAAGGGCTCACCAATTTCGTGCCTTAAGTAACCCTCGTGCTATTGATAGAAGAAACCAGACAAGTAGTGAATAGGTCTTTATTTCGATCTTAGCGCGGTCACAGTGGAGCATGGGATTATCTGTTCAGACAAACAAAGGCTCTCAACATTCAATATAAGATAATAGGGAATATAACGCTTATAAAAAATAAGGAAGTGAATGAATACTTGAACAATACTGTTTCAGCATATGCTTGGTTGTTTGGGGTCACTTCTTAACCAACCAACCTAAGCTGTTACAAGTTAACCACATTACAGAAAATGACAAAATAAAGATTAAGTAATGAATTCAACATAACGTTTGGGAAAATGTACATGTCTTCCTGAACGAGTTGATTTCGTAGAAGTTAAGGTGGCGGAACTAGGAGCTAAATTTGTGGGGGCTGTAACTTTATAATCGTCTGTTTTATGAAGTGTTGACTTCGTAGAAGTAGGTGAAGAATTATTTGGAAACACAGGAAACTGCGTTGTGAAACTGCTGCTGTCTTTAGACGGCTTTCGGCTGTCATGTGTTTCGGACTCTACAAAAGCAGATTTTATCCTGTCAATTGAAACCGTTTACTTTTTCCGTTTTCATTGATTGTAAAATATTTTGTTTGCCTCCCAACTACTTCATACAGTCCTTCATAAGGGTGTTGTAGAGGACGTCTTACGGAGTCAACACGAACAAATACAAATTTACACGTATCTAGATGCTTGCTAACTTGCTCTTTTAAAACAACTGGCCGGGATGCAACAGGCTTAATGTTATTCATATGGCTCATTAGTCTCTCGCAAAAGGAAGTGGGATCCGTACATACGGGTTTGCCATTATGCGTCACTAGTTGACCCGGTAAGGTTAAATTACTTCCATAGACGAGCTGTGCAGGAGTACATTGGAGGTCTTCTTTAATTGTGGAACGTATGCTTAGTAAAATAAGAGGTAGAGATTCACTCCATCTAGAAACATCAGGTTGTGCCATCAATGAGCTTTTAGTTGTCTGTGGAATCGTTCCACTAGTCCATTCGCTGCTGGATGGTATGCTGTTGTAGTGATGTGATGGATTCCTAAAATGCGGGTAAATTCATTGAAGAGGTGGGATTGGAACTGTGAACCTCTGTCAGAAGTAACTGTAGAAGGTACACCAAAATTAGCGATCCATCTGTCGAGGAATACAGCAGCAACATTTTCCGCGGAGATATCTTTTATTGGGCATGCAATTGGCCATCTAGTGAAACAGTCCACTGAGGTAAAAATGTAAGTGAATCCGTTAGATGGAGGCACAGGACCCACTAAATCAACATGAACGTGTTGAAAACGATGATCGGGTAGACTAAATGTTGACGGTGTTGTAATCGTATGTCTATGTATTTTACTGCGCTGACATTGTACACAAGTCCTGGTTCATTTTTTTATATTTGCATTCATCTTTGGCCAAACAAATCTTTCGGCAATCAGTTTCACAGTGGCACGAATCCCTGGATGCGATAGTGAGTGAAGACAATCAAAAACTTTTTCTGTACACTATTGGCACAAAAGGTCTGTGCGTTCACGTCGGGCTCACCAGATTTGTGGTGGTTCCAGTTGAAGTATCACAAATGATAGTAAAGTCAGAATGCGGTATAGGGACACTTTTTAAGGGCAGGCTCGAACTTTGTTTACAAGCATCAAGGTCAGGATCATCTGTCTGCAAACGTGCCATGTCTAATAAATCGATTCCTTTGGTGAAGGAAATTGCATCGACGTTGAAACGTGACAAAGTATCCGCGACAACATTTGACTCACCTTTTACAAACCGTATGTTGGTCGAAAATTGGGAAATATAATTCAGTTGTCGCATTTCTCTAGGTGAATAACGGTCACTTTTCGCGTTAAAAGCATAGGTTAAAGGTTTGTGATCAGTGAGTATCACAAAGTCTCTGCCTTGCAGCAAGTGGTTAAAATGTTTAACAGCTAGATAAATAGCCAATAGTTCTCTACCAAAAGTGCTATATCGAGTTTGGGTTGGTTCTAGCTTCTTTGAAAAGAAGGCAAGTGGTTTGACCTCATTATTCACTCGCTAATGTAGTTCCGCACCTACTGCTGCCTGTGATGCATCTGTACACAGGATTAGTGTTGCTTCCGGATCAGGGCTTAAGTAGGTCAGCATGGCAGTAGAAGCGATTGCTGTTTTAGCTGCAGAAAAGGCATCTTTCGCTTGGGAGGGTAATGTGAACTTTTTGACTTTACCTTTTAACACCTCCGTCAAAGGTTGTAAAATGGCTGAGCAATGTGGAATAAAGCGACGATAAAAATTGATCATCCCCAAGAAACGTCGAAGTTTATTCCATGAGTCTGGTTCTGGAAAATTCTTGATGGCTTCTATTTTTGTATCCAAAGGTTTAATTCCACGTTTGTCGATCAAGTGACCTAAAAACTCTAAACTCTCAACTCCGAAAATACATTTGGATGGGTTAATCACTATGCCATATTTCTGAAATCTTTCGAATAATTGATGTAGGTGATCAGCGTGTTCATGGAGCGAACTGCTAGCTATTAATACATCATCAATATACACGAAAACAAAATCTAGGCCTTTAGTGACCTCATCCATAAATCGTTGAAATGTTTGTGCGGCGTTCTTTAATCCAAAAGGCATTCTTAGGAATTCAAACAAACCAAATGGAGTAATGATGGCTGTTTTTGCAATGTCCTCGGATGCTACTGGTATCTGGTGATACGCTCGCACAAGATCGATTTTAGAAAAAATTTGCTTGCCATGTAAAGTGAGAGAAAAATCATGTAAATGAGGGATTGGGTAACGATCCGGTAATGTTAGGTTGTTCAATGATCTATAATCACCAAAAGGTCGCCAATCTTGGTCTCGCTTGGGCACCATGTGGAGTGGGGATGCCCAGGGGCTACTTGACGGACGTATTATACCTAGCTGCATCATATGATCAAACTCAGCTTTTGCAACATTCAGTTTGTCCGGTGGTAATCGGCGTGGACGTGCCGAAGTTGGTTGACCTTTTGTGATGATCCGGTGTACTACAGAATGTTGGACAGTGTTTTCACTGTAGTCTGGTTTCGTTATTTTGGGAAATTTAGATAGAATGGTGGCGAATGTGTCGTTTTCTGGGGTGTCAATTTTAATACTATGTATGTGGTAGTCCGACTGAATTCCCTGGATTTGAAGGTTCGTGCAGGAATCAATAAGTTTTCTTCTCTTAACGTCAACTAGTAGGTTGTAGAAACTTAGAAAATCTGCACCTAGTATAGGGTGACGGACATCCGCAATAATGAATACCCAGGTTAAATTACGTCTAATTCCCAAGTCTAATGTTAGAATTTGTTCACCAAATGTCTTTATTTCGGTTTTATTAGCTGCTCTTAGAGTATATTTTCCACTCTTAGCAATGGGTTTGTTGGCTAAGGTAACTGGGATGACATTGACTTCAGCTCCAGTATCTACTAAGAATTTGTACCTTGAAGTTTTATCAAGAACATGGAAAATACGAGTAGGCGCATGGCCAGAAATATTTGTCGCTACCATGGTTTTGTTGACACGTTTTGGTGAGGAAAATGACTTGAAAAATTTACAAGACGTAACACATTTCCTAGTTTTGTCACCATATTTTCTATGGTACCAGAACATGTCGTCGTTTTTATTTCCTTTTGAGTTATCTCGATTTTTACTCCCCCGAGAACTAGAGTGAGGTCTTGTAGATGTGAAATTGGAGATTAATAATTGTAATGCATCTAGTTTATTTTCAAGACTGGCAACAGTTCGTTCGTGATGTGCTCGTAGTTCGCCTAACTCAGCAGTTAACGATGCTATGGTAGGAGTTTTCTTGTCGTTCGAAGTTTCTGATATTGTCTGTACGTAAGGTGTAGTACAGGGTGTAATTTCTAGAATTTTATCGGCCAGGCTAGCAAGACTTTCTAAATCTAATGGTTGGCTAGAAGCGCGGAGAATTTGCCTAAATACTGTTGGCAAACGTTGTAGCCAAATATTCTTGAGGAAAGCATCATCAAATTTATAAGGGCCAGCCAATTGTCTCATGTGGCGTAATGATTGAGACGGTGGCTTGTCGCCTGGCTCACATTCGTGCAGTAATTGTTGTAATCTCTTTTCATCCGATAATGAGGTAAGTTGGATAATTGCCTGCTTCAACTGATCATATGGATTAGATGCAGGAATATTTTCTATCAAATCTGATACCTCAGATGCTACTTCGGTACGCAGTAGTCCAAGCACGAAAGAGTATTTTGATGTTTGTGAGAGTATATTACGACGCTGGAACTGTACTTCCACTTGGACAAAGCAAAAGCGCTCGTGTCAGGTTGAAGGTCAGCCAAAAACAGGTGTAGATGGAGAATGCGGTTCCTGAATTTGCTCGTCGTTTGTACAAAGAGTGGCGTGATTTTACAGCTGAACCAATCGAATGTATCCAGTTGATGCTCAGTGAGCAAGATATGACGGAAGTTCGAGTCGTACTTGACGGTCTCGTTGGTACCCCTTATGGTGGTGGGAAATTCCGTCTGAAGATGTTGATTCCTATGCAGTATCCGATGGAACCACCGAAGGCTTACTTTTTCACGAAGATATTCCACCCAAACCTAGCACCAAACACCGGAGAGGTTCGCGTAAACACACTGAAGAAGGATTCGAAATCCAATTTAGGACTACGACATATCCTTCTAACTATAAGGTGTTTGTTGATAGAACCCAATCCAGAATCAGCTCTTAATATGGAGGCTGGAAAATTGCTATTAGATTACAGTGAATATGTGGCAGAAGCTCGGCTCCTCACAGAAGTACATGTTTACTGGCACGTTAAGGAACAAGAGAAAGTCAGTAGTCAGAAGTTGCATCAAGACGACCATGCAGTTGTCGATATGTCAGGAAATTCGACTGATGCGCATACACATTATAAAGTGACACAACGCAATGAGTCATGGGATATGATGTGTACAAACATATACGCTCATATAAAAACAATAAAGACTGATAAACGAATAACTGACAAGGTCAAAATATGACTCAAATAGGATGAATAGAATGGAATGTCCGAAAGCTAGAATAAGATAAATGGGCTTAAAATAATGACTGACACTACATAGCCCCCTTGTAAAAAAATAGCATATTTAAAAAAAGTCTGTTTTCGAAAATAACAGTGAAGTGATGCGTAGTTAACGTTAACTGTAAGTAGCACATTTATCAGGTTTAGAGCGTGTAGCTCCGTCGAAAGGTTATCCTGGTTCATGCCTTTGGTTTCGGAAGTGTACATTACAAATATACAAAAAACAATTACTACCAAAAGGAAAGTAACACCGTAGCGTATGAGTGAACTTGAAATTAGTTTCTAAAAAAAATTTACGGGCTCACAAGATTTGTGGTGGTTCCAAACAAAAGGAGCTTATAAACGGTATATCAATACACTAGTTTAATAATAATATACCAAAAAAATCAATAGTAAAAAAAACAGTGTCTGTCTGTGTGTAAAAACCAAGAGTAACAAAATATAGTTACGATACAAATGGTATATCATACAAACAGACAATAACAGTTACTATAGAATAAATGTTACTCAAAATCAAGAAACATTTATCTGCATTGTACGACACAATTACACACTCATACGGCTTTTCAGTGTATCCACCACCTTAGAATTTCCTTTTAACACAAAGTATGAATTCGAAAACAACTTATAAATGCCGTATTAGAACATGTTGATTCAACACTACTACTGTCAGACACGGTTGCGACACACTAAAACAAGAAAGAAGTTATATCTGGCTACAGAATACAAAGCAACAAACAATAACTGGAATGGTCCAACGATAAGAATTTGAAACAAACTAAACAGTGGTTAAAAACTCGCATTATATGGCAAATCACGATTTCATATGTCCTAGAGCACATCTTCGTACTGTTCCAATAAGGAAAATCACCCGTCTCATCACCCCCCACCCAGTCGTGCAAACAAAGGTGAGGTGATTTTAGACAGGCCTGAGTTTTAACTTACGCCCCTGATAATGTGTAAAATGTGCAAGGAAACACATGTCTTTACATGTTTCTCGTGTTGGATATAAGTTAGCCTAGAAGTGTAGTTATCTCTTTCGTTTTGGCGACCAATAAGAGATTTTCTCTAGGTGGTCATTCCATATTTCAAAGGCCTAGGGTCGGTGGCGTGTCTGTGAACCACATCAACGTAGTGGTATGTTTGCTTTTAGGATATCTGCGTATTTTAGAAAATACCGAATGACTTGTAGTCATTAGTATCATATGTTTTTGTCTACTTTAAGCTAAGTAAAACCTTTTTGCTGTGCTGTTTAATTTTCAACGGTTGGCTGAGAGTAAGTGAGTTTATATATTTCATATTATTGTGACTGTCCTAATTTCTACCCGATTTGTTCAATAGTAATAATGCGTTAAGTATTCTTAAAACTATTTGGACAAACCTGATGGATACCCTTCCACAGACAGTTTCACCTTAAAGTTTATTGACATGAGATGTAACCGAAGATGTTTTGAAAAATCTACAACGTGAAAGAAAACATAGTTTTGATAAGTACAGATAACTTGTACTCCTTACGCCATCTTACGAGGTGAAGTAATCTGTATTGAGTTATGCAAACAGCCTTTTGATTTCCTTAAGTGCACGTTGGGTGTAATGCAAAAAAAACGATGGTAATTAGAAGTATTCACATTGATTTACGAAGTAAGAATTCCCAGAATAATCCATTTCAAACCAGCAGAACTAGATGAGCGTATCTAAACGTCTCATGTTTGTAATTCAAATTAGCCAAGGAATAGAGTACAAAGGAACCATCAACTAGTGAAAACACCATAAAGCTCAGTGTAATTTGGTATTATCGGTAAGTCGTCAGGCCGTTAAATGGTATGTGAAAGCTCAAGTCTAAGTTTCACGTCTGTGATTCCGTGCGTCGTTTGAAGGTATGCCATATGGTCATTTAATTCGGTTCAAAACCACCCATATATAAAATTCGTCATGGTATACAATCCATGGTTTAGCATTAGTCAGGTCAGACAAAATTACTGACATCCGTGAGTTAGATTATATAGGAGATGTATCCGAAAAGAAAATCATTTGAATTCTCGTCTTACGCTGTCCTATATGATCAGTGTACTCTATCGAAATGGGATGTTAAGGGAGCTTTATTCGGAAAACCGGATTTAAATGAAATCTCGCTTTCCAACCTTGAGCTAACTTTTGTGACGAATCTCTCGATCGGGAATATATAATTAATTGCACTGTCATATATCAAAACTGTGCCAGTTGTTCTAGTTTTGTCATAATGTGCTTAGATAATCCCTTGTAGTGACTCACCTTTATCACGAGAACACGACTGGTTTAATAAAAACAATTATTATCGTAACCAACTGTACCAGTGTTTGTTTTAATGTGCTTTTGTTTAACTGTGCTAATGACAGCTATTTTGTGCTTCCATTACCTTCCATCATTGTTCCGCGGTTTTTGGTGCTGTTCGCACGTACTCCTGTCTTCTGCTTCCACTTGTACCACTTCTTGGCACGATCTCGGTATTCGTTCAATACAACGAGATCGCCAACGAAATAAATCTGGTTACGTTCGATCTTCGCATTCTGATTTATCTGGCACGTGTTTCTTGGTAGCGGTGTTCATAGTTAATCTCAACTCGACACCACGCTACAATTGGTGATCCCAAAGTTTGGAACACGCCTCAACTTCTGGTCAAATCTTCCAAAGAAGCCAATTCGGTGAGTCTATGATTTATCTATCCACGTCTGTCGTATATTTTCATATTTTTTAATATATAATATACTCGACATGACGGATAACGATAAGAATAGTATTAATATAATAGACTCACATGTGTGTATACAGAATCCTTGTTACTTTTTATTCGCGTGACGATGAATTCCACGCTTTATTCGAGAAATTTTCCTCTATTAACTATTCTCCTTGCTGAACCGGCTGCTTGGTACGGAATGCATTCGCATACGCATTACGTTTGCCTCCCAGCATCAATGGTTAAGTTGAACGGTTTCATTACCAACTTAAAAGTGCTCTACGAGCACACGAGAACGACAACTGGTACGAAACCTTATCGCTCGTCCTCTTAGGTATTCGAACGAGCTTGAAGGCAGATATACAATGTTCCGCCGCTGAACTGGTATGCGGCACGACATTGCGTCTGCCCGGAGAATTCACACCACGGAGCAGACCTAATTTCGGTAAATCAGACTACGTCCATCGACTGTCTGCATTTATGCGAACGCTGTCTCCGGTGTCAACTCGAATACAACATCGACAGGTCGCTCTCCCTCGAGAGTTATCTACCTGTTCACATGTTTTTGTACGAGTAGATTCGGTACGCAAACCTTTGCAACAACCTTACGAAGGCCCTTTTCACGTGATCGCTCGTCACGAAAAGACCTTCAAGGTTGATCGACATGGCCGCGTCGAGATCGTCAGCATTGATCGTCTCAAACCAGCACACGTCGATGACAGTGCCCTATCTGGTAACCTGAGATTCAATGCTAGACCTATCAAACCTACTAGCGGGATCCTTAAATCTTCTTCAGGTCCCACGCTAGATATATCTGAGACCTCATTCTCACGTCCCAGTCAACAGCACGCGTCATCTGCACCGTCTACGGACGAGACGACAGTCTCACGTCCAGATCAGCAGACCACGCCGCCCTTGGCTCACGCGACGCGAACGAGACTACCGTCTCACGTTCCGGTCGCCGAGTACGGTTACCCGTACGCTTCCGCGACTAGTCGCACATTGAACAACCGATACGGTGTAGGATTATTCCTATGCTACACGCATGCTACACTCTTCTCTTTTTTGATTTTCTTTTTGTTTCCTGAGCCCACGCCTTCGACCATCTCCGTTTGGTTCCGTCGACTTCAGTCAACTTTGGCGAAAGCTGGCCTGATCACCCACGCTCTTGTCAACGTACTCAGTCGATATATTGGTTTCGAATGCTTGGCATACGCTTGGTCTCGAACTTGGTCGTTATGGTCGCTTCTGGTTCATCGGCTCAACGTGGTTTCGTCCTACGTCTGCAGCGTTTCTGGTCCGGACCCTACGAACGCCATCTTCAGATTCTGGATACAAACCACTCTGGTAGCATGCCAACTCAAGCAACAAATACAGCACATCGCTCCTGGTACCGTTCTCCGAAAACGACCTTCGTTGGCAACTCGACGATCAACGATCGCTTTCCTGTTCGCCAATTCTTCCGTCCTACAATCGCTCGTCAGCCGATCAGTCCCACGATTCAAACCGCTATTTATCGAAAGTGTAAACCCTTTCTAGCGGGGGGCTCCTGTAGTGACTCACATTTATCACGAGAACACGACTGGTTTAATAAAAACAATTATTATTATAACCAACTGTACCAGTGTTTGTTTTAACGTGCTTTTGTTTGACTGTGCTAATGACAGCTATTTTGTGCTTCCATTCTTTTACTTACACTTCGATTGTAACTTCGCGCGAATTCGGTTACCTTCTGTAACCAAGGTTGTATCCTGGCACGATCTCGGTATCCTTTCGATGCCACGAGATCGCCAGCGAATATACATCCTCGACTTGGTCCATTAACTGCCTTCTGATATTTGGCTTCTCGGAGATTTTATGGATTTATTTGGTTACGTTCAACCTTCGCCTTCTGATTAACTTGGCACGTGTTTCTTGGTAGCGGTGTTCATAGTTAACCTCAACTCGAAACCACGCTACACCCTAATGTGAGAAATTCACGTTTAGCCAGAGACGCTACTCTGATTTTGAGATTTGTCCTCACAATTTTTACCGGCTTTGAGGCAAACGAACAATTTACTAATGGCTTAAGGAAAACCCCAGAATATCTCCAAGGTCGGGAGACTGGGAGATCACGCGTCTTTCGATTGTAGGGTTGGTGGACTTTTTAGACTGGATGGCATACTTTACATAGATGGAGTCTTGACATTCAACAATGCACTGTTCATTGTTAATAAGATCTTAGATTCAACCCCGTGTCAGCCTTCTTCAACTTTCCTGTTTCCAAATGACTTCTATCCGTTACTGCCAAAAAACAAAGTTGTAATCTGGACTGCTCACCTGCAACCCAGTTTTTGCCCACTTTTAATCAATGTATACCTAGACGGAACTATGGACAAATTTAGGTTGCCATGTTTCTCTCGAGCTATAAGTACCGTGATTTATAACCAGCACCATGATAATGGGTCAGTAGTCACGTACCACAGTAAACACTGTACTTTTAATAATGTTTTTGGAGTGTTTGGCTGAAAGTATACCGACAGAAAGATACAAGTCAGGGTGCTAACCTGCGCTCGGGCTGGGTTAAGCCGTTCTCGAGGACATGACAACGGCTGGTGCTATCCTTCAGTGAGTCGTCACAATTCTACAAAAACAACGGGGTCGTATTTACTTATCATTACTCCAAATGGAACTTGACTATTTCTTATTGCAAAATAAACTGTCGCACTTCGATCATGTACAATTCCTAAACAAGCTTCTAGTGATAGCACAGTCATTTCCAGCATCCTGTAATGATCTTTCAGACGACTGGCTAACCATTGTGAATCACAGTTTGAAGTAAAATGATGTTAAAATTGAGTAACCTGAGGAATCTTCGTGGTTTTTTAAAAAACCTCACAAAGTATAATCTCATTTTAATTATTTCTCATACGGAATACAGTCGAAATCACAGTTTTATAACAGGCGTGCTCAGAAACTTACAGACTCCATGAAAAAATTTTCACTTCTTACGATGTAGTTTTATTACTTACTTATCCAGTCCTAAAGAAACATTTTCGAATTCACCAAATGTTTAGCCTTGTCCTTGATGACAACGAAATGTCACAAACATGTTCACATTCAGGCTGTAAGACACACCTGATCTGATCGATGAGCAGACAAACATCCAAGACAATCGATAAAACCGAAAGATCCAACACACAAACTCATACTAGCTGCCATTGCTAGAGTGAAATATGGTCAGAGCCTTCAGGTAAGATAATATAGTAATAACGAACAATGAGTCGCGATATGTAATAAGTTGGAATGGTTTCAAATGACGGAACGGAAGTCGAATCTAGAACAGTGAAGGATGTTTATTGGAATGGAAAGTTCATTGAAAGAGCATAACGTTTTAAGAGACTTCCATAACCATATCTTTTGTGTCTGCTTTTTATTTTTTATTATTTGATGCCGGCTTCTAGCTCACAATGTAAAAGTCCGGATCAGTGATTCATAATATAATGGGAAGCCAGCATAAAATTGGAAACGCGAAACTGAGTAGCGAGCTTAGAAGAACAACCCTAGTATCACTTAATGATCGCTTCGCGAACAGTGATTTATTTTTTCATTTATTTGTTTTTTCCTTTTGATAGTACATGTGTTACCATTTACTCTTATTTTATTTTCCCAAACACGCTTAATAAACTGGTTAAGTATTTCATGTTTCTTTTCCTCATTTTTTATTGTTTTTTCTTTTTCTTTCCTTAAAACCAACTCAGTATTTCTCTAAATTCTACTAAACCTTGTTAAGTATGGTGAATATTATGAAAACATTATCAAAACTTGCATATAAAATCATTTCAGAGGAAATACAAAATATTTCCCTCACAACATTTACATACCAATAAGCTGTTTGGGAATGGTAACGATATGACTACGGAGACATATCCGATTGAAATGCAAAGAAGAAGGGAAAGGAAAACTAAATTCAGAATCTAATGTGGTTTGAACATTTATGGTTTTCGTGATATCTGAGTAGGGCACAGATGCGTCCACGCATCCTGAGAGATTAGTGCAAACAAGGGCTCCATCAAGAAATCTCATAAACGTACATAGTCCATCTGACATGAATGCTTAGGAGGGAAGACTGTTCTACATTAATGCATACCTTATGAGGAGGAAGTTTTTCCGAGATTTTGACCCATATTTTCGAACTTTGATAGTGGACACTTTGTATCGAAGGTCGTACATATGTGGGATTTTGGCAAGAAATCTATCACATGTGGAGTAAGTAAGTTACTTAAAGAGCATGAAGCAGAGAATCAAATGAGATCTAAACCTCTTTTTCTGGACGGTTTTAAGTCCTAGGATATGGAATCGGGAACGGTGGTCAGTTAGCAAGTCAGTTTCAAGCACTTTATGAGTGAAATCACATTGTGTTCCTTTCACCTGCAGAAATCGAATAGGCGTAAGGTGGAAAATAAAAACGAACAGTATTCAATGATAAGTCTTACACACATCTCATAAAGAATGACTCCGGACTCATTTTAAAGAAGTTATGAAGATTGAAGCTTAGCAATCTCCTCATTTTATATGCTCTAGTTGAGATATATCCAGAAAAGTTAATACTGTGCGGGTGATGCACCACAACGTCAGTTATTAGCGTGGGTTTGAGCGTTGTGCTCTCTTTAAGTCTTAATTTTATTTTAACACATGTGTCCCCTGTGTTGAGTTTTACGCTCCAGCACTTATGCCAGTTGAGTTCATTCTGGATTGTTTGCATAGTACTGCTTACATTACGAACGTCGGTTTTATAATGAATTTTAAGTCATCGGTGTAAAGTTAGGTTATACTGTATTGAAGCAGCTGCACATGTTGTTGGTGGAGATCGTAAAGAGCAATAGACTTAAGACACTACTCTGCGCAACACCACTGGTCATCGTTCGAAGTATAGTTGTTGTGGAGTTAATTTCAGTTGTTTGGAATCCATTTGTGAGAAAAACAACCCATTCCTGTAAGGGGCTTGTAATCCCAACTGATTTAAGTCTGTTGATTAGCATTTTACATATGACCGTTTGGTCACGATACATCACATCGTCGTATAGTATGGGATTAATGTTTTGATCTGTACTCTTTTTAAGCGCCTTTTAAGCAAATTATATACATTTTGGGATTTGGATGCGGTAGTGAGTTCAGTACGTTCTGCTTTTAGTTTATGTTTTTTATGCTGAGTTCACATATGACCAAATACTGAGTATATTTGGTGCAGGGCACCGAATTCTTTTGACATAAAATACATCCTTTTTATTTTTTTGAAGCATGTTCTAGATTTTTAGTTGATTTAGTTGTTTTAAAGTCCATTTTGGAGGGAATAGTAGTGTCTAATGAGTACTTGGTCGTAGTATTGAATATTTCCAATATTTTCAAAAGCTTACCACTGGTAAAAACAGCTCCAGTCAGAGCGCTTCATTAGAAATTTAAAGCTTCCACCATCAGCATGTGTATAGTCTCGATGTTGAGAACACGTAGTTATTGTTTTTGATTTGTTAAACCTTGCAAGAAACGGTAGAATGCAGAGGACTATTTTATGATCATCGGAGTGAAAATTTTCGCCAACCACCACAGATGTCTGTGTGACATTGTGTCAGAATATCAAGTCGCGAGTGTTGTGCCATGGTGAAGGTAGAAGTACATGTTGCTACTAAACGTGTATGTCTAAGGAACCAAATTTTTTACAATGAACGATGGATTGGAGCGTGTCTTGCAGTTGATGCTGAGAAGGTTGAAATCGCCACAAATAATTTTTCAGGCAAACTCAAGGAGGGGGGCAGACTTAGCAAATGACTCACTTATAGCAGTTTCAGCTGAACTAGGAGTGTTTGTAGCTCAATATACACATACATCTAGCCTGTTGCATTCATGAACCGGATAATTTTCAAACCTATCATATGATCGAGTTCATTTTTGGCCAGTATCAGCTTTTCGACAGCTAGCTGGTGCGCTTTCGAGAATACAGACTGTCTCGTGATCGTTATGTGTTTTGTAACATGGCTGGCTACACGGTAGTTTCGGCTGTATTTTGTAAAGTTAAGAACGCCTTTTGAGTGTTGGTTGGAAGTGTCGACCAACAGTAATGCCTGCTAATTAATGTTCGATTGGGTCGATGACCAGGTTTTTATTTGTATCAGGTCATTTGTACTGAGATTTATAGTCTAGTTTTGTGCCACTTGAAGCTTTTTGCTGACATGACAACCCTTGGTTCTAGGGGGTTTTCATGATCTCAAGAATTCAGTCGGCACATGCAGCCAATTCGTCTGCGGAGTTATTTTTGAACGAGAAAAAAATTCCGAGGAAACAAAGATAAAATCGAGACACGTAACACCTAAAACTTTACTACAAGGGACGAACTGACGGTTTATCGTTCGGTGTGCCAGATTACAATAGGCTGGCCACCGAAGGAGTCACGGGTATTGATGACTTGGAAACACTGTTAACTGTAACGAATTTTCACTCAAATATTCCGGAGCCAGTTATATACAAAAGTTCGAGAGAAGAAATGTGAAAGCATATTCCGGAAAATATTAGTTAACACAGGTTTTTTCAACCCAAACCGACTAGTTCTCGCAAGTGTTGCGCGACATGGCATACCCCTTGGTGATCTGGTATGTATATTTTAACGAGCTCTCTCAGCTAGGGGTGCTGCGTCCTGCAAAATTAATGAGGCCGGGACTGATGATGAAACCTCATATAACTATTTGTCCTGTGGGTTTGTTTACTGGTAAACATGAAGAAAGTATATTAGTTTACATAGTAATGAGAGATCCAAGTGCGCGCTCTATCGAAAAGGACAGTGGTATTATTTCTCGTTGAGTTAATTAACTGTTTTGATCGTAAATTACGCATCAAAACTACTGTTTACACTTTAATTGCATCTACCCCAGTTAAAGTGATATTTTATTGAGTTTTTCGATTTTGCTTCTGTGTATTTATTGCATCGAAGCATACTTGGTCGACTTTTACTTGGTTTATTTAGTTAAGGTTTGAAAATCCTTTTACATATCCTGTTTTTGTCACCGTTCTAGTTGATTTTCAAGATGGCTAGGTCTACTCATAAATGTGGACAACCATACTGCTTATTTCCCGTGGATGAAGGGATGCAATGTGATGAGTGTAATAAGTGGTTCCATAAGATGTGCACCCGATTAAGCCCCACTGCATATAAAAGGTGTTCAAAGCCCAACTCTCATTGGCTTTGTAGTTTTTGTTGCTCGAGCAAAACATTGCTTATCCAGGAAGCAATTAGTCTCCTGGTGTTGGCTAATAAGAAGGTTGATGAGGGCTGTACTGATAACATTGGTACGGATGGCGAAGATTGCGTTAGTGTCGTAAGTGCTATCACGGCGCAAGCCAGACATCTACCTGTGCAACCCGCAGTTAAACGTTCTCCCCCGAAACGATCAGTGAGTGACACGTCATTAGACGTTGGTGGCCATATTGCTACAGCAGCAACCGGTGACCCAGATAAAACAATTACTGTCCCGAGTTGTTCTAATGTAGACGTTTCGACTGATGGAAAATGGATGACGCGAAAACGCAGAAGAGTAGGAAAGATAGCTAAAACTAATGACTGTTTACTTGGTAAGTCCTTGGTGGACTCTCAGACCAATCCGCCAAAGTCCATAGTAAAGCTTCGTCTGACATTGTTGTGAGTCATTCGCTTGACTCCCAGGACTCTGTTAAAATAAAAACTAATCGTAAGCTACCAGTAGTTAAAATACAGGATCTAACGTCACGGTCGAAAGCTGTGAACACAGTTTCAAAAGAAGCTAAACCCATCCCTAGTTTAATTATTTGGAATCTAGAGGAGTCGAAAGACAACGACCCTGCTAAAAGACACGCACATGACCTACAGTTAGTGGAGTCTGTGGTAAGGAATGTACTACCTGAAGAGGTTTCAGGGGTACATATTACAAAAGTAATACGACTTGGTAAATGGGTTGGAGGCGAGACCCAACCAAGAAGAATCCTGAAGCTGGTTCTCGGGAGTTTTGAAGAAAGAGACATATTATTGAAAAGCGCACTAAAAACTCGTGCCTCAAATATCCGTATTCGACCAGATTGGCCGCTTGAGGATCGAATCAAGTGGAAGAATGCTCTTACGGAGTTGAGGACTCGCAAATTAAATGGCGAAAATAACCTTACCATTAAGGGTTTTCGGGTAGTCAGGTCTTGGAAGCCAATGCTTCCGAGGCCTGTATGGGTAGAACGATTGATTTCCAAAACACCTTAAGTGTGTGCTACACGAACGCTCGTAGTCTTAGAAATAAAACGTCCGAGCTAAGTCTGATGGTGCAAGAATTATGTCCCGATATAATCGTTGTTACAGAAACTTGGTTCACCGTTGATATAGACTGTTCTCCTTTCATTGCTGGTTATATCTGTATCAGAAGTGATAGAGTTTCAAGTCGCAAGGGGGAGGTATAATATTATACGTTAGGGATCACTTTCGTATACAATCAACCATATCGGAGGCTCATATCAGTGGCACATGTGAGGTTGCATGTTGTAAGATTAAATCTAGAAATGGGTTAGTGACTATAGGGGGAATATACCGTAGTCCGTCTTGTCTGGCTGACGACTTTATCCTAAGACACATCTGTTCTTGGAGTATGGCAGAATGTTGTCTCATCATTGGGGACTTCAACGCACCGCATATCAACTGGATAGAGCTTACAGCTCCAGGTAGTGGTTTCGATAGCGACCTTTTATCTACCGTTATTCAGTGTGCACTTGTACAATGTATCACAAAACCGACACATATTGATTTGCATCATGTTCCGTCACTGCTGGACCTCGCCCTCACCCACCACTCTGAGGATGTCTTTGATATCCAGCACCTTCCTCCACTAGTGAACAGTGATCACGTTGTAATTCACTTTAAGTTTAGGACACATGGTATACAATTCGTATCTGCTCCACCCCGTCCCAATATCTGGCGAGCTAATATTCCGGAAATCAGAAACCGTGCTATCTCGACTGATTGGTCGGTCGACGCGGATGGATTGATCGAAGATGAATGGAATAAGTTTAAGGCTACATTCGAGTCCGTAACGTCGCCGTTTATCCCATGGTCAGCACGTAAGCTATCACATTGCCCTCCATGGATTAATAAGGAAACCCGGAAGCTGTTAAAGCGTAGGAAACATTTCTGGGACTTATTCTTGTTGACAGGTCATGCACCATTTAAGCGTGAGTATCAAAAATACCGTAATATCTGTAAGAAAACCATAGCGAAATCCCGTACCACTTACGAACGACAGTTAGTATATGATAGCCGTACTTGTCCGAAACGATTGTTTTCGTATGTTAAACGGCAAATGAAACGTAGTGATGGTATTCCCCCGTTGCTGTTACACGAAAATTCAGAATTACTAGCTGAATCAGATCGAGCAAAAGCTGAGACTTTTTCAGATTATTTTAGCGAAGTCTTCTCTACGTTTATTGTAACAAATACTTGTCCCACTCACACCGAGATACCAACCATTGAATCCGTACAGGTGACTGAGGAAACTGTCCTTCCGTTGATAACTAACCTCAAACCTGGTAAGATACCGGGCCCTGACGGGTTACATCCACGGTTGCTGTCATCTCTTGCGGACATTATTTCAAAACCGCTTGCGACACTCTTCAACATGTCCCTCTCACTCGCCCAACTCCCTAGAGATTGGAAGGACGCTATAGTTAGTCCTATATTTAAGGACGGTCAGCGACAGATAGTATCTAACTACCGGCCTGTCAGTCTAACTAGCATAGTCGTTAAGTTACTCGAAAAGATAATTCGGGTTAGGTTGCTAAGCCACATAGATTTACACAATCTGTTAGCTCCTGAGCAACACGGATTTCGTAACAAGCGTTCATGCTTGACTAACTTGCTTATTGCGAGGGAGGATTGGACAGCAGCCCTAGATCACGGTCTGTCTGTCGACGTGATATTCATAGATTTTAGCAAAGCGTTTGACAAGGTTTCACACGTAGGTCTTATGCAGAAGCTCACGAGCTTCGGAATAATAGGTACTGTACATGAGTGGATAGGAAATTTCTTATGTGACCGCAGACAGAGAGTTAGGGTCAATGGAACGCTATCCGATTGGAAGCCGGTCAAAAGTGGTGTACCCCAAGGCACCATCTTAGGCCCTCTGCTCTTCCTTCTCTACGTTAATGAGTTACCGCTGTTACTTAGGTCGTCGACATTATTGTTTGCGGATGATGTAAAAATCTGGAGAACAATAAAAAGTGCGGCTGATCATGTGGATCTTCAAGCTGACTTAGACGATTTAGTTAGATGGGCTCGAGAGTGGGGCTTAGAAATCAATGCTAGGAAGAGTGTACTAATGCACGTCGGTCACGGTAATAGTTACCGTTACACTATTGAGGGTAAACCTCTTCCATGCGTTCAAGAGCATAAGGACTTAGGAGTAATATTAAGTCATGACTTAAAAACAACTGCGCATTGCAAAGCAGCCGCTGTCAAAGGTTTTCGTGCGTTATGGTCACTTCGCCGAGCGTTCAAATCTTTTGACGAGGAAACGTTTCGAATTTTATATCCCATATATGTTAGACCACATTTAGAGTACTGTATCCAAGCAGCTAGCCCGTGTCTGGTAAAGGATACTAACTCCCTTGAGCGTGTCCAGCGTGTGGGAACGAAATTAGTGAAGGGTCTTTCTAGACTCCCTTACGATGAGCGCTTAAAACGCCTAAATCTTTTCCCCTTGTCGTATCGTAGGACACGAGGTGACCTTATACTGGCATTTCGTATCTTTAATTATGATTTGGGTGTTAATATGTCTTATCTTTTTGCTCCCTCCAGCACTAATAATCTCCGAGGTCATAGCAAGAAGGTTCATAAACCACGATCTAATAAACTTAAAGTGGGATCCCGTTTTTCTCATCGAGTAGTCAATCATTGGAACGCCTTACCCGAACAAGTGGTATCAGCCCCATCAGTGAATACTTTCAAGGAAAAGCTGGACCTTCACTGGAAAGCAATGTGTCAGGATTAACACAGGTTCATCAACCTACTATCCTTATTACTGAAGACTGAAGACTGAAGATACGACTACCTTCATTGACTAGGTAATAAAAAAACCCTTACTTTATTTAGTGCTATAGATCACAAAAAATAATACAGATGATATTATAATGGATATAGAAAGAGATTCTATTACTGTTTTAGAGCTTTGTTGTTTAGACTGTCATTACGCGCTCAAGGTCCTCAAGGTCTTTTGTGTTGCCAATGAGTGACAGTGCTAAGTAATATTCATGCAGTTTATTCGTCAATATATCACGTTGTTTCATCTTCAAATATGAAAGTGAAGAGATCTAAGGCATCGGACTTAGCTGAATCACTCAAGCACCTTAAAATGTAAGTCAGATTGGACATTTTCCAGCTACACCGTTTTTCTGTGCATTGGGACTAGGATTAGTTTCAGTGTCACGAATGAAAGTTAAGCTCTTAGTTTCATTTAAGGTATTTTCATTTTTAGACCAGTAGATCCGAACAGTCTGCACTTTGGGCAACTTAGTAGATAATCAAGTGTGATATATTTCACAGGTCTTAGAGTCAGATAAAAGTATTGTAGTTTGTCGAACTAATTAGTTTTTCCAAAATGTTTGGGGCTTTTTTGTCAGAATTTCAACTCGTTTCGCCCTGCGGTGGCCCCGTGTCTAGAGTAGGAGTTAGATACTGCTCAAATGATCTCGTCCCCTTTTTAAATATATTTTTGGGCAGAAATTTAATAGCAATGAAGCGTTAGTTTGGCTTTTTCGTTGTCCCACCCTGTTTATTCGGGAAATTACCACATGCCAGTGCATCAGTAGGCGAATCAGCATTTATAGGCGTTCCATCTACATTTGTCACCACCTATAACATGATTTCCTCGATAGATACTCAACTGTAGCTGTAAATCATAGTTATTAAGAATAAGAGGGATTCTCAGAATACTATTACATTATTATAGATGTCTTTGAATCACTAATCAGTTTCTGCGTTACTTATGACTGACTGTCAAATAATGTGTTCAAATGAAGAAATATGACGTAACCCATTTAAGAAGTTTAGTCTTAGGTTCTCGGATATGTTTTCTTTACTAGACGCTTAACTGTTAGGTAGGGAAATCAAGCATTCCCCTTGAAGCACTTGAGCTCAAATATTGTAAGTTTTCCATTGTAGTAGACCTAAATAAAACTCCGGGTCTAAACTTGGTTGGGCTGTGTTAGCGAATATGGTGTACATGATCTGATAAAACAGCTATCTTAGTAACTTCACAAATGGTTCTATTTGGTGAATCTTGGCATCTGCAGTAGGTCTTAATCAGCTACTAGCACTTAAATTTCTCAGGCATGCCGAGGAGTTACTATGTCAAAAGGTTTTATTCTCTGTTGTTAAACTGAGTTCGGGCGTATTGATCAACAGTGGATGCCAAATCTCAACTATTTGGCTCTGTCTGGTTAGACTGCGTTGGCCAACGCAACTCATCCGAAGGTTGATTCCACGTAGATGTATATAACGTCCGAATTTCTCTCATAGTTGCTTTAAAAAACTATGTTGATTTAAATATGAACCTTTTTTGAAATATCTTTATGGAGTCTCAGAAAATCTTTCAACAACTGACTCATATCCTCTATTTCACGTAGGGAGGTTTCCAAATGTAGGGTACCGGTTTACTTGTAATCGAGAGCCTGTGTATCATTTTGATGATAATTTTCTGGATTTTTGTATCCCTGAGTTACAGTCAAGCGCTAAATAATTGTCTTTTATACACTTTTATTGCTGAATTCTAACTGGTTTAAAAAATGTCTTATTAGTTGAGTCACTGATTTGAATCAGTTTAGTAGATAAACGTCTGAGTTTCATATCACTCCTAATGCTTTATTCTGTTTTTAATGGCTTATTTTTCGCATCTATCTTCTGTTTCTCATGTTTATTGCTTAGAATTAATCAACCTACCCAATATGCACTTTTTGTTAGAGTTGATCAAAATGATTTTTCTCTCGTCGATCAGTTCATATAAAAATTGCATTTCATCTATCGATCCGGATTGGATTGAGTTATCTTAACAACCCAAACCATGCGCACGACTCGCTATAAAAAGCCTCATTCATGACATGTATAAGACTGAAAAACTAATCAAGTTTTATAAGAGATATCTTTAAATTGTACAAGCCAAATACTTTTCAGGAGTACAGAGAATACTTTTCAACTTAACTTACTCTAAGCGAGTTTTAAGTGTCTAAATTTTTGTGGAAATCAACGTGTTTAAGATTTTAACATCTTTTGTTACTGTTATTTTGATTGGTATGCATATTTATGAGTGATTGACATTACTGAAATGTTATCACGGAAATTCGTTAATTATTTTGGAAATTTAAAATCAGCCATTCCCAGTAAATCTTTGGAATAATGAGTATGTTATTTCCGAAAATCTTGAGTGTTAATTATTTTGCTAATTCATACCCATTTTTTCATGCACTTTATGTTTAGTAGCGATCGCCGTTTTCGTCCCCAACTGAAGGGGTCTACACTCCACACACTTGCTTCTCTTAATGAAATATCTTCGGGCTGTAGATATAATTTTCGAAAGACACGGTCTGCTTCGTCAGCAACGGTTGTAAGTTACGGTTTTCGGTGTTGCAAAGCATGTGAATATTGTCGAGCTATCAGAAAAGCTGGTGCTGAAGGTGAAGTGATAGATAACAATTCAAATCAGGCGAGTACTTTGTATCCATGTTTGTCAGTAGAACATTCAAATACATCTGCAGACTGTTCTGAAAACACAGGATCCTTCTTAGAACCTCCTACTTCATCTACCAGAAGACCATCTGGCTACCTCTGTACAACACTCCCGCCCAAACCCTGCCATTCTAACTATAGAACCGTAGCATGTGACCTGCGCCCTTTGCATGTTTCCTCCTTCTTCGAACCCACCCATTTACGTCGATCTTATGGCAATGAGTTGAGTGAACTTGAACAAGACCATAGTTCGATCACTCAAAGTCCTTACAACACAACCAGCACAGATCACGGTGATCACCCTTTATGCTGCTGTCATGTCATTGGGTTTCATTTACCTCATCACTTACGTCTATATCGTCGACTGTACAGTCTTGTTGACCACCCTTGTGTAAGTCTATATTACCCTTGCAAACATCATGCATATAGACACACTACAGTACCCAGTGGCTGTTCCACGGGAGCAGCTACTTCCTTCCGTCGTTCTTTATCATCAAGGCATCGCCATACCATTACTCCAGTTTCAGTCCATCGATTTAGCATCGATTCACGGACCGCATCATGTTCTAAATCTTTAGATACTGAGTGCGATTCGGGACTGACAGATATATCTCCTGGATCCAACTATTGTAGTATTCATCAGCATACGGCAGTGCAATCGTGTTTACAGCAAAGTGCAGCTAAATACAAAAGTCAGCTCACTGAAAATCGTCTTGTTGGAACCCAGCGTTGTCGTAGAAATTCGGATCCAGAAAGTTGGCAGCAGTTTCGTAATTTACAATTCAGTGGACCGTCTCTATCTAGTGATATGAACGAGAATTTTGATTTGAATGTCTCTTACGACAGTGAATTTAACCGGACAGAAGAACCACCAAATAACTCACAGACTGATCAAACAGATGTATCCATTCGGTTTAGTACATTTAGGAACCGAGAGGTGAAAAATTTAGGGTAAGTTTAAATATTTCAGATATTATTTATAATTGTTTTTCTGTGTTTAAGTATTTTTCTAGCATTTTGTGAATGGTATTTCACTAGAATAGTAACATCTTGTGAATTAATGGGAAGTTTCATAAGTCTGGAGTTAATAATATAGAATGTTTCAGCAAATTTTCCTCAAAAAATCAACCTTTATGCGACAGACAACTTTAGTTATACTTGTAATCGCTCGTTTCGTTTATCGTATTTGAGTATAGTATACATCATGGGTTGACTTTAGCTGGATATATTCTTAAATGCTATGGAACACTAAGTGCATGTTTCGCTTAACATGGGACTTCACGATTCCCCCGAGAATTGAACTCAGGATCCTTAAGTTTCGTTTTAAGCACGTTGCTTCTAGATCATTCAGTCAGGAGTCAGTGCTTCATATTTCCAACCTTATTTGATTGGTGATATTGTACAACCAGTATTACGACTTTTCCTAGTGTTCCATAGTTTTCATTATTCATTTAGCCAAAATCAGTCCGTAATGTAAACAATCTTCATATTGAAAAAATGTTCACGTACTTCATGTTAATAGTATCCCCGTTTTCTAGTTAGTAAAGCTTCCAATTATTAGAGTGTTTGGAAACCGAGATTCATTATACATTCATACACTTTGAACATCACAAAAGTCCCCTTTCATCTTTATTTCTCTTGATCCTCATTATACTTATTGACAATATTTGCAACTCAGGTGGATGATTTCGTTATTATGTTCTCAAACTAGATGGCTTAGTTGAAATTTCATTGTACTTCTCAAAAACACGAGGACTATCTCAGTTTTCATTTCTTTCCACGATCATCAGAACTAGCTAACTTAACACTTGGAGTAACTGAAAAGCTCACTTTTACACCAAATAAGCGTTGACAGTATCCAGTACGGTGATGAAAACTATCTAGTTTCGAGAACAGAGTAACCTTTCATTGATATCATTACTTCTTAAGTTGAAGAACCTGAAAAGTTCCAGCTGTATTACTAGGACCAAGCTATCAACTGTTTGTTAGTCTTCATCATCCAAATGTATTAAATCAGATAGGAATCCTCTAACTGGAACCCAAAAATTGTGAAACACGATGACACCTGCTTTTAGTACGCGCTCATACTACAATGTAGTTTAGATGAGATCAGAGATGATTTTTGTCAAATTCGTCAGTCATTTCAAAAGACTCACCATACAGATGGGGACGTTAGTTAACGAGTTAAAGAGACAGTCAGAGAGCGTAATTAAAACAATGATTGTTGTAACGGTCGATGTCTGAAATCTGATATTCATACACGATGTGTTACGCGTTAAATCCCCCAGCTGACTACTTGATCGGGAAAGTATATTGGGTTACCGAATAAAATGCACAAATATGTACATATGCATACACATAATTCTACCCCTTAGGAAGCTAACCCATTTCTTAATCATTGAAATACACTTGTTCTTCAGGTCACTTCTGTTTTCCATCGACTGACCCTCTTATTAGATTACTTTTGATTGGCCCATCATATCGATTATCTTAAAGGTAACCCGACCGTTGTTGCTACCTTGACGTGGTGGTCGGGCTTGCCTATCGTGATGAAGCAACCGAGCTATACTGGCTGGAACAACCGTTCCTCAAGGTCCTACCATGTCAGACAGGTCGGTTGAAGAGCGGTAAGACTAAAAGCAACAAACCCAAGGTCCGAAGGCGAAGTCGTACTGCTGACTGTACAGAGGTGTGACAGCAGTAAGGTGTTTCCTTCAGACAACCAGCATGACAGCGATGCTGCCTTCCCACAAGGAGGGGTGGGGTTAGAAAAGGTCGACCCTAAAAATGCACACCTCGCCTTATCCCACGGATATCCGTCTCCGGCGGTAAGGTCTCAATAAGTACGGAGCTAACACAAAAATTACCCATAACAAGGTCGTGTGTGACCGACCTCAAGCAGTTGTCCCTTGGGCACTGCGGTCACGCTCTCAGTTCACTAAGACCACCTTTAATCCAATTTCCTTTTCAGGTACCTCCAGAACAACCCTTCCACGGTGTGGGCAACCGGGAAGTGATAACCGCCCTCATACTTCTAACAGCACTCAAGTCCACTGTATTCATAATCAACCTCCTCTTCAATTCCTATTATTCCTCCTACATCGACTTTCAACTCTGTATTTCCTCTCTCGGCTTCCACCTCAAGTGTCACCGTAGCCAACGATTCTAGTGCGCAAAACACTGTCCCAGGTCTACTGAAACCTCGCTCCAAACTACACATTGGAGCCTTCAACGTACGCACCCTATGTCAAATCGGTCAGCAGGCTTCCTTGGCTAAAACCCTAGAGTCTCTTTCCATTGATGTATGCTGTGTCTCCGAAACACGCATACAGGATTCCAGTGTGGTCATTCACTTGACCTCACCTCGGCAAGACGGAGAGCCAACGAGATACACCCTTCGTGTGTCCGGTGACCCGATGGCAAGTTCTCGTGGACTGGCAGGTGTAGGCATAGCACTAAGCATGAGGGCCGAACAAGCACTGCTAGAGTGGATCCCCGTCAACAGTCGTCTATGTGCTGTTCGGCTGAACGGCTACGTAAGAACTCGGAAGGATAGGGACACACGTCGTTGCCTTTTTGTCGTTTCTGCCTACGCTCCCACTGACTGCAGCTCAGATGAAGTGAAAGATGAATTTTACAGAAAGCTATCCGAACTTCTTCAGAAAGCTAAACGCTCAGACATAGTACTCGTAGCAGGTGATTTTAATGCTCAGATAGGCAGTTTAAACCAAACAGAAAGGCATTTAGGTGGATATTTTAGTATTCCGACACAGCGAACAGATAATGGTGATCGTCTGCTGCAGCTATGCTCAGACAATCGTTTATTTTTAGCAAACACAAATTTTAAGCATAAGGAGAGACATCGTCTAACATGGCGACCCCCTACACCAAACCAACGATGGACTCAAATAGACCATATTGCCATCAGTCATCGTTGGAGAGGGTCGGTAGAAGATTGTCGTTCATTCTGGAGCACCTGCTTGGACTCCGACCATGCCCTAATACGGGCACGCATCTGCTTGCGCCTCAATGGACGCAAAAAAGCCACATTAAAAAGACCCATTAGAACTGAGTTGAGTAACGAGAAAACCAAAAGTAGGTTCCAGGAACAACTGAGGTCACACTTAGTAGTTGTGAAGACGAGGCTGACCCAGATGTTGCTTGGAAGGACATACAAGCAGCTGTGGAAACAGCAGTGACATCTGTTAGTGACTTAAACCACAGAGTTACAAGGAACCAGTGGATTTCTTCAAGGTCTGTCACACTGATGGATTCTCGCAAACTCGTCCCATCAGGTTCTGAACATGATGAAGAGCGTAAACAAATCAGATCTAGGTTAAGAAAAAGTCTAAGGAACGACCGTGAGCAGTGGTGGGTAACGAAAGCAAAAGAGATGGAAAAGGCGGCGACTATAGGGAACACAAGACAGCTTTACAGACTAATAAAAGAAACTGGAATTAATAAGTCAAGTGTAAGTGAGATTATTTCGGAAAAAGATGATACTCTCATCTGCTCCCAGTCCAGACGTTTAGAACGATGGGCGGAACATTTTAGAGAACAGTTCAGCTGGCCTTCAGCTACTCTACAACTACCCTCCATTCCCAGACAGGTGAATGGAACATTGAAGTAGGTCCCCCAACTCTTGCTGAAGTTGAGAAGGCTATAGTTAATCTGAAACGAGGAAGGGCAGCTGGTCCAGATGGACTGGCTCCAGAAGTCTTTAAGGATGGTGGTCCAATTTTAGCGACTAGGTTGACTAATATTTTGGCTAAAATCTGGGAGTTAGACGTTATCCCATCTGACTGGTCGCAATCACTTATCGTCCCAATATATAAGAAAGGGTCAAAATCATCCTGTGACAACCACAGAGGGATTAGTTTAACAAACATAGTATCTAAAATACTGGCCTCGATAATTATCAAACGCCTAACTAAGACTCGTGAACTACAAACACGAGAGAACCAAGCTGGCTTTAGACCTGGTCGTGGCTGCATCGACCACATATTCACCATTCGTCAGGTTCTAGAACACAGGCATACCTATCGGCGTCCGACGATGGTGGTCTTTCTTGACTTAAAAGCAGCATTTGACTCTGTAGACCGCGAGACTCTGTGGCAGTGTCTGTCATTGAAAGGCGTACCTCAGAAGTACATAAACCTTGTGAAGGCTCTTTACTCGAACACTACTAGTCGAGTCAGGGCTTATGGCGAACTGTCATCTACTTTGCAACCTCAAGTGGTGTCCGTCAAGGCTGCCCACTTTCTCCATTTTTGTTTAACTTCATCATAGACCTATTGATGGAAATAACACTCTCGTCGACTGAATTCTCGGGTATTGATCTCCTTCCAGGAGGTCCACTTATCGACTTAGAATATGCAGATGACATAGTCCTGTTTGGTGAAGACGCTGACAAAATGCAGAGTCTTCTGGTAGCACTAAGCAACAATGCCAGAATGTTTGGGATGCGCTTCTCTCCCTCTAAATGCAAGTTGTTGCTTCAGGACTGGTCTGCGTCAACACCTGAACTAAGGATAGGGAGTGAAGTAGTCGAACGTGTTGACAACTTCACTTATCTTGGAAGTCTGATCAGCCCTAATGGGTTGGTGTCTGACGAAATCTCAGCACGGATTCGTAAAGCTCGTTTGGCTTTTGCCAACTTACGTCACCTTTGGCGGAGGCGAGATATCCGTCTATCAATAAAAGGACGAGTATACTGCGCGGCTGTCCGTTCTGTTTTAATTTACGGCAGCGAAACATGGCCCTTAAGAGTAGAAGACACCCGTAAGCTACTAGTATTTGACCACAGATGCCTTAGAAATATTGCTGGCATCTGCTGGGATCACCGGGTAAGTAATAGTGAGGTTAGACGCAGGGTATTAGGGAATGATGGTAAATCAGTTGATGAGGTTATGAATCTTCATCGACTGAGATGGTTGGGCCACGTATTACGTATGCCTGAACACCGATTACCGCGACGTGCAATGCTAACCGGTGTAGGGGATGGTTGGAAGAAAGTTAGGGGCGGCCAAACCAAAACGTGGCATCAGTGCCTGAAGTCACTAACTTCTAGTCTGAGCCATGTTGGTAGATGCAGACTACTTGGTTGGGGTCCGCGTGACTTTCGTAACCAATGGTTGGAGACCCTTGGTGACATGGCTCAGAATCGATCACAATGGCGTCGGTGTATACACTCTCTGTCTTCTCTTAAACTAAGAGATTAAGATCACTTCACATCTTTCTTTCTACGAACTAATTCTTTCTTCCTATACTATATCCTTATTGCAATCTTTCTCCTATATATTACCACCTTTGACCTAACCACTCCTATGAATCCAGTGTTCATCTTGCTGTGCTAATGAGGTATGGCAACCTGGGCCGATGCATACATGTGCCTGGTCCTACGTTGTAGCTGACTGACTGACTGAAAGGTAACCCTTCGGATCCTGTTTTGATAAAGTGATAATAGTGATCTACGATTTTGGTCCAGAGACCGATACGTTCCCCGATAACAGTTATTACAAACATGAAGAGGAGGTGGCTAAAGACATCATTCCATTAATGAACATAAGTTACAATCCCTTTAGTCATCTTTTTAGGAAAAACTGGATAGATAATTGAACATACAGTGATTTGTTTTCATATATATCTGCGGTTAGATAATTTCAACCAGCAGGATTCTGAGAAGGCTCTCCTTGTTCAATAAGAGGACTAAATCATGAGGTACAGGATTGTCTGGATAACTAATAAAGCATGAAAGTGACTGCTGTTTTGATATAGCTTGGTAAAGTATAGTCTTTTATCTGGAACTTAGTAAATAAAATAAAAATCCTTCTGCTAAAAGTTGCTGATAGTCAGTGCATTTCTTAAACCACGTGGATGTATAGACCAGACATAAATATGTTTTTCGACGTCTAGCTATAGTTGTATTCCTTGGTCTTAGGGCAACGTTCGAATCTGTTGGTCGTGATGTTTTGTGGCAGCGTCAGTCATCAAATGGCGTACCAAAGAAGTACATCAAGTTTGTAAAGCTTCTCTACTCGAACACTGCCAGTCGAGTCCGAGCTTATGGCGAACTGTTATCGAAATCGGTTACTTCAAGTGGTGTTTGTAAAGGTGGTTTGTTTTCCCCATTTTTATTTGATTTCGTCGTAGACATGCTTTAAGAGTTAACACTTTCATCGTCTTGCTTTCCAGGGTTGATCTTGGAATATGCAAATGATATAGTTCTATTTAATGAAGACGCTGACAAAATGAAGAGTCGTCTGACTACCTTAAGTAACAATGCAGTAATGTTTGGGATGAAGTTCTCTCTCCAAATGTGGAATGTTACTTCATGATTGACTTGTGTCATCACCTGCATAAATGATAGGGAGTGAAGTAGCTGAACGCATCGAGCGCTCCATTATCTTGCAAGTTTCATCATTCCTGATGGTCTGATGTCTGACGAAATCCCGGCACGGATTCAGAAGGCTCGATTGGCCTTAGCTAACTTGCGTCACTTGCGGTGTAGGTGCGACATCCGTCTTCTAACTAAAAGACTAGTTAACTGTACAGCAGTTCGGTATGTTCGACTTTATGAATGTGGAACATGACCATTAAGAACAAAGGATATTCGTAGGTTACTAGTATTCGATCATAAGTGTCTTCGAAGTATTGCTCATGCATTTTGGGACCATTGAGTAATCAAAAACCTGGGTTACGAATAGGATATTAGGATGAGAATGGGGAATCGATTGATGAGGTAGTGAATCTTCATCAACCGAGGTGGTTGGGATGTGTTGCGTATGCACAGCCGCCTCAACGGGCGATGTTGTGTGGTGCAGGAGTAGACTGGAAGAAATTTAAAGGCGACCGAACCAAAGCATGGCGTCGGTCCATGAAGTCGTTGACACTCGGATTGAGCCATGTTGACTGGTATAGACTATCTGGTTGGTGTCCGTGTGGTTATCATAACCAGTGATTAAGCACTTTGAATGGCATGGCTCAAAGCCACAGGTGCATCCATTCTTTATCTTTCCCTAACTTTTGAGAGTCTAAATACTTCACACTTAATTTTTATTTTCTTATTTTACTATTTTATAATTTATCGAATCGTATCCTCGATGCCTAATCTTTCCTATTACCACTAATAATGTGACTACGTCTATTATTCTGGTATTTAGCCTGACGCTTTCATGTCTTTGTGCTAATGGACCGATGTGCATACGTACCAGGTTTTAAGTTACAACTGACTAACTGACTGTAACCATCCGAACTCTTTTATGTCCGAACATTCCATATTGGCTGTTTGGCGAGGAACAAAACTAGAAGTTCCAATTGCTAAAACATCCCGACTGTACGGGAGTGTGACAGTGTCAAGGCGTTTTCCTCACACGACCATCTCTAACAATTCTGCCTTCCTACATAGGAAGAACTGGGCTAAGAAAAGTTTTCTGCTCCGAGTGTATCCGGCATCGGTTGTAAGGCCCGGAAAGATGGAGTTGATGCGGCAAGTGGCCGTGTGTGATCGACACCAAGTAGTTGTCTCTTGGTTGTTCTGTATACCCTCCAAAGGTCTACTAATGACTCAATTTCACCTACAGGTATCTCATAAAGCGATATCCTTTCATGCTCTGGACAACTGGAAAGTGAAAATCTCCCAGATACCTCTCACTGCTAATATGTAGTAGACGATTTTGTTGAGTTTTGACTTAAGCTGAATAAATAGTATAAATTATTGATGCCTTAAGTGCTTATTTTATTTATTCAGATCTAACTTACAGTTTCATGGAGCTGACCATCAATATGACGCCAAACTTTGTAATTCAGTTGTGGATAGTAATGGCGATAGAAATAATATTGATTATGAGTATGCTTTGCCGGATAGCAATACCCAATTTGCACGGCCGATTGTTGCAAAAACCACAACTAATTTCCCTGCATTTAATATTTCGAATTCTGTTTTCATTCCATTGGCTAATGAAAATTCTAATTTTTGTCAAATGAAATTTTCACAAAGTACTGACACTTTGCCACAGTCTAAAAATTCAATTGTTTCATATGAGTCTACTTTGAATTCAAGTTCACAACAACAACAACAATTTCACTTTCGACCTTCACTTTTATTATCAGCTGAACGTTCTGAACCGCCTATATCATCAATCATGTATACATCAGATACTTGCTTCTCATTGCGTTCTAACAAATCGAATACTGTGAATTCTTCAGATATATTACTATGCAGGTCACATACAGAAATGGACAATCAATCTGGATTAGCTTGTCAACCGTTAGTTTGGACTGACTTAAGTAGTGACGGTGGTGCTAATACTTCACTGAAACAACCTTTTATGGAATCCGATGTGAAAGTGAAGGAAAGTACTGTCCAATGTTCCAATGAAGCAAATTATTTAACCATTGCCGATATGAGTCATCATGTCAATAGTAATAATAAGCCTCAATTAGTTTCAGATGTATCAGTAAATGAATTAGCTTCGTACATGGAACATATGGTTCATATTCCGGGCAGAATGTCTGAAATGGCTCAAAGAATGTATCTTTAGCTGTAGTATTGGTTAATTTACCTCAAGATTAACGTCAGTTTTCATGTACTAAGATGCCTTGCAGACAACTTTTTTTTCAGCTTTCGTACATAAATATTTTTAAGTGGAATGTATTGGTTCTCTAAACAGAGTTTGTTGTTTACAATTTCCTCATAATTGTATTGTGATATGTTATATTTGTTTATTATTTCTGTCTATCTAATTATTGTCATTTCAGTGAAAAATACATTTCGATTTCATTTTCTTTTAAAAACTGTGATGATAATCTCCGAGTGAGGTGGTATACATATAGCCACCATAAATGTTCTGTAATATCTCACATGAATAATTGTATAAAGATTAACTGTAATCCAATGATCATTATAAACGTTATCTGTGTTCATAAAATTCCATTGGTTCTCAGATTTCCTCACTATGTTTCCAACTGTACGTGTTTCTTCTCTCAATCTGCCCTTCCTCTCTTCATAACACATTTCTTTTTTGACAATACGTGTCTTTTTTTCTCAGTAGTGACGTCTAATCTGTATTATTTATTTCGAGGTTAACAATACACAAAATAGCTTATCATCATTTTGAATAAATGGTATAATATTTTCGCATCACGCTTTACTGTTTACTTTTATCATTATTGACTTTCAAGATGAGTTGTTATTCTTCCGTCGTCTCTCTCTTTCTGTATTCTAATCACTTTCGTCTCTGTTGTTCTGATTAAAGTGGTGATAATTGGTGTAAGCGCATTAATTGTTTAGTTTGCGTAATTTTCTCCTAGTCCTACTAATTTTCCGCATCCGATTTATGTCACATGCTCAGCTTCTTATCCCTTTTATTTCTAGATACGTGTAGAAATTTATCTATCTATTTTTCTTGATAAATGTAAGCGGTTTACAATAAATAAACAAACAAACATAAAGGCACATGGAATCACTATTTACTTGCTATAAGTAGTAAGCACTATGAAAACGACTATGACGAGTTACTAAGGTAATTCTTCTCCTTGTTAATGGTCCCTGTTATTTTAACCTTGTTTGGAAATTTATTTTATCTTTTCTCATACATTGTAACATTAGGTGAAATCAACTTAAATGAAAAAAAGATAAAAATTGATAACAACAAATAATAGTTAACTACTTCCGCCTCATCATATTTTAGCAACGTTAAGCATTTCTTAGTATGTTTTTACAACTTCTTTGTTTCTTTTCCTTATGTTGATGTCTGTTTCATGGACAGGTTTCCGCTACTTATATATAGTTATTTTTTTCTAATATCTATACTAAATTGAGTAATCATATTTAAGAGTGATAAGAATGGAATAAAAAATATATTTATATGTATACATCATCGTCTACTAAGTTCTATGTATGAATTAGTTGGGACAGTTTTAAAACAAAATAAGCTAATTAGATAATATGGAATTTTCAATATGAGTGGTTTTCACTATAAGCATATTTCAGCAAGTAGACCATGTGGTCGTATGTACAATCCATCTTGTTCTTAAGAAAATTTTCAATATAGGTGTATGATTAGTTCTGTTGGATAGTTAGTCTGAATTTCTTTACCGCGTATAATGTATAAGCTAAGATACTTTAATAGGATGATTACATAGGTGATTGTTTTATTGTTCTTTTGTCCACCACTGGCAGTTTTAAATTTTAGTTATCTCCCAACTGTTCAACGCCATCCTTTGTTAGTGTACCTATTCTATGATACATATTTACTGGTTTCTGATGTAAGGGTACTGAATAACAATTCTGTTATTCTCTTAGTATATATTGTTCTATTTTAATGCTTTCTATGATAGACGGTTGGCTTTGGTCGCGCAATTTCGTGGATTGGTTGATGTTAGACACTAACACCACTGGATGTTGACTCAGTGGTCTAGTAGGTTAGGCGTTCGCGCGCGCGGCAGGAGGCCCTGGGTTCGAATCCCGTGAGCAGGATCGTGGATGCGCACTTCTGAGGAGTCCCACAACAGGACGAAACGGCCGTCCAGTGCTTCCAGGTTTCCGATGGTGGTCTAACATCAATCGGTTCATGATCTCAATCAAAAATTTAATAATCTCCACAACCCATATACTGGTAATAAGAAATGAACTGTATGGACCTATAGTATCATGAAAAAGTGAAGGTTATAAGTACTTGAAGTGATTTAATATGTTTAGAAGCAATAGGAATTCATGGCAGCAAAAGGCTATGAAGGTCAACTTGAAGTAAGCAGAAACGGAAATAAAATGGATTAGTGACTTGAAGGAATCGTGCAGGATGTGGAGGACACGTGACGGAAATTTACAAATGAAGTATTCGATGTATGGTCCTCGTATTTTATGAAGGGATTTTATAATTTTAAATATAGTTGGTTGTCTCATCTCGTTTATCACAGACATATGACATTGGTTCCTGTTCAGTATTTGATCAGTGTCATATGTCAGAACTCCGCCTGGGGTCCTTCCGGGGGCTACTGCCGGTCCCAAGCCCGGATAAAGGAGGAGGGTTGGGTATGGGATTAGCGTCCCCATCCCGTAGAAAACTAACTCGCTAAAAAACGCTGACTAGAAAGAATTATTTGGACCATTTAAACTCTGCCCTGGTAGTCAGAAGGTCTTCATTTAGAAGAACTATGACGCCTCATGATGAAAGCCGAATTCCTTCGGAAGTTACGAGACCGATGCCCCTTCTGACAACCAGAGCAACCACTTATTTAGGTACATGGAATACTCGTACAATGTGGGAGACCGAGAGAGCCTTTCAAATTGCTGCAGAAATGAGGAGATACAGCCTGGAGGTGATTGGGATCAGTGAAACACATTGGACGCAAGTTGGACAACAACGACTAGCTTCAGGGGAGCTTCTGTTATACTCCGGCCACGAATAAGAAAATACCCCATATACACAAGGAGTTGCATTGATGCGGTCCAAACAAGCACTAAATGCACTTATATGATGGGAATCTCATGGACCAAGGATCATCAAAGCCTCCTTCAAAACAAAGAAAGAGAGCATTTCAGTTAACATCATCCAATGCTATGCGTCTACCAACGACTACAATGAAGACGCTAAGGATCAATTATACAATAGGCTGTAGTCAATCGTCGAGAAGTGCCCAACAAAGAACCTGATCATTCTGATGAGAGATTTAAATGCCAAGGTTGGATTGGACAACACCGGATATCATGGGACGACATGAACTGGGAGAAAGGAACGAAAATGGTGAGAGATTTGCAAACCTATGTGCCTTCAATAAACTGGTCATAGGCGGAACTATATTCCCACATAAACGCATACACAAAACCACATGGACTTCACTGAACCACAGTACGCAAAACCAAATTGACCATATCTGCATCAACAAAACGTTCAGGAGGACGATGGAAGACGTGAAAACCAAGAGAGGAGCTGATATAACATCAGACCATCATTTGCTGGTCGCCAAGATGAAATTGAAACTCAAGAAGCACTGGACAACAAGACGGACAACACCACAAAAGTTAAATACGGCTTTTCTTCAGGATACTGACAAACTCAACAAATTCAAGATTGTCCTCAGCAATAGATTCCAGGCCTTTCATGATCTACTCAATGGAGAGGAGACTACTATGGAGAGCAGCTGGAAAGGGATGAAAGAGGCGATCACTTCAACATGTAATGAGGTTCTGGATCGCAAGAAGCACCATCACAAGGAATGGATCACTGTTGATACACTGGATAAGATTCGAGAAAGAAGGAACAAGAAGGCAGCAATCAATACCAGTCGAACAAGAGCAGAAAAAGCCAAAGCACAAGCTGAATACACAGAAGTAAACAAACAGGTGAAGAGGAGCATCAGAACCGACAAACGTAAATATGTGGAAGATTTAGCAACGACGGCGGAAAAGGCTGCAAGAGAATGAAACATGAGACAACTGTATGACACAACAAAGAAACTCTCTGGAAATCGCCGCAAACCAGAACGACCAGTGAAAAGCAAGGAAGGCAAGGTAATCACCAACATTGAAGAGCAACAAAACAGGTGGGTAGAACACTTCAAAGAACTCTTGAATCGACCAGCCCCACTGAACCCACCCAACATCGAAGCAGCACCCACGGACCTCCCAATCAATGTTGGCCACCAACAATTGAAGAGATAAGCATGGCCATCAGACAAATCAAGAGTGGCAAAGCAGCAGGACTAGACAGCATTCCAGCAGAGGCACTGAAAGCAGACGTAGCGGCAACTGCAAGGATACTCCACATTCTCTTCAATAAGATTTGGGATGAGGAACAAGTACCAACAGACTGGAAAGAAGGACTTCTGATCAAAATACCGAAGAAAGGCGATCTCAGCAACTGTGATAACTACAGGGGCATCACTCCTCTCTCAATACCGGGAAAAGTCTTCAACAGGGTATTGTTAAACAGGATGAAGGACTGCGTAGACGCCCAACTTCGAGACCAACAGGCAGGATTCCGTAAGGATAGATCGTGTACAGACCAAATCGCAACTCTACGGATCATTGTGGAACAATCAATTGAATGGAATTCATCACTCTACATCAACTTCATTGACTACGAAAAAGCATTTGATAGCGTGGACAGAACAACACTATGGAAGCTTCTTCGACACTACGGCGTGCCTCAGAAGATAGTCAATATCATACAGAATTCCTATGATGGATTAAACTGCAAAATCATGCATGGAGGACAGTTGACAAAGTCGTTCGAAGTGAAGACCGGTGTTAGGCAAGGTTGCTTACTCTCACCACTTTCTCTTTCTCCTGGTGATCGACTGGATCATGAAAACGTCAACATCTGAAGGGAAGCACGTAATACAATGGACATCTAGGATGCAGTTGGCCGATCTGGACTTCGCAGATGATCTGGCCCTTCTATCCCAAACGCAACAACAGATGCAGGAGAAGACGAACAGTGTGGCAGCAGCCTCAGCAGCAGTAGGTCTCAATATACACAAAGGGAAAAGCAGGATTCTCCGATACAACACAGAATGCACCAATCCAATCACAATTGACGGAGAAGATTTGGAAGATGTAAAAACCTTTACATATTTGGGCAGCATCATTGATGAACACGGTGGATCTGATGCAGATGTGAAGGCGCGGATCGGCAAAGCAAGAGCAGCATATTTACAACTGAAGAGCATCTGGCACTCAAAGCAACTGTCAGCCAACATCAAGGTCACAATTTTCAATACAAATGTCAAGACAGTCCTACTGTATGGAGCGGAAACCTGGAGAACTACGAAAGCCATCATCCAGAAGATACAGGTGTTTATTAACAGTTGTCTGTGCAAATTACTTCGGATCCGTTGGGTGGACACTACTAGCAACAACCAACTGTGGGAAAGAACAAACCAGATCCCAGTGGAGGAAGAAATCAGGAAGAAGCGCTGGAAGTGGATAGGACACACATTGAGGAAAGCACCAAACTGCGTCACAAGGCAAGCCGTAATGAGGAGAGGAAGACCAGAGAACACATTACGCCGGGAAATGGAGATAGACAGGAGAAAAATGAACAAAAATTGGATAGGACTGGAAAGGAAGGCCCAGGACAGAGTGGATTTGCCAATGCTTGTCGGCGGCCTATGCTCCATTGGGAGTAACAAGCGTATGTAAGTAAGTAATATTTATGTCAGAAACTGGAATGGTTTTTTTTACTTTACATCAATAATTTGATCGCTACTGATACCATCTAATAACATCTGGAACCGGTTTCTCATTATCTCTAAGATTCAATGGTAACATACAATTTTCAACCGGACAGTGACTCGACAATCTTACATTACTTTTCAGTGGACAACGAAGTGACCGCCACCAACGGATTGATGTTAGCAAGCTGGTTGCAACTTCTGTTGCAAGTAAGTATCGAACCGAGCTAGCCTCTAGGCTAGCTACCACTCCACCGAAAAGTATAGATGAGCATTGGTTGCAATTGCATGACGCCATGAAAATGGCGGGAACAGTCAGTTGTGGGTTTGCGAAACGTCCCGCTTTAAGCACTGGGTTTCTTCTGGTTCCTTACAACTCATTGAAGCCCGTCGGTCTACTCCGGGTGACCGTGAGTTTGACCATAAACGAAGGATGTTACGTAAGGAAATTGGGCAAAGCTTGCGTAAGGACCGAGAAGCCTGGTGGTCGATGCGTGCTAATGAGCTGGAAGCAGCAGCTGCATCTGGTAACTACCGGAAGCTCTTCCAACTCATCCGAGCCACTGGCAGCAAGAAGTCTGGTGTGAGTGAAACAATCTGCGAGGATGATGGGATGCCAATCACTAACATCCATCGACGTCTTGGACGATGGGCAGAATTTTTCGAAGGGCAGTTCAACTGGCCTGCTGCTCCGGCAACATCGGTCAGACTGTCCTGCCCTCCATGGCCGGTGACGACTGATCCACCAAATGAGGAGGAAGTCCGCAAGGAACTCCAACTCTTGAAGCGTTACAAATCACCTGGCCCAGATGACTTACCTCCGGCTCTTTTTAAAGATGGTGGTGACTTTTTGACTAAGGAATTGACGACGTTGTTTACAAAGGTTTGGGAACTAGAGAGTGTACCAACGTCATGGAATGAGTCGATAGTTGTCCCTATCTTTAAAAAGGGTTCACGTCGTTCTTGTAACAACTATCGGGGGATAAGTCTACTTCCGATTGCGTCCAAGCTATTGGCTTCCGTCATACTTCGTAGGTTGTTCAAAACCCGAGAAAGATTGACTCGCGAGGAGCAGGCTGGGTTTCGTTCTGGTCGAGGATGTATTGATCATATCTTCACCCTCCGCCAAATGTTAGAACACCGCCATACTTTCAAAGGCCAACAATCGTAGTGTTTCTTGACATCAGGGCTGCCTTCGATTCGTTGGACAGGACTGTTCTCTGGGATTGTCTATTGAAGAAGGGTGTGCCTGAGAAGTTTATTAACATCCTAAAGCCCTATATAAAACACCTCAGGCAGAGTGAGGGCATACAACCACCTCTCTCCATTGTTCCATTCGAGCAGTGGGGTTAGGCAGGGTTGCCCAATCTCACCATTCCTCTTCAACTTTGCCATCGATGACATTCTGGAAACAGCTCTGATGAATGTAAGTAATGGTGGTGTGGATCTGTTGCCTGGAGAAAGACTTCTCGACCTTGAGTATGCGGACGATATTGTCTTACTGTGCGATAATGCCCAAGGCATGCAATCCGCACTTAATCAGTTGGCAATCAGTGTCCGTAGGTATGGTATGTGCTTTGCACCTTCGAAGTGCAAAGTACTTCTACAAGACTGGGAGGATTCTAATCCTGTACTCACCCTGGATGAGCAGATAGATAGTGAGAAGTTCGTGTATTGGGTAGCTGCATAAGTGCTGGGGGGTGTGAGTGATGAGATTAATGCACGTATGGTGAAAGCCAGAGTGGCTTATGCCAATCTGGGCCATCTTTGGCTCCTTCGTGATGTTAGCCTGGCCGTAAAAGGTCGGATTTACAACGCGTTGGTGAGAGCAGTTTTGCTCTATGCTTGTGAAACCTGACCTCTCCGAGTTGAGGACGTTAGAAGACTCTCTGTGTTCGATCATCGCTGTCTCCGAAGGATTGCTGACATCCAGTGGCAACACCATGTCAGTAATGCAGAGGTTCGGCATCGTGTGTTTGGGCACAGAGATGATAAGGCAATCGATGTCACCATCCTGAAACACCGACTTCGGTGGCTTGGACATGTTCTACGAATGTCGTCTCACAGAAATCGAGGTCGTGCATTATTTGCCGCCTCTGGGACTGGTTGGAAGAAGCGGAGAGGTGGTCAGTGCATGACATGGTGTCGTGGTGTGAAAGAAAGCTGCAAGGGACTGGCTTCTGTAGGTCCTCCACGACTCCCTGGTTGGTGTCCGAGAGATGGTGCTACACAGTGGCTAGAGACGTTATCAGATATGGCTCAGAATAGAAGCTAGCGGTGATCCTGCTGTAACCTTCTTTTACTTTCTTCATAAAAAGTGGTTGTGTCTCCCTTAACTGAAAGATTTCTTCTGATTATACCTTTCCGTTCCCTCATTATTACTATTATTATTACTACACTACCTTACACCAACCTTCTTCGTTATTGTTCTCCTTTTTTTCACGCTCCTCACCCTTTTTTTCTTTCTCTTCGAATTCTCATTGTTTTGTGTGGCGCATATATATTGGCGCTCTCTTGTACCAATATTTATGTGTTCAAATAAATAAATATCTCTAAGATTCCGCACAATAGGCCTATAATGCTAAACATTTTGACTGGATATATCAGCTCTTCACTCCACTGTTCCATGTAAACTGCTACTTCAGTCTACACTATTACAGGCAAAACATATCCTGTAAGTAAGTTTTTAGAATGTATGCAATTTAGTACCCAAGTAATAGAATCGTATATCGTAATGGTAGTTCATTTATTGAGTAGCGATCTCGGTTGTACTGAAACGTAGCTCGTCAAATATGTGTCATCAAATTACTACTTCTATATATGAATTCAGACGATTTTTGATTACTCGTAATTATGTTGAATAATATCAGCCTTGCAGATAAATTTTGCACGTTGATGTGCTGCATCGCAATTATCTTTTATGTAGAGGTATATTACTAATTGGTTAAACGCGATTTCATTAGCTTAATATTATTCCACAGAAAATTATTGTTTTTTTAACCAGTGTATAAAGGTTTTATTTGATTTTGTGTCGATATGCATAATCACTATTGAAACGTTATAATACTTCATTGAGAGAATTCTGAAATTCCTTTTCTATGACACTGTTATCTACTACTTGGTATGGAATGATGGGTGCTTTAAATATGTGAACGTTATTTCTACTTTAAGAACTACATTGAATAATTCGAAGTAGATAGTTGTGAGCACTAGAATTGGTTACATCATCAGCAGATTATTGAGTACTAGTAATAAGACATTCTCTAAATAAAGAATTGAACCATTTCTTTTATTTAAACAGTTGGGCCACTCCTGATTACTGATAAATCGTAACACGGTTACAGAAATATCATTTAGCATTTGCAACTTGTATAACTTCTGAAACAGACGATACACTAAAAATAGTGTAGCAACTGTCCTACTTTACAAGTGTCACATATGAAGTTTGAAGGAGGATGTTGTCAGGGACTTGAGGTTTATGGATCTATAAGTTATTTTCTAGTGGAACAACTTGTCAAGAAGTACTTAAATTAAGAGGTTTAATCATCAGCAGAAGTGAATAGAAAATACAATTTATACTGTCTGCTACCAAACACAATCCCTGAATACATATTAGATTAGGAAATTGTTAGTCAAGTAATGGACCACGTGAATCCAGTAGTCAAAAGACGTGTGGTGCAAATAAAAAACCAAAAGTTGACTACTTTCATGAGGTCCCCAAAATATCAGAATTAGTGGTTGAATGCTATTAGTAGTAATTGAAAATCCGCCTTAGTATTGATCATCTCAAAACCAGATCCAGAACTGTGGCTACCGATTTTATGTAAATGAACTAGTTCAACTTTGATTATTTCTATGTATGAATCCATACTCAAATTTACACTTGATCAATACTTTAATCCACGTATAAATAAAAATTGTATTCATTATTACATACATTTATGTGGGTGTCAAAAGAAGAGATTATGATAACAACACGAGTAATAAATTATGTGGAGTAAAGTATCTGTTGTTTTATGGCTGTTGTGTACCTTAATTCCTAAGACAGCACTAGTTTATTGAAGAGAAATCTATTCTAATTAATATATTCATTCAATTCTAATTAATAACTGCATATGAAATATTCGACATTTGTCCTATGTACTTACTGTATATTTGTTTGTTTAACGACATTTTCTTCAATAGTAGTGGAAGGATTTTCACTACACTTCTCGTTTATTTTACATATTTTCATCATATCTTGTTGCTTGTCTCGACTGAAACGGTTAAACAGTCTTGTTATTGACCTTTATACATTCCCTCTGTGTGTGTGTGTACATATCCATATCACGTGGCCTATTTGGCCAATAAAAATCAATACATAATTTTAGACAAGATGTGTGTAAGTTGATCAGCTTAAAAGTACTGTTATAAATGTCATATTTCTATTCAAATAGAATTATCATATTGATGTGTAATAAATTGAATAAAGATAGGCATACTGATTGTGTTTGTTTACTTATGTGGTTACATAACATGAACTCATTTTGTAATTTGAAAGATGTATAGCTTATTTATTTTCAGATGACCAACTTTTAGAACAAAATCATTCTTATATGAATAGATGAAGTCGAAGATTTGCCTACCTGCCGACGTACTTCATTTTATCATACTCATTTATTCTGACTGCAAAATAGTTTCCGAACACGTACAGTTGTCTGTAATGTAATAACATCATGAGTTTAATTTACAAATTCTTTAAAACAAATAATTCAAGGAATATTATCAGTTTTAGATTAATTCCATTGATCAATCTTTGTTCTTAATTCAAAACAACAGGGAAAAAAACGTGCAACTTAAATGCTGTGTGAAGGCAATCAGCTAATAATCCATATACATATATATCAATAGAGATTGATGATTTGCATCTCTCAAATATCAACAATGAGAAAATAAAAATCCAGCAGATTTTGAGAATACAGATGAATTTGTCAAACTCCCGAGAAATTTTTATCCCTACTCAGCCAATCAAGAAATAGCGAGTATATTTGTATAAGTTATAATAAAAAAGTGGAAGAGATTATGAATTATATTTTGGATAGTGTAATAAGAAGATGAATATTATTAGAACCATGTGATATATCACATGTCTTCTTATTACACTATCCAAATTTATTAAGGGGACTAATTGCTTCAAAAGTATATTTTATTTCAAAACAATTAGTAAATTGTTCTAAGTTGGCTTTAGGTTTTTACCCGCTGGAGTTTAGGGTTAGGATTATGATTTCAAGTTATCTAAGGTAAGGATTAGAGTTAGGTTTCTTAACTCTAAGTATTTATTGATATCTTATTCAATCAGGCTAATCATCATACATACATTCTGCACCAATATTTGTTCTTGCTTTATTTAAATTCATAAAGGGAACCAATTACATGTAATCATCATACGTCCGATAGTCAACATAGTGGTTTGATATCTGTTACATAACCTTGAAATGACTTGCTTGTTCCTGATTACCTCATCATCCTAGCTAAACTTAACCAGAAATAGACCAGTTTTTATATTGAGATGAGTTTATTGATATCAAAACTATATTATTAACATTTTAATATATAATTCAGGGAATATAATTGTGTAATAACACAAGATTTTTAAAAAATATGTCAATTAGTATATTTGTGAAATAATACTAATTATCTACAATTTGGTTCGGTCATATCAACTTTCATTCTTGTCATATAGTCAACTTCAAATAATCAGTCGTTTCCATACGCTTGTTTTCCTAATATTTTATGCATAATTAATCAAATCATTACAAAATAATCTAAAATAATACTCAGAAGAAATGCATTCTTCTTTCAATAAACTTCTAGTGAACTGTTACATAATAAAAATAAAGCGAATGTTATCATCTTTCTTAATTAACAAATTATGTTTGTTTAAAATTCGTTTAATCTGTTCAATTAAGTTGGGATATCATTAGTAGTATTACATTTCTGTTCTTCGAACAATGATTTATTTAGTCCATTAGGCATGATAATCGACCTAAATTTTAAGGTACGATGAAATTTTCTTAAGCCTTGTTGTTTTCTTTGATAAACTTGCTGAAATAAAAAAGAAATTTGATGAACGTGACGAATAAGTTGAATAATAGTAATTAATGAAAAACCAATCGGTCATTTATACTGTATAAAAATTAAAGAAAAACATTAAGAGAATACATATTATCTGTGGAATTATATGTTAGTAACTGTTATTCAGTGGATAGATAATCTTGTTATTGTTGTTATGGTTTGGACATAGGTGTGAATGATTTTACAGGATTCTTATTATATTATTTCCTACAAAATGTTTATTTCATTATTCATCAATATGTGAACATGGTTCATGTATAAGTTGAATACTGTAAAAGTGACACAAAAAACATTATTTCAATCATAATAAGAGTTTCAATTGACGAGACGGTTGTAACTAATCAATAAGTCAATATTTTCGTAAGATAATGATAGTACTGCTAGGATATACAATAAATGTTGTTATACATTTTATGATCGTTATTGTATTCAATGCAGATTATTGATATTAATTGTTCTGTGATATCTTCTTACTAGAAAATATTCCGAACATATTCATTCAAATCAAGACATAAAACAGTACAAATTACAAAGTTCAACATAGATCACTTGTACAAATTGATTGTTTTATTAAATTATTTTTTAACACTTGAATTCATGAATCGATTTAAGCTAGACCACCATTGAAAACTTGGAAGCACTGGACGACTGTTTTGTCCCAGTATGGGACTCCTCAATAATGAGCATTCACGACGCCGCACGCGGGACTCGAACTCAGGACTCTCGGTGTCTCGCGCGAACGCTTAACCCCTAGATCACTGAGCCGACATCCAATGGTGTTAACTTCTAACTTCGATTCAAGACCTTGCACAATCCTTCATCTATTGCCTGATGTGGATAACTGTCTTCACGCGATACAGACTGGACTCTACTAGTCACGGCTTCTCACCAGAACTTCAGGGAATCCATCTTGAAACTAATCACTAGTGAGCACATGATTATCAGGATGGGGATTTTTGGAGACTGTTGTAATTTTAACAGTTAAATTTTGACAATATTATTTACAAATATATAATAGTAAAACACAAGGTAACAATTCTAATCAGTTGACGAAGGGATTACTAATTAAAACGGTTATAATTCATCATAAGTACGATATCGAAATGGATTCGGTAAAGATTAAAATTCATAACTATCTCACGATGCATTTATTATTATTATTTCTACTTTCATTGTATAATTAATGAATACTTGTATTGTTATTTTTTTGTATTTCCAGAATTGTTAGCATCTGCTTGACCAATAAATTGTTGTTATACGTTGTAATTTCCCCAAATTATTGTTAATTAATTACTGATCTATTATCTAGTTTCACCTCATATATGACAGTTATGTACACAATGCAATTTCTTATTTATTTTATTATATTGTCTGATATTTAATGTGTATTATTATATGAATTTTGAGTTATAATGAGTAGAATTAAATAAGTGAATAACAGAAATCCTGTCTACCTTCCATGTTCTAACTGGCTACTGGTCTAAAAGGAAGCTGTATCCTTCACCAATTAAATTAAGGGTCAGTCAAAATCAACGTATAGTCCGACAGAGATGTGAATTAATACACGTTTTTACATTACATTAGAACGATGAAATAAGATTCACAGGATGAATAAAGAATAAACAGAAATGATTTATTTGCAGTAATAATGAGAATGACTGAGCGTCGAGATCAAGGCTTAAAACGACACAATGAACAGATATGTATGGAAGGAGACCGGAATTCAAGATCCAGAAAAATATAGAAGGCAGATGCATTTGTCTTACTGTTACCGTTTATCAGCCACGAAACACAATATCTCGAACCATTGATCACGTACACCTTCAACTAGATAGTCTGCACCTGTCAACATGACTTAAACCAAAAGTCAATGATATCATGAAATGACCCCATGTTTTGTTTTTGCAGTAATAGATTCATTACTGATTGATTCTGCCTTTGATCAGTATTTATGTATATTCTTAGAAACTATTCAAATTGTTATTTTACTAATGTGACTTGGTGATAGCGACAATTAAAGCACATACAACTAGAATTGAAAACATGATTATCTTATACTATTGTCACCACTGTATATCTGTATTTCTCCATCTAACCATTCATATAATTCATTTTATGTATTCAAGCACAATAAGTTCAATAATTATCGTTAATTATGTTGATTTCAATAACGTATTTGTAAGACATGTGACCAGACAAATTAATTAACTAACTCTCAGAATAAGGTCACGAACTGATCTTAGGTGAAAACTGAAAACCTGGAAGCAGCGGACGCTAATTTCAAGCTACTACGGGACTCCTTGGCACTGCACATTTCTGAACATGAATCCAGAAGTCGAACCGAGGGTCTTCGGTTATGTGCGCGAATCGATCGAAATTAATCATTCACGCCACTGAACTCTGGTTTAGCGATTTAGACGTTGTGGGTTCGTACACGATAACGAAGATACTGGCTTGGATTCCTAGATGTGGGGTCGCGAATACTCACAGCTGGGGAACCGCATAGCAGGACGAAATGGTCATTTAGTGCTCCCGGGTTTTCAACAATGGTCTGGCCAAGATCAGATCAGATCATACTTCATATTTCGTGGACAGCTTGTTTCTTCTCGAATCATACTGTCTTTGGCTAATCGGTTCTGTTATTACTAGTACTGTTACTACTCCCACTACCCTGGAATGTCATTTCAATGTTCTATGTTAGTATGACAACTTGAACTGACTTCATTATTTCCAGAAAATTCGTTCGTATATACCCACATTCACATACGTGATAAAGCCTAGACAACTTTAAGGATCACAGTAGGTTACTTTAGCCTTACTGAATACTGAGTTGTAACTCAAAGATACACGCTTCTTGCTTTAATGTATTTGCAAAAAGCTATATATCCTCGACAGATAGCTGATTTTTAAAACTTTTTATCGTTATAAACCGAATAAAAACAGTAGTATCTTACCCTATATGTAATATTTTCTTTAGTACGTTGATATGATAATAAGTCAGCACGATTTGAAAAATAATTTTCTTGAGCTCGTTTAAATTGCATTAAATAATCATTTTCATCGGTATTCTGTTTTACATTACAAATTGTTACTTTATTACTTTTGTTTATTGTGTTATTAAGAGTATTTGAATTAAGCTGGTTATTATGTAATTCTGGATCATTCTGATTCAATGGTTCCATGAAACATTGTTGATACCAATTTTCAAATTCTAATTAAATGAAATAAAACAAAGTATCACAGTTAATCCATGATACAAATATTTCGATTCAAATCTAAGGAATACAATAAAAGAGCAACCACTTTACAAAATAATCGGTAGAATTTGATCGTCACTAAAAGACTGAACAAACATGACGTTGTGATTATATGTTAAAATTACATTTGAATTTATCTCAGCGATTGAAATTTAAATAATCCCAACGTTTCTTTCAGCAAACTTGTCCGAACGCCTTCAGGGTAAGTTCAAACAAGTTTGTTGGACGAAATGTTGGAATTATTTAGATTTCAATCTCTGATATTAATTCAAATATAATTTTCACATATAATGACTTCTCTATACTCGGCGCCCAATTTTTGTCAAACTATTCGCTCTGATATTGACGAATATTCATATAAACATGATATTGGTTACATATTAAGGTTGAAGATAAACCCCGATCTCGTTCACAATTTCGACCTTGCACCCAACAACCAAGCAAAATGAAGCGGGAATTGTTATTTACGCTGTCTTAATCCATAATAGAGGGTACGTTCCTTTTCCTGTTATTTTTGCTAGGTTACATGTAAAGTGTTGAGGTTTCTACGGCAAAAATGCCACTCCATCATGGTACGGATGTGTCAATTCTACCGCACTCAGTCATTATGGAAGAAAAACCACAAGATAGCAGAAATCATACCTTGAATTAATTCTATAATAGGAGTGGTTCCACAATATCTACAGTTCAGTGACTAAATAAGTAACTACGATATATATAGATGGCTTGACAACGTGGAGTTTATCCCCAGCTCGAATTAATGAACAATCAATTATAAGCAATATACTCGTAGAAGAATTCAATCACGGCCCAAATATCCTAGTGATAACGTAACAGATTGTGAAGTTAGGTGACGCTAGCTCAAATCCTACAAGAATCATTAGTTTTCTCTAAATTACTGTTGACAAACAACAGGGAACCTAGATGTATATGTCAAAATAGAAAAGAACGTAAATTCATTATGATATTTAAATTAAGTATTTCAAAGATTGTAATATTCAGATAGAAAAATGCTGTAACACTCCTGCTATAACTGCCTTTAATGTCAAACAAATGTTTATATGAGTCCACTAATCAATATGAACAGTTGAATCCTTCTTGTTAGCTGACTGGAAACAGTTGACCGGATACTATAAACCTTGATTTTGTTATAGATAGTGTTTATCAACAAGGCATATCTACAATCCACTAATCTCCTTAAACTTTTTAAATTGAGAAATTCCGATTAACAATCAGAACAATGATTTTGTTTGGGTATAAACAAAATAAAGAACACTTCAATGTATATAAAATATATAACATTTGAAAATCAATATTTTTTCAATGTTGTATAAACCTCTTAAAATGTATACACAATTATGACAGTGTTATATAAATCAAATATTTACAATTGATGAAAACAAACAGATAAAAATAAAAATTTAATTAGAATGATATACAACTCTAGTGTAAATTCAATTTCAGTTTATCATTATTATCTATCTTTTATTTCAAGGTATAAAAATTAAGAATGCCTAAGAAGTAATCGTTGTTTCTAATAGAAATTTCATTACTGTTAGAATCGACATTTCTTGTCAATTAAATGATTTTACAGTACAAAATTTAACATAGATACTAAATAGAATTGATTAAAATTTTCAAAACAATATTAAATTATACATATATTTAATAAAATTAAACAATTATCCAACTTAAATCTTTCCCTATAGTATAATTAAAAGCTTTTTATCATTCAATTCATTATAAACAATGTGTAATCTGGAAAAAGTTATACACTGAATATGATACAATATAAAATCTTAATTGGATATCAGTGAAGATTTCAAATAAAAAACACTTGAATAAAACAATTATAAATTGTTTGTTGCTTCATTAGAGTTATTGTTAGTTTATTATAAAACTATCTTTAAAAATTTAATCATGATTTTATATGTACAACTTATACAACTACTTACAATTTTTTGATTAAGATCATGAACCGATTGATGTTAAACCACCGTTGAAAACCTGAAGACACTGGACGACCGTTTCGTCCTATTGTGAGACTCCTCAGCAGTGCTCATTCACGATACCGCTCACGGGATTCGAACACAGTGCCTCCGGTCTCGAGCGTGAACGCTTAACCTACTGGACCACTGAGCCGGCATCCAACGGTGTTAGCGTCTAACATCAACCAATCCACGAAATTGCGCTACCACCTTCCATTCTACTAAGGTAGATACCTGTCTCTACTCGACTCGGATTAGCTCCACTGATCACTGCTTCTCACTAGAACTCCAGGAAATACCACTTGAAGTCAGTCACTAGTGAGCAGATGATTATTACCAGAAGGGGTTTTGTGGAGATTTTAGTAATTTCAATAGTTGGATGCCGACTCAGTGGTCTAAATAGGTTCTAGGTCCGAATCTGGTGAAGTGGGATCGTAAATGCACACTGCTGGGGAGTCTCATACTAAGACGAAACGGCCATCCAGTGCTTCCAGGTTTCCAACGGTGGTCTAACAACAATCGGTTCATGATTTAAACTATTATGGTTTATAAAGATTGTAGTAACTTAATAGTCGAATTTACGAGTCGATTTAAGTTAAACTACCATGGAAAATCTGAATGAGTTGAACGGCCATTTCGTTTAAATTCGTTTGAATTTGTCATAGTACTATATTTTTTTACATAATTGTAACAATACTGAGACTGATATAATAATGATCATAGGTTTATTCAATACTATAAATATTTGATACAGTGAAGAATTCTCAGAATTAGTTCTACAATACTGACACCAAGTGTCTCTTTAACATACAATTGAATTGCAATTATTCAAAACATATTTTTAAAGTATTTGCTAATATCTTCTGAATGTATTCAGTTATAAAAGTTTCCTATCTGACCAGTTATTACAGTTATTTCTCGATTCAACATGTATAAGACACTTGGATTCTAATATAATTGTCTATTGTTTTGTTAAGGAATAGATAGGAAGGAAAAGTATTTCAGTGTTTCTGTTTGAGTTTTCCAGTGATTGGTGTCACGATAACTTTTAACTCTGTTGATAAGAGCCCATCCATACATATAGCGTTAAGGTTCATAATCATTCAATTCGAGCAAATCTGAACCTGGTAGTCTAAATTCGGTATTTACACAGTTGAAAAAATAGATGCTCCGAACGTTTGAGAATATTATCATATTAGTTTTTAAATAATCACTAGTTAGTATTTTCTCTCCTTGTTTTCTTTCTCACAAAATATTCACAAGTGAACATATATATGAATAAGGATCCTTAGTTAAATGAATCAAGTGTTTTAATAATATTTTATAAGTTTTTTATTCACATGATCTTCATTTTGATGTCTTTAAACATTTATCAGTTCATTACGCTGGTATTCTTCTATATGAAGGTTGAACATTCCAGTGTCATGATACTATACTACTGAAATAAGTGATACTCAAACCGACCTTGAGACATTTACCCACCTTGTTAAACAATAAACTTAAGTAAAATTCTTTCATGACAAAGTAAGTTGTAGATGATTTTCACATGAACAATGTATTTTTCAAGATTTTCAATCACTTACTTTATCTTTAAACATAAACATATTTAAAAGAAAAATTCTATACATTTGCTCCATAACATCTTTTTCTTTCGTTCTTTACATACTTATAGAGTTTTTCAATAAATACCATGTTGACTATCGATGGGTTAATAAGTTACTATTAATAGATGAGAATTTGAAAATAACATTTCGACCTATGTAGGTAATCTACATATTTTAAAATTACTTAAGTAGATAGTTGTCCTTAAATGTGCCTATGATTTGATTATAACTAATGATTTATATCCTTGTATTTCAATAACTTGAAGTGACAAGGTTATAAAAATACTTATCTAGGGGACGTTTTTTCATTTTTTTTTCTTGATCTGTGTTCCCATCATTGTTTTGTAACCTTCATCACCTTTACTATACAACACAGTTATCATACATCCTAGATATTCTTCATTGATATCTTTTTGCGTATTACTCATTAAGCAAAAGCCTTCTGTGGGAGAGAACAAACCAGATTCTAGCTGAAGAAGAAATTAAGAAAAGACGATAGAAATGGATAGGACATACATTACGCAATTCATCAAACTGCATCACGAGGCAAACCCTAACTTGGAATCCTGAAGGGAAGCGGAAAAGATGAAGGTCAAAGAACACATTACGTCGGGAAATAGAATCAGATATGAAAAAAAAAGAATAACAACTGGAAGGAGCTGGAAAGGATTGTCCAGGATTGGATGGAGAATGCTGATGAGCGGCCTATGCTCCTTCACGAGTAAGTAAGTAAGTATCGCTCATTGAATGATCAATAATAAGCATTTCATTTCAATTTTCATTCTTAAATCTTTGAAGTTATTATTTTGAACCTGATCAGTTATACCTACTTAATTGTATTGCTTTGTTTGAGCTATTGAAAATCATTAATTCATTTAAAGTATATATCCATTTAATTTTCATGTAAATACTATACAAAAGATGAAAGTGAGATTTAAACATATGATCAGATACTTTTATGATTCTATGAAACTGATTTAAGTAAATTACTTTGTTTACATGTAAGATAAAACAGATCGTTCTAACCAAATGTTTATTTGATGAACAAATTTAAATAATAAACATTCATGGTAAAATCGTTATTTTGTTACATTAAAGAGGATGAATGTATTTGTACTTTACTTTTTTAATTACTAATTACAAAAAGAAAATATTTTGCTAGTGTAAGAATGAAAAAAATAGATACTGAGATGACTGTAATAAAATTAGAATAAAGAAACAAACTTTACGAAGAAAATACATTTTAATAATGAATTGACTGGTGATATTACTTATATGGGCTAAGCACTATAATTCTTATGATAAAATCTTAGTGAAAAGAAAACTCAAATACCTTTTCTATAACAACTAGACAGACAAATCGATGAAAAATAATTCGCAATATATATATATATATATATATATATATATATATATATATATATATATATATATCTTTAATTAATTGTGATGAAGTTATCCTTACCGTTTACAGTGTTCAAGTATATCATATCTAACTCTTTCAGTTATTTATTATTATTTTGTCGTTGTGTGGTGTATACTGTAATTCGATTTTCATTGAAAATCTCATTTCAAATGTCTGAAGTTATCTGTCAATGTCTGTTGCAAACAGGTTAGTGTAGCCCAGACCATCATAACGGAAAAAAAGTGAAACATAGGGTCCACAAATAATTTCAAACACAAAATGGATACACTTAATATCACAGGGAGATTTGAAATCTTTTACCGACAAAGACAATAACGTTTAGTTACCGAAATTTGTTGACAGTTTGGCTTATTATTATCTAAAATAGTAGGAATGTGTCTAGTAATTCCAGTTTTTCCATGGTGATCTAGTTTCAAGTAACTCATGATCTCAATTATTAAAATTACCATAAGATCGACAAAACCCCTTCTGATATGAATGGATATATGCTCACTAGTGACTGATTTCAAGAGATATTTCCTGGAGTTCTTGTGAGAAGCCGTGACCAGTAGAGTTCAACTGGGTCTGTTGTGAGATAGCAACTTACTGAAGACAATGTTGGATGTGTCACTCAATTTTTTCAATTAGTTGAAGTTAGACAATAACACCACTGGATGCCAGTTTAGTGGTTTAAATGTTAAGCGCTCGCGCGCGAGACCAATCGGTGCTAGGTCCGAATCTTGTGAAGTGGGATCGTAGATGAGCACTGCTGAGTAGTTCAATAATAGGACGAAACGGTCACTCAGTGCTTTCATGTTTCCCATGGTGGTCTAGTTTCAATTGACTCATGATCTTAACTATCAAAATTCATTAAATCACAATTATTATATCCATGATACAAAATAAAGGAATGAAGCGTAACTATAAATATTCACATTTTACATCAATAAAACACATTCACAATTATTTTAATTAAAATAAAATTCAACATTTGTTAAAGAATATTTTCATCAATTTGTATAAATGTTTATGTTATTCATAAGAAATAAAACGGAGTTTTAGAAATTGTCCTAGTAACAACCAACCATACAGAATTGTGGAATTTGTTATGTTATAAATAAAAATTTATTCAACACAAGAACTTATTGTATTAAATGATAAAAGAATGTTTAAAAATGTTTTGTGATGAGACTATAATTTATGGACGACGCTAGACTGATCTTAAGCGTGTCCACTTAATAATCGGGACCAAAAGAGGGTTATGAACCTGTATAAGGAATAATAACTATAATTTACAGTTGATAATTAAGCTTAGGAATTAAATTTCAGGTTTTCATCACAACCTGACATCAATTATAATTTCAACAAGCTAATTATCCAAATGAATGAGTGAATTTCACGCCGAAATTCGAGACCTGTTATCTTATACATGATTGGTCCATTCATAAATTATAGTCTCGCCTGTTTTGTTCATTTGAATTCATGATAATAAACAGATTTTTCACTTAACTAATAATGAATATTTTATACAGTTCATTGTATACAAAAAGTAATTTTGTGGGTGTATATATACAAATTTGTCGGTGAGACCGGATTCCATTTGAAGATGCTGCTATTTTTGTATTGAGATTGATTAATTAATTAAACACAAAAAAACGATATACGTTAGATAGAGATCAGTTAATCAGAATTGAGAATTAACTAGACTTTTAAGGCGTACTGTGTGAAATTTGAAAATCATGTCTAACAATCAGTAGAAACAATTCTATGTTTAAAATGATTACAAAAATATTCGATTGATCATTGAACTGAGTTGGTCGTTTTCGAGTTTTGCCAATTTCAGCAGACTGTTTCATGGCAAAACTAGAAAACAAAAAAATGTTTGTTTTTTCGTAACTATAGAGTAAAAATGATAAGGTTAAATGTGTCAAATCTTAATTTTGTATCTTTACATTGTTAATGACCGGTAAATACATATTCTATCCTAATTCTTAACTCTAAACTCGTAATTCTAAAATAAAATTAAACTTGTTGGTTGTAAATTTAATGGATGAACTAATCATGACTCTTCTATTTTTGAATTAAATTCATTCTTTCACATCAATATAGAACATTTTTACATTATAGCTGATGACAATTCGTTTATGAAACCTTTAACCCTAACCTTAAATGTTTAACTCTAACAAGAAACAGTGTGGAAACTCCAAAAATCTTTTTGAGTTTTTTATATGGTTCGAGAATATAAACAAACTTCATCCATTAGGACGAGTTTATTTGTTACTGTTATTGAGATTTACAGACCGAGTAATCTGTAGGAAACATAAATAAACTTACTAATTGTGTGAAATCTATTTACGCTTTCCTGTATAATTATTTTCATTCCTATAAACCATTCCTTAATGAAAGCTATTTTCTGACTAACTGGAAACTAGTTGAAAATTCATCAAAGCTGTTTTAAGCTCACATTTATATATTAGTACATACACCCGAAAGTTATCGAAAGTTAAGCGAAGTCTTTACCATAAAAATTGATGGATTTTGGCTAGTAGTGGAATCTAGAATGTGATTTTTGTTCCAATTCAGACTTGTAAGCTATATTTATCAAGATTATAATGGTTGATCTTCATGCTAGGACTAGAATCAAGTAGCATTTACGTCATACGCCGAAATATTATCTAAAAAGCCATTAAGCTGTTATATCCAGACGAGAATAAATGAATGGTAACCATTAGAAATTACTTATAGACTAATATTAGACGTATATTCTTATTGTATGGCTATTAAGTGACTATATTATATGTATGTTCATATTCCTCTGATTATAAGCTTCTATTTGACCTAGTGTTTACTGTTGTACGATTTAATATTCTCAAGTTGCTCTCAATCTATTAGTCACAGTTTCTCACAATCACAGCCAAGTTTGGCTTGATCTTGTACAAATGTTATTTTTTATTTTATGGTGTGATGCGGTCTGACTTGTTTGTATATAAATCCAGTATGTTTGAAATATATGATTCATATCGCGGAGGCTGAGATTGGTGTTCTGTATTTAATAGGCATGGAAAAGGACCAATCGGTACTCTAGGCTGTTCATTCAGTTGCATGCTTTATTTGTTGGTCGTATAAATCCGCGTGTCTAAATCTGACAGTCGTATTCGCGGTAATCGTTTAAGTTAAGGACATAACATGAGTTAAGATAGACACTAACGAGTTCAATTAGCTTGGTATTCATATTGTTTAGAGGTATTGAAAAATTGTCTCATCAATAAACTGAGAAATACAATCAGAATATTGAATTTTCAATTGGCATGTGATAAATACCGGATAAATTACGTAAAAATGTATTTCTTCCTTCTAAATCACTAATGATAATCCAATCGTCTTCTTTTAAAGAAATGGAATGGGAATGATTAGAATGAATAAACTGGTAGTCTTTTCATAAGACCTATACTCGTATTTCAACTAATCAGAAGAAATTCAGAAAACTGAATCAAATTAACTGAATATACCAAAGGACATAAAGAAATCGTTATTTATGTATAAAACTAGCTTTGTATAACTGAAATTTTTTATGGAATAGTAAGTAATTAACTAGGGATTATATTAACTGTCATAACACAAAATAGGTAACATTTATAAGTTCTTGTATGAGGCAATAGACAGCAAATAAACACTCTCAACAAAACTATACATAATTGATTACATTTTTCATATTATATCAACACTCCTACGGTTAATTTCGACCACGGTAAACTTTTGTGAAGCTCTTTTACTAACTTATTTAACAGACAATGTTATTTGGACAGTAACAATTTGTCTATTTCTTTGTATTATTATGACTATTATCATGTCTGCATAAACGTGCTCTTGGTCACATGTGATAGCCTACGCACATATCTGTCTAGCTTAAATGTTGATGGCTTCATTATTGTTGGATGAATTATTCTCTTTCCCATGTATATATGTGCTGAAATCCTATTAATAGTGTGTGCAGTGCCTAGCTGCGCCTTGATTCGATTCGACTATAAATCCGCTTTTGTATTTGCTTGCTCACACACGCTGGCCTCTATGCTCCAAATTTGCTCGATGTGCTTGTAACTTGGTTATTTGTACTGTCTGCTAATAAACCGAAGTCCCCACTTCTTATCGCCTTTTGAACTCAAACACTGTTAGGGTTTATATAGTAACGGCTATCAAAGTGATTGATTAACGAAGCCAAGTCATTACAATGTACAGCACTGTAGATGCTGGAATCGAATATACTATAGGTCAGCTTATAGAGAGATTTCTTATTTCATTACAGTAGAATGAACAAAAATATAGCTAGGCAGCTGGTCATCATAAAAGTCTTTTTCAGAAATCAGAACTAATACCATTAAACATCAGCCCAGAAGTCTAGTAGCTAAGCGTATGCTGCTAGCGAGGTTATAAGTGAGCACAACCCAACAGTTCCATTCAAGATCGAAGCAGCTTTAAAGTGCTTCCTGATTTTTGTCGCACCTCAATGAAAGATAATCCGCGACAAATATCACCAATAATAAGTTTATTCATCCAGAATAATCAAGACAGAAATTGATTGAAGTAGTCAGTTTTTATAAGATAATATTGAGTCATATTTTTACACGGATTAATAAAATTGTTCACACCCAGGAAGAATTAGTCATTTTGTTTAATGACGCTATGTTTTAATGAGAAATTATGGTAGACTGTCTAAAAATTTGTAATAATGACGTATGAAAGAAGTAAAGAGAAATCCGGAGTGCAATTTTTCAATGTTTGAACGGTTAATACATAGTGATTTATTGTGGTAGATAAACTTGGTGGCTTTTTTAATTTCTGATCATTATGTCAAAGTCATCCTATAAAATAACTCTTTTATCTGGACACCTAGATTTCCTCGAGTTTTCTAGAGAAAAAAATCTGGACTATCTACAGAACTAATCGTATTAAAAATTTACTTCATTTCTTTTATTCCTCAAGTATTGTCGTATGGGTGCTTTGTAGAGATTGTTGAATTCTATAATTCACATCATGATTTTATCGCAGTAAGACAGCTAAAAGGATTCAAGAAGCATTGTGCATCTGCTTTACCTTGTTATGGTACACATCAACAATTCACAATAATGACTCTACTCGAAATCGAGCCCTGAAATTTTACGTCTTGCATTGAGTGCCTAACATTTAGACCTCCAAGGTAGCACCCGATGATTTTCTCAAACGTCTAGCTATTCACAACCATACCCGAGTAGAATAGGAAACAAGTACCCTGAAATAGCATTGGAAGATAGTTGGTCAATATTATGAATTGATTCAAGTTAAAAGTAATTAACTATTGGATCTCAACTCAGTAGTTTAAATTTTAAGTGCTCGTTAAGGGACCTGTGAACTGTGGCTGTGGACCTCAGTGTAATTATGGATAAGCACTTCTAAGGAGTTTTATACCAGGACAAAAAGTGGACTCAGTGTTACTTGGCTTTCAATGATTGTCTAACTAAGATGAATCCATGATGTAAAATAAAAAATATTATTATTTCAAACCAATATATCCATATTCTATAAATTACCGTTATTATTACGATGAAAATGTGCTTGATTAATAAGTTTAGTAAATAAATTATACATAAGTATAATCAGAACTAATATCTTTAAGTGAACATTTAAATGGGATTATTTTTCTTAACAAAATATGTGATAATACAATAATACCATCACAAAAACCAATCATTATGGGCAAAAAAAGGTTTTTTCCCCTTTAAATATGAGAGGATTACTATCAACCAAAAATAATTCATGATATGACTAATCAAAATAAAAGTAACCTTTTTTTTTCATTGGTTGTTTATTTGACAACAAATATCACTTTAGATGACTAACAAAATTATAATACTGAATATCTTTTAGACTACTTAAAAGGTATAGAACTATAGGGAAAATAATACATTATTGTCTCAATATTTTATATTGATAAAAGTTATTGTCAGAATGAGGGTTTGTGGAGATTGTCGTAATTTTAATAGTTGAATTTAAGCTAGACCACCATTGAAAACCTGGAAGTACTGGGCGGCTGTTTTGTCCTAGTATAGGACTCTTCAATAATGAGCACCCACAATATCGCGCGTGAACGCTTAATCCCTAGACCACTGAGCCGACATCTAATGGTGTTAATGTCTAATTTAAATCAATCTGTGGATAACTGTCTCCACACAACACGGATTGGACTCCATTGGTCACAGCTTCTCACTAAAACTCCAGGAAATCCATCTGGAAGCTAGTCACTAGCACATGATTATTATCAAAATGGGAATTTGTGAAGATTGTAGTAATTTTAATAGTTAGGCATTAACACCGTTGGATGTCAGCTCATTGGTCAGAGGTTAAGTGTTCGTTCACGAGACAGAAGGTCTTGGGTTCCACTTTCTTGTGCGGAGTCGTGGATGTTGACGGTTAGGGAGTCGAAACAACCGTCCAGTGCTTCCAGGTTTTCAATGGTAGTCGAGCTTAAATCGACTCATGAATTCAACCATTAAAAGATTATTGTTTTAACTGGAAAAAATATTGCACTATAATTTCGTCATTATATTTAGTTTAAAGGTGTTACTAATCATCGAAGTAAAGGAATATACTTCATTAAGATTAGTCCTGTTTCATCATCTTTTAGCTAACAACGAAGTATTTCATGTTAATGGTATTATGTTAAATTATGATTAAATCACTTGTAAATTCCTTCTACACATATAGATCAGTCATGATCAATACTACATGGTAATCCATTATAAACATATGGTAGATGGACCGAATACTGAAGTTCATACCAAGAAAATGTCAAGATGACACAGAGAATAAAATAAATACTTAATTTTGACTACATGTAAATCACTGTAAACGATTGTTATTCAACGGATAAATTAATGGATGATTGGTACAAGAATTATCTTGTTATGTAAAAATAGAAAGAACTAATTTGGTGATTTAGATAAATTGATAAGTTATATATACATTGTAATATTTCTATTATCATTTACAGATCAACATTCCGATTAGTTATCTATGATTATCGAATCGGTTAACAATAGCAAGCTTTCATTGTCTTGAAATAATTAGAGACATTGTTGTCAGTATTGCCTTAGCTTTATGTATTCTCACTGATATGGAAGATTCATAATAGCAATAATCAATAACATTATAAGAGGATTAAGGATAAATTATATGAGGGTAATAAGTTGTGAATATATCTAACCTTGTAGGATACCCAATACACTGATAAGACATTGAAATAGACAATGATTCGCTAATATTAGATTTTAGACGTATTCGAAAATGCTTGAATATCACATCATATCGTTTAAACAGTGAAAGTTGGGTTTGTACCAATTTCATTGATTTTCAGCCATATAACTTATTATTTGTACTTTCATCAAATACTTAACTGGCGAGACTACAGAACTCAGTGATTTAGTGCCATAATATAATTTGTTAATACTAAACTAATACTCAATTTACCTTGCTTTACTTGAATAAATATCATTCGTGTTTAAATTAATTAATGGTTAGGCGTAATAACTGCTTTTTGGGTTACTTGTGTTTTTGAATCAAACTATTTGTAACAATTTATTCATTAAAGCAATCTCTTCTAACAATTTCATTTTTAAGATATGACAACGGTAATTTAAGAAATTTGGACAGAAACAAATTTTGTAAAATTGAATAATTATAAAACAGAGTGAATTAGAATTATTACCGTAAATACATAATTAAAATATGAAAAGAAGAAAGACAACTAAATAAATAAAATAACACTATGAAGTAAAATCATGGTAAAAACAGGGTTTATGGTGGAGTTTTGTTCTCTAAGCTGAATGGTATGGTATTGGTTTGTTAAATTCAGGTTTTAAACTGTGACTGTAAAAAGGCTTCTGTAATATAAAATTGGTTTAGCTGTACATATATCTGATTGGATTTTGTAAAAATCTGTCAAGGGATGAATCTGTGGCTGAACACCTTTTCTACCATATGTTGACATACGTTTTCTTTTGCTAAGTTACACCAGGAGGTATTACGTGATGTACTGGATAATTGGTCTCGATAAATGATCTGTATATCTAGCTCTATAATAGCATAGTGAATTGGTCAGTCATGGCAAAATTTCTTTCGCACCGAAGTATGTATGATGATACCAGTTAATACAAAGATCTATTAAATTAAATATTGTTTGAATTGATCATTTCAGACAATTTTTTTAATAGATCACCAACAATATCATCTATTCATCTAAAAATTATTGAATGGAGAATTCATAAAAAAAAATCTCAAAGAACTCAACATTATCAAAGTATTCACTTTCACTATAAGTTTTCTTTATCCTTTCACGATATATATTCTTCTTAATAAATCTTAAAATGTATCGATTCTCTGTAAATGTAGATTACAAAATGAATATTTCATCTTCTAGGTGATCTAATGAATAAATTTCTCAATAATAATAATAATAATAATAATAATTTTTTAATACAAAAGAAAACAAAAACAACTATACCTTGTATTAAACGTTTTGTGATTCATCTAACATATATTTACAATATTGTATAATTTCTTTAAGTTTTAACCATTCTGAATATTTCAGTTTGTAATTATCTTTTATAATTTGTATTTGTTTTATTAAATTATATTCATCTTCAGTAATAATTGATTCATGTTCAACAGTTTGGATCAATCCTATACAACAACAACAACAACAACAATAATAATAGTGAACTCATATTAGGTTTGGAAGAAAACAACATTAGTATCAATGTTTATATATTCACTATGGTTACTACAACTACTGCTACACAGGCCGTGTAGCAACAGCCTCAGCAGCAATAAGCTTCAATATACACAAAGGGAAAAGCAAGATTCTCCGATACAACACAACATGCACCAATCCAATCACAATTGACGGAGAAGATTTGGAAGATGTAAAAAGCTCTACATATTTGGGCAGCATCATTGATGAACACGGTGGATCTGATGCAGATGTGAAGGCGCGGATCGGAAAAGGAAGAACAGCATATTTACAACTGAAGAACATCTGGAACTCAAAACAGTTGTCAACCAACACCAAGGTCAGGATTTTCAACACAAATGTCAAAACAGTTCTACTGTATGGAGCGGAAACCTGGAGAACTACGAAAGTCATCATCCAGAAGATACAGGTGTTTATTAACAGTTGTCTGTGCAAATTACTTTGGATCCGTTGGCCGGACACTATTAGCAACAACGTACTGTGGGAGAGAACAAACCAGATCCCAGCGGAGGAAGAAATCAGGAAGAAGCGCTGGAAGTGGATAGGACACACATTGAGGAAAGCACCCAACTGCGTCACAAGACAAGCCCTCACATGGAATCCTGAAGGCCAAAGGAAAAGAGGAAGACCAAAGAACACATTACGCCGGGAAATGGAAATAGACATGAGAAAAATGAACAAGAATTGGATGGAACTAGAAAAGAAGGCCAAGGACAGAGTGGGTTTGAGAATGCTGGTCTGTGGCCTATGCTACATTGGGAGTAACCAAACTAAGATCAGTTAATGAAGTGAAATGTCTAATTTTAATAATCTTCTTCACATTCGAAATCATTTCAATTTATTTGAACACCAATGATGAAGTAGGATTTGAATACTACTGTTGAACAAAATCATAGAGTGGTATCGTATCCTTGAAATGTAACATTACTATTATAATAAGCATTATTTGATATTATATTTTTAGTACAATATAGAATTTTCAGCACAAAGTATTTCAGCAAGTTTCCCTTATTTTTTATTTCTTCATAGATATTGATGATCAATAATGAGTAATCGCTGGTTAGATATTAGCATTTCAGAAATTGACATTTGAATAATATTCATTGTTTTCAATGTATATTGACATGTAGTGCCCCCAGATACCCTGGTATAGACGAGAGTAAGGAGAGTCCGCTCTTCCTCTCGAAATGCTCTCACATGGCCACGCGTATATAGCCTCTTCCAGGGAAGTCCTACTCACTGCCTTCTTGTGGCGGGGATGCTGTTTACGAAACTGAGAGGACGAAAAGCGAGTGTCCGGCGCTTTAACCGGGTTGGTGGACATGGAGAGTTCACCTAGGGGAGTTGGAAAACCCTGATTCCAAATCAATGGTGCACATGGGCTACAGTATCCCAAAGTAACAACTGGCGTATGAACCAATCGTCGGTTGTTGGACTGCGACTCTTCACGTTGCTCCACTCCCTTGTGAACCAAACCTTCAGTTTGAAGGCTTCGGGTGTGGCCCCCTAAGAAAACCACCTGCTTCGGTTTGGGCACCCGGGCAGTATCACAGCCCTCACACATATCAAATGAGATTTGTGTGGCACATATGTATTTGGTGCCTCCTTGTACCAATATCCATGTGTTAAAATAAATAAATGAATAATAATAAAAAATGCATATTGACAACCATCTCCGATTATAAATTTTTGTAACGTGTATAATGAAATGCTGTAAACATTTCACAAACGCATCTGATATAGGTTATGCAATTCACTGACATAATGATATGTTAAAACAAACAAAGAAACAGATAACTTGTTGAAATATCTAGATGGCAAGAACCGATAACTCAGATATTCAAACAGACCACCCTTACACTATTTAACCTTTGTAATAAAATTATCTAAAAAAAACTTTGGATGTTACTTATTACTTGCTACTATACTTTATAATAAAAATATCATCTATTATATAATATATTAGATTATTAGTTTAACTTATTGAATATTGAACAGTTTCATTTTATTAACTTTAATTGAAATTTTGGTATAGTTACATAAATTAATTATAAGACGTTTTATCAGAAGGGGTTTGTGGAGATTTTTAGAAATTTTCACAGATTGAAATCATGAGTCAGTTGAAGCTAGACCACCATTGAAAACCTGGAAGCACTGGATGGCCGTTTCGTCCTAGTATGGGACTCCTCAGCAGTGCGCATCCACGATCCCGCACCACGCGGGGCTCAGTGGTCTAATGGTTAAGTGCTCGCGCGCGAAGCCAGTAGGTCCTGGGTTCGAGCCCCGCGTGGTGCGGGATCGTGGATGCGCACTGCTGAGGAGTCCCATACTAGGACGAAACGGCCATCCAGTGCTTCCAGGTTTTCAGTGGTGTTATAGCTTCAACTGACTCATGATTTCAATCTATAAGACGTTTTATTGATTTTTATCATGTGATCTACTAATTGAAAATATTCGTATAAGGATATTACAATTAAATTATATTTTCTTCAGTATAATTAAAATAATCTTTTTTTGTTTTAATCTTTATATGACGTTTATATGTTACATTGTCTATTTATTAAAAAAATGCTTATATGAAATGGGAAAATGAATATGGATGAATGTATTTAGTAGGATAAAAAAAGTAGTATTGACGAATATTATCTGAATTGTTTATAATATCAGACAGGTACCGGTGTTTTTAACGTGGTATGGTCGCCAGCAACAACATGGAGAACAGCAATGCAATCACACTTGATGGAGAAACTCTGGAAAGTGTAGAATTCTTTACATACCTGAGAAGCATCATCGATGAATAAGGAGGATCAGATGAAGACGTAAAGGTGAGGATTGACAAAGCAAGAGCCACATTCATACAATTGTAGAACATATGCGACTCAAAACACCTTTCAACCGATATTAAAGTCAGAATCTTCAATACGAATGTTAAGGTGGTTCTACTGTATGGAGCTGAAACTTGGAGAACTACAACAACCACCATCAAGAAAGTACAAGTATTTATAAATAGCTGTCTACGCAAGATACTCAACATCCATTGGCCGGATACCATCAGCAATAGCCTGTTCTGAGAAAAAACAAACCAGCTTCCAGCTGAAGAAGAAATTAGGAAAAGACGATGGAAATGGATAGAACATACATTACGCAAATCATCAAACTGCATCACGAGGCAAGCCCTAACTTGGAATCCTGAAGGGAAGCGGAAAAGAGGAAGGCCAAAGAACACATTACGTCGGATAATAGAAACAGATATGAAAAGGATGAATAAGAACTGGAAGGAGCTGGAAAGGATTGCCCAGGACAGGGATGGATGGAGAATGCTGATGAGCGGCCTATGCTCCTTCACGAGGAGTAACAGGCGTAAATAAGTAAGTATTTATAATATTCAACTAGTAGTTACTTTATGAAACTAACTACTAATTAATATAAGAAGAAGATTTTTATTTATGGAGTTAGTAGTAATTTTGAGAGTTTAATTCATGAGTTATTCAAAGCTAGAACAACATAGAAAACTTGGAAGCATTCGATGGTTGTTTCGTTCTAGTATGAGATTGTGGATGCTCACTGCCGAAGAATCATATAATAGAACGAAACAGCCGTCTAGTGCTGCCAGGTTTTCTATGGTGGTCTTGCTTTAATTGACTCATGAATTCAATTACTAATTAATAGTTAATTATTTTAAATATGTATGTTATAAGTAGTAAGATATTACGTGAATAGTTCAGTATTAATTATCATTGAATATAATGCTGAGTAGTGCTAGTTTAAATATTACGGATAGCACTAATTGATCTAAAAAAATAATTTCAATTTACTAATAAGTCAGATTGAACAGAAATTCTTACGGATTTCATTCACTCACATAATATATTTAATAGTTTTACATCAAAAATTATATAACCTGTTACTAAGCCATTTATAAAAATATTTTTGTTACCAATTGTATTTTACCCAGTTACTAATTAACATTGCAAAGAATTGCTTTATTAATAATAAGCGATGTTTTAAAAAAAATTTAATAATGAGAAAAAAAAGAACATGATATAAGTGATGTCATTTATGCTAGAGATTGTTATAAAATTTTACAACTTTGATAGTTTACATCACAGATTAACCTAAGTTACATAAACACATGAGACGAAGAAGTACAAGACAACTGTTACTTCCGAATAAAGGACTTCTCAGAAATGTGCATATATGATCAAACAATGGTCAGGTATGGGCAGTTATTCATAAATGACATAGGAAGTTTCTTAATCAATTATCATGAATTGATTGAAGTTAGAAGTGATTAACTATTGGATCCCGATTCACTAGTGTATACATTAAGCATACGCTAAAGGACCTGAAAGCTGTGGTTGTGAACCTCAGTGCATTTACGGATGAGCTCATCTGAGGAGTCTTATATCGAAACGACGTAGCTATATATTGGCTCCTAATTTGCAATGGTATTCTCACTAAATTTAGTCCGTGATTTCATCTGCAAGGTTAATAAGCACTCAAAATCTATTAGGTATTATAAAGGAAGACTTCTTTGGAGTAATTATTCAGATGACACATTATTTACAGAATTATTCCGATTGAATTTTAACTTTATCCGTTCAACTGCTTTTTGGAGATATTTTCATTGGGCGCAAAGTAAGGTAAAATCATCATCACATTTGTAAATATCAGACCTAGTGGTTAAGTAAAGGACAGAAGACTCCAAGAGGTTTTTTGATCGAATTCTACACATTAGTAATAATATTATATTATGAAAGTAATAGTTACAGAATTCATGCCAGTTCACAGGAATGATCAGCCTGATATAAATAGGAATATTAAATGTAGAGGACATATGGGATATTAGATTGTTTGAGGTGTTCTAGTTCGAAAATTGTTTAAGTGTTGCATTTTCCACATGTACTAGAGTAATAAAAGTCCTCAGCCGAGAACTTTTGATTTTTTAAGTAGACATCCTGTTGATATATGAATAGTGTATTTAGGGTCATTTCCTGCATCATTACGAATTGATTATAACCACCTAAAACTAGAGAAAATAAAACAGAAGCAAAGAGCACAGAACAACAGAGCAATAACTACTACGATAGGTCAGTCAGCTTCACCATAATACATGTGTGGAGTCATTTTATGATCTACTATTCGTGTTAGATATTATTCAGACTATTTAAGATTACCAGGGAGGATGTTAGTGTAAAGTATAAGAAGGTAGGGAGGTTTACTTAGTGGGGTCAGTAATAAAAACAAGCAAGCATTTAAAGTTCCTATAATCCCACTTGTGGAATGGGATCTACTTACAGGTGTGAGCACGTTTAAAGCATTTTCAACTTGTTTTGTTCCTATTTTTCTCTTATTCTATATAATATCTTGTGGAATAAGTGTACTATTATTACTATTACCATTATTCTATATTGTATGTTAAGTACAATATAAAACTCTCAGAACAAAATGTTTCAACAAGTGTATTTTACAAAACAAAACAAATCAATAATTGCATACATATAAACGTGAAATAGGTAAATAAACTATCTAGAATGAAATAAGATTGTGATATTTCTATTAATTGATGATTCCATTGTACTTTATTCTGCGCTTACAACTAGTTCCAAATATAATACGTTCATCAGCTGCTTACAACCATATAAGTATTAAAAGTTTAAATTGAGGTGAGATATAATGTGAAAAAATTGACGTATGATGAATGAAAAGACTTGGAATGACAAAGGTTATCAATAATAACTTTATATATATGCAGGAATAGGTAGTTGGTCGTTTGGTTTTGGAATCCAAAACAAAATAAGGGGTGGTTGACGAACTAATTGATTGAGGTTCAGAGACAGATAAGATAAACTGTGTAATAATCTTAAAGGTAATGGGGGATTTACACAAGGTTTCTGGGATTGAATAACTGATAAGATGGGTCACGTAATAATTGAACAGGATTTGAAGATGCTGGTGGCTAATAGTGGAATACAGGACGGACGTTTCGTCCTGTTTGGGACTATTCATCTGTATGCAACTCCATTCCTGAGTTGATGTTTACTCCAGGACTCGAACCCACTACTGCTGGCTTCAAACGCTATCTCGCTATCTACTTAGCTACTACGTCCTAATAGCCGCTAGCTTATTCATTAAGATTAAGTTTAATTCACTTTCGTAATGGCTGTTTCAATCTTTCCATTGATGTTTAGGACTGCAATTGATCAGTCTGTTATTGACATACATGCATCCTATGAGGATTGCCTCGATATTGCCTTCAGTTTACTTAAGTTTAGGAAATTAAGCGAACGCAAATGTAGGGGTGAAGGGGTGGTTTTAATGCACATAAAATAAGAATTTGGCAAGGGAAAACCACATAACAAAATGAACACTAACAAAATAAAGATAATGACAAAAATTGATCTACCGGGGTAGTAATAGGTTTGTTAATGTCTTTTTAGATATATTAGTCAGGTTTTAGATTTTTATCGCTGTTGCTTCAAAAAGCCGAAATGATGCGGTGTTTCATTGTCTGACAATAATTTTGAAGGCTTGCGGAATGTCAATGGTGTGCTTGGTGTCAAGCAAATGCCGAGCTTTTGCACAGTTAAAAGTCATCGCGCCTCTCAGTCTCAAATTCTTTGGAACTTGCTCGGAAGTGTGAACATGTACTCTTCTCTGTTTTTTTCTTTAATGTATGTGCTCTGCCACGTACGTATAAATTGGCAAATGCGGTTGGAGGTACTGATAGATGAGTGAGCAGTTGGTTATATATATATAGCGAAACCATCCGGATAATTAGTAAAAGTGTTTTATATAGATGGCAGATCATAGATGAAAAGAGAGTAAATAGAAGAGGGAGGAACAACTCCTTATCACACACCTTGACTTAGTCAAGATTTTGAACAGTTTCTACGAAGAATACTATACTGTTCTTTTCCAAAGAGGCAAGAACAAAGTTATTCAGCTATCGATGTTGACGCTAAAAAACTGATATACTAGTAATGGTCTTTGAATAAAGTTGAAGGCAGAAGTATAATCTGGAAATGCACATGGAACATACTTCTAAGCCTTTTTCAGGCTGAACGCGATATTACAATGTAGAAGCACACCGGCATCTAAGGTGCTTATTTTATGTATGTAAGCGACTGATGTGGATTAACGCCTTCTTTTCATGCAGGCTGACATGAGAGTAGAAATAGATTTTCCATTGTTTTGAGAAAAGATGAAGTTATTGTTATGTGTCTAAATTTTGGTTTAATATTACCAGATACCTTATTTGGTACCGGAATTAACTTTGTCTTTCTGCATATTTTCGGAATAAAATTTTTTGTGAGGGATTCCTTAAAAACACTCGTCAGTGGACGACACAGAACGCCAGTACACCTCTTAAAAATGTGTTTCGGGATTTCGTTAAATCATAAACGTTGAGGTGAGTTAAGTGACTGGAAACATTGGACATCTGTTTCAGTGAAAATTGAAACACAACTCTTCTTCAAACTTGTGATGCATGTTGTCAATTGATTGACGTGCAAAAGACTTATTTAGGTTCCAAACATTCAGCTGGGTATCATCACTAATGCATCTTCCACTAGTAAGCTCTTTAGATACTTTCCACATATTTAAACAGCCTTTACAAAGTATGAGTTTTTGAGTAAACATCAAACCCAGTCGTTTAATTTTTTGGTTTATTTAACCATTTAGCTTTCGAACTTCAATGGATTTTTTCTCCTTGTTTACTTTTTCATTTTCCTTACGTAGTCATTTAAGTTGTAAGAATATAAGCCTATACAAACTTACAAACATAGTTTCAGTGAGGCAACAAACGTTACGGCAAAATTTAAGATAACAAAATCAATAGTGTTTTCCAATGAGTCATTTGTGAATAAATCCTAGTTTATCATAAGGAACATGCTTTTAGATTTTGGACATTTTCTTCTGAGTAATTCCTGTATTCGACTTTGTTTATCCGTTATAAGAGTATGCCTTTGTTCAAGCTTGCCATATATTTTAGGTAGAACGTGAATAATATGCTGATCAGAAATAAGCAATGGAAAACACTTAAGAGTCACATATATTTTTACACTATGAATGAAAATCGAGTTTAAACGTCCACCTGAGTAAGTAGGAATGTTGACTACATTTATTGACCAATTGATGAAAAAAGCTGTAATCACGTGAATTATAATCACTATATATCATTGAAAGTGAACTACTGAAAGTAGGAATAGCAAATTCGGTGAATTCATCAACGAAAACAGATAGTGAAGATTGGATTCAGTCCGGAGTCACGTAAATGTTGATAACACAAACATAGTTGTACTCGTTCAAGTGTTTTGCACAGCTTCTTAAGGCTGAATCATCTAACTGTAAGCATGAAAAATTAAATCGAAAACAATTCATATTTACAATTATAGCTCTACCGCCGCTACAATTTTTTATTACTTGATCAATTCTTATGATAACTACTGAAACGATGTAGAGATAAAGAACAACTGCCATGTAAATCATTCAATCAGGATTCCTCAATGCTGATTGCATCACGATTGTGATACAAATTCAGATCTAGTAGAAGTTGAAGATAGTCCTTATTGTCGATTATTGATCGACAGTTGAAAGTTAGCTGTTCAGCATTCGACATCTGATTAATGTTCATTCTCTTCAATCCATATTGCCGGCTATCGCAATGTCACCGATGATCGTTTTTTTTTGTATCATGTAAAGCCATTGATCACAAACTTTTTATATACATGTCATAATAAGTTAAATGACTAATAAAAATAACTGGTGTATTATAACTAAAAAGATAACATTGAAATATATAGATGGTAGTTATAAGTAGCTCACATATTCAAGTAGGCTGTTCTAAAATGTATCGATCGAGTTATATTAATATTTATTTTACTTATTAACAAACCATTATTCTTTTTAATAGATAAAACTGAATTTGAATTTTTATTCATTATTTATTAATTTCCCACCAATTTTACTTGGTATTCAAATTTTAATTATAATATAAAGTCAACTAATTAAAACGTAAAGTTTTTGTTTCATTAAATGAAATCATAAAGAAAGATATTACAATTATTTAAAAGTTTTAAGTCAATTTAAATAACCCTCACTTCTACCACAATCAAAAAAGTACAAGTATTTATAAATAGCTGTCTACGCAAGATACTCAACATCCATTGGCCGGATACCATCAGCAATAGCCTGTTCTGAGAAAAAACAAACCAGCTTCCAGCTGAAGAAGAAATTAGGAAAAGACGATGGAAATGGATAGAACATACATTACGCAAATCATCAAACTGCATCACGAGGCAAGCCCTAACTTGGAATCCTGAAGGGAAGCGGAAAAGAGGAAGGCCAAAGAACACATTGCGTCGGATAATAGAAGCAGATATGAAAACGATGAATCACAACTGGACGGAGCTGAAAAGGATTGCCCAGGACAGGGATGGATGGAGAATGCTGGTGAGCGGCCTATGCTCCTTCACGAGGAGTACCAGGCGTAAGTAAGTAAGTAAGTCTATCAAATAATTATGCATAGGTAAATTTAAAACAAAATATTTCATTACTTGTTCAGAATTAATCAACCCTAATAATGATAATATTTAATGTAATATCAGATGGGTTTTGTGGATATTACAGTAATTTAAATGGTTAAGATCATGAGTCAGTTGAAGCTAGACCACCATGGAAAACCTGGAAACACTGGACGGCCGTTTCGTCCTATTGTGGGACTCCTCAGCAGTGTGCATCCACGACCTCGCCCCCTGCGAGATTCCAACCCAGGACCTACAGGTTTCGCGTGCGAGCACTTAACCACTAGACCACTGAGCCAGCATCCAACGGTGTTAATGTCTAACTTCAACTAATTCACGAAATTGAGTGACACATCCACCATTGTCTTCAATGAGTTACTATCTCACAACAGACCTGGTTGAACTCCACTATTCACTGTAAATATTCTGATAATAATTTAATTAAGTTAGGCTTGAAATTTATTAAGATGAGATAAAGGCTTTTTTCTTTAAATCAGTGATGTGAAATAAAACCATTATTTTTGAAAATAATTACAAGAAATCAATATAGTTGAATAGACTGATAGTTATTTTTGAAGAAAAAAAAGTAATAAAAAAATAATAAATTTTTGAAAATTTTTCCTTATGTCGTCATGACTTCATTTAAAAAAGTTATTAAAAATACAATTGGATTGTGTAATAGACATTAATAGGGTGTGGAGACTATTGGATATCATAGTTTACATCATGAAGTGACCTTATTTAGACAACCATTGAAAATAATAAGAAATCACTGGATAGCTAGTTTGTTTTGTTGATGAACTCCATTCTAGTATGAAGGAGTCACCCAGTGGTTCTTGATATTCGGTTGTTGAATAGCTAAGATGAGTTCATAACGTAAACTATAGAAAAAGACCCGACGTTAAATGAAGTCATTTTTATTTCAAATAGGCTATTTTCAGTTTGCATTATAATTTAGTACCATCAAAGACTGATGACTATAACGCGTTTGATACTATGTCTAGTACCATGAAAGATAAACTGGTGATGAAGCAAACATTAAGATTAAACAACCGTCTAGTGATCACACTTTTACAATTCTTCGTCAACTTCAGTAAATCTATCATGAAAGTTTTATTCAGAAATAGATTTAAACCTTAATTAATCACAGATATCTAATCTGCTGAATATTTTCAACTATGTGTTTTCATCATATTTCAAATTGCTTTGTATTCTAGGTGATTTATCAAACAAATAATTTTTCTATCTCCTCCTTCTGTAGGGTAAATAAACATTGAATAAATAATAATAAACCCAGATGCTGGCTTGTTTAACATAAAATACTGATCTTTTTTTATTTACATGTAATTATGTTTGTTTATTTCGATATCTGACATCATTGATTAATTTTGAGATGTTGGAAAAGATTTGTAGCTCAGGTGATTGATTTTGATGGTGTTTTTTTGAGCTGGATGGTTTAGTCGTGGAGCTCCCATCATCCTTCTGAACGACATCATCAGTACAAAGCTCTACGACCAAACCATCCAGCCCCCCCCCCCAAAATACCATCAAAATCATTCACTAATTATTTGGTAATGATATTATCCCCACCTACGGTCAATCATTAGTTTCATTAGTAGAAATTAATGCTTCTTTCCAACTCACATAAAGTTTCATCCCGTTATTAAATTAAAATGACATAATCTCATTATTTATTCGATGTGACAGTTGTTATCATTTTGTTTTTCCTGGTGTAACCACAAAATTTGTTACAGTTTTAAAAAAGAATATTTCAAAAATAACACTCTACAAAGATAAAAAAACAACAAAAACCATGTGACAAAATCCTTTGCATTAATCAAGTCAAAATGGTAACTATTATTATCAAAACATTTATTGTTTTGATAAATTTCGATGTAGAAGACGGAAATAACATATAAAAGATAAATGTGAAATATTTGTATATAGTTTATTTCAAATAACGTTCTGAATGAAAATCAGTTCGTTGAGTATCTAACTACAAAAAAGAGTAAACAATATACATAATTAAACAATTTATGGAATTTCGATAAGCAATTTTTAACATTGAGAATCAGTCGATCCTTAACTGGTTGTCAGCTTGTCAAGCGAAAGGTCTTGTGTTCGAATCTCGCAGGGGGGCGGGATTGAGGATGCACACCGCTGATGAGTTCCACAATAGGACGAAACGGTCATCCAGTGCCTCCATGTTTTCCATAGTGGTCTGGTTTCAACTGACTCACGATCTCAACTAATAAAATTACTATAATGTCCACAAAACCCCTTCTGATATTTTTAATTGATTTGAAATTTTAATTTTGTAATAGAAATGAATATTGAATTATTAAATATACTGGCAATATTCTGAAGTCAGTTAGTTTTAGACAGCGCAGTCTTAGAAAAAAGTGCCAAGTTTTGCAGCTCAGTCACAAACAACATAGAACCTGATACATATATCCATCTGTTTAAGTTAATTGCTTATATAAGCATAGAAATATGAAATTATCAAGATTAAAAAGAGAGTAGTAGTAGAATCGATAAAAATATTGGTGTTAGTAGAAAATATTATGTATAAACAAGATGACTGAAACGAGAAATATGACATCACGAGATAAAAATGTATGAGATAATTTTAAAACTCATGATCTAAGAGGGAGATAAAGAATGAATGAATCTGTCCCGATAAGACCGATTCTAAGGCACATTCATCCAGTATCTTTAACTATTGGTTACGATAGTAATGAAAATAACAAATAGTCTGACATCATTTTTTGCTTTGGTTTCTACTACTGTTCTTTCAACTTACTTGTACATTAGCAATTATCGCAAGTTGGGTTAAGAAGCGGATGAGCCTATATAAATGGTGTATACATTTTTGTAAGCCATATTATTCCATACTTACACAGTAACACAGAGAGAAATATTAACCTAATGGAAGGTAAAGATATTATTAAAAATCGAATACACTAATTAAAGAATATGGTTTGGAACTAATAGAAAGAAAAGGTAGATGAAAACCGTGGTACATAGTACAAGAATTACGTACTAAAGAAAGTTGGATTGTTACTAGCAAAGAATAGGTTTAAATAAAGCAACGTTTTGGTCAAAAATGTATCATAATGCCAAACACGCATACTTAATGTTGAGGTTTGAAAGTTGATGGTAAATTTCCTAATATTATATTATTTTAATAAAGTGCTTTATACATATTCGATAACAGGAGACTCTGAACCTAGGTTTCATGTAATTCGGCACTCATCATCAAGACACCTGTAATCATGAGGGAACTGATGTTTACTGTGAGACATTAACCTAGTCCATCTAGTTTCAGAGATAGTTTGAAAGATTATTACTAAGTTATTCAGTTAGTGACCCGCCACATTATATTTCAATCTAAATGTCTGTAAATATATCTGTATATATTTAGACATATAGTTATTTTTTACTTCTTGGTAAACCGTTTCTACTCAATAAATATTTTCATTTATAAGTCAATTTTTTTCATTGAATATCAATAATAAAACGAAGAACGCCCTTTATCAAATATTGATTTAAGCATTACAAATGTGAAACAATGTCATTGTGTTCTCCATTAATCGTGAGCGTTACAGATTCGTTATCGTTGTTAAGGCTGTTAGTGTATATTTAATGTATAATTAAAAACTACAAAAAAAACAGTCATTCAAAGATATCTAACTTTCAACGGTTCTTTAGTTGACATCAGTTTATCCAAAATTCATTAAACAGTAAAACTATTCCATACTTGCGATCTTTAAGAATGAGAGATTGTGTTGAGAAATTTTATTGACTGATTAATGTAGGCAACAAAAATAAAGATTATTGTAAAAAACTAGAATGAAATGTTAGTATGACCAATTAGTGTTAGTGTTAAGCTTAAGGTAGTCAATGTAAATCGATAAATATTTATACAATTAGCTGCTATGAGAAGTTTATAAATCATGTTAAAATATTTTATTCATATTTGATTTCCACTTTTCTTATGAAAAATTAATCATTTCCCAAAATAAATCATCTTAAGATAACTAAAAATCTTTTATATTCTTTGGTCACGCCATGTTTAGTAATTTGAAGCACCCTCTTAACTAAATATTGAAAGTTTTTTTCTTATAGCTCTTAACAAAACAGATACTAATCGTGATTGTGTTTTGAACTTAACGCATAAATCTAGGATCTGTTATTTCAAATCTGATTGATTCGTAAGCGTAGCACAGAGGTTTTCTACTTAAAAAAATCCAATGTAAAAGTTATATGAAAAAACCATTAATTTCCATTGTACTGTGAATTATATCAATTTATTTGTTATATATATTACTTATTACCAATGTCAGTATGTTTTTTTCCATCAAATTCTATGTTCTGATATTGTCTGTTTTATTCCTGAGAAAATACATCTTTTGTTATATAATATTAACTTCTGTGCACTTAAATGTTTGTGAATCAATGTATATATATATGCACATACATATCAATGAAATTATACATATATGCAAGTTCATTTATTGTCTAAATTCATGTATTTGGTGACTAAAAACTTCTCTCATAATTTGAAGATGTTATCAGACACATCTCATATGAATATGTGATTTGTACTTCTGATTTGTTGTATCAAGTCCCACTCTTATGGAGTATATCTATCACTCTGTAACCATCAATTTTTGTTGAGCTCGTGGGGACGGCATATGAATCTGACAATAATTGAAGCAAGCGCAACTCAGTAATCTAGCACTAAAAAGCATATTGATGCTCATACGTACTAATTGTATGACGATCCACTGACATTATTTAATCACTTGACATGAGGTAGTAAATGTAAGATTCGATGACTGATGTCAAGTATTTTTTTTCAGAATGCACTGTGTGATATCAATCCAGTTGTATAAAGAGGTTATGAAATAAAGATAAATATGTTGACAATAGAAACAAGATGAAACAGTAAGTTCTCAAAAATAATAACTTGAGTCATCAAAATGTGATTTACATCTTTACCGAGGGATTTGAAAGTTTTTGTTATCTTTTCAGGAAAATGCGATGTAATTTCTTTAGAAGCTTCAGATGGACGTACCACTACATATTCTTTCTAAACATTGAAATTTATTTTTCGAATTTGCGATTCATAGTAATACGTTCAATTGTACTAATCATTTATTAAGTAAAATATATATTCGAAGAAGTTTCTAAATACTTAACATATTGTATAGTTTTATATATATGCGAGCATTTGACGAATTGTAGTAATTTATGAACAAGTGATAACAGTGAAACAAACTGTATGATCATTTATATGAGGTAAAAAAGAACGCGAATCAATAGTAAGTTGACAGATGATAATCATAAATGTCATTGATAACATCAATAACATAAACATATATATCGACATAAGATATGTAAGTCAAAAAACGTGTAAACAAAACTAATTTTACTAGTATAGGGGTTGTGGAGATTATTAAGTTTTTGATTGAGATCATGAACCGAGCCCCGCGAGCGGGATCGTGGATGCGCACTACTGAGGAGTCCCACAATGGGACGAAACGGCCGTCCAGTGCTTCCAGGTTTTCAATTGTGGTGGTCTAACATCAATCGGTTCATGATCTCAATCAAAAACTAATTTTATCAAGTCAATAATAAATGAAAATAAAGGAATGAAACGTTTGCGAATGATCAATTTAAGTAGGCAAACATTGATTAATAGAATATTCCAATAAATTTACAATAATTATAAAGAAACAAGTAAGAGTTTATTAGCTAATCAGTAGTTTAATTAAATAACTCATTATTATTTGAAGTGAAAGTTATTGAACTCACATGTTAATTTGAACATCAACATGAAAACGTAAGTTTAGCTGGCTAGTATCAAATAAAAATATGCCCTTTACTTCACTGTTAACTATATATTGGATATATCTTCAGAATTGCAAAGATTATCTTTTTTAAAAGGTAACATAAACATATGGACGGGTTCTTTTTAGAAAGCTCACATAAAAGTATGGTTTTGGACAACAGAAAATAAACATACTTATAAGATGGTTCGTTTAAAATCAATCAAAGTAAAAAATGTTTTTAAAAAAAATAACTTATGCTTACTTTCCTTTTTTTGCTAAGTAACTAAATAAATAACACCATTGAGTTCAACTTGAGAAGTGAATGACAACATTAAGATATAAAATTCATTCAGTTGATGATGAAGTTTACATACTAGATTTTAGTAATGGCTTTTAATCAACTTTCTTCAAAAAATAGTTGTGACCTCAGAGAACAAAACTCCATCAAAATCATCCAACTGAGCTAGGCTTAAACTTGCTATTTTTCCTACTTTTTCTCATGTTTTTAATGATGTATGAAATTATACAAGAAATATTTACACTACTAGCCACTATTCATCTTTGAATATAATACTTGTGAATGAAGGCTATATCTAGGCCATACGCACAGTATGCACATATGCGAATAAGCGACTGATCAACTGCAGTCTTAAGCATCAATGGAAAGATTCAAACAAACACATACCAAGTGAATTTAATATTTCCGGTTTTAGAATTATCAAACAAAAGTGTTTATCATGTCAAAATGAATTAACCAGAAAAACATTTCACACTTTTTATATTGAAAAAATATGAACTAAATTGTAAGTTAATTATCTTACTTATTGAAATCAGTCAGATTATTATATAGTTTGATTAAATTTATAAACAAACATTAATCTATTTAAACTTGTGTTAAGTTAATTTCGGTTAAATATTTACTCTGAAGAAATGACTTACATTCAATCAAGAAATATGAGAAATACAATTTTTCTACTCATTGGGATATCACAAATATATATATATATATATATATATATATATATATATATATATATATATAATTAACTTTCTACCCGATACTCAATTTATTTGAAGCTATCAAGTCTAACCTAATCGTGATTACATCTCAGTCCTATATGAGGTCAGTCGCGGCCCGGATAACTCAGTGGTAACGTCTCTGACTATGAAGCTGGGTGACACGCGATCGAATCTGCCAGCGAGCACCAGTTCGCTCAAGATTACAGGTACACCTTGCTGACGGGTTCCAAGTAGCACGAAACCCCTGGTCCAGGGTTTCCTGTCAACTACCTCCAACCATCATCTAATGATGTTACAGTACACAAAAATATTCTTGTTTTTATCTAATGTAAGGTTATACATGTATATTGTTCTTTCGATACTTCTCTAGCTGATTTATTTTTTATAATGAAAGATTATTTTTACACAAAATATCATTCATTTATTTACATTTTAAGAAAACAATTAATTTAAAATGTAATATTGATTTTGACAGTAATAAAAAAGAACAGAAACACACATACACACACGCACGTACATGCACATAGAAACCTACTTGCGTAGTAATAAGAGAAAATAAGAAAAGAATCAACATCCTGTTCTTACCAAATAAAAAAAACCCAATGTAACATGGATTAAATGTTGTTGAATAGATGGTGTTTTTTTCGTACGTAAATAAGTTGAATTTTTGAATGAAATCACGATAAAACAAACAGTAGAAAAAGATGGTAAATAATTAATTGCCTAAATTCAAACTCTTTTTTTTCTTTTAATTTTCAAACAAGTTTTTTTTCATTGTCAGATTGATTTTTATATAAATAGAAATGATGATAAATATTTAGATTGTACTAAACTGTTATTTTATCTCAGATGGGTTTTGTGGATATTATAGTAATTTCAATGGTTAAGATCATGAGTCAGTTGAAGCTAAACCTGGAAGCACTTGACGGCCGTTTCGTCCTATTGTGGGACTCCTCAAGAGGTATATCCTGGAGATCTAGTGAGAAGCCGTGACCAGTGGAGTTCAACTAGGTTTGTTGTGAGATAGTAACTCACTGAAGACAATGGTGAATGTGTCACTCAATTTCGTGAATCAGTTGAAGTTAGACATTAACACCGTTGGATGCCGTTTCATTAGTCTAATAGTTAAGCGCTTGCGCGCGACGGGCAGGATCGTGGATGTGCACTGCTGAGGGGTCCCATACTAGGACGAAAATATGTTTACTTTTAAATGATAGAAAATAACTTAAGCTCAGAAGATAGGCGTTTGAGTTTGGTTTATTCTAAGCAAAGAATAAATCAGCTTCCATTTGAAGAAAAAATTAGGAAAATACGATAGAGATGAATAGGACATACATTGAGTAAATTAATAAGCTGCATCGCGAGGTAAGTGTTAACTACGAACCTTGAAGGGAAGAAAAAAGAGGAAGGATCAAAGGATATACTGCGTCGGGAATTGGGAGCAGACATCACAAGAATGAATTGCAAGTGGAAACAACTGAGAAGAATTGCCTAGGTTAGAGTTGGATGAAGAATGTTGGTGGGTTGCCTATGTTCCTCTATGAGGGGTAACAGGAGTAAGTAAGTAAATAAGTAAGTATGCAAAGATTAGATTTTATTAACTGAATGATTTTCTAGTTATTTTGGAACAAATAAGTTTACTTTCATTTGTATAATATGGAAACACGTACAAAATAATCTCTTTTGAAAATTAATTTGCATCCATAATTAACAATCATATGTATACTGAAAGGTAACAGATTTTTCTTACTTATAAACTAGGAATTCAGTTAAATGAACAAATCAAGTATATGATACTTTCATGCCAAATAAAAATTTATATCCAATGAATGTAAAAGCAATACATCAAGTTTTGCTGAAACTTTAAAAAAACAAATTTATTGATTCGTTGAACCGAAAAACATCGTTCAATTATAAGGTCATTTTATCAAAAAATTGAATTCGACAGTTTTAAATAGTTGTTCATAGATACAGAAAAAATTCATGATGAGTGTAATTTAATTTGCATAGAATCTTTTGGTTTAGTGTTCCGTTGTTACCGTTGTAACTTTTAGAACAAAAAATAATCCTTCTCAAACAGCTAATTGTTAGTGTTTCTGGCCGTAGCACAAAGGAATATAAATGTTCGAACTACACAAGAAGTATCAGTTGTTTCAAGGGTCAAGATAGCCTTTGATGATAAGTCCGAACCAACAAGAAGACGAAGTCTAGGATAACCAGTAATTTTCATTTAACCATTAGACATATGTGAAATAGTTCTGTCTAATAAACAGCAGGATGAATAAGGACGAATTATTTGTTTTACACAATACAAAAGTAGTACCAAGTGGGTATCAATTTTTTCATCCAGGGTTGAAACTTATAATATAACAACTTCACATAAGTGAGATTATTGTGAAAATACATAGTAATACATAGTAGTTAGCAGTTTTAAACGGATTAAAGATGAACCATTGGATTTCGACCTAATGGTTTTGTTGTTTATAATCAATATATGATCTAGAGGTTCTGGTTTCAGTAAAATGTATAAGACGATAAGTTTTAAAAAATTCGTAAAAGGAGTTTACAAATATGATGAAACAACCTTTAAATTACTTCATGTTTCCAATAATTCCGTCCTCATCTCCAGTTAAAGCTAGTTTATGGTGTAGAAAGATGTCAAGTAGAACACTGCTAAACAAAATGACAAAACATTGATTAGAATTGTGAACAAAAGTGCATATCATTGAATGTGAACTATGTGACATTGATTGATCATATATTATTCTTATTGTTCCGTTGTACTATTTAAACTTGGATTAATTTTAATTTGGTTATTTATTCTCTGAAGAAGTAACTTACACTAGGCCACGAAACGTCAGAAAATCTAATTTCTGTACTCGTTGTGATATTACAAATATACTATTTATTTATAACAATTTACCCAATGCTCAATTTATTCGTAATTATCAAATCAAACCTTGGTAATGATACTTATATGTGACATTAATGAATGGATATTCTCCCCGACACCTCAAAATCCTGAATATGATTCTCAATCAGATCATAGGTACTCCCTGCTAGAGAGATTCATATTAGAATGAGATAGGAGTCAAAAGCTTCTTGATTTTTGCTGGTACTCTAACTGAGAGCGGTCCTTAACAAATAGCACCAACAACTTAAAATAACCTTGACGAAACCTATTAATCTAAGTTTATATTGACAGGACCGATTGATGCATATTCAAATTAACATGAAATCATAAATATTTGCCCTTACAAGAATATTCAAGTCCGGATATCAAAGTATAAGTATACATCTGATCGTATATTAGCGTTTATAATTACGATGTGTGTACATAATCACCAGAAGAAAAAAAAGAACCCTTTCAATATAAATCTATACAAATGGAATTCAACAACCTGTCAGTTTTTGACATATACTTTAAAAATTCTTATATTACTTAAGTCAAAAACTATTTTATCGGACAATATATTTAATTTTCAATGTTGTCAAAGAATGAAATTAATTCCACATATAAATGTTGATAATGTAAAATTATTCAAATTCCTAGAAAAGTGTTTTATTAAACAGAATTAAGTGAAACGCTTAATTATTTATTTTGGGTATTTATTTAATGAAAAGAAATATTGTATTTAATAAAATCAACATTTTATGAAGTAAAGTACACAGTTCGTATTTCAAAAGTTTAAATTACCTGAATTAAAACAATAGAATGAATTCATTTTTGTATTGGTAGTTTGAATCTTTTCAATTTATGTTTAGGACTGGAACTGATCAGTTTCTTATTGGTATATGTGTAACTTATGCGGAATGCCTCAATGATATCTTGAGTTAGAAGCATAATAAACAGAGATGAATGATGGCTAGCAGTGGAATACGGGACTCGCGTTTCGTCCTAGTTGAATGCATCTGAATCAAACTTTCCCCCTTTATACAAGAAAGTGGCTATCTGAACTCAGTTTCTAAGTAGATAACGCGATGGTGTTTGAAGTGGACGATGCTGGGATCGAGTTCTGGAATGAACATCAATTCTGGTATGCAGTCATATCCAGCTGACGAGTCCCGAATAGTGAGAAACGTGCATCGTTGATTCCACTGCCAACCACCATGAATTTTCGCTTATAATAACGGTAATGTTTACATAACATCGAAAATATAATTGACATAATATAAATTCTAAAGTTATTAAGAAATGATCGTGATTTTTCGTTGTTGATACTTAGCACTGTAACTGGTTGGTATTAATGAGAAGAAATTAAAATTATTGCTAATAACTTCAGACAACTTGAAAACTTAGTGGCTATCTGAACTCATTAGCCTAGTATGTTTTTGATTGAGATCATGAATCGATTGATGTTAGACCAACGTTGGAAACCTGGAAGCACTGGACGGCCGTTTCTTCCTATCGTGGGACTCCTCAGCAGTGCGCATCCACGATCCCGCTCGCAAGATTCGAACATAGGCCCTCCAGTCTCGCGCGTGAACGCCTAACCTACTGGACCACTGAGCCAGCATCCGATGGTGTTAGTGCCTAATACCAACCAATCTACGAAACCGCGTGATCATCTTCCACTGAACTGAGGTAGATACCTGTCTCTACTCGACACTGGTCACTACTTCTTACTAGAACTCCGAGAAGATTCTCATGAGGCCAGTCAATAGTGAGCACATATATGAGCACTGCTGAGGAGCCTCAAAATAGGACGAAAAGGTCGTCCAGTGCTTCCAGGTTTCCAATGGTGGTCTAACATCAATCAGTTCATGATCTCAATCAAAAAATTAATAATCTCCGCAACCCCTATACTCATATTAAATTAGGATGAAAAGTAGCTTTCTTAAAACCATGAGTTCATATTAATGCCAAAATGTACGGCAAAATGCATCAATCGTCTATTCTGAAGAGTTTATCATTATACTATCTAGTAGATAGATATGACTGAACATAACGTCAGTAATTTGGAACAGAAAATGTTAAACAGTACCATACTGGTTAAATTACTCGGTTTTTAGCAAATAGATAACAAGTTTGAATCTCGACAACCAGTATCAATAAACTTCATAAACAGTATGGTTCAAAACAGACAATATACATGTAGACTTAGTAAATGAATGAAAGAACTAAATTTGACACTTATTTAAAATGAAGGATTTTATAATCTGAAACAGAATCTACTGAACAATGTGTTGTACCATGTTCCACCTTAAAAAAAGCAAATAATGTATACTTTTCAGGAAATGTTCAATAGAATTTATCATTTGTTAATCACTTGCAAATTATCACAAATTTAAAAGATCAAAAATGAATTTGAAAAAATAACCATAAGGAATTTACCTTGTGCTTCACGTTCAGATTTTAATTTATTCAATTGAATTTGTAAGTCATCCACATTTGTTTTGATCTGATTGATTTCTGTAGCTAATTTCAAACCTTGATCTCGGTTTTGTTGTAGTAAATCTAACATTTTTAGGCAATAATAATAACAAAATAATAGAAATCGGAAAGTAAGTATATACAATTAAGTTAATCATAGACAACTTTCATTATAAACTAAATTCATTTGAAGAATCACCAAGAAAAAACGCTAGGGAAAATTAGACAACAATATAACCTTTACTTAATATTAACGAAGGTCATCATCATCATCATTTCATTCGAAACTATATAATTATTTAACATCACAAACCCTCTGGATGTAATATAAAATAAGGCAATTCATTCCTATCTTATTACACCTGAACTTGTAATAGAAAAAATATGGCATTTTTAAATAATGATTAATTGTAATTCAATTATAATTACAAAATATTTACGTTTAGTTTTGATTGAGATCATGAACCGATTGATGTTAGACCAAAGTTGGAAACCTGGAAACACTGGACTGCCGTTTCGTCCTGTTGTGGGACTCCTCAGCAGTGCGCATCCACGGTCCCGCTCGCGGGATTCGAACCCAGAGCCTTCGGTTTCGCACACGAACGTCTAACCTACTGGACCACTGGGCCGGCATTCAATAGTGTTAGTGTCTAATACCAACCAATCTACGAAATCGCGCGTTTAGTTTTGATTGTATGATAGTTATTTCATTTATATCCATATTTATTATATGGATTACTAATGTACTCATAGTTTATCTTATCAAAATAGAGAGAAAGGAGAAAATTTACAAGTCAATTAGATAGTGTTTCAACTAGATTTCAAAGTACCTAACTCTAACGATAGATTGAATTTTTGTTGTTGATAAAATCCCCTAAATACACTTGTTTAACGTAAATAAGTACACAATTAAAATAAGTTTAAAGTATGAAAATGTATTGGAATGTTTGACACAGTTGTAAAATACTCAACTCTAAAATTTAAGCAAGTTAACTTAGCAGTATACACAAAGTGGAACATGAGACCTGTAATGGGTCTACGGTGAGTACATCTTTAGGCCAGTATATGTTTGTAAAATTTTTAATTTTAGTCGACTTGTATGGGAAATTAAAGCACAATCAATATCACTGATAACTTTTCGTTTTATTCTCGAGTTAATTCACTCAAGAAGTCACAGTATTTCTGTTATATCAGAGCGAAGATTAAATCACGAGTAACTTCTGAGACATATTAATTGACTAATATTACCTATACATTCTTGTGGTATAACTATTCAATAATTAGATTACTTATCTTTATATTCCTCTTATTATAAGCTTTATTTTGACCTAGAATTCATTATTGTACAATTTACGGTTCTTAAGCTATGTTCCATTTATTAACTACTGCCTCCCACGTTCACAGCCACTTTTTGACTTTATTGTGTACAAATGTTATTTCCTATTTTATGGTGCGTTGCGGTCTGTTTGATTGATATATAAACCCAGTATGTCTGAAATAAATGATTCGATTCGCATATTGGAAGCTGGTATTGGTGTTCTGAACTCAAGTGGACGAGCTAGACAGACATAGGACCAAATAAGACGCTAGACTGCTCATACCGGTCGAACGTCATTGGTTTTGGCACAGTGCGGAATTGTATTAGTCGTATTATGATTGGTGCATAGATCACGTGATGAAAAGCCGGACATGAAGTCATAACAATTTCAATAATCTTTTAGGAAACTCATACAGAAAGTAGTTTTCATTGTACATTTAAATGATGTAAAAACATCAGAAACCGCTTACTATATTTCATCTAGCTTAAAGATAATAAAATGATTCATTTACTAATAGATCTTTAATTTCAAACTTTTTGTCGAAAATCTGAAATAATATTGGTTATAACTACTGTTTAATTGATTAGTCAACAATGAATCGATGGTATCTTACGATGCTACAGTCTTATTTGTCTTCTTAGAACCAAACCTACTAAGAGACACTATATTCATACTTCTTGTGAATGATACGAATTATTCAGAATATGCTAAGATTCGAAATTATATTCTCATGAACATCATCAACTGGTGTCCAACAACATACCTCCATTGAAACAGCTAAATACACAAACAAATAAAAAAGGTTCCTGTGTAATCATCATTATCGCCTTTGATTTCCGAAGCAGTTGCGTAAAGGTTGGATCAATGGTCAAATTAAGGATTTAAATATCCTATGAAGACGACGGAATCATGATTATCAAAAAGAATCGTCTGAAAAGTACTTACAACTTGATCAACGACGTCCCTGATGATATAATGTTCACATTGGAAGCAGAATGGGACAAAATGCTACTATTTTTTAGAGACACTGATTACCAGAACTAATGCTGTAAAACTAGAGACTCAAGAATATTAAAAGCCTGACGATATCTGTCAAATGGCAACAACCCGATGGTGTACAAAATAAATACTATTCACAGGAATGAAGACACACTACAGTACTGGCGTTGCATGGAGAAACAAAACAAAATACACCGTGGATGTATTCCGAAAAAAAAAATGGTTGCCGATGAACTTCATCAATAAAAGCTTATCGAAATGGCCATCAAACTCAAAATCAACAGCAAAGGTCAACAAACAGATTGTTTTATCTTACATGAAGAACATCACAAACTGATTATTATGACTAACAGGAATTGATGTAGCCCGTAAATGACAACATCGCTGAGGAAAATACCATACAAACTAAAGGACGCCGACAAACGTGAACAAACTAAACATCATACGTCAGATAGATTGTAACACTTGAGACAAACATTATGCAGGAAATGGTGATCAGTCTCTTCGTCTACACCTACATGAATATCACTTTGTTGTTAAACGACACAATATCAGTACATGTAGACTGCTATCGATAAGCGTTTGATTGGGAGAGAGTCAAAATATTATTAGAAGTCTGGTACTTTAATCAAACATTAATTAACAGGTACTCATAAGTTGGTTAGATCTATCGACTAATAAGGAAAAGGATCACCAATAGCATGGTCAAAGTTCAGGTCAGGAGAAAAAACAACTAAAATAACGACACAAGCAAAGACTATAATGTTGCATATAGCAACTAATCAAATTCCAAGTCAACACAATAAGTTGTTAATCAAGTGTGGGGAACTTCTAATAGCTCATATTTCTTTGAAGTATTTGTTGATGATAGCATTCAAATGAACATGTATAAAATTAAATATACGTTATGGTTTCAATAATAGCATCTACTCATTAGGTAAATGATATCATCAGTTCACAGATTGTACATCTATTTGCTCTTGAAAAGTAGCTCACCCAGAAAATACCTGAATGAATTCCGAAAGAAGAATGTAAAATAATCAATAATTCAATGATGAAACAGTGTTAATTCTGGTCACAATTCCCCAGTAGAAATATACATTGAAACTATCTTAACATTTCGTCAATTTTGTTTCGAAGGAAGCACAAATCAAAAACTATGTATTATTGAGGCGCTGACAATTTATCTTCTCAAACTTAAGCTATGTGCAAAACGGACAAGTGTATGGTCTTATTCTAACATATCTATGAAGTTTTTAATCTTTTATACCTCGTAAAGTATTTGTTCATTCATATTTCTAAACCTTTTAATTTTCCCTTATTTACCATCACCATTTCCACGGTTTTGATTTATTCTTCATCTATATTATACTCGTAAAGTGGAAAATTCCCTGATGTAATTTACGAAAATTATCTCTATAGCACAATTAGTTTCATCTTAGTACTATTTCGTTGAATTGCTGATCATTACGCAACTTTTCTGATAGTTGAAATTTCTAAACATTTTGGCAAAACTATCTAACAAATATTGATTTTATAGTAACTGAATTGAAATGTCACTTCACCGAAATACTTTTGAAATATAAACCGCAATTTTATCTAACTATCGGCTATATCGAAATTAAATGGGTAATTTTAAGTACTTTTTTTGTTTCATTTTCTTCTAAGCAATCAATCAATAAATCATTCATAATTGAAGTATTTAGAGTGCTAATTTCTGATAGTCAATGTCAATGACAGTTAAATACAAGTGATTCGAATAGTTTTGAAAATTTATAGGAGTGAAATAAGAAATGTCATGAGAAGATGTATTCAAATATGAAATGTTTATAATTATTAGATCTAACTACAAATGATACCAGTATATATTTTAATTCTTTGATTTGTCAACTGATTTTATTTTCATCAGTATAACTGGATTAAACTACTACGACTTAGATACATTAACAATAGGCAATGGGTTAGATTTGAGACTATAGAGTTGTCGAAACTCACTTGTGAGCAGTTTCATACTAAGATAGAACAATTATCCAGTGCCTGATGATTTTTAATGGTTCTTTAACTTAAATCAATTTGTGATTTGAATGAACAAACACTGAAATTATTTATGAGTGCTAAGTCACAAGATCAACATAAACGTGAAATATAGAATCATTTTAACAAGATAAAACATTGAATTAAGGTCACTTCACAGTTTTATTAAGAAAATTTGAATATTCTTATTAAAACTTTACAGGGGAAACAATAATGAAGGATAGAAACTACTTTATTTGGTTTTATATTGAATACATTATTGATTTTTAATAGATTTTATTACAGTGTAAAATAACAAATGTATTGATTTACAATGATTATCATACAAATATAAATATGATTGTACATTACTAACTCTTGAGTCATCTTTAGTTTTCTAAGCATAAATAAACTTTAATTGAAACTGATTATATTATTGAATTAGGAAACAAAACAAAACAAACCAAATAAGGTATTCACATTGAAATGGTTATAATACTTACTTTTATTTTGTTGATAAATAGTGAATAATTCTGAACCGGGTTCACGTTTAAACTCTTCAAATGCTTCATATTTATTCGGTGAACTAATTAATGAGTAAGAAAAATAAAGTGAAAGTATAAAATAAAATATTATGAAATTAAAATAAAAAATTGATATACAAAACTCCATTTGATTTTGTAATTAAAAAAACATCAAGCTATTGTCAAATATAATTGGCATTTATGTTAAAACTTCAGGATTATCATATCTACAGTGAAGTTGTTATGTCCCGATAAGAATAATGAATGGTAACTTTTAGAATCCATTTATGAATCCATACTATAGTATATTTTTATCGTATAATTGTTAAATAACTAAACTATTCATATTCATGTCTCTCATGTCATAAGCTTTATTTTAATCTATGAACTGTTATTATTATTCGCTGTCTGTTAATTGCTACCTTCCACATTCACAGCTACATTTGGCCAAATCTAGTACAAATGTTATTTTCATATTTTACAGTACTATGTGATCTGTCTGGTTGGTATATAAACCTAGTATGTTTGAAATAAATGATTTATATCGCAGAGGCTGAGATTGATGTTCTGGACTTAACTGGCTGGACCATGAGGGAGGCGGGACCGATAATGACTCGAGACTGATCATACTTGTTTTATACATCACTGGTCCGATCGATAATTCACTGTTCTCTAATTAGCAGTATCATCACGTTATACATTAACAGGGCACACAGGCCACAAGTTATAACAGAAGTTAAAATGTTTTTTAAAAAAAAATTCAGTCAGTCAGCCATAACGTGGGACTAGGTAAATATGTGCATTGGTCCAAATTTCCATACCTCATTAGCACAACAAGATGAACACCGGATTCAAAGAAACAGTTAATTCAGTTGTGGTAATATACAAAAGAAAGACTGTATATAAGAACATAGTACAAGAAGAAATAAAATTATTAGAAAATTTGTGCAAATTGTGTTTAACCGAATACGTTCGATCCGTAAAATATATATTTATTACTTAAGGTTATTATGTTACTATACATAGTAAACAAATATAAATAAACTTGTTTTTTTTAATACGTCAGTAAAACATGATGATATGAATTAGTGTCCGATTCAAAATAGTTTAAGAAAAATATTTAACTATCATGTGAATATTCATTAAATAAACATTTGATTTCGAAAAATAAACTGTTTAGTTGATTACAATCCAAAGGAAAATTGATTAATATAAACACATAAATAAGTATTCCACTAGAAAGTTAGGTGAGACTTTAATTTATGAACGAGCCAATCAGAAGCGATTGAGGAATTTCAAGGTCACGGCGCTAAGTTCAATACGTGATGCTCACACACGATCGTTTTACAGCAGATTTTAGAGAAGAGGTGATTGTTGAGCAGCTACAACAGATGGGACTATTAAGAAGTTCCTGTATCTGTGACTGTGGCAATCAAATGACTGCAGTACGATGTGCAGACTACGGTGACGAGATTGTGTTTCGTTGTTCTATATGTTGGAGGAAAAAATCTGCTCTAACTGGCAATTTCTTCGCTCGATCACGACTCAGAATAAGGCAAATCATGATAATTGTTGCAAATTGGAGTACGTGCAGCCTGGCAGTACGATATACACCGATGATTGGAAAGCGTACAAATGCCTCCATAGACTTGGGTTTGTGCACCCTAACCCTAACCCTATGCACTATGATTTCAGGACATCTGAACCTTTATCTAACCTTAACAAGTTTTTTAATCATGTAAAAGAAGAATATCCGCTGTAATTCATTAGTTTTTTATAATATATTTTTAATTTATACCAACTCTCTTCTGTTTGGCTAATAGTTTCAAGGTCACCTAAAAATTCGTTCAAATGTCGTCCATAAAATATAGTCTCGAAGAAAGTTATTCAAGAACAATAATTTATTTTCTTTCATTGAAATCATGAAGTGATCCAAAGTAGAGTATCATTGAAAGAACTGGATGCATTGATTAGTCGTTTCATCGTAGTACGGACTTCTCAGCACTGCACATTCTTGACTCTCTTTGCAGGATTCAAACAGAAGAACTCCAATCTCACGCGTGAACTCCTAACATCTACACAACTGGGTCAACATCCAACGATGTTAATGTCAATCCACAACATAGCACGATCGTCTTCTCTTGTCTTCAGTAAAACTCAAAAACCTCATATTAAAAATTATCATAGGCTCACTAGTACCTAGCTTCGAGAGGAAATTTCCGAAGTTTGAGTGAGAAGCCGTGACCAGTAAAGCAGTTATCAACCCATTACAATGGAATATGGTCGCGTTATGTTGTGGATTGATTGAAGTCATATATTAACATCGATGTATGCCGCCCCATTAATCTAGAGGTTAGGAGTTCACGCGTGAGTTCTTGTGTTCGAATTCTGCGTACGGAGTCGTGGATGTGCGGTACCGCGAAGTCGCATACTAGGACAAAACGATCGTTGTCAAGCAGCCTGCTTGAGTATCTGGGCTACCTGGTCCTGAAATTAACATATCTCAATAAGTTATATGTTTTTGTTTGTTTTCACACATTATGTCTATTAATCACATAACCTACTCAGGCAAATTTACAAAAAGCGTACCATCTTTCTCTCTACAGGTTACAAGAACGTACAATCAGAGACATTGTGGTGGCTAGCACTGTGCATTGAAAAGAATGAACATTATTGAGATGTCGATTCCTGAACTATTAACATCTGATAGGGGATCACTTAATATTTATCGTCAGGGTCCATCAAGAAATAAGAAGAGGAAACTTATTGAAATTCTTTGTACTAAAGTATGATTTTAAATCAAGTCATTAATAATAATAATAATAATAATAATAATAATAATAATAATAATAATAATAATAATAATAATGTAATGCTTCCAAGTTCTCAGTGGTGCTCTAACTAAGATCGGTTCATGATTTCAATGAAATTTAACAGTCTATACAACCACATACTGGAAATTTATTTATTCAAGATTGTTTACTTTGTTAAAAAAGGAACAAACCAACAAAATGTTCAATTCAAATATCATGCAAGTAATAAAGTGGATAAAATGATCTATTTGATAACATGATTCCTGCTAAAGAATGAAAATAACTATTCTTCTTATAGCATTTTAAAAAATCATTAAATCATGAAAACAATTTATAATCTAGACATTGTCGACGGTTTCGTCTGCGAGTTATTAGGACCAATTTATTGTCTCTTAATCTAACTGCATTTTTATTGAAATATCCACGTCGCCAATCTTCATATATAAACACCAACTTAAACCACGTTGGTGAATAATGAAATCGAATAAGTCAAATAAGGGAATGAATTTCAAATACGTGTATTTCATACAATCGTTGATCCAGTCAAACGATCGGAGAAGCGAAATTACGCTCAATAGAGAGGGCGATTGAGCCATCTCAATTTAGCTAATCGTGAATTGATATTTATGGTAGAACAAAAATAAGTTGCAGACATGTGATGAATAGGATTAGAATTGTACACATATACGCTCATATAAAAACAGTCAGGATTCACAAATGAATAAGTGACAAGGTCAAAATATGGATTAAGAAGAATGAATAGATTGATCTATCCAGAGGCTAGGACAACCCAATGGGCTTGACATCATGAATAATAGCATAAATTTAGGGTGGATTTGTTAGGGGGTAGCCCTAGTAAGCTATTTCGTAAGTGATAACAAAATAGATGTGGATTGAATACATCATGTACTTTTCAGTAATATTGTGCATTGAATGATCTGAGACATGTACATCGGCTGAAGTTGCCATAGGAAGAGGATAATATCAAGACACCTCTTATGGTAGTAACAGTAGTAACAGTGTAATTAGTAAGGGAAAATATTAGGCATAGACAATATGATTCAAGAAGTAAGAATCAATTCATGATATGAAAAATGTTGGATAATTTGAGAACTCAAGATGGCAAGGGAGATAAATAATGAGTGGATTCACACTCATGAGATCAAGTTTGAGCCATGTAGCACAATAACTTCAAACACCAATCTCGACAATCGCGCAAACTTAAACCAGGTAATCTATTCTTATGAACATATCTCAATCACACTGTTAGTGAACTTGTAAATAGATCTCGAAATACATTGATTAGTATTTCAAATTATAATACAGTGTGATTTTTATCTATTTCAATCAACGTCTTACTACTACCGCAATCCTGATTTGATTTACTGAAAATACTAGAGTATCTTTGTTTTCACAAATTTTTTTGAAGTAAATATCTGTTCGTAATGGAAACGATAATGATGTTAGAAGTAACCTGAATCATACACACATAACTGAGGAATTCGAAAGTGGTGACTGTAAGGAAATTAAACTTTTACTTATAGCCAAAAACTTGAGTACTGATTTTTATCATTAAAGTACATAAAAGTCAGTAGCAACTCTACTCGATCACTTAGTAGTAACCAGTAGTATATTTATTTAATACTTGCCGAATACCATCGATAAAGGTACAATACAGCAGCTAGTTTAAATTTCTTGTTATCGTGTGCAGAATATTTAGTTCTGAATGGTTGAAACCATTTAACAGGAAGCCATGAAGCAGTATAGGAGATGGCATTTTTCGGTTATAACTGTCTTCACTTTGAAGAAAGCAGTATACTACTCCTTATTGTCATTCTTTGGCACAATCATAAGTTTTAATATTCAAACGCAACCTGAATACCATATTGACAACTCATCTAAAAATGATAATTAATCAATTAGGTTAAGATACTACGGAAAGTTTTAATTCTATAAGGTTTTTCTGTATTCCTTACTGCAAAATATTCCCATGTACTATAAAATCTAAGCTCTAGGAAGTTGCGAAAAACATTTCTAACCAATTAGTTATTTAAAATACAATCTTAAATAATTCATAGACTTCCAAATTAACTGAAATGTAATCATCAGAAGGGGTTTTGTGGAGATTTTAGAAATTTTACTAGTTGAAATCATGAGTCAACTGACGCTAGACCACCATGGAAAACCTGAGAGCATTGGACGGCCGTTTCGTTCTTATATGGGACTCCTCAGCAGTGCACATCCACGATCCCGCCACTCGAGATGTTCGAACCCAGGACCCAGGGATTATAAAATTAAAATACATCAGGGAGATAAAATCACATATAAAGTCAAATAGACATTAATTAATTGTAATAAACATATTATTAGTAACATGGAGAAAAACAAACAAACAAACAATTAATTATCTTTCATCTATAGCAACAATAGTTAACCTAATTCCTTGGAATTAACTTGTACATAGGTCGAATTCTTATTATTATCTTTACGAAATAAGTTTTTCTTAACAGAAATGTATTTCCGTTTACCTGCTGTTATTATGATTCAACTTATAGTAAAAATAAAAATAAAATCTTGAAAGAGAGAAGAAAAAAAAGAACAAATGAGAAAAGCAACTATCAATTCGACAGTAATATCTATTCACATTATACACAAAAATTCCACTCACATATAGATAGATAAAGATATTTGAGAAAAAAAAACAGACACACGACTATGACATAATTTGATGAAGAAGTATACAAAAACATTGTTTTATTTATTTCCTGTCTGTTTTTATTCGATACTTATTTTGTAGTTGTGTGATATGTATGCGCCTAAATCACAGATACTAAATTGTGTAATGGATATATGCAAGAATTTTGTAAATTCAAAGAATATTTAACATTTAAAACAATGAGTCCCTTTGATGACTTTCGATAATGCAATGAGAAGACAAAGCTTATCAGAATTATGTGATATATTTGTGCAATACTAAGGTTTATTGAAGCCTTGGCTATATGGAAATTAAAACCCCCTTTATGCGTTCAAAAACAATTTGTCCTTACACTTAACTTACCCTGGTAATATTGACTTATTATCCAAAGTGATAATCTTATTTGTTTTTCACTGATTAAAATAATGAGTCAATTGAAAACCTTGGAGCACTGAACAGCCATTTCGTTCTAGTATGGGGCTCCTCAGCAGTGCGCATACACGATCTCGCACCCCACAGGATTCGAACCCGGGACCTACTGGTTTCGCGCGCGAACGTTTAACCATTAGACCACAGAGCCGGTATTCCACGGTGTTAATGTCTAACTTCAACCAATCCACCAAGTTGCGCCACCGTACACCATTGTCTTCAGTGAGTTGATATCTCACAACAGACCTAGTTGGACTGCACTGGCAACGACTTCTCACTAGAACTCCAGGAAATGCCTCTTGACATCAGTCACTAGTGAGTAGATGATTATTATCAGAAGGGGTGGTCTAGCTTAAATTGACTCATGATTTCAATCAGTGAAACTTCTAAAATCTCCACAAAACCCTTCCTGACATTTGTTTTTGTGTACTTTAATATTTTTTCCCTTTGTTTTGACTTACCCTTAACCTGTCTAGTTGACCTTTTAATTTTCATATATAAATGTTCTTAACAAGTATATGTGTGGTCAGATTGTTCGAAATGTATTGCGCTAATATACCACATAATTCTGATAAACTTCGTCTTCTCATTGCATTATCGAAATTTAAAATTTAGTTTTTATGTGTATGATGATTCTACAGTTATCACCTATAATCTTTTAAGATGAAGCCTCAGAGTATTTTATTAAAAAGTAAGATATATATATATATATATATATATATATATATATATATATATATATATATATATATATATATATATATATATATAGTTTCTATTAAAATCAATGTTCATTTGTATTTTATTCGAATAAAGAGGACTGTAATCAATAGAAAAGCAAATAGTACGTGGTGTTATCTATTCTTAACTTTTCCCTTGTAATTCCACTAACTTCAGATTGAGTGAAATTGTAAAGAATTTTCATAAAAAGAACTATTCTCTTCAAATAACGTGGTGTTCAAATTGGATGGTTATAATGGTCAAATAGGTCAGTCAGTCAATCAATCAGCTATAATAAAGGACCAGGCACATATATGCATCGGTCTAAGTTGTCACACCTCATTAGCACAACAAGATCAACAAGTGCATAGAAGTAGCTACTTCAATGGTGGTAATATAGATTGAATAGAAGGAAATAATCAAGATAGGAAGATTAGTTCGTAGCAAGAAAGATATAAAGCAATTTTAATCTCATAGTTTAAGTGAAGATAAAGAGTGTATACACCTATGTCATTATGATCGATCCTGGGCCATGTCACAAACAGTTTCAAACCATTGATTATGATAATCATGCGGACCCCAACCGAGAAGTCTGCATCCACCAACATGGCTCAAACGAGAAGTTAATAACTTCAAGAACTGATACCACATTTGGTCTTGGAACACCTAACTTTCTTCCATCTGTCTCCAACACTATTCACCGCGGTAAAATAGGTAAGCTGAAACGACTAATCTTTTTAACGAAATTAAGGAGTATAGCTAAAATTAGTGATTTTTTAGTAGTGTGAACTATACTAAAGCACATAGATCAGGTGAGTCAACTCAAGGCAAATGATACGTAAAGCAATCATTACTAAAATATTAGCCCAATTAACATATACACAGCACTGCCTACTGTAGCACCAAGCAGATGATTGTTTATTTCCAGTAAGTAATAATTTTAAGCCCAAAGAAATGCATTGTCTAACCTCTTGACAGTAACTTTATTTAGTGCACTATAAAGAACGATAATGGTTATCTTACATAGAACTTTATCGATCTTGTAGATCATAGTTTTAATTAAATATTTATGTAAAATTACAGTCCGATGGCGATAAAATGTAAAGATATATGTCGACGAAAATCATCTAAGTAAGTTTCACTATATGATCCAGAAATATTTTATTGTCATAACTTAGTTTCAATATGCATTTTACAAAAGAATGTATGGTAAGCATTGTTATTTGACGTCAACATAAATTACGTTAATCAGGTAATCGATGTATGTAAAGTTTGTAGTAGTTGTAGATATACACTATTGTTGTTGCCATTTCCATTTTTACCCTCATCATTCGAAGCCTGTAAACTTGCAGAGTTACATTGGTTCAGTCAATATTTAAATCATAAGTAAAAATATTTATGATACAGTAGATTAATATAAGTGATAATGTGTGTTATATTGATGCTTGTTTCAACTTTCTGTTCATTTTTTATTCAAATCTTTTTTTCATGTTGCTGAGAAATATATTTGATCATCGTAGAAAATGTAGTGCTTTGTTTTAATAATCAAAAAATATTTACACCATTCAACACCTATACAAATATGGTGGTAACCAGTTTAATTTAATTAATCAATAAGTGAATGATATTGTTGTACGTTAATATGAGCAGGTGAATTTCAAATTTTTAGAGAGAAATTACTTTTCACACTGGTTTACTTGTTACGTTTAATTGTGTTTTAATTTAATTGTTAATAATGATAAGATTTTGAGACCTTTTACTATATGAGGCTATGGATTCTAGTGTTTTAACCATAAAAACGATTAATTGCAGATTATTGGGCACTATGATATATTGACTTAACAATTGGATGAGAGATATCAGTCCCATCCTATTCTTGAGTATAATAAGAACTTTTGGTCGTTTTCAACTTATTAACAAATCTTAACTATATAAATGAAAATAATTGTGAATATCAATTCAACTTAACAGTTAAAGAACAATCTAATTAATTAGAATAGTGATAGAAAAATACAACTAAATAATATCCAAGAATAATTGATCAATGTTCTTGATCCTAGTTTGTACAATCATCATTTACTCAGAAAAAAAAAGTATATTGAATAGCATTTTTAATATTCTGTATTCGGATTATTTTTATCTATTTTTATATGTAATGAATATACTAATGACACTATTATATAACATGTAGTAAGTGTAATATTAATAATAATAATAATGTTAGTTAGCTATCCAAGCAATTCTGACCATTTGAAATTCCAGTTTATTGATGAACTAATATTATGTACATTTTGTTAGAATAAGGATAAGCTCAAAATGATATTCACTTATCTTGTAGGAAATTTATGATTTCGACTATCACCATGTATGAGTTTATTCTATCTGTTTTTGCTATTACTATATATGTAGAATTATACTTATTATTCAGTTTAAATCTATATCATATAAAGTTTGGTACAAAAGGATCCTAAAATAAACGAGATAAGTTAATATAATTATGAAGAAATGTAAAGAAATCAGAATATATTCACAATAGATTTCAAATGAGAAAATGATAAAAAGTAATGTCTTCTTTAGTTCAAATAGTTCATCTCACCTGAATGAAGTGTGATCAACAAACTATAGCACGATCGATTTCATTAGTCATTCGTGATCATTTCTTATATAGTCATAAATCACTGATTTAAAAATTCATTAGGATTAAAGATTCGTAATAAATCATAAGTTGGGATTTCCGTAAAGATTTCATTTTACAGCCCATATTATAAGCTGATCACTTTTCTGCTTCTTTCATCTAATCCCATCGTCTCAAATAATTTTCAATATGGAAGCAACTAAGTCGAAATTCGGAAAATATATCACACCAAAAAAAGTTGTAGTTTTAAGATAGTGATGTTAATTAAATGATTGTTAGTGTACTCGATCACACACTACCTGACCAAAATATTACTTGAACTGCATTATAACCAAATGTGGGTAATCTTTCAAAGACAATAATCAATAATCTAAATAACCTGTCAAACATTCTCAGCTACTGAAAGTTAGATTTTATTGACAAAAAGAATAGATGGTCCTAATAACGCGTTCTACACAGAATTATCTATAGCTAAACTTACTGTGCAATGGATCTAGTTACAATTTATAATGACATAAGCAGTTAACCAGTCAAGTCAACACTATCAACCACGTAGCTACATAACTATGCAAATGTCTTCAATATTTTCGAGGGTTTACTAAAATGTATGAATGTAGCTTCATTGTCTGAGCCGTCTTGAAGAAAAAAATTATATTTTAAAGACATTTAGTTGATGTCATACTAACACAAATCAATCGCTAACCGACCAAGTAGAATTTAGATAGATTGTCTAAGTCATTTGTATGCTAGACGTAAAAAAGTCGTTCTCAAGATAAAACAACCACAATATCACTAGAATCCTCTATTTAGAATTATTCTATAATATAACGTATAAAAAAACAAACAAAAATGGTGAGATTCAACTTCACTACTACATTGGAACAACGGGTAGTTTTATGGCCGTATATATAACATGAAGGCGCTCCAATATGAATGACTTTATATAAAAAAATGATCCTAATTTACGTGTTGCTCTCTAAATACACATAAAGTGAAAGTTTTCATAAACTAACTAACTAAACATGGTTGTCTTATAGTAATTAATGTTACTGACCTTGATAAGTTAGAGTTTTCTATGCTCATTGATTCATTTGCTATCAGATTTTCAATTTTATCGTTTTCTACAGACTGTTTCTGTTCTCTTCGTTTAGCCTTTAGATACCAAATAGAAAACAAAGAAAGATATTAATTTTAAAAGAAACTTATCTAATTCTATATTCGTTTTAGATAAATTAAGGATGCCGACACAGTGGTCTAATGGTTAAGCGCTCGCGTGCGAGACTGATAGGTTTTAGGTTCGAATCTGGCGGAGGGCGGGATTGTGAATGTGCACTGCTGAGGAGTCCTATACTAGGACGAAACGGCCGTCCACTGTTTCCAGGTTTTCTATAGTGGTATAGCTTCAATTGACTCATGATTTTAACTAGTGGAATGAGTAATTATCAAGAAGTAATTGAAATTACATATGTAAATCGATGGATATTGTCTCATTGATTTAGAAATTATGTACTCACTTTGAAATCTAAAGATCCTATGTTCGATTCTTAAAAGAAATTGTGTATGCATATTATTGAGAAGTTGTATGTTATAACAAAAAGAGAGCTGTCAAGTGCTTTCACTGATTCTTAAACTAAAATCAATCAATGATGTAATCTATGAAATTGATAAAAATTTCACCCAGTATTTATTGTTTTTCACTTATTCATCTAGCTAATTTATTACATAATAATAAACACGTTTTGTTAAAAATAAAATTAAAGACTATATATTAACTCAGCATAAACTTTAGAATTAAAATGCATATATACAAGTTAGTTGTTGATTAAGAAAATTTCATTGGTTTTCATACTAAAAATTCCCATATCTTTATATGTGGTCTTATTATATAGAATTACATGGGATGACATGACAGGAGGTACTAGTGAAAATTGTGGAGCACTGATCAACCAGTTGAATCGAATTACAAAATATGATTCCAACTGTTTGATCTAATCAACTATGTGAGAAGTGTGAATAGGGAACTTTAATCTTTAAACAGAATTCAAATGTACATAACTAATGTATACACACATATGTGTATCTCAGACAGGGATATGTAACTCTTGATCTCGGTCAGATGAATAACTAGCAATAAATTTTTTACGATGGTATTTCATACCTATCATAGCATACGATCTTTTTGATTTTTCAACGAAATTTAAGCTCTCTTAATTCATCCGACGTATCCGCTAAATAACTGTACTGTTCTTTTGTGGGACTCCTTAGAAGTGTATAATCATGGCCAGGAACAAGATCGAACCCCAAATATTCAAGTCTTGTGATGAATATATAACCTTTAGGCCTTTGAATATAAATGCAAAAATCTGCACCTGATTTGTTTTATAACGTAATGGTAATTAAGCATCAGAGATGAAAAACTACATTATTAAAGATGTACTGAGCTGTATTAGTCACAACCTCTCACTAAAACTTCACGAATTTATCTTAAAATCAGTTATCTAATTAAATTTTATCAGATGTTCAACAGAAGAATATCAGTGTGTTTTAATATTTCACATTTCTGAAATGTTCAGTGTTATTTATCAGAAACATTGAAGAAATTTTTCTATACCAATCAATCTTTGTTTAGTTGATCACAATTTTTGACGCATAAGAGGTGATATAATAGACATTTTCAAGTCAGTGTCAGACTATTTCTAATTCAGAAGAATTATCCTTTATTACTGTTATCTGTGCCAAATTTACGAAACATGACCTTCAAATGTAAAACCATGGGTTGTATGTGTATATACTGGTAAACGTAACCAATATAACAGAAAGGATCATTGTAAGACACTTGTTTTTTCAACCTCAATTTTGATGATCCATCCATATAGTCTGTTTCAGATAAACACGATAAGATATGATTTGTCTACCGAAAACGTTTTTAACTTTAAAACACTATATATTTTTTTTTATTACCAGTAGATTGTAAGAATTTCTGCGATCAGTTAAGTAAAAGATTGATGATTGTTATGTGCATGAAAACGATACATGTAAGTTGGTGGTAAAATTAAAAAATGGACGGTTACATGTAACCTTATCATTGTTTAAATAAAAAACATTGTAAGTTTATTGTATATTTCATTCAATATCTGGATTAAAGTAAACTTTATTAACAAAAATGAATGGTTATACAGCTAGCTATCTAGTTGGTTATAATTAACAATTTCAAAACGATGAATAATTTTGTGAATTTGATGGTTTTATTTTTTATCAGAATGGATTTTGCGGAGATTGTAGTAATTTTACTAGTTGAATACATGAGTCGATGTAAGCTAGACCACCATTGAAAACCTGGAAACAATGAACGGCCGTTCAGTCCTAGTATGGAACTCCACATCAGTGCGCGTTCACAATCCCGCATGTATGATTTAAACCCGAGACATTCGGTCTCGCGCGCAAACACCTAAATCTCCAGATCACTGAACCGGCATCCAACGGTATCAGTGTCTAACCTTAATCGATCCATGAATAGCTACGTAATCATTCATCCATTGTCTGAGATAAATACTTATCTTTACCCGACATGGATTGAACTATACTAGTCAGAACTTCTCACTAGAACTCTAGGAAATCCACCTTGAAGCCAGTTACTAGTGAGCATATAATAATTATGATCAGAATGAGGAATTGTGGATATTGTAGCAATTTTAATATGAAGTTGATGATTTTATTTTTCATAATTATTATAAAACTGAACTATGTATATTTTACAAATCAGTGTTGACATTCATTAACTTGCCCCTAATATGATTTCCTCTTTCTTATATTCAATAATTAAATCTATGAGATAATTCACAGTAAGTGTTTTAAAGTTTTTAGTAAAGTTGAATGATGACTAACTATGGAACCAAAGGAGAGTGTTTTGTCCTATTTATAACTTATCAACTTTTAGTCTCTGTAGATTTATTTAAAAAGATATTTTTAGCATTGATTATAGTTCAATAATTAAACACTTAAAAAACATAAACTAAGGAGATTTTATATCCAACGAATATGAAATAGGGACAGAGAAAATTTCTAATCAATAATAAGGAATAATTAACATAAGAATGAAACAAAGTTAATTAAGTCAGCAATTCATAATTTAAATATATACAGATATCACAACTATTCAAAAGAAAAAAGAATTCACTTGAAGATCTGCGATAATATTTGGTTAATCAGACTGATTTTGTATACTTATGAGATTGCATAGGAACAAGTTAGAATATCACTGGTTGAAATCATGAGTCAATTGAAGCTAGATCACCATGGAAAACCTGGGAGTACTGAACGGCCGTTTCGTCCTGGTATGGGATTCCTCAGCAGTGCGCACACACGATCTCGCACCCCACAGGATTCGAACCCAGGACCTATCAATTTCGCGCGCGAGCACTTAACCACTAGACCACAGAGCCAGCATCTAACGGTGTTAATGTCTAACTTCAACCAATCCACCAAGTTGTGCCACCGTACACCATTGTCTTCAGTGAGTTGATATCTCACAACAGACCTAGTTGGACTCCACTGGTAACGACTTCTCACTAGAACTCCAGGAGTGTCTCCTGAAGTCAGTTATTAGTGAGCAGGTGATTATTATTATCAGAATGTGTTTTGTGGAGATTTTTAGAACTTTCACTGGTTGAAATCATGAGTCAACTGTATGCCGGCTCAGTGGTCTAATGGTTAGGTGCTCGCGCGCGAAACTAGTGGGTCCTGGGTTCGAATCCCGCAGGGTGCGGGATCGTGTATGCGCACTGCTGAGGAGCCCCATACCGGGACGAAACGGTCGTTCAGTGCTTCCAGGTTTCCCATTTAGGTCTAGCTTCAACTGAGTCATGATTTCAACCACTGAAATTTCTAAAAATCTCCACAAAACTCATTCTGAAAGTTAGAATGTCGTTATCTTAAATGGTTTACACATACAACTTTTTACTAATTAGCTATAATTTTGATACATTTTGAACTAATTTTAAGTAAGGTGAAATGATGATAACGTTATTGTCCTCAAAAAATTACATAGTTCACATTAAAAGTAAGAAAAGTTAACAGAGATGCATTAAAAAACGAAAGAATAGTAAGTCCAATGTTCAATACTAGCTGAGTTTGGTCAAACTAATTGATGATCATATAATATACTTCAAATAAAAGAAAATATCAGAATACTATTTGAGTTTTTTTCAAAATGAATTAATTTCATAGAACAGATGGTAAACAGTGAGATCTGGGATAAGTTTGGGTTTATCCACTAGATATACCTGCATACCACTGTTGGTGTCCACAATGTGATTCTAACTTATTGCTTATTGCTGAAAACATATTATACACTAAATAAATTAGTACAGATGACCATTAATTAATTCAAAGGTTTACATTATTCCATTATTGATATTAAAGACTGAATTTAAGCAGAATCCTTCCATGTAGCCATCTATACTTCAAACTTTCTGATATTGTGCTTATAAAATGTAGGATTATATTTAGACTGTATCCGTGAACGGTATAACGTTACTCATCAACTTCAAATGGTTTAAAGTTATACGATAAACATCAATATAAACAACGTTTTGTATATTGTGATCAGTGAAATTGAGTTTAAAACGATATATAAACAATAAGAGGAAACAAAATATTTGATATAACACTTGGGATTGATTAAATTTTAAATCTTGACGATGAAGTTATTTAATTAATAAAGAAACTGTTAACAAGTAAGTGGTAATTAAGCCAATTAATTACCATTGTTCACAGAGCATCAGTGGAGCTGTTGGTTTTGTATAATCAAATTTAATGTAACTGACAAACGTTAAAACAAGATTATCATTTTACCATGGAAACAGGAGGTTCATTACACTTTCTTTTTGTAAACTAGGGTCTGGTTGAAAGCGCTTAATGACGACGGGTTCTGTAAATTGGAGTAATAGCGGTATTTGCAGCTAGTCAAATACTTTAAACGTCTTTATGATGTTTGTATTATGTCTACTTATTCGCTAAATGTCTAGTGAGCACATTTGTAGGCGCTAGACTTCATATCAAACAGAGCTTTTGAGGAATATGTTCAGAAAACCTTTCTTTCAGTTCTTTCTCTGTTTTTACTTCAAAAGGTATTCGTGAATTCATAAATACATTTCGAGATGACTTCGAAAGAGGAATAACCCACTTTTGATTGGTTTAGGAAAGACATTCAGGCCTTACCAAAACTTCTTTAAAGCACTGTTTTAAACTTTTTATCAAATCCCCATGAAATCTTTTCACCATAGGATGTGAGATGGATGAAAACAGTTTCATTTTGTTAGCAGCTATTTATTTAGGATCTTGCTGAACATCTTCCCGCAGTTCAAAACAGATTTCTTCGAATTTCTACTTTTTTTAGGCACAAGGTAATGTTCAAATAACAATTTTCACCTCACTAGCAACTACTTAATAATAAAGTTTTCTAAGCTTTATCACATTTAAAAACAAGATTGTTTTACGAGACCCTTTTTTTAGACAAACAATTTCTTAATATCAATTTTAACTCAACAATCACCACAATTCTATACTTATAGTTTCAAAATAGTTAGGAGCCGCGTTTCGCTTTTCAGTCCAACCCGAACTTCTTCAGGGGAATAATCAGAAATTGAAATTATTTGTTTGATGAGTAGATATTTGATAATGAAAATTTAATAGAGATTTTCGATCAAATCGTCCTTTTGCTTATTGCTGACTTTGAAGCAAATTGTTATTACTTTAATGAAATGATAATACCTTTTAAAAACCACATCGTCACAGAAAAAGACTTTATAATTTAATCGTTATAACTTCAATCTACTCAACAGTGCACGATAACATTCAACTTACAGAACAAAATCCAAGGATTTCAAGTTACTTAAACAAATTCATGGATTTAATGATTAATGTTTTCTATCCTTAGTCAATTTGCTGCATAATTTGATTAACATCCGATTCCGTTATTGTCTACTTAATCAACTTCATTGATATAATTTCCCTGTTGTAACACTATATAATGCACTTCGAAGTTCACAATTAGCAAACAAATAAATGAGAACTCATTAGATTTGAAGTACTTGTTCGAGTTTTTGTTGTTGTTTATTTCTTGTCAGTTGTACAACAGATGAAAATCCATTTTCATATAGTTACTTGTGTGAACATTATTAGTGAACCGTTGGATTTAACAGTATATGATAATTTGTCATGTTATGTTATCAACTGACAGCATTATCATTAGCACAAACATTACCTAATCGATAATTTTAGACTTGATTAAATCTCTTTGAAACGAGAAAGTTAATTAATAATATTTACTATATCACTTGGAAATTATATTGTGTTTCAATCGAATCACACTTAACAGATACGTTAGAAAAAAATAATAAAGATTAGAAAGATGTTTTCTTAATCAAAAAGTATATACATACTTGTAAGACAGCTCCATCTGTCATCAATGAAAACTTATCACAAATATTTTGATCAATAGGTGGTAAAAATCCTCGTCCAGATGAAGCATCTAATTCTCCAACTTGATTAACTATTAAAAATTTATCTTTAAAATTAACATTTTGTACAGATTTTCCTAAATTTGTTTCATTATTAGCTGAATTATTTGTTTGACGTTTTGTTGTACTAATATTTGAATTACTACTTGCAATTTTTGAACCTTGAACAGTTCCACCACTACGTGAACTACTAGATATAGTTGAAACTGCTACAGTTGTAGGTGAACGACTTCCTGTATAATCGCTTTGTCTACTTAATTGACCTTTTGTTTCATCTAATTGAACTTGAAGTGACCTAAAATGAAATAATTAGACAAAATTTAGAAACTAATCAATGCTTCATTTGTTTTTGAATTTTTTCTCTAGAAAACTCTTCAATATAAGGTTTAGTTAATAAACGTAGATGAATCTATCAAAGTCAGATAAACTGTCAAAGAATATAATTAAAAGTCTATAAAATAAAACAATAAAAACTTAATAACAACTCATTATTGTTCTTACCAACATCATTGTCCAGACATTTAGTGACCATCGCAACACTTTAAAACTTAGAATTTTTTTAAAATTATGTGTAATACAAAGTCATTTCACAAAGAATACAGGTTTATAGACCAAGAAAGAGTTTGATAAATATTTTCATCATAAATTATTATCATCCTTAGGACTATAGCAAATTAAGTGGTTTTGGACAAATTTTTTTATGTAGTTCATACCGAAAATGTCCCACAGGTTTAACTTTGAACCATTATGTTTCAACTTTTGTTATCAGGATAGAATTATAACGACTACCAGTTGAACTTCAGCTGAACATTCTGTTTTAAATTAGTCAGTACTAATGGACAAATTGAGAAGACAATAAACGGTCCTTACGTGAATTTTATAAAAACCTTCGCGTTTTTTCATCATTGTATGTTTTATTGACAGATTTATTGGAATTCATCTTATTTTCGTACATTCGTGTATCGATTTCTGTCAAGTTAACTAAATTGAAACAGTTAAAAAGTACTACACAAAGAGGAAAGTACAAAGTCTACTGAGATTTTGTTTTAAAGATATCTTGATTACTTCGCACTTACATTATTATTTTTAGAATCTCATGACCCTGTATAATAAATAAACAGAGAATCTACGGAGCATAATGGAGTTTTACAGTTTAATAAAATTTTCACAACAGAAAGTACTACCCAAGCAATAAGAGTATTCATTTTAATTCAGAATATTATCCTATGAGAAACACTGAGAGATCATTTAAAACAAGTGTACAGCGGAATTGAAACTAGCATAGATTTGTTACAAAATGAAAATACTAGTGATTTTGATATTAGATTCTTAGTGTTTTGTTATGTCCACAGTAATGTAAAACTTCATCATAACAAAATGCTTTTAGGTAAACAATAATTGTAAACCAGGAAATACTAGACGGCTTTTTCATCATGATATAAGATTTTTCAGCGGTGCTCATCCACAAACTCAAAACTTTCAATCTAGAAGTGAGCAACAAGTTCTTATCCTTAATTTATCATTATCCTGTTATAAACATACGTACACAATAATCAGAAAAGCAAAACAAAGAATAAATGAAAATCATAAAACAGAAAACAGAATATTTCCAAAATCAATACATCAATATATAGGTCATACTGAATTCACAAGCCAAAACTTGTTTTCATAATTACTTCTATATTAACGATATAAACAAAACATTCGTTCAATTGTTTTGATCTTAATTGGGTTGTGTTTTTTTTACGTTTGAAAATCAGTAAGTTAGACAGAATGAATTTACATATCCATATCATCAATCATTAAGATTGAATTACTCTAAATTAATTGAAATGATTATTAAGTATGATCACTACAATACATTTAAAACAAATGAAACAGTAAATAATGACTAAACTTTGAACTGAATTATTGTATTACATTTCCAGTTTGAGTTAAAATTTCATATGTAGATTTCAGAATTATTGATTTATGTACATTACTAGTTTATAAATAAAGTGTAGGTGTAGATGATTTAGTCATAGAATACTATTAGCTTGGTTGAATTGTAGTAATTACAATGAAGTTCAAATATGTGAACCAATAGCTGAAAGTTTAGTGTTTCAACTATGAAGGTAAGTAAATGTTGAAAAAAAAATATTTACAATTTATTTATGATAACTGTTAATGTAAGGACCATTCCATCAATGCGTAATCATAACAGTGTTATAATTATCTACTTCAGAAATTTCATACAACATTCTTGGATCTATTAACCATAATTGGTAGTAATAAATTTTGATCAAGGTGAAATTAAAACATTCTGGTTCAAGATAACAAATGACTAGTTAATTAAAAAAATTGAAATGATTGAAATAATTCTATTAGGTGCTATATAATTGTTTACCATCAATCATAACTATCGTATTACACAATCTATTCTACTAGTTGAGATTTTTCAAATCGATTATGAACATATTGATCACAAATGTTGTTAGGGAAATAAAAGCGGTTGTTACTATGCAATCGCTTAAGCAGTGGAAAAGTATTTTTTTATTGAAGTACCTATTATAGAAACTTTGTTAAAAATGGTCTTAAAAATTTGGAGAAATGACTATAATGCTTAAATATCAACTGCTTACGGTTGATTACAAATGGTCTGTTTGTGAGTAGTTTTAAATGACATTATTTCATACATACAGAAAAATTCAAATTGATTTGAGGTATATTATATTTAAAACTAATCTATTCTAACCCCATAATTCTGTTGTTAAAAGACAACAAAGCTACAAATGTTAGTTGTTATGGAAAAATTTATTACTATTATCACAACTCTGAACAATCAGAATTTCCACTTTGCTCTCTAATTATATATTTGTTCCTTTTTATCTTAGTGTTCTTTATCTAAACTACCTATCATGATAGAGTATAAAGAAACAAGTATCGCATCTTGCTTAAATACAAAAAGCTGGTTACGTAACTAAACTTTCAACATCAATTTTTCTATTCCTTTTTATTATCTACCTTAAAGTTTAGAATTTATCTGAAGAGAATGAGTTTAATGAATCATTGGAATCTTATTTGAATATTAAGTAATATATATATATCAACAAGATATTTGTTCTTTTTCTTTTTGTAAAAAGAGATTAAATGAGTTAAAAAATCTGTTTTCTTATAAAAACAAAAACATCATTAACTACTACAAATAAATAAGTAGATTTTGCTTTGTTTAAAAAAGAAACCACCTTTTTTCTAAATATGATTGATAATTCCAATACTTGGTTTACATTCCATAATTCATTTAAAATGTAGATTAGTTTACTTATCTAAGTTTGCGTGATGTATAACGATTAGTTAAAAATCATAAATTATTTAAGAATAACTATATTCAATAACAATAATAGTAATAGTAATATATTATACCCATTGAATATATGTCTACCACGAATCAATAATCTAGATAAAGTGATGGATTTTAAGCTGAATTCTTAAATTGAATAACTACAAGATGACAAGAATACTTAAGTAATAAGTTTTAAAATAAAATAAAACATAGATCCTCGTTTCCACTCCTAAACCCTGTTCATAATATATTCAGCTTATAGATACAAACAATATTTAGGTATCCAATCACGTAAATATTATGTTAACAGAGAATAATCATTTTCATGGAAATAAAATCCCTTACAAATAATAAAGTTTTATAGAACGTTTAGTCATTTATTGTCTTGATATTAGTTAGATGATACGAATGTAATATATATAAAGTACTTAGACACAGGTACTTTAGTAGGCAACCTTCTTAAACCTTTAGGATACCCATTTTCTGAATTTCCATGTATTATAACAGATTTTCATAACTTGGATTAACCTTGAATAATTGTTTATAAATGACATATGTGTGTTAATTACTTTAGCAATTTTATAAAATACTTGTAAACTGTTGCGATATTTCAACAGAAACACAACGATAGCTGACTTTGAGCTTTGTAAAACTATAAGACAATTACTTGCAATTGATGCATAAAACATATATTAAACACAATTAATCCAGTGAAATATTTACTATAACCAAATATTTAGTATCAAAAAAGTGAATACTATCATTATTATTATTCCATTAGACAGAGGGTTCCAGTCATTTCGGAATTTCATTTGATTAGAAATTATGTAGATAAGTTAAACGGCAACAATCGTGCAAAAACGGTATTTTAAAGGTAACTGATATTATCAAAGAAACATTTCTTCTGGAAATTATTTATTTATTTTCATGTAGATTCCTGGGTAGCTCCTTCTGAGTGGTAATAAACTAGACTTAAAACAGCGTTTTAACACTTTATTAGGTCTACTTACTAGTTGACACATTTATGAAGTATTCCGCAAAAGAAATATCTTAAAATCCCGCCACTGTTAATAAATTCTATCAAACACCAGTTGAACTGTTTGTTTTATTTTTTTGGTAGCATTCAAACCTTTTGTAGCTTACATTGCCAAATGATATTAGTTAAACAAGAAGCAGTAACCAGCAAGTATTTGAATAATGTTTCGTTCCATTATGGGACTCTTCAGTAGTGCAACTCCACACTATCATCCAGGATTGATCCCAATACATACGGTCTAAAGGTGAGCATTTCAAATATAGGCCGCAAAATTTTGTATCCAATGGTTTACTAGAACAAAACAGTTGTTCATTTCTTCCTTGTTTACAGGTATTGTTTAATTAAAGTCACTCTATAATGTTAACTACGGAATGCAACAATCTCTACAAATTTCCACACTAATAACAAGCATTTGTGGTTACGTATAATAAATGAACAAATAATCAAAACAAAAGATGCGGTCCAAATGTAATGTTAACGATGAAAACCATTATCGTTTTGTTTAAATACACTAGGTAATTTCTCAGCATTATATATATGTTAAACAACAATACAATCATATTGTTTTACCGGACTATTCAACGGCGAAATTCGGATGGAAAAACAATCAAATTTGTTTTCAAAATAATAGCGAATAAACGCGTATTTCTCTCTGGCCTATTTTTGTAGTCAAAAAATTTACATTGCATAATATACATTTGAAGTAATATGATATATAATGTTTGTATTTCTCTTCATTAAACCAGCGATTGTAACAGACTTTAAATCCAGACAACTGAAAATTAATGTTATCTACTAAAATATTAATATATATATGCTGAATCAAGCTTCAGCTTAACAGGAATGTAAAAAGCCTGGAACAGTTGTCAGGATTATCATCTATGATATAAAAATATTTACTATTCGTATAAACCAAATAATGTTGTACAAATATAAGAAATGCTTGTGCATAAATAACACCTTCCATTCAAATATTATTAGACAATTAATTAAACTAAACTTTTGACCCACTTGTTTACTGGTTATGAAATAAGTAGGCGCATCTCATCAAGTTTCCGACTAAATCAAAGTTGTTTTATCTATAACAGTTTATTACTCATTATTGAAAATAATCTGATAGAAACACCAAAATCTGATATTAATTTAAAAAAATTGTTTTTTCAGTAAATAGTTGTTTAGCTCGATAGAGTATCATTTAGAAAGTAACAAGTGACATTTTAAAAAACTAATTTCCTAGGTATGAATTCGTGGAATTAGTTTTGAGCCACATTCTAAGTGTAATGACTAGCGGTACCAACTCGATGACAAAACAAATGTAGGTGAACAGAGGCTCAAATATGTGTTCTAATGATCGAGATGTGAATGAACTAGCTATTGACCCACCTCTTCACTGAAATCAAGAGTCACATACTAGTATAATTTCTTTAGGTAGTAGGAAAACTGGTCACAGACTCGTTCGAAGTAAAGACCGGTGTCAGGCAAGGTTGCTCACTCTCACCCTTTCTCTTTCTCCTGGTGATCAACTGGATCATGAAGATGTCAACATCTGGGGAGATGCATGGGGTACAGTGGACATCTAAGATGCAGTTGGACGATCTAGATTTTGCACATGATCTCGCCCTTCCATCGCACACGCAAAAACAAATGCAGGAGAAAACGACCAGTGTAGCAGCAGCCTCAGCAGAAGTAAGTCTCAATATACACAAAGGGGAAAGCAAGATTCTCCTATACAACACAGCAAGCACCAATCCAATCACAATTGACGGAGAAGATTCGCAAGATGTGAATACCTTGACATATCGAGCAGCATCATTGATGAACATGGTGGATCTGATGCAGATGTGGAAGCGCGGATCGGCAAAACAAGAGCAACATATTTACGACTGAAGAACATTTGGAACTCAAAACAGTTGTCAACCAACACCAAAGTCAAAATTTTCAATACAAATGTTAATACAGTTCTACTGTATGGAGCGGAAACCTGGAGAACGACGAGAGCCATCATCCAGAAGATACAGGTGTTTATTAACAATTGTCTACGCAAAATACTTCAGATCCGTTAGCCGGACACTATTAGCAACAACGTACTGTGGGAGAGAACAAACCAGATCCCAGTGGAGGAAGAAATCAGGAAGAAGCGCTGGAAGTGGATAGGACACACATTGAGGAAAGCACTCAACTGCATCACAACGCAAGCCTTCACATGAAATCCTCAAGGCCAAATGAGGAGATGAATACCAAAGAACACATTACGCTGAGAAATGGGGACAGACATGAGAGTAATGAAAAATGATTGGATAGAATTAGAAAGGAAGGCCTAGGATAGAGTGGGTTGGAGAATGCTGGTCGGCGGCATATGCTCCATTATGAGTAACAGGCGTCAGTCAGTAAGTAGGAAAACTAGAAGAATTTGTTTATTTGTTAAAATATAATGATCAATTTGTTGACTATATAAAGTATAATTATCACTGACAATTCACTAGTTGATTACAAATTTATGTAATCAGTTCTAAATAGAGCAATTCTTGTGTCATTGTTCTTGACTTCATTCAATTTAATATCTTGGTCTGTAGGCATTCATTAGTGAGGAGTAGTAAATTAGGCTAAAACTATGATTCCGTATTCCTTTATTTTCAACTAGTGATGAAAATCAAACCCACTTTCACCATTTATCATTAACTCTACATATAACAGTTTTTTACATGTTGATTGGTGATAAGACTAGTAAATCATACCCAATGATTCATACGATACACAAATTTCTACAAACAATCAAAATATAACTAGTTATAACATAAAGTACAACTAGTTTTTAAAATTCAATACAACTAGTCAAGTTTAAAGCCTATTTTTAGTTAATGATTAATGTAAGTATATATATTGTTTAATTAAATGATAATATGGTATATATGGTATATGACTAGTAGTGAAATCCAGAACTGTACATTCAATTTGTTCTTTACGAACTTACATCATAATTGATTATACTGAGACGATCCGCACAGGATCCACATATCTCAACCAGTCAGAACATTAACAGTGGGATATTTTAATCCATATTAAATTGAATTGAATGATGATTATTACAATTTATTTTTTATTAAATATTCAAACAAGTAGAACTTGATAGATGAGACTTGGCAACGAAGTGATCTTCATTCACTTGGTATTATTTGGCTTGTATCTTCCCATTGAGGTTTAAGACTGAAATTGATCAGTCTGTTATTGGCATATGTGCATACTGTGCGTATGCCTCGACATTACCTTAATTCACAAGCTATTTGTAAGCAATGATGGATAGTGGCTCGTCATCTTGATGTACCTGCATCTCAGAGTTGATGTTCACTCTGGATAACGCGATGGCATTTGAAGCGAATGGTGCTGGGTTCGAGTCTCAGAGTGAACATCAACTCTGAGATACAGGTACATCCAGATGACGAGTCCCAAATAGGACGAAGCGCGCGTCCTGGATTGCACTGCTAGCCACTATCCATTATTGCTTACGAAAAGATTTTTAATTCAAATGTTTAATACTTAGATAAGCAATAACTATTCACACAAAAGATATAAATTTAATCTTTTCTTCTTTAATGGCCATAATCATTTACTTATCAAAGTAATCTCTTCTCTAGTCTCTCGGCAATTTTATCCCCCGACTGGGTTATTTTCTAGTCTTGTATATTTCTGAATATATTTTAATTTTATTCTAAAGTTAATTTTGTTTTATTACTCAAGCCGTTTTTGCAATTATTGATCGTTATTAGACTTTTATGGAATTATTGAAGGATATTCAATCTTTTAATAGTTATGCTTTTAATTTCTTAGTAAGAATACTACTTCGTTACCGAATTTATTTTGTTCCTCTGTTATGATGTTCTTTAAATGATTGCTTTCAACAAACATATTGTTTGATTATTACTGAGAAGGAAACTGTATTTGAAACTATATAGCTTGAGAATAAATCCGGCGGCAAGGGAATTCACTCTTAAATTCAAACAAGAAAATTTCTAATTCGAAATTCATGAATAATTGTTTGTTTGTCTAGTGTTTAAATCTAAAGAAGAGATAATTGAAAACTAGGTTGTCTCGAATTTTATCTGGTAGAATAATACTAGAACTCAGTATAAATCACAATGATTGTTTTTAATGTACAATGATGAACTAGATTTTCTTTCAGTTTCAGTCATCATTCATATATCAATAACTCATTATTTTAACTAATCTTTTCTTGTTTGACCTAACCAATGTTATTCTTTTTTATAAGGATGCAGTTAACCAAGATGATCTACATTTACTGTTTCGTTAAAACAAGTGATCATCGAATAGTACAAATTTATCATGATGTTCAGTTTTTTTAATAATGACCGACTTTTATCGATCAAGTTTCTAATACGTTCATAAGGCTAAACGACCCTATATCAAGGCATATTTCAGTCTATGTTAGATGAATGAAGCTAAACAGTAGAAATTCAGAAGCCAAGTTCTCTGATAACTGACGATCTCATCAGTAAGGTAAATTTATAATTATAACAAAGCTGGTACTAATTCAGATATCCAAACTTAAGTTATACATTACAGCATTTCTTTAGACAAGTCAGTACAGTGTAGTAGTGTAGAATAATGTTAACATACTTTAGTGTTTTCTTTTATTTTAACTTTTCTAAAAAAGAAAACTGATGCAATCAGGCACGTTTCAACAACAAGATACCACGTTTAAATAGATGAGTTTGTCATGAATGTATACAAAAATGATCTGGTTAGATATTACAAAAGGAAATATCATATTTTCTTATTGACTGATTAGATAAAAATAATGAAAAAATTATTAGAACTTCATCAAGATTTTTTTCGTTCTACTGAGAGTTCACTTACCAATGACTCAGAAATATTACACATAATTTTTTTAGCTTGAAATGAATCATTTAAGCCAAAAGAGAAGACAATGGTGGATGTGTTGCTCAATTTCGTGGATTAGATGAAGTTAGAGATTAACACCACTGAATGCCGGCTCAGTGGTCTAATGGTGAAAAGCGTTCACGCGCGAAACCGATAGGTCCTAGTTCGTATCTCCGGAGACGGAATCGTGGATGCGCACTGCTGAGGAATTCAACGATAAGACGAAATGGCAGTTCAGTGCTTCTAGGTTTTCCATGGTGGTCTAACTTCGAATGACTCATGATCTCAACTATTAAAATTACCTATGTCAATAATTCGAAGCAGTCAGATGATTTAGGATAAATCATATGATTTTTGTTACCTAATAATGAAGAAATAATTGTTTTATATTGAAATTATGATTTATTTACTTGAAAATATTAGTGACTTGCTTAGTACTATCCATTCGCAGATAAAATTTGCTCGATAATTCTTACTTATCTATTTGTGTTGCGAAGTTGTGTGACTTAATGTCTTGAACGCATATAGTTCCGAGTCTTGCTTTCCCCACTGTTGAACAGCTAAGTTTTGTTTCTGGTATGAATTTAATTTAATTCAGAAACTATGAAAGGTATTCTCTCATGAATTACAATATATGTTTTAGTGTGTTTCTGTATTATGATGTATTCATGATATTTTTATATTGTCCTAATTCTAACCTTTAATTTGACGTAGTAGCTGTTGTTACTTTTTATTTCGTTCCAATGTTATTGTTAATCAATTATGAACTTAGTATTTAAACTTTGCATCAATGAGATTGTAACTGAACAAATTGGGATTTATTATGTTGGATATATTGTGAACTTCTACTTCATGTTTTAAACTTATTAACAATACATTGTAATCTTTTATCGTGCCCAGTAGATGAGTTAGCGGACTCATGACTGACATGAAGGAAAACTCAATAATTCGAAACAATCATTACTTGTCACTCAACAAGTAATGTTGAAAGTCGAAAGCCAAGACCACTTTATGGTTATTGAGTTGTAGCAAATCGAATATAGTACCCCATAATAATTAATATTCTAGGGTTATTTGATAGTTTTCCCTAAACGTGTTGAATATATAACAAAGAAATTCCTTTAAAACGATCTATAAGCCATTTTTTTAGTTTCAGAAACAAACACTGCTAAATTCACTTGGTACTACTTGCTATATCTTGCCATCGTTGTTAATGACTGCTAATGATCAGTCTCTTTTAGGCATATGTAACTCGATATTGACTTAAGTCACAAGCATTATAGGCAAAGATGGATGGTGGCGAGCAGTGAAATCTAGGACGTACATCTCGTCCTAATCTCCACATTGCACGAGCAAGTGTCTAACTGGACTTAGTAGGTAAATGAATAACGCGATGACGTTTGAAGCGAACGGTAATGGGTTCAAGTGCCGAAGTGCACATCAACTCTGTAATACAGGCACATCCAGATGACGAGTCCCAAACAGGTCAAAACGCGCGTCTTGTATCCCACTGTTAGTATTGGATTAAACCATGATCCACTAAATTTCGATTGAAATCAATATGCTTACTTCATAAAAAAATTTGTCAACCAAATGATATTTTTATGCTAAAGAAAGTTGGTAGTTTTCCGTTAGATTATACAACAATTTATTATAGGATTTCTAACGTTTTCATATACCTCTAACAAAAAGCACCATTGAAAACATTCATTTTAAATGAAATTTTGAAATTTTGATTACGAGGTTACCTAAAATCGACGAACGGAACGAAGGATCAGCAACACAATGACAAGACAAGCTAAACTATTCTGATACGTCACATCCCTACTAAATAAAGGGAGAAGATCTGGTTCAGATGAGGGAAAGATATATTCCACAAGCAGACAGAAGTATGAACAAAACAAGCAAACAAATCATGCGTATATAAAGAGTAATAAAAGGTTTTCGGGAAATGTCATAAAATAGCGTATTAAAAGAAACAACGAACCAAAGACATTTAGGGCCATTCCAAGTGAGAAATCTAATCTGAAGGTAAAAATGGGTGCTTTTGGCAAAAAACAAACAAACGAGAAATCCCAATTTCCAAAATAAAACTATAAAAATACCACGTTTACCAAGTGATTTCTGGGGATCCATCATCCTAAATAAAAAAGGGAATTCCACTCAACTTACTTTCTAATATATCATTTAACTATATTCATGGCTGACTAGGAAAAATATACAACCGATAAAATTTAATCGTACAGAAATATACATTGAGGAAATAAAACAAATTGTTACACAAAACGGAAGTTCAGTGGGTGTGATTAATTTATAGATACATCATTAGCTAAAATAATCAAAGTAAGAGAAATGAATTACTAATAATTCATTTGTCTAACTAGAATTGTAAAAAAATTTATCTTAAAGCATAATATCCATTAAAGATTGGTGCGATTTCTGAATATCATGAAAATAAAGAGAACACAGAACAGATTCTCTCAATCGTTAGCTTTTACAGCAGATGTAATCCATATTGGCGAACCAGTCATAATCGAAATAGCTGCTTTTATGTTTTTGCATAAGATTTAAAACACGTTTACAGATAGCTTCAACACGCTAACATCAAAACTTATCATCAACATTTATTGAGAGGAAAACTATTTTCTAAGTAATCTCAACTGTTGTGTATACACATGTCGTTGCCGTTCCATGAGAATTAACTGTGTTGTCTCCTGGATCTTACCGCTTATACTTGACAATCAGAAACTACTGCAATTCCATGATCTTAATGGTTACACATGGAAACCGGAACCACGGTAATTATCACTACGCAAGTTTATACTGAATTGACACAGGAAATATTGACCCTAAAACATCACACTGAATGAAGTTCACACCTCTCAATCTGGCCAAAATTCACAATGAATTGATACAGAAATGTTGGCCTAAACAACGTCAACTTTTTATTTTGTCACGTCATAAACTATTTCAACAGACTGCGGAAATATGAAAAAATATTAATTTGATAATACAGATGAAAGACGAAGCTCAGAAAGTCTAAAGAGATACGAGATATTTTGATGATTCTTTGCATTATTTACCAGAAGTATCTGCACTATAAAGATTTTAAACTAATACTGATTGAAAAATTTGAAATCTTTTTTATTGTAACTAAACACTTCTTAGCATTATAGGCAAAGATGGATGGTGCCTAGTAGTGGAAGGCAGCAGGCACATTTCGTCCTTTTTTGAGACTCGTCAGTTGGATGTTCCTGCAACCCATACTTGATGTTCCCTCTGGAACTCGAACCCAATGCCGTTCAGTTTAAACACCATCGCGTGATCTGGACTCAGTAGCTAAGAGATTAACATGATGGTGTCTAGTGCAATCGGTATTGGGTTCGAGTCCTGGAATGAACATCAACTATAGGATGCAGGGACATCCAGCTGACGAATCCCGAAATAGGACAAAAAACGCGTCTTGGATTTCAATGCTAGCCACTATTATCTCCACCCATAATACTTGTGACGTAAGACAATATCGAGATGATCCGCACAAGATGCACATATTCCAATAAGAGATTGATTAAGTGTAGTCCGAAACATCAATGAGAAGATTTCAACAACCAATACAAAAATGAATTATTTAACAATCAGATAGTAACATTGCCTTTTCTCATTACTTATACTTATTCATTATTGTTTTAAAAAATTAGAATATTTTTTTTTGTAACAAAAATGGTAATTTTTATTCATCTGTGAAAAGTTCAATCATAAATATATTCCATTCAACTTTTTAATTAGTAACTATGATGATGTATCTAAATAAACTGTTCATTTTTTTTATTACCTAATTTAATTGTAACCTTATTTTAAGAAATTTATACTTTCATTCATGCATACAAAATATGAATTAGGAAATAAACCTTTAAGATTGTTAAATATACATCAGACAATTTTAGTTATATATACAACTATTATTTAATTGAATAAAACAAAATAGGAACCATATTTATCTACTTCATTAATTCATTTAACTTGGAAGTGTGTATCTAATATGTATAGTCAGTATATACTCGGATTTCATGTTGTTTAATTTAAAAATAAATTAGATAATGAAAAGAAGTTAAAAACGATTAAAAAATATAATTAGTTCACAAGTTTATAGACTATTGATTTAAACTCTAATTGAAATGAAAGAAGAGGATGAAGAAAACATCAAAGAATACTTTTTCTAGTGTTCAAAAAGTAAGATAGTCGTAATTCATTGAGATCATGAACTGACTGATGTTACACCTGGAAGCACTAGACGGCCATCTCGTCCTATTGTGGGATTCCTCAGTAGTTCATGACTTCAATCAAAAACTTAATAATCTCCACAACCCCTATACCGATAATTACCATATGCTCACTAGTGACTAGCTTCGTGGGGAATTCTCGGAGTTCTAGGGAGAAGCCGTGACCAGTAAGGCTAATCCATGCCGGGCAGAGACAAATATCTACCTCAGTACAATGGAAGATGGTCTTGCAATTTCATGGATTGGTTGAGGTTAGACATTAACACCGTTGGATGTTGACTCAGTGGTCCAGTAGGTTAAGTGTTCGCGCGCGAGACTGAAGGCCCTGTGTTCGAATCACGCGATCGAGATCCTGGATACGCACTGCTGAGGAGTCTCACAATAGTACGAAACGGCCGTCCATTGCTTCCAGGTTTTCAATGGTGGTCTAATATCAATCAGTTTATGATCTCAATCAAAAACCTAATAATCTCTACAACCCTATATTGAAAATAATCGTAATTTGAGTTGCAAACAACTAACTGTTGTGTCAAACAACATGAATTCATTCATTTTCATGTCTGAAATTTTCATTCCAGTAGTTATTTGCATAATTTTTATTCTATTGACTCTATTCATTTAATTCTAGACAATTATTCTAATATTTGGTTTTCACTGATCATCGATAACGTCCCTGAAAATTCGGCTGTTCTACAATTAATTTTTTTAAGTTATTTTCTGTAACCGGTATATTGCAGTGAAAAATGTATGCGTCAACAATGGTATCAGCTTCTAGGCCACCAATAAATAAATAGTATTATATTGTCAATAAACTGTCTTAGTAAAATAATGATCGAAAACCAAAAAGCCCTGAGAATCCGTTTTGTCCTAGCTAGGTACTTCCCAGCAGTGCATATCCACAACCCCATCTGAGCTCGAACTTAGAACCACGATTTCCTGTGGAGATCACCTGACATTTAAACCGTTTGGCAAGCATCTAATCTTTTATGTATTTAACTTAATTCAGTCCATGATATTGTGAAACAATCTTTCATAGTCGTCAGTGGGTAATTGTTTCGGACTCGATATGTACAAACGTCACTGATCACGACTTCTCACTACGACTCCTGAAATTATTCCCTGTAAATAATTCACTTATGCGAAAATTTATATTGTTACTATTATTACTATCATAATCACGATTACCATTACTAATACTACTATTATTATTAGTATGCAAGGAGATGGTTGTGCGATATCGTGAATTAATTGGCTAGATAAGTAAACAATTGGATGTCGACTAAGTGATCTAAACTTTTTATGCTCACTACATGACCTAAATATCTTGGGTTCAATCATAGATAAAGTTGTAGAAAAATACAAATGGAGAGTCTTATAAAAATATAAGCCATCTTTACAGTGACTCTAGGTATTCAGTGGTAAAACTAACCTATAATACAAATTGTGTAATTTAACTATCACTATAGACTTCCTATTTAAATAATAAGTAGTATTATTATTACCATAAATCAAATTGTATATCTGCTAGACTTTGGTTTAACTCAAGAATAATTTAGTCAAATTCAAATGAAATGAATATTCTATGAAACTACTAAATGATCATTTGATACTCTTGTATAATAAAATGTAATTGTAATACAAAATTTTACAGTGAAATTTACTTACTTGGCAATTTGTTTAAATATATTAAATGTTTCTTTCAATTGTTGAAGATTAACAATCTTTATTCAAAAAAAGGAAAAGAATATTTAAAAAAACAATCTACATTCAATGTTCACTGTAATAAATTAAGTAATAATGGGGAAAAAAATTAATTATCACTTTTCAGGAATTAGTTCAAACTCTCATTTCTTTTACGAGGAATAAAATTTAGATGGTGGTTTAAGGTAGTGAACAGGAAATTCTGAACTCAAATTCCGTGTTGTTTGACATTTGTTAACAAAGTATATCTGACATCTCAAGGAATTGATGCTCCATGGCAGATATACTCGTCTGTCATTCAGCTTCATAAACAAATATGTTACCATTGAAGCATTTGAGACAATTAAAATATTTTTTAGCTAGAAATATCAACACTAAACTTAAAATGTATTGATTTGTCCCTTTTCCCCCTACACACACAAAATTATATGTTAACCAAACGAAATTAATTATGAGTTAGTTGAAAACTTTGAAATTTCACTAAAAAAAGATAATAAGAAACTTTTTATCACTAATTACTTTTCGTCAATAAAACATAAGTACAACTTGCAAGATCTCAACAATAAAAGTAATACATTAGTAATCAAGGTCTTCATTTTTTTAGTATGAGATTGTGAAGATTATTGAATTCCATTGAAATCATGATTCTACCTTAATGGTCTAGGAGGTAAGTGTTTGACCGCGAGACCAAATGTCTTAGATTTGATTTCCACGCATAGGATGGATGCAAACTGCTGACGAGTCTCATACAAAGAAAAAACGACTATCCAGTGCTTTCATGTTTTTAATAGTGCTCTAAGATCAGTCCATGATTTCAATGAAGTCAAATTATTAGTAAATAGAAGAATTCTATTTTGGTTCAGGTGAGTACAAATTTGTTGAAAATCGAATTCTAACTTGATAAATTTTTTAACAGAGCAGTTGTCAAGAATCGAATATACACCACCTTACGTTGATAACAGTGGGAAATGATATTTTCTGTACAGTTTGAAGATCTGAAATAAATTCATCGCTTTAATTTTGAAAACTCGTGTCCACGCAGCTACTGCATAACGTTATGGAGATAATTAAATAGAATAAGGACTGATTTTAGTTATACAACCATTGCAAACTAGAAAGCTCAGGACAGCTGTTTTATTCCAGTATATAACTTCTCAGCAGTGAACATCAGTCACTGTTTCTCATTAAAACTCCATGAAGTATCACACCAACTTATCTCCTCTTAAGTAAATAATAATAATATTGTTAAAAAGGTCTGATTATCATAGTAGTTGCAGTATTGTAACTTTAAGAATACGTAAATGTTATAATAATCAGTAGCACTCATAGTTTTAACTCATTTACAATATCGACTTCTATTATACTCGATTATAGACCCTGTGAGAATAAATCAGCTTATGGTGTAATGTTACCTTTCATACCCTACAAATTAACACTAAATTTAAATTCTAATACACTCTTTGATCATTTATCAGTCGGTATACGAGAAACGTCCCTGGTCATATCTACTAATAACTAATGTTCAAGCGAATGTTTAAAAACTGCGCTTTATTCCCTTAGATATCATAAGTTTTGTTTAAATATACATGAGTTTATAGACTAGTATACCTAAAGCATCTAAATGTATCATAATAAATATGATAGAGACTAAAGGAACAAAAATGGACAAATAAATAGAACAATGATTCAAACTGATATCATTTGTACAAAGTTTTAAAAATATGAATATGAAAAAATACAAGCTATAAGATAAATAAATACAATATGAAAGTATGAAGAAAAGAGAAAAAAATGAACAAGGTTTTGCACTTTAAATATCATTTGACTGTTAATAATGATTGATTTGAAACTATTACCTAATTTGTTCAATGTCTAATCCCTTTTAACTTCATATGTCATAGGTAATATTTAAGAGTTTCATTGATTTTTATCATTTCCTTTATTTTATTCATCCTTCAAACTTCTTTTAAAATTTAATCAACTCTATGATCTTATAAGTAATTCTTGGTAATAAATTACATTAATCAATAATGTGTGTGAAGCGGTTACAAGTTCAGTTAATCTGAGAACCGAACAAAAACACGGTGAGCAAAGATCAATAAACTAGTTATTTCATGCGTCTCAGCCCCGCTAACTAGAGGAAGAAGTCCAAACTTGAAATGGGGAAGTGAATTCCACAAAAACCAGAATCACGAGCAATGATAACAGACACAAATCAAAACGTATACATATAGCACAAAACCGTCCTTGGGAAGAGTTTCCAAATAGCATATTAAAAGATACAACAGACCAATGGCATTTAGGATTCTCCTAAGTAAGAAATACGACATGAAAGTGAAAAGAGAGCTTTTGGCGCGAAAACAAAGAAATTCAAATTTTCTAAATAAAATTACAAAATTAGGTCCTTTTCTAAGTGTGTTCTAGGGATCTGACATCCCCAGAACATATACATAAGTTGCGTAATTGGATAATATAAAAAAGATTGTGATTATAAATATAAGTAAATATTACAAATCATAAGTAAATTACAATTAATTCAATGTATTTTACCTCTAAATCTTTCACTTCACTATTTATATATTTCATACAGAATTACGTAATTTATTTTTTTGTTTTTCAGTTAAAGAATCATAATTTATTTGTCCACGATTATTCTAAATGGTTATTGATAAAACAAAAAAGCGAAAAATAGTGTCATATCAAAGCATTTATATATATATATGGAAATTAAAAAGTCAACTAGACAAGTTAAAGGTAAGAAATAAAAGAACAGTGAGAAGATGGAGTTGATCTGAAAAATGTAATATATTTGCATAATACATTTCGAAATCAATCTGAGGCGAGACTCTAATTTATGGACGAGCCAATCAGAGGCGTTTTGGAGATTTCAGGGTCAAGGCACCAACTTCAGTGCTTAGTGTTAACGTACGATGGGTTCATAGGGAATTTTGTGCAAAACGTGACAATTGAGTGACTATAACAAATAAAACGGAGGGACTATAATTTGTTGACGAATCAATCAGGTATAAGATAATAGATCTCGGATTTTAACGCGAAAGCCCTTCATTCATTTGGCTGAACAAATTTCTGGCATTATAGCTGATGTCAGTTCGTGATGAAAACCCCATATATAATTCCTAACCAAGGCAAATTACGACATTATTGCGAACTGGATAATAAAAGCAGCAGTAATATTGGCTGCAGCCAGGTACTACAATATATACGGATGTTTGGAGAGCGTACAGACTCCTACATAGGCTTGGATATGTGCATCGTGTCGTTATCCACAAGTAGCATTTTGTGCACTCAACAACCGAAGTACACGTAAACAATATTGAAGCTATATGGTCGAGGCTGAAAGAGTTTTTGAGACTTTATCATGGCTCCAGAGGCCGACTATTCCATAGCCATACGGATGATTTCCTCTACCGTATGGATTACGATTTTAGAACCTCTGAACCTCTTTCTAACCTTGACAAGTTTTTGAACCACGTATAAGAAGTTTATCCACTTTATTTCCTTGGTTTTGTATAATATATTTTTACTCTATACTGACTGTATGCTAATTGGCTAATATTTTTCAAGATCGCTTAAGATTCGTTCAAAGGTCGTCCATAAATTAGAGTCTCGCCAAATCTGATCACACATAATGTACTTGTTGAGACACTTTTATGTGAAAATTAGAAGGTCAACTAGACAGGTTAGAGGCAAGAAATTATTATTATAAATATATTGAATAATAAACAAAATATATGTAATGAACGAGAACTCAAATGGAGACAACCAATTTATTGTTTAATACAAAATTATAGAGTTCATTCGTAAATCTTGAAAACCATTCATTAAATACTTTATTTGTGAATCTTCTATCAATTGTCTTTTTTTACATCTTTCATGATTCTTCCAATTCACAATTCGTTTCTGTTTACTTCAGTACAATCTTCTTAAATTTCTTTTGACAGGTATTCAACTTTTAAATGGTGTTAAATACTACTTATGTTTGTTGACATAGGTAGCATACACCACATATCAATTTATGTCATCAATCATTTACTACTTATGAAGGATATATTAATGACATGCCAGTCAATATTATCATTTTAAAATTGGTAAACTTCAATGAATAGTAATTTTCTTGAAATTTATAATCAATGAATTTGATTGTATCTATAAGGATTTGTATTACTGAGTCTATGGTTTAATCAAGTTGTCATTTTATCATCTTGCCCTTCATTAAACCTTGTATGATTTCTGGCAAAAGGTGTGTTAACTAATGAAGACTTATTTCATATTTACATCTTTTTCTCAGTAGCAAATAAAAAACTTTGAATATAAATTCTTTGTCAACTTTTAAAACTAAATTGGTATGTTAATTAAATTTAATGAATTTTCATTAGATGATTTGGTCGTTCCAAAAAAATAAATATAATAGAATTAATGGTAAATTTCAATCAATCCATGGTCTTGTGCAACCCTTCATCCATTGCCTTAGGTGGGTATCTGTCTCATATCCAACACGGATTGAGATCCATTGGTCAAAGCTGTTCAGCACTTCCAGGTTTTCAACAGTGGTCTAGCTTAGATTGACTCATGATTTCATTTGTGAAAACACTACAATCTCTACAAATCCTCATAATAATCGAATTAATTTAAACCGCTACTGTTATTATTATTACCAGAGAATGGATATGATGTTAATTTAGATAGTCATTTTCTCACTGTAGACGTTTAAGCGTTAAACTCACAAAAATCTTGATATACTTGGTAAACTAAAAGAATAATCACATATTTAAGAAGTATGATTTCATGCATGGGATTGAGATTATTGTTAGTAGTATTAATACTAGTGGTAGTAAGAAATGATTTCAATGATTCATATTTTTCATTATTTTTCATACATTATTAAGGTAAGGTACACGAATTGAGTCATACAGATGCATGTACATACATACACATACACTTATATTACAGTATGGACATTCAGACAAATAGATAGACGGAAAGGTAGAAATATAAACAAATACATGTACTACATGATGACTAGATACCAAAGTAGAATTTGTTTCATTTCTAAAAATCAGAATTGTATATTTTTGGGCCGAAAAATATAAATACAAGTATAAATATATACTACTTCTGATAAACCGATTTACTTCACATATGTAATGAACTGAAGTAGCGATCAAACAAAATCATATTAGGTATTCGAAATTGTCTGATAGACATCAACATAAACCTGGTTAACATGAATTTCATGTCAGTTAGAATTTTCAGTAACCATGAGAAAATAAGTTATTATTTTAAAGATTAAGATTATTTGATGGGGAGATTGCAAAATGGTCATATCAACACTTTGTGTGATCACTATGCATTCATCGATTTCAGTATAGACCGGAAATATTTGACTCAGCATATTTAGTGTAATTCATTCGAAAATTTTTAAAGATTAAAAATATTTAACCGATCATATCTGAATTAAAAACTGAATTTTGAGACTTTATTCTGAAGATAATATTTTGTTTTCTAGCTTAACTAGTGATATAAAGCCACCTAAAACTGTGACTCAGTAATTAAGGCACTCAGTTTTCAGCTATTAGGTTATAGGTTTGAATTTCAGTCTATCAAATTCGGTTTGATCAGCCAGGTAGTGCTATTAGCCAACGCACATATAGTGTGGTTTGAAGTGTATCAATGTATACCTGGTAAGTTAATCTGAAAGACTAAGACATTCATCATCTTAAATAGACAGAACTTTAACTTAAAAACTGAGCTATAAAAGTTCTTGATGATAAAATGCTCAAACATTAATGGGTTAGTCATGATTTTGGCAGATCTCAGTTATGTAAATTTTTATGTATAAAGATGTTATAACTTGTGGCTTGAGTGCCCTGTTAATGTATAAAGTGATGATACCGTTAATTGGAGAACAGTGAATTATACACATAGTATTGGTGCATAAATGAATCACAGAAGTTACCATTCATTTTGCTTATCGGAACATAACAAAAGGCTTAAAAAATGGAATTAAAATTAGTCTATATTATATCTTAGTCGTCAGTGACTTTTCAAGCTTTTTTTTAAAAAAAGTTGGATTTTCAATTTTCAAATCTATCAGGATGAAAAAAACTTGATTTATAGTTTAAAATAGTTTACTAGTAAGTACTTTGTGTGGGAGTTTATATATTTTCATGAATAATTTTCCCAATGCAAAGTAATGTTAGCAACCGAAGAATACGTTTCATATATGACTACGAATATGCAGTTGTCAGAAAGTCAAAAGCTAGAACAAAACAGTTGTTTAGTCCTCATGTGTTTATGAATTGTGTATGATATATAAATTATTTTCATTCAAACTATGCCTAGGTCACTCAATACAAAAAACGTTAGTAAATGGAAATTATATGGTCTCTTATGATTGGCTTTTTAATGATCTGTGTGATAGTTTGGTGCGTATCAAATGAGGAGTTATATGTTAAGACATCGGTAAAACTCATCATGAATCACATGTTATATTACCAAAATAGGATGTATGATCTAATGAATCCTAGTTGATCAGTTCGAAGGTGTCTTGTAAATCATGGGAACATAAAAATCTTTGATCCAGTATCATGTTCATTCGTGTGTTCTTTTAATAACTCTCAAAATAAAGTGGAAAATTATTAAATTTCTCCAATGAGTAATAAATTTCAAGGTTGTGTTACGTCATTACAGATCTCATACTGACGTTGTCCTCAATGTTTCCAATTTCTAATAAGTGTTCTGACTTGCTTCCTCACATCTAATGATTGTGTAATGTATATTAGAGTGTAAATTTCACTAGAACTTTTATTTCGACTTCCAACATTCGCTATATCTGTGATTATCGTCAAAGCGAATTGGCCGGAGTTACACTAATCTGGTCATACCAGATAGTAGTGGATAACTTTAAACCTTCGAATGAAATCTTCAGTAAATGTTACACCGCAATATGCAGCACTCACCCACTAAGTGAAATGTCTCAAAGTGATGGATATAAGAGCTTTATTAAACATTAAAAACGTTAAAGACTTTCTTAGTCCGGAGGTAACTGATTAACTATGTAAATTACTTCGTATAATAATTTAGTAACTTGTTAGGTAATCTCAACAATTTACAATTTGTCAGTACTTTCTAACACTTGCACACCAACATACAAGCAAATTAATATATATGAAATATGCATGATGTATCATCACATTTAGTAGACATTACAATATCAGTATTTTTAATATTTGACATAGCATGAACACGCAATTGTTATAATACATGTTTTAAACACTATCAGATTAATTCTGTATGGTAAAAAGCTTGTAAATTACTTCCTACTTTGAGTTTCATTTTTAATGTATAACATAGATGTTAAATGTATATCTACTTCAACTCTCCTTTATCAGAATGTGCTCTTAACTTTCACTCCTATAGAAAGCAATAATCACAACATGATAAAGTGAATGAACATTGCAAAATTAATGTCATCATTCTTATATAATTTACATTTATTAAGATTATTTAAAATTAAGTTAATCAAAGACAGAGTTGAAAAGAATGCGATTAGAAACCAGAAGAAATATTAAATATTAGTAAAAATCCATGGTTTGATTTTACAGTGGAGTAGTAGTTGCTTTGGATAGCCAAAACATTATCACGTCACAGTATTAAGCCTCACATTACCTGTTTTAATTTACATTATCTGTCTAGGCTGTAATTAATAGCCTACATATACATACACACACAAACTATAGATAAAAGTCGAGTATGTAAGCTTCATTACTGAATTATACGAAGTAATCACTGGTTCGAAAACGTGACTGAGTTCATGTATATAAACTATGAGCAAAAGTATTACCAGATTGTTAAAATGAACTTCATCTGTAAGTTGGTTCGAAGTACCAATTATATAACATGTAATGTTTTTGTTCTGTATTCATCTTTATTAAGCAATCCATGAATAGTTAGCAAAGAATTTATATTATTGGATATGTATATCTAATTATATAAGTAAAAAATTCAGTTCTTACCAATGTATCATACATAAGTAATTCTCGAAGTAGGCTAGCATTGGAGTTTGTAATTTTTTATAATCGCCTATTAACAATTAACGTAAAAGAAAAATATACATTGTTTAGTCACCGAAAAATATTTTATAATGATAGTTTACAAAACCAACTGATTCTAGTTAGATGATCATTCGATCATATCAAATGTGAGGCAGTTATCTATCGGTAACATTAGAGAATAGATGCACAACCACTGAATACTACCTCAATAGTTCAAGGGTTAAATATTTTTCAGTGAGATCTGACGGTTCTAGATTTGATTCTCGTTGTAGTCATATAAATTTATCACTGAAGTGTCCCACACTAGTACGAAACATCTACCAAGTCCTTCATTGTTTACAACAGTTATTTAACTAAGGTCAATCAGTCATGAACACTATGAAATTCAACAATCTTCACAAACTCACTACAGCTAAAATTTAATCATTACATGTTTTTTTTATTTTCATTTATTCTTATTACTTGAAATGTTTAATCAGCTTGTTGAATATTTAACTGCATAAACATGGACAATGTTTGTTGCATTTATATTTTCAACTACACAGTATCTCCAAGTTGGTCATGAAATAGATCTTTATATATAATCTAACAATTCTTACATAATATCTACTCGAAGAATAGGTATGCACGCTTCAGTGTTAAAGTATACTAAAATTATTATGATGCTTAATTGTTAAATTTGTCATTCAAAATGACTCAATTATTTATCGGTAAGATAAATAAGTGTTAACGATCTTATGAGCAAAGACAGTTAGTAACTAGTAGTGGAATTCAGGACGCCCGTTTCGTCTCTTTATTAGGATAGATTTTGTTTATATGAGAAGTAAGAATTGTGAAAATAGGCGGGGTGAACGAAAATGAGTTTCAGTGCTGTTTAGCAATGTTCAGTAACTATGTCGTATACAATACACTCAGACATATTTTTTGTACGTTTATTAAACAAATAATGTACATCAAAGCATAATTTCCATCGGAAATTTCATTTCAGTCATCTAAAGTTATCTACAAGTGACTTCTGTTAACAAGTGCAAATCAGACTATCTGGTTGTTGTTCAAAGCTGTTAGTGTCATCGTTTAAACGAAGGTCATGAGTATGTTTTTCGTAAATTAATTCATTATTAGTAGACTCTAAAATCTAGTGATTCTTTTAAGTGGGTTTGCAGAAACTGAAGTCATAACAGTATTCAGTAGATACTCAGTGAATGTCAGCTGATGGTGATAGATGACTTTAAATTTTAAAATTCTTCCAAATCAAATGACAAGATACACTTCTTCGGGTTCGATTCCCACCTGTGGCATCATGGATATGCACTGCTGAAGAGTCCCATCCTGAGACAAAACGAACTTCCGGTGCTTTCAGACTTTTAATGGTTTTTTTAACTCAGATCGATTCATGATTTCAATGAAGTTCAACTATTTTCACAACCTAATACAGAAGTACATATTTTATGTATCTCAAAAACCTTTTTTTATGAATGTAAAATTCAAGAAATAGGTTGCTAACTAAATGTCCTCCAAGTGTAGAAAATCAATACTTCAATAAACAATCTTGAAAAATGCGGTAATGACCCTGTAAATGACAGTAAAAGGTATGAAATGTAATTACGTTTTCAAGTTAACGTTTACAACATACCATAGAATCATGCATTTGATTGATTTCAGGTTTACTGGGTATCGACATAGCTCGACTTGCAAATCGCAAAGTGGATAACTACAAACAATTACAAATAAAATACATTAAAATAGATTTTTAAAAACATCTATTTGTACAAATCATTATATTCTGTTTGATAATAAATAGCAGTTGAACAACGGAAGCTAATATATCCTCAGTAAGGAGCTCTCAACAGTAACAATTTAATATATTCAATAGGCATTTTCCTGTCCCTATAATGTAGACCTCAACAATAGTATAACTAATCAAGCAAAGCTAAGAAAATTAAGAATTTCTTAAGAGTTATTTCATTTCAAGTCATTTTACAACACATGTATGTTTTCAATTATAGATAAATCATGACAAGTAAATTTTGTTCTAGATCCATAATTTGTTGCGTAATACATCAAAACAATTTATTCACAAAATATAGCCAGCTTCACTGAGCAATTTCTGTCATTTTAACAAATGCTCAGTTATTTAAATGACGAGTTGAACTAACAAAGATTTGTCAAGATGATTTATTACATTTCGTGTAACATTCATTAAAATCAGAGATGACAATGGATGAGGTTAGTACTATTTAACAAACTATTGAAGAAGTTTAATTTTCAGAAAACTACTGCATCCCTGTTAAATCTTTAGTCTGTTAAGTTAATTTTTTACTCCAGAATGACACATAAAAGGTTTCATTCCATGTGTATAACGATTAAAAACATTATTTTTCTAATGATCCTTTCTTTCTTAGTTCACTGATTTATGATCCTATTCTTAAAGCTCCCGTAAATTTATACTCAAGAGGTATTCGATTGTATCTATCTTCTTTGATTTCTAGTAACAAACTATTCCTGAAGGATTATATTTTAGGCTGACTATAACTAGGAGAAACTGAAAGGCAATAATAGTATCTAGAGTACCTGAAACACTGCAAGAAACCTTTGTCGTCTACTTCAATACATATTGCAAACTTAAAGTCTGGACCACTAGATTCTAACTGTGTGCCTCATGATTTCTTACTAGTCGCTATAACTGAAAGCTTTGGTTCAATCTCTTAAGATTCAAGTTGCTTGAAATGCTATAAACTAAAAAACGAGGACAGCACCTCCCCATTCCTTCCTGATTTTCTAATATTTCTCTGAATAATATCAATAAATAGTGAACAGTGAGTTCCAATAGAGGTTTATAAGAAAAAAGTTATGAACATATTAAAAAGTGAACTAACGAAATCGTACAGTTTCTTTTAGAAATGTATTTTTATTCCATATATTAGCTATGAGAATAGTTTGGCAACGACCTCCAATGCTATTTTTTAGAAAATGGGTTAATTTCGATTGTCGATATGGTATATAATCTCTTGCTGGATCAGATAACGCCAAAATTGTTTGCTCTAAAAATGCTAAAGAACGGTTAATGTAGGCAGATTCCTTGAATAGTTTATCAGTAATCTTAATAAAAAATAGAAAAAAGAACAATATTTTTTGTAATAAGTAATATTGAAAATAACAATCGAATTTATTTGTTATTATATGTATTTTAATTTTGATCTAATAATATCGAAAAGTAGATGAAATTTCAAGAGATATGTTGTCAATAAAGGTCCAAATGTTGATTCTTCTGCTGTAATAACGTAACTAAAGATAATGATAGTTGAATTATCAGAAAAACTAATAAACAGTATCTGAATACGAATTATTTCTTAAAATTATGTGTGTCCATCACAACTGATTTTCATTTTATTCATAAGTATTATAAAAGTGATCAACAAGATATGCTTTTAAACAACCATATAATCATTAAGTTAGTAAGATTCAAAATGGTCTAATGTATTTTACTTGGGTTTCTTTCTGGTTAGCGTTTTTAGCGAGTTATTTTTCCACGGGATTGGGTTGCTAACCCCATGACCAACCCTCCTCTTTATCCGGGATTGGGGCCGGCAGCAGCCCAAGAGGGGCTCCAGGCGGCGTGCCTGAGAAGATATTCAATATCGTACAGAATTCCTATGGTGGATTAAACTGCAAAATCATGCATGAAGGACAGTTGACAAACTCGTTCGAAGTAAAGACCGGTGTCAGGCAAGGTTGCTCACTCTCACCCTTTCTCTTTCTCCTGGTGATCAACTGGATCATGAAGATGTCAACGTCTGGGGAGATGCATGGGGTACAGTGGACATCTAAGATGCAGTTGGACGATCTAGATTTCGCACATGATCTCGCTCTTTCATCGCACACGCAAAAACAAATGCAGGAGAAAACGACCAGTGTAGCAGCAGCCTCAGCAGAAGTAAGTCTCAATATACACAAAGGGGAAAGCAAGATTCTCCTATACAACACAGCAAGCACCAATCCAATCACAATTGACGGAGAAGATTCGCAAGATGTGAATACCTTGACATATTCGGGCAGCATCATTGATGAACATGGTGGATCTGATGCAGATGTGGAAGCGCGGATCGGCAAAACAAGAACAACATATTTACGACTGAAGAACATTTGGAACTCAAAACAGTTGTCAACCAACACCAAAGTCAAAATTTTCAATACAAATGTTAATACAGTTCTACTGTATGGAGCGGAAACCTGGAGAACGACGAGAGCCATCATCCAGAAGATACAGGTGTTTATTAACAGCTGTCTACGCAAATTACTTTGGATCCGTTGGCCGGACACTATTAGCAACAACGTACTGTGGGAGAGAACAAACCAGATCCCAGTGGAGGAAGAAATCAGGAAGAAGTGCTGGAAGTGGATAGGATACACACATTGAGGAAAGCAAACAACTGCGTTACAAGACAAGCTCTCACGTAGAATCCTGAATGCCAAAGGGGTTGAGGAAGACCAAAGAACATATTACGCCGAGAAATGGAAACAGGCATGAAAATAATGAACAAAAATTGGATAGAATTAGAAAGGAAGGCCTAGGATAGAGTGGGTTGGAGAATGCTGGGTGTAATAGGCGTAAGTGAGTAAGTAATTATTTCACTTCATTTCATAACGTCGTCCAATCTGTTAATATTCAAACTTTGAAGCAGAACATTTCTAATTATGTGCATATTGCGATTCACTATTTATAATGCCTAATAGTCTTCTATTTTATGTACATACAATCACATGAGTTTTAAATTCAATAACAACAAAAGGTACTTAGTTGGCTTTCTAATGTATCCTAATAGATAGATTAAGAACAATTGAGAAATTTCCCTTGAGTAATCAAACACATGTGGTGTATGGAAGCTGAATTAGAGAGATCAGTTAGTATGCCATAATCAAGAGAACAAATTTCTAATAATTACCAATAACCCTCATAAAAAAAGGTGTTCTGTACAAAACGCAATACGTTGATCCGTACTTGATTATTAAATCAGAATAAAGCAAAATTTGTATGAATATCTGGCGGATCAAAGTCTGGATAAAGGGGAAAGTTTAGGGTATAGAGCTTACAACCCAATTCCGTAGAAAAGAAATTTGCTAAAAAGACCAGACCAGTTAAATTATTCGAACGATTTAAACTCTTTCCTGAGGGATAAAGGTTGTCCATTTAGAAAAGTTATGACGACTCATGATGAAAGCCGAGGTTTCTGGTAAATCACGACGTCGATGCTTCTTATGACAACTGGATCAACAACTAATATAGGTACACAGAATGTCCAGAAAATCTGAGAGATTGAAATGGCATTTCAAACAGCTACAGGAATGAGAAGAAAAGCCTGGAGGTGCTCGGAATAAGCTAAATGCATTGGACCCAAGCTGGACAGAAAAAATAGATTCAAGAGAGTTGCTGTTGTACTCTAGTTACGAAGAAGAAAATGCTCCCCACACCCAGCAAGTTGCTCTAATGCTGTCCAAAGAAACACGAAATGCATTTATAGTATGGGAATCTCATGGATTCAGAATCAGTAAAGCATACTTCAAAACAAAGAAGGAGGGAATCACAATGAATATTATCCAGTGTTATGCACTAATCAATAATAGCAACGACCACGATAAAAATCAGTTTTGCGGGGCTGCAGTCGATTGTAGAGGAATGCTCAGGAAAGGGCCTGACAGTCCTGATGGGAGACTGAAATGATAAAATCTAAATGAACAACACCGGGTATGAATATATCATGAGATGACACGGACTGGAAGAAATGAACCAGAAAGGTGAGATACTCATAAATCTATGTACTTTCTGGAACACAGCTATGGGCCACACCATAATCTCCACAAACGCATACACAGAGCCACATCAGTTTCACAGGACCGGAATAAAAAAATCGGATTTATCACATTTGCTTCAACATAAAAATTCTGAAGGTCCATGGAAAACATAAGAACAAAGATAAATCCCAACATAGCTTTAGATCACAACTTGGTGATAGCCAAGCTAAAAATTAAGCTGAAGAAGCATTAGACGATTATGCAAACAATATTACAAAACTTTAATACAGCTTTTCTTCAAAAGCTTAAAAATTCAATAAATTCACAATGGGTTTCAGTAACATACTCTAGGCCTTACAAGACCTACCAGAAGTATTTACTGTGTAGTCCTCAGATTTTAGTAAAACATTCTGTAATTTTGTGTTAAAATACATTCGATTTTGTCCACTTGTGTTCTTGTTCACTACATTTGGTGTCGCTGCTAACCAGGAGAGAGGAAGTGTTCTGTTCTGCGTACGCCGTTGCGGGCCTGGGGCTGAGGTCCCGGTTGGGGCGGTCTGTTGCGGGGAGGTAACGTCGAGTAGAACTTTCTGGTAGGGCGTTGTTGGCCGCAGACTCAACATTTTGATGAAGAGCGTGGAACAGACTACGGAAAAGAGTAAAGTGGCACGGTGAACAGAACCACTGCAAGAACGACTGCTTTAAAGGGGGACGGGTGTGATGTGAGCTACTTATATCCACATAAGTAGTATTTAACAATCGTCAGGAATAGAATATATTTCAGTAGAAGATCGAGAAGGAAGGTACGGGGACGGAAAACAGTTGGTATGAAAATGCAGAAACAATGAAATCTGAGTCGATGGACTGATATTTGCAAAAGAAACAATCAAGTTTGAGACAATTGATTGATATTTTGCACATAATTTATTCACTGCATGGATCTCAGATTTTAGCGAGATGTTCTGTAATTTTATGTCCGATTATCCGCACTCGTGTTATTTTTTACTACATGTTTATTATTCAACAAATAAATAATTTGGTATAAGCCTATGAATTAGTTTCTTTCTGCTTCTGATTAAATAGTAGTACAGATAAGGCATACATTAGTATTGGGTAAGTAGATAGTCACATTTTTGCGGTTAGTATTCTTACTACTAAGTTATTACTCTCTCCATAACTATTTTCGCAAGCTAAACAATTTCAAAACTTCATTTAATGCTTTGTTGACCTGGTTGAACTCCATTGATAACGGCTTTTCACTAGAACTCCAGGAAATGCGCTCGCTCGCGAGACTGATAGGTCCTGGGTTCGAATCTCACGGGGGGCTGGATCATGTGTGCGCACTGATGAGGAGTCTCGTACTATGACGAAACGGCCGTCCAGTGTTTCCAGGTTTTCCATAGTGATTTAGTTCCAATTGACCCATGATCTCAACAATTGAAATAATAAAACAAATTTAACACACACACACACTCAAACTCAAACATAAATGAATACGCTATGAGACCTGTGTTCTTTTTAAATTGTCTGAACCAGCTAAATCCACATAATGAATTTTACTGCATTTGATACATCCATTACTGTCCATTGAATCAATAATCGTTAAATAGACTGTAAATATAGCATGAGCACGTGATGAAAAACGATTTAATGAATGTGATGCAACAGTACGATTTAATTCCCCCTGTACAAATAGTGGTATTTGGAAAAAAAAAAAAAAATTACTTTATTAGTTATTAGAAGGTAACATTTCAAATGAAAATATTCAGAAATTATAATGTCAACAAAGAAACTCATAACTGTAATAGATGGATCATTTATTATTTATTATAAAATACATAACTCAATAAGATAAAATATAACACAAAAGTAGTCATAACTTTGACGATATACATTGACGTCTTTAAATAAGGAAACTAGTCAATACTTCTCTTTTCTCAACGAATCATATCAAATACTATTTCGGAAACTGAAAATTGTACAAATTCACTTAGTATTGTTTACTTGAATTTTTCTATTGATGTTTAAGACTGAGAGTGATTAGTTGCTTATTGGCATATATGAATCATGTGCGTGAATCTAAACTTCACCACATTGCACAAGCAAGCGGTTATCAGTATTCTGTAACTAAGTGAATAACGCAATGGTGTTTGAAGCGAATGGTACTGGGTTCGAGTCCCAGAGTGAACATCAAGTCTGAGATGCAGGTACATGCAGTTGATGAGTCACACATAGAACGAAACGCGCGTTTTGCTTTCCACTTCCAGCCACTATCTATCTTTCAATAGTTGAAGCTAGATCACCAATGAAAACCTGGAAGCGCTGGGCGGCCATTTCGTCCTAGTATGGGACTCCTCAGCAGTGCTCATCCACGATCCCGCCCCCCACGAGATTCGAACCTAGGACCTATCAGTCTCGCTCGCGAGATCATTTCCTGGAAATCCAGTGAGAAGCCGTGACCAGTGGAGTTCAACTAGGTCTGTTGTGAGATATCATTTCACTGAAGACAATGGTGTACGATGGAGCAATTTCGTGGATTAATTGAAGTTAGACATTAACACCGTTGGATGCCGGCTCAGTGGTTTAGTGGTTAAGTGCTCATGCGCGAAAAACTGATAGGTCCTGGGTTAGAATAGTGGATGCGCACTGCTGAGGAGTCCCACAATAGGACGAAACGGCCGTTCAGTGCTCCCAGGTTTTCCATGGTGATCTAGCTTCAATTGACTCATGATTTCAACTATTGAAACTACTAAAATCTCCACAAAACCCTTTCTGATAACTACCTATCTTTGCTGAAAATTGTACAGTTGTTATTATCAGTTTTAAAAGTTTCCATAGAAACAGTATAAAATAAAATAGTCATACTGTATAGGTCTTTAACATTTATAAACGCATTTAAAATTGTATTTTTCAGAGGTTTATCAAGTTATATCGGTCAACCCATGGTAAAAACTATTATCAGATAAGAACAATTACTCAAAAACACTTTATTTAATTATGACGCGTATTTTAATATACTCAAATGTAGTAATAGAGACGTATCGACAAGTTTCTTTCCTTTTTTTATTTCAGATAGTATTTAAGTTGACAGTTTTAAGAGTTTCGCTAATGTTAAGATATCAGCTGAAGTAACATGAAATAAGTGAACTTCATATTTCGTTCTAGAATGAGAAATCTAATCATTTGAACTTTAATAAACGTGTAACTGAAGGCATTATCAGGATTCAAATATGTCAGTAGAGACTGATTACAATCAGTCCTTGTTATTGGTAAACAGAAAATTTAATAACCTGACATATGGCTTCATGTCTATGAAAGATTGTAACAGCCATCTGAACTCAGTAGTTCGATGAACAACCCAGTGGTATTTGTAACAAAAGTGAGTTCAAATAAACATTCGTGTAAACATTAACATGGGTGTACATGTACATCCTGATGATAAGTTCCAAATAGGACAAAACGCGTGTGCTGGTTTCTACTGTTAGCCCCAATACAAATTTAGTAGACTTTGTGACTAAACAATATGTCACTAAGATTCACTCAGAATGCACATATATTAGAAGAAACTGATCAAAATACGGTACTGAAAATCTGCAGCGGAGAGTTGCAAAATCTCACTGATTATCTTTATAGTTTTAAAATAATTTTCATTACGGCCTAGTAAGAATTGGGAAGAACTATGAAACTGTTGAACAAATATCTCCTTATTAGTATGGAGAAATTGGTAGTAATTGTAGAATTTTCGTAGTTTAAACCCCGAATTGATCGAAGCTAGATCACTGTTGAAAACCTGGTAGCACTGGACCGCCGTTTAATCCTAGTGCTGGACTCCTTAACAGTACACATTAATGACCACTCGGCTGAGTAAATATTTGACTCCTGGAGTCCTAGTGAGAAGTCATAACCAGTGGACTTCAACCGCGTCAGATTTGAGGAAGTTACCCATCAAATATAATGAATAATTATTGCGTAATATCGTGAATCGAGTGAATGATATCATGATATCATTTATATGAAACTTTACTTGACTACTGGGTTACCTTAGACAAGTAAGTATTTTACTACATCAAATACCAACAGATTTAAAATTATCAGTATGGGATTTTAGAGATTATTGAGTTCATGAATCAACCAATGCTAGACCACCATTAAAAACCTGGAAGCATTATACGTCTGTTTTGTCCTAGTATAAAACTCTTCAGCAGTGCGCACTCACTGCTCTACTGGAGAGACTTGAATCCAGTACCCTCGGTCTTGTGCGCAAACTCCTCACTTCCATACCACTTAGTCAGCATCCAACGATGTTAATGTTTTCGACGAAGTAACACTGTTTAACTTACTGTGTTAAGAAATTTACCACTATAAAAATTCTTTGTTAAGACTAAAGTGAGAAATATCCAACATTTTGGCATTAATCGTTTCTTCTATGAGCACTAAATCCAAATGCTAAATACTAACACTTTTTTATTCTCTCAAAAACTATTACCGGAAAGATCATAATATCTTTTATAATTTTTATCAAAAATTTTAAAAACTGTGACTTAAGTATTAGTGTGATGTGTGCTACTGATGTCGACAGATATAAGTAACAAGTATTATCAATCGAAAGTGCAATGCTTAAAAGCGGAAGGTTGAGAAGATTGAAGAGAAGAGAACGAGAACAGCGAGTGGTTGTGATATAGAAATGAAGGAAGAATGAAGTTCGAGAGAACTGATAGACATCTTACAAATGAAGTATATGCTGTATGGTTTTTAGATTTTACTAAGAGATTCTATAATAATGAATTTTATTACATTTGGTTGTCCCAACTATTGTTCTCATACATTACATTAGTAATGACACAAAGTAAAAGTCTGAAAGTCAATCCATCCAATTTTCAGTCAACGAAATTGTTTATAATTCACGAAAATAAAGGTCATACATTAAAACAACAACTTACCTCAAACAATACAGTCAATGCTTCTTCTAAATTATTTACAGTTAAGCAATTTAATCCTTTAATATAAACTTGATCATTTGATTCAGCAATTTGTAAAAACTCAAAAGAAGATCGTTTGAATGCTGTTTTGTCCAAAGATATACCGGCTAATAAGTCAATAATTTGTTCATTGTATATTTCAATATAAGACAGTCTAAAATGAAATGCATAATCTTGCTGTAAAGATAAATAAACGACTTTACGGCATTCGAACTATGTCAGTAAAAATACGTATTAATTTGTATTTTAAGTGTTTATAACTTGCCATCTAGAAATGTATTGATAAAAGTACTTCATACATTAATAGTTTAAATAGTAAAAAACATATACGAAAAACACGATTATATATATATATATTACAAAAGCTTTGTGATATTCTCCACTTATTTATTCCGATCAGACTACCAGTCAAAACAGTGAAGCACTAGATAGTTGTTATATGTTTATATCAAACTCCTCAGCGGTGAAAACCCATGACAATGCTATCAATCTTAGCTAAAACTTCCAAGTTTAGTGAATAACTCTTTATCATTAGCCAAATGAGTTAGAGAAAACGGTAGATTTTACCCCACTTAACCAATTTTTAATATAGCATGTAATTGACAGAAAGATAAATGTCCATGTTTTAATGTCATTTAAATATTGTTATAATTGCATTGATTGAAAATTATATATCTATTTCCTTGTTAAATTTAAAAGGATAAAATCTATTTTTAATCTACTATAGATTAAACAATGTATAGATATTAATCTACAACTTATTTTCTTCCATTTCATATTCCTTACTCGGTAGAATTTTTTGTTTTTTTCTTTCCACTCTCCAAATACTCACATATACTACTACTGTGCTGCGTGCTACTTATATTGACATAAGTAGTATATATTGAGAGTCAGGAATGTAATGTTTGGCAGCAGAAGATTGGGAAGATGAAGAAAGGAAGAACGAGAATAGAAAGTAATTATTATAGAAATGCAAGAACAATGAAGTTTGAGACAACTGTTGAACATTTTGCAAATTAGGTATTATAGTATGGTTTTTCCATTTTACCAAGTAACTTTTGATTACTACCCCGAAGAAGTTCAGACAAGTTAGCTGGACGGAACGTCGGAATTATTTGAATTTCAATCGCTGCGATTATTTCAAAGATAACTTTCACATGTAATAACTCTGTAATGTTGTATTAAGTATAATTCGGTTGTCCTCACCTGTGTTCTCCTTCACAACACCACTAACTAGTTACAAGATAACATATGGATGTCACTTCATAATGTCTTATTGTTAAAATTATTTTCAAATCAAAATATCACAGTGAACAGAGCTATTACGAAATACTATTGCCATGTTATAGAAATAAAGACAAAAAAAGAAAACAGATATGGTGTGTTGGATAGCTAACATTTTAATACTTAAGGAATAAACAGTTTATATTTTGTTATTTGTTAACTATACTTAAAATGTCAGGTCTGAAATGAAGAAATAATTCACATGAACGTCATAAAGCACAAAATTCGTTATGTCATGATCGTATTACTAAAGAATGATAATGTAAGTGTTACGCATCGGAATATCTAAAATGATCACAAAAATAACAAAATACAATTAGACACTAGACAAATATTATTGATAATTGATGTAATGTAAATAGTCAAACGTTAGTCATTCAGAAAAATATTTTATTCAAAGATGATTACTGGTGACTTATTTCAAATGGTCATTCCAGGAGTTATATTGAGGAACCATGACCAGTAGAGTTCAATCATATAGAATGTAAAGTAGTTACCTATGAATTACATTAGAAGATCGTTGCATAGTATCAAGAATTGGATGAAGTTTAGCATGTCGGCTAAATGGTCTAGAGGTCAAGGGCTAAGATCCTGAGTTTGATCCCAGATTGGGTTGTAGATATGAACAGCTGAGGAGTATCATGCTAGGACAAATCAGCTGCCCAGTACATTCTGGTTTTCAGCGTTCTTTTAAATAGGATAAGTCTGTGATGTAAATTATCGAAAGAAAGTCCCCACAATGAAAAGATTAATTAGCTTTTATATAAAAAACTGTTGAAAAGTTATTTACTTCACAGTAATAGAAAGTGTTGACCTTTTCTGTATTTCTTCAAATAAATGCCCAATACTTCGTGGTATGATTCCACGATCATTATATATTTGTGATAAACCACTCATTGTGTATGTTTTTCCAGCTCCTATTTGTCCATAACATAATATGGTTCCTGAAGTTAAATATCAAGAATGTTTCTTTTGCAACACAGTAATTAAAGTATATAACTTAATCAAAATTTAGTAATATGATATACTAATTTTAGCCAAGATATCTTTAAAAACACTAAGTGGATAGATGAAAACGCTGGGTTGTATTAACATGAAAAGACGTGGCAAGTGTAGCTCGACTGTGTAGTGTGTGAGGCAGTTATCCACCGAAGACAACAGAAAATAGTTGCTCAATGTCACGAATTGCTTGAAGTTGTGTATTAACATCGTTGAATGCTGGCTCAGCGCTCTAGAGGTTAAGTGTTCCTGTGAGACTGAACGTCCTGGATTCAAGTCCCTAGTACAGAGTTGTGAGTACGCACCGCTGAAGAGTCCTATACTGTGGGGAAACAGCCGTGCTTCCAGGTTTTCAATGGTGGTCTAAAATTGATCGATTCATAATCACGATGAACACTCACCAATCTCCACATCTTCTTCACTAATATAAGAAAAAACCGTAGTTCACACCAAATAATATTGATTTCCTAAGCTAGATGTGACTAGTGTAGTGATCAATTTCGAGGTGGATCCGTCAAAGTTCACGTGGTGTCAGACTAAACAAGAAACGTTGACGTTCTGAGACCGATTTCATGTAAAAGTAATAAGTGCATGTTGTAAAACGCTCTCTCAGTTTTTTCTGGTTGCTAGTGTTTCTGTAAAACATGACTTCACAATGAAAATTACCATTATTAGATAATATCTGTAAGCCTAGAAGATTCATTTGAAACTAATTTTACACAAATAATTGACAAACACAAACAAGAACAGCTGTAGTTCTCCATATAATATAGAACAACATTTAATAACTTGACTAGTTAGCAATACATTTTACTTTAGACATCGACATACTAGGCTCTATCTATGTAATATCATATTACAGATAATTGATTGCTGGATAATCATAAAGTATGTCACCATAGTCAATGCAAGTTCATATCTAAAATGATTTTTCTTTTACGTCTGACAAATGATTGTAGATTTACTTCTGTGTTTTATCTCTGTATCTAAAAGATGCACATAAATACATTTTACTTTTAAAAATTAAGTTTAACAATCTTATAGTAAAGTAGTTTAGGTTGGTTTCATTTTATTTTGGACTAGATAACTGAATATATTTACATTCCATTGTTGACATTTCCACCTAGACGTCAAATGTTGCAGTCATTATCAAATATGCTATCAAGTTATGATAGTTATCAATTCATTCATTAGATATGACATTCATTATTGATTGTAAGCGTTGAAATGTTTGAACTATTGTAATTTACAAATGAATTTCAATAGTGTCTGTTGAATTATAAGTTTTCTTACCAACAAGGACTGAATGGAAATAACGAAAAAATGTAGACTTATAATTCATAGCTATTTGTCAATACACTTATTTCATAAATGATTATACTTTGAATTAGTCTGACAAACTATGAATTTAAATCATTGTTCCAATCTATGTTGTAGATCATATTTTCAAGAACTAATAACACTATGAATATTCATCCAATTTAATACTCAATAATGTAGCGCTACTAAACAATAAACAGAAATATAAAAGCAAATCCTTATAAGAGAAATGGTAATTAATCTTTAGTAACCATAGAAGGTATACGAATCATTGCATTTCATTGTTTTCTTACTGCAACACAAGTTGTCACAGAAATCAAATTAATTACTACCATTGAATACCGGCTCAGTGGTCAAGTGGTTAAGCATTTGAGAGCGATACCAAAGCTCCTGGGTTCGAATCTCGTTAGCGAGATTGTGGATGCGCATTACTGAAGAGTCCCATACTAGGACGAAATGGCCATCTTATGCTTCTAGGTTTTTAATAATGGTCTAACATCAATCTGAATCGAAAACTTATTAATCTCCACAACTCGATATTGATAATAAATTATCATTATTACATCATTGTAAACGTTATCATAACATCGATATTGAAAACCTTTTACAAAAAATAAAATATTATTATTTTACATATAAGTAGTAAATAAAATATATAATAAATAATTTACCATTAATTCCAATTAATGCATCATTAATTAAATGACTTGCTGTTATTTGATAAATTTCTTCTTGGGAATTATGATAGAAAATTTTATTAAATTTATAATTCATAGCCAATATTTGATGATTAACAGGTACAATAGTTTTAAATTGATGAGTGTCAATACGTACAGTCTATTGCGTTAAGAAAACAACAACAAAAATAAGTAATGTAAATGTATATAATTGATTAATTGAATGTACATGTTTTTTGTTTATTACTGAAAAAGAATAGAGAATTATGCACTTAAAATATACATTTTTTTTCTCATTAATGAAGTAGTTCACACAAATTCTTCTATGATAATTAGTTAGTATAAGCAAATATGGATAGTACCTAGCAGTAAAATCTATAACGCATGTTTCGTCCTATTTGGGACTTGTCAACTGGATGTACCTGCATTCCATAGTTGATGTTCACTCCAGGACCCGAAACCAGTATCATTCAAATCATACACCATCTCGTTATCCATTCAGTTCCTGAGTTCTTATAAAGCGTTTGAAGCGAAAGGTACTGGGTTCGAGTCCCGGAGTGAATATTTACTCCAGTCGACAAGTCCCAAATAGAACAAAACACGTGTCCTGGATTCCACTGCTAGCCACTATTCATATTTGCTTATAATGCTTGCAAATTAAGGCAATATCGAGGTAGTACACACACAGGATGCACATATACCAACAACAAACTAATCAATTGTAGTCCTTAACAACAATGGGAAGATACAAGTAAACAATACCAAGTGAATTAATTAGTTAGTATATACAAAACAAAGGCTAATGTTTAGATTACTGTTTACAACGTGATGTTAAATAGGGAACACTATTGAAAATTAAAAGTACAGTGAATTATTGTTTTAGCCTTTCAACAATAGATAATTACTGAATTCATATGTAATCTAAAACACAATACCTCCAAATATTATGGCAAATATTTCTATTATTACATAGTCAACATAAAATCAAATGAACTATAGTTTTCCATTTTGCTAAATTCATAATGAAGTCCAATAATTTTTCAATGAATGTATCATTTTTTTAGCTTTGAATTCATTAAGCCAAACATGTTAAATATTTTCATCGGTATTTCATTTAGCTTATCTAGATGATAATTCGTAATGTAAACTATACTTATTATAAAACAAGATAGTATGCATAGATCCAGTGAATGTGTCATGAAAATTTTCAATTACCAATACTTTTTTATAAAAAATTAAATCATGATGAAAGTTGTTGATAACGTAGGATCAGGCACATATATGCATCTGTCCAAGTTGCCGTACCACATCATCACAACAAGATGAACACCGGATTCATAAAAAGAGTAATCCAATGGTGGTAATATATAAAAGAAAGAAGACAAAGAGTGTATACACCCACACCATTGTGATCGATTCTGAGCCATGTCACCAACAGTCTCCAACCATTGGTTACGATAGTCACGCTGACCCCAACCAAGTAGTCTGCATTTATCAACATGGCTCAAACTAGAAGTTATTGACTTCAAGCACTGATGCCACGTTTTGATTTGACCTCCCCTAACTTAATTCCAACCATTCCCAACACTAGTCAGCATTGTGTGTAGTGGTAATCGGTGTTTGGGTATACGTAACACGTGGCCCAACCATCTCAGTCGATGAGGATTCACAACCTCATCAACTGATTTACAATCATTCGCTAATACCCCGCGTTTAACCTCACTATTACTTACTCGGTGATCCCAGCAGATGTGAGCAATATTTCAAAGACATCAATGAGAAAATACTGATAAACTTGCGAGTATCCCCCACCCTTAATGGCCAAGTATTGCAGCTGTAAAGTAAAACAGAACAAACTGATGAGTAGTATGCACGACTCTTAATTGGTAGACGGATATCTTGCCTTCGCCATAGGTGATGTAAGTTGGCAAAAGCCAAACGAGCTTTCTAAATCCGTGCTGAGATTTCGTCAGATACCAACCTATTAGGACTGATCAGACTTCCAGCATAAGTGAAGTTGTTGACGAGTTCGGCTACTTCACTCCCTATCCATAGTTCAGGTATTGACGCAGGTCATGATGATGTTACTGTAAACTTATTGGTTCAATAATATTTCTGCACTACTTATGATGTAGAACCGTTTATAAGATTTCCTTAGTCTCAAGTAAAAAAAGTAACCTTAAGCAACATCACAATTACAGTGTTACTTAAAGCAGATTTCTCCTCATTTGTACAAATAATAGAGCATAAAACTGGGAAATTTGTGATAGATAGTTGGTCACCACTTAACTGTTGGAACCTCCAAGTTCAAGTATAACAGCGATTTTTCTAGTGTGAGATGTAGTTCAATGTTATACGTACCCCCCCTCATGATCCTTCTTTAGAACTACTTAGTGGTTATTTCTAAGTTATTTCAAGGACCACTGCGTCATAATTTTTTCATTTACAACCCAGAAAGTCAGTCAGTAGTCAAACATATTCAAGGAAATTTCACTGGTATACAGTTTTAAGAAGTTCCAAAAAGATATAAAAAAGACCAAATCTCCTATGATTTACAATTACTTTCTAAACAGTAGGAATTTGTTGTTCAAATTATCTTCAAGTTCAGCAGGAATTCATACTTAATCTTTGCTGAATTACTGTGACAGAAGACTATAGCTTAAATTTTTGCCGATTCAGTTATTGAATAAATTATTAGTATAATGGTATAAAATACTCAAAAAGGGCATCCTTGAACTTCAAAATGGGATTTTTATGTTATTCACGAAGTGTAATATCATTTAGCTAGGGCTATATAGTAACAAACCTATCACTGTAATCAGGATTCTTAATTACATCTAAGGATTTCATTTGATCTTATATAATTTTACTAATTTTGCATACCTATGGATTTTTTTTCTGTGTTATCTAGGGAGAGTAAGCTATTAGAGCACTATAAGCCAAGAATTTTACCCCACAATACTGAATAAAAACGTATGTTATAACCAACAAACTTAGAATCTATTGTTATAAATTGTTCAACATCAGTCATGTCATGGGATTACGTGATCATCACCAGATGTAATCTGTGTTAGTTCATTCAATAACCTACAAGCTTAGACAGTCAGTGGAACAGGAGTTTATCACTTTTTGGGTTTTGGTGAGCTTTCCATCTAAAAACTTCGCACAAACGATTTTATTATGCTATTTTTCGTTATCTTATTTTTAAACAATTAAATGATAGGCGAACTTCAGAAAAGTGGTTTACAATTGTAAATTAGCTGTAATACACTGACACGGAGAAAAACACATACCAAATATTTATTAGACTTAGGTACTCTTTACTGATGGTTTAAACGAATAGGGTACATTTGTTAATACTCAATTGTATGATCCTTGGCGTTTTTTGGAATGAAACTTCTTTGATATTAATTGTTTTATTGTTTATAAATGTAATGAGAGATATACTTCCCATCTTACTAATGTCTTATCAGTTTTCTTTAATGTTGAAAGTGGGATTAAAACATCAATGTCTAAACTGATTATTTGATCAACTATGTTTGCTTCGTATTATTACGGCTGTCAAAATAACTGTTATTTTCAAATCTAAATTTTATGACTTTAGTTTTATTGTTACCTAGCGTGATAGGTAAATTGTTCCGAGAAATCTCATCAACCACTAACTTGTTAGTAGAATCCAGTTTTTAATTAATTATCTAGATCACTTTACATTTAGAAATTCTAAAACAAACCCTAAGTTATTTAGCTTACAATGTTAAACTACTAATGAGTAGCCAAAACGAATCCCAGTTATTAATACCATTTGGAAATAGACAAAAGATACTTTAAGTTGGGTCTAATGAGTTCTTTCGTCTCAGAAATTCAGGTGGATGTTTTAAAAACATGACTAGAATTGTGCTAAAGAATGTGATTCAAACAACGACCACTAGAAATGAATCATATCTTGAGTATATTCATACAATGAGTCTTCATTACCTTTGCTACTTTCCAAAACTTACTTTTTGGCCTTCAACTTTAAAATTCTCTTAACGACAACTGAAATTCTTATTTCAAGATTGATTGTATTAAGATTTTTAGGTTTTGATTAAATAATGAAAAATTCAACGAATTTTCAATAAGCCGTTTCCCGAATTTCGCTTGAAGAAATTTATAAACGATTCTTGAAATGTCTGTTTCACGTCAAATCACTACTTTATAATTTCCTAATTCAAGGAAAGATAGACCCTGACTTTTTTGCCTAGCATCACATCAGAAAATCTGACAATATAAATAAGTTTATACGAGAAAAATTTAGGAGACTTAACTTCGATATAAAAATGCTATTATTTTGTGAATAGAAGAACAATACAGTAATAACTATAGTTAATTATTCACTTGAAAATTTCGTAGCAACGAATGGAGAAAGTATCTATTGTAATGAGCAGTTCTTACTGTGATCACAAATTTATCTAAGTTAGGCGATCATAAGAAACGTGGTGGCATCGAGTAACTTTTTCGTCCTAGTATGGAACTCCTTAGCAGTACACATTCACTGACCCTCTGCAGAAGCTCAAGCCACGGAACTACGGTATCGTCAGTGAATGATTAACCTACATACCACCGAGCCAGAATCTAGTGGTTGCAAGTACAAGTCGAATCATTCTATAATATTACGCAACCATCTTCCACTTTCTTCAACGAGTACCCTCATCAAACTACACATGGTTGAACACCACTAGTCAGGTATGGCTCTGATTAGATGCATATATCATATAAGTGAATGTAACTTCATTTTCTTCAAGTCGCATGTCATTTACTACCTAACAATAAACTTTGTTGATTTCATCTAATACTTTAATCTGAGCAACTACAAGCCCAAGTAGTTTTAAGTGGCCCGTCGTTTAGATGTAAATTAGATCGGACGATGTTGTCGACGGGCTCACCACTTTGGTGGCCTGGTATCTGACTCCAGTTTGATCATATGTTGATCGCTATTGGATGAATGCTTTCAAAATATATATGTCGCCTATCCTCGTATATAATTATCGACTTAGACCACATTAGTGAATAACGGAATTAAATAAGTCAAATACGAGAATGGACTTCGAGTACATATATTTTGTACAATCGCCGATCCAGAGAAACGAGGCGAAGAGAAGAGAGCAAAGCAGAATGATGCGCAGTGATAGTGAGGTTAGATGCAGGGTATTAGGGAATGATTGTAAATCAGTTGATGAGGTTGTGAATCCTCATCGACTGAGATGGTTGGGCCACGTGTTACGTATACCCAAACACCGATTACCACTACACACAATGCTGACTAATGTTGGGGATGGTTGGAAGAAAGTTGTGGGCGGCCAAATCAAAACGTGGCATCAGTGCTTGAAGTCAATAACTTCTAGTTTGAGCCATGTTGATAAATGCAGACTACTTGGTTGGGGTCAGCGTGACTATCGTAACCAATAATTGGAGACTGTTGGTGACATGGCTCAGTACCGATCACAATGGTGTGGGTGTATACACTCTTTGTCTTCCCTTAAACTATGAGACTAAAACCATATCATATCTTTCTTTCTATGAACTAATTCTCTCTTCCTGTATTATATTTTTATATGCAATCTTTCTTCTGTATATTACCACCATTGAATTAACTACTTTTATGAATCCGGTGTTCATCTTGTTGTGCTGATGCGGCACGGCAACTCGGACCGATGCGTACATGTGCCTGGTTCTACGTTGCAGCTGATTGACTACCTGACAGTTGAGAAGGCATGTAAGCCAACTCAATTTGATCAAGAGTTAATTAATATTTATTGTCACAAAAAAATAAGCTACAGACATTTTGTGGTTAGGATAAGAAGCACACACACATACGCTTACATAAGAACAGTCAAGATTGATAAGCAAATAATCAACAAGGTCAAAATGTGACTCAAGTAGAATAAATAGACTGGCCTGTCCAAAAGCTAGAATAAGGTGTATGGGCCTAACATAACCGACACTACGAGCCTCGTGGCGATGAAGAGAAAATGAGAATAGTTACATCAATACAATACTTCAAAATGTGTTGCTTCAGAAACTCTATTTTAAATTTGGTGTTTTTGGAATACACCTAATTTTCAAGTTCTTGTAAAAGAAAACAATAACTTAATTGTATCATCGAATTGTTTTGTTAAGACAGGGGTATTTAGTATAAACAAAAGTTTAAACATTCAAAGGCTATTATTTAAAATAATATGCTTATACAGTTAAAGGCTACTTTGCAATAATCAGAATGCCATAAATTGGGCATTATTAGCCTCCAGAAAATTCGAATGGTTTAATTTTGCACTTGGAAAATATTAACATGATATGATAACTGGGAATTTAATCCTATAGGTTTCAATGTGACAGTCTCAATCATAAAATTTGGTGACCAGTACCGAATAAGTTACTTGAAAGTATGTCACCAGTTGAATATTATGTACAACTGTGACAGCCTTACTTCATTTAGGATGCAATTCAGTCAACAATCTAAAAGTTTTGTTATCCCATTTTCATTCATCTCGTAACTGAGGTTTACTTTTGTCAGTATTCATTTTCTTTGATTTCTTCAAGTACATGTTTGTACCCTATGGATTGTTCCAGCATCCTTTACTATAATATATATACTGGAAATAATTTTGTCTATCAATCTCCGCTTGGGATCCTAAAACAATGCAGTATTTTATAAATGGACCACTCAATCAACAAATACTCAAAACCTTTGAAAAATCATATTCACATGCATAGGCTGCCTTTTCACTTTTTTATTTGATCTATTTTAATTAGGAAAGGTTGCTAAACATTACAGAATCGCACCAACAGATAAAATTATAAGTAAGATATGATGCCGGGTATTTCATCACTCTATCTTTCGTTTATAAGAATAATTAGCACGATCGATAATTAGTAGTGGAAGTGAATCCTGAAAGTAATAATTATGGAACAGCAGTGGATCGAATCGAAAATTAGACGACACTAACTACTTTTACTTAAATTATTCAATACCTCTAACTCTCATGCTTATTACTCGCATAGGTGATTTTCATTTGTCCAGAGTCAACTATGTTTACCCTTCTCAGGACCCTTCTACATGGTTTTTACTTACTATCTGCATTTTAAACTACAGTTCGATATGCAGAAAATTTCATCACATTTATTGGCTCTTGTGTACTCAAACTTCACTCAAATGAAGGACAGTATGTAGAAACGATAAAACTTTCAAGCTGTTTAAACAAACTACTTGTGTGGCCTTAACGATGATAAATGGAAATATGTACTAGTAAATTCGTCATGAACACTCAGAAAACGGGGTGTCCTTTGACACAAGTATGTGAAACCATGCTTCATAATCTTAAAATAACACAGTCTACTACAGCAACTCTCATATGATTTCAATGTCTACGGTTTTATTGTAAGAATTACTGATATGCGTGCTGGTCTTACAGTCCACTTGACGGCATTAGGCACACAATTGCTCAACCAGTACATATATAATCCGAGTAGTATAGGTTTGCTTAGATCACCGTAAACCAACTACAGTGACTGTAGCAGATGGGTCCATGGTTTGGTGCTTGCCCTATACACTTGACTTAATGTGAAATTTCTATGAAGAGCTAACGGATCATTCTAGTTCCATTTCACTGCTATATCGCTAAAACTTACACTATTACTCTATTTTTTTAAACATAATTCAGTAATATAGGATAATTAATCAATTAAAACGTCACTACTTAAGTATACAGATATCATGTCCAAAATGACTTGCCCCTTGGCCTTCTTTAATTACCTCTAGAAACCAACTTTTAGCCGCAAACCAGTAAAGTCTTCTGCCAGATAGCAATCTATTAGGAGACTATATATCAATATTGCTTCTGGTTGTGGCAACTAATATGTGAATTTTTATTATTCTTGGTAATAACTGCAGTAAAAGTGTTTTTTGCAACGAACCATAACATACACTTTTGAGTGTTAATCAATAAAATTTGTTAACTACAAAACTTTGAGGAGCTATAGCTTTCCAAATGCATGAAGAATATACACCTATTATAGTACTAGCTACTATATACACACATAAAAAACGAAGTTTCATTACAGTGAAAGTACCTACGTAATAACAGAGTAAATAAAATGAGGCTCGTAAATGGGCGAATAAACTATAATTCAATTAATTTAACTTTAGATAAAGGGTAAGCGAAGAAATATTCATTCGACTTTCTTACATTACATAGATCTACAATTCTTTTTTAGTTGTTTCTGAGGGATGAAACATCTCAAGATTGCCATTAAATTATCAGTCTGTTTGTAATCAGAATACGTTAACAAATCGTTGCTGGTCTTACTAAGTACAGTGATTTCTCTGTGAATAAAGTTCAACTAGATCAAACTAAAACGCAACTAGTGTGAAAAATTTCCAAACTTTATACTCCTTTTACACTGACCAGCAAGACTGCCCCTTAATTAAATAGAAATAACATTACGATTTCAACCTATTTTTTACTTTATTTAATCCGTAAAACTCTATTTTATACGACTTTGAACAGCATTTCGATCAGCCTAGTTACAAATCAGAGGCCGGATTCACGAAACTGCAGTCAGTGTTAATTATAAATATATCTGTGCAAAAAAATAGTGGATATCTCCTATCGTTGTCTACACTGTTTGGAATCAACATAGAACTAGAAGATTAAGTGGATGTGTATCTGCACACGTGGGTAACCCACCTAACGAACATTTGTTTTTAAACAGAAACACCGGTATGGGTCTTCCTGATTACCTGATCATCCTCTAAATACAGGATTTCTTTGAGGTTAACATGGGAAGATGGCTTTACTCTAAGGAATGTTGTGACTGGCATTTGAAAATTTCCAATGACCTTAAACCAATGGCAACGTGACCTTTGGGAAGATAGGCCTGACAAGCTTATTTTGTAAATAGTTTTCAATGTTATTTGTATTTATTTTGTCAACCTTTCACTGTACACATATTTAACATTAAATGACTGTAACCGTTGTTTTAGTAAATGACCTTGAACGCACTTTCCGTTGTGATACTGACATAGAGTGACATGCTCTTGCTGGCTAACAAATACACTACTACTCACACATTCCTCGTTCTATCTTCGTTTGTGATTGAGTTAACTGATGTCTAAATCAAATACTATCTACATTTATAGACTGTAATTGGAATATATCACATCCTACGTTAGATTGTATCACTGGAGAGTTCGTCAACCAGATTGGAATTACCAAGCATTTATAATTGTGGTTTTGTGGAGATAGACCTGACAAGCTTATTTTGTAAATAGTTTTTAATATTATTTGTATTTATTTTGTCAATTTCCCACTGCATGTACATTTATCATTAAATGATTGTACCCGTTGTTTAAGTCATTGACCTTGAAGACACTTTCCGTTGAGCTACTACATAGCGTGGTATATGCTTGCCGACTAACAAATACATTACTACTCTCGCATTCCTCGTTCTATTTCCATTTGTGATTGAGTTAACGGAAGTCTAAATCAAATACTATCTACATTTATAGACTGTAATCGGAATATATCACATCCTACGTTGGACTATATCGCTAGAGAGTTCGCCAACCTGCTCAGAGTCATCAAGCATTTATAATTGTGGATTTACATTACTGGACCTAATCAGAACACGCAACGTTTGGGCAATTTAAGTAACGTCCCTAATTTTTATTGTATTTGTAACAATTAACTGTGTATATATTAATATTACTATTTATCTTTAGTAACTTTGTTTATACTTTTTGCGTTCATATTTGTCTGGTCCACCACAATTATTTGGTGAGCCTCGGTTTTTTTTTATAGACATTTACTATATATATCTACATATTATTATTATTATTACTTCGCACGACACCATTTTTGTTTGTTTATGTCATTATGAACTCTCCGGGTAAACTTATCGATATAGATAGTTCACCGACCAACCTTCTAAACTCTCCACAACCAGAGGATAATGCTTTGAACTCGATCAACGCTATCTCAGAGTTAAGATTACCAACGTACTGTATTAATAATCCCAGAGTCTGGTTTGCTCAAATTGAAGCTTTATTCATGGCTAGAGGCATAAGATCCCAGGCATCAAAGTATGCATACGTAGTCGGCGCACTTCCTATCGAGATTGCCGCTGAAGTTGGTGATTTAATCGATCACGTGCCAGAATCTGAACCATATGATAAGATAAAAGCAGCAGTTATTCAACGCACCACGGTCTCAGATGAGAAAAGGCTACAACAGTTGTTAACATCTTGTGACTTGGGTGATAAAAGACCCTCGCAACTTCTCCGCCACATGAAACAACTCGCCGGTCCATACAAGCTAGACGAAGCCCTCCTAAAGCAAATGTGGTTTCAAAGATTACCACACAGCGTTCGACAAATTCTCAGTGTTTCAGGGAAATCCGTCGCACTTGATGACTTAGCCGACATGGCAGATAAAATGATGGAAGTATACCACGACAATCACTGTGTGAACTCATTGCAACCACCTGGATCAACAGATATTAGCTGTTTAGCCTCCTTTCAAAAGCAGTTAACACAATTAACGAGCCAGCTGGCGTCACTTCAATCGACCATAGCAACCATCCAAACTAGACAATCGAGATCCCCCTCCAGACGAAGATCTTTTTCTAGACAACGGTCTCGGTCACCGAAGCGAACATCTGATGTTTGTTGGTACCACCAAAAATACGGCACCAAAGCACGGCGTTGTACACGACCGTGCACATTTTCTGCGTCTGACACAGAAAATCAGGGAAACGACCCGGCCAGACAGTGATGGCGGCGCCTGTTTCTGGCCACTACCCGAGCCGTCTATTTCATGTCAGGGATCGAATTTCGGGCTCAGATTTTTTGGTCGATACAGGAGCCGAAATCAGCATTATCCCATTACACCTCTCTCAACGACGGCACCCTCAGAGTACTAAATTGTCTCTAGTCGCAGCCAATAACACAGTCATTAAAACTTATGGCGAACAATCACTTATTTTAGATCTCGGTCTCCGGAGACGTTTCACATGGGTTTTCATCGTAGCTGAAATCAAACAACCCATTATCGGGGCCGATTTTCTCGGTGCTTACAACCTACTTGTAGATATGGCAAAAAAGAAACTAATCGACAAAAACACAAGCTTACAGGTCAGTGGCACAACTCTCTCCAGTTACGAAATTCATGGAGTCCGAATGTTAAGACCTGAAAACAAAATTTTCACCGATATCCTGTCGAAGTATGAAAGTATAACCAGAGCTGATTACCAAAACGAATGCTCCACACATCATGTCCAACACAGTATTACTACTACAGGACCACCTATTCGCGCCAGGGCGAGAAGACTCCATCCAAACAAGTTGCAGTTCGCTAAGAGAGAATTCGAACATATGATGCAACTTGGGATAATCAGACAATCTAACAGTCCTTGGGCCTCGCCGCTGCATATGGTTCCCAAGAAAGATCAAGACTGGCGCCCATGTGGAGATTATCGCCGATTGAATAACCAGACTATCCCAGACCGGTATCCGATCCCTCACCTGCATGATTTTTCTTTAAATCTACATGGAAAGCAGATTTTTTCAAAGTTAGATCTAGTCCGAGCATACCACCAAATACCGATGGCACCTGAGGATATCGAGAAAACAGCTGTAATCACACCTTTTGGCTTGTTTGAATTCTTGAGGATGCCTTTCGGACTAAAAAACGCCGCTCAAACCTTCCAGAGATTTATGGACGAAGTAACTAGAGGTCTGGATTTCGTATTTGTCTATATCGACGATGTTTTAATCGCTAGTTCTTCCATTGACGAACATGTTCAACACCTACACACGCTTTTTGAACGTTTCAAAAGTTATGGTGTTGTAATCAACCCTTCGAAGTGTATATTTGGCGCCTCATCTCTGGAATTCCTGGGACACCACATTGATTCCCAAGGAATTAAACCGCTTGAAGAGAAAGTCAAAGCCATCTCCAGCTATCCAGAACCAACCTCAGTAAAATCACTACGCCGTTTTCTTGGAACATGTAATTTTTATCGACGATTTCTACCAAATTGTGCCGACGTACTACAGCCATTGACAGATTTACTGAAAAACGATAAATCAAGTACCAAGAAAGAAAAGAACCAAATATTCAAGTTACCTTCCGATGCCAAAGTAGCATTTGAAAAAGCTAAATCCATGATTGCTAATGCTACCATGCTCCAACACCTAAATACTGACCCCACAACACTGTTGATCCTGTGCACGGATGCTTCACAAAAAGCCGTCGGGGCAGTATTACAACAGCGGGTAAACAACAAGATTACCCCCATTGCCTTTTTCTCCAAGAGATTATCGCCAGCACAAGAACGTTATAGCACCTTCGGACGCGAACTTCTAGCTATGTACTTAGCTGTAAAACACTTCAACTTCCTCCTTCAGGGACGCGATTTCACCATTATGACTGATCATAAACCACTTTGCTATTCTTTCAATACGACCTACGACAAACATTCTCCACGGGAAGCACGACAACTGGATTACATCTCCCAGTTTACGACAGATATCCAATTTGTCAAAGGAAATACCAACGTCGTAGCTGACGCATTGTCACGTAAGGACGTAAATACCTTGTTACGTAAACAAGACATCGATCTAGAAACCATCGCAAAACTACAAGTAGACGATGCAGATTTGAAGGTCTGCCAGGAGAAGTCTAACTTGAACCTTAAACCAGTACCCATCCCTTTCTCAAATACATCTATCATTTGCGATGTTTCAACGGGTAACAATCGCCCTTTCGTACCACTAGCATGTCGTCGACAGGTATTTCGTCAACTGCATGACCTTTCTCACCCAGGAATCAGAGCCACAATCAAATTGGTTACTGAGCGTTTTGTGTGGCCAAAAATCAATTCAGATATAAAACGATGGACGCGAAGCTGCCTACAATGTCAACGCAGCAAGATTCAGAACCACACGATCAGTCCAGTTGGCAAGTATCCCCTGCCGGAAAAACGTTTTCAGCATATCCACTTAGACATAGTTGGTCCATTGCCACCATCTAATTCATTCACGCACATTCTCACTGCGGTGGACAGGTTCACAAGATGGGCCATAGCATGCCCTATTGCTGATACTTCTGCAGAAACAGTAGCCGGCGTATTCCTTGACCGTTGGATAGCGAATTACGGAGTACCTTCTATCGTCACTACCGACCGTGGTCCCCAGTTTCAGTCTATCTTATTTCAGGAATTCACAAGACTTCTGGGCGTGAACCACATCAAAACAACAGCCTACCACCCAGCAGCTAACGGCTTGGTCGAAAGATTTCACCGCCAATTGAAAAGCTCGCTGATGGCACAAGATGATACGACAAAATGGAGTGACGCATTACCACTTGTACTCCTGGGTATCCGTTCAACTATAAAGGAAGATATAGGTTGTACAGCCGCTGAGCTAGTTTACGGTACAACCCTTACATTACCAGGTCAACTAGTGGACCCAAACACTTTAACACCAACGGACCCAAGTCGTTTTGCTAGCCAACTGCTGCAAACCATGCAACGAATCAAAGCCATACCGCCTCGCGAACATAACAATCGAATACAACTCAACAGAAATCTAGAAACATGCAAATTTGTCTTTGTTCGAGTTGATGCTGTTAAAAAGCCATTGAAACAACCATATGAAGGACCATATCAAGTAATTAAAAGAACGACCAAACACTTCATAATCAACAAGTGTGGAAAGAAAGAGACTATTGCTATCGATAGAATAAAGCCTGCTTTCTATGAAGCACAGCACGACAAAGAACATACTACTTCACCGAACCAACCCCGTCCAGCAACCACCACTACAGCAGACATGGAAGAAAAACTGAGTATCAAACCTACTTGCTTAACGCGCTCAGGCAGAGCTGTAAAAAAACCCAAACGCTATGTACATTTCGCCGAATAAGAAAAAAATCTAAACAAACAATTACTGATGTACTATACCATTATACTCACCCGATTTTTCCCAACAAAATCTATGATTTTTTTTACAGTGTACATAGTTAACCATATTTTTTTCCCCACAATTATTCGTTTTGTCACATTTTTTTTATAAAAAAAAATTTTGTTACAATAATAAACGAGTAAACTCTATTTAATTATTCATTTGTTGTACACACACACACAAAAGCAGTTCATTTTTTTTGGGTTCAGTAACAGTTCTGTACATTATTATCATTGTTAGCAAACCAAGATTTTAAATGACGGTATTCTCATTACTTTTGTTTGTCATGCTATGCCACATCACCGCTATTTTCACGCAATAACACACTGTATATTATTAACGTACATGCCATACGCATCTCCACATTGTTAATCGGTTATTATTGTAAATATTATTATTTTTTTTTTGTATAAAATTTTTCTTATTGTTATTGTAACCAGTGTTACCTCCGGACACTCTGGGGGGAGCTATGTGGAGATAGACCTGACAAGCTTATTTTGTAAATAGTTTTTAATATTATTTGTATTTATTTTGTCAATTTCCCACTGCATGTACATTTATCATTAAATGATTGTACCCGTTGTTTAAGTCATTGACCTTGAAGACACTTTCCGTTGAGCTACTACATAGCGTGGTATATGCTTGCCGACTAACAAATACATTACTACTCTCGCATTCCTCGTTCTATTTCCATTTGTGATTGAGTTAACGGAAGTCTAAATCAAATACTATCTACATTTATAGACTGTAATCGGAATATATCACATCCTACGTTGGACTATATCGCTAGAGAGTTCGCCAACCTGCTCAGAGTCATCAAGCATTTATAATTGTGGATTTACATTACTGGACCTAATCAGAACACGCAACGTTTGGGCAATTTAAGTAACGTCCCTAATTTTTATTGTATTTGTAACAATTAACTGTGTATATATTAATATTACTATTTATCTTTAGTAACTTTGTTTATACTTTTTGCGTTCATATTTGTCTGGTCCACCACAGTTTCTTAGTATCAGACCAAAGCCGAACACGCATCAATTTGGTGAACTTAAGTAAAGTCCCAACTTTCTATTGTATTTGTAATAATTAACTTATATATATTAACATTTCTATTGATCTTTATTAACTTTGTTGATACTTTTTGCATTTATATATCGTCTGTTCCACCACACCTGTGCTCTTCGGGTAGTTCGAATGGTTACGAAAAAAAGTAGGCGAAGCTTTCCACAGTTGAAGTCATGAGTCAATTGAAGCTAGACCACCATGGAAAACCTGCAAGCACTGAACAGCCGTTTTGTATTAGTATGAGACTCCCCAGCAGTGCGCATCCACGATCTCGCCCCCTACGAGAAGCTTACGTTTAACATGCTTTCGCCGCATTGTATTTAAGGATTCTTGGTTCTTTCTTTGTGTATGTTGGAACCTACTAGTGCAAAGGCTACTGCTACACTAGATGCTTCACAGAAGAAACAGAGAGGAGGAGAGTAAGCGGCATTGTCTGGCTCAAGCCCTTAGTTAAAATGTGTCTGTCAGCTGTCCTCCAAGCACGGCTTTGCAGTGTAGCCCACCGTATGAATTCCGCATGATGTTGACGATTTTCTCAGCTACACACTACGTAGTGACAATCAGGGTTCCATAAGGTTTTCCTATCCACATTGTCAAACACCGTCTCATAGTCAAGGAAATTGATGTGTAGTGACGAGTTCCATTCGGTTGATTATTCAACAACAATCCGTAGTGTTGCGATCTGGTCTTTGCTCGACCAATCCTCACGGAATCCGGTTTGTTGACCTCGAAGTCGGGCGTCTACTGAGCCTGTCATCCAGTTCATCAACACTTTATTGAAAACGTTTCCTGGCACTGGCAGTAGTGTGATTCCTCTGTAGTTCTCATATTTGCTCTGATCTCCTATCTTTGCTATCTTGATGAAGTGTCGTTCTTCCCAGTTTTCCTGCACTTGTCCTTTCTCACAAATCTTTCTGAAAAGAATGTGAGGCAAACTTGCAGTTCCATGTCTGACCTCAGAACTGCAGCTGGTATATTGTCAGGCTCTACTGCTTTCCCACTCCTGAACTACTTGATTACCAACCTTATCTCTCCAATCGTTGGTAGAGTGACATATATGCAAATGTCCGTGGGTACTGCTTCCATGTCCGGCGAGTTTAGTGGGGCTGGCATGTTCAGAAGTTTCACAAAGTGTTTTATCCATCTTTTCGTCCGCTCTTGAATCTCAGTGATCAGCCTGTATTTTTTGTCCTTGATTGGTTTCGGTGGTTTACCACATTGCCTTGACAGTTTCCTCATCGTTCCATGTGTTTGTTTCATGGTTTTTTTTCTCGTACCTTCTTCCGTTGTCGATGCTAGGTCTTCCACATATTTCTGCTTGTCAACTCTGATGCTCCTCTTCACTTGCTTGTTTGCATCTGTGTATTCAGGTTGTGCCTTGGCTTTTTTTGTTTGGCTGTTGTTAATTGCTGTCTCCTTACTCCTCCTTTTTTAAATCTTGCTCAGTGTTTCGATAGAAATCCATTCCTTATGATGATGCTTCTTGTGGCCTAGCACCCCTCGATATGTTGAATTTAGTGCTTTTTTGATTCCTTTCCAGTCATCCTCCATAATAACTTACTCATCCTTTAGTAGCTCTTGAAGGGCTTGTAACCTATTGTTGAGAGTTATCTTGAATTCAGTGAGTTTGTCAGTATCTTGAGGGAAGGCCTGACCTTTGTAATGCTGTTTTTTGAGTGCTTCTTTAGCTTCAGTATCGTCCTAGCAACTACCAGGTGGTGATCTGAAGCCATGCCAGCTCTCCTCCTTGTTCTCACGTCTTCCTTGGCATCGACCACGTGACTTCCGAAAAATCGCGGCTTTCGCCATGATGTATCACAATTCTCCTGAAAGAAGATCCTTTGACTCTGAGAGCAGAGTATGAACGGTTTGAATTGTCTATCCTGCTTAGTGTTTTTTGACAAGTTTGTTTCTTACGGGGTAGGGTTACGGACAACATGCCCAACCCTCCTCCTCTGTGTGGGCTTGAGACCGGTGGTAACCCTAGATCTACAGGCTGCGTTTAAAAAGTTCGGCAGTGGCTTAAAAAAATTGAAACTACAATTAGATATATATAGCAACCGTTTCACCTAGAATCAAAAGCTCAATGGAGTTTGCTGCTCAGGGATTGATAAGAGCAACTTTACATTGGAAGCAAAGTTATAAGTTATGCTACGAAACTGTGTATGTTAAGGGCTTTTAACACCTAATCACTTAGAACATTCGGAAAGAATTTTACTTTGATATTCAGTGTTTATTGTTTGGTGATTATACAACTGATTGTCATTGTTCCACTTATGTTTTAAGTCACATGAACAACACGATCTACCGTGAGTACAGTTTTTTATAACGCCCCTCACGTTCGGCATGGCTGGATGAATAAAATGTTCAAAAGCTCTGATATTTCCATTCAACCACAGGACGATTACAGCGAAAGATTCAATAGCTATAGTCGTTGGTGTCATTTTCACCATATTTATGTGTTCGCTGATGAATTTTCGTCACACATGTGATTTGCTAGTAAGGGTGTGACTTTTGTTCAATTCATATTCAGAAACACAACTAGAACCAAATTTTCTCTATGTTTGATCAGTGCAGAATTATGAAAGTATGTTGTTGTGTCTCTTTGAAATCCTAGGCCTGACTTTCTAGATAATCGAGCATACTGAAATGGTGTGTCACTATTCCATTACCCCTCAAGACTAAACGTAATTAATAAACAAATTATGTTCAACATATTAAGGAAGTCGTTCATTTTTAATTTTCAGCAGTAATTCATTGATGTAACGATGGTAAAATGTTGTTTGGCTGGTTACATCCTCAGACAGTCTATTTTTCAGTAGAGGCATAGATATTCCAAAACACGTAAAAGACGGAAATGTGTGCAGGGAGCTGTAGTCTTTTGGGTGTCCGTGGAGCCACGCAGTTTGGCCAGTGCTTTTGTGAGGCACTGGTGGAATTTTCTCATATTTGTTGTTTATTTCAAGTGGTTCAGATGGTTCTCGATTATTATTATTATTATTATTATTATTCACAAACATCTTATGGGTACATAAGTGTTGTGAAGAAACCATTTCGGGTTTCTTCAAAAAAATGCAATAATACACAATTTTCAATAATGTCAGCATTCTACTGGCCATTTAAAAAAAATTTTGAGCAATAATAGTAGAATATTAATAATAATAAATCGGGTCTGTGCAATTGAGAAGAATATTGAATTGAGTCTAAAGAAGGAAATGCAGAAAATAAGGGAATAGAAATAAAGGAGACGTGAAGTACACAAACAGTTTAATAGGCGTGTTTATGAACATAAAACAAGAACAAACGACTATGTGTGTATCGTCAAATTAGTAAGAAAAAATAATTAAGAAAAAATAACTTATAATTGCAGTAAGATATGACGCTAGAATAAATGTTTGTGCAGTCACATAGTTTGGAGTGATGCTATGAAAGTCTCAATTAAGTGAAAAGGATAATAAAATATCAATATGTATGAGTCATATATGCATAGTGAAGATAAAACGGGTCTGAGAATTTAATTTAAGTGTAACACAAGTTATTGTTTTAATTACAAACTTCGTAATCTTAAGAATATTTATTTAGAGGGAAAGAATGGAGTGAAAAGAAGTGAACACCTAGTGAAAAGTTTTGATCCATGATAAGAATAATAATTGTGTAATAAATATCAACCTCAGAAGGAAACCAGCAATTGCAAAAATAAAATAAAAATCCGTTAAAGCACTCGGATGAATACATTTAGATTTATGTAATAGTATACAGAGTGAAACCGGATATTAGTATAAATATTTGTGCAATAATAATTAAGATTGATGCTATGAAAGTCAAAATTGATTTTAAAGGACAATCTGGAGTTAAATATGTTTAGAAGGATAAGAAGATACAAAAAGAATATCTAATGTGTCAGGGAACTAATAATGATATTAATAACGGAAATAATGATAAACACGAACATAATCAGATTTCATATATTAAGATAAATAGAAATAAAATAAAATAGATGTGGAAAGATTTAAAGGTTTTATTTTGCTTTTCAAGCAATTAAATGGATGACGGACCTTGTTTGTATAAATCATTATTGAATACATTGATATTCAATAGGTGACATAATCCACTTTCGGAAAGAAAATCGTCAAGGAGACTTTTGAACCGGGTTGTAGTTTCACTGCAACGGAGGTTCACTGGCAGTCTGTTCCACATGGTTGAGTAGCGAATAAGGAAAAAATTCTGACGTAAGTTTGTGTGGGTTCTTGGAATCGCTAGAATATTCTCCTTATTGCGTAGATTGTGGGATGATATCATAAGGTATGAAGGGGTGGATACCGAAGAGTAGGAAATACCGTTAATAAGCCGGTAGATAAAGACAAGATTTAATTTGATACGTCTGATCCAAAGAGGCTCTAAGTTGAGTTGTTGACATCTTTGGTAATAGTCTTTGTTATCGGAATACCCCAGAACAGCTTTAGTGAACCTTCTTTGAACACCTTCAATTCTAATCAGATCAGTATGTCTACAATTACTGTAAACTAAAATACCATATTCAAGAATGGGTAAGATACATTTTCTGTATAGTAACAATCTCGATTCGATATTATTGAAGTTTATCATTATCAATCCGATGAGCTTTCTAGCTTTGGATACTTGAGATATAATGTGTTCAGAAAAGTTCAGACTGTTGCTATATCTTAAACCCAGGTCACGAACAGTGTTAAGAGGTTTGAGTGTATGTGTCTGTACAGTCAGATTTAAGTTAAGACAGCGACCAATGTGAATAAATCCACTTTTGTCAACATTAAGTGGCATATTCCACGAAATAGTCCATTCGTACAACTTGTTTATTTCCTCTTGGATTACCGCTGAAATATAGCTTTCTTTCATGGGAGAAGAGAACGAATAAACTACTTTCAGGTCATCAGCAAAAAGAAAAGGCTTACCATACTGAAAGAGGGAACACACATCATTGATAAAAAGGAGAAAGAGTAATGGACCAACCACACTTCCTTGTATAACCCCACTGGTTACATTCACAGGTTTAGAGTAGCATGATCCAAAGCGAACGATTTGGCTACGTTCTTCTAAAAAAGATTTGAGCCAAGATAAAAGGGGATTCTGTATGCCAAATGAAGAGAGTTTTAAAAGAAGAAGTTTGTGTGAGACACTGTCGAAAGCCTTACTAAAATCGAAGTAAAGAATTATCACTGACTGACCAACATCTCTTTTCTGGGTAATTTGATCAAAAAACTCCAGGTGCGATGTGAAACATGAGCGTTTAGTCATAAACCCGTGTTGGGATGGGCTGATCAGACTAGCCGAAAGTAAAAATGATAGTAGCTGTTTGTGGATGATTTTTTCCATGGTTCTTGAGAGCACGGATGTCAAATTAATTGGCCTATAGTTAATAATATCACTACGTGGTCCTGTTTTGAATCTAGGGGTGATAAGGGATGTTTTCCATACAGATGGATAGGTCCCATATTCCATAGATAGATTGAAAAGTTTCAAACAAAATAGTGGAAATTCTCTACTTCCATATTTCACAAATGATGAAGGTATCCCGTCAGGTCCACCATCATAAGACTTTTTCAGGGCAGCTATGGCCTGCTTGATGTTGGAGGGTGTAAAATCAATTTTCGACAGATGTCTGGATGTCAGCATTGGAAATGTAATGATGGAGTTTTCAGTTCCAGTTTTGTAGCACTGCGAGAAGTGCTTGCTGAATTGTTCACATATAGTATTCGGGTCGTTAACAATGCTTCCGTTAACTATGAAGAATTTAGTCGTGCCAAGGGAATTTGACTTTACACGGGATTTAAAAAGCCGAAGTATTGATAATTCTGGGCTTTTACTACGTAGAGCTTTATTTTCTATATTCATAAAATACTTACGTTTAGATGAAGCATTTCTGTTGATTAATTTAAGTATACTCTGAAGTGCATACACATCATTCTGCTCGTAGTAGCGGCATTTTAATTTCCTCAGCTTTCTTTTAAAAGTATTTTGGCCCCTATTAGCATTATAAGCCACACGGCCAATAACTGGAGCAGTGCAGTCAAGACAATATATCAGGTTGTGGTATAGATTGGAAAGCGCAATGTCAACATTATTTGTGGTAAAATAAGTTTCCCATGGTAAACATTGAATGAGAGTTCCAGTCCGTTTCCATGTTTGTTGATCAAAATGTCTGCTTTGGTACATCAATGAAGCTTTAGAGTTCAATTGTATGGCGTTTAAAGAGTGAATAATACCAATACAACTCTATGGTCACTCATAAAAAACTCATGACTGGTATGTACTGAGATAGAGTCTATGTTGATTGTGAACATTAAATCAAGTGTATTATTCCCCCTGGTTGGTTTTCGGACCTGTTGAACCCATCCACAAATTTCTAATGTTTCAACTAGCTTGTTATATCGACCTGGTACCGGAGTCAAGCCCCATTTAATTTTTGGCAGGTTAAAATCGCCTCCGATGATTTTAAAAGTATGCGGTTGGTGCGAAGCAATGGAAAATATGTTTGTTAGTAATTTGTCAAACTTAGTATCCGCATGAGGTGGTCTATATATGCATCCCACAAGTAAATAATTTTGGGATCCACAGTTTACAGTAACCCAAGTGGAGTCGTCTATAGCATCAAGGGATTTATCCTCAAATTTGCACGCTTGAATGTCTGAACGGACATAGATAATTGTACCGCCTCCTATTCCATAACATCTATCGGTTCTAAAGAAAACGTAGTTATCTACATTCAAGGAATGATCGGATATAGATGAATTACACCACGTTTCCGTAATAAGTACAATGGTTGGATTAACAAGGAATAAAAGAGTTTTAAGATGAATAATTTTATTAGACAGAGAGCGGGCATTGAACGAAAGAATAAGAAACTCAGAGTCATCATAGTGAAGCAGGTTAGAGTATAAATCGCAATTGGTAGTTCCATGAATACTCATAGGATTAGCTAAGGTAAGAGTCGTGTTGCGAGGGGAAATAGATTCAACCACTTTGTCATCATGTGAAATATGTTTACCGTTGCCGGCAGGAAAGCCGGCGGAATTACAAAAAAATTTTTCTCATTGCTATTGGATATAACATCTGATAAGGGCATACTGTACATATTGGGAGCCGGACCAAGAAGGCTATCAGGTCTATGGTTGTGACCAAGTGGCCAATTACAATTCAGATAACTATTTATACCTGACGTATGGGTAACGTGTTTAAGACGTTTATTTCCAAGGTTTGTGGTTGATTTCGGCTTCTTCATAAGTTGGAGAGGATTGTGTACTGTTAAACATACTTGCGATGGTTTGCGAGGTTCGAATATATCAACGTTAAGTGCGTGGTCAGTTATATGAATGTTATGATTAGTTTTCCTGTTATCCGTTGCACAGTTACTGTAACTGGGTGTTGCACTAACAGGGGTTTGGATTGTGTTATCCCATTCTTCATCAGCACAACTACTTCGGGTTGAATCTAAGTCAACATTCTTAAGAGGATGGACACCACCTACATCGGGATTACTTTCTTCTGGGTTTTGAACTTTATGAGATTCAGAAGAGTTTTTTGGTGGCGGCAAAGTTGTTAAGCTAGACGTCCTCTTAGAATCGGACTTAACGTTACAACCATTAGGATTATGATGCATTTGAGAGTTTGAAGCTGATGGTCTGTAGTTATCTCTTCCTGCTTTTCGCTGGCATGGTGTTTTATCCGGAAGAGTCTTAATATCCTTGAAAATCTGTTTTTGTCTCAATGAATTGGAGGAATTTAAAAATTCACTGGCGTCTACAGATGAGTTGAATTTGAACAAGATCGGTGAGTGCATACCAGGATGACTTCTTTTTAATCTTGTGCATACACATGGTACGTGTGTCATATTGCTGGCTCTAAGCAGACTAGATTTGATATTTTTAAGGGCATGTGTATCCGGTATATTAAACACAATTGCATTGCTAGATCGTCTTATTCTTTCAAATACCTCTGATGCAACACGATCTAGGAAAATATTTATGTCATTCATTTGATCTGGAGTCTCTGTGAGGTTGGGGTTGATGAGATATTTAAGCGGATTGAGAATGTTCATGTCTACTTGCAACTTCTTTATAGCATCCATATAGTTGCAGTTGCGATTATCATCACTGTTTACCATCAGAGTTTTCAACATGTCTGGAATGGAGACAACTGGTAAAAGCCTGTCTGCTTCCGGATGAACGGAGTGGCACGTCTCGTTGAAACTGTTGGAAATCGTATCGGTAGAGGTGTTAAATTGTGTCGTTTTCCTACGTTTGGCTGAACGCCTAGGAGCAGGGGTCTTCATTTTCTTTTGTGACATGATAAAGTGACGTATAGCAAGTGGTTTGAACAGAATGTTGGAAATAGGGGTGAAAAAATCAATTCCGAGGGCTCAAGTTAGTCTAAAAATCAAAATCTATGTTTTAACCAAGAGTGAATGTATCGTGAGGATTAGTGGTGTTAAAAACAAAAGATGACAATGGCAGGAAGATAGTAGTGGAGATGAAGTATTTATGTCAGTATCTGTGTGGAGGCAAAATAGAATATAAAGGAGCAAGTTGTATAAATTTTAACATATATGACACGAAAGATAGCCTTATATAGTAAAGTAATTTAGAAATGTCGATAATTAGTATCAAACAATCAAAAAAAGTACGGTATGTGATACATATATAAACTGAAAGTCCGTATTAGTAAAAATTGGGAGGTGCAGAGATAAGTAGTTTAGAAGATTATTACCGTCTAAAGTTATTATGTTGCTTCTTGAACAAATATATGAAACAGCTTTTTGGAAAAAAACACTGTCAAAAAAACAAACTATGACAGACTCACCGAATTGGACAGGTAATTTCGGAAATGAAATAATTTATAGTATCCAAATACGATTTAAATGATAGTTAATAAAATAGTGAATACAGTCCTTTAACATACACGGTTATATATATTTCTTGATATTAGGTAGAGGTTTGAATAGATCCTGTAGATACATAAAGTACGTGGGTTAAAGCATTCAAATACGATATAATCATATATTCCTTAAGAAATAGAATACAGATATGAAATGCAAATCTTCGTCAAATATGATTATATACGGTTTCAAAGTATAGTTTGATCGTATAGTCAAAATGAATATATGTAATCATATGATTATGAATTATTGTATGAATATGATCATAAATACTGTAAGTTGAACTCAGAACTTATCATATGGCATGAAATTCACAGTTTATATGCTAATAGTTAAGAATAGAGTTATTTTCCATAATTCCAAGAAAAAATAATTCATCCAGCTATGCGAGAATCCTAGAAAAGTGAAACTAAAAACCTCGGCCTGAAAGTAACGTCCAGTCCGTAGCGCGCGGGAGGTAGCTTTTGCTTTATCAGCTACCGTATCTAGTAGCAGCGGACCACCGATGTCTTCGACTAGGAAATTAGGTATATTTAACGATAAAAAGATCAATGGGTTATGGTGCAATATTGTCCTGACTTCTTAGTGATATGTGAGGTTTTCTCCTGAAGGACTCCTAATGAGTCTTTTGGACCACATCAGCCGGCAGCAAATTCCAAAATTTGAGTACTCGTAAAAGTTAAATTAATTCTCAACAGTCAATTCTGCCATGGTACGTTCCACATCTCTAAATAATATCCTTAAGATTCGTGTTCCGAGTGAGCTCAAATAAGTGGTTGGAGGGGTAATCAGAAGTGTTTAGGATGCCAGAGGTCATTAGAAAGCCACATTTGATACGCCTATACTCTAGTGAGCAAAGGTTCAATGATTTGATACTCTCTTCACAAGGTTTGAATTAGGGTTCTCGAACTGAGTTCGTGGCTCATCGTTGGATACGTTCCAGTCTATTTTTAACCTTTTGGAGTGACGGAGGAAGCAATAAATTTCTGTGCTGTAAATGGGATCTTATAAAACTTTTGAAGGTTAGGAGGAATAGCATGCTTCAACCTTACCAGTGCAACGTTTGCTCGAAAGGCATTTTTTCACAGTTAGCGTAAGTCTTCAGATTGTAAGGAGCCAACACTTTAAAATCTTTTCTCAAAGTGTAATACCCATGGATGGAAGTCACAAAAGTTTATTCACGACATTTGCTACTAGACTGGTTTCACCCGAAGCTGGCTTCATATCCGACATGAAACTCCCGACACCAACCTGGACAAAAAACACCGACTTCGCTAAAGCTCTTACTGTTACGTCCAATTTTTTGCTCGTTCCCGTTGTTGAAGTACGGTATATCGATCTATTTGCAAGTTGTGGACCAAAATTAACAAAAAACCAAATTCTAAGTTAGGTACCAAAGCTAACTCACAATTTACAAATAGTCGATCCAGATGTCGTTCTAACAATAACTATAACAATAACAGAAATAAACCTTCAACTTTGTAGGTTCCCGGAGCAAAATCTCCCAAATACCAAACCAAAGACAAAAAGAAACCATAGTGTCCGAAAATAATGATATAAACAAACATGTTCAGAAGTTGAGTAAAACAAATACAATCAAAAAGCACAGTGAAATTAATGGTATTCAATATAAAGTTTCTAATCAGCTAAATGTTTTCAGTCCTCCCGTAACACTTGCTACATTTTCTTCACGAAGACGCTCGGTACACACAATGAATTGTACTACTTTTTCTCAGAAAAGTATGAAAAACCTTTGTAGACTGGAAGGTTTATAGCTTCAGGATAATCAGTATATTGTTTAATTCAATGAAAGGAGAATTTACAGGGAATATCATCCAGCTCTACGCGCTCGTCAATGATAACGAGGGACATGATTTATACCAGTTTTATGTAAAAATGAATCCTATTGTGGAGAAATCCCCAGGTAAACACTAGATTATCGCAGTGGAAGATCTAAGTGTCAAAATCGATGTGGTCAACATAGGCTGTGAACGTATTATAGCGTAAATGAACCAAAAGAAAGGAGTGAGATTATCGGTAAACTAACAAAACCTTGAGCTCTCAACATCACGGCTACATATGCGAATTTCATTAAATCACACTACGAGAAGCCACATCTGTATTAGTAAAGTATTCACGTCTATGGAAGACATAAGAGAAAAGTGAAGAGCTGACGTCTCTTTCGTCTGTATCCAGGACGTTTGCTTTCACCATGAGGCATCGTTAGTTTCTCGCATAAAAAGCGTTTAGCACCAAGAACAGAATTCAGGTAGTATACACGATTTTTTCCAGTTGGTATTCTTTAGCTAGCTTCTTTTAAAAAGGTGGAGTTGTCAACGTGATGTCCAATGCTCCTCTTTTACCCTGGCCTAGAACTGGTAACAAAACCAGAGGGGCCCAAGAGGACTTGATTGAAATCTACTAACCCGTTAGATGTAATGAGTAGCGAAATTGTAATAAGTTCCGACAACTCTAGACCAGCTAGCCCTTTGTTTTTAGAAAGCACGATCCCTTGATGTCAGTGGTATGTTCAAAGGATTTTCGGTAATTTGTTCTAACTGGACACTTCTACGTGTCTGTAGCAATGTCTTGTTTGTACGATTTAAAAAATCCCTGGTCGAGAGTTGTGAATGGATTTCTTTGTCTTGGTATACTATCAGACAGCCTTTGAAATATGAAGGAGAGAATTCATGACTTATGAATAGGCCTTTCGAAACTTTGCTCATTATATCTCACTCCGAATAGCTAATGTGAAAATTGATAGCAACGTGGAGGGGTAATTTCAGTCTTGGTTTGGAATGTCTTCAACAGTCACAAGAAAGTAAATTTTGGCCTCCCACTACGCTGATTTTTGAAAATACATCGGTGCTTATCGTACTAATTGTATAGCTGCTGATGTGTAACAAGAGGTGTTGATCGGGAGTGGTTTTTGAATTAAATCGTCCGAAATCACAGTTATGATATCAGTCGCTGCTAGCCCTCTCAGTCATCAATGAGAGCTACTTGGAAAACCGATTTTTCCACAGTCTATCCCATGATTCAACCCACTCTCAGCTTTTTAAGAGGATGTAGTTTGTCCTGTAATTGGGATGTAACGAGTATCGCTGCTAATGTCGCATGTCGATTTCAATGATAGTTTTCAGAGTTTACAATTCTTTATACATCATTATAATATTTTTATGCTAGAAAAGCTACTTGAGTTGATATAAACTATTAGTGAACACAAAATCAAAGTATCGGATATTATTTGTTAGAATATTCCAATGATACTTGTTTAAGTGGGTCATTCAAGGATGAAGCTTGTGAGGTGAGTGGAGTGGTTTGTCGTTATTTTGCATCTAGTTGTCTAGATGCTCAGGCGAACGTTAGCTGGTTATATCAGACAGCTTTAAATAACCAAAAGTGAAACAGATATGCTTAACTGACTAAAATCAGTGGTTTCCCAAATAGATGGCTACAGAACTACCAATTAGAAAACTTCTTAAATGATTTGATCCCTCTTTTATAAATAGGGACAGGTTTTTCACAATTAGGCCTTCATCTGAATGCACAATGGAGTTTTCCGGTTTTGATTGAAACGCCAACACTTAGACATACCATTGACGTAAGATTCTTATTGTTGCTGTTTTGACCTCGCTCAGTTACTCCAAGCCATCCACAAAGTCGATCCTTAAGTCCGAGTAAGAATTTCGTTTGCTTTTCTCTACTTGATTTCGATGCGTTTTTGCGCGTTCTGTCCCTAATCTCATCACAGAGTGCACTCAGAGGTTGTCTATGAATTATAGTCTCACCAAACCTTCAAACTGCTGCCTGTAAATCACTTTGAAATCGGACTACATTTGGCCGATTGTCCAATAATAACGTGAAGTCCTCGTGACAGTATAAAGTCCATTTCAATGCATGCTTATGGTTTAGGGTTACTAAGGCATAAAAACTTTACTAGATACGGCTGTATTTCCTCCCAAGTATCCAGCCTTAAAATCAAGTTGTACCGGTCCTTTTCCTACCATAAAATTAGTCCCTCTACAAACCCCAATCGTCATGCCAGAGACCTAGTTCGATAACATGGCTTTCATGGTGAGTCAGTTTCATACCTCTGACTAATCGAATCTCAGAGCATAGAACATTTTTAGACTGGAAGATATACGTATCACAGTCGAGTAATTAAGTTTGCTTATGTTCTAGTACCTAGCTCATAAACTCTTTCGACATTGCGAGGAGGTTAGTAAAATCGGCAGTTTTCAGTTGACTGTAGACGAATCAACGTACGCACCCTATGTCATATCAGTCAACAGGCTTCCTTGGCTAGGACCCTAGGATCTCGTACCATTGATGTATGCCGTCTCTGAAACACGCATACAGGATCCCAGTGTAATCATTCACTTGACCTCACCTCGGCAAAACGGAGACCCAACGAGATACACCCTCCGTGTATCTGGTGACCCGACGGCCAGCTCTCGTGGACTAGCAGGAGTAGGGATAGCACTAAGCATGAGGGCGGAACATGCACTGTTGGAGTGAATCCCTGTTAACAGTCGTTTATGTGCTGTTCGGATAAACGGCTCCGTAAGAACTCGGAAGGATAGGGACACACGTCGTTGCCTTTTTGTCGTTTCTACCTACGCTCCCACCGACTGCAGCTCAGATGAAGTGAAAGATGAATTTTGCAGAAAGCTATCTGAACTTCTTCAGAAAGCTAAACGCTCAGACATAGTACTCCTAGAAGGTGACTTTAATGCCCAGATAGGTAGTTTAAACCAAACAGAAAGGCATTCAGGTGGGTATTTTAGTATTCCGGCACAACAAACAGATAGTGGTGATCGTCTGCTGCAACTGTGCTCAGACTCGTTTATTTTTAGCAAACACAAATTTTAAGCATAAGGAGAGACATCGTCTAACATTGCGACCCCCTACACCAAACTAACAATAGACTCAAATAGACCGTATTGCCATCATTCATCGTTGGAGAGGGTCGGTAGAAGATTGTCACTCATTCTGGAGTAACTGCTTGGACTCCGACCATGCCCTAACACGAGCACGCATCTGCTTGCGCCTCACTGGACGCAAAAAAGCCTCAGTAAAAATACCCATTAGAACTGAATTGAGTAGCGAGAAAACCAAAGTTCCAGGAACAAATGAGGTCACACTTAGGTAGTTCTGGAAATGAGGTTGACCCAGGTGTTGCTTGGAAAGCTATATAAACAGCTGTGGAAACAACAGTGACATCTATCAGTGATTTAAACCACAGGGTTATAAAGAACCAATGAATTTCCTCTAGGTCTGTTGCACTGATGGTTTGTCGTAAACTCATCCCATCAGGCTCTGAACACGATGAAGAGCGACAACAAATCAAATCTAGGTTAACCAAAAGTCTAACGAAAATCTAAGGATTTCAGTTTCCGAGGTTAAGGCTTTTGAAAGTACAAAGCTAGCATCAAAAACTTCATATGAATAGGTTGTGCTAAATCGGCCCCAAGCAGTTCTCTCTTACGCTCTACAGTCGCGCTTTCAAGTCGCTAAGGTCACCGTTAATTTAGCTTCCTTTTTGGGTCCTTCCAGAAGAAATATCCTTCCACAGTGTGGGATGCCGGGAAGTGACTGTCGCCCTCATACCTGTATCAGCACCCTGGATCATCATTTCAACAACTGAATCCCTCCCCCACAGTTTAATAATACTTCAACTCCCACGACTAACCCTTCTCATTTATCTTAATCATCACTCTCCCTCAATGCTAGTGATCTGTGTTCACAAAGCGTTATTCTTGGTCTCCTGAAACCAAAGCCAAAGCCGGAACAATTTACCCTTCGAGTATCTGGAGACAGGTGATTATAATGCTTAAGTAGGTAAACCAAACGAAACTGAAAGGTACTTATGCGGATTTTACGGTGGTGCGGCTCAGCTAACATGATAGTGAACGTCTGTTGCAACAATGCTCAAATAACCCTCTGTTTCTGGCAAACATCAATTTTAAGCATGAAGAGAAACGTCTGAAGTGGCGACCTCCACAGTCCACTCATTAGTGGACTCAAATAGATCATATTGCTATTTGCCATCGTTGAAGGGGCTCGGTTGGTGACTGTCACTCATTCTGAAGCACATGTTTAGACTCAGATTATGCTCTAGTTCGAGCACGTATTTTCTGCGTCTTACCGGACGTAGAAAAGCCACAACAAGAAAACCTCTTTGAGTCGAGAATATATCTCAAACACAACTAGTACATGTGCGAATCAACCGTGTAAATGATGTCCACCCCGAGGGAGCTTGATATGATATCCAAAAGGATGTGGAAACAGCGATATCTTCTGGTAACTTAAACTAAAAGAAGAAAAATTAGTGAATTTCAGTGGCGTCTACAGAACTGTTAGGTTCTCGGGAACTCATCCCGTCTAACTCAGGACAGTATGAGGAACCAAGGCAACTTAGACGCAGATTAATAATAACCTTACGTAGTGATGGTAAGCAGTGGTGGGTAGCGGGAGCAAAAGAGATGGGAAAGGAAGCAGCGATGGGTAAAAGTAAACAACTGTTCAGACACAAAGGAGACGGGTATTAAAGCCCCGTCTGTCAATGAAACTCGAGAAAAGACGGGATTATTATTCACTTTTAATCCAGGAGATTGAACCGATGGGTAAAACGCTTTAGGGAACAGTTCAACTGGCCTTCAGCCATACTCCATTTATCCACTATCTTCAAGCAAACTGATGTCAGCCCAACTCTTGGTGAGGTTTTATTATAACTTGTGGCCTGTGTGCCCTGTTAATGTATAACGTGATGATACTGCTAATTAGAGAACAGTGAATTATCGATCGGACCAGTGATGCATAAAACAAGTATGAGCAGTCTAGAGTCCTTATCGGTCCCGCTTCCCTCATAGTCCAGCCAGTTAAGTGCAGAACACCAATCTCAGCCTCTGCGATATGAATCATTTATTTCAAACATACTAGGTTTATATACCAACCAGACAGACCACATCGTACCATGAAATAGGAAACAACATTTGTGCAAGAAATAGCCAAATGTGGCTGTGAATGTGAGAAATAGTAATCGATAGACTGGGCATAATTCAAGAATGGGACATGTGTTACGTATGCCCAACCACCGACTGCCTCGATGTGCGATGTTTTGTTGTATAGGAGTAGATTGGAAGAAAGCTAGGGGCGGCCAGACCAAAACATGGTACAAGTCCATGAAGTCACTGACAAGTAGACTGAGTCATATTGGTGGGTGTAGACTACCTGGTTGGGGACTGCGAGATGATAGCAACCGATGATTAGAGACCCTGAATGACATGGCTCAAAATCTACCTCAGTACAATGGCAGATGGTCGCGCAATTTCGTGGATTGATTGATGTTAGACAATAACACCATTAGATGCCGGCTCAGTGGTCCAGTAGGTTAGGCGTTCGCGCGCGAGACTGAAAGCCCTGGGTTCGAATTCCGTGGGGGGATCGTGGATGCACACTGCTGAGGAGTTTCACAATAAGACGAAACGGCCGTCGGGCTTCCAGGTGTCCAACGGTGGTCTAATATCAATCAGTAGTTAATTCCTAGCAATAGACTTGTGTAATTTTGGATGAATTAGTTCTCATCTAGTTTCCTAAGTGCTTTTGCCACTAAATGTCTCAGTATTTATGACTATGAACTCTAATAACACCGGTAGTTTTCTATGGGGTCGTGCTGTATAAGTAGGATGTTTTAGTTGCAGAGCTTTCATTCTCGTTTTGGACAACACTGATATTAATGCATTTAAGCAACTTTGGACATAAATTCAATTGAACAAACTTTAGAATTGTAAACCGGGAAACTTTAGGAATCCCAGAGAATTCCTAAAAGCATGGCCTTCATGTCAATCAGCAAGCAATAGGCGCATCAAGGTAGATCTAATAAATAAACCAACATAGAAGTTGACTAATAGCAAAGCCCGACGTGGACGGATAAAGACAACTTGAATACAAGGATAAATGAAGACAACAAAATACACATGAACTAGGGCTTGTGTGCATTATGGTCATGGTTTTCTTGCAGCTGTTTAATTCCCAGGTTCACAAGACCGTTATACCTAGTTGCACATACTATTCAGTTATTCATGACCTGACATCTGACTAATGCATTCGAATATAAAACAAGCAACGTATTATTGTGAATTTATTGATTAAAATGTCCTTTGATTTGAAAAAGCAGACATTTACTAAATTTCCCTAGTGCTATCATTTTTAAGGTTTGATAGCGGCTTCCTATATGATACACTGAAAATGTCGGCTGTTTTATTTGTCACTAAATGTGCTTTCAAGCATGTTTATTGTTGACAAGGTTTCAATAATGAGGATGTTCACGTAAAAGCGTACAAGTGTCTTCTTGTTTCGATGTTCATTAAACATATTCCGTCTCACGTGACGTCTTCAAGGTTGTACATAAATATCTTATTTGACTTGTAATATCCCCCAATAATTCTAAGGAAACAAAGTATGGTACCATAGTGTAAATATCTCTTGTATTCTGTCTCCGAATCGCAACCGAAATAATTAAGAAATTCATCTTGGCTGATTGTTATGCTTACACTGCTGATTTGGTTGTAAATTAGTTTATCTGTTGTACTCTGTTTGTTGTGGTCTCGGCATATCCACTTGATAAGTTGATGTTCTCATGACAAACAAGACAATATAGAACCTCCTGATCATGCATTTGTCAAATTTGTCACTTTCTATGAGTTAATTATTCTCCACCTCATTGTTAATTAAACGCTAATCCTCATGATATAGATGTATATGAGCTATAGCTTTGTAATAACTGCCGTTATGATAAAAATAGGGCAATAATTTCATTGATAGCGCTATAAACGCGAAGTGACGCAAGTGAGTTCTTAATATTGAGATCTGACTTTTGGTATGCTTGTTATTATACGATTTCCATCTCATTCCGCAAAACCGTCATCTCTTTTCATATGGCACATTCCATGATGGTCGATTGTAGAAAGTTATTTCATTCCTCAACAAACAGTTTAGACAATCCTAAAAGTAAACATGTGACGATGATTCGCAACTATAGGTAGCTATTGATAGTTATTAATCTAGACATTGACTCCTACACAAGACTCCCAAATATTTTTTGTAGTTGATGTAATTACTTATTTCATAGCTCTTTCCGAATTCAGCACTGTTTTCGTAGTCATGATACAGGCGTAATGTGCATTATTTTATTTTCAAATAATTTAAGGTTTCTTATGAAATTGTCCCATGAGACGGTAACCATTGAACTAAAAAACGGTACGCAGGTTCACGGAAGTATTGCTGGAGTTGATGTGTCAATGAATACACATATGAGGTCCGTTACTTTGACGCTTAAAAATCGGGATGCGATTAACTTGGACACACTGACTGTTCGCGGAAACAATATCCGATATTTCATTCTCCCAGAAAGTCTTCCACTTGACACACTTTTAATTGATGAAGGCCCTCCGAAAAGAAAACCTGGACGGGAAGGTAATTCAGTAACTGTTTTAGTTATATTTTAGACTATTAATTTCTTGGTTACTTGCAAACAGTGGGTTTTCAGTGGTTTTATGGAGAGCGACAACTCGAAATATCGTAGAATAGATCGTAAAAAATAACTTTTGAATAACTTCTAGGGGATGGAGAAAATTCGTAGTTCAGAATTATTTTAGCAATACTTTTTTCTTTGACCTGAATGACTCTTGTAAAAAAACATGTCAACAACGACAGCAACAACCAATCACATTCTATATCGATGGAACGAGCCGTCATCCACTTGTAAAGAAATTCTAATAGCTCACATTTGTGTGTCATGTGCTGATAATGTTGTCTGTAAAGACAGTGAAAGCTTGACAACTAAAACATCTTCAGACGACATAACGCTTAAATTTTTCTATCATCCGTGATCTGAGAAGAGCATTTGTGTTTTATGACCTGGACCGCATCTTGCCGATAAATAATACCTGCTAAACTTTTCTTCAATTCATAAGATAGTTTAAAAATCACAGCACTCACTTCATTTTGAAAGTTAGGTAGTATTTGGAACCATCAACGTATGTATCTCAAGTGTCTAAATGAACCTAAACTCCTACGTATATACACTTTTTGTACAACTTCTTCCCACTTATAGTTTGTAACTATATGTATCTTTTCAGAACGTCCTACTATTCGTGGACGAGGTCGCGGTCTTGTTCGTGGCCGTGGACGCGGTGGACCTCGAGGACGTGGTCGTGGTCCTCCGATGCGCTACTAAAACCTATCATATTATGTATATGTCTAATCATCGAGTACTATCCCCACAATTTTATTTCAACAATAAAAGTTTTGTATAAATGATTTATTTCTTAAATGAATGCTAATTAAGCTCGGGTTTTTAGTAGGAAGGGTATGTTTTATACGTTCAAATTGCATCACTATACATTCATAAAATCTGTTTCTGAACAACACTATATACAGTGGGTACTGTGTAGGAATTAGCGTATTTACCAAGTATCCTCTCTGTTCTGTGGTATGGCGCTTTAATCGATAACGACTTATGAAGTGCGTATATCTGAAAGAAATCAAGCAGTAATAATAAAATAATTGTTAAAAGACATTTTAAGTATTTGATGAACTCAATGAAATTTAAATGACTATTATGATAAACAGGACTTTTAGGCTATGAAGTTATAGCAGTCTTTCAAAATTGTACATCCAATCCCTTAAGCTAAAACACCAGTTATCTTAGAACAAAATGATCGACCTATCTAGTCTGGATGAAAATTAGGGTTATCCTGTGTTTTGAGTGATGTAATGAATTATTGTATTGTGTATCTTTAGCCATTAGTTTGAACACGACTTTCAACAGTTGGTCCGGTTTAAGCAACGGGTGTCTACATTGCACCTATATAACTTATACCGGAGCTCGTTATTATTAGCTTGTACCGTACTGGTACGTTACATCTATTGAAATCCATATAGCAAGTTTAGGACCAAATAATCTGCGTTGCAACTACGCTTGAAGCACCTTGAGATAGGATTATCTGTTTGAAAAACATGTGGTTTGCTACTACTAATGCTTCCGGAATTGCCAGTTTTTCATTTTGAAATGACAATTTATTACGAAATCCTGTGAGTTTATACTAACCTGTCGACTACTGAACATCATTCTCTTGGCAATTTGGAAGTTGAACCCTTGGTTACAGTGTTCATGAACTGAGTTAGTAAGCTTTTGCTTTTATTGTGTCCTTGAACGGCAGAGTGTGCCATTAGCGAACCACGGCGACTAGGCATGAAGTTTACGCTAATCACTTCTGCTGCTATTTTTGAGGGACGACGTCGCCCAGAGGTGAATGTGTTCTTTCGATTGCGTTTGCATTTTTTATGCAATTCACCTTCATTATCGTTAACTGTATTCTGTTTGTATGGATCGTTTAGATTATTGTAATCCTTCATAGATTCGTTTACATTTGAATTATGGGTCGCTGTAAATAAGTTGTCAGATATCATATTCGAGGCATCCTTCAAGGCGAATTCTGACTCACTGGAGTCGATATCCTCAAAATCATCAACTTCTGGCTGTCCTGTGATGTAAAAATCTGGGTCCTGTTAAAAAGTTAAATAATGATAAAGATTATATTAGCTGGTGATTAGTCCTAGTATCCGTAAAAGTGTTCAGAATTGTTTTATAATCGAATCGCGATACTAATACACCATTAAGAAAAATAGGCAGGTGTCTCAAGGAATAAAGAACTATTCATCACAAACTCAGTACCTATTTTAGTAATCTTGTTTGGTATTTTGAACCTTGCGTTCGCGAAGTGTTTATACCTTGTTCATCCGCTTCCTGATATTTAGGGTCGAATTAAGTGCGATGTAAGGTTACTCATAAACTTATGGTATAGCCAGACTACCATAGAAAGTTCCATTTAGCAATCTTATTCACAGGCGTTGTCAAACTTGAAGATAAAGGGAATGTTTTAATTAGTTCATTGACGCACATAGCCACAAGTTAGTACAAACTACATTTTATTTGTATAGAATTTCATTCAATACTATGGTATTGATTTGCTTTTAAATAAATTAGCCTCTACAAGTTCGCATCCAAAGATAGGCCATTATATAGACGATACCCACCAGGTTATATCTTGTACTTTCTATATTGTTTATGGGTATTAATGGATTTAGTTAGTTATATGCTTCCTAGTAATTATAGTACCTATCATACCCACAAGATATCGGTTACTGGGATTACGGTCATTCTAGTTTTAAACCTATATATCCAAAGTATAAAGCTGCATTACATACGAAGCAATTTCTCAGAAATCCTAGCGAAAATATTCATTTAAATCGTCTGCAAATAAACTTCCATTTGATTTATACCATCTAGCTTACTTCATCGAAGTCTCCAGTAGTCATTGAACGTTTAACTGTGGGATTTTGTTCCAGTTTAAATGGCTTTACATTGAACTGACCGCTAAGGCAAGGATAGCCTGATGTGGTCTGTGCGGATTTTTGTGGTGATGAGTTTCCTGATTTTGATATTGAAGCACAGTTTAATTTGGACTCACAAGACATATCTTGAAATTCATTGTTGAAATCACTTAGAGAAGAATCGATCCCTAGTTCACCTTGACTGCATCGTTGTTTCAACTGTCTAAGTAGAATACAGAATTCACTGCGTAATTTTGCCAATCTCAAGTTATTTGCTGTTGGAGACCCGACCATATTTTTAACGTTGGAAGATTCCTCCAGTTGTCTTTGAACCCATCGAAGTTGCTCCTGAAGCTATAAATATCAATATTTAACTCATAAGTAAAATGTGATGCGTTATGAAATTAACATGACATTTACTAACGAAATTCATATTCAGACGAGCCAGTTACTGAGTACCAGTTTACGTTGCAGATTTAAAATTCCTTAGTTAATTATGTGAGCGATGTTAACAATTAACAATTCAGAGGTGTAAATGAAATAACATCAAATTAGTCTTGCTAGTACAAATCCAACTGCTCTTGGGTCCCTTGTAAGGCTAATTCATTTTTGTCATGTTTATCTATTACATCCCAAATCGTTTAATTTTTAATTCAATACTCCGTGACCAGATTATCATTCGTCAACAAATCTCAGTAGTATACAAATTTATTGCAACTGTTTGGTGACATCTTAGAGTTCTGTTTTTTTTATACGTTCTAAACAATCAACAAAAGGATATATTCCTGAGGTGCTCAGACAAAATCCTGTTTTTTCCTTATTAATGTTCTATGAAGAATCTTAAGCAACCGAATAAAAGACATCTCATATGGAATCAATGTTTATGCTTCATTGCTTTATTAATATAGGTACATAAGCATAATCCACTCACCAATTTCAACCTAGGCTTTAACTAACTAACTAACACATTACCACAGTGAAGATAGAGGAAATAACAATAATGGTTTCAGTATTTAGATACCTGTGGAAAAATTATATGCCTAAATTATAGATAAAAGAACTTTAGTTAAGTCCATGTAACAAGAGTACATTATACGAGTTATGTGCAATCAAAGTATTCTATTCCTTTATAGTTTGTCTACAAAGTGACAATGAACAAATGAAAACTGTTTTAGGACAAGATAAACTAATTTCCTGTTGATTTTATTAAAGTAAACAAGTAATAAACACATTCACAGGACAAGAAAGATTGATGAGTGTCGTACATAGTGAATACAATACTGATTAGGTTGATAATATAAAAAGATGTTTTAAAGTATATTAATGAATGATTACCAGAAAAGTAATGTGAATTTTCTGGATAGAAGTCCTTTTCTTTACCATTTACTTATGTTTGTTACCCTAGGATTCCCCACCCAACTTTGTCCCGGACAGTCCTTGATTATTCCTGTAATACATATCCTGTTCACCTCTATCATCTTCCCTTAATTTCCTCTCCAGCTGGTAGCTGGCATTTTCTCTCCCACAGTAGGCTGTTGCTGATGATATGTGGCCAACGAACATTGAGTATCTTGCGTAGACAGTTGTTCATAAATACTTGTAATTTTGATGACGGTTGTGGTAGTTGTCCGAGTTTCAGCTCTGTACATTAGAACTGTTTTGACGTTCATGTTGAAGATTCTAACTTCGATATTGGTTAATGGTTGTTCTGATTTCCATATGTTCTTCAACTGTGGGAATGCCATCCTTGCTTTGCCAATTCTTGCCCTTGTACATGTTGAGGATGACTGGTGTCATTTACTTTAGGGTTATCACAAACTGGAGTTTTAAAATCACGTGTGAGTTTCTGGAAATTAGCTTGAAGTATTTCTCGAAATAACATTCATATTTTCCAATTTTTAATCCATGAAAGTTTAGCGGTAAATATTTCAGATAAAATTACACAGAATCTAAATGACTACTTTTGACAGTAGAAGTAGTGTGATTTATATTTGAAAATAACACATCTGTGTGGTTAGCCACATAATTACCCCAAATATCAAATGGATTTGAAAGTGAAATTACGAAATAAATAATACACAAATAAAAAGATTTTGCCACTGAAAGAAAGCCGGTAGAGAATTATTGAAGCTGACGAAGTCATAAAATCAATATTCTGCCTTAATTTGAGATAATTATGCGATAAATAAAAAAGAAAATCGTGATTTACTGGCTAAAGTTATGAAGCCCATATCACATATGTTGTTCGTTGAATACATCTTATTAGGATATAAATCTCGATTTGTATAAATATACAAATAAATCCGACGAACCACAACATACGCTGGATTAATAAATTCATGTTGTCTTTCATGGGTGGCTGATATATATTATTGCTAATAAATATAACATGAGTAATCTTAGTTAACAGTAATTTAAGGTACTTAGAACAGGCACATTGACCAGCAGAACTCAATATTTATGTTTGAACCGTTGAAAAACCGTTTAGTCCGTGTATAGGACTTTCCAGCAGTGCGCGCTTATAACCTATTGAATATTCGAATACAGGAAATTCGGGACTTAAAGGCTTTACATCCTTCTGATCGATCTGTGGTGCTTCATGGATAATTATTCCTGAGGAATCATTTACTAGAACGAAGCAAAAAATACAACACATTCACTTATATTTAGAAACAATGCATTTATCAACATCAAATAATAAACTAACCTGTTCAATAGGTTGACCAGCTTGATAAAGTGGAATTGATTTACTTCCAACTGATGAACACGACAGAGACTGAGCTTTATTAATCTTACCATTAGATTGTGTAAACTGACAAACACCAGGATTATATGACATGTATTCTGAAGTTAATTGTTTACATGATGAAATGTCTTCCTTAGGAGAGTTTAGTTCATCCGTCAGATTAGTAGGTGAATTATCAGTCGACATTTTAAATATTGAAGAAGAAGAAGTAGTAGTGGTAGTAAGGTTTGCTTTTTCATTTATCGATGACATTTCATTATGTAACACTAGACTTGGATTTAATGATGGACTCATACTGATTGCAGACAGTGCGGATACAGACGACTCAACATTTGAACTATGACGTAACCAACGACTTGTCATACTAGGTACATGACGTCCAGAAAGCAGTTGACACATTTTGTTAAGCTTTTAAAGAAATTGAAAAATATCACAAAATAATTATTACATAGATAAATAATGGTTTTATTAAATATTTTGTTCATTGTACATAATGGTAAGTGAAATAATATATAAAGAGATGCAATCTGTAATTATCAATGTTTTGTTTAAAAACATTACACATAGACTATGTCATTTGAAGAAAACAATATGTGAGCAAAATAAACTATAATGAATAATAACTCATTTATTCACTGCATAATTTACCAAATTTTTCATTACCACTCTCCGTTACTTGTTATATTCTCATATAACATACAGTTTGATTAAATATAAAATAATTTTAGCAGAATAACATGGATTTATTTGTTTATCACGTTCTCTTTTTAACTATCCACAACATATAAAGAATAGTTTGAATTTAATTGAAGTTCAGTGGAGAATGATTTAAATTGCTGGTTGTATCTGTTATAAAATGATTGCCGTTCAAGTGTCGTTGAAGAATAAACAATATTGTAGGCTTAACTATTAGAACTACTAGTTCAGTGTTCGATGATAAAAGTCCAACTTCAATCAATTTGCGATATAATCGAATGATCAATCAATGCCATTGGTGATAATCACTGTTTCACACTCAACTTGTCTAAACTCTGAGAATCACGATTTTACACTAGAACTTCAGGAAAATCTTGGTGTAAGTCACTGTAGTACGATCAATCTGTGACGAATAAGCCCAAATAATTAAATGAACCTTTACTAAACATCATCAACTATACTATGATATTGGGCTACACAGATTAACCAATACGATATAAAGAAATATTGAGATGAAAAATGGGTTTAACTTGTGTAAGATGAATTTGAGAAATTCATATAGTAATACATCATAAAAGAGTGACTAATAGAAGTAAGAAAGTGAAAAGTATGGGAGAGGTAAGGTTATTCGCTAAATTACAGTAAAATTCTAACACCCTTCCCCACTAAAAAAGGAAAATCAAAAACTTAATTGTGCAACCACGTGACTTTTGAGTGTATTTAATACATCAATACATTAAAATAATATATTTACAAGATAATTTGCCCGATAATACAGGTAAATTTGTTGCGATGATTTAATTTACTGTGTTCTCTTCTTAGATAATTCTAACACACACACACACACACATGAACAGGATCTATTACTTAACAAAGTTTTTTAAACATTCCATCTAATTTTGTCTGAATTCACGTTTATATTTTGTTTAGATTTTCAAAAGTTTTACTTTCTGTTAATTTTTCTTTAGGAAAATAATAAAATAATAATAATAATAATAGTGATAGAATAAACATGATCAAAGTTTTACGTAATATACTAGAAAACATTACGAACAGAAAATAATTCTCTCTGTTGGATATCAAATCAAATCATGTTAGAGGGTTAACTACACATTACTCACACCGCTTACCTCAAGTCTTGAAAGAGGAACTAAATAGCAAATAAAAAATAAAAAAAAGTCTAAAAACGGTGATTTTTTCTGAAAAAAAAATTATGATTAAAATTAAATAATAAGAAAAGAGAAATTTTGAAATGTTTTAGGTCTTGTACATTTCATTTCATGTCCGCTTACACAAAAAGTGCATATTTATGTGGTTGAATATTTTCTTGTTTGATCTTGGGTATAATTATAATAATTGTTATTATGATTATTATTATTACTAGTATTATTATTATTATCATTGTTATTATTTAAAAGGTAACAAGTGTAAGACAAAAAAGGGTCAATAAAATAAATAGTTTGTTCTATCTGTGCTATTAACAATTTAGTTAGTGAACATATATATAATGAATGGCATTTAGAAAAATGACCTGTTTGTTTGAATACCGAATAAATTCTATAGTCTATTGCTGCAAAATAATAATAATAATTATTACTGGTATCAGCATAATAGGAAGCTGGAATTTACAAAACGAAAGTATATATATGTATATTTACATTATCAGAATAAATACAGACAGTTAATAACAACGTAAAAAATTATGTAAATAAGTTTAAAGTTTATTCGAAATTTGTTAGATTAAAGCAACATTTAGAAATTGTTCAAACAAAGTATGTATGTGCATATATATTCTGAATTTATAAAAAAGTATTTTCGTATAGTTCCAAAGTTTGATTGAACTAACTACTGGTCTGTAAGTGTAAATAATTTGATTGAGAACACTTCAATTATTGTTTTCAATCAAATATGGAAGTAACTTTATACAAGACTGTTAACCTAATCGATTTGTGGAAATTAGTTACATTTGAAGACAATTATTAATATCAATTGACATCGGAACACAGGGAATACCAGAAACCCATTTTATGGTATAAGACTACACAACAGTATGCGAAAAATTGCTTCGTATAGGATTCAAATCAACACCTTTAATTCTCATTCATGACGAGCATAATACACTCAAACTAGTGAGCCGAGAGTCAAAGATCATTTTCCATTTAAAATTAATTCATGAATATCAGCCATTATTGGCGACAATAGTGTGTAGTTGAACTCTAACAGAACCTTGAGAATCCATTTTAAAACTCATCACTGATGAGCGGAAAACCATTATTAGGTTACATTTAAATGTATTACACTCGTTTATTAGGTCTGATAGCATTTGTTCAATCCTGTTTGAAGTTATCAGTACACACCATGAAGAAGTCTCACACCATAACAGAAAATTTCTCCTGTTCTCAACGGTTTTCAGTGTGGCTCCTAAGAGCATATTAATAGGTAAAAACCTAAGTTAACTTTAACTAAGTTAACATTAACTAAGTTTATTTGATTTCATGGATAAATTAATTTGGATACGAGAAAAAGAGAAAAGAAGGCTAACTTTCCTTTTTCATTTCCACTCAACCAATATTCTATTTTTATTTTTATTTAAAAGAAACATAAGGAATAAATTATTTAAACCAAAAAAACAAAACACAACAACTGATCCCTTTCTAACTAATTCTCTCTCTCACTTGTTCATAAAATAACATGGAAAAAAAAATCTGTTTGCTTTCAAGAAATAAATTCTATCATCTATATTTGTTATAGAACGAAAATATATATATAGGCTAAAATTTCGCAGTTAATTGATAACAAAGAATTGAAACAATTAGTGAATATGTGATAACTCTCATAAAAAAAAACACAACCAAAAACCTAGTTACGCATAAACAGATGCATAGTTACATGGACATTTATAACAGTATTGCATACGTATAAATATCTTCTTCCTTTTTTGAAAATAAAAAAATCAAAACAGCTGTGTTAATACACCTGGTGTGTTAAGTGTTATTCTCCAATTGAAAAAACACAAGTTTTGGTAGTAAAAAAAAAACAAACAATTGAAAATATGTACTATCACAAGATTGAAAGAAAAAAGAACAACAACAGACTAGATAAACAAGAACAATTTCTTAAGGGTAGTAAAATTTAGTTTGTAAATAAAATACTAATAATAATATTACTAATATTAACATATCAATTGTATTTATTTTGATGCTCTCTTCCTTGTATTTAATATTATCATGTCATTCATATTATTTATAAATATGTATATAAATGTAAGCGACTTTCTATTTTTAGTATAAACTCATGAATATAAATTTATCAATGGAAGTATTTATTTGTATTTATATCATTGATATGATTTATCTCTTCTTTTCATATATTGTTCTCTAATGTTGACTATTATTATTTCGATATACTTGTTATTTATCTTGTAAGTTTCATCGCACCAGTTTAGAGACTTGGACTGATGCATACTTTCTTTTTTTTTCCTTCTCATCATCTTAGGGTTTATGTTGATAATGACCGATACAAATTATGTTTCAATGATGATATTATTCATGTATTTATATAGAACATTGAATGAAGTTGTTAATATTATTATAGGCATTACAAGTAAATATCAATTTATATCAGATGGATTTTGCGGATATCATAGTAATTTCAATGGTTAAGATCATGAGTCATTTGAAGCTAGACCACCATGGAAAACCTGAAAGCACTGGACGGCCCCTTTGTCTTATTGTGGGACTCCTCAGCTGTTGCATCCACGACCTCGCCCATGCGAGATTGGAAACCAGGACCTACTGGTTTCGCGAGCGAGCACTTAACCACAGCTGAGGAGTTCTACAATAGGACGAAACGGCCGTCCAATGCTTCCAGGTTTTCCATGGTGGTCTAGCTTCAACTGACTCATGATCTTAACCATTGAAATATCAATTTAAACAATAAAAATAATTCATTAATAAATTGGAATTTATTCAAAACTATAGTACTATTAATTTCGATAATAGAAATAATCTACTTAATTTTAATAAACTGAAAATGGTTTAGAATTTTATAAAATTTATGAAAAACTGCTTATTTAATTAAGATAACATTATTGTAGAGAGATGTAAGAAATAAAACTAAACAAACTGTTAGTTGATACAAACAAGTCACATTATAATAAAGATGTTTATAAGTGAATCATTTGAATAATTATGAATGAATTTATGAAATTCATGAGATTGAAGGTGAACCTGCAAAATAAAGTCTATGATAATTGACATGACCTATTATGTATATACAGTTTTATGTTGAAACTAACATGATTATACTTTTCCTTTGAAACAAAAGACTTTGGAATATTATGTAATATTATCTTATTAAAAGGTTTATTTTAATATTATAAACATCAATCGTTTATCAAATACAAATCTTTGTATAAACACTATTTGAATTACACCAATAATCTCATATGAGGGTTAAAGTCGTTTATCAATCAATTGTTCAAACTGAATTATGGAGTGAAGTTTAAAACACAGGTTGCCGAGTAGTTGACATATATGCGTTTTAGATATTTTAACAATCGCTATTTTCCTTGAACAATCAAAAAAGTAATTAATTTCAGTTAATAGGATGTGTTTTCCAACCTTTACAAGATTTAAAACAGTGTTTTGTGCTCATATAAGTGAACAGAATGAAGTTGAAACATAGAACACTAAATACACATACTATTGATTTATGTTCTTTTGTGTTGTAATTTACGTCAACTTTTTTCTAACTGAAGAGAATAGTTAATCACAATGTGATAAGATAACAAAGTATAAATTTCATCAGTTAAGATGTTGTTCAAATCAGATAAAAAATAAAATAGGGAGAGATGAACTGTTGAGACTATATTTTACGGACGACTTTTGAGCAACGCTAAAGTGACCTTTAGAATGTCCACATACTAACTAGGACCAAATAAGGGTTATAAACCAGTGTGAAGAACTACAAGTAAGATTTGCTCTCAATGGTTAAAGGTTAAGAATTAGATTTATGATTTTCATCACGAACTAACATCAGCTAAAATGCCAAAAACTCTCTTTAACCAAATAGATGACTGAATTTCGCGCCAAAATCCAAGACCTATTGTCTTATATCTGATTGGTTCGTTCATAAATTATAGTCTTAACGATGAATTAAATTGCATGGATTTAAAAAAAATTATTCATGAAAAATTTGGCTTCTTTTTTCTTTATTGTAAATTCTTTAATAAAATAAAAACAGAAATCAACTATTTATGTACTAAGATAGTTGTAAATAAATATCTACATAAAATTTAATTGTAAATTCTTAGTTGTATTAAATTTGTTGAAGTGAATAATAGAATATTAAAAAGTAAAGACAAGTTAGCATTATCTACCATAAATATAATTTTATGTAAGCTAGTCTTTAAAACAATCTAAGATTATAAACAGTTTAGCATACCACAATTGATTGATCACTGGGTGGTGATCAATGTCATGCGTATCCAGTCTTTATTAGTGCAGATCGAATGCAATAGATTATGTTGCAATGTGGCCGCCAGTCTAGGTGACTAGACATTGCGGGAACTATATATTGAGATTAGATGGTGGTTGGAGGTAGTCGACAGTTTTGAGTCACCTAGACTGGTGGCCACATTGCAACATGATCGATAGCATTCGATCTGCACTAATAAAGACTAGACACACATGACATTGATCGCCACCCAGTGATCAATCAATTGTGATTACATCTCAGTCCTACAGGAGGTCGGTTGCGGCTCGGATAGCTCAGTGATAACGTCTCTGACTGTGAAGCTGGGTGACACGAGATCGAATCCGCCAGGGAGCACCAGTTCCCTCAATATTACAGGTACACCTTGCTGACGAGTGCCAAGTAGCACGAAACCCAGGTCCAGGGTTTCCTGTCGACTACCTCCAACCACCATCTAGTTTGGCATATATATTTTTTTATAATTCTTCCATTAATTCTTTAAAACGCTAATAAACAAACAACTTGAATGTTCAATAGATACATATTATTAGTGAATTTCCTAATTTGTGATTAATTACATCATACACCATATTTGTTTCTTTTTAAAAAAAGTGGATATAAATAGTAAATGGACGAAAATTTATTTCTCTTTTTGCTTGTATTTCAACATATGCTTATATATATACTTTGATATTTCCAATGGTTAATGTTTAAGTCTGTTTTCAATGGACGAATATCTACCTATGTATAAATAAATGTACAAATTCTAACACTTTATAACATAGCAAAACCAACAAATATGTATCATCATGCGAAAATGTTAATAAAAAGCAACAATATTTGAAAATATGTACATTTATACATGTCAATTTATTGACGCTTACAAATACTACTTATTCTTTTTTAGTTTAATAATTGAATTGAAGGAATTCTATGACATAAAAAGTCAGTTGCTTTCACAATTCATTAGAGGTTTACATAAAACATTATTTATGTCATCCATATAATATCTAAATAATATTAAGTAAGGTATGTCATGATTACAATTTCTAAAAATATAAGAAAAGGTAAGTTAATTAAAACTGATATGACAATTTCATTAAAATTTTATACTTATTTCTGGACAAGATTAGATTATTTATATTCTAAATATACATACGGCTTATAATTAAAATTCAAGCTTTACTGCTTGTGTGGGTATTACAGAATGAGGAAATTTACTCTATTATACTAATCAAGCATCTCTACGTTTGTGATGCTAATGACAAGTCGAAATAATACACAAAAATAATAAAAACCGAATGCTTTAAAATAATAATCCTACGAAATAAGCAGTATGAAAGTCAACGAAAACTTCTGAATTTTGTTGATATCATGAATTTATCTATGTTGAATAAATATTGAAAACTTGAAAGAACTGGACAGACTTGGACTTCTCAGCAGTATATATCTATGACTTCATTATTGGAAAACAAACTGAGTACCTTTGTTCTCCCAATCTTGCAGATTAATTAAAGTTAAACTTCCACACCATTGGATCATGCCTCAGGGATCTAAAGGCTAAATATCCGCTCGCAAAACCCGGAGGCTAGTGGGATGGTCGTGGGTGCTAGTACTTGGTCAAAACAACTGTTCAGTGCTTACAGCTTTTCAATGGTCTTCTAACTTGGATCAGTTCGTGATCTCAATAAGACCTCACGAAATTTCCTACTATATATGTATCTAGGAAAACCTTCATAAAAACATATTCAACGGAAAAGAGTGAAAAATTATTTTCGAAAGTAAAACAAATAAATTCAAACGGTCAACACAAAACCCGACCAGATATGTTTCTGTTGATAAAAATAGAAGTACTTATTGAAGAAAGTAGACAATGAACAAACTATCTCAGTTGCACCATACATATACTTGGTTTACTTCAATCATATTCTAATACCTGTTTTTTTCAGCACATGACATTCATTTTATAACGAAACAAATTTAAAAACAAAAATCGTGTAAGAGTAAATCGTTTTAAAATTTTATCAACAAAATTTAACACAGTCCGAAGTGAAGAATTATTGATTGTTTTCTGGTCTTCTTTTTTCCATCCAATAGTGTTTTATTATCTTAACTGTTAAGTACCTCAATATTTAAAGACATGTTTCTATACAATGATCTAAAACCCACAAAAATAAGCATTCAGATGTTGTTGTTCTGTATTCCGAAATTAGTTCAGTATGGATTTCCAGAGTTAGTCTCATGGAGATACTTGAATTCAGAATGTTGGCTTAAATGCAGTGAATAGATGAAATGTCAGCTTTGAATTGGATAACTAGTTAATTTCCTAAAATTAGGTTTTAGAAACAGGATTTTGGAATGTTCAGTGAACGACCCAAAAACTAATCGAAACATGATATTCAATGAACATTCAAATGATATCTTCTCACGAAACTGAATAACTGATGTAAGCGCATGATTGATCTGATATTAGAAGGTAAAAGAGATCCTCGGATGAATAGGGTTATCTTCATGTAGCAAAATCTTAAGTAAAAGAGCAAGATTAGAAATTACTTTAAAAACTGAACAATCAGGAGAATATGGAAATCAATGGCTATTACGAATAGTTTTTGCTGTCCCATCATATTAGTTACACTACATTATGTTAAAAATTGCATTTTAAATTCATGCCAATAAAGAAAAGTTCACATTCACTATACAATTTCAAATGTGAAGAAGGAACAAATCAAAAACCTCCGTTTCTTCATTTAATTGAAAAACTATCGATAGATATGCAGTAGTCTGCATTTACGAGGTTCAATTAGTTCACGATACATAATGACAATTATCGAATATCATTGTTACATTCTGAATTCAGTTGACTACACCGAGGGTAATACCTTCTCATGAAAAGTGACCGACATCTATCTTGAAGAGACCAGTAAGTAATGTATTACTGTTTTGTCAGGCTTTAATGGAGTTTTATTGTTGTCGATAATCAAATCTTTTTTTAACTTCCGAAAATAGATTCACTTTTTATCCTTAAGGAAATACAAAAAATACACACACCGTATAAATAAAAATTGTAAAAAGAAAATGTTTTAATTGAAGTAAAAAAAATTGTACGAAATATTTTCTCCAATGAGATAAATTTGTAAAATAATTTAATCAAAATGCAACTATTTTTTGTTGTAATAATACATAAATAAAAGCAATATTATCCATTAACTTGAAAGTAATTACCTGTGATTTAATACCTGATATAATTAAATCCAAATTTGGATGAATAGACTGTTTTGAACTTGCGGAAAATGTCAAAGATAATTGTCCGGCATATGTTGTAAACGTGACACATAAATCACGACAAATATGTACAATGGTTTCATTGCAAGCAGATTTATTAATTCCATTATTTAATTCAGGTGATTGATTGTTTGCAATAAATTCTGATGGTATATTCACTGGTGAAGGCATCCAAGTATCAATACGAATAATAGGACAACCAGCTATATACATAATTCCAGCATTAGCATTCACTAAATGACGAGCTAATGCACGGAAACTTGTTCCTAAACGAGGTGGATAAACTGTTGATGTTGCTGTTGTTGTTCTTCGTGGAAGACGTCTTCTCAATCTTTGACGTAGTATACGAGCATCCGAAGATTTATTAGCTAATAAAGACATATATGCTAGTCGTCTTGATTTAGGCATTTGATATGAATAATTAGAATCTGTAATTCTCGACAAATTTGATGTAGTTGTATTAGCGGCAGTTGTTGAAGTAGTAAATGGTGATATTACTTCAACACCAGTTATAGTTACACTGGCTTTCGCTAGTCCACCATATGTTGTTTCAATCCATTTTGCCACAGAATGTGGCATTAAAGTATACAATGCTGTACGTGCCCATGCTAAACATAAGGAATCGACTGATGTATTCACTTCAGTTAGACGTTGTTTTGTCTCCCATAATCTAGGTAACATACCTTCTGTATTAATTGGTAAACAAAATTCAGTTAATACATTTCTACCTGGGCATAAATTTCGTGTTGCAGTTATGGAGGTGGTATTCGGTGAACCTAAAGCTACCATTCGATTTGTATTTCCTAGTAAGCCAATTTCCACTGTATTATTATCATGATGTATTCGTTGTTGTTGACGACACGGAGAAATATTCAGAAAATCAAGATTACTACTTGTTCTAACTCTTTGAGTTATATTTAAAACACGTGATAAAGTTGTACATGGTGGATCTTCATTATTGTTACAATTGGAAACAGATACTGATGATGTATTCAAATGACAATTTGGTAAAACAGGTACTTCAGTTGATAAAAATGCTAACAAATCAGGAGGATGTTTAAATCCCATCGTCTTGAAAAATATGAAAAAAAATTGCACAATATAATTATTATAATTTATATAAAGTAATAAATCATTTAAACAGATAGCCTTCTAGACTTTTTACAACAAAGACGAATTCCCATATTACAGAAAAAAAAGAATTCTGTTGATATTTGAGTTAATCAAAAGCTCTTCAGATAAATTTGAAACAGCTGACAAAATATTGTTGATTGTTATTTTATTGAGTTAATCAATTAGATTGTGGTAAACCTTCTTCTGAGAATGATCAATTGATGATTAAAACTTAGATTAACTAGTTAAAGGTTCGTAAGTAAGCACCAATCAGCCTATTGGATAATTTGTCTTTATCCAAACAAATATTGATACTGATACTGTCATTTCGACTTCAGAAGTATGAGAAAGGATGACGCAGTAAAATCGCAGCTATCTAATGGTATAATACAGTCATCATTACTTGTTAAACCTTTGGTTATCTTAACTAAGAAAATTATTTGCATTTCATTAAAACGTGACTGAATATAGAGAGTGATTATTGAAAAGGATGAAAGAATAAGGCTAACTAAAATATTTTATCTAAAAAAGGAAATCATTTGAGACTTAAATATCATTCTACAAAAAGAGAATATAACTAAAGCATGCAAGTTTCAGAATATCGCAATAGTGCATCAAGAATTTCGTGTAATAATTTCTTGTGTTTGATGGAATGCATTTAAAGTTAATGTAAACTTCTTAATACAGTGTCGGCATTCAGTTAACGGATAATGAACAGTGACAGTGTGGTGTGTGCTACTTATATCGACATAAGTAGTATATGACGTTACTCGTGAACAGAAGGTCTGGCAGCAGACAGACAAGAGGATCGAACAGTAAAGAATGGGAACAGAATGCAATTTGTATGAAAATGCAAGAACAATGAAGTCTGAGTCATTATGAAACAATTGATGGACATTTTGCAAATTACGTATTTACTATTTGATTGTTGGATTTTATTAACAAGTCCTGTAATTTTGTGTCAAATATATTCGATTGTTCCTCACTAGTGTTCTTGTTCACTGCAACAGTACAAGAGTTATTAGGGTGTCAAACTCGTTTACTATTCTAGGTTTTCAATAGTGGCCCAACATCAATCAGTTCATAATGTTAATCAAAAAATTAATAATCTCCACAACCCTATAGTGATAATCATTTACCATAGTCAAACAGGTATATAAAGATCGAAATCCAAAACGCTCTACTTCACCAACACAAATACATTAATTTAACAGATCTAACGACTATTTGTTCTAAGCAAGTTTAGTATATCTGAGTACCAACGAAACTTCTGAACAGATAGAAGAAAACAAGTTATATGAGATAACCTCAGCGGAGATACTTGTATTTGGATCGACCAATAAGTTATCTATTTAATCCGAAGGAGTGACTTACATTAAGTTACGAAACGCGGGAAATACAATTATTCTACTCGTTAGGATAAAACAAAGATATATATTCATAATGAATTACATATATTTTATTTTAATAATGTGTCAAGTGGAACAATTAAGTCAATAATACAAAATAAAAAATATATAACGTTTGAACTAGAATAGGTAAATGACATTCTATGACTACAGTATACAACAATAAGTGGTCAGTAGACATTAAAATTAATGTTTTCAGTTGACTTCATTAAGATCAAATTAAAATATACTCAATAATATGTCAATTAAGAAGAGATCTTAATTTATTCATGGAATCATCTTAGACTAAACGTACTTTAAGTAGTTACAGAAATATATATATATATATATATATATATATATATATATATATATATATATAATACACACTCGATCTCTAATTTGAGTCTAATAATTGCTCAACTGTTTCATTCTATGAATTATTAGTGTTCATTGTCTGCATATAAGTTGTAATTTGTTATCTTATCAACTGAATTAATTTTTATTTCAAACTGTGTACAGATTATTATTATATTACATATAAAGAAATATATTGATTGAATAAACTATCTGAAACAGACTAAACTGTTAACTATTGATCACTGAAAAATAATTACACAATCTCCTTTTTTTCACAAAAACTTTAACCACATAATTTGACAAGAATTCATGTATTTTACATGCAGTTTATTTTAAATACAAAGCGTTTGACATTGTTTTTTTAAAAGAAAAAATCTAGATATAAAAGGATAGAAATATAGATTTATTTTAAACTACTAAAATTATATTGATGTTACAGATGAATATGCATTGTGAAATAATTTAAAAGAACTCTACTCATCATAAGTCAATAAATCGCTATTGGTAATGGGATAAGTTAGCTTAGAAACTATGAGTATCAGGTAATATTAAGTTAATTATTGTTTGATACATATCTATCAAAATAATGATTATTCCTAATCAAATTTTTAAAAATACTGTTTGTTACTTGTGTCACTTATCTACTTATTGTTAATTGTAATATAGTTCTTTTTCTCATATTTTGAATAAAGATTTGTAAGTGTACTTATATGTAGTAGGTAACTATAGATATGTTTCTGTTAAAAATTAATTCGTTAATTATTAGCAAGAGAGCTAAGGAATAAGAAAGTAAATCCTTTTCATGTTTACATATTTATGAAAGTAAAATCTAGGAACATTGTACCAAATTGTCAACGTATTTTCAGAAATCACACTAAATATGGTATTGTTAGTAATAAATTTTATTAATAATCGCCAGTATTGTTGTGTCTAAAAGAAATTAAATTATAAGGCAACTTCTGGGAACTATTTATGAACTATTATATATATATATATATATATATATATATATATATATATATATATATATATACATAATAATTACAGGCTTTCATTTGACCTATTGGCTATTATTATACAATTTACTATTGTTAAGTTATTCCCGACCTTTTGATTACAGTCTCTCACAATCACAGCCACTTTTGGCCTAATCTTGTATAATTACTATTTATCATTTTATGGTGCTTGTGTATAAACCAGGTATATCTGAAACATTTTGATGGAGTCTTGTTCTCTGAGCTGGATGGTTTGACCGTGGAGCTTTCATCGTCCTTCTGAACGACATCATCAGCAAAAACTTCAGATATAAGTGAAGTGTTCGAACACCAAACCATCCAGCTCAGAGAACAAAACTCCATCAAAATCATCCACCTGAGCTACAAATCTTCTCCATCATATCTGAAATATACAATACATACAGTCGAAGCTGGTATTGTGTTCTGGATTCAAACGGAGAGGGCTAGGCAAGAAGAACCATTAAGGACTCGGAGTTGACTCTAGGCTGCTCGTGCTGGTTAACGCATCATTGGTTTGGCACAGGACCAAGGTCATGTAAATCGGTGTTCTGAATGAGGATCTCGTCACGTGATATTTCGACAGAGCTAGGGACATAGCAAGTATAATTAAAAGGAATAATCCACAAATGACAAAAATTTGATAAAATAAACAACATAATCATCTCACCTGATGATAACCACGTAATGCTCCAGCTAATAAACTTAAAATTAACTCTGAATAAGATGCTTTAGTAATTTGACGTAAACGACTTAATTTTGCTAATGATAATAAGGCACATTTGTGAACAGTTTTGATATCTTCGTTGCGATTATTATTATTACTTTGATTGTTTTTATTATTTATTAATTTAGATTGTTTAACATTTTGATGTTTTGTAATTAAACCCATATCAGCATTAGTAATAAAATATTTATGAAAAATGATAGTTGGTCCAGTAATCAATACTCTTAATATATCACAAACAGTAGCTATTGTAGCCAATGAACTTGCCCAAAATGTATACCACCATTGTGCAGCTTCTGATTCCTCTGAATCTTCATCGTCTAACAATGAATTCGCGGTAGATGTGCTAGTCATTGTTGTTGTGATGGAAGAATTTAATGATGCACTAATAGATAATCGTTCATTCTGATTAGGTTTTGATTGTATTTGATTTGAATTGCACTTCGTAAATGTATTCAATTGATATTTATTATTAATTGATATATTTGAATTATTTAATTGAGATTGTTGTTCATTTGTTAGTGTAGTCTTAGATAAATCACATGAATGGTAAAATGATGTTGAGTTATATGGTGAAGTAGAATTACGAAATGACTTCGTTGTGGTAGACCATTTGGACGCATTTTTATTGGATAGAGATGCATCTAACCAATTATTTTTGAAGAAATAAAAACAAAAGTAAAAAAGTAAAATAATATAATTTGAAAATGTATTTCATTGTTAATAATGCACATTTCTCGTTTTAGCTTTAATAATGTATGACAGATCAAACGAATGATCACTGCTGTATACACATATGGTTAATATAAATGTATAAAGTAATTCTAACCTCGCTGATTATGTGCTTTGAATAATGAACACTTTGGTTGCAGTAAAACGAGCCACAAATCGAGTTAACTGAATAGATATATCAGTAACATAAACGTAACTGACATTCTTCTTGAGATTCAAATCAATGTCATTAATATTATAGTCAAAAATGTCGCCACTAATCCGTTAAAGCTTCAATCAACTTTTGGTAGGACTGAAGTGTTTAAAATTATTAACCACTAAGTAGTAACCTGCATCACAAATAGTTCTTATTGCTGACCAAATCTTTATCAGTCAATTGTACTTATATTATAAACTGAATTGTAAAGCTCGATCAAAAATTAGAACAAATATGGATTTCGCAGTTAAATACACAAGACAGATCGTTTATTTAATTACTTCCTACGGCATATTACTGACCTAAATAATCATTTATTTTAATATGAAGTTTTTTGGTTACGCTGAGTTATCTGAACTAAATAGTTATTATTATGGTTTTGTTGTCGTTATAAAAAACACCAACAACTTCCACCTAATGTGTTTTCGTTTACACAAGGACACAGAAGATATAAACCTGTGAAAATAGACATCCTTCAACAAAGTCGGAAAAACAAACTAACCTAGTGCATGTAGGATAAAAATGACGCTAAATTCTCAGTGAAGTAGGTGTTGTGTTTCCCAGAACGACAGCGAATGATTCACAGTTAAACCACTTAGCTTATAGAACGCAATACTATCTAAGGTATTACCCTGCATAACATATGTTTCCATTATTTTGACTCTAAGTGCATCGGTAATTTAATGACTTTTTCATAAGAGAATTTGTAACACAGACAGAAATGAACTAGTAATATGCACTGTATACATATTTTAAGTATTAGCTGAGTTTTACTTAGTACTAAAAGGTTATAATCTATTGGGGAAAGAGAGAGCTATTAGTGATTCAAGAAATTGTATCCATTTATTTACAGAAGTAACTAAAGCAAAAGAAATTATGCTACCAAAATATTTATATTTTTAGATAAAAGAATAAACTATAAGTTGAACTTTCATTTTTCTTCAAACAAGTAAACAACAATGTAAATTGCAGGTAGAAATGAAATAACTACATAAAATCCAAAGGCAATTATTTTCGAAAATTGCTTTTTAATTATTTTGCATTAAAATTATCACCTGATAACAGTACAAAGAAACTCATGAAAATAAAAAGGAATTTTTGGGTTTTATTGACTCGTTTATAGTTTTTATCACTCAATTATAAGCAACATTAAAGTTATACATATATAATCGTCACTTTAATTTGCCAAATCATATCAACACAAAAAGATGGGATTATCAAGACAAATCTCAGAATAGTGAAATTATTAACCACATCAGCGGTAGGAGAAAATACTACTCATAGACAACATGTTTCGAGAAGAAAAAATTTGTGGAGCAGTGAAAAATGATGTAACTTTAGAATTCACGACCTAAGAAAAGCCAAAGTGTGGATAGATCTGTGCCATTTTTATTGATTCTCAGACATATTAACCATAGTCTACAATTATTGACCACGACGATTATATAGACTATAATTGTAAGTCAGTAACCATCTAAATTGACCAACTCAACGATTGATGCCACATGATGGATTAGCCGTTCCCTAGCTTTCTTCTAACCTACTCCTACACCAACAAACACTATGCATCAAGGTACATAATGGTTGGGCACGTGTAATACATATCTTAAGCATCTCAAATGATCAATATTGACTACGTTATCTGTTCTGTTTGTCATAAGCGTTCTCGGTGAATAATAGAAAACATAAGCAAATCGATTACAAATGGAAATGTTACTAGAATATAAAATGACTGATCACTAAGTAAATAGTTTAATAATCGTAAAATCTAAACTTTAAGATTGAATTTAATGAAAACCATTTATCAAATTAATTTCATGCGAACTATCTTGAAACGTATGAGCAAGAAAATGCTGAAAATATATATATATATATTATATGATACAGTTTGAAAATTAACAAATCCATTCTCGCATAGATGGTAATGCATTTTAATAGTTTGATGACAGTTACACTTGTATTAACAAAATTTAAACCACCAATTTTAGTCGTATTCCGCAAGTTACTTTATATTTCATTAACTGTTTAGTTTTTCTCTTAATTTTATAGTTTTTTTTGTTTAATATGCAAACAAATAAATATGTATCTTCTATTAAGATATAATTCGAACACAATACATATTAAATAAAATTTAACTGTTAATCAACGTTTAACAGTATTGCAGTTAATAAAATATTTAGTTACATTTCGTCTAAAAATATCCTATACATTTTATTCAGTACAAATCATTAGTCAAATAACAAGCTTTTAAAGAAGAACAATTCGATAAACAAACCAGTTTGAACACTTAAAATTTTGAAAAACCAAATTTAAATGAAACAGTACAACCGAATAGAAAAAAATTGAACGCCTAAAATTAATATATAACTTGTAAATCCAACACCTCTATAGGCAACAACTTACATCAATAACTAAAACTAGCGCTAAAAAAACCACACAAAAAACTAACCCAATAAAGATGATAATATATAAAGAGAAAGTATTTTTTTTCTCTCCAGAAAGATGTAATCCTATGTAGTGATAGAAATAATAACAACATGTCCATTGTTAACATGATTATTTCATAATGATAAATTGTTTTATAAAATGAAATTTCAGCGTAGATAATCAGTTCAACTTTCAAATTCGTTTTAAATAGATAATATACAACGAATTATAAAGAAATTAATAGAATACATGAAGCAACAAAATGAAGTGCTGAGAACAAAGAATATTAATGGTGTGAATTAAAATAGTAAAACAAATTTAAAATAAAATAAAATGTGAAAATTTACATCTATGTCAATTTTGCTTTAGATAGTAATGTGTATACATGTAGTAAAATTTTGATTTTACATTCTAAAAAACGTTCCACAGCATTAACATTCATATACTTAATATAAGTTATTTTTTATACATAATTTAACGATAATTTTCTCAAATACGTTTTATCAGTGTAATATATTTGTTGTTAGCATGCTTTTTATTTCGACTAAATGAACACTGGATAAAATGTACTATCTAATAGAAAAATTTGGATACTTGAAATATTCCTCTGTAAAAGTCTATTACACATAAATGTGTTATGTGATTGTTGAGTATTTTTCTGATTTGAGCATATAAAAGAATGGTATTAGATATAGAATCTTTAAAAGCAAATAAAATGTGGACTGATAACTTGCTTTAGATTTAAAGTGCTCAACTGTCCTTGCACTTAGATGTAAGCTAGTCAAACATTAAATCAACCAAATGTAGATTTAACATAAAGCTCATCGATGACACTCAGTGGTGAAATAACTACATCATAAAATAACTGAAGTTGAGTATGTGGATCACTTTAATTTGACTTATTGACTGGTTAACTTATGTGTGAAATTTTCGAAAGTCAAATAAATAACAGTAAAATATCAAATCCATAGCAATGCATATTACTTAACCCGTTAAATCATGCAACACCACCAGCTTATAGCAACATTTACAGATTTATATAATTATTTTTTCAGAATAATGAACGTTTAATGTAATTTTTGCTCGATCACTAGTAACTTTTGACATTGCATTTCTTAAATCACTTTTATTAAAAATCCAGTTTTCATTTATGCATACACTGGAGATTGTAATTATTCACATTATCATTTGCTATTTATTGAAGAAATTATACATATGTTTATATTATTTCAAATGGACACAAAAAATATCAAGTTATGATTAACTTTTAAAATCGTATAAAAACTACAAACAACCTATCTTATTATGATTGTCAAACAAGTACAATGGCATTAAACACCATTTTATCCATGTATACATGAAGGAATAAATATTACTGCTTTCATCAAAAAACAAATCATAGCACTTAAAATTCCATTTATATATGTTTTTTCCATTTTTTGCTTTGATACATCATCAAGTGTTTTAAAATTTTTACCTGCTTTTTCGCCACTTATCGGTCTTTTTTTTACAATGCGTTTTACTACATTATTTGCATTTAAATAGAAACAAGATGACACATGGATGTGATTATTACCTTATTATCGCACACATACGCACACACGCAAAGATATTTAGCGATAATAAAGCAACCGATAATGAAGAAGGTTGATATGATGATGATGACGACAACGATGATAACAACAGTAATAACTGAACACAATTATACAATTAGACAATTGTAAATGTAAAATACACATACAGGTGGATATATAAATGCTCTATATCAACTAAAAGATCACCTGTTATTTGTCTGTTTGTAAGTCATATTTTCTTTTAAAAATTTTAGGTCAACGAAAGCAGTTTCTCTATTTCTGAAAAAAGACGAAGAGGAGTAAGGGAAAGAGGTAAGAGAGAATAAACTAACACATAACTTTTAGATAAATTTTATTATATCCTAATCTTGTGTATTCTGTTTAATTAATTATTTTTGAAAGAATAATAACAAAGTAATTAAAAACAAACGATTATATTTTTAAGAGGAATTTCTACTTTTGCATAATCGTTGTTTGAAATTAATGATAAATACAAGCTGAATTACTTTTATTATAAGCAATAAACATTCATAACATTTATGCAAAATATATAAACTTTAACTAGCAGTGGAACACATATTTCGTCTTATTTGGGATTGGTCACCTGAATATATTTCCATTCCATTGTCGGTGCTCACGTCAACGGTAGAAATCAGCATTTTTAACTTTAAACGCCTATCGCATTATCCATTGGGCCACTAAATTCAGACAGTCATTAGCTTGCCTAACAAGTACCTTTTTTATTTCTATTTCATTAACTACACAGTAATCATCAACATTTAAATAAAAATTCTGACTTAAGATTTAAAGAATAACATGAAACTAATGATTTTTATGATTATCCCAACTATTACATACGATCTAACCTAATTCATAAAGAAAACATTCTAATAAAAAACAAAACAATGATTGTTTTCGGAACTTAATAATTATTTATTTATTTAATTGCAATTGACATAAAGTCAAGATAATTATTGCACTTCTTATCATTAGGAAAGAAAAAATCACATCAGTTAACTGACACCTCTTTGTAAACCACAATGGGAGATCATGTTCAAATAAATAATGATGCTTATCATAATGTTTATATAGTTTATTCTTTATATAAGGATAAGTATTTATAGTTCAATGGCGTTACCGTTAGCTGATGTTGAACTCATATGATGTCTTTTAGTATTACTATTATTATCGCTATCAGCATCCTTAGGAGACCACAGGTTATCTACTTTTTCAATAACGAGTGGTGGCACATTAGTCCAAGGATTTTCGAAATAACTTTTGCGTTATTTTCACTGAAACGCTGATTATCACTTTCAGTTTGTTTATTTTACTATATATATATATATATATATATATATATATATATATATATATATATATATATATATATATATATATATATATATATATATATATATATATATATATAAAGCTGGTAACCGATTTATGGAGTAATATCTGTATTTGTTACAGGTCTCAACTACTCATGACGTTTCTCAGTAGTTTATATAAAAAGTAGTATTTCTATCTAAACTGATCATTTAAAGACAGTTAATATAATCATAAGACTAATTGTGTTAAAGTATATCAGCTGAAATTTCCTTAAAATCAACTGTGAAGCCTTTAGAGTTATCAATAATTATGTATTACTTACTTAGGTCCCTTATCGCTCGTGGAGGAGCATAAACCTCCCACCAAGATTCTCCGATCGACTGTATCCTGCACTTTCATTTCCAGTTGTTTCCAGCTACCGTTCATTCTTTTACTGCTTGTTTCAGATTGTCGACGCACTGTTTCTTGGTTTTCTTTTCCTTCTCCATTCAGGATTCAAGTTAGCACTTTCCTCGTGATTCAGTCTGATAATTCCGCAATGTATGTCCTATCCACCTACAGCATTTACCCTGATTTACTTTTCAGCTGGAAGTTGGTCTGTTTTCTGCCACAGTGGTTTGTTACTGATGCTATTAATATATTGTTAATGATTATCTTGCGTAGACAATTGTTTACAAACACTTCTACTTTTTCGATAATGGTTCTAGAAGTTCTCGAATTTTCTGCTCTGTACAGTTGTCTTGAGTTCCACATATTCTTCAATTGTAGGAATGTTGTACTTGCCTTGCCGATCAATATCATCTTATCTGCATCGAATCTTCCTTCTTTATCAATGCTGCTGCCCAGGTACTTAACTCCACATCTTCCAGTGTTTCTCCATCAAGCGTGATTTGGTTAATGCTCTCTTTATTGTATTTCAGGATCTTGTTTTTCCCCTTTGTGTACGTTGAGGCCTACTGTTGCAAACCCTGCTGCTACACTGACTGCCTTCACCTACATTTGTTGGTGTATATGGGATAGAAAAACTAGATCATCTGCGAAGTCCGAATTGTCTATTTGAATTTAAGCTCTCCATTATATTCCGTACTTTCCCTGATATATGGAGGTCTTCATAATTCATTCCACTACCAGAAGAGAAAGGGCGAGAATGAGCAGCTCTGTTTGACACCAGTCTTCACTTGGAATGCTTCTGTGGGCTGCCCATTACATACGTATAGTAATGATTTTTAATTTCAGCCTTTAGCAGTCTCATATGCAACAGAAAAACAACACGGAGACTACACTCTGTCAATTATATTTCTGCAACGGTTTGGAAGAAAAATTCAAATTGAACTAAAACATAATAATTCAACGGTAATCAAGCCATCATCATAACAGACGACTTTATCCAAAAATGCATTTTTATAAATATGAAGTTTAAATAAGAAACAATACTGATTCTTTTTGTATTTCAATCTATGTCAGTTTCTGTAAAAAAAAGATGAAAACTGCCTTGATGAGAAATGCCAACTAGCGTGAAACCAAGTTCCAAAGTATCCTGACGACTACATCTAACCAACACTGAGTCGTTTATTAAATTAATGCTTATTTAAGACAAATCGATTGTAATAGCCTTGATTTTTATAATTAATTTAAACATATATAAAGATGAAAATATTGGGTACATAGGAAATATTCTTCTATATTATTTTATTCACTGAAATACATTAGAATAAATTATTAAGTTCAAAAACGTATTTCGTCAATATATATATATATATATATATATATATATATATATATATATATATATATATATATATATATATATATATAGCAACATACACATCTATGTATATATATATTCAGAAGAAAACATTAAACATGCTATAATCAAAATTCCATTCTATGTACGTGTTTCCTTTTTTAATCCAACAAACGCATTTACGTGTACACAGATACACGCATACAAACATCACTAAAACAAATGAAAATGAATGAACATACAAAATCCACTGATATTATATTTCTATTCTTAGTGAAGAAAAGAAAAGAATTATTATGCATGAAATAAGGTGAATTCATTTACTGAACTAAATTCTTATATTCGGGTATTATTATTATTCGAAGAATATGGAAATGTACAAAATAGAAAATAATGACTTGTAGGAATTAACCTTTGATATTTACATTGAACACTGAATTAAGGAATATGCATATTTGAATAAACATTTTTTTTAAATAAGGAGAATAGTACTTTAAATTAAAATCTTTCCATTACAGATAAACTACGGATTATTTTTTTACGAAAATTTGTAATCAGAGTACATATAAATGTAAATTTGACATCACAGTAAACTTTCTTAATATTGTTTGTTTTATTAATATCAAAATAAGTGAGAACCATAGATTATAATTAATTGGACATGCTGATGTCCAAAGGAAAAATATTATTACGCCAGAGAGTTAAACATAATATTATTGAAGCTTACAGAAGATGATGATATTTTCATATCACAAGTGATTAAAATTAAAAAATAAAGATCATTGTATCCTGGCTAAGTGGCTAAACGATATCCAGCCTGTCGTGTAGCTCATAAGTTTTATCATTACTGTACCTTACTAAATATTATCAAATTAGGATTAGAAAAAAGCATTGTGTCGATATGTTTGACATGATCATCCACGATGAATCTCATGAATACGAAACTTACTTTTATTTTCATAATGAATACTTAGACTATTTGTAGCAAGCCTAGAAGTCACCCTGATATTTTACATGTATGAATGATGACAAGACTATTTAAAACTACTCCACAAACTATTTCCTTTACATAAATCATACACATGTGATTAAAGAGTTTAAAAATAGAAGAAATAGTACAATAATTCAACTAATTATTATATAGTAAATTATGTATTTAACAAAAAATTCTATAAAAAAAGTCATGTAAATATTATTAGCTTAATATGACATTATAATTTGTTGTTTCATCAATGCGGCAAACTTTTCCAAATATAATTTACACTAGAATTACAAAACTATAATCAAAAATGCATTGTTGAACAATTAGTAATAAATGTCATTCTCAATTAAATAAATTTCATTTAAATGTACAAAAATTCGAAAGGAAAACACAATTTTGCACATTAATTTAATGGTATACAAAATAACATGGATAAATCGTAGCTGACTACATATGTGAATAATATGATAAGAGAGTATGTGTTGTAGACATTTTGGTAAACCTATCACATGGTGATTCACTTATTGTAAGCTCAATTATAACACAAGTATTCGTTTTATTTTAGTTTGATTTGATATAAATTAGAATTGAAAATGTCCTACAAGCAGTATCAGAAAAACTGTCGTACACAAAGAATAATGATTCATTTTTAATACCTTGACTGAAACAATTTACTCTGACAACTTGGTTGTGAAATCTAATTACATGTAGTAGTGAGATCAGAAAATAAAGTTGTTGACAAAAATGTAACATAATTTAGGTTCTAATGTGATGGAGAAAAATGGGTAGTTTGGGTTCAAATGAAATTTCATACTGCCAAACTATATTTATTCAGAAAGAGCCAAATAAAATTAAGTCGCAGATGAAAGTCATTTCATTTCGTGGTCATAAGATGAATAAAATCAAGTCATCTTAAATGGTCTATTGTACTTCATAATATCTGCACAACAAGGTTAACTATCACATGAAGATTTAACCGCTTTGTTCAAAAGACTTCCTATATATTGATGACGGCCCATTGTCCACAAAATATGATAAACCACTAAGTTGTGAATTCTCAGGCCCCTCCTAAAGTGTCATGCTTTCAAAGTTTCAATTTTTACATTTACGTTTCAGTCATGCAAATCGAGAGGATGTACACTTTTTCATGTACCCTCATTACAAAAATAAAGTGTTTGGTTTCAGTTCTCGAACAAAGTGATGTTATACTCTGTTAGAAACTTAGAGAAAAAACAATCAGATGATAATCGTATCTATTAGATTTTTGAAATTTCTCTGATAAAATTTACTTATGGGGAAGAAAACTATCAAAGCTATGAATAGTGATTATGCAATAAGAAATGTGGAATCAAAACTTCAAAACAGATTTGTTTTTAATTGCTATTTTACGAGCTGTTTATGAACAAATTTTGTGAAAAGCAAATGTATATTAAAAATAAATAAACAAATTTTAAATTTACTGAATCTTTGCTAACAAAAATGTGATAATCATCAAAACAAATAATGATTGAATCACTGAAACATCCTTTCAATTCATAAAATTTCTAAGTATCATCGATAAAATGACTAGATTGAAACAACAAAAAAAGCAATAACTATTCACTTAGAAAGTGATCTGATAAACGTAAACTAAACATCATACTAAGTGAATAATTCACTACAGTTAAAACAGTAATTATTGGTAATAAGACCATTATTATCATAAATTGAAATCATATGAAAATAAAATAAAAACAGGGCATCTAAGATGCGAAGACAAACCAAGTTGTATGAAAATACATAATTAAGATATGCAAAGTTGTGTATATTATACATCAAGCTATTGAGAAGTACTTAAAGATTGGTTTTCACCATCTTTTAGATTAGTAAGAATTAGTATAGTTCATATAGATTTCTCTCTCTTATTATCGGTGTTTCTTTGTTACCTGATTTATGTATTTTATGACTTCAGATCACATTCTAAATGTGAGAGCTGGCGATGCGATATGGTTGCCTAAACCGATGTCAGTGAAGCGAATTTCAAACTTAACAAATTCGTGAATGAAAATCAAATGCCTTAGATACTGAGCCACCACTCTACTTGGCTGTCAGTCAGTCAGTCAGTAACAACGTAGAACTTCGTACGTACGTACGTCAGTTCGAGTTGCCACACCACATTAGCACAGAGATGCAGTGGTCGATTCAAATCTCGTAGTGGTAGACGTAATAAGAGTATAAGCAGTAATCGGGAAAATTAGTGTTTGGAGATGTTATTCAAAGAGTATAATCCAGTGAAATAAATTTGGGAAGAGTAAAAATGGGACATGAAGAATTCAGAAGTTTAGAATTTGGGAGAACACAGAGAGTGGATGCACCTGCGCCATTGCAAACGATTTTGAGCCATGTCATTCAGGGTCTCTAACCATCGGTTGCTATCATCTCGCGGTCCCCAATCAGGTAGTCTACACCTACCAACATCACTCAGTCCACTTGTCAGTGATTTCATGGACTCGTGCCATGTTTTGGTCTGGCCGCCCCTAGCTTTCTTCCAACCTACTCCTATACCACTGAACATCGCACGTCGAGGCAGTCGGTCGTTGGGCATACGTAACACGTGTTCCAGCCATCTCAACTGGTGAAGTTTCACTACGTCATCAATTGATTTGCCATCCTTACCTAGTACCCGTTTCCTAACAACTGCGTTACTTACTCGATAGTTCCAGGATATACGAGCAATATTTCAAAGACACCTATGATCAAATACTAGTAACCTACGAATATCCTCTACTCTTACCGGCCATGTTTCACTGCCATAAAGTAGGACGGGTGTCAATGCAACCCAATCCTGAAGCAACATTTTGCATTTCGAGGGGGAGAATCGCATCCCGAACATGCTTGCATTGTTGCTTAGAGTGGTCAGAAGACTCTGCATTTTGTCAGCGTCTTCACCAAATAAAACTATGTCATCAGCATATTCTAAGTCAACAAGTGAACCTCCCGGTAGAAGTTCAACCCCTGGAAATTTAGATGAGGAGAGTGTTATCTCTAAAAGTACGTCGACCACAAAGTTGAACAAGAATGGGGAGAGTGGACAGCCCTGACGAACACCACTTGAGGTAATCAATTCTGATGACAGTTCGCCATAAGCTCTCACTCTACCAGTTGTGTTCGAGTAGAGAGCCTTTATAAGGTTAATGTACTTCTTTGGTACTCCTTTCAGTGACAAACACTGCCATAGAACCTCACGATCAACAGAGTCGAATGCCGCCTTAAGGTCGAGAAATACTACCATTGTGGGGCGTCTGAATGTGTGTCTGTGTTCTAGAACCTGACGTAGTGTGAATATCTGATCTATACAACCACGTCCAGGTCGAAAACCAGCCTGGTTTTCTCTAGTCTGCTCTTCACGAGCTTTGATTAGGCGTCGAAGTATTATTGAAGCTAATATTTTAGACACTATATTAGTCAAACTGATTCCTCTGTGATTGTCACAAGAGGACTTTTGTCCTTTCTTATAGACTGGCACAATCAGTGATTGAGACCAGTCAGATGGGATTACGTCCAGTTCCCAAATTCTACCTAAGACCTCAGTTAATCTCATTGCTAATACTGGACCACCATCCTTAAAAATCTCAGGAGTAAACCTGTCAGGGCCTGCTGCTCTCCCTCGTTTCAGATTTCCTATGGCTTTTTCAACTTCGTAAAGAGACGGAGGACCTACATTAACTTGCCATTCAGGTTGACTGGAGATCGTGGGAAACCGAAGTGTGGCTGAAGGCCAGTTGAACTGATCCCTAAAGTGTTCTGCCCATCGATCCAATCTCCTGGATTGAGAATGAATAATATGTCCATCTTTCTCTGAGATTGTTTCGCTAACGGTCGGGTTCCTAATTCCGGTTTCCTTAACGAGTCTGAACAATTGTCTGCTATTACCTATTGCCGCTGCCTTTTCCATCTCTCTTGCTTTCGCTACCCACCACTGTTCGCGATCATTGCGTAGACTTCTTGTCAGCTTGCGCTTAAGCTGACTCCGCTCTTCATTATGTTCAGAGCCAGGTGGAATGAGTTTCCGAGCATCTATCAGTGCGATAGATGCTGCTGAGATCCAGTGTTGCTCCCTAACCTTCTGGTTTACCGCAGATATCACTGCTGTTTCCACAGCTTTTCGGATATCATTCCATGCTGCATCGGGTGGGCATCACATACATGGCTGCCTAACTGTTTTCCTAGTTGTTCCTGAAATATACTCTTAGCTTGACTATCATTAAGTAGGCCCTAAGAGGTTTCCTTGCAGCGTCTTTCCTACGTCCAGTAAGACGCAAGCAAATACGCGCTCGCACTAGAGCATGATCTGAATCTAGGCATGTGCTCCAGAATGAGCGACAGTCTTCTATCGAGCCCCTCCATCGGTGGCTGATAGCGATGTGATCTATTTGGGTCCAACGTTGGGACGAATTAGGGGGTCGCCATGTTAAAAGATGTTTTTCCTTATGCTTAAAGTTAGTATTTGCAAGGAACAGGCGGTTATCTGAGCATAGCTGCAACAGACGGTCGCCATTATCTGTTCTTTGAGCCACGACACCATAAGATCCACCTAGGTGTCTTTCCCTATCGCTTAGTTTACCTACTTGAGCATTAAAGTCACCGGCCACTATTACTACATCCGAGCGCTTAGCTTTTCGGAGAAGGTCCGAAAGCTTTCTGTAAAACTCATCTTTTACATCATCTGAGCTGCAGTCAGTGGGAGAATAGGCAGAGACGACGAAGAGGCAACGACGAGTGTCCCTATCTTTCCGGATTCTTACTGTTCCGTTCAGTCGGACAGCGCACAAACGACTGTCTACTGGGATCCACTCTAAGAGAGCTAGTTCTGCCCTAGGACTCAATGCTATACCTACGCCGGCGAGGCCACGGGAAGCAGAATCAGGGCTTCCAGATACACGAAGCGTAAATCGAGTCGGTTCTTTATTTTGGCATGGTGAGGTCAAATGAATGACGCTACTCGGATCCTGTATGCGCGTTTCGGAGACGCAGCACACATCGATGGCGCGAGATTCTAAAGTTTTAGCTAAGGAAGCCTGCTGTCCTATTTGGCAAAGTGTTCGTACGTTAAAAGCTCCTACGTGTAGTTTAGAGCGTGGTTTCAGGAGACCAGGAATGGCGTTCCACGTACTCGAATCGTTTGCCCTAGCGGTGCGAGGTGATAAAGAGACGTGAGGAGGGTTAGTCATGGAGATAAGAGAGGTATTAGGAGGTGTAGGAAGGATTTGAATGTGACCACCTTGGTCTCTTGTGCTGTTACGGGTATGAGGGCTGATGTCACTTCCCGGCTGCCCACACCGTGGAAGGGTATTTCTTGAGGAACCTGAAAAGGAAATTGGATTAGTGTTGGTCTTGACGACCTGGGAGCGTGACCGCAGAGCCCAAGGGACAACTGCTTTTTTGTGGAAGGTTTTTGACGTGTTAGCTCCGTTCTTCAAAGGGCCTTACCGCCGGAGACGGAAATCCGTGAGGTAAGGTGAGGTGTGACATTTTTAGGGTCGACCTTTTCTAACCCCACCCCTCCTTGTGGGAAGGCAGCATCGCTGTCATGCTGGTTGTCCGAGGGAAACACCTTACTGCTGTCACACCTCTCTACAGTCAGCAGTACGACTTCGCCCTCAGACCTTGAGTTGCTGCTTTTAGTCTTACCGTTCTCCAATCGACCTGCCTGGCATGGTAGAACCTACAGGAACATATGTTCCAGCCAATATAGCTCGGTTGGGTCATCACGATAGGCAAGCCCGACCACCGCGTCAAGGTAGCAGCTACGGTCGGGCTCTACTTAGCAGCACTTACTAAGATAAATACGGAAATGAAGTTTCACAAACGTCCGGAAATCTTATAAAAGAAGCATTAACAATGCATGAGAAGGTAACGGACTGGATAAAAATGGCTTATAGCAGCATGAACGCAGTAATTTAACAAAGATGGACTAAAGCAACACAACAGAAGTCTATTATTAAGGAAAAATTTTGATTATTTTACTAACCAATTGAACCAACTGATTGATTGCGCAGATTTTTAGAACCAGTGATTATTTAGGTTTATTTTTATGTATTCAAAGATAAAATCACCGCTAGCCACAAACCTAAATCATACACTTCATTTATAAAAGACAATGTTGATAATCAACAAAAAATTAAATGATGCACTTTTATGAATATGTTCCAAAGTCAATTTGAATCACTTGTGCTAAACAGAACATTTAATTATCATTAACAAATTTGCAAGAAGAATTACACTGTTAATTACAACAGTATCTCATACTGTACTTGTTAATTATCGAAAAAATTAATTTGGTAAAATGTAAAGGAAGAACTAGTTTTTAGGATTTCATAAGCTCTAAGTTGTATGCAAATATACAATTTCAATTCATTTGTTCTGGAAAACTTGAAATACTTCAACAAGTAGACAAGCTTTTATTTATTTAGATTGACGAACGTTATGGATGACGAACAAATGAAATTATATCCATCGATGCGAAAAATCCTTAAAAAGTTTTAATATCTTGATAATTAAGTTTGACAATATTCTCTTTATCAAACATGATATTTTCGCACAGTAATTTTTCAGTTAAGATAAAATATGGAAATTATGCGAATCTTAATAGTTGAATTCCTGAGTCGATATAAGCTAGATCACCATTGAAAACTTTAAGGCACTGGAAGGCCGTTTTGTCCTAGAATATAAGTCCTTAGAGATGAACATCCACCACTCCGAACGTGTCACTTAAACCCGGGACCTTTGTTTTTGCGCGCGAACCCTTAACCTCTGGACCACTGAGCCGGCATTCGAGCGCAAGACCAAAGGTTCTGGGCTTGAGTCCCGAGTGAGGGATCGTGGATGCGCACTGCTGAGGAGTCCCACACTAGGGCGAAACGGTCGCCCATTGCTTTCAGGTTTTCGATGATGATGTAGATTAGACCGACTCATAAATTCAACTATTAAAATTACTACAATCTCCAGAAATCCTCATTCTGATAATTACATAAATACCATTAACTCATCATATTTTACAATATGTTTCATTACTATGATTAAATTGTTTATTCTTTCCCCATTTTACAGTGACCTGGTATTTTAACCGTTAAATGTAATTATTCCTCTATAATACATTTTTCACATAAGACAATCAAAAACACATTTCAGATGATTTCTCAGTTTTATCTGAACTTTGATAATACCAGTTATACTATGTTATCGATTTCCTTTCAGTTGTAAGGCATTCGAAATGCTTCATTAATTGAGCTGGTAAAATAAACATAAAAATACAAAGTTAGCAATTTTTCAAACTGTCCCCTAAACATAAGTGATACATTTTCATTGATAAACTACAATTGAAAATGACAAGTGAAAGGAAAAATTCTCTTACCGTTTTGTATATTATTATTATTACTAGTACTAGTATTATTCTCATTTGTATCACTATAATTTCCACTGATGACATTTTGTCCTCTCCATTTTCTTCTATTATCACATGAAGATGATGATGGTGATGACAATGTGGCTGTAATTGCTCCTGATGTTGACTGATTTATGGTTGTTTCATTAAGTTGATCGTCTACAGATGATGCTGTATGAATTGGTGTTTGTTTATTTGGTGAATGTTGTGGTGTTTGTGTACGACTGGGTAAATCAGCTAAACAATTTGTGACCATATGAACTAATGCTTTACCATCATCTGATAAAGCTGCATGAAATTGAAAAATCAATAAACTTCCAACACCTGATGAACCAGAACGTCGACATACAAATGAATTTAAATTTCTCTTACTATTATTATTATTATTAGCAGCATATGTCTGATTATAATTATTTATTAAACACTTTTTTGTTTTATTCAATTTTTCTCTATTATTATTCATAGGTTTACGACTAGAATGTGATGTTTTGCATGTGTTAGATTCATCAGAATCAGCATCACTTTCAATATCTGACTGTTCTGTTGTTTCATCACAATCATTCTATATATTAAGAGAAAGTACAAAACAAACTTATTTTAAAAGAAATGGACTACTTTTAAATGTAAACTTAAAATTAGAAGATCTCAAATGTATTAAATAAAATATACAATATAGTCAGTCTTTCATAATATTTGATTGCAGAGTAATGCAACGTAGAGTCAAATTGAGCATAGTGAATAAAATTATTCAATTGTTTACATTTTTAGTATACTATTTAATTATAAAGGTTAGTACGATTTAGTACAAACCATTGTTAATATTTTGAGATAGAAGTTCGACTGAATTTGAATAATCACAAAATATTCTGTAAACTGTAAGTCATTCTAGTGAGAGTTAATTTTTCTGACACATTTATACAACTAACATTTATTGTTTTAATTGAAGAGAGGATTATTCATTTTAAATAAATCTAGAAGACTAACAAAGATTTAAAATGATAAAAAGTGTAAAACTAATAGTTTACATGATACAAACAAATAACTACATAAACTAATTGGAGAGAATCAATAAACTTATTCGCTTATGTTATTAACATTGTTATTATCGATCTACTTGAGTGAACATAATGAGTAAAAAACACCATTGGACAAAAGGTGGAAATTAAATATTCTGTATAATGAGGGATTTAATTGAGGAAATAATTTCCTTGTATCCTGGATCATGTATGAAAAAAAAACCAACACTATTTTGTTCTAAATAAGAACTTTCGTCTAAATTTGAACGAATAGTTTCACAATATTTGGGCGCCGAGTTAATTTGAGACATTAAAAAGAAGAATATATTTGTAAAATCTCAGCGAATGAATTTTGAGTAAATCCAACGTTTCGCCTGGCAATCTGGTCCAAGCTTTTTCAAGGAAAATATAATCAAACAACAAAATTATCGATAATTTTGTTGTTTGATTATATTTTCCTTGAAAAAGCTTGGACCAGATTGCCAGGCGAAACGTTGGATTTACTCAAAATTCATTCGCTGAGATTTTACAAATATATTCTTCTTTTTAATGACTATTTTGTTCTGTTTGATTTTCTCAAAGTGTTTAATTGAATTAACATGTATATTTGAAAATGTTTTTAAAATAAAATAATCAAAATTTTCAACCTTAAAATAGCATATGACAGAAGTGGAAATATGATCCAAGTTTATTGAAAGCATTTTCGAAAATAATGTCATTCTGTCTATAAACTTTAAAAAGAAATTATATTCAAATCTTTCAAACAAAGTGTCAATTATTGAGACGTAGAAAATCTTTAACAGGAAACAAAGATTTATGTAAACATGTGTAAATATCAATTTGCTAGATACAAATGATGACTAATGGTCATTTGTAATATTATTCAGTATATATAGTTAGGTATATACATGCTACAACAAGAATGTCGAAATTATTAACTCATCATCATGTCTTTATCAACGTCTTATCACCATATCAATTAAGTTTAACTGAAATACACACGAAAAAAATATACAAACTTATAGTATTCTAATTTTTTCTCCGTGGATAATGTATGATCGAGAAAAACGTTTTCAACTACATTAAGTAGTAATAATAACAGTGAACACTATCAATAAAATTAAACAATTTCCCAAAAATAAGTTAAGACTGAACATATTAATTAATATACGATTAATATGACGGAATCAAAAATGATGATGCAGTAAAAAGTAGGCATTATAAGCTATATATATATATATATATATATATATATATATATATATATATATATATATATATATATATATATATCAAATGAATGATACATTATACAAAACACCATGTAGCTTTTCAGTAAGCAGAACTTTGATAGTTTTCTTATTACGTAAATAAGATGATCCTGATGCTTTAAAAGACTGTTGTAAAATATAGATAATGTATATTACTGTTTCATGAGTTCAAACTGAATACTCAAAGCACATTTTTTTATTATCTTTACCGAAGAAACTGTTTCTGTTCCTTGATTTACTTGTATGCAATTACTGGATCAAAGTGTACAATATTTCGAGCAATCTGCAGACTTAGTAACCAGTTAATACTATTTTTCAAGAAAAAGAGAATTCAGTGAAGAAAACTTTCTTTTCGACAAATCCACTTACTTAAGCTGTACATTCGTATATATAGTTATTTGGAAAATATATGTCTATAGGAGGATAGGAAAGATTGCATCACAAAAATGGATCCGAGAATAAATAACAAATGAGGTTACGTACTAATCATATAAGCCTAACAACATAGTTTTCTGATATTAACGGAATCTAAAAATGTTATTGATTGTCTCATCTAAATGATAAATGAAATAAATAATTATCGTTTAGAATATTTAAATATAAAAAAACAAACCCAGATAATTGATATCAGTGGGGTCTATTTATTTAAATCATTAAACAAGGTAGAACAAATCTGTATATGTTTATGACTTATTAGCAAGTTTTATGATTAATCGTTTGTTAATTCAATTACTTGTATTACTTCTGATTTCGTCTTTCCACTACCTAATTAAAATATTTTCAAAGAAAAACTAGTTTTTCGTGAATTTTTCCTTCCTTTACTTTCCTTGTTATTTGTTTCTCAATTCTGATTATACATCCAAAGAATCTGACTTAAAGACAGACAGGAAACTAAAAGACGAATAGAATATGTTGTTTTCTTTCTAATGACAGAGGAGATTATGGAAACTTCACAGTATTAACTTGAAATTGTCGATGTATTGTGCTCAGGAGTAAAATGAGAAATAAAAATATTTTACCAAAGGAATATACTTGGTTTGAATATATTTTTATGGTGTTTGGATAGCACTTTTCAAAATATGTTTGACAGAAATTGAAAAAGAATTTTTATGATCAAGTAACTTAATTATTTGACTAACTATCTATATACTCTTAACAGAACATATTTTACTGAACATTATACATAATAAAATACTTCTATGGCATTAGTATTGTATAATTTACTTACCGCATTTTGATTACTTTGGTCTTCCTCTTTTTCGCATCCTTCCAGGATTCCAAGTTAGCACTTGCCTCGTGATGGAGTCTGATGATTTTCGTGATGTATTTCTTACCCACCTCCGACGTCTTTCCCTAATTTCCTCTTCAGTTAAAAGTTGGTTTGTTCTCTCCCACAATAGGCTGTTACTGATGGTATCTGGCCAACGGACATTAAGTGTCTTGTGTAGACAATTATTTATGAATACTTTTACCTTTTCGATGATAGTTGTGATAGTTCTTTAAGTTTCAGATCCACACAGCAGAATTGTCTTAACGTTCGTATTGAAGACTCTGACTTTGAAATTGATTGACAGTTGTTTTGAGTTCCATACGTTCTTCAACTGTAGGAATGCTGCACTTGCTTTGTCAATCCTCGCCTTTACGTCTGCATCTGATCCTCCCTGTTCATCAATGATGCTACCCAGGTACGTGAAAGATTCCACATCTTCCACAGCTTCTCCACCAAGTTTGATTGGGTCGGTGTTCGCTGTATTGCATGTGAGGATCCTGCTTTTTTCCTTTGTGCATGTTGAGGCCTACTGATGCAGATGCTGCTGCTACACTAGTTGTCTTCATCTGCACTGTTTCGTGTGTATGGGTCATCTGAGAAGTCCAAATCTTCTAATTGATTCCGAGTTATCTATTGCATTCCGTGCATTCCCTCGGATGTCGAGGTTTTCATGATCCAGTCGACCAACAGAAGAAACAGAAAGGGGGAGTAATCAGCATTGTCTGGCTCCGGTCCTCACTTGGAGTGCATCTATCAGCTGTCCTCCAAGCACGACTTTACAGTTTAGTCAACCGTATGAATTCTGCTACACACTACGTAGTGACAATCAAGGTTCCATAAGGTTTTCCTATCCATATTGTCAAACACAGTCTAATAGTCAAGGAAATTGATGTGTAGTGACGAGTTCCATTCAGTTGATTGTTCAACAATGATCCGTAGTGTTGCGATTTGGTCATTGCTCGACCAATCCTCACGGAATCCGGTCTGTTGACCTCGAAGTTGGGCATCTACTGAGTCTGTCATCCAGTACAGCAACACTTTATTGAAAAAGTTTCCTGGCACTGACAGTAGTATGATTCCTCTATAGTTCTCACATTTGCTCTGATCTCCTATCTTTGGTATCTTGATAAAGTGTCCTTCTTTCTAGTTTATCGGGACTTGTCCTTCCTCCCAAATCTTTCTGAATAGAATGTGAAGCAAACTTGCAGTTACTTCCATGTCTGACTTCAGAGCTTCAGCTTGTATATTCTCAAGTCCTGTTGCTTTCCCACTCTTGATTTATCTGATGGCCATACTGATTTCTTCCATCGTTGGTGGGGCGACATCTATAGGAAGATCACCACATTTTGATATCAAGGAATAAATTGGGATTAGCACTTAGGATCCTACAACTGAGACACAACATACTAGATATTTGATTGACTACACATTAGATATTAGACTCAACAGACTATGTACTAGATAACTAGATGGATCATAATACTCAATGACATCAAATCAGACAAAGTCTGCCTAAAGATTAAGAGCCAAACTTTGAATAAGAGCAAGTAGTCAACACTGAATGAACCTACAATCATAATATAATCTATCATATTTACTGCGTCTGCATATGTCTATCTTTGCTTATCGACCAATCACATCTTTTTGCTGACATGCAACTTAGTATATGGGCTTTGCTGTTTCTAGCTTGTTCAAGCCAATTACCAGTGTAACCATCTACAAAATGAGATGTGTGGCTAACCATCTTTTTTAAATGTTCAACAGAAGTCCGAATCTTGCATCTACGAGCATTTAGTAAGTGATTTCTACTGGGGATTTCGTTTCAGTCATCTAAAATCATCTACACATGTCTTCGTCTATGAACATGGAATTGTAGCTCATCTCATCTCACCAGATGATATAAGCAAAAAAATCGAAAACTGAAGCTTGAAATGAAATCCCCAGGAAAACGTTATGATCTTATACGCAACACTCACTAAGTGAATAGAAAAACGCCCCGAAAATGCTTGACGCTGCACGCATATTAAACATTCAGAAACGAAAAGCGACACGTATCTTATCTTAAAACTTTACAAGACACTGTTAATGTAATAGATTCTTTTTTAATATTAAAACAGTCGTAATTAAATAATTGGGTTTATGAATTTAAAATGAGGCGGAAAGTTTTATTGCAAACCAGAAATGAGCTATAATTGAAAGAAGTTATTTACCGCACATCTATAAAAAATAAGATTTGGTTTCACTTTAAAAAGGTAATCAGTACAATAATCTTAGCTCACAGAACAATCAATTTCAATTTGTCACTAAACCATCGTAACTCCGCCTGGAGATCCTCTGCGGGCTACTGATGGCCCCAAGCCCGGAAAAAGGAGGAGGGTTGGACATGGCGTTAGCGATCTCATCCCGTAGAAAACTAACTCGCTAAAAAATACTAACTAGAAAAAATTATTCAAACCATTTAAACTCTGCCCGGTGAATCAGAAGGTCTTCATTTAGAATAGTTATGACGCCTCACGATGAAAGCAGAGTTCTTTAGAAAGCCACGAGGCCGATGCCACTTCTGACAACCAAGGCAACCATTTATTTAGGTACATGGAATGCTTGTACAATGTGGGAGACTGGGAGAGTCTTAGAAATTGCTGCAGAAATGAGAAGAAACAACCTGGAGGTGCTTGGAATCAGTGAAACACATTGGACGCAAGTTGGACAATAACGACTAGCTTCAGGGGAGCTTCTGAAAATGCCCCACATACACAAGGAGTTGGATTGATGCTGTCCAAACAAGCACAAAATACACTTATAGGATGAGAATCTCATGGACCAAGGATCATCAAAGCCTCCTCCAAAACAAAGAAAGAGGGCATTTCAATGAACATCATCCAATGTTATACGTCTACCAACGACCACAATGAAGACGTTAAAGATCAATTCTACGACAGGCTGCAGCCAATCGTCGAGAAGTGCCCAACAAAAGACCTGACCATTCTGATGGGAGATTTAAATGTCAAGGTTGGAATGGACAACACCGGATAAGAAGATATCATGGGAGGACATGGACTGGGAGAAAGGAACGAAGATGGTGAGAGATTTCCAAACCTATTTGTCTTCAATAAACTGGTCATAGGCGGCACCATATTCCCACATAAACGCATTCACAAAACCACATGGACTTCACCGGACCACACTACGCGAAACCAAATCGACCATATCTGCATCAATAAATAGTTCAGGAGGACGATGGAGGATGTGAGAACCAAGAGAGGAGCTGATATAGCATCAGATCATCATTTGCTGGTCGCCAAGATGAAATCGAAATCCAAGAAGCACTGAACAACAGGGCGGACAACATCACAAAATTTAAATAAGGCTTTTCTTCGGGATACTGACAAACTCATCAAATTCAAGATAGTCCTCAGCAATAAATTCCGGGCAGTTCATGATCTACTCAATGGAGAGGAGACTACTATGGAGAGCAACTGAAAAGGGATAAAAGAGGCGATCACTTCAACATGTCATGAGGTTCTGGGTCACAAGAAGCACCATCACAAGGAATGGATCACTATTGATACACTTGATATAATTCAAGAAAGAAGGAACAAGAGGGCAGCGATCAATACCAGCCGAACAAGAGCAGAAAAAGCCAAGGCACAAGCTGAATACACAGAAGTAAACAAACAAGTGAAGAGGAGCATCAGGACCGACAAACGTAAATATGTGGAAGATTTAGCAATGACAGCGGAAAAGGCTGCAAGAGGAGGAAACATGAGACAATTGTATGACACAACAAAGAAACTCGCTAGAAATCATCGTAAACCAGAACGACCAGTGAAAAGCAAGGAAGGCAAGGTAATCGCCAACACTAAAAAACAACGAAACAGGTGGGTAGAACACTTCAAAGAACGCTTGAATCGACCAGCCCAATTGAACCCACCCAACATCGAAGCAGCACCCACGGACCTCCCAATCGTGCATGGATGAAAGTTGAAAAACTCGTTCGAAGTAAAGACCGGTGTCAGACAAGGTTGCTTACTCTCACCCTTTCTCTTTCTCCTGGTGATCAACTGGATCATGAGGACGTCGACATCTGAGGGGAAGCATGGAATACAGTGGACAGCTAGGATGCAGTTGGACGATCTAGACTTCGCAGATGATCTCGCTCTTCCATCGCACACGCAACAACAAATGCAGCAGCAGCCTCAGCAGCAGTAGGTTTCATTATACACCAAGGGAAAAGCAAGGTTCTCCGATACAACACAGCATGCACCAATCCAATCACAATTGACGGAGAAGATTCGCAAGATGTAAACATTTTTACATATTTGGGCAGCATCATTGATGAACATGGTGGATCTGATGCAGATGTGTAGGCACGGATCGGCAGAGCAGGAGCAGCATATTTACAACTGAAGAACATCTGGAACTCAAAACAATTTTCAACCAACACCAAAGTCAGGATTTTCATTACAAATGTCAAAACAGTCTACTGTATTGAGCGGAAACCTGGAGAACTACGAAAGCCATCATCCAGAAGATACACGTGTTTATTAACAGTTGTCTACGCAAAACACCGCGGACCCGTTGGCCGGACACTATCGGCAACAACCTACTATGGGGGAGAACAAACCAGATCCCAGTGGAGGAAGAAATCAGGATAAGCGCTGGAAGTAGATAAGACACACATTTAGGAAAGAACCCAACTGCGCCACAGGGCAAGCACTCACATAGAATCCTTAAGGCCAAAGGGGTTGAGGAAGAACAAAGAACACGTTACGCCGAGAAATGGAGACAGACATGAGAAAAATGAACAAAAATTGGATAGAACTAGAAAGGAAGATCCAGGACAGAGTGGGTTGGAGAATGTTGGTCGGCGGCCTATGCTCAATTAGGAGTAACAGGCGTAAGTAAGTAAGTAAACCATAGTTTCAACCTAATAAAAGGTCTGACTTTCAACTTCTTTTAATACGAGCTGAGTTCCAATGATCTCCGATATAACTGATATTATATTCAACATATATATATTATCGACATAAGAACAATATAACGGAAGATACTATCTAGTAAGAATAATTCAAATCCCTGAAATCTTGAAGATTCACTTAGAGCACATAATTGTGTATCAGAAAATATCTTCGTTTTATCAATATTGATATTTCGATCAATGAAAAGAGTCATTGTCTAATTTAGTTTAATCCATTTCTGATTTTTTGAAATACTTTTAAAAGAACGGATAGTGACAATCTACTCACTGGATTTGTCGATTCCATATAATTTATAACGTGCCGTATACTAAACATCAGATAAGTCGTAAACATATAAACACTTTAACATGTGAACCTTTAAAATACTTAAGTATATAGATTGAAAAGTTTCTATGAAATTTTTCGATAGATACAAAGTTATAACACTTTATAGAGTAATTTTTAACTAAGCATTATTAGTTTATATTTCCAAGTGGGAAAATAATTAACGACGATCTGAAACGATTACGAAAAATGGGACGTAAAGTCTATTCAGATACTGAATCAGTTAGAAGCAAGGTGGGACTTCTCGCATACGTGCATGGGATTAGGTTACCACACCACATCATTACAACGCGGTACCAGACGATTAGAAGTAGTAACAGCATCATCGGCATCGAAAATGCGATTCAAGAAGAAAATATAGATTAGTGGGATAAAAAGCAAATTTATAGGGTAATTTAGAAATTTATGATCTACGCGGAGACATAAAGTGAATGCACCAGTGCCAGTTTAAGTGATTCTGAGCCATGTCACCCAAAGCATCTAACCACTTCTCATGAAATTCATGAAGATTCTAATCAGATTGTTTTTACCTTCCAACACGGTCCCATTTAACAGTCATTAAATTCGTAAACCAATGCTACATGTTAACTTAGCAGCACTTGTTTTATTGCAACATACTCCTACACCAGATATCCTAGTGTGCTGAGGTACGAGGTGGTTGAGGACACGTAATAAAAGTCCAAAACACCTTGGTCGACGAAGATTCATTGACCCACCAACCTATTTGGCATCTTTACCTAGTACTGGTGTGTAAGCTCATCATTGTCGACTCTTTGGCCTCAATATACGCTACAAATGCTTCAAAAGTATCTGCGATCAAAAGATAATAGCTTAGGAATATCCTCTGTTTATGAAAAAACATATCCCAAAGCTATGAACCAAAACACAGTAAATTGGTGTGCAGTATACGCGTCCATTGCTAGGCATAAGTGATGTAATTCCTCGAAATTTTCATTAATTTCTTCAATTAAAGATAAACAATTTAGAGAAAAAGATTTGTAAAGTAATGATACTTTATATCTTATAACTTATTGATATTTATTAATATTTAGTTTATAACATTTCAACATACCAGAAGTAATAATTACCAGTGTTAAGGTTAGATAGCTAGCCACTGGTAATATGAATGACATAAATTGTCAATAGTTGTCAATGAAGGGCGTGTATTACCAAAAAAACGCGTTGAATATTTAAAATTTATCATTAGGACTAAAATAATTGTTCGAAGCTTCTTAAAATGCTAAACATTATTGTCAGTTATAAACATGTGATTAAGACTAACTAAAGTCATTTTCTGTTAGATATTATGATGATATTGTATTATTTACTATCTGTTAACAAAAAAATTAAGATTATAACAAATAGAAACTGCTGTTCTCTTTTTTTAATCAACTACATACGTGTAAACATAATTTTGAAAAAAAAGGGAAATGTGAAGTTAGTGAATCCCCGCAACGCAACAATACTTTACCTATGTCGCAACTATCACTAACCTAAGTAACAACACCACGTAGACTAGTAGGCAGTTAAATAATAAATCCATTTCATACTTTTATAGCCAACAAAAGTTATAATAATAAATAAGACAAGAAGAATAGTTGCTTAAAAATCTTAATTTACAGATCTTGGACAATACATATATATATGCATGTGATGCATTCTGGAAGCTGATCACATGATTTTAAGTGGAGTAATTCACTACAGTGCTAGTGCAAACACACATTCCTTTCAAAATTTTATAATCAGTTTATGAAGGTTAAAAATTTCTTTACCCCTTCTTTAGAAGTAAAAAGTAAAACAACACAGCGGGCATTCTTTCCTCTTTTCCTTCTAGTTTTTTTTAAAAAACAAAATCAAAATTCATCAACGATTCAATCGTTCATCTAATGGACAATTTACGTGTTCTGAACAGCTGTGAAAATTTCACCATTTTATATACATTGCAACATAAAACAGGACAATGCAATACAAACTACTGTTATATATATATATATATATATATATATATTCTATGTAAAGAAAATAAAATTTTCAAATAAAAACAGCACTATTTTAATCACAATGTATTAGATTAAAAACAAGTATCTTTTCCCTATATAAGGATATTTTTGTTTTCGTTAAGTTAGTGTAAACTAATATTAAGACTTTAATCGTTATATTAATAGTGTTTTGAATTTACAGATTCACTATTCAACACAAATTTATTTACTTAATATTATTGTGTAGTTGTTAAAACGACTTCAATTAGGCTCATCTGCTTTCTGGAACCTAATAGGAATGAGATATCTGAAACTATTTTAAAACAGTAAGCCTCTTGCAGAATTCAATGTGATATCTTCCCACTAAGAAGATTAAAGATGTTGTAAAGAAGGTGCTCTGAAAAACGAAATAAATTTGTATATAAACAAATAGACACCTTCATCAACTAGATCTAAATGATTTAAATACCAAAATTTGAACGTATATATTCATATTACACACATGTAAATTCTTCATACCTGATAGATTTTTAAAAAAAAACATTTTAAATATAAGATAAAGCAAGCATAAACATCGCTTAGTTTTAAAAAAATGCCGATACATTACACAGTTTTGATAAACTTTATCCTATCTTTGTATTATTTAAACTTATCAAGGGAGCTGTTTTGAAAACGCTGCTTAATTTATACTCGCACGATTAAAAAACCATTAAAAATTATTAATTGCCACAGAATTTAAGAGATTTCATTTCAAAATCATCAACCCAAGTAGCGTAAACTAATTAAGACAGAATAAATCAGAGTCAAGTTTGTAGTTCAGACAATCATAGATCAATCACTAGTTACGTCTTTAAACATTTTTGTATTTGCATTAAAAAAATATGAATATGTTAATCAGTTCACATGAAATACCGAAGAGTAAGGAGCCTGAAACAAATTTAGAGATTGAAAGTGAGCGGATTTCTCTTACTATAATTTGCTTTCGGTTACTTTGATAATCCGATTTAACAGAACATTTTTGGGAGTCTGAAAATAAGAAATATCACAACTTACAAGGAATATTACCTATCTTGCCGATTATACAAATACAAAATCGCTTTCACAATTATAATTGAATAAAATCTTAGTGTATTATACTCATCAACAAATTTAAGATGACTAACACGAACTCGGCAAATTATTAAAATTCTCAAGAAATCTAGTCTATGTTATAGTTAAAATTTATTTCAGTTCCGGTCGTACGTCTTTGAATGCTAATAATTGCATTGATAAACAGCAGTTCGAAACTGACATGAGAATCAGAAGTTAAAAAGAACTATTAAGAAATCCCCTTCACTAGAATTAACGCATACCATTAGTAGCACGTATTTTTTACGAAGAGGTGATGCCATTTCCTCACTTCGTTTGGATGTCAAAAGTACTCACAAAAGAGAAGTAATAGGCCAAAGGGGTTTAGATACATTACATCATGTAGAAGTCAGATATACCACTTGGTATCTTAAGGCCAAAGTGATAAATTCAATGGAATCGCGCTACTAAAGCAATTGGATAGTGTATCTGGTAGGGTCATATGCTATCTATTGTGACTTAAGTCAGTGAGAACAAACCTATACACAAATATAACTTCCATACATTAACTGATTCGGTTCTAGCAACTAAACCTTCCCACTTATTTCAGACTTCATTTGCATAGTAGATTTTGTCAGCCGTTAATAGGGTATACCACAATTGAATCACACCACAGATTATGCAAATCACCAAGAATACTTCTTTAAAGTTTGAAATGACCGAAAAATTTGTTCACTGATTAACACAAGCGTTCCTTCAAACTTAACACACTCACCTAAATATCTTATATACGTTTATGCAGATGGACATTAAAGAAATTGTAATTAAATGTAGTGTTATAACCCGATAAATTTACAAGCGATTGTTTTAAAGAAATATACACAAGCAAACTGACTGTGAAAATAACACAAATTTATCGGAATACCAGAGATAACATGAATTTCAGTTTATTGCACCTGTTAGAGTGACCTACCGTTTCAGGTTCTTTGTAAAATCTAAAATTTGATGAAACATTACTACACTATGTTACAGCATAATACAATTTCGATTTTGCGTTTCTAACTGACTGTTTTGCTCATTTGAGGTACTTCTTAATACAATGTCTTACAAAATCTACACAAAAATATAACACAAACTACAAAAACCACACATTGTTATACTAGTGAAGCATTATACAACATGATGTATTGTTTTCTGAATTTGGTATTTATGAGATCATTTAGTCAGCCATTAATAAAACAGGCCCGATTAAATATCAAACTAAAGGGGATTCTGACATCTCCCTATAGTTAACTAATCCTGAATTTCTGACGATAATAATAGTGATAATAAATAGTTTTAGTGATTTTTATTTTAACTGATAATTTGACTAATAAATGCACCGGTGTGATCCCAGAGATAATTTTAATGAGTAAATTCAACAAGTAAACAAATACAAACATCATATTTACTGGATTTTGCATAACTATTACAATAGTTGGTTATTACTTACGTGTTGGAAGAAACTCAGATATATAGATTTATAAAAAGTAAATTAAAGATGATCAAATTAAACCACTCGTACCTTTTCTTAATTATCTATCAGTATATTTATGTCAATTACTTTGACAGAAAACATTTTAAATGATTTTTTATTTCAGAAAATAAGGAAAATTCCAAGTATATTTCCAAATGAATATTGCAATATTTACACGCTACATGAAACTTGTAAATTTTTTGATAAATAGAGCCATTTAATAATAATTATCGATTTCAAATGATACTCCATTCTTTAAATATTCTGCAAACAATTCATTTGCAACAAAATAATTTTTAAAACCGTTAACCAGTGAAAATGAATTTTACGAATGCATTTTTAAAATATAATGATTATCCCACCTCATAGAAGTGTTCCATCAAATGAGCCTTCCAAAGTGGCCGATCAAGTCTCAAAGGTAGACTACTCAGTTCATTAAGAAGCACTTCCAAGTTAACCATCTTTGGGTTTGCCGAGTGCTTATCTTCCCACTTTGATCCATATGATCGTGATGGATTAATTTCTGATTTTGTCTGAATAGAAGACAATCGGACTACATGTTCTTCAAGTTGAAATGCCATACATTCTCTCCATGCATATCCAGTTGATAGATATGTTAGACATTGTGTCAAGCGCGATCTAGCATCCGAAGGTGGGATATATGAACTTTCACAGCGTCTCCTGCTAGTATCCGAACATCCTTTGTCTGTTAAACAAGAACCCCTTGGAGATGAAGCAACTGATGAACAATCAAAAGGCCGAGAGAGTAAACGGTTACTGATCAACTCGCGCAAGCGTACTAATTTTAATCCCGGTGCACCAAATCTCAAGCATATAATCACTATAGGTGAATGACCTGAACAATACAAAGTAGCATAGTTAGTTCCATTCCAATCAAGTTCATATTTATATTCAAGAGCTGGAAGCCATCGAAGTTCAGCAGATGAAAGAGCTTTCAATGAGTTGCTATAACGATTTTCTAATTGTTTATCAGTAAAACAATGACATCTTTGATTGGAATTCAAGCTGACTGACAAACGTGACATTATTGATTCAATTATAGGATTTGTATTATCAGAAATAAGAAATCCTCCGCATTGACAACATGTGGTATATTGGAAGACATTAGCAATCCAGATGCCAGTACGTCTTACAAGGCAAGCAATCAGGCAAAATGGTAGAAATACAATAGAAAATATACTAGTAACCAATAGTGATAAACTTAAAAAGGCAACATTGGCAAGGCAGACATAAACAGGACTACGTTCAGTAGGATGAGCAATAGGAAGGAAAGCACTCGGGTTAACTGTCGATACACTTGGTTTTTCCTCACTTGATTCCACACTCCCTAAAATAATTAAATTTCAGAAAAGCATATTTAAAATACATTTTTAACAGTTACAGAGTAAAGCTTCTTGACTCTTATTTAAACATTTTAAACGAAATTGACTAGATAAAAATATTCTGTACCGTTTGACTAGACACTTATCAACATTTTCCAAAATATGACAGTAAAAATGATATGTTCATGCAAATCCGTTGTATCGGATGTAAACCATAAGAAGACTATTTTAGTTAAGGATAGTGCACAATAATCTAGTGAGTAGAACCTAATGAGAATAAATACTCAGTGATGAACTTATGTTCTGTCATTTTTGCTGCCAATTAAAACACTTAATGAATGTGTCATTTGGAGCAAAAGATAGCATAAAACAATTATTAAGATATCTCTCAATCGCGATAATTACGATATAAATGGACCCAACATAATTTAACGGGAGAAATTAAGAACTTTCGTCAGTGTAAATGGTAATTAACTAAGTACAACTGTAACTAATAATAAAACATTTACGCGTCTTACTCATGTATAATAAATTTGCGTGGCATATTATTTTTGTGGGAAAACAACAATTTCGTTAATCATAAATTTGGAATAGTCAACTTGAAATCTGTTTATTTCACTACAATATTCTTTGAAACCCTATTCACAATCAGCAAACATTCAAGTTTCAACATAGAAGTATCTACAATTGTAAATCCATAAAGGTGTCAATAATATAGATAAGAATAACCGATAATCATATCAGCCTTCAACCAGAGTACTCAACATCTCAATATATAAACATAGATCCAATTTTGTTTATTAGTATCTTCAGTACCTGTGTGTCAATGAAGGTTTTATGACAAGAACTACAATCTGACTAAGATATGAATGAAGGCTACTAACACTTAAATAACGTAACTAAGTAAAAGGGAAAAAGTAAATCTAATAAAACCCTTATTAATCAGGTAACAACCATCAGATGTAGTGGGCGACTTTTAATGATTGAAACAACTTGAATACTGAATATTTAGTTTATTATATATCACAGAATGAATAGTTAAGTCACTTATTAAATCGTAATTAATCCGAATAATTGGTTAAACTTAACCTGGTATGCTCGTTTTAAATTGTTTAATGTACAAATATTTTTCTGTAAATAGTTAACATTTTTATTTAAACAAGTAGAATAGACAAGACAAATTTGGTGGGCTTAATTAACTATTTTGAGTAAAATGGTAACTAACGTATCGTTTTACAGGCCCACCATCCCTTGTTTGATCTAGCTAAGTAAACTGAAAGTTTTTTGCGGGAGTTTAATTGAATGGAATATAATGGGTAAAAAGTGTCTATTTTATCTAGGGTTTTCAGCTACAAAACTAATAGCTTTAAATCCACCATGAAATTGTGTTCTTAAAATAACACAAACTTAATTCAGGAAGAATTTGCGAATGAAACTATGCGAATTATAAATTACCTGTATGAATTTCTGAAGGTTCATCTTTAGCTTCAATTCTTGATCGCAATTCTGAGGTAGATCTTGTACGAACTGAACTTGAATTTGTAAGTCGTGTAGGAGCTCCACCATCACTAGCTTTACGAAGCCGTTGGCAATAATCCGGACGAGTAGTTACTGGTCTTGTAGCAGTTGATTTTGATCTTGCTAAACGAGCTTTTAAAGGCACAAGTTGCGGACTAGGTGGTGGAGGGGGTAGAGGTGGAGGTTGGGGTGGGGAAAGAGTACGCCGCCCTCTTGGAGACATTGCGTTGAAGCCACTCACTCCAGGACGAGAAGTGGTTGAAATCCATACTGGGGTTTGATGTATATTGCTGCTTTTTGTCAGAACTGTTTGATGTGGATATACAATACCTTTTTTTCCAAAGTCAGCCCTTTGGGAGGGATATTCACATCCCCCAAGGGGTTGACAAGCAATCGTTGAACCCGTCGGTGTGGATAACTCTTTGATTACTCTTGGTTTTGACATAAAAGATGAATACTGATGTAAGAGTTTTTTAAAACGCCTCTGTTCGGTCGATCATGTGCAACATATCATCAGATATATTTTTATATGAATGCTAATTCTAGATAAGGCACCTACGAAAAAAACCATTTGAACAAAATATAAGTGCTGAATAAAATATTCTTTTTAAGGCTACAACTTAATTAAAAGTGTATAGTTGCTTGTTTATTTCAATATAGTACAGCATATAGTGTTACGAGGTCAAAAATATTATCTCAAAGTAATATTATAGTTAATAGGTTGGGCTTTTTACGCAATACTAAGGGTTCTGAGTTCGATTTCTGGCTTCGCCGTTAAAAGTGCACAGTCCTGGACAGTCCCACACGCAATAACGGCCATCAAGTGCTTCTAGGTCGTCCAACTTGGGACGGGTTGTGATATCAATAAAGCTTTAGACTGAAAGACTGTCAATATAGAAAGTTCAGGCACAAAAAACATCCTAGTAATGCAATATTTTCCCAAAAGTCAAAAAAATATTACACTTAAATTAAAAAGCTAACTAAAATTTGTTTTCGTTTCCTTCTCAATGAGGAAAAACCTTGACAACCGTACAAAATACGAGTCACGCATTTAAATTTCATATTTTGATTAAACTAATATTATCGTCCACTAAGAGGAAGCTTATGTTCACTTAGACGAATTCAACAAACTTTATCAGTTGAAACATATTGTTGACTCTCATAAAAACACTAAACTATAGTAAGCGTTTTGTAAGGAAAAACATTTTATCACTGTGAATATTCTCCCGTGAAATGTTTAAAAAAGCTGTAAATTTTGGATAATAGAGCTTATAACCTTATGTCAGCTATGAATAAAAGATAGTTTTGAAACATTAACATCACATTTTGAAACCCAAAAAGTGATCCTAACCACAACAAAATGGAGTTGATTGTAACTTAAGCTTTTACAGTAATTTGCCTTTTTTAAACTGGCTTAGTGATCTGTTGCACTCGTTGTCATTCCTGATACCTTTTGGGATCTTGGACACAGAGAAATCTTATTTTTCCGGCACCCTATTGATCTTACAATAATTTTACTGTTCATCAATAGTTCATAAATCGTTGTGTGGGACTTCATATTTGACTGTACTTGTCAGTGTGGGGAGCCAAATACTTTCTTTTCTACTTAGAAAGCAATCCAATGTGATGGTTGTAACAATTAGTTCCATAAAATATACACGTGCATAACACCCGGAGTATATAAAAGATTTTCGAGAACTATCTCATTATATCTGTATGTTGGGCAGTCTTAACAAGTATCTGTTGATCTGAAAAGCTAGAGGTCTTTTCTCCTCAGTACAAAATACTCAATGTATCAGTACTAGTGATTTTAATGCATGTAATGAAGAATATACTACTGTGGTAAGTGCAACTATAGGGAGTATAACGAAAACTCCTACTGCGAAGCATGGTCTTAAATGAGGCACAAGAAACAAAAACGTTTAACTTTTATAAAATTTAGTGAACACTATAGTGTATACCTATGCAATATAATAACAAACAGTAAACCAACAATAAAAAGTACTTTCAAATAACAAAGTGCCATGATGTACATTACAGGTAAGCATGGCCCCCGTAAGATGTAAAAAATTATGAGCGAACATTTCAATATTTATATCCCAAGAGAATCCTTCAAAAGCAGGGAAGAAAAAGGAAGTACGTTGGAAATCACTAAGGTTACATACATGACTCTAGTTACGTATGGAAACTAGACGATCGTTTGGAGTTCATGTTAGACAGGACTCAAGAAAAGGTGGAATACTTTCCTCATGAACTCTAAAGGAGAGATAAAATAATTTACATTTCTTATATACTACTCAATCCAAAAAATGTAGTAACTAAACAAAATAATCTGGCTCAATGCTATAACTAATCGAGGAACCTGAATGAACATTTATGTAAATCGTCGTATGTCAAATACACGATATTAAGTGCAGTAAAATCCACTTTCATAACGACGAAAAATAAACTTACTAAACTACCACACCAAAGCCCGGGATACTCAAAAAGACGCTCTGAGAGTATCCATAAAACGAAATTTGACAAAGTAAAACAAATCATGTGTTTTGTTTCACTCGTTAATAAAAACTTTAAGTGCTTACCAATTCTTTATTGAAGATTTTCGTTAATAGAATAATAACTTTTTAACTTACTGTCGTTAACCATTCTCATTGAGTAGAAATATCTACCTCGACCTGATATTAACATATTACATGACGCCATTTATTATACATGAAGATCTTAAAATCCTAAACCAGAGGCATAAAATAAATGAACTAAAAATTGCGATTTCTTAACCATACAAATTCTCCATAATTAATACAAAATGCTAATCAATAAATCACGATTTAATTACTTTCACTGTGTTATACCTCAGTACATTGACTGCTGGGTCGTGTTTGCGAATAGCGGCAAAATCGTCGTTGATCTTCGGCCTCACAAGTCAAAGGAAATTCCAAGTAGCTTATATTTATATAAATCTTCAGGTCTACTCTTGTTTCCTCCTACTTTCAACAATAGTCCTACATCCAAAAGCAAGCTACCCTCTCAATGAAAAATAATGTCGTCATATAGGTATCCAATACGGTCATCTAGTTGGAAAAACTTATAACTAATTCCCTAAGCAATCAATTGCTCGGTGGCCGCGTGCATTCTGGTTTAGAGAATGATCATCTCAGGTAGATCTGCTAACCACCTGAAATGGAATTACTTTGCTACTCTAGTACAACCAGTGTTCCCCCAAAATAACCAAAGCCGGAATGTTTGCAAAAAACTGGAACTCAAAGGGACTAGGATTGAAAACGAACCTCACTCAGTGAAGATGGAAGAAACTTGTTCAGTAAAAATGAATAACGATTGAATATGACCATGTTGTGAAATGATCCTCATAATCCCTCGCATCCCATGAGAGCACCAATACAATTTAGTACTTGAGTACACTAAAAGAAAACATTCCTTTAAACTGAACATGAACGACCACGAAAAGGAATCGTGCTGATGTATGCGCGTAGCTCCTTCCGAAGTGATAAGTGAGGCGCCTTGTGCAGGATGTTTCGAACGTTAACAGAATAAGTGGACTGGCAGACATGAACAATGTTTTGTCTAAGCATGTTTTGTCCATTCATTCTCTATGAATTCGATGTGGCTCAATATTTTTTGGCAGGTTTATGGCAAATATTCAGCAGAAGTACGTTAAATCCATTGAAAATTATGTCATAGACGTTTATGTGTCCCAAGAGCTTTGTGACATAATTCATGCACCTGGCTGTAAAATATCTATTGAAAGTTTTGTAACGTCCAGTCTGGTTATTTTTTCCACCACAACAACTGCAGCAGACATTTAATGGTCTCTTGATATCGGGATAAATCTTCAGTCAACTCAATGGTTGGGTCTTAAGGGGCAGAACGCCTATCTCTTTCGTAAGTTTCCTAAGTAATAAAGTTGGCTATTATGAACGCCATCCAACAGTTATTCCTAGGATTTTAAGTTTGTTTCTTATACCGTTTGGCTTCACAAATTCAATGATTAGAGTTTTACCGTCTAAGAGTTGAGATTTCTCTCTTATCAGTAGGACAAAGAGTCGACAGGAGAAAACGATTCGCTAGTTCTCCCGAATAAGGCTTGCAATTTGAACTTTAATATTTCTCTCTTAGTGTTAGAGACTACTCAAAATAATCAGTTTCTTAAAAGATTGACATTATAGTTGGCCGTATCGATTTTTAAATGCACTCCATCAAGTATCATGACCAAATCGCATCATCAGACGTTATACGCTTTATCTTCACTACAGGTCACAGTTTGTTCACTCCTTCTTCCCACAAATGCATATCATGTGGTCAATAAAGCCTTTTCTTTGTCTTCAGGAGATATTACTGACAAATACACTATGCCAGAATCTTCAGATTCTATCGTCACACTTTGCTTTGCACATGTTGTTTTATGAGTTCCCTTGAAGATAATTTTACCATCGACTATTTACTGTCTTCAAACCATCATACTCGTAATAATAATAAGTTATTCTCAGATAACAGTCTGTTACATGAGGCATTCAAGTTCATATGGAAGATACAGTCTTCGCTGTGGTGAGTTACCCAGTTAGTTTGATATTTTACAAGGTACATTTATCATAAAAGAATGGGGATAAAACTTTGCACATATGATGCAAACAATATCGGTAAGATCTGTGTTGTCAATGTGATGGCGCGCTTTATGTAGGTTGCGCCGCGATGTGCAACTGATAGTCGGAAGTAAATCCATTTAAACTTCAAAGCTTCCATAAACAGTGAGCTTACATCCCTCTGGAACATCTGAGGCATTAATAATAGTGAAGGACGAAGCCACATATCCCATTTGAGTCATCGGTGTCATATCTTGAGGGGGATGAAAGAGAGAGTAAGCAAAAGGGACGGAAGCATAACGGACAATGTTCACTGTAAGATCCAAACTACTTTTGGATTGCTGGACAGCTGCCTGGATAAGTTAGATACGCGCCCTCGCCCGTTTGAGACCAAAACAAAGTAATTGGGTAAGATAGCGGTTCTAATTTATCATAAATTTAGGTATACATTATTACCTAAACAAATATAACCACACAGCTATCCAACCAATAATTGTTTAATTGATCAAATCTAAACAATCACCACAAATAAATGTTATTCTATCCTGTCTGGATAGATCACGTACAGATTCGTTCAAAAGGTAATAATTGGTCGCTCTATAACACAGAGTGTTTTCAATTCTGGAAGAGTGCTTCAATTCACAACCAAAATGCACAATTCCAGTCAACACAGGTCAAGCAATCAAAAGCAGGAACCAACCAAAATGGCTGCCGCCCAGACTTAGTATAAAGTAAAACAACATAAGTGCAGTTCGGGAAGAAACATGGGGAATTAGTGAAGGTGTGGTAAAAACGAAAACTATAATAAAATACAAATATTAACAATTCAAATGTAGTCAAAAAGTTAACAATGTACAACTAAGAGGATCAATAGGAACAAAGTGCAAGTATATACATGGAGGGATTTTCACAAACACACAAAGCATTCAAAATGGATCTTACACCGGCCCCCAAAATCCCTCCATATCACACAAGCTACCTTGATGCCTATGGTCATGGTTCATTATGTAGCATATGACACTATAGGAACGAGTAGGACTTACAACAGTACGCCTACTCGACCTACCTACATTAATAACAACAAAGACTAATCCGAAGCTTCAAGGAGACCTGCTTCACTTGTTCTCTGGTGATCAACAATAACACTGGTGGTATAGACCTAATCACTCTTCCCCAAACTCCACCCATGCTGTTGGATGAGGGCCTCGCTGACAATTCACTATTTATCTTCTGCTGATTAGACTGTTGCACAAACTTCCTTAACTCAGAAACTGCCCCCACGAAGCTTGACGCACTGTCACTGTAAATCTCCGGAGGTTTCCTTCTTCTTCCAATAAAACGTAATAAGGCCATCATAAATGAATCAGTAATCAAACTACACATCATTTCAATATGTACTGCCCATGTTTGCAAACAAGTAAACAAATATCCATACCCTTTTTCTAATGACCTTCCTATGTGTCCTGGTTCTTTATGACAATGTCTAATTATCATTTCCGTCACTAAGTGTCGACTGGGTAAAATTACTGGATGTTCAAAAGCATTTAATAATTCTGAGTAGCTTAGACGACCTGTAACACAGAGTAACCCATCAAGCATTATCGGTGATAAACCTTTCAGATCATTATGACTTACTACTTTACTGTTGTTTTTAAATTCACTAAGTAATTCTCCATACACTTCTTTCTGAACCATCAATAAAATCTTACGCTTGGCGATGTCAAGCTCTTTGACCTTTAAACATCCTAGATGAACGGATCCTTCACAACTCGGTGAACGAAGCACCATCAGAAATTCTATGAACCTTCTAAGCCAGGCTACGGCCCTGACTAATTTCAACCACTCGGAATAATAAGAGAGAATAGGTGACATGTTGTACTTTATACTACTCAAGTTAACCACAGCAGTTTTTCTAAACTCAATATCGTCAGGAGTAGGTTCCGGACAGTCAGTGATTGTTATAAAGTAGGACATTTGAACCAATATTCAAGATCGATCATTTTTTGCATACTTCCTCTACATAATAATTCACTTATATGCTTAACGAAACTCTTTGCTTGATCACAAGTGGAAAAGATATCAAGCAATCATCAACATAGAAATTATTCTTAACAGCATCTACGACATAACCATCATAACCGTCAGAGAATATTTGGGCCGTCTTATTCAAGGCAAAGTTCGCACGAAACGGCGATGATATGGCACCAAATGGATGAGATGTCATTTGAAACTCGGACGGTTCTTTCGACATGTCTCCCTCCTGCCACCACAGAAATCTTAAAGCTCCTCGATCAGACTCAGGGACCTTCACTTGCATGAACATTTCTTCAACATCCGCAGAGATTGCGACTGCTTCTTTGCGAAAACGCAATAATATACACACTAACTCAGCAGTTGTGTCGGGTCCTTGATAAATCATATCATTTAGAGAAACGCCTGCAAACTTGGCGGCACAGTCAAGGACCACTCTCAGTTTTTCTGGCTTTTTCGGGTTTAAAACTGCATGGTGAGGTAAGTACCACCGGGGGCGATAACTAGGTTGCAATTGTATTTCAGGGATCTTCTCCGCATAGCCCTTAATAAAATTACTTTCAATACCTTTTGTATACTTGATATACAGAATGTCATCTTTCAACAATCTACGCTTCAAACTCTGTAGTCTACTGCTTGCCACTTCATAATTCCCCCCTTTCATATTTGGGTTCACTTTCCATGGTATAGGAACTACAAAATGACCATTTTCGAAGCGTGTGCCCTCTTCCACAATCCTTATAGCCGCCCTGTCTTCTAGTGATACTGATTTATCATTTGAATAAACATCAGAAAACTCTACATCATAAAGTTTACGTATTTCGTTCTCCAAAGTCTGTAATTTACTGGTATGATTAACAACTCTTTTCCTATATTCCGAATATGACGCAGGTCCGAAAACCGTCCACCCCAGCAACGTTTTCACAGCGTACGGGTTCTTCCTTCCACCCAACCGTTGGTCTAACACCCAATGTGCTTCTGGTACGTCGCAACCAATCAACAGTAAAACTTCTTCAGAGTCTAGGCTATCTATTGGCACATCACTTAAATGCGGCCACTTAACTAGGTTGTTCATTGCTGACTTTGTTGGCTTATGACCTGGTATACTTGCTACAATCAGAGCTCCTTCAATCGTAACATGTTCAGATCGATCTAAAGAATATACCTCAAAAGGCGCACTCGTGACCTTCATTGTTCTATTACCGCCCACAGTCTCAACTACCACTGATGCTTGGTCTTCGTTCAGCCCGAGAGACCTCAAACAGTTTGATTTTATCAGTGTCACATCAGAACCGTTGTCCAACAGAGCATAACCCACAATCTCGGCTTTTCGCGATTTCAACCGTACGGGAATCATGCCTAAACACACTTGACTGATTAGTGATTTAGTATATCCGCAACAATTCGAGATACCAGGTTTATCACTTTCGCTGTGCAACAAAGAATGGTGTTTCTTTTCACAACCATCAACGTTACAACGCTTTGTCAGCTTACATTCATTAACTCTATGTCCTTGTCTAAGACAGACGAAACAGATACCCTTGCTTTTAGCGTGAGACCATCGGTCTTGAACTGTAAGCGCTAAGAACTGTGGACATTTATCAATAGCATGGTCGTAGGAACACATGCTGCATTTAGTTTTCGCTGTCGAACTATTCCCTTGCTCCGATTGCACGTGACAGTTCGTCTTTACGTTATGTCCTTTTCTTGAACGATTTGCTAACCGTCCAAATCTACTACAAGCCACTCTCGCACGCGATGCGATAAACTGAGTGAGCTCGTCAAAGGTCGGTTCCCTGTTATCTTCAGTCAATTCGTCCACCCAGTCCGCCCACTGGGTTTGCATAGGTTGAGGCAAGAGTCTCACTATTCTTTCCAAAGTAACTAAGGAATTTAGATCCGAGGCATAATTCATCTGTTCCAAGACCATGGCACAGTTTTCCATTTTAATAGCCAAGTTTGTTAGTTGCTCTCCGTCAGTATAATCAAAATTCACCGCATTGAATAAGTCCTCTAGTGTCTCTCGAGCGATTACATGCGCCTGTCCGAACAACCGTTTTAGAATTTCTTTGGCCTTCTTGTAACCAGAAGAGGCTTCCAACATAACACAACCCTCAATGGCTGTTTTCGCTTTACCCTTACAATAATGTATCAAATAAAGCAAGCGTTGACCATCATCCTTGACCCTTGATTCCACATAGGTCTCAAACTCCCTTAAAAACCTCCAATAACCTCTAGGTTGACCGTCGAAATAACTTAACTCAACCTTTGGTAACTCTAGACCTACGAAAGGCGCCGTAGGCATCACGCTTTTCGCTTGCTTCACGTCTAAACTAAGGTTTTCTATGCCATCTGCCATTATATCACAACTAGATTCACTATAATTACAATCGTCCCTATTAGAATATGAACCATGACACATAGAAGCATCATAAGGCACTTGCCTTGATTGAGGGATCCATCCTTTTGTTCATCTCTTTTAGCTTCCACGAGCCTTGGACTTAATTTCCTTCGACGATTGCTTGGCATCGCAAGCGACGACCAAATATTCCCAGAGACAATGATTGAAATCAGCAAAACGAAAACCAAACGAATTCGACCAAATTGCTTTTCTAGAACTAGCAAAGCGACCAAATATTTTCAAGAAGAATAATTAGAATCCACGATACGAAAGCCAAACGAATTCGACCAATAAATTTGTTTAGAACTGTAAGATCCAAACTACGTTTGGATTGCTGGACAGCTGCCTGGATAAGTTAGATACGCGCCCTCGCCCGTTTGAAACCAAAACAAAGTAATTGGGTAAGATAGCGGTTCTATAATTTATCATAAATTTAAGTGTACATTATTACCTAAACAAATATAACCACTCAGCTATCCAACCAATAATTGTTCAATTGATCAAATCTAAATTACAATAAATAAGAAAGTTGATAAAGGTGCAAGAAAATTACCAATCACCACAAATAAATGTTATTCTATCCTGTCTGGATAGATCACGTACAGATTCGTTCAAAAGGTAATAATTGGTCGCTCTATAACACAGAGTGTTTTCAATTCTGGAATAGTGCCTCAATTCACAACCAAAATGCACGATTCCAGTCAACACAGGTCAAGCAATCAAAAGCAGGAACAAACCAAAATGGCTGCCGCCCAGACTTAGTATAAAGTAAAACAACATAAGTGCAGTTCGGGAAGAAACATGGAGACTCAGTGAAGGCGTAATAAAAACAAAAACTATAATAAAATACAAATTATAACAACTCAAATGTAGTCAAAAAGTTAACAATGTACAACTAAGAGGATCAATAGGAACAAAGTGCAAGTATATACATGGAGGGATTTTCACAAACACACAAAGCATTCAAAATGGATCTTACATTCATGTATACTGAAATTGAGTCATTTGTGGTGAAATAGTAAAGGTATGAATACTTAGTCTGGTTCTCTATTATTAATGTACCTTCGAAGAAAGAGCATTCTGATGGGTTAGAGAAAAAAGGCGTATATATTGTATGACTGGAAAAAGAACTGTATAAATTGACGTGGTTCAAAAAGAAGCTGAAACTGTAGGATTATGTGAAGTTTTAAAATGTAAAACCGGAAACAGTGTTCTGATACACAAATGACTATCTCCCGTTTTTGTCGAAACTATTTCAGTTCATTTTATATTTTCATAGATTTTATAGAGTAATGAGCAGGTCTAGTTCTCAGCGAATTGTCTAGTTTTGCATGTACTAAGATTACTCAGTAAAAGTGAAACCAATTCAGCGTCACAGACACGATTTCACGAAGTATTTTTTATGCTGATTCACCATCAATACCATTTGTTCGTGGCATCCCACGTCACCGTAAGGAGCCGTAATTTAACTAAATGTTCTGCCCAACAGACATGGGTGGATCGAAGTTATCTATTTATCACACCAACCTCCCTCTTTTGTTATGTTAACCTCTCTTACGTTTATGGTGCGTAAGAATGTTGCTTTAATCTAAGCCCTTTGGTGGAATAAAATATCGCTGCTAGTTCCGTTTTACAAGCAAACTAGATGGCTAAAGCCTTTGTAATGTGGGTTAGACATCCATTTGGTATACCACAGTGCTGTGAAGATAACTAATAGCATAAGTTAAAGATACTGGTTAGACCGTAAGTTCCATTTTGATGGTTTCGTTTGATAAAACCCTCCCATGTATACATTTGGAATTTATTCCTTTTGATTTCTTCAGTTGTACATATTCTTTGTCTATTTGATTTGATTTGAGATGGTAATCTTTGTATTTAATTATAGTTTTTCTTTTTCCTACGCCTTCATGAAGTTTCCATGCATTTATGTTGTTTTAGTCGGCACTTAGTTTTGTAGACAGCTATATTGATTTTTCCCCCTCGCTTTGGTTGTGTTACCCGCATTGACTGGAATTGTGCATTGGAAATGAGGCACTTTTCCAGAATAAAAAACACTGTGTTGTAAAGCAACTGAATATTATTTTTCGAACAAATCTGTACGTGATCTATCCAGAAAGGATAGAATAACATTTGTTGCGCTCGGTAATTTTCTTACATCCTATATTAACTTGTTTATTTATTGCAATTAAGATTCGACTAATGATTGAAAAATTACTAGTTCAATAACTGGATGGTAATATTTGTTTACGTAATAATGTACATTTATATTTATAATGAAATCTAGGACTGTCATTTACACTGAAGATGACACAGGTATTCAATGTTTGACAACGCTTTCACCAGCAACACCTAATATAATTTGTACCCACCGAGAGAAATTAAAAGACAGAGTCGAAGAGATCGGAAGAGTGTATTTGGCGATTATCAATATATCGGAATTCTCTGATCTAATCTGGCTAGCGGTTGCGGTAGATGTTGAGCATAGCGTTCCCACACGTGATCTCGTGCGGATGCATGACCGAGCGCCTTCAGCTAGATGAGTCCACTAAAACATATAGTCAGCATCCAATGTCGAAAACTTACAGAGCTATTTATTTTGGGGATTTATTTACCGCTACAACCCAATTACCTTGTTTTAGTCTCAACTGAACAGTTATTCATCATCAGAAACGAAAAACTAACCATTAAAGAGATTCGGAGTCTGAAATTGTGGAATGGGAGCATAAGGATATTACCTATAATAATGTATGATGGAAGAGTGTAAACCATGTGTTTTTTCATTTGGTTATATATTAGTGAAAATGGTGTCCGTAACATTCATGATCGGCTTACATATTAGGCGGTCCATAATAAAGCACCCATTGCTGGGTGGAAGTTCAGGGAACAGTTGATGAGGCTCTTAAGTGTCAAGCAATAGTGTTATCAGGCTTTTAAACTTGGTGATAGTGTCACAGTTACGCATAGTTATTCACAACCTGTTCCACAATAAACTATATCGCACTGTGAAAAAAACTTACGACGCATCGGCTTTTGATGTTTTATTCTAAGCAGTGAATAGGCATTGTTTCGGAATCTGTAGACTGAGTCATGGATCATAGTTCGGCAGGATGTTAGTAATGCGAGTCCATATATTGCTTTGTTCCTTAGCTGACGATACCCCAAAGATTCTAAGGACAGGTGCTTACATCTGTATGTATTTAAGAGTGGAGTCACATCCTAGTGGTGGGCACGAGAAGCGTCTCTGAATATCTACTCTTGTCTTGTTAATGCTATTCATGTCTGAGAAGATAAAAAAGCGATATTCAAGGGGGGTTGTGTACTTATTTTTTTAAAGGTTCAACTTAGTCTCTGATGTGAAGAAATATTTCATTATGGGACCAGTTGGTCGTCTGGATTTAGAAATGATAAAAGAGGCATGCTCCTCGAATTTTGCGCTCCTTGTGCAATTAATTTACAGGTCGTGCACCGATTTCAGTGTTTGAACTCTACTTTTATTCAAGTAAAGTTTAATTCATATGGATGTGTCTACAAAAAGCATGATCCCACACTTTTTGTGGTTAAACGGTAGTTGACATTTTATGCTACAGATAGTTTATTGAAGTCACTTTGAATCTGAGGTACACTTTTACTTAGAGTCTCAGGCTTAGAGATGTATACTATTTTGAAGTCATCAGCGTATACGTTTGGTTTCCAAAATTTTATGGTGTTACGTACATCGTTTGTATACACAAGAAACTAGAGTGGACTTAATAGACTTCACTGGATGACTCGACTAGATGTCGATCTAGGTGATGAGAGAGACATTGTACTTTAAAACATGTTTACATTCTGTTAACAATGAAGCAAAACATGAATACAGTGTGTTGTTGATTGTAAAGGGCTTTACTTTGACTGGAAGCCCTTTGTGTGAGCTTTCTTAAAGTTTAATAATAAGACTGATACAAGGAGTCCATTTTTCCGTTTCAACTTTTTATCATTCAGGTAGTCTACTAGGCATGTATCGCATGATCTGGACCTAACAAACCCATGTTGGGAGGCCAAGATGGGATTACTAATGATTTCATGTTGAGGTACCGCCGCCTTAAATACATGTTCCATCATTTTATGTAGCACTGAGGTTATGTTTATGAGCCAGTAATTGTCAACATTTGCTTCTGGTCCTGTCATAATTTTGGGAATGATATATCTAGTTTTCCAGGCAGTACGATAACATGCTCTAGAGATTAATATTGCAAATAGTTTGAGAAACAAAACACACATATAATCACCTCCAATTATAAGCATGCTAGCCGGAATACCATCTGATCCATCCGTGTCGGAGTGTTTCACCATGCTAATTGTCTTAGATATATTCTGTAAATTGAAGCCTACATTAGTCATTTCACAGAAAGACACTCGGATTCGTTCTGATTCATTTAGTGATTTTTCGTTAGCTTACGAGGAACAAAAGTATCATTAAATATTTCCGTAACAAGTTTACGATCTTCGTAGTACGTTCAATTTTGTGTTAAAAGAGTCTGATAAGTAGGGCGGAGTTATTATTAAGTTTGACAGCATGCTTTTCCTGCGCGACTGTTTTCTGTGTACGTATTGCCTCTGCCTGGACAAATATTTCTGTAATAGTAACTAAATAAGAAAAGTCATTAAGGTAGTAAAATCGAGTACAATGTCTTTGGAGACGTCTTCGCGTATTGACCGGTACATACCGATCTTTAGAAAATTTAGCTTTCCAGCATTCTAAAGGTGCAATTTTGTTGAAGATATTTATGATGTTGTGATAGAATATATTAGTTAGTGTGTTGCTATTGTTTGCAGTAAACAAGGTTCCCTAATCAGTACTTCTTAGGTAATTTTGGAAGCTTTTTCCTATCAACCTTGTGATGGTTTCTACGAAGTGTTAAAGTTTTGCGTCTTTCGATTGCGGTATTTATATTAAGACTACGTATGGTAATGTTATGACCAGCACCTGGAAACACAGGGGTGAGGCCACTAGCAAAATCTAAGGTCCAATATATTTTGATGTCTGATACGGCTACTAAAACACTAAGTCCATTGTCCAAGCTCTAGACATTTAAGAAATGATTCATAACGTTTCGGCGCCTTGACTGGAAACCAAGAAATTTCAAGTATGTCGAAGTCACAACAAATAAGCTCGCCTGTGAACGGAAGAGATTATGCTAGTGTGAAAACCTCTGGTAATACAGCTATTTCACCTACTAATGCATTAGATTGACGGTAGACACACCCGAATAGTAAGGTAATGAAATTTGATGTCTTTCAAACAACCCACAATGAATCTCACAGTTTGTTTAGTTGAGGCATATCTGGTAATAGCGAGTTTAAGCTAGAGTGAGCGTAAAGAATGCACCCTCCACCTCGTCCTTTCAACCCACCACTTTGATATATATATATATATATATAGTTATAAAGAGATAAACTTAGGTCGGAAATATTACTGTAAGCCCATGCTCCAGATATCATTAATAGTGATAGTCCATAAATGGATACAAACTCGGTTAAGTCCGGCTTTTTATTGCAGATCGACTTAGCGTTGATAAGCCACATATCAAACAAATGACCTACTGATTTAAAATGGGTGAGAGTACCTCGATGAAATTTGTTGCCACCCTCAAGGGTCTGATGCCGGTTAGAATGGAAGATTAGTTGTTCTTCATCAGCTCGTTATTTTGATTGCTAGAGTGTGAGGAGGATATATCGAATGAGCTAGTGAAGTTGCTTGGAGCATTTACTTAGGAGGAAAGGGTATTTTGAACTTATTTTGTTTTAAAATTGTGGGACGTCAACCAAGGTTCTCACATCAACTTTATTTACAAGCATATAGCTGTACCTAATGTTTAATTTCTAAAAGGATTGTTTGTGGTAAGACAGACAGTCTAACAACACACTGTTTTATATATAAGGCCCCTCCCACATTCTGCGGAATCGTGACACGAGTACTCAAACATATTATCCAGACTAGACGATCAATAATTTTAAGACAATAATAATCTCTCCTAAAACCAAATGAATAATCCAATCTTATCCTTGGGATGTCCACACTGGAAGATGTGAATTGGATGAAAGTTGTTCATCTAGGTAAGTTGATCTGACCTGAAGATTATATTTAGTCAGAATTTGACAATGCCATGGTTCACATCCTTTCTAATAAAAAGATCTCAAAGCCAGAATAAGCATAAATCATTTGGGAGGAAGGTCTATTTGATTTATTGGATGATGAATTGTAGTATGTAATATCTAGGTCGACTAATTATAGAACAAAGCGTTCTGCTTTGTGGTGAAACTAAATCTAGTAAGAATGCTTGGTTTAGTGAATTAAGCCAAGAGTGTTTACAGTAGAACCAATACGGTCAAAGTCAATATTGAGATCTTATAAATCTACTTGCATTGGAAATTAAATTATCGCCTCACGTCATATGGTCTGATGGTGTACTGTTTTTAGTTAGCTGAGTTACTTGTTGAATTCTGATATGCATCAGATCTCGTTCCGTATTTACCCTGTTCTCAACTAAGTGTAAAGCACACTTCTCAGACATATACATCACGTCCAGTAATGTTGTTTCTCTGGAATCTCATGGACTAAACAGTCAGACATGGCAATTGCAATATACTTATTAGTCTTGGTTAGTCTTAATAAATATTTAACCAACAACCGTCCTTTCTAATATGTCTTACCACTGTATGTAAAAAGCTGCATCATCTATTGCCTTACAGAATAAGTTGTTATTTGTGCATATTTAACAAATACTTCTTAACTAACTTCATATCCAAAATAAGGGGGAAGACAATAATACTCTAAGAAATTATCTCTCGTAACAACTTGCACTGAAAGAGCACATTGATCTGTATCACTTCGCTCACAAATGCAAAAGAAGAACCTTAGATGCTGTTGTTATTCTGAATCACAATGTAGTGTTAAGCTTGGAAAATGGTAAGAAATATGTTCGATACCCTTTTCTATACTACACTTCTGCTTCCTAACAGTTATTCGGCGTCACCTCCAACAGCTGAATAACCAACTGGCTATGTTTCTACCTCTTTGGAAGAGAATAATGCACTGTGTTTGGAGGAAAATGATTGGCGTCTCTATTATCTCATGAAGGTTTGCCAAAAGGAGCTGTTCTTTTTCCTCTTCTTTTTTTTGCATGATCTGCCATATTCCAGAGAAAACACTCTTATTAAATATGTGGATGACTCCACTGTATGTATGCCGATTTCTACGTATTTACATACCCTTGAGTTCCTAAACGAAGTTCTAACTGAAAAGCTGTCCAGACCCAACTTTTTGAATAAACACTTCATTTAATTTCAGGCAGTTTATATACTCAAGTTATATATATTTATGCAGTTTCAAGGTTCATTTTTTCATTATTTGTAAAATATTGTTGAAATACCTTATAGCGAAAACTCTATATTGTACCGAAAATACTATAGTACATCAAGCCATTTAATTATAATAAATCATTGCTCAAAACAACTGCTAGTTGAGTTTGGTAATGGTTCAGAGCGTTCAAGTGTTACGGTCACTTCTCCGGGCATTCGTAATCACTGAGAAAGTTATTTTTTAAATTTAAAAAACCCAGTCATGTGAAACCTCACTTAGAATGTTGCACCAAAGCAGCTACCCTATTCCTTTATGTAAGATCCAAACTATGGTTTGGACTGCCGGACAGCTGTCTGGATGAGTCAGATACGCGCTCTCGCCCGTTTGAAACCAAAACAAAGTAATTGAGTGGGATGAGGGTTCTATAATTTATCATAAATTTAAGTGTACATTATTACCTAAACAAATATAGCCACTCAGCTATCCAACCAATAATTGTTCAATTGATCAAATCTAAACTACAATAAATAAGAAAGTTGATAAAGGATGCAAGAAATTACCAATCACCACAAGTAAATGTTATTCTATCCTGTCTGGATAGATCAGGTACAGATTCGTTCAAAAGGTAATGATTGGTCGCTCTATAACACAGAGTGTTTTCAATTCTGGAAGAGTGCTTCAATTCACAACCAAAATGCACAATTCCAGTCAACACAGTTCAAGCAATCAAAAGCAGGAACCAACCAAAATGACTGCCGCCCAGACTCAGTATAAAGTAAAACAACATAAGTGCAGTTCGGGAAGAAACATGGGGAATTGGTGAAGGTGTGGTAAAAACGAAAACTATAATAAAATACAAATATTAACAATTCAACTGTAGTCAAAAGTTAACATTGTACAACTAAGAGGATCAATAGGAACAAAGTGCAAGTATATACATGGAGGGATTTTCACAAACACACAAAGCATTCAAAATGGATCTTACATTTATCAGGTTACATACATGATTGAGCGTGTTCATCTCGTGAGAACAAGCTGGGGGATGGATTTTCCAAACTCTTTTGTGATGAACGATTGAAACTCATAAAAATGAAGATGCGACAAGTATTCACAGATTAAAAATGCTGTGCAGGAAACACGTAGCCACGAGTTCCTTTAAAGTGTGCTAAACCTCGATTCAGCGTCTTTCAATCGTATCAGGAAAAATGCTAGAGGTTAGCATATGTTGCTTATCCACTGCTGTAAGACTAATCTATTGTAGTGTTGGGTACGTCCACGCAGTGTCAGTGGTACTTTGATATCTTAGTGTGCGTGCGTAGCTGCTTTTACGACATTTTTCTCAACTGTGAGAAATGATTTTCTGTGTTGTATAAATAGATTATTTTTTTACTCCACGAGGCCCATCTGTAAGAGGTTTCATAAAAGACGTGATACTTTCGTGCCTTAAGGTATCCCTCGTGCTATTGATAGAAGAAACCAGACAAGTAGTGAATAGGTCTTTATTTCGATCTTCGCACAGTCACAGTGGAGTTCTTGACTATCTGTTCAGACAAACAAAGGCTCTCAATATTCAATATAAGATAATAGGGAATATAACGCCTATAAAAAATTAGGAAGTGAATGAATACTTGAACAATACTGTTTTAGCATATGCTTGGTTGTTTGAGGTCAACTCTTAACCAACCAACCTGAGCTGTTACAATACTCCTTATGGATCGTTGATAGAAACCTACAAGTCCACGGAACGTGCGTGATTACTTGTCTGTAGCCAGTTTTGTGTAATGAAGAACGGCCGCTATATTGCTTTTCAGAGGAAGAATACCTTGAGTCAACAGTTCACCCAAGAACGTCCAGAGAGTGAGTTACGACCTGACTTTTTGAGTGTTTACAAAAAGGCCATTTTTCGAAGTCCTTCGAAAACAAGTATAGACGTTCGTGATGACATTCCATGTCCGGACCTGCAACCAAGTAATCGTCTGCATTCGTGTGCACGAAGTTAAGACCCTTGAATAAGTCCTCGATTAATTCCTGAAAGGTTTTCGCAGCATTTTCAAACCGACAAATCTGTGCTAAAACTCGTACAGCCAAAGCGAGTGATGATAGCCATTCTAGAAGTGTTGCCTGAGAGAGGTTTTCATCAATTGTACGTCAATTTTTGATGTATTTTATGGAGACTTGTGCAAAGGAGATGCACATGGGCTGTTCAATGTTCGAATAATTACCAAGTCTATCATATAGCCAAATTCTTTTTTGGCCGACCTTAGCACTTCATGAGCTGGTCGAAGTTATTTTGAAAGTAAAAATGGTCCTGTAGCCGTGATGTAGTGAGTAGCATTGCTGATCACTATTAGTTATTTAGGTAGTGTCTGTTACAGTCCGCGGTACTCGTCGAGTATCTGTTGAGAGTATGGAAAGTTTGTGTGCTTAAAAGTGACTGGACATAACAAACAGATAATTTAGTATTTCTGCCTACTTCGATTACTAGGACTGATGATTGGATTATGGTGTTGTAGGATATCTACATCAGTGATTGGGATAGAACCACATGAAACAACGAAATTTTAATGAACGGATTTGAATGAACCCACGTTAATATAAGCATATCAATAACTATACGTGTCACTGGGTTTTTCGACTGCCGTCTGCAAGTTAAAGACCGACTTATACAGACAGTCGTCGGACTTCGTTAAATGAATGCTAACTTCTGCGCCAGTATCGGCGAGATGGCGAACTTTCATCATCGCGTGGTCGCCTGACGGCTATATTTTCAGGCTAGAGTTGCTGATGGGGAAGTTTCCCGTAAGGTTTTCCGTGCCAGACGGCTTGGAGGTTGGGAAACTACAAAGTTTTCCGAGATTCCTAGAAGGCTTACCACACTTATTGTGGTACAGGCATTGTTCAAAATTATCTCTCTCGTGGTCTAAAGACAGACAGTTTTGTGACGAGCTCCTTCGAGGAGTTTTGAAGGGTCTGTAATTATGAAGGACAATGAGGTAACGAATGGTAATAGTAATAAGATCTGTGTTATCATATCGTGTCGTTTGATAATTTCGTTCGAAAGACTAAATTTCGAAGCCGGGACTTCTGATGATTTTCAGAATCGAGTCAGCATATGCAGCCAGTTCTTTTACGGAGTTATTTTTCGATGAGACAGGAACCGTCTGCACCTATTGGGGAAGATTTAGTAAGAAGAGCTGTCGAAAAGGACATCGGCAAAGGTTCCTTACATACATAGCAATATTTCTGTTGCGCATTAGTGCCTTCACTACTGCGAGAAATAGGGGGACACCAACATATCACGTCGTGCCGGTGGAAGTCAGCTTCTGCGTCGCAGAATCGAAAATACCACAGTAATACTACGGTACGAAAAACAGATAAAAATAGCAAAGTGGTATACAATGTTGCAACAGGGAACAGACTTCCGGTTTATCGAGTCGGTTTCATCACTAAGGATGCGTTAGTTGTTCGGAGATTGACAACGCTTTTACACGCAACACCTTTATAATCGAAGTATCACAACCTAGTCAAATCAGATGTATGAAATGCAGGAGTTAGAAGATATATTTGGAAAGTCATCGATATGTCGAGAAACGTCTGATCTATGTTGCTTAGTAGTTGGAAGGGATGGGCAGCATGGCATACACACTCGTGTCCTGTTGCGGATGTGTGACTGAAAACAAACTAAATATATGAAAATGAATCTGCCTATTTGCAATCTTTATTAGTGAGGACTGAAGATTGAATGTACTGTCATCAGCAAATATATATATATTCTCAAACCCAGACAAATGAAATTATAATTTCAATTGAACGATATTTTCAGCTGAGTTAATGAATTTAATGCCATCAAAGTAGTTGTTATAATAAACTGGTCTAAGCGCGGAATCTAAAACCGGTGCAAGGTATGTTTAAGTTCTTGCGCATTCTGGTTCATTTTGTGTTCTGTTGTTAATAATTACATCAGTTATCAAAGATCATGCTCAGTTTAATATTTAACTTCACAATCATTAAACCAGAATTCTAGTTGCATCGTGAGAACCGTCTAATTTTGGTTGTCAATCTTTTAGGATAGTTTGTGACTTAATGCATCTATGTCGAGAAATTCAATAGAAGCAAACCGTCTAATAAGTAGAAGTATTTATCTTTTTTCGGTCATTATTTATATGGGACAGTTGTAATCAACACTTGTCAAGCGTGAACTGTTTGATAAGTGATCTAAATTGTGACCACTATCTTAGGATTTAAGTCCCTTACATAATTTGCTTCTGATCTAACACTTTTTAGCATTTATTAGCTGCGAACGAACCGGAATTAGAAATACCATGTGTACCTTCAGTCTGTTCTATATCTTAGTATCATCAGACCTCAATAAATAGTTTAGTACATATCTCTGTGCAATCTGTGGTGTAATTGCTAAGATAAACAGTTTACTGATCTTCCATTACATTTTGTACTAATTATAACTAATGGTTAGTACGAATTTATTCAGTTATATTGTTTGGTTTACAAAAAGAAAGTATCTTTTCTGTTGGAGTAACAGATATGTACTACCAGAAAGGGGTTTTGCGGAGATTGTATAAGAAAACCCTCCTTTACTTAGATTCTTTTAAGCTACATTTTTAGTGTAACTGGTTATGATATCTTTATAATTTCATTTCTCAATCCAGCCACTCGAAATGGTTCATGTTTATTGATTTATTTAAACAAATATTGGTACAAAGGGGCACTATATATATATATATATATATATATATATATATATATATATATATATATATATATATATATATATATATATATATATATATATATATATAAAGTGCAAACAGCAGCGGTATCTATTAGCAATTTGAACCATAGGGTATCAAAAAACCAGTTGATTTCACCTAAGTCTATTGCATTGATAGATTTACGTAAACTCATCCCATCAGGCTCTGAATGCGATAAAGAGTGAAAACAAATCAGATGTAGGCTAACCAAGAGTCCAAAGAACGACCGTGAGCAGTGGTTGGCAACGGAAGCAAAAGAGACGGAAAAGGCAGCGGCTGCAGGTAACACCTGACAGCTTTTCAGACTAATAATAGAAATTGGGATTAATAACTCAAATGTACGTTAGACGATGCTTATCTGCTCTCAGCTCGTGTTTAGAACGATAGGTGGAACGCTTTAAGGAACACTTCAGCGACCTTACAACTACCCGCTATTTCAAAACAGCCTGAATAGAACATTCAAATAGCCCCCTATACTGTCATTGACTGCATCACCTAACGTTGCTCCACTGCTTTGTGAATCAGATCTATAAGTCGAAGGCTCCGGGCGTCGCTCCCAAAGAAAACCACCTGCTTCGATCTGGGCACCCGAGCAGTATCACAAGCCACACACAAATCAAGCGACTTGTGTGGCGCATATGTATTCGGTGCCCCTTTGTACCAATATTTATGTGTTCAAATAGATAAATGATGATGATGGTCTTTCTTGACTTAAAAGCAGCATTTGACTCTGTAGAGCGAGAGGTTCTGTGAAAGTGTCTTTCATTGGAAGGCGCACCTCAAAAGTACATGAATTTTGCGAAAGCTCTTAACTCGAACACTACCAGTCGAGTGAGAGCTTGTGGTGAACTGTCATCTGATTTCGCAACCTCAAGGGGTGTCCGACAAGTCTGTCGACTATCTCCATTTCTGTTCAATTTCACCATAGACCTACTACTTGAAATAAGGTTCCCGTCGATTGAATTTTCAGGAATTGATTCCCTTCCAGGAGGTCCACTTGTCGACTTAGAATACACTAGTGACATAGTCGTGTTTGGTGAAGACGCTGATTAAATGCAGTCTTTTGGTAGCACTGAGCAACAGTGTAAGGATGTTTGGGATGCGTTTCTCCTCCTCTAAATTCAATTTGTTGCTTCAGGACTTACCTGCATCAACACTTGAACTAAGGATAGAGAGTGAAGTCTGACCAACTCTAATTGGTTGGTGTCTGATGAAATTTCTACATGGATTCAAAAAGGTCGTTTGGATTTTTTCAACTTATGTCACCTAAGACGAAGACGAGATATTCGCTTATCAATTAAGGAATGAATATGCTGCGCATCTGTTCGTTTCGTTTTACTTTATGTCTGTTATACGTGACTATTAAGGGTAGATAATACTCGTAAGTTACTAGTATTTTGTCACTGATGTCTGAGAAATATCGCTCACATTTGCTGGGATCACCGAGTAAGTAATGGTGAGGTGAGACTCTGAGTATTAGGGAATGATAGTAAATCGGTTTATGATGTTGTGAATTTTCATGGACTGAGATGGTTGGGCCACGTGTTACGTGTAACTGAACACCGATTACCACGACGCGCAATGCTGACTAGTGTTGGAGATGGATGGAAGAAAGTTAGATATGGCCAGATCAAAACGTGGCATCATTCCACCAGGTCACTAACTTCTAGTCTGAGCCATGCTGGTAGATGCAGACTTCTCTGTTGAGATCCTCGTAATTATCTTAAAACCGTTGGTTGGAGACTGTTCGTGTCATTGCTCAGAATCGATGAGGATGGTGTAGGTGTATGCACTCTCTGTCTTCCCTTAAACCGTGAGAATAAAATCACTTTGTACCTTTCTTTCTACAACCTAATTCTTTCTCCTTGCATCATATTCTTATATTCAATCTTTTTTCATATATTTTACTACCATTGAAATAAGTGGTTCAATGACTTTGTTGATGTTGTTGTGCTAATGATGTGTGACATGTGTGGACCGATGCATTTATGTGCCTGACCCAACGTTATAGATGACTAACTGACTCATTTAGATGCTTCTCCATTAATGTGAATTATTTGACTTAAACTCCGTATTTCCATGGTCTTGCATTGTTTATGAACGATTTTAGCAAAGTCATCTACGATTGCTTTAAATATAACTTAAGTTTTTCATGAATTACCATTTCAGGTGTGGATGCAGACTCCTTATCTATAGTGGAAAATATGTAAGTCTAAATTTTCTGCGCGTTCATAAGCAACTGTGTTGGTACATATTTGTGTTATGCTTAGATTAATTAACTCCTCCAGGATCATTGTTTTCACATCTAAATACATAGTGTACCTCGTATTAACCTTTCTAGTCTCATAGCGAATGAGAAGTTAATACGATGTTTCCTGAGAGTTTTTATCGTATAATTCACTTTATGGGTGAGATTATGAAGTAGGTAAGTGTTATAAATCTCTTTCTTCTTACGGTTATGACCCAGCTATTCCTATTGCTTAGTATTCTTGGACACTAAATCACTCTACAAGACCCCAAATCAGAACACGGTTGAACAGGAAAGAGATTATATTCCAAATAACAAGGTTAGATGGAAGCAAGATGCAAGCCAGAAGCACAATAGGGAAAACGTCAGTGTATTTATAGTTTTTACATGAGAAGATTCTAGAGTATTCTCCAACTATCGACTAGTGCTGATTGGATAAGAGTTAGCCAATCAGCGTGCACCAAAGCAATCGTGCATTGAGCTTGTTTTAACCTAGTCTATGTCCCGCTAACAGTAAGCCCTGCTTCGGTTTGGGCACCCGGGCAGTATCACAGCCCACACACAAACGATGAACTCTATGTCTGTGGCAACTGCTTTTCTCGCTCCGAAAAACAATCAGTCGATTCAAATATTATCATTACTATTATTGTCATTATTAATACTATTATTATTATTATTATTATTATTATTATTATTATTATTCACATTATTCACCCTCTTTTATACTTATACAGCGGCTCGTCTTTGGAAATCCGACTGTATCTAAACGTTCTCGAGTCACTGTCCGGTTGAAAATTGTATGTTACCACCGAATACGAGTACTGAAGCAGTTTTTCTGAAACCACGTGCACCATTCAAACTGGCTGCCTTCAACGTTCGCACATTTATGCAGGTCGGACAACAGATAGGGCTGGCTATGTCTTTGGAAAGTCTTAATATTGATGTTTGTTGTCTATCCGAGACCCGTATTCAAGACTCTGGCGAAGTACTACAAATTCGATCTCCATCTGTCGCTTCGAAAAGCTTGTTTTACGTGCGCTTATCCGGGGACCCTGTGGCATCTTCGTCTGGTCTTGCTGGCGTTGGTGTCGCACTAAGCGCTAGAGCTGAGGCAGCACTAGTCGATTGGATCCCCATTAACAGTCGGTTATGTGCTGTTAGATTAGAAAGTTCCATCAAAGTGAGAAGAAATCGGCGTGAGAAACGATGTCTTTTCGTCATCTCCGCCTATGCCCCGACAGATTGCAGCCCGGATGCAATCAAGGATGAGTTTTACCACCAGTTATCTGTTCTTCTCCAGAAAGTGCGTTCGACAGATATTGTAGTACTAGCCGGAGACTTGAATGCTCAGGTCGGGCGTCTAGGCACAGAAGAGAGTCGTTTAGGTGGCCGATGGGGACTCGTTGGTCGCAGGTCAGATAACGGGGACCGTCTACTGCAACTTGCACAGACCACAACCTGTTTCTGGCTAGCACTAACTTTCGGCACAGTCATCGCCGATGTGCCACCTGGCGTCCTCCCTCTGCATCTCAAGCCTGGACTCAGATTGATCACATCGCGATCAGCTACCGCTGGCGTGGTTGTGTAAAGACTGCCGCTCCTTTTGGAGTACCTATCTGGACTCTGACCATGCCTTGGTCTGCGCCAATCTTGCCTTACTTTTCAGTGGACAACGAAGTGACCGCCATCAACGGATTGATGTTAGCAAGCTGGTTGCAACTTCTGTTGCAAGTAAGTATCGAACCGAGCTAGCCTCTAGGCTAGCTACCACTCCACCGAAAAGTATAGATGAGCATTGGTTGCAATTGCATGACGCCATGAAAATGGCGGGAACAGTCAGTTGTGGGTTTGCGAAACGTCCCGCTTTTAAGCACTGGGTTTCTTCTGGTTCCTTACAACTCATTGAAGCCCGTCGGTCTACTCCGGGTGACCGTGAGTTTGACCATAAACGAAGGATGTTACGTAAGGAAAGCTTGCGTAAGGACCGAGAAGCCTGGTGGTCGAAGCGTGCTAATGAGCTGGAAGCAGCAGCTGCATCTGGTAACTACCGGAAGCTCTTCCAGCTCATCCGAGCCACTGGCAGCAAGAAGTCTGGTGTGAGTGAAACAATCTGCGAGGATGATGGGATGCCAATCACTAACATCCATCGACGTCTTGGACGATGGGCAGAATTTTTCGAAGGGCAGTTCAACTGGCCTGCTGCTCCGGCAACATCGGTCAGACTGTCCTGCCCTCCATGGCCGGTGACGACTGATCCACCAAACGAGGAGGAAGTCCGCAAGGAACTCCAACTCTTGAAGCGTTACAAATCACCTGGCCCAGATGACTTACCTCCGGCTCTTTTTAAAGATGGTGGTGACTTTTTGACTAAGGAATTGACGACGTTGTTTACAAAGGTTTGGGAACTAGAGAGTGTACCAACGTCATGGAATGAGTCGATAGTTGTCCCTATCTTTAAAAAGGGTTCACGTCGTTCCTGTAACAACTATCGGGGGATAAGTCTACTTCCGATTGCGTCCAAGCTATTGGCTTCCGTCATTCTTCGTAGGTTGTTCAAAACCCGAGAAAGATTGACTCGCGAGGAGCAGGCTGGGTTTCGTTCTGGTCGAGGATGTATTGATCATATCTTCACCCTCCGCCAAATGTTAGAACACCGCCATACTTATCAAAGGCCAACAATCGTAGTGTTTCTTGACATCAGGGCTGCCTTCGATTCGTTGGACAGGACTGTTCTCTGGGATTGTCTATTGAAGAAGGGTGTGCCTGAGAAGTTTATTAACATCCTAAAAGCCCTATATAAAAACACCTCAGGCAGAGTGAGGGCATACAACCACCTCTCTCCATTGTTCCATTCGAGCAGTGGGGTTAGGCAGGGTTGCCCAATCTCACCATTCCTCTTCAACTTTGCCATCGATGACATTCTGGAAACAGCTCTGATGAATGTAAGTAATGGTGGTGTGGATCTGTTGCCTGGAGAAAGACTTCTCGACCTTGAGTATGCGGACGATATTGTCTTACTGTGCGATAATGCCCAAGGCATGCAATCCGCACTTAATCAGTTGGCAATCAGTGTCCGTAGGTATGGTATGTGCTTTGCACCTTCGAAGTGCAAAGTACTTCTACAAGACTGGCAGGATTCCAATCCTGTACTCACCCTGGATGGTGAGCAGATAGACGTAGTTGAGAAGTTCGTGTATCTGGGTAGCTGCATAAGTGCTGGTGGGGGTGTGAGTGATGAGATCAATGCACGTATAGTGAAAGCCAGAGCGGCTTATGCCAATCTGGGCCACCTTTGGCGCCTTCGTGATGTTAGTCTGGCTGTAAAAGGTCGGATCTACAACGCGTCGGTGAGAGCAGTTTTGCTCTATGCTTGTGAAACCTGGCCTCTCCGAGTTGAGGACGTTAGACGACTCTCTGTGTTCGATCATCGCTGTCTCCGAAGGATTGCTGACATTCAGTGGCAACACCATGTCAGTAATGCAGAGGTTCGGCATCGTGTGTTCGGGCACAGAGATGATAATTCAATTGGTGTCACCATCTTGAAACACCGACTTCGGTGGCTTGGACATGTTCTCCGAATGTCGTCCCAGAGAATTCCACGTCGTGCATTATTTGCCGACTCTGGGACTGGTTGGAAGAAGCGGAGAGGTGGTCAGTGCATGACATGGTGTCGTGGCATGAAAGAAAGCTGCAAAGGACTGGCTTGTGTTGGTCCTTCACGACTCCCTGGTTGGGGTCTGAGAGATGGTGCTACACAGTGGCTAGAGACGTTATCAGATATGGCTCAGAATAGAAGCCAGTGGCGATCCTGCTGTAACCTTCTTTTACTTTCTTCATAAAAAGTGGTTGTGTCTCCCTTACCTGAAAGATTTCTTCCGATTGTACCTTTGCGTTCCCTGATTACTAGCACATTACCTTACACCAATCTCTTCGTTATTGTTCTCTTTTTTTTGTTGCGCTCCTTAGCTTTTTTTTCTTTGTATTCCTCTCGAATTTTCATTGTTTTGTGTGGCGCATATATATTGGCGCTCTCTTGTACCAATATTCATGTGTCCAAATAAATAAATAAATAAGTTACTCTAGTTTTGAGACTTCGATCGTTTTTAAATTAGAACCTATTTTCATGTCAAAGGAATCTTTCTAAAGACAATTATTTACAGCATAAATGCTGGTCTAAAGGGGTACCAAAATATATATGCGCCACGCAATAAGAAAGTGCGATTGCAAAGAGATAAGGAAGGGGAAGTCAATGTAATCAATAAAAAATAAATGAATGAGCGTAAAAAGAGTAACAGGGAAACAGTTCTGTTAAGAATACAGTTCGAAAAGATCCTTTCAGTCAAATAAGATCCACTCACTTACGTGAAGAAATAAAAAGAAAAGTTCAACAGGACCCTCACTGGGTTCTATTCTTAGCCATATCTAGTAGTGTCTTAAGACGCTATGTGAAGGTCTGATAAGTTACTGTCATTTACCACTTTCACACGTTAGCATGTCATGTAATGACAACCTCCGCTTTATCCAACCAGTCCTAGCGTCTGCAGTTAACACGTGATGTGGAATTCGCTGGGACGACATTCGTAGCACATGTGAGAGACACCGACTTTGGTTTTTCCAGGTAGTGACACCGATCCAATTATCGTTACTGCCCGAACTCACGTTGCCAAACCCTTGTATTACTGACATGATGTTGCCACTTAATGTCAGCAGTGATCAAACAAAGAGAGTCACTTAACATTCTCAACTCGAAGAGACCAGGTTTCATAAGCACAGATCAAAACTGCTCTCACCGATGCGTTGTAGATCCGAACTTTTACAGTCAGACTAACGTCGTAAAGGCTCCAAAGATGGCCCATATTGACATAAGCCGCTCTGGCTTTCGCTAGACGTGAATTGATCTCATTACCCACGCCACCACCAGCACTTATGCAGCTACCCAGATACACGAACTTCTCGATTACTTCTATTTGCTCACTACGAAGAATCACACTTATTTCAATAAATTAAATATTCGTTTTGTGTGACTAGAAAGTCAGACGCTGTTTGTGATTGTCCACATTGGTTATGTTATGCGGTATTGCCTATTGCTTTTTCATTCTTAATGCATATGCTGAGTGGCATTATATTTCGTGGTTGTCGAATTCTATAAGCTTTTTATGCTCCATTATTTCCAAAATGATTTTATAGACGTATGATTCAGTTAGAAGTCTATGTAGATGACTTTTGCTTTTGTGTATCACATGTTTATAATCATTCCAACTTACACATTTGTAAAAGCATCTATAACTCTTAAATAATATATGTATACTTTGTAACCTAATACACACAGATGTACAAATGAATCTGAAAAATCAATAATATGACGTAATCTCTGAGTAGCATTACATATAATTAGGTTAAAATAGTATTTGTTTACATTCGTTTGAATAGCTTCTGTTCCTGCTGTAAATTTAGAACGTTCTAAAAGTGATGCTAACTTCTCGTTTTTTGCACTTTCAGTTGCTTTTCAGACTTGTCATTTGGAGAAATATATATGATACTTATTGTTTATCTTGAATTAATTTAGAAAATTGAATTCGACCTAAGTTTTGATTTCATTCCACACAATTTTTCTGATTTAAATTAATTATTTACTTCATTAAATCGCTTATATCAAGCTTGCTTAAGAGACTGCTTTACTTTAGTGGGTGTGTAAATCTTTGTTTATGTGTGCGTATCTAATAAACTTTTTATTCCATTCGTCTATGGCACATAAAATTCGAAAAGTTAATGAATAATCTTATATGTTTTGTGTTTTTTTTGGCAATAGGACATTTGTCTGTTGACCGTTGATCTAATTTTTTAGGATATCTTTACGTAATACTTTCATGATCTTAATGTTCAATTATGGATCGTATTATAGTAATACCGACGGGACACATATTAGATGTGAAATTAAAATTTTGAAATCACCGCGAAGGGAATTTGAAAGTTTTAACGTTTTATTCTGTGATTCTCAATCTTGTTCAGCGAAGCATTCAAAATCATCAAAGATAAATAAGGCCAAGAAATTTCTGGACCAAACGATTGTTCAGTCATCTTTAAACACTAAATTTGTTTATGATGTGAAATGTTTTCAGATTACGATATATGATGTTCTAAATGTATGTGTAAATGTATATCATTCTTATCCGAATTTAATGGTTATGTGACACTTTAGGCTATTACCACGATCATAATTATATACTTAGATAGTCATCTAGGGGCTCCTACTTTTGTAAATTTTATCGAACACTAAAAACCCACAGGAAGTGATTTAATCCACAAAGTCATAGACTTAACATCGTCCAAAATACCCGGGCAAAATCAGCAAGCCTGATGAAAGAGAAATGAATTATGGAATCAAAATTTAAAATGAATTGAAGAATAAAACTACTTCAACACGTATTGAAGAAATTGAAGTAGTGGGAATGTTTAATGGTTGCTCTTTATTTATTCATTCATCGATTAGGAAATCGTTGGTTATAATTTAAGAATATTTAAAATGTTATGAAAACGTAAATTTGCGTTGTAACTCGGGACACTCTTTGAGCTTATTACAAGCTTAACACTGTACATAAATTTCGTGTCATTCATATTTCGAAGGGATATACATTGATTAATAGAATTTGCTATAATGGGATCTCTAGCTTTTGTGACGATCTGAAGTTTTATGTATTTACTATGAACAGGTGTATTATCATTGTAGTGTACACAGTCCCGTCAAAAATTCTGATTTCAGTTTACAGATAATATTTTAGTCATTATGCAATTAGATGGATTGAATGGACCTTTTAAATAATGTGAAAATTATATCTAGTAACATCAAGTTTGCCTACAAGATCTAATCGGTTAGCCACAAACTAGCATTTTCGACTAGTCAATTAAAAAAGATTATAATATCACATGAAGGTTGGTATTTTCTTCAATCCAACATATTTAGAAATACATTCAGGATGAATTCCAACGTATGCTTTACCAATAAAAGTAACAGTTCCTAAAAATCTGATTATCAAAGGTTTTTATCTTGTTATCGAACCACAAGGTAAATGGATTGGATAATATTTAATCATATCTACCCTAAGGACTAAATAATCATCCCAAATATTTTGTACGAAGTGTAATTAACATGAAAGTAGAATTAAATCAAAATATCCACCAACAGTTTCGATTAAAACTATCGTCTCATACCATCAAGATAAATCCGAGAACACCATAATTCCAAATAAACATGTAAAATTGCGTTTTCGTATCATTGATGCTCTATTCTACACAAGTAAATATCAAGGATACGATATCCAAATAGGAACTACAGAACTAAATGCAGTAATTGTAATGTCGGCGAGACATTCAGGCGATTGATTGTAAGTGCTAGGGGATATAATGATGTTTAAAACTCTTAATCCTTAAATGATCATTTAGCTTGACATCACCAGTAACGATACATTCAGTAGATAGGTAACACAAAATCGACTTTGAGATCAAAGCTATGCTAAACAAATACTTTCATACATAGATAAATCCGAAAAATCTGAATAGATGAGATGGTATGTAGCTAGGTGCACTTTAGTAAATGTTGATTAGTAAGTGATATTCTGTCCTTTCATACCTAACAAAGTACATTCAATTATTTAGTTAATTATTTTACTTTAATTCATCCGATTACCATTGATTTACACAATAATACAACACCAACGACTATTTGAATCAACACACACTGACAAACTCCATACATAATCGTATTTTTTTAATTAACGACAATAACAGATTGACTAGTGTGATCATGGCCATGGCCTAAATTTTCACATTATCATTAGATTCGGATAAGAATAGCATACATTTAGAACACCATATATCGTAATCCGAAAACAATTCACATCATAAACAAATTTAGTATTTGAAGATGATTGAACAATTGTTTGGTTCAGAATTGTTTCTGGCCTTACTTGTATTTGGTAAAAGGTTGAAGTCATTCAGTCCCATCAGTGACAGGTTTTGTAACTAAAGTCTTTTATAAACTCGGTATTCACTGTTTTATGCAACTGTGCGTTTTATTCTTAACAGAATTTGACGTAAAAAATATCTACAGCCTTTTATTTGCTTTTGAGCTGTCAGGTGTGTATTTGGTAATTCTCACTCAGATACCAATGTTTTTATAGTTTCCGAATAGTCGTTTGTGCGTCACATAGTTTGCTATGAATTACTGCTTCGCGTAGTTTATATATATATATATATATATATATATATATATATATATATATATATATATAATTATATATATATATATATATATATATATATATATATATATATATATAAGTGCAATATTCTTAGTTTGGTAATGGGAGATAATATTATCGAACGCAATGTCATTCGTTCGAAGAATAACTCACCAACTTATCATATTCGATGAAAATCCCTGACTGAGTGACAAAAAAGATCTAACTGTCAGTCACACGTAGTTGTGTTATTCTTCTCATCTGTAAATAGGATGAATAATTTATCTGTTGGCACATTCAAAATAATTAGAAATCGTATAACGTGGAACCTAACATTCTTTAATTTTCTAACGTCATCCACCACCCTGTGAATCTAGAACTTCAACCATTAACTGTTATTCTTTTCGTTATAATGCGGTCTAATTTGTAAACAATAACCTCTGTTGTTTTGATCTACACAGTATTTCACGTTTTTGTTTATCATTCTAAAATGAGTTCACCTATGTACCCCTTCTATATGTAGATTTCTACTCTTTCCGTTTCTTTTTATATGACGATAATTTAGAACTTATAATGGCAGATAATTAGCATTCTGTAAATTTATCTACTCTGCAAACACAGAATCTGACGCTCGTTCCTGAATTTTATTTTAACCACTTCCATAACTCAAATTCCTTTCTTAAGATCTTGTCCTTTTTGGCCAATCACTTAGATCACGCCAAATACCCATACATATTAAATTGTCTTAGCATCAATAGAAACGACTAATGAATGTGTTAGTGTTTTTATATCTGCACAATGTAAATTCTAATTTGGTGGTCATTGTATTATTTGGTGGTTTATTCTGATCACATCTCGGTTTTAACGTTCATAAAAGCCTAGTAGTTGATATTTTCATATACTTATACTTTTTATTCAATGACTAAGACCAATTAGCTGTTAAGTCAAATTTACTCACCTTTTGTACAAAAATGTTTGTCATTAAAGCACACATTCATCATTATACCAGTTTGTCATACTTGTAATGGTTTCAACGTTCTCCGTCCTCATAACATACAAATGGGTATTAAAAGTTTGAATACGCACCATCGGCTCTAGTGCTATCCAACTCTATCAAATCAATTCTCTAGGTTTAAAATTCAAAAGATGCATTTTTCTGAGTTTCAAATATCATAGTGACATGAGGCTACAATACTAAGATCTAAGCGAACGTCTTTCAATTTGTTTGTCATATATTAGAATCTTGACTTACCTATAAGTGGTTATATGTAGTTTCTTATATAACGAATGTAACAATTTATTGAACAAACTTTTAAGGGGTGGTGATTCAAGTTAGCGTGATCATAGAAAAGAAAGATATATTCGATATTGTGCTTTACTGGTTTTATAGACATTTGTAACGTCGTGATCAGTCGCTTGTTTATGCTTAACTAAGTTTAGTGTTTAACAAAATTTCACTTCTTGAATATTCTTGTTTCTCAAAGATGGGTGCCTTAATATCCAACTAGTTGATTTGCGGTCAAACCGACTTGATTTGTTTTTTCTTTTTTTATTATAGGAAAATACAAATCCGAAGTTTCCGATGTCGACGTATTTTTCACTTAATTCTAGTTGTCATAATAATCTTTGTCATAACAAGTTTACTTAGCTACTTTTATGAAGAGGTAAGTAAATGTTCTCTGTAATTTTCAATATCTGTTAGTAAGGTACTCAGTAATGTGAATAAATGGCTACTTAAACATAAATTTATTGGAACATCTTTGATTGATTTATTACTTAAAATATCAACGTTTGGTCTGTGCTTTAAGTGGACACCTTTTATACATCATCTGTGATCATGAGCAATAAGAATAGATTGCTATTTGACACTGAAGAATCGATAAAATTGTATTTTGAATCTTATCATATTCAAGACTAAAAGAAAGGAAAATAATAAATATTTTTATTTATTTATTTATTTGAACACATAAACATAGGTACAGGAGGGCACCAAATATATATGCGCCACAAAATAAATATTTAGGCATTATTGCAAGTGACTTAGAGCAGTATCATAATAAAGTCTCCAAACACAGACCTCACTTATATCAACCAACTATTCATCATATTTATGTTAACAATGTCATATCTCAATTTAGTAGTTATTATTTGACTTCAACGCTGATTATCAACTTCACCAATAGAAGATTAATTGAACTAAAATACAATGGAAAATATTTATCTATTCTAACTAATAATCTAAGTAAACTCATTTCACAAAAGAGTTAATCAATTAATTTTTAATAAATTACTTAAACCACGTTTTAAAGTTGTATACATTCAGTAGTTGAATTTGAATCCAGTGTCATGTATAAGTGAACGTGATCATTATAGAATTCGAATATTATAAATTAATCATATAAACAAAATTATCATTACTATCTTTACTGCTTAAATTTACTAAGTCTCTAATTGCATGATAAGCTTCGTTATATTATTATAAATAAATGTAATAGGATTTTGAACATACTATACTGATTCCTGAATAATTTCTACTTTGGGCATTTTTTCTGATAATTATAAGAAACAGTGATTTTGAGCATCCATTTTACTAATCGGTACCGTTCATGAAAATAAGTGTTCACGTACACGTGTAACTCCATATCTTTATTGAGAGTCCGCTCTCCCTCGCGAAATGCTCTCACATGGCCACGCGTATATAGCCTCTGCCAGGGAAGTCCTACTCACTGCCTTCTCGTGGCGGGGGTGTTGTTTACGAAATTGAGAGGACGAAAAGCGAATGTCCGGTGCCTTAACCGGATTCCAAACCAATCGTGCACATGGGCTCCAGTATCCTGAGGGAACAAATGGCGTATGAACCAATTGTTTGTCACCGGCTACCATGGGACTGCATCTCCTTACGATGCTCCACTGTCTTGTGGATCAGAATTTCAGGTCGAAGGCTCGGGAGTGGCCTCCTAAGAAAACCACGTGCTTCGGTTTGGGCATTCGGGCAGTATCACAGCCCTCACACATATTGAATGAGATTTATGTGGCGCATATGTATTTGGTGTCTCCTTGTACTAATATCTATGTCTTAAAATAAATATAATCCAGCCAGTCAAAATTAGTTTATGTTCTATCTGTGGGACGCCTTCTGTTGACTGAGAAATATTAGAAAATGTGTATCCCCAAAGAGGTACATAGTATAAGTGCTACTCTGTTAAACCTTCACTACTTGGTCTCTTGTGTCGATAATAAAAGTGATGTCGATCTATCACATGACTTGATTTAATCAATATCAAACCTTTCTACTTTTCTGTACTTTGTTGTAATTGTATTAACCCATCTACCAGGTACTGATTCGTATACCTAATTTTGAACCACACTCTGTGTGGGCTGTTGGTACTACCTGGTTCCCAAAATCAAAGTAGGTGGAGTGGGGGGGTTAAAACCCGCAACTTAGTGGATTAAAGTCGAACGCTCTAAACATAGTGTTAGCACTCATTGATTCAAAAAATTAATATACTAATTCGTAAAATATCTATGGATCCAATCACAGAATTAGGATGTACTGACAATCGTATCCTCAAACTGAGACTATGATTCTGAGAAGATTGTTCAAACAAGCGGATAGGTTTCGACAAGCAATCGTAAAATGATAAATACTTTATATAATCACACATTCAGTTTATTAAAGGAGTCAAATAAGTAAATACACCTGACAATCAAACATAACACGTATGTCTCAATGGTTATTGGCAAAATAGATGAACTAGTGGAATTTACTCATTACTGCAAAAAATAATAACAGATTATGCTCAAATTCCTGTCCGCTGGGATATGTAAACTTCACTGTTCAACATTGCAGTTATTTCGAAGTATTAGTGACCTATGTGCAGTTTAGAACTAAATCATTTCTAAAAGTCATTCTCTTAATATAAACGAAATGATTTTTATCCAGCCAATAAACCCCATTTTCATATAAGATACTATGTAGAATAACTTACTGTTATTCAAAAAAAGTCCTAAATTTGTGTTACAATCACCGCTGTGACTCAATATCGTAGCTCAATTAATACTTGGGGAATAACTCTGGTTAATATTACAAAAATCTGTCAGTAATCTCAAATTATCGGGTATTGCCTTCTTGATGTGACAAAATTTAACCTCTATTCTTAAAATCCAACTGTTATCTTGTTGAACGCTTTTCATTAAACATAAAATAGGATTTGTTGCATCTATAATTTTATTGTCTACAACACTGAGTAGTACATTTCAAACCTTTTTTAAATAGGATATTTATTTTTGCTCGGCACGTAGCCATAGTCTGAAGTTATTTTTAATATTGTATTTCAAACTAATTAACTGTCTTCCCTTCTCATTGTGTCCATATTAATCGATAGGTTTTTTTAGAAGAATTGCTCTCCTTACTTAGTTTATATGCATATATGATCAGTTCATGTGTATAAGATATGAAACCGAAGTTTTACATTGTCTTAATGCAGCAATCTGTTTACCTCGTAATAATTTGGCTTAACTTTATTGACCAGAGCCATTTTTCATAGACGTAAACAATATACGTCCTGGCACAATCATATATTGATCTAATTCGCAACACTACAAAGTAGCACAGCTAGGGTGGAAACTAACAAAATAAAATTTAGGACAAAGATGATCACAATATCAATTGCAGTGAAAAAATATACTTTAGCTTTTAAGTTGACTTGTTTGTTCGGCTTGTCAAATGTAACAAACTAATCAGGTTATATTGATTGTAACACTTGTTTCGTAGTCTCTTCATACCAAGCATCTCGGTACGAGAGCGGTAAAAATTAAAACAAGATGTTTGTAAATGAAGTTCTGTTGCCGACTATGGCTATGATGGAAACCGTGCTTCACATGGATGATGAACATCTTGCCTTCTCGTTGATGGAAGGAATGATCAAAGTAGTTAAACTTCAATCCAACTTGTTTCATTCGGTCATAAAATTCAAAAAAAGTGTATGAAACATTTTGAAATTAAGTACTACAATCATCTTAGATTTCTAAGTTTTGTACTGAGTTTTATCTTCGTACAGATTTAGAAATATTAGATTTTTCTCTGATAATTACTTTTTTCGATGTTATTTCTTTTGATTACTTAACTTGACACTAAGTCGTCTAAATTCTTCCCAAAATTGCTAAACACTCATTACGAGATTCACTTTTAGTACACTAAAAACCCTGTTAGCGTATTCAAGGTACTGCGAATTTTTATTTACCGTTAAAATTCCTATACAATGACTAGTTGTATACTCACTGAGACTTAGATCGACCTTTTTCTGACAATTTTGTAACCATTACAGTTTTTATAAACATTTCACGAGTAAATTTAGCATTTCGAAAGGAGATAATTATTTCCAGGAGTTGTTTCAGTATGTCATTCATATATTACTATATTTCCAGTGCATTACCAAAAACGCCTACTCATTCAATATTTTTTACAATCGATTTCAATATTAAAGAAATCGTTCCGTGTAATTTTTCTCTTTATAAGGTTCCTAAATTCCCAAAGCCACCGATAATCGGACCTCCATCTAACCTTCCAGAGTCTGACCAGGATTTTCGTCAAATCCAACCACCTGCACAAATACCTATAGAATCTGATGTTTTAGAAAATGCAAAACAGCTTCCTACTCAAACACTTCCTATTTCTAAAAATCTTTCGCCAATTGCAGCTTTCAAATATGGAACACTTATTTCCAAGGAAGAAATTCAAGGTGGCGTTCCTGCAAATAAGAGAGTAGCCTCTATGCGAGATAAGGTTCGAGAGGTAAGCTATGGATCTACGGTTTTTTTATTCATACACCGTTACATTAATTGAAATGTTTCAGACACCAAAGCACAAAACATATTGACGAATGACTTTTAAAATGTGATTTTTCTCTATCCCTAGTTCACTTAAGAGATTTAGTTCTCAACATTTGCTAATCGATACCAGTCATTTTCGTGAGATCCTACTTTCAAAATTCTTCAAAATGTTCCCAGTATATACTGTTTTCTTAAAACGGATTTAGATATTTATATTTCGCATTGTTTTTAGCACCATTTGCATTATTAATACTTTTCTATTCTTATGCCGTTAATGTTTGAAATCTTGAAAGCTTATTTATGACATTCAATTAAAACCTTTGGGCGTTACTAACTCCCTCTATCAAAAGTGATATATATTTTTGCTCCATACTTTTTTCACCATCTCGTGTTAATAAATTTTTGTAGACTTGCCAAGAAATATACAATTTCACCATACCTTACATACTGAAGTAAACCAGTTGTTTAGATGACTGTGATCACATTTGAAATCTCAAGTCTATTTAAGCTAGACCACCGTAAAAAACGGGGAAACACTGGATTTCTGTTTAATGTAAATAAAACAATCTTTTGATTCATCTTGTGTTGATTGTCTGAATCTTCCCATTGACGCTTAGGACTTCAATTGATCAGTCTCTCTTATTGTCAGATGTTCATTCTGTGCGGATTGACTCGATATTTTCCTAAGTCACAGGCATTATAATGAATGGTGGCTAACAGGGGACTCATATTTCGTTCTACTTGTATGTACCTTTGTCAAACTTCACCTCACTGCATAAGCTGGTGGCTATTTGGGCTCAGTAGTGAATTGGATAACGCTATAACGTTTCAGGCGAACGGTACTGGGTGTGAGTCATGGAGTGAACGTCAACTCTGGAGTCGAGGCACATCAAGCTGATGACCCCCAAGTAGGACGAAACGGGCGTCGTGAATCCAAATACTAGCTACCATCCATCTGTTTACAAAACAATCTTTTATCTGCTGAATTTGAAATGTGTCAGGAACTCATTGTCTCTTGTTTTGTTTTTCTTCTGTGTCACTAGTCATCAAACCTATGTGTTATTTTAAATTTTATTTTCTGTGTAAAATTTATTACCTATTTACACATTAACTTGACATTTTCGTTCAATTTTAGTCAGTTAAAAAACACATTTCATTTATAATAAAAGAAGGGTTATCTATATATTATCTACGATGAATTTATTCAATTCATAAATATCTATGTACAATCATTTTTCTAAAAGCTTTAATATATCTATAAAGGTAGCATTTTAATTAATTCATACAATTATACATACTATTTAAACACAGAAACTTGGTCATGTCTATAAATTGGTACAGTGTTTTTAAAAGTCCACAGAATATACATTGTTACTGTTATTATTACAAAATGGTTTTTTATTCAATAATACAATAATAGAAAGGATATTATCAAGTGTTTATAATTCCCCAGGTGATATATTCTGTGTGTAATCATTGTAGTTGTATTAGGTATAATAAAGTTTTCATGGTTAAATTCAGTTTACTGATAAAATTTACTGTAGAGGAACTTGTTGAAGTTTCCTAGTTTAAAGAAATATGGCTTGAATTGTACATTAGACTATGAACATCCATTTGCTGCCAAGTTCATTTTGTGATTATTTAACAAAATTGCTATGTAAGTTTTTCCATACCATATAAATCAACCTCCTTCCTGTACTCGTATATTCTGTTCCATTAGATGGAAATGTACTTGCGTACGTTCGTAGTGTTGCTATGTTTTTGTTACAGTTTTACATTGAAATATACGGTAGTAGTTGCTACCTTGGTGTAGTGGTCGGGCTTGCCTATTGCGATGAGCCAATCAGGTTATATTTGCTGGAACAATCGTTCGTCAAGATCCTACCATGCCAGGCAGATCGGTTGGAGAGCGGAAAAACTAAAATAATCAAACCCAATGTCTGAGGGTGAAGTCGTACTGTTGACTATACAGAGATGTGATGGAAGTAAAGTGTTTCCTTCAGATAACCTGAATAACAGCGATGTTACCTTCCCACAAATGAAGGGTGGGGTTAGTGAAGGTTGACCCTTAAAATGCACACTTCGTCTTATCCCACGCGCACCGTCTCCGGCAGTACAGTCCCAACAAATACGGAGCTGACACGAAAACTACTCACAAAAAGGTCGTGTGTGACCGTCCCCAAGCAGCTGTTCGTTGAGCACTGCGGTCATGCTCTCAGGTCACTAAGCCCAACTCTAACCCGATTTCCTTTTCAGGTACCTCCAGAAGAACCCTTCCACGGTGTGGGCAACCGGGAAGTGATAACCACCCTCATACCTCTAACAGCACTCAAGACCACTGTATTAATAATCTATCTCCCTCTTCAATTCTTGTTATTTCTCCTACGCTGACTTTCAACCCTAAACCTCCTTCTTTTGACTTCCTCCTCATGTGTCACCATAGCCAACGATTCTAGTGCTCAAAACACTGTCCCAGGTCTACTGAAACCTCGGTCCAAACTACACATTGAAGCGTTGAACTTACGTACCCTATGTCGAATCAGCCAGCATGCCTTTGGCTAAAATCCTAGAATCTCATACGATTGATGTATATTGTGTCTCCGAAACACACATACAAGGTAGTAGCACTAAGTATGACATAAGAGCAAGCACTTTCAGAATGGAACCCTGTTAACGGTTACCTATGTGCTGTTCGGCTAAATGACCTCGGAAGGATAGGGACACACGTCGTTGCCTTTTCTTCGTTTATGGCCACGCTTCCACTTGCTTTAGACTGGGCACCCGAGCAGTATCACAAGCCACACACAAATCAAGCGACTTGTGTGGCGCATATGTATTCGGTGCCCCTTTGTACCAATATTTATGTGTTCAAATAGATAAATGATGATGATGGTCTTTCTTGACTTAAAAGCAGCATTTGACTCTGTAGAGCGAGAGGTTCTGTGAAAGTGTCTTTCATTGGAAGGCGCACCTCAAAAGTACATGAATTTTGCGAAAGCTCTTAACTCGAACACTACCAGTCGAGTGAGAGCTTGTGGTGAACTGTCATCTGATTTCGCAACCTCAAGGGGTGTCCGACAAGTCTGTCGACTATCTCCATTTCTGTTCAATTTCACCATAGACCTACTACTTGAAATAAGGTTCCCGTCGATTGAATTTTCAGGAATTGATTCCCTTCCAGGAGGTCCACTTGTCGACTTAGAATACACTAGTGACATAGTCGTGTTTGGTGAAGACGCTGATTAAATGCAGTCTTTTGGTAGCACTGAGCAACAGTGTAAGGATGTTTGGGATGCGTTTCTCCTCCTCTAAATTCAATTTGTTGCTTCAGAACTTGCCCGTTTAAAGCGTGATTGTTATCTATATTAGTTTTCCGTTTCAAATACTAATAAATGACTAATAACTAAAAGCAGAAATTACTCCATCTTTTAACATCATGTCTCATGTATCGACACTTCTATTGTAGACGTGATCAATATTTACTAATTGTTCGTATTATTTTAATGGAATCTTGCAATTTATCTATCCACCAACAAAATTAATCATTATTGTAATGTTCTTACTAACTCTTCTGTCCTATGTTCTTTGTGTGTATTCGAAAATATTTATAAAGTATATCTTTACTCATAAAATGCTTTATGATATTTGTTAATATGAGGTAAAATTATGAATAATTCTTTACTGCCCGGTCCTTTACTTTTTACGGTTGCTAAACTCAAGCTACTATCATTTATAATTTCATTCGAGCATATTCGTGTGCGGAAATTAAACTGCATGGAATGTAATATCTGTTCTCGTAAGGCTATGCAAAGTACGCGTACTTATAATGCGTTACCCAAGTATAATTACTAGGTAAATTAAAAAGAAACTACAGTCGTTCAGACGTCCACAAGTAGTCAGTTATGTCTGTGTTACACAACTTTACTGTTTATTTTAAGGAAAAATTGCAAAACAATTGCAATCTGATTAAAATGTATATAGTACATTTGGGAGTCATAGATCAATCTTTACAAAATTTACTGCCTTACTGTTTTGTCTCTGAATTTATATCAGCTTTTATCATTAGCTTAGCATAAATATTGAAATTTTCCAAATGTTATTGCCCCATCTTCAGCCCCCTGTATTTGTTTATGTAATCATGCTTTTAAAGTTTGGATTCTAAAATTATTGAGGATTATAGAGTATATTTTCAAGTTGTAATCCATTTTGTTTGTGTATTTTTTGATAAACTTTAGATGATGAAGTTTGCTTGGAATGGTTATGTTACCTATGCATGGGGAAGTAATGAATTGAAACCGTATTCAAAAACTGGCCACTTACCCTTGTACTTGGAAATGAACCACTCGGGGCTTCCTTAGTCGATAGTTTGGATACTTTGTACATAATGAATTTGAACAAAGAATTCAACACAGCTGTAGAATGGATAGAAATGAATCTGGATTTTAACAAAGTATTTATTTTTGATTCTGTCATTTTTTATACATTTTTGAAATGCATAGAAACTTTCTTAGCTTTAAGTATAAAAAGTAATGAATGAAATGGAATTAATCAAAGCCATAAAACTTATTTATATAATGCAAGATGTATTTTAATAACCTTTGTTATGATTTATCGAAGTAATTTTGGTTAAATGTCCCTTCCTGCTTGAAATTCATAAGCTTAAATGTTTTGTTGTGGTCAGTTTTATCATTAGAACTCAGCATTCACCATCTAAGATACCAAATCATCCTTTCGATTATGGATCATCAATGTTCACATTTTACTGAAGAGACACCACATTTCATTATGACTTGTTTTATTTTCGTTTATTTGATCCAATCGATTGAATTTATCACAATAAGTTATGTAAAATTCATCCGTTTGAAGTTCAACTTACAGTGTCATTCTAATTTTTGTTTTATTGTAGCTGCATAACGCTAATTTATAAACAATTATAATCTGCCTGCAAATAGTCTAACCCGTTCATTCGTCAGTAATAAAGTGTTATTCTTTGGATTAGATTTTATCAGTTACTCATAATTTGTGAAAGCACGTAGATGTAATAAGTAAATATATTTATATATACCTGATATAAACTAGAAAAACATTTAAAAAAGCGAATACAGTGAAATGACTATTATCAACAAAAACAATTTTCACAATTTTATGTGATGACCAGTTTGAAGAACAAACAAACAGAGTTATTCACTTCTCTTATTTTATGCAAATAGGTGAATGCTGTGAATTCATTTGAATTATCTTTACAGATTTTATATTGTATTTAGTCCAGTACATACACACTGTTACTAGTAGTGATAGATACACTTATGTATTTCTATCACATGAACTGTAGTATGTTCACACTTTGGGTTTTCTTATACAAACATTAGTAAGTTTATAATAATAATAATAATAATAATAATAATAATAATAATAATAATAATAATAATAATAGTGAAAACTAACGATTAATGTACAATTTATTACTTAGTAATAACAATAATGCTTAATTTTTGTTTTTTCTTTAAAATTTATATTACAATGGCGTATACAACTAATTATAACTCTGATAGACACTAAAGACCAGAACCTAAATTGTTCACAGAAGTTATTGTTATATGTCTTCTCTGGTTATTAAAAAAACCATCACAGTAATCATGTGATCAGAGAATTGTTCATTTTAATTATATAAATAAATTCAGCAAGGAAGTTAATTCAATGGATTAAGGTGAATGATAATGCATACTTGATTGTTGTAATATAATGTTAACTATGTGGAAATGTCGACTGTTGTAACCTCACTTAAGATATTATAAAGACGTCCAACTGTGTTTGTGAATGTTAGATTCTGCTGCTTAGCAATTCGTTTCGATTTTTTTGATAAACTGTCGAAGAATTGCATAGTTTCAAGATATCTCCCCCGAAAATGTTAAAACCACCGATTGATCAGTAACTTATTAGGGATCTAGTTGTAGTTGGTACCGTAGTGACTTAATGTTTAGACAACGTAGTCAGTTAGTAATAATCCTGCTTAGTAGCTCTTTACTATTATCATTTCCTGTGAAAAATAGCTAATTATTTGCTCATTGTTTTTATATCTTTCTGATAAATATTTTATGTTGTGGATGCGGAAGAATAGACCAATAATTATCATGTTAAGTCCAGTGGTGTCCTTGGACTTTAAATGTACATTCCCTATTGGCTATTATTTAATTCATTCGTTACATATTGCGTAAATGTTGTTTACTATTTTTATGGTACGATGTGGTATGCTTGATTGATATATAAACAAAGTATGTTTGAAATATAATGATTCATATCTCCGAGGCTGTGACTTTTGTTCTCCACTCAACTGGGCTAGGATAGACAGCGGGGCAGGGCCAATCAGGGCACTAGGTCGTCCCTTACGTGTTTTCCGTGTCACTCTCACCGAATCGATCAATAAACGCTGCTTATCAAGACCTGCAGTCACATCAGTCATAACATTTTATTTGGTGTGTTTTGTTCAGTTTTTTTTCTATGTGTTATAAGTATCTAGTTTTTACGGAAATTATATCACCAATTATACAGCTCATTCAGACATCGATCAGTATGCTCACAATATCTATGCTTCAACTAATAGATGAACTTTTCGACTCAAGCTATTCAGCATCCAGACATCTACTTATAACAGATATTTTAACTAGTGCATTGTCACCAGTCTGCCTCGTTTCGCCGCATTATATTTGGGTAGATATGGAGAAAAATCATTTGTATACGTGGACTTTTTTACTCATCATTAAGATTGTGTAGTAAATTAAAATTATGTTTATACTTTAAAATTAAACTGCATCATCGCACCATTTCATCTTATGTGAGAAAAAGTTGTTGTAATTTAACTGTCAACAAATTTATTACTTTATATAATATTTGAGATTTTAAATACTTAATTCATTCTTTGTACTTTGAACTTTTTCTTCACAGAACACTCAGGTGTCCGTGTTTGAATTCAATATTAGGTATATTGGTGGCCTGCTGTCTGCTTACACGTTCAGTAGAAAACCTGTAGGTTTATTTTAAATATAAAAGTTATTTTCCACATTGATTGATGTCCGGTATAAAAATAATCTCATTATCATTATTACTATCTCGTGAAATAGTTACATTTTTTGTTCGTAGGAGTTTTTATGGTGGTTGATTTGGTTTGTATGTAGATTTCCTTGCAGACTGATCTCATATAGAGTACCATTAAAAATTATCAAGCACTGAAGAGTTGTTTCATCCCAGTCCGGAACTCCTTAGTTGGGTACACACACGACCCGACTAGGTGACCGAACCCAGAACCTTCAATCCTCCTACTAAATCCTGAAATATTAGAGCTTATAGAGTGCAGTCATGTCGGGAGTGAAACAGTTGTCACCAGCAGCATTGGATAGTCATCGTTTTAGATCTCAAATCACACCAGTTGTTACTAAACGTTTTATGAATTTTGTGAAACACCATTTACAAATCGAACTCATCTCTCCATAAAGTCTCATTAAAATAGTTACTGTGTAGTGGAACGTGGTATCGATTTCGCAACAATTGTCAGACTGAGTGAACAGTTTCGGTGCATCGAAAGCAGAGCATTGGCAGAAAACTTGGAGGCCAGTCGAGAAGATAGTTCAGATTACAAGACACAACGAAAGATGAGAATGAACAATTGAAGGCTATATATATATGTGCTATGTAAATAATTTGTAACTTCTCTCTATAAATATGCATACCTCCTGCCTATTGTCTTGTTTTTTCGATTTTATCTTCACAGCACGGATTAGCTTCAAGATAGATTTATCAACATTCTACTACGACGCTGTCGTCTATGTAGTCATGTTATGATTGCTTTCTGTGGGAGTTATTTACTAATAATAACATTGGATAATAGTTACACTGTATCATAAACTCGCTGGAGTTTCTTTTTACCCCACACTGGTACACAATGATTATTATCTAAAAATGAGTATCAAGTGTTGATGGAAAACAATCGCAAATTTTGTATACCAATTAAAAATTATTTATTTCCTACTCTTCCAATTTCATGCTTTTACTGATTATTTAGCGCACGTTACTCGCTCTTGTTGTTTTATCGTTTTGCACTTTTTTGCAGATTTATTTGTTTACAAGTGCATTAAAGGAAGTAGGGATATCCTAAGTCAAATGTAAATGAAGAAATGAGTTGATTTCAATTAATTAATAATTGCACTGAAGGAATATATATATATATATATATATATATATATACTAGTTAATACATTTAATTAATAAAGTGTATATTTGTAAATTCATCAAGTGAACTTTTTACATATTTTGTACTGTTCGATAGTAAAACATAAAAACTATTAACTAATGCTTTCTAATTTTTTATACTGATAATATTAAGTTTCCAGTAATCCCCGGTTCACCATCATATCAGTTACTTTCATATTGTACTCCTTACAAAAACTACCTTAATTCATAACAATAATTATTATGACGTGCTTGACCCTTTAGTTTAATTGAATAAGTTAGAAAATCTTATGTCTTATACACAACCATATACATCTATTGTGTCTTTCCAGTCGAGTGTTTCTCATACACATGATTTTCATTTAGTAATTATCATGAATACCAAAGTACGTATAATTTATTTATCTAATACGTAGAGTTGTAAATGGATTCATATTTGTACACGTTATTTTTCAAAAGTGATTACTATCCACTTTCAAGTCATATTATATTGGTTTACATAATAAATCACTCATTGTACGCAACTGCTTCTCAAAATCATTCAGCCTTCTGTGTTCTAACTACTTTTCGTTGATAATATCTACTGGTTGTAATTGGAATTAAGTCAAATCAGTAGTTTAAAATGTTATCAAAACAAAACGAGATATTGTCATTCATAGTCTTCTAAATGTTAAACACTACACTTCTTTATATCGGTCATCATAACATTACCTGTACATTCTTGTCATTCCTTAGAAAAGTTATCTTCATTAATTTTAGGTGATGCTATTGTGAGCTACCTTCTCTCTCTGTCAACATACTTTCATAAAACTATGTTTTGTTTCATATTTGTCTTTTTGTCCAAGTGTTGTTTTTTCTCTGATGCAAAATTCAAAGTTTTTTAGAATAATATGTGAAAAAAATTTTCTACCTATGTATTATAACTGGCCAAGATTATTCTAGACAAAATTGTCATAAATAATCATTATTAATTCATCTTGGAAAAAATTAGTGATATTTGTTTTCATGATAGAATGTTGTCATAACATACACTAAGTAATTCATAAAATTTTATCGACTAAAGAATAACAAAACTAAACCCAAACTAATTGTTTCCTCTTTTATAAAATAGTACTTTCCACTCTATAACTAAGGCTAAAAAGGACTGGACTTGTATTCACAAACAAAGTACTCTTCGCTCTAAATAAAGGTATGAAACCGTCAATACGAAGAACATATGTATTTCGTTCATCAAAATGCCTTTCATTTACCATTGCTGTTTATTGTACTTTACAAAAGTGATCCACCAAACATTAGACCTTCTAGGATTTTCATGCTTAACACAAATTATGTTTCCGCTTTTAACACAGTGGACTAAATATACTATGAACTCCCAATGATACTAATATATCTATCATCTTATCCCCCTCATTTGTCGATATGTCTTCTGTGATTCAAACTAAACTTTTGAAATGAAAAATATATGCACTGTTACCCTTCTTACTCTTTATTCTCAGTAGCATAATAAATTAAACAATCTGAGCATATCCTATGTTTTTGTTTTTATATAAACAAGTAGTATGATTTGCATAAAATAAATAATTTGACTAAATCTAAACCAATCGTTTCACTGGATTTTGATTAGTTTATAACCGATCATTCAGATTGTAGAATGAAATCCTCTCCCTACTATCACAACTGACCATATAGCAATTCTTAACTAAATAATTCATTTTGCCGTTCTAAATTTATTATCTCGAAATGCTATTCATTTTGTTTGTTTGTTTTTTACCTTTTAATCATAAATATTATTGTGGTTGATCGATTATTTATTTGTTTGTGCATGTCTATCTTAATAAGCATGTTATTACTGTGATACACGTTGTTTATTCGTTCTGTTTTGATCTCATTTTCTTTATAGCAAATTATCTTTATTAGTCTGTTATTAGCTTGTAATAGGAAACGTTTTTTAGAATAGGGAATTCATTTCTTATTAATACTATTCATGGTCAGCACTTGGTTGAATTGTATTACGGAGAATTGACTTTATCACTTGATAGTCAACTTCAAAATGTATTCCACACATTATTGTTCATCGCTATGTGAATACAATTTTTACTAAGGAAATAGTAACTGGTTGTTTATAACCCTTGATTTTAGTACAAATGTTTTTGTGTGGCTATTACAGCTGTTCAGTATTTTCCTAGTACGATGAAAACCGCTAAAATTTAATATACACATATCTGCAACATAGATGTTCACTTCACTGCAGTACTATTTCCCAGCATATTAATATATGAGCAGTTCTTCAATACATTTTGTCCTACTTTGTTTATATCAAACTCGACAACTTCAGTTCAAAGGCGCATACATTAAATATTAATATTTACACCATTACTTTTGTCTCCGAAACTACAGTCGCATTTAGTCTAAATAAATTTCAAATGCTTAGACAAAATACTGTGCTATTTCATTATGAAAACTTATGTTTGATAAATAATGTTATTCAAAAGTAAACAAGATATTTTGTTAACTCGAATGTGTTCCATTCGGTAATCTTCCATTGCTACCGATAATAAACTTAATGACAAAAATAATTCATTGATCACTCATCTTTCTAAACATACTATTATACTTTAATTAATTACTTACGCCTGTTACTCCCAATAAAGCATAGGCCGCTGACCAGCATTCTCCAACCCACTCTGTCCTGGGCCTTCTTTTCTAGTTCAATCCAATTCTTGTTCATTTTTCTCATGTTCGTCTCCATTTCCCAGCGTAATGTGTTCTTTGGCCTTGAGGATTCCATGTGAGGGCTTGTCTTGTGACGCAGTTGGGTGCTTTCCTCAATGTGTGTCCTATCCACTTCCAGCGCTTCTTCCTGATTTCTTCCTCCGCTGGGATCTGGTTTGTTCTCTCCCACAGTACGTTGTTGCTAATAGTGTCCGGCCAATGGATCTGAAGTATTTTGCGTAGACAACTGTTAATAAACACCTGTATTTTCTGGATGATGGCTTTCGTAGTTCTCCAGGTTTCTGCCCCATACAGTAGAACTGTCTTGACATTTGTATTGAAAATCCTGACCTTGGTGTTGGTTGACAGTTGCTTTGAGTTCCAGATGTTCCTCAGTTGTAAATATGCTGCTCTTGCTTTGCCGATCCGCGCCTTCACATCTGCATCAGATCCACCCTGTTCATCAATGATGCTGCCCAAATATGTAAAGGTTTTTACATCTTCCAAATCTTCTCCGTCAATTGTGATTGGATTGGTGCATTCTGTGTTGTATCGGAGAATCCTGCTTTTCCCTTTGTGTATATTGAGACCTACTGCTGCTGAGGCTGCTGCCACACTGTTCGTCTTCTCCTGCATCTGTTGTTGCGTTTGGGATAGAAGGGCCAGATCGTCCAACTGCATCTTAGATGTCCATTGTATCCCGCCTTCCCTTCAGACGTTGACGTCTTCATGATCCAGTCGATCACCAGGAGAAAGAGAAAGGGTGAGAGTAAGCAACCTTGCCTAACACCGGTCTTCACTTCGAACGACTTTGTCAACTGTCCTCCATGCACAATTTTGCAGTGTAATCCATCATATGAGTTCTGTATGATATTGACTATCTTCTGAGGCACGCCGTAGTGTCGAAGAAGTTTCCATAGTGTTGTTCTGTCCACGCTATCAAATGCCTTTTCGTAGTCAATGAAGTTGATGTAGAGTGATGAATTCCATTCAATTGATTGTTCCACAATGATCCGTAGAGTTGCGATTTGGTCTGTACACGATCTATCCTTACGGAATCCTGCCTGTTGGTCACGAAGTTGGGCGTCTACGCAGTCCTTCATCCTGTTTAACAATACCCTGTTGAAGACTTTTCCCGGTATTGAGAGAAGAGTGATGCCCCTGTAGTTATCACAGTTGCTGAGATCGCCTTTCTTCGGTATTTTGATCAGAAGTCCTTCTTTCCAGTCTTTTGGTACTTGTTCCTCATCCCAAATCTTATTGAAGAGAATGTGGAGTATCCTTGCAGTTGCCGCTACGTCTGCTTTTAGTGCCTCTGCTGGATGTTGTCCGGTCCTGCTGCTTTGCCACTCTTGATTTGTCTGATGGCCATGCTGATTTCTTCAATTGTTGGTGGGCCAACATTGATTGGGAGGTCCGTGGGTGCTGCTTCGATGTTGGGTGGGTTCAGTGGAGCTGGTCGATTCAAGAGTTCTTTGAAGTGTTCTACCCACCTGTTTTGTTGCTCTTCAATGTTGGTGATTACCTGCCTTCCTTGCTTTTCACTGGTCGTTCTGGTTTGCGGCGATTTCCAGAGAGTTTCTTTGTCGTGTCATACAGTTGTCTCATGTTTCCTTCTCTTGCAGCCTTTTCCGCCGTCGTTGCTAAATCTTCCACATATTTACGTTTGTCGGTTCTGATGCTCCTCTTCACTTGTTTGTTTACTTCTGTGTATTCAGCTTGTGCCTTGGCTTTTTCTGCTCTTGTTCGGCTGGTATTGATTGCTGCCTTCTTGTTCCTTCTTTCTTGAATCTTATCCAGTGTATCAACAGTGATCCATTCCTTGTGATGGTGCTTCTTGTGACCCAGGACCTCATGACATGTTGAAGTGATTGCCTCTTTGATCCCCTTCCAGTTGCTCTCCACAGTAGTTCCTTCTCCATTGAGTAGATCATGAAAGGCCTGGAACTTGTTGCTGAGGACTATCTTGAATTTGTTGAGTTTGTTAGTATCCTGAGAAAGGCCGTATTGAACTTTTGTGATATTGTCCGCCCCGTTGTCCAGTGCTTCTTGAGTTTCAATTTCATCTTGGCGACCAGCAAGTGATGATCTGATGCTATATCAGCTCCTCTCTTGGTTCTCACGTCCTCTATAGTCCTCCTGAACGTTTTGTTGATGCAAATATGGTCGATTTGGTTTTGTGTAGAGTGATCCGGTGAAGTCCATGTGGTTTTGTGTATGCGTTTATGTGGGAATATGGTGCCGCCTATGACCAGCTTATTGAAGGCACATAGATTTGCAAATCTCTCACCATTTTCGTTCCTTTCTCCCAGTCCGTGTCGTCCCATGATGTCTTCATATCCAGTGTTGTCCGTTCCAACCTTGGCGTTGAAATCTCCCATCAGAATGGTCAGGTCCTTTGTTGGGCACTTCTCGACGATTGACTGCAGCCTATTGTAGAATTGATCTTTAGCGTCTTCATTGTAGTCGTTGGTAGGCGCATAGCATTGGATGATGTTCATTGAAATGCCCTCTTTCTTTGTTTTGAACGAGGCTTTGATGATCCTTGGTCCATGAGATTCCCATCCTATAAGTGCATTTTGCGCTTGTTTGGACAGCATCAATGCAACTCCTTGTGTATGTGGTGCATTTTCTTCTTCATGGCCGGAGTATAACAGGAGCTCTCCTGTAGTTAGTCGTTGTTGTCCAACTTGTGTCCAATGTGTTTCACTGATCCCAAGTACCTCTAGGTTGTATCTTCTCATTTCTGCAGCAATTTGGAAGGCTCTCCGGTGTCCCACATTGTACGAACATTCCATGTACCTAAATAAATGGTCGCTCTGGTTGTCAGAAGGGGCATCGGCCTCGTAACTTCCGAAGGAATTCGGCTTTCATCATGAGGCGTCATAATTCTTCTAAATGAAGACCTTCTGACTCCCAGGGCAGAGTTTAAAAGGTTTGAATAATTTTTTCTGGTTAGCGTTTTTTTAGCGAGTTAGTTTTCTACGGGATGGGGACGCTAACCCCATGCCCAACCCTCCTCCTTTATCCGGGCTTGGGACCGGCAGTAGCGCTCGGAGGGACTCCAGGCGGAATTATACTTTAATTACCTCAGCTGAATTTTAACTAGGCTACTGCGTTGTGTATAATATTTTTCATAAATCTTCGAGTTCATCACAGCAACTTTTACAACTCAATAGTCTAGTCGTTTCGAACACCGATTATTTTGTAGTTTTACACTACATATTAATTTCATTAAGACAAACATTGAAAATTAGGAAGAATAAGTATCTCATTCTAGTAGCTTTGAAGCCTTGAACGAAGGCCTCCAGGTCTCACAGCGGTCACTTCACCTACAGATCATTGAATCGGAAACAGGTGGTTTAAATTCTTAACTTAAGTCATTTGACAATCTCACATGTCCATCATTAATTGTCATCGGTAGCATTTATCTCGTATTCCACTTGGTTATTTTAATTTTCAAGTTTAATGAATTCTATGAAGGTAAAATGTACCTTTAGAGCCTGAAATAATTCTCTGTAAAAACAGTCTTTCTGTAAACAACAATTAATTATTGTTTTATAGAAATTAATTTTTCATTTTAATTCATAATAAGTGTTCTTTGTTTTTTTCTTTATATTTATGGCCTATCTTCATTGTTGTTTGGTTTTGTTTCTTTTTACTTCAGATCTTACTGACTAAAGCGGTTGAACTTGCTCAACGTTTATTACCTGCATTTGATACACCTAGTGGAATTCCAATGAGTTTAATCAATTTGAAAACGTAAATGACAATTTGTTTTTATTTTTCTTTCTATTTATACCAACTGAAAATATTGTTTATTAGTGGTAAACATGGTGATTAAAATGATAATGTGTGCGTGCCTTCATCGTTTTAACATTTGACTCTTTGTTATGTTGTATGCTTTGCTTGAAATATGCTGATGAGTGATTCAATTTTTACGACCTTATAGTTGAGTTTGTAGACACACCTGTTTACTTTTCCTTTTCAATTCATTTAATCCAGTTCATCTTTTAAAATTAGTTTTATGATATTTTATTGCAGTTGTACTTTCCTTAAGACATTGTAATTATACACATCTGGAGATTTTTCAATCGAGCTCCTACATTTAACTTTACTGAATTTGATACATATTATTCGGTGGTTTAGTTCAAATTGCTCATGGTTGTCGTATTATGTGTCAGTAGTGTGAATAAAATTTATTTCTCCTCTAACCCAAGCTAACCATTCTGTATAAGTTATTGTTACTCTTAAAATACATCATCATATAAGTGGAATTTCGTTCTCTGAGCTGCATAGTTTGGTCGTGCAGCTTCTACCTGAAGTTTGCTCTGATGACGTTGTTCAGAAGAACAATAAAAGCGCTACAAACAAGCCGTCCAGTTCAAAGAACAAAACTCTACCTAAATCATCCTCCTGAGCTAAATATCTCCACGTCATCATTTGTAGCAGGTAACAGTTTTGTAATACTCAATATACTGCTAAACAATTGAGTTACAAATTACAGCTTTACGTAAATGCCCGATTGTTACATTTTTTTTAGACAAACACAAAAGTTTCACATTTAACACATTAGCAGAGTTGTATTCTTAATTTTAGTAATAATACACACTAGGTTTAATTAACTAACCGTAAAAATATACTGTTTGTTTTTCTGTAATATCGATCATGGTGTATATTTTTTCTCAAATCTAGTCCATGTACGTATTTTAGATCAATGTTATTTTGCATAAGTTTTTATGTCTGTTTATCTACATTTGTACAAATACAAATCTACGCTTTAAACCTCTTATCTTTGCATTCTTTGTTAAGATACATATATTTATATTTGCTTATTTATTTAAGTATATTCTTCAGTAATATTTTTAACGAATTTTAGTAATTAAAATGTTATATGAGTGTATACTGTATTAAAGGATAATCATAATTAGTTACATGTAGTTGACCTCATTTTCTATGGGAATATGAATGTGCTCTTCCATTGGGTCTGTGTGTGCGTATATGAATAAACACATTAGTTTGCTTTTACCTGGTGGTCAGTCCTATCTACTCTATTAGTTGTACTTATTTTCTTTCTTGTGTTGTTTTACTGTTATCAGATAATTCCATGTGTTCATTATCACCTGCAGAATGAACCAATTCATGCTATTTTTTGTTAATGTTTATTTAAAAAGATATTTATATAAATTACCATTCTCCAGACTTTGAATGAAAGTTTGTTTTGTCATAATGACAAATATAGTGTGTATAGTTAGTAATTAAGTTTCTGGATATCTTAAATATTCAGTTAATGGAGTTTATAAATCTCATCGTAATTAGTAAACATTTTTATTTAAATCGCTGCACATTTTTGTCCTGTGAAATTGTGTTTGAGATTGAATGATAATACTCTAAGTACCTGCTATTGTTGAATATTTTTAAGCACTAAGTAACGTATTGGCTAAGTAGTCAAAACATTCATGTTTCGACGGCTGAATGACGGGTTCGAAACCTGTTTTACTTAGTTTAATTTCAGGAGGTCGACAGTTATATGAAGCATGTTGCTAAAAGCTGAGTACTTTTTAAAATAATTTTTCAGATTGTAATTCATTTACTTAGTTCAAACGTACTCGATAAGCGTTACTCATATTATGCGGACCGAATCAGCCAGTCAGTACTCATGTTTCTGTAATCAGTTTGAAATTCCTATCAATTCGTTTTATTCTTTAGTCATTTACATCGTTGGTTTGACTAAAGTTACTAGGCCTACATATTTGTTGATATCTTTGGACAATATATCAATCCGAATTTACTTGTAGTTAACTGAATCAACGGTTAACACTATTTCCACAAAACTCATCCGTTTCGTTTAGTGCCCACAAATCTTGCTGTATTCAAAGGACTGTATGTTTCATACACTAAACACACGTTTAACGTAAAAAGTAATCTAAATAACTCTCATCTTGTTTATTCCTTTGAAAATTATTCGAAAGATCTTATCAGACTATTGATTAAAATGTTTATCATATGTTGATTCGATTATAGATGTTTCAAATCATCATCATCACACACAGTGAATGAAATTTGTGTGGTGCATATATATTTGGTGCCCCCATGTACCAATATTTGTGTTCAAATAAAAAAATAAAGTCTCGGAAATACCACATATATTGGTGGTCCCCTGCTCTCCATACTTCTGTGTAGAGCTATTTAAATAAAACTAACTCTGCAAAAGTGGAAAGAATAATTATTTTGCTAAATACATCATTCCTTAAACTATTAAGAAAAATTTTCTATCTAATATGATCTTATGAATATTCTTTTGTTATGAATTACTTTAGGGGAGATAAGCGGAATTTTGTCTGGGCAAATGGTCAATGTTCAATTCTATCAGAGTTTGGTACATTACATATGGAATTTAAATATCTTTCTGAGCTAACTGGCAATCCGGTCTATTCAGAAAAGGTTAGTTTTCAAGTAGTTTGCTTACTTTTTATGTAAAATAATAGTGAGAACTGTCTTACCCCACCCCAACTATAACTTGTTTCCGATTGACCTAGTGTTGCATAAGTGTGCTAGAAAAAAGCAGTTTAATCATAACATTATACAATTAACGTAATTTTCAAAAACATGTTAATAAGATCCACAACATCCTTGGTTTTGTAAAGTCATCCTGTGTTATATGTTAACTATATGATCCCAGTCCATATAATTTTTGACCATCATGCTAACCCGATTACTAGGTAGAATCTGATTAGCTCCATGTTAATTACCTATCAGAAATTGATCAAGGACCAAAAGTACTTAAATAATGACTCCAAATGATTACATATGAGATGAATCATGAGTTTTTTAAGGCTAAATATTACTCTTCGTTGATTATTGTCGAACCTGTATTCAAAACCTTCTGTTAATCAGTCCAATTTATGATTCTGTGCGATCTACAATTAGTTAGTTGTTATTCTTCGCATTCTAGGATACAAGACGTAGCTTATTTCAGCATTATTGAATTATCGATAAGTCACAGTGCAATTCACAATATCTTTTTCAAAGTAATTATTATCTATGATAATTATTGTAAATGCGTTTGCAATGCTATATTGTTGTATTACTGTAGGACAAACGAAATATTTTTAGTAGTTCTACCTCACTAATTTTTACATTCATCATACTTATGTTTTTCTATCGTGTGTTTCAGTTTAATTAATACAGATTTGTTTTTTATTTTGAAACTATATTAACAAGTTGTCTATTTTAAACTCTTGAACCCCATTTTTTTCACTACGCATGATCTCATTTAACAGAGAAGTGAAAGTATTCCACTCACATCAATAGTAAAGAGTTTATATTTGTGCCTTGTATACTAAGTTTTTTTTATTGCCAAACTGCATTCCAAGTACAGCTTACATTCATATGACTGATTTTCCTTAACTTTATTCGATTTGCTTTTCTTATTTTTTTTCATACTAAAGTTATCTACCCTGGGTTGTTTTAATTTAATGTGAATATAATCAAATTAATATCATTTCTATGCCAGAACACACATTTTTCATTGTGTTGTTGATATTTAAGTAATCGATTGATAAAATAATAATAACTACTTTTTTTATAGTTGGCATAACGATAAGTTTTGCTTTTACTGTGAAAACACTGGAACACCAATATTTAGTTGTCATGTTTTCTTTCTAGTTAACTAGTAAAATTATTAAATTTCTAGCTAAGTCTGTTTTCATTCCCTTAGTATTGCTTACTTGAATCTAACCATTAATATTTAAGATTGCAGTCGACCAGTCTCTTATTGCCATATGTGCACCCTGTGTGGAATGCCTCAATATTGTCTTAAGTCACAAGCATTATAAGCAAAGATGGATAGTGGCTGGTAGTGGAATCGAGGACGCGCGTTTCGTCTTATTTGGAACTCGTCGGCTGGATGTACCTGCATCTCGGAGTGGCCACTTGCTTGTGTCTATCAGGACTCTGTATCTAAGTAGATAACTCGATGGTGTTTGAAGCGAGCGGTATTGGGTTCGAGTCCCAGAGCCAACATCAACTTTGAGATGCAGGTACATCCAGTTGACGAGTCCCAAAGAGCCACTGTCTATCTCTGCTGATTAAGTCTGTTTTCGCCAAAATAGGTTATATGACAAGTTGATACATAGTATCTGTTTGTGAAAATATGATCATTTTTATTCGAATAAAAGTGTCTATTTTCACAAGTGTAAAATACACTAACAATCGACTATAATAATCTTATTCATTCGAAATCAGTAGTAGTCCATGTTAATATTTCTTTTAAATAGAAAGATTGATTGACTATATATAATTTTTTTCAGTTTATTGACATGCATTTATACATCAGTAGTTATTGGATAAATGATTACTTTTATGAATTGTAAAATCGTCTTTATATTAGCAGTTAATTCATGTGTATCATTTCAATCTGTAAATAAACGGTAGGATAATTGACACGGTGGTTGTATCCTTTCATAATCAAAAATTGTTAATTGTAATAACAGTTATTTATATGGATATTGTGGTAATTTGTATAGTTTTAAGATCAATAAAACTCATATTACAGGTAGAGAATCACTTAAAACTAAGTAGACATAAGTAGCTAGGCAACTGTTGTTATTCATATTCATGCAACCTTAACATTGTACAATCCAAATGTCCTACATTAGATTTCATAGTGAGCATAATAACTTCTTTCAAAAATGATGTGTTGGAATCCAGTAGTAGTTCATGCTTTTCTACTTCATTCTATTGATGATACTGCATAACCTTAATCCGATGCAGTCAGTGATAACCATCTTACTGTAATGACAGTCACTCATACATACATCGCTTAAAATCGGGCACATATCCATGTCAGTTTACGTTGCCACACCCCATTAACACGATAAGATGAAATAGTTGGGCAAATCCCAGAGTAATTGAGGTAGTAACAGTATTAGTGGTAATAGAAAAGATTAGGCATCGAAAGAACTATTCGAGAAAAATTATGACTTCATGAAATGGGAAACAAATTTATAAAGTGGCTTAGGAACCTTCAATCTACAGAATGACAATGTGATTGCATTCGCTTCATTGCGGGCGATTTTAAGCCATCCCTCAAAAGTAGTTACTATCATTAAACAGATTCCAACCGGATAGTCCAACAACCGATGTCTTCGTTAATTGATATCGTGTCTTAGTTTGGCCACTCTTCCAACCTACCGTTAAATTAACCGTTATCGCAGTAGTCTGTGATTAGGCTTACATAAAACATGTCCTGACCATCTCAGTCGATAAATATTCACTACCTTATGAATGAACTTGGGATCTTTACCCAATACCCTGTGTCTAGTACCTTACTTTATAACTCCAATATACGCCAGGAATGCCTCAAATGTATCTGCGACAAATACTGGTAACTTACGAATATCCTCTATTTTTATAGGTCACGTCTCATAGGCATAAAGTTAAACAAAGCAAATCTCTCCACGATATACTCGTCCTTTATAATTTGCAGGTGAACATCTCGCTTATGCCATAATTGACATAGTCAACCGACCTTTCTAAATGTGTCGCGAGACTTCATCAGACACCAACTAACTTGGGTTTGATGAAACTTCCAAGATAAGTTAAGTGGTTGACACTCTCGACTTCTTCACTCCTTATCATTAGTTCAGTTTACATAAATCAGTACTAAAGTAATATTTCCCATTTAGAGATACAATAAAAAAATTCTATATGTATGTTTCCGTTGTGAATGTCTTAAACGATATTTGGTAATTAGTGTATAGATCAATCCAAAAATTATATACGACAATGTACCCATATGGAAGATGAACCTTTCATTGTTTTTTTCAAAAGCGAAAAAGTCACTTTTCTTGCCATCATTTTGTGTAAATGAAAAATAAAGTTGAAAATAATAACTGTTTGTGGCATGGTACGGATCTTTTTTATATAAAAATTTACATTTTGTTGTTTTCTTTTCATAGTTTTTGTCTAGTAGTGATCAAAAAGCACAAGCAGTATAAAATTCTTATCACATAAAAAGAAAATAGAGAAACGAATCACACGCAGACTTTATACGAAAATGTCCATTTCCGGTAGTTCTTTTTTAGAATGTAAAAGTTATAACTAAAAGATTGCTTCACACTTGATTGGGATTCACTGTTAGTTTTTATAATGCCGACCACCTAAGCTAATGACCGAAAAAACGCTCTTTTTACTATGTTCAATATTTGATGTAGAATCCAGGTTTACGCTCATATAGCAACAAATTATCAGTAGTGTACTGACTGTCTGCAAATTAATTCATAATAGGATCTCAGTTGTGGTTTTTTAATAATTGGATAGATTATACAGCAAAGTTAAATTCATTATTTAAAGTAATCTAAACATGAAGTGGTGCATAAATCTAATATTTTACTCTGGTTAGTTACTCCATTAACTTTAAGGTTATATTCCTGTTGTAGTAGTGATCGACTCTTTAGCTGTCTCACTGGAAGCGAAATTCATATTTTCATTATTAAAAAAAATAAACACCGACTAAAATGTAATGAAAATAATAATAATAATAAAGCGAGATTCAGTTGAAAAGAAAAATACTAAATCGGTTGATTATCAGGACTGACTATAAAAGAATAAAGGTGACAAAATATAAGTGGATGAAATCCAATTTGTAATTTTGAATGCTACATATATATCGACTTGGTGGCATGTACTAATTAAGGATTCGACGATAAATTTTATGGTCCCCTAACTTCAATCGTGAAAGTTGATGTCAGTTAGTCATGATCAACATAGATCAAGGCATAAGCATGTGTTAGCTCAAACTGCCATACCACATCAGCAAGATGAATCGTAAATAAATCGAAATAATGTAGTAGTAGTAGTATTGACAATTAAAAATATGGTTCAGAAAGACAAAATGGGAAGTTATGTATAAAGTAATAAAAAGACTCGAAATGTTAAGTAAAATATAGAATAGATAGACTCGCACCATTACAACTGATTCTGGGCTGTCACGCGACGTTTCCAGCCAATAATCTCAAGTATATCAGTCAGTAAGAAAAATCATAAACAGTTTTAATGTCAGCGATCAAGTTCGAAGTAAAGGCAAACAAGATATACATACAAATAACGTCTATTCATAGCCGACCACAGCTAATCATATTCCTAGTCAACAGAACAAGCTGTTAGTCAACTGTGAAGACGTTTTAGTAGCTCATATGTTTTTAAAGTTCATACTGATGATTTGGAGAAATTAATGAAAGCTTCACCACCATCCAGCTCAAGGAATACATCACTTCCAAAATATTTACCCTGTATTGAATATTTTCAGTGTTTCTTGGGGAAAATATCACAATTTCATTGTGTATATTACAGTAACTGCAGCAGTAGCACTAAATATATTTCTTATGTAATCTGTCCTGACAATCGACTGAACAGCCCATTCTTCTTCTTGCATTCTATCTTATGATTATTGTGTTAGTTTGTCTCCTATTATTTGATTCCCATTGGTTTTTATATTCAAATATGAAACTATGTACTAGTATCGGTAATCATCTCGTAACACAAAAGAACTTTGAAAGAAATGTGTAGGATCTTTAATAAGAATAATATAAGAGCACATTTCTGTGCGAACAAGATTTAATTCTTAATTAGTGAAATTAACAAAGGAGATACAATAGAGTTGTATCTACGATGTAAAATATTGCGTGTCGGATATCCTCTTGACAACCGGCGTGTTTAACATAACAGCATAAACACACGTACAGACGATACAAAAACAACGAGTATTTGACCAAGCGATCGTTTTCAATAACTTCTTCGTAAGGCTATACAATCATAAACTGAAAATGTCAAATTTCACGTGGTTTAATTTTAAATATTACAGATGATTAACAAAACAAATTAAGATCGTGTCCACTGTAACACCATAATTACTATATAGCCTAATACTCTTTGTTCTTTAAAAAACATAATATTGTCTAGTTACTTATTCTCAATCCATACACCCTATAAAATGCTCAATTTATGTCTATTACTAAAATTTATTTTTTTCTAACCCTCATAGCCTAGATTCATTTCTATGTTCAATAGTTTATAAATAAGATTTGCATACACATACATACTTTTTTTCATTCATTACAATTTGAACATATTTTATATCAAATAGCTTATAATTTACGCTTTAAAAATTTACAATATTCCATATCTTAACATAATTGAATAATTGTTTAGTACATAAAATTATTTTATGAACCATATGATAATTTTCACTATTAATGTCTATAACTCATACCAAATTGTGAAATGCAAAATGGAATTTATTTTTTATCCTAATTATAACTGAGAATTTTTCAAATATAATTCCTATTTCTAAGAAAGTTTAGTGGATAACACAATCGGTACTGGGTTCGTGTCCCAGAGTGAACATCAACTCTACGATGAAGAGTCCCGAAAAAAGACGAAACGTGCGTCCTGGATTCCACTGCCAGCCACTATCCATCTTTGCTTATAATGCTTGTGACTTAAGACAATATTCCGCACAGGGTGCACGTATGCCAGTAAGAGACTGATTGGTCGCAGTCCTAAAAATTAATTGGAAATTTTAAACATCCCTCAAATGCCCTGGTATGGCCGAGAAAGGGGAGAGTACGCTCTCCCTCTCGAATTGCCCTCACATGGCCACGCGTATATAGCCTCTGCCAGGGAAGTCCTACTCACTGCCTTCTCGTGGCGGGGGTGTTGTTTACGAAAATGAGAGGACAAAAAGCGAATTTCCGGCGCTTTAACCGGATTCCAAACCAATGGTGCACATAGGCTCCAATATCCTGCGGGAACAAATGGCGTATGAACCAACTGCCGGGCATCGGCTTCCATGGGACTGCATCTCCTTACGTTGCTCCACTGCCTTGTGGATCAAACATTCAGGTCGAAGGCTCGGGAGTGGCCTCCTAAGAAAACCACGTGCTTCGGTTTGGGCACCCGGTCAGTATCACAGCCCTCACACATATCGAGATTTGTGTGGCGCATATGTATTTGGTGCCTCCTTGTACCAATATCTGTGTTAAAATAAATAAATAAATAAAAATACAAAAGTGAACTAAGATAGATGTTCGTAAATGATTTTTATATAGCAGCAACCATTTCTATAATAAAGTTTTGATATGTAATACAAATCTACAGGATCAGAATTTTGCTTACAAAATAAAAGTCTTTATAAAACTGAACTTTTCTCAACTGGAATTATTTAATTTAAAATTTTGTAATCGTCTTTTTTGTGCTCTCTATTTGTTTTCATGATGTTCAGAAAAATGGTTTTCTTTTTGGCACCTTTAATTATGATTGACTGCATATAAAATAATAACATTGATGATTATCAAATAATTTTTATAAATAAAAGTACAGTGAGTTAGTGGTAGTTAGATATGATAAACATAATAATCTCTATTGGCCTATTTTATGTAGTCTTTTATTTACAATAACTGCAAATATGAAATAATATGACAAAATAAAAGATAAAACAAGTTATTAAAATGAATAAGATCAATCTATTATGAAATAGGTAGATAAGTATAACAAAATCCTAACAATTGTTAATTATTGTTTTTTGCTTATGCAACCAACCAGTAGTCCACAGACTTGACCCATACCCTCAACTAATTTCGGTTTAGGCGACTATGTATAGCGTGACAGTAACCCAAGGCTGAGTAAATAAACCTGCATTTTGTCAGTGGTAGAAGACTTTTTTTTTCAACGAAACGAAAGTTAACAACTATACCACTCCCCTATGTATTTATAAGGATAAATCTGTGCTATTGATCTCATCATCTTGTATTCTCACCAACGTCATTATATAAAAATGCCAACAGTTGTAATCAACTTTAGATACCGTATAGCATTACGTGTAATTAGTATATGATATTGCAGCCAACAGTTGTAGAGAATGAAAGATTTAGAAAGTTAATTTTTCCATGTCAGTGAAATATCTTTATTAGTATTCCAATAATAACAATAACGATTATTTAGTAATTTAAAACAATTAGTCCCTTTGATTAATTTCGATAATGCAATGAGAAGACGTAGTTTATCAGAATTATGTTATATATTTGCGCAATACATTTCGAACAATCTGATCACACATATACTTGTTAAGAACATTTATATATAAGGTTGATATCAAATCAGCATTTGTTGTGTTGTACAAAAGCCTTCAAGGACGTATACTAAGGTTTATTGAAGCCTTGGCTATACGAAAATTGAAACCCCCTTTATGTGTTCAAAAACAATTTGTACTTACACTTAACCTACCCTGGTAGTACTTATTTACTATCCAGAGTGGTAATCACATTTGTTTTTGTGTACTTTAATATTTTTCCTTTGTTATGACTTACCCTTAACCTGTCTAGTTGACCTTTTAATTTTCCATATATAAATGTTCTTAACAAGTATATGTGTGATCAGATTGTTCGAAATGTATTGCGCAAATATATAACATAATTCTGATAAACTACGTCTTCTCATTGCATTATCGAAGTATTATTTAGTAGTCTACATGCACATAAACTTCTAAATATTAATCCTTTAACTAGATGAAACGCTATGAAAATAGATTAACATAATTTTTATTATAATTTTGTTTTCTATCCACGGTCTTGTCTTCATATTAGGTTGATGCTATTCGTAAGGTTTTGGAAGAAGTGAACAAGCCTAATGGGTTATTTCTTAATTATATGGATCCGAATACAAAATCATGGTGTGGTAATGAAGCTGGTCTCTCTGCATTAGGTGATTCATTTTATGAATATTTATTAAAAGAATGGATTCGTACTGATCATAAAGATGTGAAAGCTCTTGAACTATACAAATCTAGTTTAGAATCATTCTTAAAAGTTGGTTTATTTCATAAAAGTCCTCAACATAATTTACTTTATGTTGGCAACTACAAGTATGGCACTATTTCCAATTCAATGGATCATCTGGCTTGTTTTGTTGGTAAGTATCAACTGGTTTTTTTTATTTATTTACTGCTTATCATTTGAATATTAACAAATGAGAAATATTTGTTAAAACAATTTCGATAATGTAATTAGAAGACGAAGATTATCATAACTATGTGATATATTAGCGCAATACATTTCGAACAATCTGATCATACATATACTTGTTAAGAGCATTTATATATAAAAATAAATGGTCAACTAGACTGGAAACAGGGTAAGAAGAGATAAGAATAATGATAAGAGTAATAATAATAATAATGTGAACACAGTTCGTAACATAATCACTCTGGATAATAAGTCAATATTACCAGGGTAGGTTTAAGGTAAGAACAAACTGTTTTTGAACACACAAAGGGGGTTTGAATTTTCGTATGGCTAAGGCTTCAATAAACCTTAGTATACGCCTTTTTACACTTTTATACAATACCACAAAAGCTGAGTTTAAATCAATCTTGTGACCTGTTTCATTTATATGTTTAGCGATAGAGGATGATGGATAAACACCCTTGCTTTTATTGGGTCACTTGACTCTATTTGTTTCTGCGACCATTTGGGTATATGTTCACTCACCCTAATGTTGAGATCACGATTGCTCCTCCCTGTGTATGTGTGACCACACACACATTTAGATTGGTAAACACAGTGGGATGTGACACAATCGTCTTCATGTCTTTTAGGTTTTGAATGAAGCATGCATCTTGTTCTTTCTTTGATGATAACCTTTGCTGCGCAATACGTTTTATTGATGACTGATTTAAGTCTTTGTTTCAATAAAAGGCTATTTGAATCACCTTTGAACGGTAAGATGATGTAGACAGGCTTTTTCTCTACCGAGGCTACAGTAGGTCTCGCTGTACCATGGACTTTCCATCTATTTATGATTTTCAGAGGATAGCCATTTTCTATTAACATTTATCCTCTATTGCTAAACATATAATTGAAACAGGTCACAAGATTGATTTAAACTCAGCTTTTGTGGTATTGTATAAAAGTGTAAAAAGGCGTATACTAAGGTTTATTGAAGCCTTAGCCATACGAAAATTCAAACCCCCTTTGTGTGTTCAAAAACAGTTTGTTCTTACCTTAAACCTACCCTGGTAATATTGACTTATTATCCAGAGTGATTATGTTACGAACTGTGTTCACATTATTATTATTATTACTCTTATCATTATTCTTATCTCTTCTTACCCTGTTTCCAGTCTAGTTGACCATTTATTTTTATATATAAATGCTCTTAACAAGTATATGTATGATCAGATTGTTCGAAATGTATTGCGCTAATATATCACATAGTTCTGATAATCTTCGTCTTCTAATTACATTATCGAAATATTTGTTAGATCACCCCGATTCTCCTTCACATTTAGCAGTGGTTATCTTATAGTCTATAACCTGAATTCAATCACCTTACTACTCACCAGGTTGAGCTTTCAACAATTTCTTTTCGTTCCCGAGACCGGAAATATACATGCGAGGTTTAACGATACGGACTTGAAATGACAAAACAACTGAAGAACTTGATTTCTGAGAAATATCAATAATTTTTTCAAGTAATAGAAGTTGAGATGAAACAGTCGTATTGCCATTAATGAGAATAAGATTCTAAGATTGGTATACTAAGAATTTTGTAGTGACATTTGTATGATCTCAGTTCGTGTATTTATTTGATAGACTGATGTAAATATTCAGGGATCTTAATATTGATACTTCGTGAATTAATGCTCCTTAGTTTCTGATCTTATGGTGTTGATTATTGTTAATTACTCTATTATTATTTTTATTATGTAGGCGGTATGCTCTCTCTCGGTGCATCAGATAAAAATGATCCATGGTTTCAACGTGGTGTTGAAATTACTGATACTTGTAAAAGAAGTTACGATAGTGCATCAACAGGTCTTGGTCCAGAAACATTTTCATTTACTGATCAGTCTTCTGCTGTTGCGATTACTCAATCTCACAAAGTGTATCTTCTGCGACCAGAAACAGTGGAATCGTATTTCTATTTATGGCGACTAACTAAAGATCCAAAGTATCGTGTTTGGGCATGGGATGTAGTTCAGGTAGCTGTGGTGATTATAAAATTTTGCATAAATTATTAACTCTTTTCCGTCGTTTCTTCAAATTATCAGATGATACATTTTCAAAGAGTATGCTTATCTCAGCCTTATTTAAATGAACTCATGTCTAATCTAGTAATATCAGAAGACCATTGTAGCTTCTCGTAATGAATTACATATATACCAGGCACAATGCAAATTTCGTAAATGTCATCATGCATATTCTCTAAATGCTAAACTCGATAACTGAAAAGAACTTAAAAAATATATACAATAATTTTCAATCATAAAGTTATTTGCTGCTATAACATATCAGTATTTTTTGATTACATAATTTTAAATATTATATTGACAAGAAATACAAATAAGATATTCTGATAAATTTGAATCAAAAAAGTTATCTACCATAACTTAGTCATGCAATTATGTCATTGTGAACTTTATATTTTTTCCCTCATTTTCTGACGATAACTATTATTCTGATAGAACGTATCAGGATTTTCTCTGTATTGTAGTTCGATAGTAATCAGCCGATTAACTAAGCGAATAGCTCAGTCATTAAAACACTTGGTTTTGACTCATTAAATCTGAAAGTCGCACCATCTAATTCTGTCTAATCAATCGGGTAATATAATTAACCTTTACACGAATATTGTAAAAAAAAAACGGATTTCATATATCTGTAATTGACAAGAAACTGGAAATGATTACTATTATTTATTTATTTGCTAACCACGTTGAATTCAATTGAACTTCATCAACCTTATGGCTTTGATAGGCCCACAAAATCTTGGTTTTTAACTCGTACAGAATTATCATAAATTGGTAGTGGATGGTCTTATTTAAAATAATATTTAGTAAATATTTGTTTAAATTAGTTTTTTTTCACTGTTAAATCCTCTGGAATATAAAATAGGATCTGTTTGTACATTCACTTACGAAATTCGAATGCCTCGTAAATATAATTAGTTCATGGTTGAATGCACCATTTTTTAAAAATGATCTATCAGTGATGATTTATCAACTCTTGATTCAAAAGAGTTTAATAATCCCTTCAAGAGCTTTTGTATTATATATACTGTTATCTGCTCCAACCTGCAGCAATTAAAATATGGAAAAAACTGGCTTCCATCTCCGTAGAGCTGATCTAATGTTTTAGATGATTACTTTATCCTACTAAATAATTTTACATTATATAAATACGTAAAGTGGTCGAACTTCTTTGACGAGAAACCCTAAATCTTGGTTTTCTACTAGTTGGTACTGGCCTACATCAACACCTGAACTAAGGATAGGGAGAGAAATAGCGAACCCGTCGACGACTTCAATTATGTTGGAAGTCTGACCAACCCTAATTGGTTGGTGTTTGATGAAATCTCTACACTGATTCAAAAAGGTTGTTCGGACTTTGTCAACTTATGTCACCTAAGACGAAGACGAGATATCCGTTTATCGATTAAGGAATGAATATGCTGCGCATCTGTTCGTTTCGTTTTACTTTATGTCTGCGATACGTGACTATTAAGGGTAGATAATACTCGTAAGTTACTAGTATTTTGTCACTGTTGTCTTAGAAATATTGCCCACATCTGCTGGGATCACCGAGTAAGTAATGGTGAGGTGAGACTCTGAGTATTAGGGAATGATAGTAAATCGGTTTATGATGTTGTGAATTTTCATGGACTGAGATGGTTGGGCCACGTGTTACGTGTAACTGAACACCGATTACCACTACGCGCAATGCTGACATGAAATCATTCCACAAAGTCGCTAACTTCTAGTCTGAGCCATGCTGGTAGATGCAGACTTCTCTGTTGAGATCCTCGTAATTGTCGTAAAACCGTTGGTTGGAGACTGTTTGTGTCATTGTTCACAATCGATGAGAATTGTGTAGGTTTATACACTCTCTGTCTTTCCTTAAACCGTTGGAATAAAATTACTTTGTACCTTTCTTTCTACAACCTAATTGTTTCTCCTTGCATCATATCCTTATATTCAATTTTTTTCATATATTTTACTATCATTGAAATAAGTGGTTCAATGACTTTGTTGATGTTGTTGTGCTAATGATGTGTGACATGTGTGGACCGATGCATTTATGTGCCTGGTCCTACGTTGTAGCTGACTGGCTGGTACTAATGAGAAAGGCGTACATCTAATCCTGATGCTGTCTGTGGGATTAGAACCATTTTCATATCCTAAGGAAACTGGCCGGGTTATGAATCTCGTTGAGAGCACCAGTTCCCGTCGGATTCCGGGGTTTCCTGTTGACTACCTTCAACCAACCAAAATCTCGGTAAAATTCACGTGATTTTAAAGCACCTAAACTAACTTCCACATCGCAACTTCTTCACTAGAATCTAATTACTATTTATAGGACCAGGCACATACAGCAGTAATCTCTTCTTAGTGATCGACCAATTGTAATGACTGTGATGCATATTTCTCTTTTAATCGTATAATTTTATTTATTTGGTCTTTAATGTTTTTTGCTATGCGTTTATTGTTTCAGGCTATTGAAAAGTATGCTCGTACAAATGCTGGCTATTCTGGTTTACGTGACGTTTACTCTACTAACTCTACTTTAGATGATGTTCAGCAGTCATATTTCTTAGCAGAAACACTGAAATACCTTTATTTAATATTTTCAGAAGATACATTATTACCGCTTGATAGATGGGTGTTCAATTCTGAAGCGCATCCATTACCTATTCAAAATAAAGTCAAACTAACACCTGGCTAATCAGTCGGTATCATATTCCTAATGTTGGTGATAATAATAACTCCAATGTCCAGAATTTTGTTTTGTGCAAAGACGATATTTTCTTTCACCCCCCTCGAGGTTGTTTTTCTTCTGTTTTTTCTCTTCGTAGATTCTATAACTAGGTGCTCTATTTTCTTTCTATCGCAGTGTTTAAACACTGCTTGTGTGCAATTACAGAAAGGAAGAAACAAGAGGAGTGTATATATACATATATATTTCCTATAACGATCATCAGTGGTGTATAGAACTTGTTTTTTTCTCGTCGTTTACTTTACAGCTAAGAATAATGTAAGTAATTAAATGGGATTACCTGTTTCACAACTTTCCATGTAACATTGTGTTTGTCAGGTGAAAACAAAGTAATTCCCAGCGAATCTCTCTCGTTTCTTATCACATTGTTCTTCAAAACTTTTTTTAACTATCTCTTTTTTTCTTTACATTGTATCTCGTTTTCAGTCAGACTGTGATAATTTTTCTATTTAATGTCTTATAGAAATTAGATTATAGATAACGTTTTTTAATCCGAGGTTCAGTGTTGAGTATTCTTGTTCCTTTCCTTGATTCTTTCCTGATCTATACTATTTTATTCTGTCATCTAGTTTACGTTTAACCTTTTCACACTTTTCAACAGATTTCTTATTTTTTCTCTAACAATAATGTCTGTTTTTTTCCACTTTCAGGTGAATGAATTTCTTCTGATTATAAACAACACATATATATTTATATTTTATGCCTATACTTTTCTGCTCCGTATAAATCTGTAGAAATTTTTATTTGTTTAACTGACCAACGTTGTCAGTCGTACGTTTCATTAGTGTGTAGTTTTGTTTGTTTGTGAAACTATCTGTGTTACTTTGCTTCCAGATGTATATAAATATATATAGTGGAACTTCGCTTGTTGAATGGTTAGTTTTTTGTTGAAAATATATGATTACTACATTTGGCCCACTGAAGCATGTTAATGGTAGTGGTTAGGGTCTATAATATTGTTGTCAAATGCGTGGCATTAAACAACACATGAATCTAGCATGTATTAGTTTTCAGCACATCCACTTATCTCATTAAAATTTTTCAAAGACTATAGATTGGATTTATGTATCTTAAGCCATCTACACTACTAACAATATATGTAATTACTAGGTTACTGTACTTTTTCACATGACTGATGACTCATAGAAATCCCAACTTTCCTAAACTTCCATTAGAAGACTACGTGTATAGTCGTTATTCACGTAATGTCATTCTGATTTACGAATAAAATACCAAGTCGCAGGGTACCACTGTGTTATAATCTCTTTCTTACAGTTATGACCCAGCTATTCCTATTGCTTAGTATTCTCGGACACCGATTCACTCGACAAGTCCCCAAATCAGAACACGATTGAACAGGAAAGAGATTATATTCCAAATAACAAATTTGGATGGAAGTAAGAAGCACAATAGAGAAAACGTTAGTATGTTTATGGTTTTAACATGAGAAGATTCTAGAGTATTCTCCAACTATCGACTAGTGCTGATTGGATAAGAATTAGCCAATCAGCGTGCACCAAAGCAATTGAGCATGCTTAAATCCAGTCTATGTCGCGCTAACACCTCCCCTTTGAGCAGATTCGTAGGATCTGGTGTTAGGAGGACGCTTACGCTTCTTCTTGGGCCGCGACGTACGATTCGGTGGACAATGACCGTCTTTATGTCCATGTCTGTTGCACACCTGACATTTATGCTTCTTAAATGGACAGAATCGTACATAATGCCACTCACCACATAACCAGCATGTAATCGTTGGTTTGTTATGAGTTGTTATTGGCTTCCGAACCTTTAACCTAGTAATAGCATTGACACTACTGCAGGTTAAGTTAGGATTTGCCTGTTCAATCAACTCGTTGTGTCTGATGCTTTGTAGCCGCTTACACTCATCTGTCAATGTTCTGAGTGTGACTTTTGGGTCTTGATCCAGTCGAGCCAAAAGTCTGGTCCTGATCTCAGCATCTTGTGGTGACTGAAGAGCTTTGATGAATATTAAGCATTTAAGTTGGTCATCTCTCAACGAGCGCGTAACTTGAACCGCTCACATTCTGTTGACGATGTCTGCTAGAACACCATATTCATCGGCTTAGCGTTTCACCAAATTTACACACCGATATCGAATACTAAACAATGAGGATGACTCACCGAATATCTCTGACAACTGCATTACCGTCTCCTCGAAACTGAGCTCTCGAGGTAAATTTAGCAATATATCGTCAGTATAACGTGCATGTTCAATCCTTCCCAACTTGCGTACCAACAGTCGAGTCTTCCACGCATCGTCTTGGTTACAGAAATGTTGACTTGTTTTTTGAGTTAGTCACATTTTTATTACAAAACTGAATAACGTCTTTATAGATACAGGTTTTAATTTTAATCAGTAAAAAGTTTCATAATTATTTATTTAAGACGATCAAATGACTTTATATTTCCAACAATAGTATCTTACTTTCAACTGACTCGGAATGGATTTACCATAATCCTTTTTATTAACTTACTTACTTACTTACTTACGCCTGTTACTCCCAATGGAGCATAGGCCGCTGACCAGCATTCTCCAACCCACTCTGTCCTGGGCCTTCTTTTCTAGTTCCATCCAATTAACTATGCGAACAAAATAAATTTTCATTTAGAGTTACTTTGAAACATCACTGAAGATTTGTGCTTATGGATTTTCTAATATCTATTTCATTAGGTTCAAAAGTAATTTCTACTGCGGTCGCCTGTCTACACTAATAACACACTACAGTAGTGTAAATCTCGACGTTCTTATGTTTAATAGTTACTATAATTAAACGAAGATACAAATAGGACTCAGCTTTATGTTTGTTGTTATAGAGGGACGAATATTGTAACAGTTGAAACTGGTTGTCGAATTATTATTAACCATAACTTCGTGCGATTACGGGGTAGCTAGATTACTATGTATATGTATGTTTATCATAAACGTTCGCGTAACCCATAAATTACTATAATATGACTTATTATTCTTAATTTTTTCCTATTCATATTTTCCATATTCACAGCCACCTGGCTCGTCAATATACTGTTGTTATTTTGTATTTTATGACATGACGCAGTCCACTATGTCTGTATGTAATTCACATTTGTTAGAAATATAAGTATAGTAAAGGCTTGCTGTTGAATTTTCTACTCAAGGCAAAACTCAGAAGCTTGAGAATGACGGCCTAATAGGAACTTAACTGCATCGGCTCAAGGTCAGTAGTGCTGGTAGGCCGTACGACTGGTCAAATTGGAGACACTAAGCTATAGAGGCGATAGTAGACACAGAATGCACAGCAATTAAAATTAGAACTGTGATTGGTGGCTTGCCACATGATATTAGTAAGTAATTTTAAAACATAATACTTAGTTACTGTTTGGTCAGCCTTTAAAGTATATAATGATATTGTTTTCTAGTCTTCATACAAACACTTCATCACATTTTTTGTGTTCATACTATTATTCCAGAAAATTGATATGTGATTTATTTTATCGACTTTAAGAATTTTTATCGCATAAAAACCGTCTCTAAATAACGAAAATAATTCTGATAATGCTAAAACACTATTTGCATCCATAATTAATATTACTGGTTAATTAGTCAACATAAATGTTGAACCTAAAAAATTCTGTACTAGAGGAATGCGCTTTGACCACATTTATATAAGTTTTTCAACATAATATTTCTTAAGATAATTGTTAGATAATTAGAATAGTTTATCGGGCTTATGAAGAAAAATCCATCTGTCCTTACTTTCTGCTTACTTCGATCAGCCTAATTTGATGTCCAGCCTATAGATACGTTTATTAATATACTATAATTCATGTTGTAAAGACAGTATGATGAAATACTTTTTCCCTTCAAGTACTATTTGTTTATCTTCAGTTTGACCAAGTAATTTTGGCATTAAAGATGCATTAAAGAGTATTACCTGTTGATTATTTACAAGATTAATGTGGGCATCAAATTTATCAAACTAAGTTAGCGTGTAATATCAAAAAACTATCAAACTGATTACCATAGAATCTAATTCTTAATATTTATAACAGAACTTTGATATGCATAATGTACCTTTAGGGTTGCTATTTGACAGACACCTTCAAGACTTCACTATGTGATTGAAAAGAAATATTCACTTCACGATAAATAAATATTAAGAAATTTCAGTGAGATTTTCAATTACTATTTAACATTACCACAGTTGTATGTATATTTTCTCTTTCTATTCACTGTCGAAACAAGTTTTGACCATATTAGAATTCATGTATCAAATATATAAAATGCGAAAAGAAAATGTATCAAAGAAGATGAATTGTTTATAAACTTCTGTGAATATCAATAAACTGTAACTAGCTATTATTTAGATAGGTTTATTCCTAATGTTCACCAACTGAAAGAATATTTAAGATAAGTAAATGCTATGCTGGTTGGCGGCCTATGCTCCACGAGGGGTAACAGGAGTAAGCAAGAAGTAAGGTAAAATGCTTCCAAGTGTTATATGTTGGGAATACTTTAGTATAACCAAAAATATACTGTTAAATAAGTATTATCCCATCTAAATTTGACAATACATATTTCGTAACATAACTGATATTTAATGAGAATTTGTTATTTTATAGTAAAATAATTTTTTAGGAAGAATGAATCGCATACAAAATGTAATGAATAGTTGGTTAAATCATTATACTTTTTTATAGTAAAGAGATGAACGAATCATTGATGTAAATATGTTCAACAGGTAAATGGGATATACAAATGTTATTTTAAATTAATCTTAAAAATAAATGTGTTATACATTTTTTGATATACAGTGATAAATCATTTTATTACATTAAAATCAATCATTCTTGACGAATCCTGTTTCCTTAATATTAGAAACTAAGTGATGAAATTTCAAAATCACTGTACAGCATAAGTTCTAAATATTTACTTCAATAAACTTTCATTGAATGTTCCGAAATAAAGTTGGGATGAATATTGAAATTGTAATTGGGTTCTGTAACATTTTATTAACTTCAGAAACATGTGCTTGACATATTCACAAGCAACCTGCACAAATTGATGTTAGAAAACTTATTTTTTCTGGACTGGGAGTATGTGCTTCCGCCCCCCTCCACAAAAAAATAATTACTCTCCATTTGTTATAGTACACCTTGTTTCATTACGGTTTTGAATGTTCAAAACCTCACTAAAAGTCCTGCTTTTCATCTTCCTCATCGTTTCACACTACCTCAATCTTCTGCACCGATTATTTATCCTAATTCAGGTGATCACTAGTTTGAAATTACAACAAATCAAAATGTCTTGTGCTTCCGTTTATACAGGAGATCAATCGTATTCCCTCCAGTTTTTGCATAATCTCTGTTTTATTAACAGCCCTCCCCTGAGTACTCGACTCACAATAAAATTATAGATTATGGACAAGCAAAAGTAACTCATAACCTGAATAAAACAATGATTGACGCAGAGTAATAGGAATTCGTTTTTATTTATTTAGTTTTCACAAGCTATTTATGACAGTATCCGTATTGAAATATATCATAACATTTTCATATGTCTGAGCGAATTCCTACGAACCTGCGAATAAAATGTCCCACAGCTCGAAACAACGAAATAACTTGACAGTTAGTCGACAAAGGCCATATTGTCGATGTCCTTAAAACTTTAGTAATAATTGACATACAACAGTTGTCAGAAAACTGAAATCAAATATGTGAGTTCAGAAAGAAACATTTGTTAATAATTCACCACCATGGTGAATAGATATTTTTTTGAATAAATCAAACAGAGCGAACTTTGCAAAATTATACTATTCATGGTGCTTTAAAGTTGTTTCGAACGACCCTGAAATGCCAACGTTATTTTTCCAATCAAACAGGTGACAGACAATTGCACTGCTAAAAACTCCTAGAACAGAGAGTTTTGCTCACATCTACAATAATTAAGATCAAAATGTCAACATGATATTTCCTAGTACAACACATTGAAATGAGCGAGTCGAATGTTATTAATGCAATAAGATCATTAAATAATGAAATGAACATGAATTAATTGAAATATATGTCAGCGAACAGTTTTATATTAATGTATGAACCCAAACTGTATGCTACAAGTGTTAAACATAAGTGTATCAGTGATCATTTTCCTGCACTGCAATTAGAGCTAACACTTAATTTTACATATTTGAATTTATTGAGTACATACTTTGCTGTCGTTATTGTTTGATGGGATGGAAAGAATCACAGCTCCACCTACTGTTTTGCAACCTACATTTATATTTCATGAGACAATTAACCCAAAGTTATGTGATTATATTTGGCTATTTTGTACCTGCTAACTTTATTTCTCCAAGTTACACTCATTAGTTGTGTTATTCTGTTTATTGATACTTATTCAGCTAGAATTTGATCTGTACGCTGATGAAAGAAACATGTTTCCAGCAGTGAAAGAATAAAATTCCGTAAAACGTTAACGAAACAGTTAGTAAACACAATTCCATTTTAATTTTTCTGTCTCTCTAGTACATCCATAGAACACGTGATTGGCGTTGTAAAGAAGTATCTGGAAGTTTCTAAAAGATACTTTTCAGAAATACTTTTATAAACATACTGCTATGATTTAATTGTGAAGAATTTTTTCAAAGTTAACAAAATGTCGTCATACATTCTTATAGCTGTCAAAACATATTAATTCTTTAAAAACTAGATCACAAGACCAAACTAAAATATTTATTTGAAAGAAATAATAGTAAATGTAATTTCGTTTTCACAGTTTTTTGAAATCATGAGTCAGTTGAAGCTAGACCACCATTCAAAAAAAACTATGAAAATTCTAAAATTCTCCACAAAACCCATTCTGATAGTAATTTCGTTTTCTTATTATGTTACGAATAAAGATTGTTCGTAATCTACAACATTTATCAATCCATTCAGAGCCTTCATTTTTAATTACAATTAATAAATAGGAAGAGATATCATTTTACTTGATTCCTTTCTGTGTTTACTAAATTATTTTACTATTCCTTTTCGAAGGTAAGGTTACATATAACTTAAGCAATAATTGACAAGACTACTGTGAGTAGTAACCTTTATTTTGATTGTAAATGCCATTATTATTGGTCAAAAAGCGTATCAGTAATAACAATCTTTTGACTAAACCACTTCGATTGATCACAACTATTTCAATAATTGAAAATTCGATCAAACAGATATTTTGTATTAAGACGTACCAGTAGTGTAAATGAGAAATTAACCCACGAGAAAAGATATATTCATGATTACAACCTGTGAATCAATGTTTAACAATCCAGTGTTCAAAATTCTGAGTTTTAGGTTATCTATGACTTTTGTCCAAATATAATTAGTCACGCGTTGATTTGTGGGTCAAACAGTCTTATTTTTATGGGCATTTACCATAAAGGTGATTAGCAGGCGATCTGTAAGTCTACAGTATTGCTACGTCTGCGGAAGTATGTCTTTTTTTGTATGTATGTATTTTGGGGACTGTTCTAGAAAACTGAAAGTAATTAACGATGGAATCTCGTATGCACAAAGCATTTTGAGCCTTAAAGATGTTAGACAACGTCAGGATTTCTCAGAGGTTACAGATTATCAGATCGGCTTTCAACCTGCGATCTCAATAACTTCGCCTGGGCACAAGATACGTCTACCAGTTACAATACTAATACAAGGGATGATATAACATCACTCGAAAAAACTGAACTTTAAGTTAACAACTTCTTAATCAGACAATGACAATTAGCAAACGCCATAGGCGTTATACTGTTCTCAAATGAGACAGTGTTAAGTGATATTTTGATAAGAAGGCAAATCACTTGTAGCTTTTACGTAACTAGATTCGGGAATTATTGCTCCTACTTTCCACTGAGTTCGAAATCAATCATTTAATTTACTAAGCAGATGATTTTGTCAATTCATTTATATGTTACAATCTCCTATCTCCACTGATCTATGAAGACACTGACCAGATGGCATTGTGCTTCATAGTTAATAACTATTTTAACAGATACTTACAGTATTTCAAAATTATATACAGTGATGAGATATTTTTAATGAACTACACTCGTAGCTGAAGATATACCATTTTCCAGTGATTTCACTCTCTGACAATCAATTCATTTTAGTTCATAACTAATCAGAAAACAATGGTTTATTATCTGGTTAGTTAATGTAATGGGAAGGAATTAGAAAAGGCTTTGAAGTTAAGGGATTCTGTTATCTTAGATATAAATCATGGAATGATATTACTGATATGATGTATTTTTACTTTGCTGAAAAAATAAGATGTATATATTCCCTTCATTCTGAAAAACTTCTGGAACTAAAGAGTCCCTTATCGCTTGGTCCCAAACGTCACAAAGAATAAGCTCGAAATCCCAATGCTGCACATCTCCTATCGATTAAATTTGGTCGAATTAGAAAATCATGAGTCGAAAAATGTAGTTACTTCGTAATGCTTTGATCTTTAAGAATGGATGTTTTTAGACAGGTACAAATTTGTTGTAAACTATAACTATGAGCTTCATATTAACTCAGAATAAATTCTCCCAGTAATAAAAATCTCAGTTTAGTGAATATATATTTATTGATATTCTAAGATATCTAGCAAAAATAATATATGCACGACACTAACGAATAAAATATTTTTCACCCTCACCTTCAAGATTCTAACTTCTAAATATCTTGACACTTCAGTTCTCCTTCTTGAGACTTAAGTTTTATGGTAATGTTTTCAAAATACGAAACTTGTATTTAAAATGAAAAATAATCATACTCCTTCAGAATGATAGACAGTAAGAATACCTTAGATATTGGGCCAGGTCACTATTTCATTAGTACCTAAAGCCCTTACTGAAATGCTAGCATTATCGATAAGACCGGAAAAGCTTTTTGTAGTAAAACAATTTACATACTTTAGGCAGCGCTGGTGACTTGCGCAAACAATAATGCTACCTACTTCTAAGTTGCACTCACATGGCAGGGATATATCAATTACTTTTTTAAACATCGTATTCTCACTAGTTTTTATTAAACCCATGTAGAAGGACCTAACCTTCACTCGGCCCGTACGTTTTGGACTATTAACGAATTACAGTTTAATCTATACGTTTGTAGTAGGGAGACGACTGGCTCGTTTACATATCTGTGGTTTGTTCAAAGTCAGGGTTAAGTCAAGAAAGTTATGAAACTGTAATAAAAAGATGAATACTTTATACATGGATGTTTATGGTCTAAGTTCAAATGCTTATAGCCACCATTTCTTCAATGAGGAATGGTGATAATTTCCCACCCAACCCTTCTGTACAGTTCCAACATGGTTCATGTTGTAGTTGATATGTTTATGATAGACTAGGTGTCAGGTGCCCTGTATATAATTTTTCTCAATAAACAACAACTAAGGGTAAAATTTAGCAATAATCAGGCTTTTATGGATGCTCTGTTTCATATTGCCAAGCAAATGAGTTGACTGCTTATATATGATACACTGAGTTTCTCTTGCTCAAGATTGCAATATTGTCAGCAATGAAAAAACACTATTTATCTTAGATTAATTTAGAGTGGATCGTTGAGTGTCCTATGTTAGTTCTAGCAATGGCGGTCTCTCAGTTGATGCAAGTTTCTTTTAAATGAGTCACAGATGGGGTTTCAATCACGTGTTGAGGTGATGAATTCTATTCGTTGATGATTCTATGATAATGTCGATAGTCAGCTGATGAGTTATTTGTTCTGAAATTGTAATACGTCCTCATAAATTCTATACTTTGGAAGACAAGAAAAATGAGAGCAAATCGGATTTAAATTTATAACTTAAAAATTGTGGTCAAGTTTCCTCTGATTCTTCTCTGTGACAAGGGATATTGATTAGTTTATCCAGTCTGTCGTCATCCACGGGCTTTGTCACTTCAAGAATCATCTAAGCCGGGCTCCTCTGAATATTTTCTAAAAGCTCACTGTCTTTTTTAGACAGGGACTAGCTTTGATATGCAGTGCTTGAGATTATGACAAGCGAACAATTTAAAAAATGTCATAAACGTTTCGGCATCAATACGGCTAAAGGCTCTAAATATTTATCAATAGGTCCTGAAACCTTTATCCGCTATCGCACGACAATGTGAGTCAGTTTTTAAGTCTTAGCTAGCTACGATTTTTAAGTGACTGTGTGGTTGGACAAAAGGCAGCTTAATGTGATTTACCGTGTATGTATCAGCACCCTAGTGACTGGTAGGCATCATAATGTTTCTGGAAGCATTTATCGGCAACCGCTAAGTTTGAGACCGTTCAGATAATTTCTCCAGGTCATTTGAACCTCCTAACTAGAAAGGGCAACACTGTTCCCAATGCTGTACCCTAGGGCACTACATTAGCCATAACATTCTAGCTAGCCAACTTGAACTTCACTCGCACTCTTAGTTGGAGCCCAACTTCGAAGTTTTTTGTGCACAGAGATAAGTTACCTCCGATCCTGATACTACTTAACTTTCACGACGAACGGTTGTGCGGAACTTCTCAAAAGCCTTGCTTAAGTTAACACAGGTTACCGCCGTACGTAAACTCCAACATTTATGGGCGCACCGAATTTTACGGGCTGCCAATTAGTCTGTGAGACACGAATAACCTGTGTCTAAAACCACAGTGTTTTTCAAAAGAACCCGGTTTTCGTTTGAATACTTAAGCAACTCCTAAAAAATTATCTTTTCTAAACTTATTAACAACCAAGGTGGTTAGGCTCATGGGTCGATGGTTCTCAGGAACGTGTCTTTTACCTGTTTTGAAGACAGCATTACTATAGTGTTATAATAGTCTTTTAGTAATCTCTCTTATATTACAGATAGATTGAAACATGTACTTAAGGGATCTATGATAAAATTTTCCAATTCCTATGGTAATCTAGGATGCATTTTATCGGGTCCCATGGATTTGTCTACATCAAGCTTATTTAATAATAATGATGTTTCTGACAGAGCAAGTTAATTACTTATGCCTGTTACCCCCAATAGAGCATAGGCCGCCAACCAGCATTCTCCAACCCACTCTGTCCTTGGCCTTCATTTCTAGTTCAATCCGATTGTTGTTCATGCTTCTCATGTTTGTCTCCATTTCTCAGCGTAATGTGTTCTTTGGTTTTCCTCTCCTCCTTTGGCCTTGAGGATTCCGTGAGAGGGCTTGTCTTGTGACGCAGTTCGGTGCTTTCCTCAATGTGTGTCCTATCCACTTCCAGCGCTTCTTCCTGATTTCTTCCTCCACTGGGATCTGGTTTGCCCTCTCCCACAGTAGGTTGTTGCTGATAGTGTCCGGCCAACGGGTCCGAAGTATTTTGAGTAGACAACTGTTAATAAACATCTGCATCTTCTGGATGATGGCTCTCGTCGTTTTCCAGGTTTCCGCTCAATACAGTAGGACTGCCTTGACATTTGTATTGAAAATCCTGACTTTGGTGTTGGTTGAAAATTATTTTGAGTTCCAGATGTTCCTCAGTTGCAAATATGCTGCTCTTGCTTTGCCGATCAGCGCCTCCACATCTGCATCAGATCCACCCTGTTCATCAATGATGCTGCCCAGATATGTAAAGGTGTTTACATCTTCGAAATCTTCTCCGTCAATTGTGATTGGATTGGTGCATGCTGTATTGTATCGGAGAATCCTGCTTTTCCCTTTGTGCATATTGAGACCTACTGCTGCTGAAGCTGCTGCCACACTGTTCGTCTTCTCCTGCATCTGTTGTTGCGTTTGGGATAGAAGGGCCAGATCATCTGCGAAGTCCAGATCGGCCAACTGCATCCTAGATGTCCATTGTATTACGTGCTTCCCTTCAGATGTTGACGTTTTCATGATCCAGTCGATCACCAGGAGAAAGAGAAAGGGTGAGAGTAAGCAACCTTGCCTAACACCGGTCTTCACTTCGAACGACTTTGTCAACTGTCCTCCATGCATGATTTTGCAGTTTAACCCATCATAGGAATTCTGTATGATATTGACTAACTTCTGAGGCACGCCGTAGTGTCGAAGAAGCTTCCATAGTGTTGTTCTGTCCATGCTATCAAATGCTTTCTCGTAGTCAATGAAGTTGATATAGAGTGATGAATTCCATTCAATTGATTGTTCCACAATGATCCGTAGAGTTGCGATTTGGTCTGTACACGATCTATCCTTACGGAATCCTGCCTGTTGGTCACGAATTTGGGCGTCTACGCAGTCCTTCATCCTGCTTAACAATACCCTGTTGAAGACTTTTCCCGGTACTGAGAGAAGAGTGATGCCCCTGTAGTTATCACAGTTGCTGAGATCGCCTTTCTTTGGTACTTTAAACAGAAGTCCAGTGCTTCTTGAGTTTCGGTTTCATCTTGGCGCCCAGCAAATGATGATCTGATGCTATATCAGCTCCTCTCTTGGTTCTCACATCCTCCATCGTCCTCCTGAACTTTTTGTTGATGCAAATATGGTCGATTTGGTTCTGCGTAGTGTGATCCGGTGAAGTCAATGTGGCTTTGTGAATGCGCTTATATGGGAATATGGTGCCGCCTATGACCAGTTTATTGAAGCACATAGGTTTGCAAATCTCTCACCATTTTCGTTTCTTTTTCCCAGTCCGTGTCGTCTCATGACGTCTTCATATCCAGTGCTGTCCACTCCAACCTTGGCATTGAAATCTCCTATCAGAATAATCAGGTCCTTTGTTGGGCACTTCTCGGCGATTGACCGCAGCCTATTGTAGAATTGATCTTTAGCGTCTTCATTGTAGTCGTTGGTAGGCGCATAGCATTCAATGATGTTCATTGAAATGCCTTCTTTCTTTGTTTTGAAGGAGGCTTTGATGATCCTTGGTCCATGAGATTCCCATCCTATAAGTGCATTTTGCGCTTGTTTTGACAGCATCAATGCAACTCCTTGTGCATATGGGGCATTTTATCCTTTGTGGTCGGAGTATAACGGAAGCTTCCCTGAAGCTAGTCGTTGTTGTCCGACTTGCGTCCAATATGTTTCACTGATCCTAAGCACCTCCAGGTTGTATCTCCTCATTTCTGCAGCAATTTGGAAGACTCTCTCGGTCTTCCACATTGTACAAGCATTCCATGTACCTAAATAAATGGTTGCCTTGGTTGTCAGCAGGGGTGTCGGCCTCATGGCTTTCGAAGGAACTCTGCTTCCATCATGAGGCGTCATAACTCTTCTAAATGAAGACCTTCTGATTCACCAGGGCAGAGTTTAAATGGTTTGAATAATTTTTTCCAGTTAGCATTTTTTGGTGAGCTAGTTTTCTACGGGATGGGGTCGCTAACCCCATGTCCAACCCTCCTCCTTTATCCGGGCTTGGGACCGGCAGTAGCTCCCGGAGGGGCTCCAGGCGGGGCGAGTGCACGCCGTTTTTACAAGCATGATCAATAAGTTAAATTAATGAAAAGATAAGACGCTCTCCAAACAGGGTTGTCAAATAGATATAGTTGATGGAAATGGCTGTATATTCGTGCAGATTTTCCAGTGAGTTATTAATGTTTTTATATCAGCTTCATACTATGAGTATAGTTTTTATGATCTGCCTCATAAATAGTATCGCTCACTCGTGTCCAGACCAAAGATACTGATTCTGTTAACAGTGTGTAAAGGGGTTATATGAAGTGAAGTGCTATTCTACCGAACCATAGTAGGAAGTTTCTCAAACTTCTTTGTGTGGTCCGACGTATGTGCGATGCAATAACGCTTACGTACAAACTTCTGAATATCTCAAAGCCGTTTTATTGGGGGTTCAAGTTATATTGTTTGGTCTACTGATGATGCTGAATGTATAGTTTTTGTATATTGACGTTTGATCGGGCTCAAGCTAACACGTCGTTGTTGATAACGATCAGATGAAACACTAGAGCTGAGTGGTCACCATTACCTAGTGGTGGCATATAATCAACGTTTGTGATGTCATCCTCAGGATGTGTTAACCTGAGATCTAGTAAGAATGATCCAGTATTCAAGTCGCACATAGTTTCTTCCTTCACATGTCGTGACGTGGCATTTGGGATCACCGTATCAACCAGTTTTATTCGAGAAAAAATACGCCAACTTAGTCTACAGGCGTTTCCAGTCTACCTTAAGTGCATTAAAGCCTCCTAAAATTAAAAATGTCGACCACTTGATGACCAAGTTTTGAAACCGTCCAACAAGATGTCATTTATATTGAAGTCTGAACTGCGATAAATAAAACCGGTCAGAAGCCCTAGTCTATTGTATTTCGAACGGAAACTAACTAATTGTAAAATTGATAGTGTTCTTAATACGAAGAGCTACTCCTCCTCACTTCCACTTCTTGGCTCTGTAGGCTCTTAATTATTTGAAACTTTGAATATCAAGTTCACTACTTTCTGCGGACTGCATCAGCCAAATTTCTGTGGCTGTGATTATATCTGGCTTGGTAGAGTCTGCCTGTGCACGTAATTACAATCGCTTGTTCAGCAAGTCCAGGAATTTGTGTAACGTATCCGAAGACCATTTAAATGGCTCCGGAATCATTCTCCATTAAAGCTCCACCGTGCAAAAATTCACAGTTTTAGGGTTATTCTTGCCAGCATCTACCCATAGTTGTAGGTACTTATCAGCTTCTCGCCTTTCTTAAATCGCTAGCGAGCGGCAATATTTTACTAACGAAATTCGTGTTCCTTTAGTTTATATTCGATTTCATTCCTAATTCTCTTTCATTAGAAGGTTTAAATACCACTTTGACAGCCTGGTTTGACTTCTTTCAAGTTTTTGTGGCTACCGAGTCCATAAACATTTGGATAGGTGACTCCAGAGATATCTTATAGCGTTAGCTGATTGAGTTGATCTTTTATCAAAGCAAAAAATGTGGGTTCTAAACTTTCCTAACTCTCGTAACAGACCTCTCTGAAGTCAATCCTACTTCCTTCAGTCCATGTCAGTCGATCGACTTCGAGTTTAATCGAGATGTTTTCATATCAATTTTTTCACCGAATATGCGAATATTATTTAATCTATCTCAATTACGCTTGGTATATATGCCTTTGAGCAAGCTGTTCGAGACAGCATTGGCGATAAGATCGCGCATGTGTATTTTAAATAATTCGCTTGAAAGCCTATGGTATTTCGAATTATCTGAATTATTGTACGAACTAAGAATCCCAGAATTAACGTAAGTGAATCGAGAAGTACTAGATGAGCACAAACGAATGTATTGTATTTATAATTCGAAATCGAGCATTCAACAAGTACAAAAGAATCATTACTTAATTCAAACACCACAAAGCCTCAGGTGTTAAATTTGTTCAAGCTTCGTAGTACCATCCTTCGCTCTCATCTCACTTCATACCAAATACCACTGTTCGTTTTGTGCCTTATTCTGTTTGATTCAGATTGTAGCGGTAAATAAATCCCAAAATAAATAGCCCTGTAAGTTTTCGACATTGGATGCTGACCATATGTTTTAGTGGACTCATCTAGCTGAAGGCGCTCGGTCAGGCATCCGCACCAGATCACGTGTGGTAACGCCGTGCTCAACATCAACCACAATCGCTAGCCAGATTAGATCAGAGAATTCCGATATATTGGTCATCGCCAAATATACTCTTCCGATCTCCTCGACTCTGTCTTTTGATCTCTCTTGGTGGGAACAAATCATATTAGGTGTTACTGGTAGAAGCGTTGTCAAACACTGAATACCTGTGACATCATCATTGGTGAGACCGTCGTGATCTGGTACACCTTATTGCAACTGTGAGTCTGTTCCTTTTTGGGATTTTTATATATCATTGCCTTATTTTTTATTTTTTTTGAACATTGTGATTTTTTTTCGTGTTTTTTTTCTTGGATATATATATATATTTTCCCCTCGTTCATTATCGTACTTCATATTTCATCATGACTGAACAGACACCTAAAGTACTCAAGCTTAAGACCTTGTCCCCACCTTCGTTTCAACTGATGCCTTTCTGGCCCGACAACATCGAAGCCTGGTTTTGCTACGCAGAAGCCGACTTCTCCGAGCACGGCGTGATCGACACACGTGCACAATTCCTCGCAGTAGTCAAGGCACTGCCGCGGGAATTCAACAGGTACGTAACACCTAGTATGTTTACTAGTGATGTTTCCGAACCTTACGAAATCTTAAAACGCTCGATTCTCAAACGAGGAGACCTAACCGATCGACAAAGGTTAGATCAACTCTTCAATAACATCGACCTGCAACACGGTTCTGCGACAGACATGTTGCAACGGATGAGAGAGGTTATAGGCCCAAGAACTTTCGACGAAGGTCTATTCAAACAACTCTTCTTGTCAAAACTTCCCCAACAGGTGCAAGCAGTTCTGGTCTCGTTCCAGAACAACGCCTTAGACGAGCTAGCTGCATCTGCCGACCGCATTCTAGAAATTACGAAACCTACTACCGAGGTATTTTCAGTCAAAGAAAAACCTCACACGACTCAGAATGATATAACCGACTTATGTCACACACTCACGCGTTATCTTAGTCTTCGTACCGACCGTAAGAGATCGCGCACACCACGTAGAAGCATTTCTCGTAAGCGATCTGTCTCTAGACCACGAGAGACAGATAACCCCGACTGGTGCTGGTATCATAACCAGTATGGAAAGTTTTCCAGAAATTGCAGAAAACCCTGCAATTTTCCCAACACGAAACCGACTGATTCGAAAAACAATTCGGGAAACTTCCAAGCCGGCACGCGTTAACGGCAACCGTAGCCGGCGAACAAAGCCGTCTGTTATTCGTCACAGATGTGACAACGAGAGTTCGCTACCTCGTCGACACTGGCGCAGAAGTTAGCGTTCTCCCAGCAAATCCTAACGACCGACTTCACGAATCGACCCTAAACTTACAGGCGGCAAACGGAAAACCGATCGCTACGTATGGCAAAAGGTACGTTTACCTTAACGTGGGTTTACGCAAACCCATCCACTGGATTTTCGTCGTTGCAGATGTTTCTATGCCAATCATTGGTATGGACCTTCTACAACACCACAATCTGATCATCGACACTCGCAAACGGAGGCTAGTAGACGGAAACACTAATTTGTCCGTTTGCGTAACTTCTTTTACTGGTTGTAGAGTATCCCCAGTCACAGTTAAACATATGATAGACCCACTCTATCAACCACTACTCGATAAGTACCCTGGGATACAACAAACTCAACCGAAACTACCGTGTGTAACCAGCAATGTTACACATCACATCACGACTACAGGACCACCTGTATTTTCTAAAGCACGACGACTAGCTCCTGAAAAGCTAAGGTTAGCGAAAAACGAATTCGATCACATGATGGACTTAGGAATCATACGACCGTCAAGTAGCCCATATGCATCTCCGTTGCACATGGTCCCTAAAAAGGACAGCAACGATTGGCGTCCAACTGGCGACTATCGGCGATTGAACGCGAAAACCATTCCCGATCGCCATCATAACTCCCTTCGGACTCTATGAATTTTTGCGAATGCCTTTCGGTCTAAGGAATGCTGCTCAAACATTCCAAAGATTCATAGACGACGTTTTTCGAGGTCTCAACTTCGTACACGCGTATGTTGACGACTGTCTAATCGCAAGTCCGGACAGAGAAACACATCTCAAGCATCTGGACCTTGTTTTCGAACGATTACAAAAACATGGCATAACTGTAAACGTTCAGAAATGCCAATTTGGAACCGACTCGTTAGACTTTCTGGGACACACTATCGATGCTCAAGGTATCCGACCCCTTAGAACCAAAGTGGCGGCCATTCTGGATTACCCAGAACCGACCACCGTCAAGCAATTACGCACGTTTAACGGCCTGGTAAGTTTCTATAGACGTTTCATACCGAAATGCGCATTACTTATGAAACCTCTGACCGACCAACTTCGTGGAAATGCGAAATCCATTAATTTGGACGACACCGCACGAAAAGCATTCTCCACAGTTAAGGAACTGATCGCTAAAGCAACAATGCTCGCACATCAGGACACCGAGCACCCATTAGCATCGCAGTAGACGCATCCGACTCGGCAATCGGAGGAGTCTTACAACAATGGGTTAACAACTCCTGGCAACCCTTGGCATTTTTCTCTAGAAGGTTGCTAGACACCGAATCGAGGTACAGCACATTCGGTAGGGAACTCCTAGCTATGTATTGTGCTGTACGGCATTTCCAACACTATATCGAAGGCCGTGAATTCACTCTTTTCACGGACCATAAACCGCTCACTTTCTCGTTAAGCTCTCCTTCTGACAAGTACTCTCCCCGTGAGTCTCGACAACTGGACTACATTTCGCAGTTTACTTCAGATATTCAACACATCTCTGGAGCAAACAATGTAGTTGCAGACGCTTTATCTCGCATAACTTCCTTGAACAGTTTCCAAGGAATCGACCTTCTTAAACTCGCCGAGCTTCAAAAAGAAGACACTGATCTTCAGCACGAGTTATCGTCCACAACACTTAAACTACGCATCAAACAGATGGGAACAGGTAAGGAAACCTTACTTTGTGACACATCTACAGGTAGGGATCGCCCAATCGTGCCGAAACATTATCGACGCAATGTCTTCAATACATTGCACAAACTTTCTCATCCAGGTGTTCGTGCAACCATCAAGCTTATAGCAGAACGATTTTGCTGGCCTGGCATGAATAAAGACGTGAGGGAGTGGGCACGCTCCTGTGTAAGCTGCCAAAAATCTAAGGTTATCAGACACAATAAATGTCCCTTAGGCTCGTTTAAAACTCCCGATGCTCGTTTCGACCATGTTCATCTGGATTTGGTAGGACCTTTACCAGATTCAAATGGATACTCTTATCTCTTAACCTGCGTAGACCGTTTCACTCGATGGCCAGAAGCAGTACCTATCAAGGACATCACTGCTGAAACAGTGGCCCGCACATTCGTCGAACGATGGGTAGCAAACTTCGGCTGCCCTTCAACCATCACTACAGACCGCGGACGTCAGTTTGAATCTGATCTTTTCCGTCGTCTGACCACACTTTTAGGAATCACTCGCTTCCGAACGACCGCCTACCATCCACAAGCAAACGGGTTGGTAGAACGTTTTCACCGACAACTAAAAGCTTCACTATCAGCTGCAAACGTTTCACAGTGGACCGACGCTCTTCCACTCGTCTTACTAGGTATCCGCAATGCAGTGAAAGCTGACATTGGATACACTGCGGCTCAACTCGTTTATGGAACGACACTTCGACTTCCAGGAGAATTCGTGGATCCTTCGTCCTCTTCAATGAACATGGATCTAACCTCCTACACGAACAGGCTTACAAACGCAATGCGTTCAGTTAAACCTGCTTCCACTCGACCTCAATCAACTGATGTTTTCGTTCAACCTGACTTACGATATAGTACACACGTTTTCGTTCGTCGAGACTCGCATCGACGACCATTCGAATCAGCATACGAAGGACCTTTCAAAGTTCTTCAACGTGAATCTAAGTACTATATAGTCGATAAGAACGGAACAAACGATAGCATCAGCATCGATCGCTTAAAAGCAGCGTATTTAGAAGGAAATCCTATTCACGTCGACTTTCCTTCGGTACAATCGCACAACACGACTCCTACACTCATAATTCCTCAACCGACAACCAACACTAGCGATGATACTCCGAATGTATCTGAAAATAAACCTAAAACGACGCGTTCTGGAAGAAGAGTAAGATTTCCAGAACATTTAAACGACTACTGCACGTAAGACACTACTCGACATTTTATATTATCTCGATTTTTCTTTTGACAATATATAATATTAAAAAAAACAATTTTAATATGCCTATATGTTTATATTTTTATTTTAAAAAAAACAAAAAAAACAAAATTATTTTTTAACGCTATTACGTGTGCTTGAGTTTATTTTCCATTTTTTCGCCGACATTGTGTTTTTACGCACATACGAGTGTATTTCGACATGCACTTACATATTCTTTTTTCTTTTCCAGGACGGCTGGAAAAGAACGATGCAGTTTACGAGGAGTCGAAATTTTCGTTGTAACTTTTTCTTTTTTTACTATGTTGTACCTCGGTCCCATATAGTAAGGAAAGACGACCAGACGCTGCTACACTTAGTAAGCTATCAGAAGAGTGTTTACCAACGACAAACTCGTTGGGTTTAAACTTCTGGCTGGCCACGTCTTAGGGTCGTCACTGCCCCACTAGGGGGGAGTGATCTGTAGCGGTAAATAAATCCCCAAAATAAATAGCCCTGTAAGTTTTCGACATTGGATGCTGACCATATGTTTTAGTGGACTCATCTAGCTGAAGGCGCTCGGTCAGGCATCCGCACCAGATCACGTGTGGTAACGCCGTGCTCAACATCAACCGCAATCGCTAGCCAGATTAGATCAGAGAATTCCGATATATTGGTAATCGCCAAATACACTCTTCCGATCTCCTCGACTCTGTCTTTTGATCTCTCTCGGTGGGTACAAATCATATTAGGTGTTACTGGTAGAAGCGTTGTCAAACACTGAATACCAGTGACATCATCAAGATAATCACTTCCATATATCGGAGGTGAAAAACACAAGGGAGGATATGAGGAAGACGGGGAATACAGTAGAATGACGAAAAGAGTGTATGAGAACTTTCGGCTAGAATACAATTTATGAACTAATCAATCAGATTTAAGATAACATGTCTCGAATTTTGGCGCGAAATTAATTTGTTCATTTAGCAAAATAGATTTTTGGTATGCAGCAGATGTCAGCTCGTGATGAAAACCCTAAATTTAATTCCTAACCCTAGCAATCAACTACAAATATTAATCCTAATTCCTTCCACTAGTTTATAATCCTCATATTTACTTGTTGGTAGGTTAATATTCTCTAAGTATTTTTGGCATTGTTCAAAGGTTTTCCACTAATTATAGACTCATCAAATACTTTGGTTCTTTCTAAAGTAATATTTCTACAATAAAAAAAGGAAGATACCCTTGAAATAGTGAACGAGCACATTTTCAGATTACCTTGTCAAAGTAATACCCGCAACATTCAAAAAGTTTTAGGAATGGGGATTTTCGACATAGTCCAAGATGAGGTATGGATTATACTTATCTGTCATCTGATAATAAAGGTCCCTGTACGAAATACGCAGCAAGGCTCAATTATAATCGTGCCCGATCCAGGTTTGATAACCTTCACTCGGTAGTAATGATCACAGGGTTTTGTGTAAAGTTGAAGTCTAAAAATCAGGAAAAAGTGTTTGTGAATTTATGTACCTCTGATAAAGTAAATGGGTACCCCTTTTGAAGATTTTTATAGGTCCCAGTTCCGAAGGATCTAAGTGAAGAGGAATTAAGATCAATCCTTAATGATATCGACAACTCCCCACCCTTCAAAGTCCCAATGTGCATAGGAGAACCGCACGCTGAGACTGACTCAGGTACTATTTTCATACCCTGCTTCCTTCAAATCCCCTTTGCTTTCTATCTATAGGATTATTTATCCAGACGAGATCCTAATATTCGATCCCAAGAAATTCTGCGTTCATTATTACCGAACAGATCGCTTCATACGTATGCATTCAGTGTTACTAAAAGTTAATGGCATTATAGAATTTTTGGAATTTTAAGGTTCTACTACGACGATTTTGATGTTGCGAACTCAGGTATCGCCTGGACACCACCGAAGTTACGATGCCACGTATTCGGTTACTCAGTGAGAACAAAATGTCTAGTTCATCCGCAATATTCACTGGTTAACAGTACTATTTAAATCGATTCAGTGTATTCATGCTTAAAAACACTGATGAATAGTGCACTATTAGAGAGTATTTATCGGTTCACAGTTATTTGGGTTATCTGGACCACCGTATAAACGGTTCCTGAAATTCAAATCCTGTGGCAGACACATACTGTTCCTGTTATTTTGTTACGATTGCTTTGATCTACTCACTAAATAAAGTTTACCAGTCGTAACTGTTGGCCTCATTTCAGTCCTGAATAATATATGTTAGTCATTGATTATTAACTATTTCCGAGCTTTTAATTCTAGTTAAAAGCGAAGCTTTTCAAGACAGCACAGAGCATTGCCGATATATAGTCACTTGAGTATCATCCAATCCCTTAGTTTACACGAATTGTATAAATAAAAACAAATTTTGGACCGCTTGTTCCCCTATGCGGTGCTACTTCAAAGTAGGAAAACTTAGGCCCTTATATATTCGTTCTAAGTCCTGAATTGTTTATGAATGACTAATATACATTTTGTCTATCACAGATTTTGATTCAGTTTTTACTTCTGTGTCGTGTAAGGATGTTTAAGTGCACGAAACTCAACCAGCAAACCAAGATTGCGACAAGGTGAAGGTTCCGTGTTAACTATGTTTCGTGAATAAATGCATTTGGTGTAACGATTCTGGAAAAAATGTATAACATTTTAACCTTCGAAACAGTCGTGATACTAATAAGGTCTAAATACATGGTCTAAACCAATATCGAATTCCTAGAACATATTGGGGATTTCTGACTCGCCTGCTTCCGAGCCAAATAGAATGTTTACTCATTCTAGGCCGAAAAAACATCGTACGAGCGGGTCTTTTTCCAAACACTAGAACTAGAATTAATGCTTACATTATGTTGACAACGTTTCAATCTTCCCGGATTATATTGATCCACTAGTATCACAAAATATTGTTTTTTGTCCAAACACCTTACCCAAGGTTTAGGCGTTACATACATTAGACCGTCGTTTGGCTAACGATCTAAATTTTGACGACTGGTTTAATCACTTACGGAATGTGTCGGTTATCGTGAATCAACTGTTTGTTTCACTCATAATATCATTCTAATCTACTACACAATGATTTACTATCTAATCACAAAATTTCTTACTCATTGGTTGCCTCTCAACGTTTTGGTACCTATATTCTTGTTATCCGCATTCAACTTTTGTTTCTCAATCATAGAGAAAGTAGAATCACTTTGTGTTCTACATATCCCGGGATAGTCCTGGACAAGCACTCAAAATGCTGCCAGTTTCTGTAGGAAAGTTTGAGGGGTTATAATCTCAGGAAAACACAACAAATGTGTACTAGAAGTGTCAACTCACTTTTCAACCTTTCTCATTGTCGTAATGAACCAGAAGCATTCTGAATTATCAAAACAATAAAATAATTGGTGACTTTCGAATAGTGTTACATATCGATAGGTCATGCGTTTGATATTTTCTAACCAAATTCTTTTGTATTGTCATTGATATGGATCTCAGTGACTGTGGACATCATCATCGTTCTCGCTTTACGTAGTTTTGTTTGGTTGTTCCCAGTCAGTCAGTAACACCAATTAGATAAATTTATAAAAAATAAAAATAAGTAGTTAGGTTTGAAACCACAAATATTATCCACTTGGTCACATCGTATCATTTACTATCCCTAATCAATCACCATTTATTCACTGAAAGTGTGTTAATAAATTACCAAAATCATACTTCATAAAAGTTCTGGAAGTAATCATCTACTTGTGTTTTTAATTGATTGGTTTAGTTGAAAATGTATGAAGTAGCTGAAAGTATACAAATGATATCATATTGAGTAGGGATGCAGATGAAGTGCATAATATTAATAATGCCTTTTAACAAATCTTAGGATATCTATAAAGCGTTTTAAATCTACGAAATGTAAAATGACATCTTAAATATATATTGTCTCTAGTGTGAACCTGGATATTAAGTGTAAAACACTTCAAGTAGTTTGTTGTTTAGTGTAGCCTCAATAACAGTCATAAATTGATAAATAATAGAATTCTCGTAGACACATAGATAGCTCATAAACAATCAAAGTATCATCAAATTTTCTATACGTTGTTGATGAGTACTAATGAAAACAAAATTCACAAATTGAACCGTCTGTTTCCTCTTAATAAGAAATTAATGCTGTAATCAACACCAATGCATGTACTGATGAAACTACTTCCATAAGTAGATATCGTTCTTAAAAACCTTTGTAATCTCATACTTTATTCCTTTAATTTTAAGCTCAGAAAGGCTGTACCGCTTATGATGTAATAATCAACCCACAATTCTACCAAAAAGTCAAATCATCAGAATTGTTTGAGGCATTTTTGATGACAGTGATATTCGAAGGCTTGGAAAATAAGTATGGCATCGAACTTGAAAGAAGTAAGCATCCAGTTTGTATCCATTATTTTCTAATTTAATCTTACAGGTTGGATTGTTTTAAAGAATAAGAAATGTATGGGTAAACCACAAGAACAATGTATTCGAACTTCTAGTCGTCCTGCGATTATTGAAATGAATGATTCTCAGTAAGTTAGTATATATGTATAATCTTATTTGTAAATATTTTAGACCACCCAAACCAAAAGTGATAGAGTTACCTGATCCACCTTTTAAAGGTGATACTCCCAAGTACGAAATAGTAAAGGTTAAGGATGATGTTAGTGGAGAAGTGCGTTGCTTAATTGCACGAATAATCATGCCAAAGCTGGTAGGTCTATCTTTGTAATATAGATATCCCAAAGTGCAAAATGTTAATTTTCTTTGATCACTGGTTTGTCACATAATTATTCAAAATAATATCCATTCACATAAATTGTAATCTCCCACGATTACATGATAATTTTTTTGAGAATGTAGCTAAACTGTTTTTTAAGAATTCAGTGTATCTTTGAATTGATCGTAATGACTTCTTCAAATGCTTTCTTATTTTCCGTGTGCTGTACAGGTTGTTTTTAGGATTTCACACGAAGATAGTGTTAGCAAATACTGATGTAAACTTTCTATTGTTGAATGTCATACTTCCACTCCAATTGTATACACATAACAATTTATAAATGGGTATAAAAGTGAAGGACAGAATTTCTAGTGTACGTCTTTTTTCTAATGAATATTTTCATGAAGAAGATTTGAAATTGAACTGTCTAACATTGAAAAACCTGTTGTCCTTGTTTCTGTCCTAGAGTTACTTTGTTGATATTCACGGAATCATTTCAATTTTACATAAAGACGAAATATCACAAATGTACTATTTGGTATTAATACACTAATTACTCGAATGAACGATATGATCTTATGATGTTTTGCCGACTGTAAATCATTATCAAGTTTACAAACGAAACTTGATCCGATCACACTAGACAAATATATTGCAGATATTCAGGTTGTCGAATTCGTAAAGATAAAAATATTTTGACAAAAGAAAGGAAGAGAGGGAGTGGTATACAATAGTGCAATTCATCAAGTGTTCTGAGTTAAATAATCAATTTCGAAGATAAAAAAATCTCTAACAGCAAGCCAATCTGTGCAAATAAAAAGTTATACAGAATGTTTCCCAGTAGAAACATCCCTCATTCTGTATATCACGCGTTTAGTAGTGCATTATAGCGTACTATATATATATATATATATATATATATATGCTCAATGTAATTATCTTCTTGATAGCAAACATGAGATTTGATTAAGTTCTCACTGTAGTTTACTGCATACTAAATTACCGATTTCTAAATATCATGAAAATAGTTTCAATATTATAGCGAAAAAGTGCACACTTAAAAGAGGTGATTATGAGTTGCAGGTTTCCTCTATCTTAAAATTTATATCGTGTCACGTAGAATTTCACATAATTCCACCTTTCTTGCGATATCGTTAATTCTCTACTTGTTTATTTTTGTCCTGTGTATTTACTCACCGTTGATCCTAATTCTTTTTATGCTATGCTGTAATAAACTACTAATTTCATTTGAGTACTATATTTTGTCCACTATTTCATTATGATTGTAACTAATGTGAGCAAAAGGGTATTCATTTACTTGAGACATAAAACATAATATTTATAATAATCAACAGCGTAATTAAAATATAATCTCACCTTTACATTTGCGGAATCCAGTTGAGAAAATGCTTCCAAGTGACAAGTTAAAAAAATTTGTTTCACTGACTTATATTTAATTATCATCTCTCAAAACGAGATATGAGGTTCTTAAACTGAATTTTTTAGCGCTAGTATTTAATGTCATGTTAATCTGGCGACAAACGAAATCTAACATTATTCTAGCTTAATAATGGATCAGTGTTTTAAGCTCATTTTTAAGCTGTTGTATCTTTCGTTAAGACCCATTTTCACTTCAGTCTAGACAAAAAAATATTAACTCTGGCTTCCCAGTAGTTATGACTCAAGAGTCAGTACAATAATATTTACTTAGTTAATGGATTTAATAGTTCATAAGATAGTATATATGTCCAAATGCTTTTTGTAACAAGCTTGTTTCGTATGAAATAACTCACTATGCCCGGTAAATAATTGTCAGGGTGTTTAGAAATATTTGACACTCAGGATTCCAACTTGCACTTGTGTAAATGATTGTTTGTACTCCAAGTATGGGAAATTCTCTCATGCTAAAACATTAAAAGTCAATTATCTAAATAATCAAAGTATTTACTAATCAATTCTAGGAAGGTAAATCCATATAAATTGACTTTGATCGCGTTTAGTACGATACCAAGTGACTGTATACACCAATATCAATTGATATTTTACACTTTTTATCTATATTTCAACTGCATAAATGTAGTTCAAACATCTTTAGGTAATATTTTACTTTAGAATCGGGATAGATGTTATGCCACTGTCTTTGTATTTAATGACATCAAATCTTTCACATTATTCACAATAAAAAGTATTGTTTATCGTAAACCTCCTACATAAAACCAATGTGCACATTTTTGAGCTTTATCCCATTACAATATAAGGGAAACTTGACCAAACACAGCCAACAGATCCAAAATTATTTGTTGTGGTGACTTTCCAAAGAGAAATTAATTCTTATTCATGATTCACCCAGTAGACATGGGTCCCCGTCAAATTTCCTAACAAGGGATAAAAAACAATTAGGTCTATTTTGGCACACCCTCTTAATACTGGTCACTATGTCGATATAAATTCATCGTTTAAAGTTATCTATAGAATCTCATTGAACTTACTCTCTATGCCTTCAGAATTTGACTCCTACATACAACAGAAGCCGTAGGAATGTATATCAATATACCTAATTTCTGTATACAGAAATACTTTGTATAGCCTTTTAATCTCCCTTGTCCTACTTATTACCTTTCCACAAATTTTCCAAATTTTACGATTTTGTTATATCTTAATCTTATACAATGTGTCTAATAATCTGACCATCTAATTTTCATTACACTCGTTTTACTATTTATTTATTAATAATCTGACGTAACACAAAACGCATATTTAATTGCAATTCCTATTCTTGATCTTAAGCAACTAGTCATGGTAACCAGCTTTTTATAAAGTTTCATTTTAGTATTAATTTCACAGACATAGTCTTAATAACTGGTTACCATATTATTAGATTGACTTACTACCACTTGTATTTGTTTTACACTTATTTACAAATTCTATATGATTGTTCAGAGAAACTAATTAGAAATGAATATTTATTCGTTCAACATGTATTTTTTGGTGTCTTAATGTGAATATTTAATGGAAAGGACTCCAAAATACTATAGATCACTGAAAATATCTAAAAGTGAAACACTAGTTGCTCGAGTCAATATTTCACAGACCAATTCTAATGGGCAGTATAACTTACCAGAGATTTATGAAGGGAGATATATGAGTATCTTTTTTATTTATTCTGTTTTGCGTATTTGTTTCATGAAAATCTGTTTAATCGTCATGTGTCAGTAATTTCTTAAACAACCGTTTTCAGTCTGTCAAGTCAGGTTGACTGATCTTGAGTATACTGCAGTCCTTCCTAGTCATTATTTATTCATGTCTCATTTATACTATATGGACAGTCCTTTAGAGTATGTCGGATTCTTAATGTGTTCCATTTCAATTTACTTACTTACTTACACCTGTTACTCCTCGTGAAGGAGCATAGGCCGCTCACCAGCATTTTCCATCCAACCCTGTTCTGGGCAATCCTTTCCAGCTCTTTCCAGTTGTTATTCATCCTTTTCATATCTGATTCTATTTCCCGACGTAATGCTTTCACCATGAGGCGTCATAGTTCTAAATGAATACCTTCTAACTCCTAGGGCACAGTTTAAATGGTTTGAATTATTTTTTCTGGTTAGCGTTTTTTAGCGAGTTAGTTTTCTATGGGATGGGGTCGCTAACCCCACGCCTAATTCTCCTTTTTACCCGGGCTTGGGACCGGCAGTAACTCTAGAAGAGCTACACGCGGAGTTACTTCAACTTGCCTTGATTTTATAAATTTCTCAAGATATTCTATAATACTTTCCAATAAATAGGTAGTATACCATTGTTTGTATGGTTTATTTAGTAGATAAAGGATATCTGTGATGTAACCTGGTATTACTAGTCTTTGGGCACGAGGCGTACACATATCATGTATGTCGAGCTTAAGATTGTCACATCTTATTGTGTTTGGTTCAGATATCCCAGATCTACAGGTACTTTTTTCAACTCAATGCATGCTTGTAATTCTGTATAATACTTAGTGACTGAGTTATCATAGTTTATTCTACGAGTAAATCATTAGACCAACGGCGTAGTTGTATATTTTCAATCACACTGCACAGCATCATATTAGTGTGTTAGTATGTTCAATATTTTCCCTTGACCGAGTGACCATTAATATCATTTTCTTAGATAATTCAAATACAGTTACTGATTTCATATACACTATTTTCTACATACACTAGATTGAATTACCTCCTGTTTAAAAAAACTATTAGAAAGATGGAGTATGCATACTTGTGTATCTTTCTAACAGCCTTGTTTACGTTTATCTTCAGTTGATTCTAATTTGTCTTAAACCGTTTTAATAACTATCATTTTTCAAATAAAATGTAGCACAGTTACTTCCCCTCTCATATCTTTGAATAAAACAATAGTAATGATGGGTCCAGAATAACGTGAATTCATACTGTCATCGGATAATTATCATTTTTAACAGTCAAATAAAATATATTAAAATCGAGATTAAATGTTCTTCATGATTTGAAATTATGTAAATGAATAATTATAGGGGTAAAAGACTAATAACAAGGTTAATCATTTGTTAAATGACAGCATGTATATTATAAACAAACGATAATTTTTTTGAAGGTTCATGGTAATAATTCTGTAAAATGAGGAATTCGATTTTGGGGTTTATATACCCATCATTAAAAAATTCAAACAGGTGTCGAGAAATAAATCAGGAAAAACCACACTATATGAATAAAATATTTCAATGTTATTAAGTTCTCCAAACTGAATGGTTTAATTGCGATGGTACCATCCTCGTTCCGAACAGCATCATTGGCGCCTAATTCAGTTAGGAGTGAGTGTTATATAAGTTTATTCTGACCTCCTCGTGCGTCTATTAGCAAGCTCATCCTCACGTAAAGTAAGTTCTATTGATTTCGTCCATAATGACAACGGAGGCTCCACAATCTAACTGCGAAACTCAGAAAACTCACCATACCAAAATCACTCACCTTAGCTGAGAATCTCCATTTCTGAAATTACTATACATTGCGAAAACATTTTAGGCCACTGTGGTAGTCAGATATATTTTTTCCAAACAAACAAGTTGTTATTTCATGTGGTAATAAACATATCTTTTTACCAATCAGTTATTTATTCAATGTCGTTCATCTACCAGTTCATTAACCCGCGTTTTTCTAAAAATAAGGATATACTACTTATAAGTAAGTCATCAACACTTATAAAACTTTTATTCAAAGATGAATAGTGTCTAGCCGTGGAATCCAGGACACGCGTTTCGTCCCATTTGGGACTCAAACAGGACGGAACTCGCGTCCTGGATTCGGTATAGAATATCATGACTTTCATTAACAGAAAGACTAATGTAATCAATGGAAAATTAAAAGTTAGCAACTAAAATATATTCTAATGTTTTTTTGTCACTAAAGAAAATGGAATAATAATCAAATGGAACAGACATTCATGAGCTCATTGATTCGAATAAGTTGAGGATAACTTTGAATCTTGATGCAGCGAAAGTCACAAAAAATAATTTACACCCATAAAACTAATAAAAAAATGCAAAAAGGTTTAAGATTGGAACTTTTTTGAAAAAAGGATTGAGTAATCTTATCATATTTGGAGTATAGGAGTGATAATAACAGTATGTACATTAATACACACATTTTGTGAATTTTTAATCATCACAAACACTTGTTTCACGTATAGAAACTTGGTTTTGTCTCACTGCTTTATTAATTTTAATGTTTTTATTTAATTGAATCGTTTGTTGAAAACAGTTTGTTATAATTTGGTAGCAGATAGGATACTCCTATTGAAAATCATAATCTTTTACAAGTTTCACAAGTTCTTGTTCCCTTATTAACTTGTAGTTATACTTTGAAATTTTTAAACTAGAGTCAATCAAACTGTTTAATACCACATGATTTTCCACTGATTCCTCGATTAATATCAGTTTATCCCTCAAATTATCATTGAACACTCATACTTCCATGTGTATGATCATAGACATCCCTGTTTCCCTTCACTTTCTGTGTACATTTTTTTAGTTCTGATTTATTTGGATGTGAGTTAGATATTATTATTATTATTATTATTATTATTATTATTATTATTATTATTATTATTATTATTATATTATTATTATTATTATTCAGGTTATCAGCTTTCGTCTACTGGATTTGTTTATAAGTAGTAGCTATTGTATTTTAGTTATTGCATTATTATGTGATTTTCTTTCGTATTTTATTGAGTTTTAGTCTTGGAAAACTAAATGCTTTATATATTTCACCCTAACAGCAGTAATAGTAGTAGCGGTGCACACTATATAATAATATATGTGGGCTAATAACAAAAAAGAATTGACTACATTGATCTTGGCTTATTAGTTATAATAATAATTGTTGAATTAGAAGAGCTACTCTCATTTCTTTTCCTGTTTGGCTTGTGTGTCTACCATCTGCTACCATTTTTGAAAACAACTTATTCACAATGTTGTTGAATGGTGAGTCATCTCTCTAGTTAAAGGTTTTTTTAATTGGCATTTTTTCTCTCTACATTTTCTTTCAACTGTCCTATTCCGGTGGTGTACGTGTGTGTTTAACAATTAACTATATGAGCATATATATGTAGTTTACTCTGTTCCACTTTACCGTTTTTATGTTAATATTACCCATATATAGGAAATATAACAAAATTGTACACATAATGTCGACTACTTAGTCTACTTGGGTTGTGATATAAAGTATGAATATGTCATATGATGAATAATAGACCACAGAAGAGCGAGAGAGAGAAGTGAACGATAGAAAATCTAAAAGAAAAATGGGATACATACGTTATGATATGTGGAGTAATTTGCTTCATAATGTTTAATTATGCATTGCATGTGTATATCCTGAATTTCTTTTTCCACTTAATTTTCCTCTCATTGTTTTTGACTGTGCAAAATGCCTATTACTTTTCTTGATTTTTTTTGTTTTTTAATTTGAAAGTATTGTCATTCTCAGCACTATTTTCACTATTGATAATTACATTGTGAACTATATAGATTTCAATTGTGGTAATTATTAATTCTATTTTTAAATAATTTAGTAGACTATTTATTCATCTACTCTTGTTTAGAGATTATTACTTCGTTTATTCTCGTCATTATTCATTGTTGTTGGTATTAGTTACTTAATAATGATGAGATGTATATGCATATATTTGACTATTCATCTTGTGATTCATTTCATGGGATGGGCTTCTTCTGTTTAAATGTAAATGAATAGTTCTGTGCAACGGTTTATTTAATTCTTTTTTTACTGCATCTCAGTGAATCACCATTCATATAATCATTTTGTTAGTTTAATACTGCTGTAAATTACTACGTATAATCATAAATATTTTCCTCATTTAATATCATTTATAATATATTGCGGGGCCCTTACTTTTGTCGTCATTTAGATCGGACGATGTTGTCGAAAGGGCTCTCCACTTTAGTAGTCCGAGATCTGACTCCAAGTTGATCGTATGAATGTTTGTTATCGCCTATCCTCGTATGTAATCATGACTCAAATCGCGTTAGTCAATAACGGAATTAAATAAGTCGAATAACGAGAATGGAATTGTGAATACATATATTTTGCATATGAAGCGAATAGAATAGAGAAAAGCAAAACGACGCGCAGTGGAGATAGCGTGTAAGCCAACTCCCATTTAGCCGAACGTTAACCAATATTTATAGGCACACAAAATAAGTTACAAACATGTGATGAGTAATGGGATAAGAAGTGTACACACACCTACGCGCTCATATAAAAACAGTCAAGATTGATAAGCGAATAAATAACAAGATCAAAATGTGACTCAAGCAGAATGATTAGAATGGGCTGTCCGAAAGCTAGAATAAGGTATATGGGCTTGACATAACAACCGACACTGCAATATATTTTTTGATTTAATGATTACTTCATGCGTAATATTCTTGCAGTTCATCTTTTACACTTAACAATATTAAAAATAGTAATGTAATTCTGTCGAGTGTCCTTTTACAAAATGAACAAATCTTCTAATGCACAAAGTGATAATTCATTTGTTAACGGTAAAAATAAGTTATTAACTACTTATTTTTAAATATAATAATTATTCTAACATCTTGAGATAAGATGGTTGTTGGAGGTAGTCAACAGGAAACCCTGGACCCGGGTTTCGTGCTACTTGGCACTCGTCAACAAGGTGTATTTGTAATCTTGAGGGAATTGGTGCTCCCTGACGGATTCGATCCCGTGACTACCTCCAACCATCACCTTATCTCAACATAGTGCACTCAGTGACGAGTCACCTAGACTAGTGGCCACATTGCAACTTGGTCGATAGCATTCGATCTGCACTAAGAAGGACATGATACACATGACATTGATTACCACCCAGTGATCAACCAATTGTGATTATTCTAACATCTGTTCAACTTATTTGTGTACAATTTTTTCCATGTACAACTAAAACGTGGATTATTTAAATGGATTTACTAATATTTCAATATGTTTTATAATTATAGTATTATGATTCTGACTGATAATTATGAACCATTAAGTATCAACTTGAACTGATGGACATATGTACTAGGTTCTAGATTGTGAATAACTAACTGACAGGTATCAAAATCCAACTCTAAACCATCTATTTTTTATCAATAATTTCATGCATAGTTTTTCTCTGTATGTTTATACAGACTGTACTGGATTAACTAATATATTGTTTGCGGTTGCTGAATTGTTTTTGTTATGTATCATCTTGTTAAAATATTTGTTAGCGAATGAAATATGTTCAACATGTAAATAATATTTAGTTGATCCAATAAGGTTTTCTTCACTTTATGATGGGATATTTTTACAACTTATCGAAGTTTTGTTAGTATAAGGAACTGTATAGATTACTGAATTCCCAAATTTGAGCCCTCTTATCAAGTTTTGAAGGTTATGTAATCAATCCCTGGTTGAGTCGTTGATGCCCATTACTCAGCAGTTTCATAATAGAACGAAACTACAGTCTAGTGTTTCCTCATTCATCTCGGTGGTCTAACTAAAGCTAATCAGTACCGTAAAGTTATAGAAGATTGTTTCAAAATATTGTACAGTTTTCCGTGAATCAAATTTGTGCTTGATGATTTTGTGATTGTTTATGTTATTTTTTTATCCTTAATTATACTTCACTCTCTCTTGAATGATACTTTGTATTGTAATGAGAACAATCTCGTTAAATATTCAAGCAATTTTACCATGTGTCTGCTAGGTTTATGTTAGTTGAAGTTGCTTTGAAATAAACAAATCCTTAGTTAAGATATATTGATGATATCTAACAGTTTTCCCAATCGTTTCTGCTACCTTGACGTAGTGGTCGGGCTTGCCTATCGTAATGAACTAATCGAGCTATACTGGCTGGAACAATCGTTCGTCAAGGTCCTATCATGCCAGACAGGTCGGTTGAAGAGCGGCAAATCCAAAGGCAGCAAACCCAAGGTCCGAGGGCGAAGTCGTACTGCTGACTATACAGAGCTGTGATGGAAGTAAGGTGTTTCCTTCAGACAACCTGCATAACAGCGATGCTACCTTCCCACAAATGAAGGGTGGGGTTGGAGAAGGTCGACCCTAAAAATGCACACTTCGCCTTATCCCACGCGCACCGTCTCTGGCGGTACGGTCCCAACAAATACGGAGCTGACACGAAAACTACTCACAAAAAGGTCGTGTGACCGACCCCAAGCAGTAGTCCCTTGTTCACTGCGGTCATGCTCTCAGGTCACTAAGCCCAACTCTAACCCGATTTCCTTTTCAGGTACCTCCAGAAGAACCCTTCCACGGTGTGGGCAACCGGGAAGTGATAACCACCCTCATACCTCTAACAGCACTCAAGACCACTGTAATAATAATCTATCTCCCTCTTCAATTCTTGTTATTTCTCCTACGTCGACTTTCAACCCTAAACCTCCTTCTTTTGACTTCCTCCTCATGTGTCACCATAGCCAACGATTCTAGTGCTCAAAACACTGTCCCAGGTCTACTGAAACGTCGCTCCGAACTACACATTGAAGCGTTGAACTTACGTACCCTATGTCGAATCGGCCAGCATGCCTTTTTGGCTAAAATCCTAGAATCTCATACGATTGATGTATGATGTGTCTCCGAAACACACATACAAGGTAGTAGCACTAAGTATGACATAAGAGCAAACACTTTCAGAACCCACATAAAAGTTGGACTCAGCGACGAGTAAGTCAAAAGTACATTCCAAGAACAACGGATGTCATACTTAGGAAGTTCTGCAAACGAGGCTAACCCAGAAGGATATATAAACAACAGCGACTCATCCCATCAGGCTCTGAACACAATGCAAAACAAATCAGATCCAGGTTAACTAAAAAGTCTAAGGAACGACCGTGAGCAGTGGTGGGCAACAAGAGCAAAAGAGATAGGAGAGGCAGCGCCTGTAGGCAACACCAGACAGCTTATCAGACTAATAAAAGAAACTGGATTTAAGAAGTCAAGTGTCAGTGAGACGATCTCGGAAAAATACGATACTTATCTGTCCTCAGCTCGTGTTTAGAACGATGTGTGGAACACTTTAAGGAGCAGTTCAGCAGGCCTTAAGCTACCCTGCAACTACCCACTATTTCCAGACATTCTGAATGGAACATTGAAGTAGCTACCCTTACTGTCATTGAAGTTCAAAAGGCTATAGCTAATTTGAAACGAGGAAGAGCAGATGGGTCGGCTTAAGTAGTCTGTAAGTATGGTGGTCCAGTTTTGGCGATTAGGTTGACTGATATTTTACCTAATATCTGGTAACTGGACTTAATCCCATCTGACTGGTCGCAGTCACTGATTGTCCCAATATATAAGGAGTCAAAATCTTCCTTTGATAACCATAGAGGTATTAGTTTATCTAATATATCGTCTGAAATACTAGCCTCAATAACTATCGGGCGCCTAACAAAGTCTCGTGAACTGCAAACACGAGAGAACCAGGCTGGCTTCAGACCTGGTCATGACTGCATCGACCACATATCCACTATTCGTGAGGTTCCAGAATCCAGATATTCTTGTTGACATCCGACAATGGTGGTTTTTCTTGACTTAAAAGCAGCAATTGACTCTGTAGACCGAGAGGTTCTCTGACAGTGTCTTTCATTGAAAGGTGTACCTGAGAAGTACATAAACTTTGTGAACGCTCTTTACTCGAACATTACTTGTCGAGTCAGAGCTTATGGTGAACTGTCATCTAACATTGTGACCTCTAAATGCGTCGACGACCTCACTTATGTTGGAAGTTTGATCAGTTCTAAATGGTTGGTGTCCAACGAAAGCACGGATTCAAAAGGCTCGTTTAGCTTTTATCACTTTATATCACCTATGACGAAATCGAGATATCCATCTATCAATTAAGGAATGAGTATGCTGCGCATCAGTTCGCTCTATTCTAATTTACGGCTGCGAAACGTGACCATTAAGGGTGGAGGATGCTCTCACGTTACTAGTATTTTGTCACTTATGTCTGAGAAATATCGCTCACATTTGCTGGGATCACCGAGTAAGTAATGGTGAGGTGAGACTCATAGTATTAGGGAATGATAGTAAATCGGTTGATGAGGTTTTAAATCTTCACCGACTGAGATGGTTGGGCCACGTGTTATGTGTAACAAAACACCGATTACCACGACGCGCAATTCTGACTAGTGTTGGAGATGGATGGAAGAAAGTTAGGTACGACAAAACCCTAACGTGACATCATTCCACTAGGTCACTAACTTTTAGTCTGAACCATGCTGGTAAATGCAGACTTCACTGTTGAGGTCCACGTAATCGTCGTAACCGTTGGTTGGAGACTGTTTGTGACATTGCTTAGAATCGATGAGAATGGTGTAGGTGTATACACTCTTTGTCTTCCCTTAAACCGTGAGAATAAAATTACTTTGTACCTTTCTTTCTACGACCTAATTCTTTCTCCTTGCATCATATCCTTATATTCAATCTTTTTTCATATATTTTACTATCATTGAAATAAGTGGTTCTATGACTTTGTTGATGTTGTTGTGCTAATGATGTGTGACATCTTGGACCGATACATTTATGTACCTGGTCCTACGTTGTAGCTGACTGACTAACAGTTTTACATTTCATCCCCCTAAAAGACCTACATTACTTTCTGATTCAAGTTATGAGTCTGTTATTCCCAAAGAGATTCGAACTACTACAACACATGGCTTAAGTTTTTATTGGTTCTTTGGTTAATGTCGGTCTATCATAGAAAAATTTTCAATATCCTGTGTTTATATGTATCATTTTGTCTTCTCAGTATTATATATAATAGAACTGAATATGTTGGCTTCTCAACCATTTACTTAAATCATTTACCTGTTTTACAGTTTACTTTCATTAACTTAACCTCTCTCTTTGAATTACTCGGCTAAAGCAATCATAAATTCCAGAGAAAACTGTTTATAAAAGGCATAACACTTAATTTTTACCCTCTGTTTCATTTTTAATGTTCAAATTATCAGCAGAAAATTCAATATTTGCGTGATATATATATATATATATATATATATATATATATATATATATATATATATATAGCGAAAACAGAATTATCTAATGTTCTAAAGGACAGTGAAAATTACTTAATGACAGCAAATTATTTTTGTTTATTCATTATTAATCTGTTGCATAGACTACTTACTCATCTCTAACGATAATCAGTTAGAAAAGGAAAACATCTTTTTTATCTTATTTATTTCAATTTGTTATATTTTTTAAACTGTGTCAAGTCACATTCATAAATACAAGACTAAATAAAATTCAACGGTTACTTTCTAATTTTATACTCGCTCATACTAACATGTTTTATGATAAAATCTATCAACGTGAAGGAAAATATTTCTTTCGTTGATATTAAGGACTGAATTTTTTATCAATCTTAAGTGAACCATATTCATCCCTATATGAATTGTCTTGATAAGTCCATTACGACACAAAATCTTTAGAATATATGGATTGTGTCTAGGAGTGGGATCCAAGGGTCACCTTTCGTTTTAATTAGGACTTGTTCATTTGGATGAACCTGCGTACTAGTGTCGATATCCACTGTGGAACCTTAACTCAGCATCTTTCGCTGCGAACCCACAATATGTTTTCCATTGGACTGTTGAATCTAAAAACCCAATTACTTGTTCAATGAATATGATGTTAATCAAAAATGGGATAACCCTTCCTAATGATATATATATATATATATATATATATATATATATATATATATATATATATATATATATATATATATATATATATATATATGTACTCGATCGATTTACATATTTCAATCGACCTAATTCACTATCGACAAGTATATTTTTTATCATGTTGATGGGAGGGTGGAATGATAGAACTTATCTGTATATACCCTTTTTATTATTAGTTTACTATTTCTATATGATCATATGCGCTTGTGTGTTGGTTGGGCAACCATTCACCTGTTCTATTTTCGAGAAAAAATATGATGAATTTGTTTAGAAAATGTAGTTTATTTCACATGTAAAGTGAGCAAGTTGTTTTGAACAAAAAATCCACTGACCTTTTAGAGTTGAATTTTTCTTTTCTTTTATGTGTTAAACTCATCCCTTTTATTTGTTTTCCTTCTCACTAACTATCGTTCTGATCGCGTCCATCCCCCTCGAATTCGATTACCCTTTAGCCATTGTTTTTTTTATATAATATGAGTGATTGTTCTCGTTTATTTTTTATTTCATTTCAATCGTTTCTCATCTCTTTTAACTCGTGCTTTTTTCCACCGAATAAGCAAATACAAAGTAAAGGCAATATAAACAATTTCGGTAACTATGGTTTCAAAAGTATCAATTAAATATGCTACGTTTTTTGTTTTAGTTTAACTACTTACAAGTAGTTGTAATTGTTTATGAGTCAAAGTGAATGACTTCCTCATTGAGATTTTGCTGTGATATTTCTACTTTTTTATTGCGAATATGATTGTTGTTGTTCATTCTCAGAAATCTTGCATCTTATCTTTTGTTCCATTCTACATGTACACAGGTTAACTGATCAAGATTATTTGAGCTGTGTTTCTGTCTTCCTGAAACATTCATAAATAATAATGTATATATATATATATATATATATATATATATATATATATATCAACTTATGAAATGTTTGACTTTTGATTTGTGAACTGGATCCAGAGGTTTAGTCTTCTAACTTAAGATTTATACATTTCATTTTGCTTTTTCTCTTTTACAGATACTATTATGTTAGCTCTTTTACATTTCACTTTTAACCGATGATATGCTTATCCCAAATCTCATATTGTTTACGACTGAACATATTCGTCGAGATTTCTATTAATTAATTAAGGGCTGAATAGTTCTTAGCCATCCAGCATTCAATATTGACAGTATATTTTGTAAAATGGATTGGTGACATTAATTTTCAGATGGATAAAATTACGGAAGCTTTTTCAATATTTCTTTTTTGACTGGTTCTTTTGTCATAAAAACTGGTTTTTTTTCTTATACTTCTTGAAATGTGACTTCATAAACTTCAACAAGTTTTGTTTTACTCTTTCATTTATCTTTCATGAGTATGTCAACGAGTAATTTCACAATTGTCACTGTCAGATAAACAAAATGTGTGAATATATTAACGGTGGCTTACTGGGCCCCTTCCAATATTTTATATTATTTCTTGTGTAATATAATACTATAATATAAGTAGTCTGTCATAATTAAATTGGATATACACTATCTTTTCATATCTTAGAATGCTTGTTTATGTGCGTATGAGTTCTAACATGATTTATGCAGAACTCCTCGAATGAATTATTCTTTGTAAATTTTTGAGAACATGCCTTGTCTTGCCTATCATAATGTTGATAAAACTACTATTATAAATTATCGACATTAAAGATAATAACATTTATACAATACACAATTAGTCTTCATAATGGTTTGAGTGTGAAAACACCGCGCAAAAAACTCTATACTTGCATTTTATCCTGCTCTGAAATTAACTCTTCGACTTCAGATACTTTCCATCTATTTTAATATAATTCTTTTTATCTACTTTCTATGTATGTGGTTGGTGTTAAAAATGGTGCGTTAAAAAAGGAAAGATCAGTACTATGTTGTGTTTTGCTGTGCATATTTCTCTATGAAATATGTGTGCGTTAACAATAATAACTCAAAAACATGTTAGAACATGTTGATTTATTTATTTATTGGTGACTTTATTCCTTATTGCACCGCACGTTATTGTATTATATTGTATGGTTTGTGTATCTCATATTAGTCATTTGTCAAAATTTTTAATTGTGTGAATATTATTCGGTCATCGCAAAGTTTTGTCATCCTTTTACGGTTGTAAAGATTATCATTAATAATATTGTTAGTTTACTATTTGAAGATATCCCTTGTCATGGAAATTCATCAGACCATGAGAAAAAGTAGGAGGCAAGAAACCTTTATGATTTTGCAATTAATAAGTAATAAGCGATTTTCTAATATGTTTATCCTAGAAAACACGATCATATCATACTCTTCTGAGTTTACCTGGTTGTTTTATGTAAATTTTACGACTAATCATTAGTCTCTTGGTAGTGTTACATCTTATGTTGGTTTAATTACTGAATTGTTATTATTGTTTCTGTGTTACATCATTAATGACTACTTCTATTCGAAGTAGGTTCTTATGATATTGTCTGACTAGAAAAATGTTACACTAAAGAAACTCCTATATGATTGTTTTCAAGCAGTTGTCCATTCAGATCTTATATCATAGTCTAGGTTGTCAATATATTCAATGTTAATTCATTTTCTTTCGCTATTTTTTAAAAAGAAGCATTCGACCTGAGCATAAACCGAGAGGGAAGTATTTCGACACTGACTCGAGCTAGAACCCTTATCTAGTTTCTTAATACTTTGTCCTATTTCTGTTATGAATCTTCTTATTTCATCCTTCATGTCATGTTCCACCAGCAATAACGATTCGATCCCACGAAATGTTATCTTTAGTTTTCTGAAACTATACATACTAAACACATGAGTCAAAACTCCATTCCAAATCACTCGACAGGTTTTATTAGGCTGAACCGTAGAATCTCTTGTCGTGAATATTTGATACATATCTGAAGTACATATACAGGACCCAATCGTGACCAACCTCATAACTTCACTTAGCTAGTGTGAAGAATCGGGGCATTTCACCTTCTTGATTACCTGGTAACTACAGCATTTTTCCCATGGCCTAAGCTGTGAAGGCATATCACTAACTATAAAACCAGGACAGGTACTTTTGGTACGGATTCTAGTCTTCTGTCACTTTTCGCTGTCCAAATGATAATCACTATGAAGATTCAAAGAGATAAACGTCGTTGTTTATGGACGTTTCTGCTTACGTTAGGTATGCAGTCAGTTCTGAAATAAATTCAGAAAATCGTAATGGGAGGACCTTTATGTTTATTTCGAGAATGGGACAACGAAATATATATTAAAGGAGAAACTATTAAGCCACTTAGTTCATCGGTAAGACGCTTTTCTGGAAGCACCTTTTACTGATATCTAATCTATTTAAAACTAACAGTGGTTTATTCTAATCTTCCGAAACACAAGGTTAGGATATATTTTCACTCCAACTTTCCTTGGAAAATATTCTGCTTCCAACTGATTCTCATTCTAATCTGCGTCTACTCGAGTGATGTGCATTGACCGAAGTTTACTAGGCATAAAAAAATACAGCTCAGTCTCAGACCAAATAAGTAAAACGATGACGAATTGTTCAACTAGCTTGTAAATGCTTTCCAGATACCTAATACTTATCAACACCCTCTAACTATTAACGAAACTCGAAAGACTACACAGCTAACTTTAAATGGGTTGCGAATGACTTGTTTGATTGTTTTTTTCTACTAACTAATGGTAATCTGATTATTATTACTTTGTGGTAAATAATCTCATCAAATTGTGTATTTGGAGTGTATGATGATAGAAGATAATATTATGTCCATAAAATATAAATTTTGAACAAACGCAATTATTCAATTTCTTTTTCTATCTCTTTATCATTTGCCATCTAAATCGGACGAATGATATTAGCTTTTTTTAAATATATACACTTACGTTACCATGGTTACTATCATCAAAATAATAATTATAATAAATGATAGTAGTTTGTTTTAATCAAATATGAGGTTTTTTAGTTTCTATTATAGGCGACGAATTTTTCTACACAGTAAACATCATTGGATTTTATGTTTTTTTCAACATTGGTTTCACCAGTTTTTTTGTCCGAAGTAAACGTCTACCATATTTTGTTTGTAAATCATTATTAAATCGAAAGAAGTTGCCTTCTTTTTTATTCATATAACAGTTTGATTGAAATCTGTCCTGAACTTTGTTCAAATCACAGCTCAGGTTCTCTTATGTAATTCTACATACAATCTTTAACTATTTAATTCTTGTTTATGCGAATATTCTTCAAGATTAGAACAAATAGTTTGACAGTAATTGAGCGCCGAGTACAGAGAATTCATTATATGTGGAAATTATATTTGAAATATTCTCAGCGATTGAAATTTAACTAATTCCAACGTTTCGTATAGTCAAAATGGGACTATTCAATCAATCATCTCTATCTGCTTTTGTCCTAGTAGATGTAAACGAACTCCATAGAATGATTTAGAAAGTTCATTTATATTGTGAAGGGTATCTCACGAAAATTTCATTTTAAAAAATTATTTACACTCATTCAGATTCATAGTGATTAAAATTGTATTCACTATTTCTTTGTATGAAAACTTTCACGATACTTTTCGACTGAAAGTCATTGACAAAACAAAAACAGTAGCCGAATCTATTAGCAGCTAAGCTGCTTAAACTCAACAGTTACAGAAAACTCGGTATCAGTGGGGCATTTGTTCAGTTAATTATATGTTGATTATTAATATTGTTGTCAAAAGACAGCTCAATCACTAAAAGTATCTAATATCTGAAAAAGTGTTTAAATTATTTTTGCACACTAGCGAATGCATGTAATAACTAATTTAACGTAGTAGATAATAAAAAAAAGCTTTATTTACTGAAAAACGTCAGAAAGATCTGTCCTAGATAACTTCTCAATAAATTAGTTTTGTTGATGAAGGCGGTTTTCAGGTTGCTAAGCTGATTAAAGTACTTTAAAAAACATAAGGAAGTGATCACTGAAATAAAATCATAATTGAACTTATCTCTAAAAATATTGTTTAATGCTAATCATATCGTAACTTTACCACCAGATCAACATTATTTACGATAGTTGTGTTTTCCGAAATGGTAACAACCCTTATCAAACCATCTGATATCAACTTTTACATACAATCATCTTTCTTCTTTGTTTCTATTAGAAAGCGATTTAAAACCAATTTTCTACTTTAATCGATCTCATTTTATTTCGCCAGCGATTATATTCTGCAGGTAGGTCTTATAAAAATGCATGGTACTGTTGTAACGCTTTTGACGCAAAAAAACACAGTTCTAATTAATTAATACAGTTAATTTACCAAGATCATGTTCATATACTTCTCTCTGAGTCAGAAATTTTTGAACGAGGGGTATTCATAATCCGTAAGAAAACTATTAGGCTCAAACCTTTATATGAATGTTGAGTTGCATCAAAGCCTTGGCTCAGTGGTTAAGACGTTCAACTTTCCGCTATTTAGTCTTGGGTTCAAACCCTGCTCTGCTTACTGCAGTACGAACAAGCACGTATTAAGTATCACTAACATGGAGTTCAAAACCATTTACACTAATCTGTGCCTGGTTACGAATTAATAATAATGTAATCCCATACATTAACATCATTCAACTTAGACGTTCGAATCTCTATGAATTGTTGAAAATATAAACAATCTGCAATGGCATTACTTCAGTCGAATATCTTTCAATAAACTATCACTGACAATAGTTAATTATCAATTGTTTGAGTTATAAATAAATAAAATGGTCATTCATTTATTTTGCTGGAGAACATTAGCGTATTCAACTTACCATAAATTGTTATCATAAATACTAACTCCTTTTAATTCACGTTTCATAGATCCGCTTTTAACAAGCTTTGAACTCTTGTGTTTTAGTTGTCTTCTTTGGTCTTGGACTCTGGGTTACTTTGATATTAAAGGTTTCTGATGAATGTTTCTGTAATTACGGTGGAAATAATAATTTGTTAGATTTATCTTCATTTATTATCATTCAATTCCTATCTATTTATGAAACGTACTCAATCTCGACATTGGTTGGTTTAAGATCGTGAACCCATCATGTATTCATATTCTCAATGTGAGGGCTGTGATACTGCCTGGGTCTCCAAACCGAAGCAGGTGATTTTCTAAGGGGGCCACACCCGGAGCCTTAGACCTGAAGGTCTGATCCACAAGGCAGTGGAGCATCGTAAGGAGATTCAGTCCCATGGAAGCCGGTGACCAACAATTGGTTCATACGCCGTTTGTTCTTTCAGAATACTGGGGTCCATGTGCACCATCGGTTTTTTCAACTCCCCTAGATGGACTCTCCATGCTCACGAACCCGGTTAAGGCACCGGACATTTGCTTTTCGTCCTCTCCATTTCGTAAACAACACCCCCGCCACCAGAAGGCAGTGAGTAGGACTTTCCTGGCAGAGGCCATATACGCGTGGCCATGTGGAAGCATTTCGAAAGGGACTCTCCCTACTTTCGGCCGTACCAGGGCATTCGGGGGCATTCCAGGTTCTGAAAATTCATGGATAACAATTCATCATATCATAGGTTTTTATCAACATTTATTATTTTTTTAAATCGTTATAATTATTATTTGTCATGTCAAAAGTACAGTTTGCCATTGTAATGTATTGTTCTTTACATTGTAAAAAATTTAAATATGATAAAGAAATTATTTTTTATAATAAAATATCAATATCATCAAAAGTTTTGGCAGGTAAAATGAAACTTCTGTATTGTTATCCGGTGTTGTTGCCATTCACATAAACTCTTTTATGAGATGAATAATAATAGTAATAATAATAACAATGAGAACTATAACGAGACAAGTTGATGTCATCAAAAATGATGATATGGTTTATTTCTTCTTTTCTTCTGATTCTCTTCAGTCGTTATTGCAGTAAAACAACATTTTTTACTCAAGGAAAACAAACAGTATCATCGATATAATTCCTATCACCTGTCAGATTGGATCTTGTAAATAGGGTTTTTATTACTGTTGCCAACTAGTTATACTACCGAACATCAACTCAGGGATTCAGGTACACCCAGATGACGAGTTCCAAATTGGGACGAATCGCGCGTCCTGGATTCCAATGCTAATCATCATCCATATTTGCATACTATTTTTTTGTTTATACTGTTTCATTTCCTCTGTAGTAAAGTTGTCTAATTAAAGTCAGTCCGTGATGTGAATTACAATGGTCAACAATTTCCACGAAGTCTCTACACTAGATACTTTATTCAATATTTCCGTTTATTAAATGTCTGGTTATTTCATTTCAATTTTTTTTTAAACAAGTGAGCATTTGTTTATGCGTGCACTTGATATCACATATTTGTGATTAGTTTGTTTGCTTTTAGGCTTCTATATATATAATACACTTACTGGCCTGTAATTTTGCTTAAATGAATTGTTGGTAACTTTTTATCCTATAATTTCATCAACTGTCCATTGACTTATTCATCTTGATTTTTTCTTACTATCATTAATCCGCTTCTGTTTTCTTCTATCATTTAACCGACTGGTTTATATTCTTCTACTTTCGATAGTATAAGGAGAAAAATAGCGTTAATTTAAAGAAATGTATTTTACGTTTACTATACATTTCGAAGAAACTGATCAAAAAAATAATTTTGAAAGCAAGATTAATTATAAATAAACGATAAAGATAAGTATAAAGTGATGGTTTTACAATAACTGAGAAAAAAATAAGAAGTTAATCTCAAATGTCTCAATAAACACGAGGAGTAAGAATTTTGCTTGTCCATTGTAAAATATATTATTTAAACAAGTCATAGGATTGAAATTATGCTACAATTCTTAAGACCGTGCTTCGAACTTGTCGTTGCATCCTTAAGTTTACAGAAATCTTAGGTATTAAAAAACTAAAACCTCCTTTAGGCCTAGAAAAACAATTTGTTCTATACTTTGAATATATATATATATATATATATATATATATATATATATATATATCATATTCTTCAAGTCAACTTCATCTTCTCACTACATTGTCTAAATTTATGAAAGAGACTAACTGTTTACATTTATGTTCCTACTTCATATTTGTATGTATGTGATGTCAGCTTTTCAATTATTCAATTATACTTATCAAAACATGAATAATTGTTTGTTTTTATGTCGATATAGAATCTTGTCAAATAATAATTTCTTAGCGTCGTTTGACGAGAGATTAAGTTGGATTTCTGAATAATTTCTTAGTTTTAACTAAAATGTGTCTAATGATGTGTCAGACTGATTCTAATATGAAGTGTTACGTTTCGTGTACTTTTAAACGGACATTTAGTTTGTTTTGTACGTAATAATATCACATAGCCTTACACCTCTTCAATACAAAATAAATTTGGTTAAATGTCTCAGCCACAGAATCAAATTATTATGTTCTGAAAATAGTGGAGATAGCAAGATAGGTAAGTTAAAGAACACGTAGCGAAATAATGGCTATCCAGATGATTTCTATAAAAAGGTAAAAAAGAAGAAACGCTGACACGATCATTAAAATACTCTCCATCTAAAACCCGATTTTAAATGGGATATAGTGAGTGACATATTAACACGTACGTCGACTCTAAAGATGTGTTAATAGGGTATTTCAAGCTGCCAAATTACACATAATCTTCTCAACCAAACATGTACTTACATAACAAATCAAAGATAGATTACCGATGATGAGCTCCTACAAGTGTATATACCAATTTTACTGTTATTGTGGAGCTAGTTACATAGACCTTATTTAGAGGGCTTTATGCTTGCGTACTCGTGCATATGTACCAGCATGGTTTGGAAAAGGAATCACTTAATCTATTAGCAACGCTATCCTTTCTCACTTGATAGATAGTGAACATCATAATAAAATGGATGAAGCTTTCTCTGTTTTTATATCATCATCATCATTACTCTTATTGTTATTACTACATTGATTAACAAGACGAAATTCTCCTACTATGTGTTTTATTGATTTTTACTATTGTTATGTTTCGTTATTGCTTGAATGCTATTACTGATGCGTCTTACTCGAACGAACGATGGATCAATGATTCAGCGACTCGATAGCTACTCTGGTTCGTTGTCCCCAACTCTGCTAACTCGACCAAGAAGTCTGGGTAAGGTGTAGAAAGTGTATTCTACAGACAAACAGCAGATAACAAGTCAGATCAGATCAAGCATACAAGTCAAGCGTATTTATACAAATATTTACAATCGATATTGTCATGGAAGATTTTTGAACATTAATCAACAAAGTTCATCAATTGACCTATTTGTACATTTAATCGATAGTTCATCAATTGACCTATTTGCGCCTTTAATCGATAGTTCATGAATTGACCCCAATAAAAATATCTAACATTTAATCGATTCGGTGATCGATAAGATAAAATTTAAAAATATGAGTTTGGGGATCTATCGTCCCCAACACTCCTCCCCTTTTAATAGCGGGCTTTCCTGGGGTCAACCTGCATCCTGACTGTTGCTCGCCGTTCTCGGATAGGCCACCGTCTGTGACGTGTTTCAGCTTGTTGTTGAGGTTTTTCTTTTGGTGGGTTGCCGGTAAGTTGAATGTGTCTAGCAGGATGTCAAGAGGAATATTTGATTCTGTTGATGGGCGGTCTGGGGCTAACCGTTTGCGTAACTGATTCCGATGGCGTTGCCACCTGTCGCTGCCTACCTCAACTTCGTACATGACTCGACCAATTCTTCTGACCACTCGCGCTTCTGTCCATGGACTATGGGTCGGTCTGTAATCACGGGCAAACACCGGACATCCCACTTCGTACGTGGATCGCTTTTCAAACTTTGTCCGTACTGGTGTCGGTGCATTACTTGGATGCATCAGACTGTGGATCGTTTTCAGTCTTCTTCCCATTAGGATCTCTGCTGGGGACTTTCGCTCAGGCAACGTCTCATTTGGTGTTGTTCGATACACGTATAAGAAATTTTGCAACGCGTCTGCTGGCGTCCCCTCCCCTTTTGTTTTAGCCAAGGCTCTTTTGAACGTATCCACAAACCTTTCTGCTTGCCCATTTGACTGCGGGTGGTATGGTGGCGAGCGTAAGTGCTTTATGGCTAGTCGTTGACAGAATGACTGGAATTGGCTTGAGGTAAACTGTGAACCGTTATCAGATACAATGGCATCTGGTATACCATTTCGGGAGAAAATTTCTGTGAGGATCTGTATTGTTTTACTCGTTGTTGGCGGTATGATAGGGTTGATTTCAGGCCATTTCGAAAGGGCGTCGACTACAACTAGATACATGGTTCCGTTAATCGGGCCTGCAAAGTCGACGTGTATCCTGGACCAAGGATGATCAGGTTGTGGCCATGAAACTGGTGGAACTTTGGCGTTTACTTTTGCTGCTTGCTGACACCGCATACATTTTCCAACCAATTCTGTTATATGTTGATCCATTAGCGGCCAATACGCATGACTCCTGGCTATGGATTTCATTCGTCTAACCCCGGATGACCAAGGTGGAACTGTTTCAGCACTTTTGCACGAAGGGATTCTGGCACAACCACTCTCTCTCCGAACATCAAGCAGTCGTTTACAATGCATAGAGAATCCCGCCGCTGATACAGCTGTTTTATATCACCATCAAACTTCTTAGACGGCCAACCGTTGGTGACATAGCTCATAGTCATCCTGATGATGGGGTCGCTCTTAGAAGCATTTTGTATGTCCACTGCAGATACCGGCAAAGTTCGTATTGCGGTCGTCAGATAACATTCGGCGTGGTCTTCCGCTAGCAGAGATGCGATTACCGTGTTTTCCTCAGCCGCCAACTGGTCACTAATGAGCCGTGATAAGGCATCCGCCTGACCGAATTGTTGAGTGCGTCGGTACTGGATTTCGAAATCATACCCCAAGAGTGCTAAGGCCCATCTCTGAAGACGATTTGCTGAATGGGCTGGAATGCCAGATTTCGACCCGAATATTGCGAGTAAAGGCTTGTGATCTGTGAGAAGCGTGAATCTCCGACCGTACAGGAACTTGTGGAAACGGCGCACAGCAAACACAAGCGCAAGAGCTTCTTTTTCTATCTGGCTGTATTTTTTTTCTGCTGGGGTTAGTGTGCGGGCAGCATGCATAACGGCTTTTTCCGATGCGTCCGGGAACTGATGGGAGATAACAGCGCCTAGGCCATAGGCGGAAGCGTCTGCAGCTACGATGATCGGCATGGCTGGATCGTAGTGTGTCAACAGCAATTCCGAACTAATAATGGACTTCAGTTTACAAAAGGCAGCGTCACACTGTTTAGTCCAGTTCCAAGAGCTGTTCTTCTGCAGTAAGCTATTCAGTGGAGCGCGAATATCATGCATCGATGGAACGAACGCTGAGTAATAGCTGACAAGTCCCAGGAAGGAACGTAGTGACGAGACATTAGTAGGAGTTGGCATCAGTTTGATAGCTCGGATATTCTCAGGATCCGGCCTGCGGCCGTCGGCATCGAAAATGAACCCCAAGTATTTTACCGACTGCAAATAAAACTGGCATTTCTCTAGGCGTAACCGGAAACCGTTGTCACTGATGCGTTGCAGTACCAATGTCGTGCGTTCTCGTAGCTGTTCTAATGTCGTTGCTACAATTAAAATGTCATCCAAATAAGCCGCGACTCCCGAGATACCTGATAGGATGGTATCCATTAGTTGCTGGAAAATAGATGGTGCAGTTTTGACTCCGAAAGGTAGACGGTTATACTGGAACAAACCACGATGAGTGTTGATAGTTAACAGCTCTCTTGATGCTTCATCTACTTCCACTTGCAAATAAGCATCAGCTAGATCCAGCTTAGCGAAAAATCTTCCCCCATTCAGCATGGTAAATAGGTCTGCGGGAACAGGCAGGGGATAATGATGTTGTTCTAGAGCTGCATTGAGACCTGTTGAAAAGTCAGCACATATACGTATCGTGCCGTTGGCCTTCTTAATAACCACAATAGGTGCTGCCCATGCAGAGTAGGAAACGGGAGTGATAACTCCTTGTTGTTGAAGGCGGTTCAACTCTTCATCTACTGTTTGTAATGTTGCATAAGGGACAGGTCTCTTTGGGCGAAAAACAGGCTTAGCCCCAGTTTTCAAACGAAGTGTTGCTTTCATGGCAGAGCAGCGACCCAATCCAGGTTGGAAAATAGTTGAAAACTGCGTCATTAGGTTCCTCGTATAAGCTTCCAAGTCGTGTGGTTGTTGTCGTAGTTGGGGTTGTGATACCAGGTTGCATATGGTATTCAACGGGACATCAGCTAAATTTAAGTGGTCGAACCAATCTAACCCGAGCAAATTTAGGTCAGCTGGCGTTATGTAGCATACCCCAACAAATGCCAAATCGCGGAAAGTGACTGTACATTCCATTTGTCCTAGCAGGTGAAGGTAGTTACCACACGCAGTACGAGGCTTTTGCGTTGTATGCTGCAAGTTTGGGCTGCCCATTTTGATCCAAGTCTTACGAGAAAGGATAGTGACATCTGATGCTGTATCTATTTGCAATTTAGATGAATGCCCATTAATGTTAACAGTAATAAATTTTCTCTGACACGGTGATGAGCTTTGACACGAAGATACTAAGCTCAATGAATTGGTGCGGGATCTAGGAAGGGTCTTTTTGGTATTTCTGGATTGACTTGGAGTCTTCTTCGTCAGACAAAAACCATCCCTATGACCAATAACCTTACACTTCTTGCATCGATGTTGATTAAATGGGCAGTTTCGAACGTAGTGCCATGCACCACATTGCCAGCAAGGAGCAGGAGGAGTTGCTTTAGTCTGTTGTCTAGAGCTGGAGTGAGATGGACTGGATGAAGCGGGGACGTGTTTGTTTTTGCGAGGTGTCTGTTGCACCGCTCGTACTTCAAATCGGCTAGATCCACCACTCTGGACCATAGAAGTGTCTCGTTGCAGATTGATGAGACGTTGATATTCATTAGCTATATCGTTCAGGGTGAGTTTTGGCTCTTGATCTAAACGACTTAATAGCCTTGTTCGTAAGTCACTGAACTTTTGGTGCTGTAGGCTGCAAATAAGTATCAGGGCCTTAAACTGATCTTCAGTCAAGGACTTTAACCGGAAGCGTTCGCATTCGCGGTTGACGACGCCCACATGCGTAAGAAAATCATCATCTTCGTTCATAGTTAGCTTCAAGCAACGATAACGAGTATTAAACAGTGACGAGTTATCGCCGAAATGTTGGATTAATGTTTGAACTGTGTCTGCAAATGATCGGTCACGTGGGTTCAACGGCAAGATCAGATTGCAATACTTGTCCAGCTCATTTGCACCCAGTTTACGAAGTAGCAGCCGCACTTTCCAAGCATCATCTTGATTGGCGAAATCAAATTTAAATAGATCTTCATATCGCCTGAACCACATCTCAAAAGTAACATTAGAATCAGGATCGTAATGAAATTCAGCTATGCTATTTGCGATGCCATCTACTGATGGTGCCGTGGTTGAACTAGACGTGCTTGGCTGTAAGGGAGGCGTAACCTTGGTCTCCATTAACATTTGCATCAATTTTAGCTGCTGTTCAAGTAACAGTTCAAGTTTGGCAGGGTCCATAATTCAAAACCACCGTCGCCAATTTGTTATGTTTCGTTATTGCTTGAATGCTATTACTGATGCGTCTTACTCGAACGAACGAAGGATCAATGATTCAGCGACTCGATAGCTACTCTGGTTCGTTGTCCCCAACTCTGCTAACTCGATCAAGAAGTCTGGGTAAGGTGTAGAAAGTGTATTCTACAGACAAACAGCAGATAACAAGTCAGAGATCAATCAAGCATACAAGTCAAGCGTATTTATACAAATATTTACAATCGATATTGTCATGGAAGATTTTTGAACATTAATCAACAATTGACTGCTATTTGAACATTTAATCGATAGTTCATCAATTGACCTATTTGTACATTTAATCGATAGTTCATCAATTGACCTATTTGCGCCTTTAATCGATAGTTCATGAATTGACCCCAATAAAAATATCTAACATTTAATCGATTCGGTGATCGATAAGATAAAATTTAAAAATATGAGTTTGGGGATCTATCGTCCCCAACAACTATGAATCGTTCTGACCTTTATTGAATGATCTTTCTAATTTACAAATAACACAGTTTTGAAGTATTTCTGTTGTATCAATTGCTAAATTTCACCATTTTTTAACATATAATATTGTCAAATTTATTAATGAATGCCCTATTCTAGCCTTTGTAAAATATCACAATAATTATGAACTTATATCTGTTGGGCTTGATGATGAATTTGTTGAAAACAATTGTTCGCTCAAGTATTTCTTTGTTTTTGAATATTCTATGGAGATTTTTAAATCATTGAATATGTTAAGACAGTCTTCACTTTCTCCGTTTTTAACTTTATTATTATTATTATCTGTTTATCTTGATCATAACAACATTGCCACTGGTAATAATGACAAAGTTGTGTTTTTGTTTGTTACTAATATTGTTGTTTGTATTTTTTAGGTACTAATTAATTCTTTTTCTTTGTTTTAATTGTAAAATATTTTTTTCTAATGATGAAGTCGTTGACATGTCTTCTGATTAACTAGTTAGCTGGCTAGTTAGTTGTTCGTCTTCTTTCATTTTTACTTGTTCTCATTCTTGTTTTTGTCTCATGTATTTTCATTTTCTTTCTTTTAAGTAAATACACGAATGTGCCTATTTCTTTAGGTAGACATGTATACTTGTACGTGTGTGTTTACATACTCAATCGTTATGAGCTATTTTTTATTATACAATAAATAAACAATTGTTTTATATAAACCTTCTTTTGTCGTCGCTATTTGGTTTTTTTCCTTTTAAAAAAGACGGCTTCGTTAGCAAAAAAGACTAATAAAAAAAGCAGTCGTTGACGCATTCGTCAGTTATTTCTCATGGTCATTGTTTAATTATTTAGCTATCTTGTTAATTAATTGTTTTCATGGTTACTTATTTCGATATTATCCCCTTCCTTTTGTTCTAGTAAACAGTTTCTGAACTATGCACTATAATAGTAATTATTATTGTTTTTATTACTGAAATTAGAAAGCAATACAGCGAGGGTGACAACATAAAGGTGAAGCAAAAATTCTTTTTTATAACTAATATGTATATATATTATAAAGGAATAGGCTATATTTTTTCCGTTTGTACGGTAACTAATCTAACAGCGCTTGTATAGTAGAGATAACCATACATACATGTTATACATTGAATCGGCCAGATAAAATAAAATTAAGAAAAATATATGAAAAATTTGTTTTCCTATTAACTTTTCATTTTCTTCACTAACTTAATTAACCATAACCTTAAAGTGTTATCACACTTATCTTAGTTATCTCTTAATTTTGTGGGAAATAAGTTGATATTAATTGCTTAGTATCCTACCCATTACATCTTAAAACATTGTAGATTAGAGAGAAAATGTGTTGTATATATGTGTGTGTTCTCCTAACATCTTACAACCATTTCATTACTGACCTACTTTAAGTATAAATAAACATTAAAAATAGAATTAATAGATTCAGTGAAATTGGTGGTTCGACCAAATCGTTTATATGAGTTCGTAATACTCTTTGGGCGATAAATTCAGATTCCTGTAGTCTGTATTATCAAACTTAATTCATGACATCAATTTTAAATTCTGAAAAATGTTCGCACAGCTTTTAAAATTCAACATCTATGGAATTTGATAGAAGAACTAGTTCTTTTTCACAAGTATAATTATAGTTTGACTATTAGATTTAGGATGCACCTTTTTCATGATAATTTTATATACTTCTCTTATATAAAACGATATATTAAGCTTAATAATAAAATTGTTATTTGTTTGAAAATTATAAACAAGCAATAGCACATATTGTCTCTATTAAATTTCATGTTTACCTTGAAATATCACTCAAAGATGGACACTGGAAAATGGTATACTTTGTTAAATGTTTCGTGTAATTTTTTTCAAAATTTATATCGTATTAATTATTTTTTAAACATGCAGAATATTACTATGAATGCTGTCATCATTATCATGGTTAAGTGAGGAGATTAGTTTTTTGTATACTGTTTATGATTATTTTATAATAGTTGGTATCCAATGTACTCATCAAATGTTAGTACAATGTCTGCATAAATGTTGGACGAAAGTGGATTCTTGAAAGGGCCGTTTCTGAAGTTATTCTTTATATAATTAATAAATAATTAAACTATTATGTTTTGCATTCTTCTACTTGTAAACCTTTGTTTGATACAAATCATTGTTGTATGTTTTGCCTTTCCCAAAATACCATTGATGTATTATGGATCTATTACTCAGTTCTCTTCGGTTTGTGATGTGATTGTGCTCGTATTTTGAATTCTTAATGCATTTAATGTGTGATCAGGATTTCATTCCATATTGTTGTATGATTAATTCATACATTTGAACTGCATAATTCAACGTTATCTGCTTGTTGAGTTCTCTATCCTGGTTATCGGGCCAGTGAGTGTGGTAAAAATGCTTTCTGAACAAACAGTCACTTGGTACAACCCACGGCCGTTATCTCACGTTTAGAGTGTCATTGGTTAACTGAAGGTTATTGGTACTAGATCGACGGTGTAGGCAGGCTAATAAATACTCGGACATATCAACACAACTACTCTCCTGTCTTACGGTCCAATCTCACGGGCCCTATGTGAATTAAACAAGAAATCTGTTTATTTTCACTGACACTGTAGTGAACAGAACATGGGTTGGGACAATCGAATGTATTTAACACAAAATTACAGGACTTGTTAATAAAATCTAACAATCATAAAGTGAATGCTTAATTTGCAAAATGTTCACCAATCGTCTCAAAATGACTCAGGCTTCATTGTTCTTGCATTTTCATACAAATTGTATCCTGTTTCCATTCTTTACTGTTCGATTCTCTTGTCTCTCTGCTGCCAGACGTCAATATAAGTAACACACACCACAACACCACTAGAGCGTTGTAATTGAGGATGGTAACTAATCAAATATTGCTAAATGATCATTTTCTTCAGCTACTAGATTGTAGCCAATAAACCATTTTTTTATTTTTTTTATTACAAATATGTTTAAAGTCAGAAGTATTCTTGGGATTAGAACCATTAGCCCCTGTGGTTCTGGTTCACCCCTATGTCTTCCGAACATGTGATAAAGCTCATTAGTTAACTATGTATTCATTGTAGTTTGATTAACTAATATAATGTTTATAATCATCTCACTACACCACATAAGCAAATCAAATTCTAATCAAAATAGTGTTGAATTCAGTGAGTTACTTAATAACAGAATAATTTAATATAACTAGAACTAATCACATTTGAACTCATTTTAACAGAGCTGTCCAATAAACCTAATAGCGATAAGATTCTAACTGATAGTTTTCAGGTAACCTAATTTTTAAGAAATAACTGAAAAGTGTTGACTGAGTTCATGGAGTATATCATCTCAAACAATCAAATATACATAGAATAATTTATTTCTCATCACAAATTAACCAAGCTAACTAAACAGTCGAAATTTTGCTTTCATTTTTAGTTGTTTGGATGAATTGGTTGGGAGTTATATATGTGCTAGACAATCCTGCACTGAGAAAGAATGAAGCTGTTTTTTTTATTGCAATTAAAACTGCTTTTTACTAGAACGTTTATGACACGATGTACCAAACTGTCGATGTAACCTAATAAAATACTATATTTAAGGATTCGCACATATAAATACCACAAATATCTTATGATAGGTTTCATTAACTAGAATGGTGTGAAAAGAAGAAATGAGAATGGATCTTATTTGCTACGTACTGAATTATTTACTAGACTTTGAGTCACACTTTTTATATGGGGATTGGTGATACTGCTTAATTTCCCAGACCGAAATAAGTAAAGTGGAGTTTTAGTCTGTATCCACTTATTCGGCTGTAATCGGACTACTTTAGTCATCATTAAACTACCGCTCCACACTCTTAAATTCATTCTACTTGTTATTTATACAATATACTTGTTAACGGCGATTAACACGTAATTTCTGTGACTAGATTTGTAAAAAATTTACTGAACTATAAGAATTTACAAATTATTTTCTAATTATTGGCATTAATTTTGTGTAGAATATGGTATTTTTTCTGTGACGTAATCGATAAAGTTTAATGTAGATTGTTGTTTCACAAGAAGGAATATTTCCAATAGTGACCATTGGATGAATTCAATGTGCAAATTTGAGCTACACTTCTTCTATGTAACACCTAGATAATAACTAATCAGTTGGTCTAAACCAAATTAGATAAAATATATTTTCAAACCTATAACCTCGATATCTGGAAAGTTAATGTTGTTTTAACTAATTCGTCATTATCCAATCAAATTTTAATTTATTCATTAAACAACTAAATTCTGATTTAATACATTTTAACTGAAAGATGTAAGCTATTTCTCTAATATTTTTTGCATCTTCATTTGTTTCTACATAAAATTTCAATTTTGTATATTCTATCATTTTGTTGCCATTTTTGTCATCATCAATGTATATTCCATATATCATAGTTGTTTTTTCTCGTGTTTAGCGGTCATTTTAATTCAGTAAAATTAATTCTGTTGATTAGTAGTATATCTTATGTTACAATAATTATTATGATACCCTTCCCTCCCACTACGAAAGAAAAAGACTGATGATTAGTTTCTACAATGTAATCAGTTTAAAAACGAATACGTCTGAAATATAGATCTGTGTTTACTTTTATGAGTCTTTTGTCTTGTTTCGTTGATTATTTACACTCGTGATGTTCTGTTTTAACAATACTGTTCGTAATAGTACTAGTTGTTAATTATTAACTATATCCACTTTTCGTTAATTAATTCGCAGAACAACAACTATTTATTATTATTGATAAACGTGAAAATGTGTGTTTTCTTTTAATCTCTTCTGTCACAATGTTTTATTTTCTCTAATTTGAATAATGGACATAGTAACTGTCAGAATAAAACTTGTTTCTTTCGTTTGCTTTCCTTAAAAAAAAAATCTACACTTTCTAGTAATTAATAAATTTGAAAATATAGGCATTTTGTCATGCAGTTTTTTTTTCTATTAACTGTTGTTTTGCTATTTTTCGTGTTCTTTTTCTCATTCCCGTTTGTGTCACGACTGTTATTATTGTGTTGTGTGAAGAATGGTAATGACTATAATGGTTGTAGTGCTTTACTTCTCTTTATTACATTTAAACTCACAGATAGTTTAAGTCAGTCTCTTTTCAAAAATCTTTCTATTTTTCATAGACGAAAAAAGGCGAAACCATTACTGTTTTTTTATGTTTTAAAAAATTACACAAATTTTTTTTGCTACTTTCCAATTACCTTTTTGCATCTTCATTTTGAAGGGATGTTGTCAAAATGATCAAAAACAAACAAACATGCTAACACAACAGAATACATAGCAACTAATAGTGTGCTTTATTTATTAACATACAAATACTAGTCATTAACTGGTGTCTAATTTGTTTGTTTTTTATTTATTAGGTGATGTTTATAATTGAGATACAATCAAAACACAATACCTCGTAACCACTTCACTGGTTTTGTTGATCTAATGTAAGGATCATTACAGAAAGCATATTTAGGTTTTTCTCACTTGGATCCACATCCAACGAAAACTAGTGCCATTTTTCTCTACCGAAATGGCCGAGTATATTTCGTATTGGTTTTTTATGCATTATTTCATAGTTGTGAATCATGCTTCTAATGTTTGTTGATAAGTGTAAGTTGATGAACTCTCATCACCCATTTCATCAAAAGATTCATCACATATGATACTAAGTAATATTGAGATCAGGCATAGAACTGGTTGATGTAACTCAACGCTCATCGATTGAAATGATTAAAACATATATTCTGCGTATCCTATCATAACCTACTCGATGCGCAGTATTGTATAAATTAAATGTACGTTGAATGAAGGCTAAAGAACTCTAAAGAAAAATACCATCATTTCTTGCAGCCATTGACTTTTGAGTCGAGTTATTTTTGTACCTTTAAGATCCCTGGTTGACATGTACAACACAGTTAGTGTCTGTTGTTGACCTAGTTCAAAATCAACCACAATAGCACAGATTTATTCGTTTTTTGATCATCTTGTAAATCATGAATTCAAATCTTATTTCAGTTATCGATATTTATGTATTTACTGTTCAATAAATTTAGTAGCTTACTTTTCATTTGAAATGGTAATATTGTGTTACTGATTTACCAAATCTAGATTTATGTGCTCAACTTTGAGCCACATTTTCTTTGTAAAGCTTGTTGATATTGTCTAGTTTCTGTTAGGTAGACCCAGAATATTCCTCGAAAAAAGCCCAAAGGGTATATGAAAACGTTGGGAAACGTTTCATCCAATCAGCATAGAATGAAAGTTTTTCAGAAACATTTAGGAAGTGAAGAGTCACGTATCACATTTCTGGTCGGACGATTACCTATCACGCCACTATGTTTAGTAGAGTTCCAGAAGCAAAGCGTTCTTTTCATATTTCGCGCGTTTTCTCTCGCGTTGAAGTGTTCGTGTTAATTTAGCCTGAGGTTATCAGAAGAGCTTAGGAAACTGATTCAAGCGTTCAGACAGAATATTTATCAAATTCTCAGTCTGGAAAATACGTAGCGGATCTCAGACCTGTGGACTTTGATCATTAAGCTATTTGCCAGTTTAAAACAAACTAATCCATAAGTGTTTATCGCACAAAAATGACTTCCATGTCAACGAATAAATTTTTTCAAATTAAATTGTTTTTCTATCCTAATTTAGTCAATCAAAATTACTACAAATGATGTGTATTGCGCTAAATCCCATTTACACGATAACTTCAACATAGGAAAATAATCTTTTGGCATTATCTTTGAAGTCAAAAACACACTTTAATCAGCCGATTATATCTAACGTAGAACCTGACACATATATATCGGTTCAAGTTGCTTTACTACATTAGCACAGCGAGATGACATTTTCTCAACTCATATTCCGAAGTAACAGACCTAACCATATCAGTAGTAGAAGAAAAGATTACGTATAGAAAGAAACATGTAAGGAGATTCCCAGGCTCATTCTAAAAGAAAATGAGGAGTGAATGTATATGTGTCATTGTGAACGTTCCCGAGCTATGTCACCTATTCTTGAACCATTGCTTACGGTAATCACCCGTACACCAACACATGATCGAACACTAGTAATCTATTGATGTCCTCTATTCTTAATGGCCACGTTTTATGCCCATAAAGTAAAACGAAACGAAGTGCTTCACAGGAAGTTCCTCCTTTTGTTGATAGACAAATATCTCGTCTACGCCACAAGTGATATAAGTTAACAAACGCTAGTCAAGCTTTCTGAATCGGTGCCGAGATTTTGTTAAATATCAGCTGACATGGACTAAGTGAAGTGGTCAATATTCTCAGCTACTTCTCTCCTTATGATTAATTTAGGCCACAGTGTACCCCAATTCAAAAGAATCGTAGCATGAATCTTCTAAACGTCTAAAACCATTCACTTTGATTAGACTTAATTTAAATTTTATCTCTTTTGGTTTTTAACGTCGCGTATGCCATTCTTAAACTTGAATTTCAAGATATTCATGACTAAAAATATTTGTTTACATCCTAATTGTCTTCAATTCAGTTCTTCATCTGTGACGAATTAGTTGAACGATTTATTTAAGAAAAATTTAAGTCTATTTCATCTCAATGCATAAAAGCTAATTAAGCGATTCAATATGGTAAAAATATCATAATAATACATTATATATAATGAATTTTGAGACATTAAGTATGAAGAAATATTGCTATATGAATCTAAGCAATACTCTTGTTGTCCATTACCATTATTATTATTATTATTATTATTATTATTATTATTATTATTATTATTATTATTATTATTTATCTGTATTCTTTCCCTTTTCTTTTTAATCAAAAAATATTTCTTGGAAAAGACATTGATAATTACTTGAAAGCTACCTTATTTTCATTTCTATCACTGGAGAATGTGCTGTCTCGCTTTCTCCTTTCTACTCCTAGCACCTCTTTCCCTCTCTACTCACTTCTTTACACTTTCTAAGGTATAGATTTGTTTCTTCATTGTTTAATTTCTTGCCTTGTCAATAAAAATATGAAACGAAAAAAATAATTAAGTGTCCATATTTGGGAGAATCTGTTTTTTCTATGCTATTAAGTAATGTTTGTTCTTTATCTCTTCCCTGTTCTGTTTATTCTTAGGCATTTGATAACTTTATGTCTCTTACTCACACATACACTTATCCACAAAATTACATTATATCCCTATTTTGCTTACAAATATTCCATTGATTTTTGATCTTGTTTAAGTAAGCAGTCTTAGTAATACTGAGTAATTTTAACTAACTACTGTTTGACTTGCTTTATATATATATATATATATATATATATATATATATATATATATATATATATATATATATATATATATATACTATTTATTTCCAACCATATCGTTTGTCCATGTTCTGACATGATTTTTTGATCATCATTATCTCTATGAGTGAATAAATGTATAAATGTTTATAGATCTGTGCGTACATACATCTTTGGTATGACGTTTTAAAGCTTTTTGCATAATTGTTTTTTTTCTACATTTAGTACTTTACATTGAGAGATAGATGATTTGATTTATGAATCGATTGTTACTGTCCTTCATATTTATAACTATTTCTAATATGCTGATGATAAGAATGATTAGCTATCTAAAAGAAATAATGTCTTTCTATATATATATGACTATATTACATGTATCTATTTGTCTGAGATGATTTATTTGCTTTTTCGAGTGAAGACTGATTTTTTAATCCCGTTTCTTACTTTTGCTCATTTATGTATCAATATATGGCTTTTTGTCTCTTAGTAACTCGTGATATAAATATGCATATTGCTTTTATTTAGGGTACATCTTATACTGTTCTGTAATGTTCATTATTCAGTGGATAATTACCATAAAGGGGTTGATAATGTTTTTTTTCTTTATCTATTTTTTTGAAATGGATAATGAAAAGAAAAGATGAAAAACATTTCATTATCAGCATTACATTTTTGTGTATTATTGTTCACAAGACTGGATACAAAACACAAATTCAATCATTGAAAGGGAAATTTATTAAAAACTCGGAGTAAATAGATAAATGAATAAAACACAGAAACATTATACAATATCTTCTAAATGAATCGGTTTATTAGTTTGTGTTTTGATTAGATTTTGAGAAAGCTTGATCAGAATGATGACAGTGGAGTACAACCAGGTCTGTTGTGAGATATCAGCTCACTGAAGACAATGGTAAATGGTGGCGCAACTTCGTGGATTGGTTGAAGTTAGACATTAACACCGTTGGATGCCGGCTCAGTGGTCTAATGGTTAAGAAAAATATAAGATTTATGCTTACAGACTCAGTTTATAATCCATTGTTAACCAAGAAACTGGACATATCAGTACTAAATATCTACAACTAATTTATTCACTATTCTAGCAATAATTTCTTCATTCAGACAAGAATAATTCAAAGTTTATTTTGGCTCTGGCAGGTAATTCGTAGGATACTTTGATGAACTCTCTGAAATCATATTTTCATGATCATGTGTTCTACATAGCGCTTGTAGTTTATAGATTCCAAAATGACGATTGAAAAAGTCTTCCGATTTGACTGCGATCTAATGTTCGGAAAATATATTATTTTTGAATTTATAAAACACCTGACTTTTCCATCCTTTATCTGAAATAGGTTGAAAAATTAACGCTTCATGCATTGCCTACTTTTATGTCCGATTTCTCACTGGCAAAATAACTCCATGATTCCTCGCTAATCCAAGCAGATGTCTCTTCGATATTACCCGGTTCAAACCGGATACCTAGATGTGAATCATCTGTAGAAAATTTGTCTACCCACACAACATCGATGAACTTGATCTTAACTAATTGATTCAGAGTAATTGAAATTTTTCACAGAATCTACTGTTGCTTAGTATAGTAGCCTTGACCTCCAAATTATAGTTTAAATCTCCCTCTGTATGCTTAAGTTCCAGCAATCGCGTAGTAGCACCAACTTTTACACATCTATCCTTCGAAATTAAGCACATAAACTAGTACTTCTAAATTAGTTAGATTTTTCAATTGGTTTAGGGTTATTTCTTAGAGAATTATTTGTTTTCTTGTCAATTAATTTGATACCATATTCATTAGAAAATTTAGGTTTATATTACCAATATTCAATTCAATAATTAACTAACTTGTCCTCTATTCTGTATTTAGTTGTTAACATTTAATCATTTGATGATATGTTCCTATTGCCTGTTTCAATCGTCCATCCGGTGTTTTGATTCCTTACAAAATATACAGTTCACATAATGGGATAAATGACTTTTGTCTTCTACACATCATCATAGAGACTGTACCATTCAACACTGAAAACTTAGGACAATATTCATTGACTTATAATAAAGGTTCATTATGCACATTCAAAGTAACTCATGATTTTTTAAAAACTTTTTCTGTCAATATAATGATACACTAGAAAGGATAACTGTTATTAATAAAATGTTACATTTCTAGTCCATTTCTAGAATTGCATATTCTTTAATATCTGACTTAGACTTTATTTTTGTTAATATTATTACTTCTCGTCTTATTGAAGAACTAACTGTTGAAATAGTCCAATAAAGAAACGTGATATTATACATTTCTATATTACATCCATAAAATTTCTGTGTTCTTTGCACCAGATGATTTAATTGCACAACGTTGGTTGTTACTCTAAACTATATCTGTAGCGCTTACATCATGTTAAGTTGAACTTTTATCACTTTATTCCGATAATCTTGTCGATAATTGATTGCCTTCGTAGATTTTGTATTGTTAATTAGGAGTTAGTCTATTATAATCAAAGTAGAGCCTGGCACCAATATGTGTTAGTTCATAAATACCATATTAACACGATGAGGTGAATAGCGAAAGAATCAAAATGATTTAGTAACAATAGTCATGAGAAGAATAAAAATTGAAAATATGATTTGAAAAGTTTAAATAAAAAGGTAGTTATAGAAGAGCCAAGGTAAAAATTGAATTTATCTGTTCTACTGTGGTCGTTTTTGAATCCTTTTAGCTAACGTCTCCAACTACTTATCATGTTTATCAAACGAACAACAAACATATAGTGAGGTTACTTGGTATATATTTTCTTTAACAAGATTTGTTTATGGAGACTAGTTAGATTTGAACGAGAATATTTTTCGTCATAGACTAATGTTAGCCATTAAGAAAACTTAGGACAGATATTTCAAAATAGCTTTAACTATTCAGTAACACCTACCCAATAGAAGTGACCCTAAGCTTTAATGATTAACACGATACATATAGTGACTACTAAGCAAAAATCCAACAGTCTACGTTTTCGGTTTTATTCGATTCATGGTATTGTACAGCGATCACCCAATACTATTGAAGGAGGCATCCATCCATTTGGGGCAGTCTCTGGTATGATGCCATTTTTATTGTGATTTTCAGAGGTATTTTTCATCACAGATCAAAAGCTAGAAAACCTTCGAGAAATCATTTCCCTAACATTTCGTGACATTTCTTTACGACGTGCACAGTCTTTGATGAAAATGCCCCATGTATTTCATTTTAGATTGATTTTCTGCCTTATTTTAGATTGTCAAAATGGTCATACACTTTATTGGTTTAGTTACAACCATAAGTCACCAATCAATGTCATCTACCGTGCAATTTTAAGCAAACTTGATAACATACCCTTTTGATTTTCGTACTTACGCAATTTACGCTAACATACTCTACTGTGCGTAATGTACACATAGTTGAATGAATGTGCGAGCTAAGCACCCTAGGTTCGTTATCATAGGCATAAATAAACCAAACGACAAGTTTCGTTGTACTGAAATGACAAAAATATGAAATCAAAGAGAAAAAAGTGCATAAGCTACTAACTAAGAAATTGTTGGGGATGATAGATACCAGAAATCACTTGGTAAACGTCTCATTTTTGTAATTTTATGAGAATTTGAATTTTCCGTTTTCGCGCCAAAAGCCCCCATTTCCCATCTGGAAGGACCTTAAATGCTATTGATTCGTTTCCTCTTTTGGTACGCTATTTTGTTACGCTTTCCAAGGACGTTTTTGCGCTGGGTTGTGTGCTTGTTTGTTCGTTCTTTCGGTTGCTTGTATTGTTGTTGTGTTGCTTACTTTCGTTTCGTTCACCAGTCCCATATATATATAACAGTAAATAACACATCCATGTATCAATACCAAGGTTTGACTTGTTAATTTTGAATAAATTATGTATTAGGCAATATGTTAATAACATAATAGTGATAGATTTGTGATATCTCAATAAGTAGAAATCACAATTTCAAACATTTCACTGTGTAGTTTAAATACTACTTAAATTTGTGTTAATTTAATTCAGTTATTTACTTTGAAAGATCGACTTAAACTAAATCATGAAAAAAATTTTAAATCGAGTTTCTACTCATTGAGATATCAAAAATGTATTATTATTTTATTACTAACATGTTTACATGCTACTGATTAGGTCAAACCTTACAGCTTTCTCATCGCGTATTACAGTATTTTAAAACATTTGTACTTAGATTTGTAGAATTATGGTCTACTTCGATATTAGTACTGTTCTAATAATAGACCTAATCCTAAAATTGTAGATTTGTTGTGATGTAACTGCCTAATCTATAAGATCTTACGTAGAAGTTACATCATTGTTACCCTGATTCATCGCATTGTAACAATCATCAATACATGATGAGGAACACATTTAGACTGGAGATAGAACAATGTATTTAATATGGATAGAAATAGTGTTACATAAGTAAGACCACGCCTGAAAGGCCGAGCCATGCCATCAGATCAATTCAAATTAATTGGATTTATTCTTCTCGACTTCCTCATCCTTGGATTTTTCTCCGCGTTTAATGTTGATTATCTACTTTCTTAATTGTCTCGTGTTCAGCTTTGAAGGTTGTATGATTAGGGCCCAGTGCCACTACAGATTTCCATGCACAATTTCTAATGTACCTATCTCGTCTCTCATAAGATATATTAGGGGAAATAATATGTGGAGCGCATAGTTTACATTTGATAAAATTTGGTAATAATTGCCAGTTATTTATAAGACTTTAAGTGTCTGCCATCAATTATATTACTAATAACGTCAAAACATTCACCAGTTATCTCATCGATAATCTTTTCTCAAATGTCTGGGAAAACATAATAACCAGCCATATAGAATCATAATCAATATACAAGATTTTAATAGTCATAAAATTATGTGTAGAATAATTCCAGAAACATGTATTCTCATAATATGAGTAAAACAAAACAATTTTCTTTACTATTCAGAGAACATTGGAAGACCAGGAGAGCTTGGAAAAAATTTTCATCAAGTTGAATATCATCTAACAGTAATTATAATTCTAATCGTGGATAGCTGTGATATTAGTTGTATTTATGTTTTTAATGATGTTTAAGTGAGAAATAGGTTTTTTCAAACTTTTACAAAAGTGCAGAGAGTATAACGTCGACTAGTAATTAATTTATATGAAATGACATTTCAAGTATAAATACAATCAAACGATTAATTGCGCTGATAGTGTGCTTCTGTAATACATAGTGTACACCGATAATGTCTTTTGTTTAAAAATTATCAACACTATTCCACTACATACACTGATACTGTTATCTTTGATTAGTTTACATAATAGAATTATATACATAACTGAGCTTTGTAAATCTCTACTATTGTGGTATGCGCTACTTATGTGAACAGATATAAGTAGTATGCAGCAGGGATATGAAGTGAAATGCTTACTAGCAGTAGATTGAACTAAAGAGAACTAAAAAATAACGGAAAGCAATCGGAAGAACGATGGAGTATGTGAAGTAAATTCAAGAAAGATGTGCAAATGATGTATTTAATATATGATTTTCATATTTTACAAAGGCACTGGTCAGTCAGTCAGCTACAACGTAGGACCAGGCACATTTATGCATCGGTCCAGGTTGCCATGCTTCATTAACACAACAAGATGACAACGGATTCATAAAAGTAGTTAATTCAGAGGTGGTAATATATAAAGAAAGATTGCATATAAGGATATAGTACAGGAAGAAAGAATTAGTTCGTAGAAAGAAAAATATGAAGCGATTTTAATCTCTTAGTTTAAGGGAAGATAGAGAGTGTATACACCGACGCCATTGTGATTGATTGTGAGCCTTGTCACCAAGAGTCTCTAACCATTGGTTACGATAGTCACGCGGACCCCAACCAAGTAGTCTGCATCTACCAACATGGCTCAGACTAGAAGTTAGTGACTTCAAGCACTGATGCCACGTTTTGGTTTGGCCGCCCCTAACTTTCTTCCAACCATCCCGAACGCCGGTTAGCATTGCACGTCGTGGTAATCGGTGTTCAGGCATACGTAACACGTGGCCCAACCATCTCAGTCGATGAAGATTCACAACCTCATCAACTGATTTACCATCATTCCCTAATACCCTGCGTCTAACCTCACTATTACTTACCCGGTGATCCCAGCAGACGCCAGCAATATTTCTAAGGCATCTGTGGTCAAATACTAGTAGCTTACGAGTGTCTTCTACTCTTAATGGCCATGTTTCGCTGCCGTAAATTAAAACAGAACGGACTGCCGCGCAGTATACTCGTCCTTTTATTGATAGACGGATATCTCGCCTTCGCCATAGGTGACGTAAGTTGGCAAAAGCCAAACGAGCTTTTCGAATCCGTGCTGAGATTTCGTCAGACACCAACCCATTAGGGCTGATCAGACTTCCAAGATAAGTGAAGTTGTCAACACGTTCGACTACTTCACTCCCTATCCTTAGTTCAGGTGTTGACGCAGACCAGTCCTGAAGCAACAACTTGCATTTAGAGGGAGAGAAGCGCATTCCAAACATTCTGGCATTGTTGCTTAGTGCTACCAGAAGACTCTGCATTTTGTCTTCACCAAACAGGACTATGTCATCTGCGTATTCTAAGTCGATAAGTGGACCTCCTGGAAGGAGATCAATACCCGAGAATTCAGTCGACGAGAATGTTATTTCCATCAATAGGTCTATGATGAAGTTAAACAAAAATGGAGAAAGTGGACAGCCTTGACGGACACCACTTGAGGTTGCAAAAGTAGATGACAGTTCGCCATAAGCTCTGACTCGACTAGTAGTGTTCGAGTAAAGAGCCTTCACAAGGTTTATGTACTTCTGAGGTACGCCACTGCCACAGATCTCGCGGTCTACAGAGTCAAATGCTGCTTTTAAGTCAAGAAAGACCACCATCGTCGGACGCCGGTAAGTATGCCTGTGTTCTAGAACCTGACGAATGGTGAATATGTGGTCGATGCAGCCACGACCAGGTCTGAAGCCAGCTTGATTCTCTCGTGTTTGTAGTTCACGAGTCTTAGTTAGGCGTCTGATAATTATCGAGGCTAGTATTTTAGATACTATATTAGTTAAACTAATCCCTCTGTGGTTGTCACAGGATGATTTTGACCCTTTCTTATATATTGGGACGATAAGTGATTGTGACCAGTCAGATGGAATAACGTCTAACTCCCAGATCTTAGCTAAAATATTAGTCAACCTAATCGCTAAAATTGGACCACCATCCTTAAAGACCTCTGGACCAGCTGCCCTTCCTCGTTTCAGATTAACTATAGCCTTTTGAACTTCAGCAAGAGTTGGGGGACCTACTTCAATGTTCCATTCACATTGTCTGGGAATGGAGGGTAGTTGTAGAGTAGCTGAAGGCCAGCTGAACTGTTCTCTGAAATGTTCCGCCCATCGTTCTAAACGTCTGGACTGGGAGCAGATGAGAGTATCGTCTTTTTCCGAAATAATCTCACTTACACTTGACTTATTAATTCCAGTTTCTTTTATTAGTCTGTAAAGCTGTCTTGTGTTCCCTATAGTCGCCGCCTTTTCCATCTCTTTTGCTTTCGTTGCCCACCACTGCTCACGGTCGTTCCTTAGACTTTTTCTTAACCTAGATCTGATTTGTTTACGCTCTTCATCGTGTTCAGAGCCTGATGGGATGAGTTTACGAGAATCCATCAGTGCAATAGACCTTGAAGAAATCCATTGGTTTTTGTAACCCTGTGGTTTAAATCACTGATAGATGTCACTGCTGTTTCCACAGCTGTTTGTGTAGCTTTCCAAGCAACATCTGGGTCAGCCTCGTTTTCAGAACTACCTAAGTGTGACCTCAGTTGTTCCTGGAACCTACTTTTGGTTTTCTCGTTACTCAATTCAGTTCTAATGGGTCTTTTTAATGTGGCTTTTTTGCGTCCAGTGAGGCGCAAGCAGATGCGTGCCCGTATTAGGGCATGGTCGGAGTCCAAGCAGGTACTCCAGAATGAGCGACAATCTTCTACCGACCCTCTCCAACGATGACTGATGGCAATATGGTCTATTTGAGTCCATCGTTGGTTTGGTGTAGGGGGTCGCCATGTTAGACGATGTCTCTCCTTATGCTTAAAATTTGTGTTTGCTAAAAATAAATGATTGGCTGAGCACAGTTGCAGCAGACGATCACCACTATCAGTTCGTTGTACCGGAATACTAAAATACCCACCTGAATGCCTTTCTGTTTGGCTTAAGCTACCTACCTCCACGAGAGCTGGCCATCGCGTCACCAGATACACGGAGGGTGTATCTCGTTAGCTTTCCGTGTTGCCGAGGTGAGGTCAAGTGAATTACCACACTGGGATCCTGTATGCGTGTTTCAGAGACACAGCATACATCAATGGTATGAGATTCTAGGGTTCTAGCCAAGGAAGCCTGTTGACCGATTTGACATAGGGTGCGTACGTTGAAGGCTCCAATGTGTAGTTTAGAGCGAGGTGTCAGTAGACCTGGGACAGTGTTTTGAGCACTAGAATCGTTGGCTATGGTGACACTTGAAGGGAAAGCCGAAATAGGAAGTTTAGGGGTGAAAGTCGATGTACGAGGAACAATAGGAATTGAAGAGGAAGGTTGATTATGAATACAGTGGTCTTGAGTGCTGTTAGAGGTATGAGGGTGGTTATCACTTCCCGGTTGCCCACACCGTGGAAGGGTTGTTCTGGAGGTACCTGAAAAGGAAATTGGATTAGAGGTGGTCTTAGTGACCTGGAGCGTGACCGCAGTGAACAAGGGACTACTGCTTGAGGTCGGTCACACATGACCTTTTTATGCGTAATTTTTGTGTTAGCTCCGTACTTGTTGAGACCTCACCGCCGGAGATGGATATCCGTGGGATAAGGCGAGGTGTGCATTTTTAGGGTCGACCTTTTCTAACCCAAACCCTCCTTGTGGGAAGGCAGCATCGCTGCCATGCTGGTTGTCTGAAGGAAACACCTTACTGCTGTCACACCTCTGTACAGTGAGCAGTACGACTTCGCCTTCGGACCTTAAGTTTGTTGCTTTTAGTCTTACCGCTCTTCAACCGACCTGTCTGACATGGTAGGACCTTGAGGAACGGTTGTTCCAGCCAGTATAGCTCGGTTGCTTCATCACGATAGGCAAGTCCGACCACCACGTCAAGGTAGCAACAACGGTCAGGCACTGGGATTTTGTATAAAACATGATTCTTTGCTCGCTACACTATAACATACTTTTAGTGATAATAGTCAAGTTTAACTTATTTTGTCATAAAAAAAATATCCTTTTCTTTTATTATTGTTTTGCATTTATTAGATTTCTAGTGATGGATTAGATCTACAAGTTGGTAATGATCTCCTTCAATTAAATAGTCGTGGTCAGATTTACTCACTGGAGTTACCACTGGATACGCTTGTCAATGAAGAAACAACTGTAGCTGAATTTAATCGAAATACAAAAGTAAATCTATTTTTTCTAATACATACAGTTACATTGTTTTTATTTTTTGATGAAGTTCTTCAACTAATCAGTTGCTGACTAATTTCATTCAGTATGGTGATTTTTGGAGATTGTATTATTTTAACAGTTAAATTCACGGGTCAATCTAAGCTAGACCACCATTGAAAACCTGGAAACACTGTGCTTCATTACATCCATTCTACCAAACTTTTCTATTAACCGATTTGAACTTTAATGTACGTATTCACTTACAATGAATTCATTAATTATTTATCAAACTGATAATCCTTTATGAAGAATTATTGATCAACGTTTATATACTTGTAGATTGTATTCATTACAAGTTGATTTCATTTGGTGTACCATTGAAAACCAAGTAGTGTTGGGCAGAGAACCGTTAAGGAATTCAGTACAAATACGAAACAGCTGTCCAGTACTCTATGGTTTTTCTTTTGGTGTTGTAAGTGAGATTGGTCTGTGATGAATACAGCCTACAAGTTTACCTTTTTTCCACGAAACCTCTTCGATTTAAAGTATGTGCTTTTTGTTACAGTGCGCGCAAAAATACATGACTATTGGTTACTTTATGATCTTCATTTAACTGTTGATTAATCATTAGCTATCTTATGATTAACTCGATCTTACTATCTTTGTTGAAGATTCGGTGTATTAACAATAACAATAATAATAATATTAGTAATAATAATAGCTTTAACTATATATATCCTAGTCTTACTCTAGTCACTATTTCAGATTGGGAAAGGGGTGATTAGTGATCCACAGTCATTTCTGGCGTTCATGATCTCATCACATTTTTATCCAGAAATTTACGTCTAATCTAAAATAGGTACACTCAATCGTTCCATCCTACTCGAGCAATTGAATGTTGAAGGTTTTTCTTGATTTATACTCATCCAACCACCAGTGCTATTGTGTATTATCTGTTATGAACTTTAACTTCACAAAACCCGTATCCTATAATTATGAAAGTTTCAAAAAATATTTTTTTTTTAAGTTATCTTGTCAATCATTAGATCCTCTCCTCCTATCATATCTGTCATTCATGAATATATTAAATCATGAATATTGTGTTCTATAGAATTTCCTGACGTACGATTTTTCTGTGTACATTATCGATAATATCTATCGGTTAATTTTTAATATAAGAACATGTGATTTAGTATTTAATCAATTGGAAAATTCACAGGTACAATTCTTGTGGGTTTAAACTTCTCAATTTAAAAAAAGTAAACAGTATATACTGTATTGGAGTTATCTACTATATAATTCATTTTCTTCAAATCAATTTACAAAGCAACGCAGTGATGTTAAGTGCTGTTAGAGGTATATAAACAATCTTTCTTTTTATGTGTTACTACCATTGAAGTAACTACTTCTATGAATTCGGTGTTCAGCTTGTTATTCTAATGAGGTGTAGCAACTAGGACCGATGCATATATGTGTCTGGTCCTACGTTGTAGCTGACTGACTGACAAAGTAACAGTATTTGAAAACGTTGAGCATATGAATATTTCAATGCTACCACAGTCTAGGTGATCTAAAAAAATACTTAGTCGGTTATTTCTTAACCGAATGCACTCGTATATGGGGATACATGCTCGATAATACAGTTTTCACTTGAAGTATTGTAAGATAACACTGAAATTTAAGTGGTGTATTAAAAATGTCATTTTCGAATGACAGAAATTAAGTTACCAACATTTTACTAATTTCATTTAATTATCATGCAATAATGTCCATGCTTTTGTTTGTCTTGTATTCATTTTAGTATAATACAACCGGATACCTAAAACAGATCAAAGATATGTAACTTACAAATATCCTTTACTTTTAAAGGCCATGTTTCACTGTAATAGACTAAAGCTGGACGAACTGCTATTTAGTATACTCACTTTTGAAAGACTAAAGTTAATGGATTTGTCCCAGTTTTAGAACCTTCTGCGTTAATTAGTTAGTTATTCTCTCTGTATGTTGGTTTACTAGTAAATTATTTGATTAGGATCATTATAAGTCAGTAGATTATTATTCAACTTATTGAAGTCACACAGCTTTGTTAGAAGTCTACAAAATGAAATCTCCTGTTCCGTTCACTTTTTGAACTGATTAGAATTTTCTGTCAATAGATTTAGATATTTCGCAATGTTTTTTCAATTTATATTGAAAAAGTTCTCAGAATTTTGATGTTCAGAACCTCATGCTTACGTATCCAGGTTTTTGTGAATCCTCTCTCTCATTTTCCCTTTTTTAGTACTTTCTTTTAATACATACTTCCCTTTAAAAATAAAAAGCGTTGTATGGTAAAATCTAAGACTCGTATCTTGTTTTATTCGGAACTCTTCAACATCTCAGTGTTGATGTTCACATTGAGACCTGTTGTACAAATCATTGACTGTTTAGATTCAAACAAACAACACGATGGGGTTTTGAGCAAAAGGCATCTTTTGCTTGCTTCACTCTAAATATTAATACTTCGATCATCTTACCTCCATCTGATGAGCCCTAAATGTGACGAAACGCACATGTTGTATTCAACTATTAACTACTAAACAAATACTGTAATTATATGGCACTATCGAAGCAATTTACTCAGGGTGTACGTATGTCAGAAGGGGCTAATCAGTCCCAGTCCCCAGATTCAATAACTATAGTATTCAAACCCTTCAAAATAAAATTCTATTTAGTTATTCCATAGAAATTTTCATTTTTAAAGATATGATTGACTTTTTATGTATGGTATTGTTGTTATTATGACTGATGTTTGTCATTTCTTCACCTTTTTCTTTTTGTATTCTTTTGTTCTCATTTTTTTTTGTTATAAAATAAGTATCTACAATGTTTATTTTATTTGACTGTGCGTATGTATGTATGTAGTATTGTATTCATTTTTCTTTATTAAACTGTTTACGTTCGTTTCTTTCACTAATGGATTAGTTTGATTTAGTTTATTTCATTGTTATATCCTAATACACATTGTATGTATACTTATATATTATTCGATATAATATTCACACTTTATTCTCACTTCAAGTTTTTTTCGGTGTATATATATATATATATATATATATATATATATATATATATATATATATATATATATATATATTTAAAACATTAATTATAACGAACATGTAAAGATAGAAGTTTCTTTTCTCAACTTCTACAGTTTCCTTTTAAATTTATTTGTTTATTTTGAAAGAAGAAAAAATAGTACACACATTTTTTTGTTTACTCTGGTCAAAATATATATTATTAGTAATTATATATGAAGTAGAGATGGAAAGCGTCAATCTGAACATTGAACTATATATTATATCGTGTATAGAATGAATTGTAACGTCAGATTTCTCTTTCTGACAATCAATGTTTCCTATTATTTTATTTATTTATTTAATTGAATTTTAACTGTTGTTTCATACATTCGTGTTGTTTAATTGAAATTTTCTGTGTGTTATACTTTGTGTAAAATAAAATTAATTCATTTCTTGTTTTCATTAAAAAATTATGAATTTTTATGAAGGGCTTTTACGGAGATTGATTAAATTTGTACGACGATGATAACTACAGATTGAGTCCAGTTCGGCTACCATGGAAACCTAGAGAACACCTTAGACGTTTGTTTCTATTCTATATGTAACTCCCAAGCGATCCACAATTACTACCATCCCAGGAATCATCGAAACTAAGAAATTCACATTTCATACGTGAATAAAGCATCAGTGTAGCAGTAGTTAATTTGTGCAAGTACTAAACTTTGACTGGCACGTATACTTTTACTTAGCCGCTTCCTAGTATATAAATATTATCCATATCAGTGTATGTATAAGATTTTATAAAACCTGACATTATTTATATAAAAAATAATATCGGTTATCAGCATATAGTATTATTAAAATCATATCAATGCGCTTTCGATATGCATAATATACAGGATGGTTTGTAAGTAAACGGTAACAAAGCTTATGAGGAGATATATATAGCGGGTAAAACACTAAACGTATCTTTGAGGAGAGAATTGTTTCTTTTTCTTCTTCTCTTCTCAAGCATCTTTTTAAGGAATATATTCTGATAAGATCAAATTACTATATATATATTTGTTTTTATTCCCTTTTTAATTGATCATGCTCTAATATTTGTTGATTTTTATCAATTTCCTGTCAGTCTTCTACATTAAAATCTACTTGTTCATTATTATATCCACCAATAATTAATGTAATACTACATACTGTGTAAGGTTTATTGTCCATGTGAATCGAATTGAATGCTAACTGTTTTCTTGTCTTTGTCGGAAGAGGTTAATATGTTAGTTATTGAGTTTGTTTGTTTATTCTATATTTATTTTCACCCTGCAGTAATCCAACGATAATCATATTGTTTGTTATTTTCATCTATGAATAACTTCTTTTTCTCTACTGATATTCATTATTGTCTATTTTCTACTTTTATTTGTTTATTCAGATTGAGCTGATTGTGTATTAATATTTTTCAAAATCTTACTTTTTGTCGGGCTTATTTTTCCTTCCGTTTTCTTTGTTCTCGTCCATTTTCCTTGATACTTGTGGGTCTATATATAATAACAATATTAATATTATTATTGTTATTATTCTAGTTACGATTAATACACAGATGTTTAGTTGCCATTATTATTATTCAATATAAATCGATTTAGGCAGATGGCTTTATGGTGTGGAAATAAATTATTGTGTATATATCTATCCTTGCATGTATGTAATGGTATATTTACTTGTCTCTTTTCCATTGTTTCCCCTTCTACTATGAAATTTTTAAGGATTTTCTTGTTCTGTTTTTTTTAATTCTCTCCTTCCCCCTTCTTTTTTTTGCTTTATTCACTATGCCGATTATTAACAAGTGTTCCATGTGTGACACTGTTTTGACTTTCAAAAGGTATTATTATTAATATTATTAGTAAGCTCATACTAAATAATTAATTGAGTTATGGAAAAATAGTAAATTATATGGAATAATATTGTTATTCTTGTTGTTCTATGATTATTTTCTTTTGTTTCATGGCATTTATATACTTTTTTGTTACTTATCTAATTAACTGGTTGATTGTTAAATTGTTTTTGGTTATGTGACAGATCTCTATGTACAGTATGTACACGTGTTTTTTCTTGTCTATATATATCAGGATGTCGTTTACTTCTTCCAACCTTTATGTCTAGCACTACACAGACAATCATATATATAAACAATTGCATACATTAGGATTTCGAGTAGAAATCCAATTTCAAATATCTTAAACGAAGTAGACAACAAATAATGTTCATTAATTCCATTCTTCTGTGTATTTGTTGTAATAAACAGTTGAGCAAGACAGTAAAAGGAAGCTTCATGTAATGTTAATTGAAATCGGTCTATTTTTTTTAAATTTTCAATCAATAACTGATGATTTGTGAACCAGCTTTTAGACTCTCTTGCACTCTATCTGATTATTATCCATTAACGAGTTTATACGATTTTATAATCTCAAAACTGTTGATCGTATGAAGTATTCACTCTTTCGTCCAACCTTTAGAAGTATTCAGGCAACATAGTTATCTCAGTTGATATATTTTATTTTTCTTACAGTTTCTTTCATTGTTCAAAATCGTTTCTCTTTTCACTGAATATTGTTTCAACATTAGTCAATATTTTACTATTTACAATTTCTCTTAGTTAATTTAATTACTTGAAATAAGGTAATATTTACAATGTTTTAATATTCAGCTTGTTACTTTAAAAGAAAAGAAATAAATTAATTTGATTTTAAGATGAAAATAATATTGAAGTCAATGATTAAAACTTGAATTTTCGGTAGCTAGTAGAATAGAAGAAATATACTTTTTTTAGGGCTCATTTTCACTTCTCTCATATATACCATCTCTGTTGGAATTTTTTTTCCCATTTGATCAATGGTGATTATTGTGAGCTATGTAATTCCTGTAGTGTTGTATACACTCTCTTCTGACTAATTATTAAATAATAAACTGATATCAGTGTAAGATTTCTTCATCTTTTTTCTTTCCTAGTTGTTCTTTCATGCTTTATTCATTTGTAAATAAAAGACTGAGGCCCAGGTTATTGACACTTTTTATTCTTTTCTATTCCTATTCAGTAATTGTAGTAGGTTTTGGTAATATATTCTGTGTGTGTTTCTCTTAAATAATGTGACAGGTGATTTGTGGAGAATTAATTAAAAACTACCGAACAACAATGAGTAGGAGGAGGGCATAACGTAAAACAATTTGAATGAAATTCTTTCCAGTCTATAATCAAGTTCACACGCAAACATTGTAGTACCCTTTTTTATTACTACTTTTCCTCTCTAGCGTTCTCACTCTTTTTTAAAAATGTTGACCTATTTTTTTCCATCTGTTTGCTAATTATATACTATGCTTGTTTCTCCCTTAGTTTGACTTACGTTTATCTCTTCGTTTGTTTGTATGTATGTATGCATGCATACATGTTTGTTTCATTCAGGTTTTCCCTGTTGGTTTACTTCGGTTTTAGAAATTTATGTATATACAGTTAATTTTCTTTAAGTTGACCTGGTCCGGTCAGGTCAGATAAGGCCACTCACTCTACAAAGTATATTTTGTTAATTATTATCTATTGAAATGTATGTACGTGTTTTATTGTGAGTTCCTCGTCACTTACACTACTCTTATATATATATATATATATATATATATATATATATATATATATCACATACATACACTACAGTTTCCTGATTCCACTCATTCCTTCCGTAGTTTCTCTTTTACACAATTTACTAGATATTTCCCCTCTATTATTGTCTTGCTATTTTTTTATTGTTATTGTTGTTACCGGTGGTATTTATTTGTGAATTACTCATTCAGTTATTGTCTTTTCTTTGAAAACGAAAAAAACAAAATTATGATCTGCTGCTATGTTCTATTAATAAAATGAAACTAATCTATATTGCAAAATATTTTTAATTTACTTCGGACTTATTGATTAAATTTCATTTTGTTTGTTTTCTGTAATCATTGACCCTTAAACTATTAGGAAATTATAGTTTTTTTTTGTTACTGAATAATTTATTGGGGGCATGTATTTGTTCTTATTTGTAGTGTGAGGTATAATTTCTAACAAAATACCTGTTTATATATATACACACACAGAAGAAAATGGCTTTTATTGATTTTGCGTTGTGTTTTATAAGAAAACCCATTGACATTTGTTTTTATTTTCAATAGCTCTTAGGAAATTTAGACTGTAGATTTCAAAACGTTGCCACTCGAATGTATCGTTATTTAAAGCTGGTGTATTGCTTTACACTTCAACGTATTATCTACTATTAACAAACTGTAAACCTCCCCTTAGAATATATTTATTACATTGGGCATCTAATATCTTGTTTTACAAAAGTACATGCGTGTAAGAAATGTATTATAAATATTCCACAATTTATACACTAATTTATTAGTTGGAAGTGATTCTCATAGTAAAGTAGTTAGCAAGTCCAATGTATATTTTGATTTTAAGAAGTAATCTTGTCACCCGACTACTCTTTTTTAACTGTAGTTAACATAGCGAACTGACTTTAGCTAGTCAAATATTGAATATCATGTGGCACTAGATAGTTAATTTATCCTAATGTAGGGTTCCAATTGAGATCTATGACCAATTGATTGATCCCTGAGTAGTAATCAATATCATATTTGTATAGTCCGTAAACTGTTAATCGAATTCTGTCGATAAAATTTCAACGTAGTTACTAGTCTAGGTGACTCGACATCTACAGAATTCAGTCAACACTGAAAAGCTAGACAAATGTGACATTAGTTACTACTTAATGACTAGTTAGTTGTAAATATCTCATTCCTACAAGAGATAAGCTGCGGCCTGAATAGCTCAGCCGTAACTTCTCTTACTGTATAACTGGATGACTCCGTTTTGGTCCCTACAAAGAGCATCGATTCCCTAAGGGTTACAAAGACATCTTGTTGACAAGTACCAACTAGTGTGAAACCTCTATATAGGGTTTATTACCGATTACTTGTAACCACCCAAGAACTCAGAAACTTGAAGTCTTACAATAAGCGCCTTACCTTTTGACTACCGAGCCAATAGAATTCAATGATCTACATTTCCAAATTCAATCGATTTCCGATATTGTATGATTTTCATAGATTACGTTTGATTTTTATGACTAACTCACTTCTTGCATGTTTGTAAAACTTCGTATCAATTACAGTTTTTCACTAAAACTTTTGTAATTCTTATTTAAAGCTAACAACTAGTGAACTACCATTTATTGTTGTTAGGGTGAGAAGTTTGTAGAAGATTGTTTTATTTAAAAGTCATTCACATTATGAAATAACTTTTTAACTAAACAATCACTGCACAGTGCAGAACATTAAACAGTTGTTTCGTTCTAGTATAGGACTCATTAAATAGTATAAATTGTACATTAGTATCTGATGGTCGGGGAGATTATTAGTGATTGCATTGGAAACAATATATTTCAATACTGAACAAATCAGATGCATTCATTCTTCATCTTTCGTGTAACTTTTCCTCATCATATTTATTCCTCATATTCCTAGTCTTAACTATAAGGTTTCCAGAATTTCTCAAATTAAACCAAACATCATACCAGACTGCATACAGTTTCAGCCAATTATTAGATGTTTGATGTTGTTAATTTGTTCCTTGTAATTAAGAGGGTAAATCCATTGTTTTTCTTTGATAGCTGGTTTGATTCTGCTAGGAAGCAGTAGCTCTTTAATTTATAAAATTTACTATCAGCTAATGTGTTTCATATTTGAAGCCGACTCCATGTGGTTTAATTTGAACATCTTGGTGATGTCATTATCCCTCATATTAACTCTTCACCCCAAAGTTGAGAACATAAACCTGTTCTCAGCAAATCATTTACATTATTACCATTATTATCACTTTGTTTCACGGGTGAAACTGTGTTTATTGGTGTAATTAACCATAAGTCTTCTCCAATTCAATTCCTTTAAAAGCACTATCCAACCATTATTTTACTTCAGTTTCTTGTTCATTCACCAGTCACACTTTACTAATTCATATGTTATCTTGATGCTTTCGATTGATATCAGTAATAGAAAACAATTCTGTGCGTCATTTTGCACAGAAAGAAATTAACTGTACTTTTTTTAATGTATGAAAATATTCGAGAACTGGTTTTTCTTCATTTTTCAAAGTATCAACATTGAATTCCTTCCTGAGTTAAGTATGCTCTTTCATTAGCGCTTTAATGTTGACTCACCAATGCTGAAATCTAATAGTTAGCATGTTTTTTAACCTTTGAAAGATTAGACTGAACACTATACTTTGTACATTACGAATTAGTCTTTTTTGTCTTACTGGACTGTCTCAAAAACAAATCATGCACTTATCACACACTACTCATGAAATTTATACTTGGCTTTGATGGAGTTTTGTTCTCTGAGCTGGATGGTTTGGTCGTGGAGCTTTCATCGTTCTTCTGAACGTCGTTCAGGTCTCACTTTGTTCACCCTTCATGACATAATATACAGTAGTTGGTATCATTTTTTAGCCTTGAACTTACGGGATCAAAGTGAATACTACTTAGAAATAAATTTCAAATTAAGACACTAACTGCATGTTCTTTTTACTCAATCAAAGTCACTTGCATAATAATCAGAATTATTAATATTGAAATGTTAATTTATCCAAATCATTTCATTATGTCGAACATTATTATTTTTAAAAATGTAAATGAAATTTTAACTTTTTTTTTCAGATTACATTTCTATTCTGATGTATTAATTTTGATACCATATTATAGTGTGTAAATCAATGTTATACAAATTTCTTCGGGTTCAATATGATTGTATGAGTCCTATTATCATTGTTATTTATTGATAGAAACTTCAAATAATCACTTGTTAAAATGAACATTATATATATATATATATATATATATATATATATATATATATATATATATATATATAATATATATATATATATATATATATATATTCCACTTTCCTCTCTTTGTTTTGTCTTTCCATTCATTTTGTCTAAGTTGTAAGTGGAGGAACGAGAGAGAGAAAACTTATCGCGATTATTATTATTATTATTGTTGTTGTTGTGTCGTATGAATTAACTTTCAAGTTTTATTGATTAGCAGATTATGTCTTATGGTATTACAATTATTATTATTATTATTGTATTTATTGTCGTCGTCGTTATTGTAGTTGTCTCTGTCGTCTTTATTATATTATATGTGTGCAGTTTATTTATTTATTTATTCCTGTGAGGTCTATGCTTAATTAATTGAAATGGTTCGTGTGTTTGTACGAACTTCTACGTTGTTTGTCAACTAATATACATATGTATATGTGTATACATAAATACATGCATACTTATATATGTATGGAAAATTTGTGTATAATGAAGAATCTATGAAAAAGTGGAAATAAAGTTATTGTTGATTTAATTTTCATTAACTGTGGAAAATTATTGGAAATTAAAGAAAATTGGAAGTGTGTTTTGTGTCTGTTTTACCTTTACACAAAATACATACTTACAACTCTATATGGAGCTAAATCTAGGGTCTTCAAATCTCACAACATGCAAAATAAACACTCAGACTATCGAGTCAAAATGTACTGGTTCACTTTTTCAACCTTAGCTGATTCGTGTTGATTGTTGAATTCTATCGATGATATACTAGTGAGCTCTATTGGCAATGAATTTTAACTACAACTAGAGAAAATCGTTTCGAAGGTAGTCAGTCACTGGTGACCAGTTAATCAAAGTACTGAAAATAAAATTCTGTTATCTCACACACACTAACTTGCTAATCATATATTTGCATGCAAATACATTTTTATCTTAAAAAATCCATTAAGTTGTGATTACGTCATCGCACTGATTTGTTGCCCTCACCTAGTCCGTTTGTTAATAATTCGCGATTATTATTATTGTTATTATTATTATTATTAGCATTATTTAATAGATTGAAATCATGAATTAGTTGAAGCTAGACCACCATAGAAAACCTGGAAGCACTGGATGGCCGTTTCGTCCTAGTACGGGACTCCTCAGCAGTGCGGTCCACATTATTTAATACTTAAAAATAATATGCACACAGTAGATAAAAATTAAGCGGAAAGCAACTAGTCACTGTTAATTCCCCTTTCTCTCTATTAGATTATCTTTTTCTATGTTATTTTTGTTATTTTTCTCGAGTTATTTTCTCCCAAAAAATCTTAGTAGAGACAAGTAAAGAGTGAACGATATATACATAAATCTTTCTATATATTAAAAAGGAATAGCAAATAAATAAATAGGTATTAATCAATGACGATTAAATAAAATAAATTCATTTGTCTTATTTTCTTACACAGTGATGTAGGAGTGTATTTTTAAAAAATCTATTGTTTATATTACATAATATATGACCGAATATCGAATTACTTGTTTAATCTACCTTTTTCTATAAAAAAATTCTTTTCTCATAACTAATGACATATGATTATATATATGGAAATAATTCCCCTCAATTTTTCAGGACTGGATAAAAAAATAAACACATGTTAACACATTATTGTTTGAGTTGGTAAATTTTCATTATTTTTATTTCCTTTTTCACTATACTGTATGATATATACATCCTGTAGCATATGGACAAAAAGAAGCTTATTGAACTATAGTTGAATCTCACATTTTCTTAGCCTAGATGTTGGTAATAGGTCTTCGATAGATATTCACTGTAAGACAGTATCAAATATTTAGCTGTTTTGTGAAAAATTATTCTGAGCTAAAATGAGATATTTTCTTGAGTACCAACTTGTATTGTAGTATTTTTTTAGTGGATTGTTAGCCATTTACATAAACTATCATCTTGTAACAGAATATTTTGTCAAGTCATTTAACAAGTGCTAATTAATGTACGCGTCTTCGAGCTTTACTTTAAGCACGAAGTTTAGTGGTACTATTTGGGTTGGGAGCAAGGAAGAATTGAAATCGTTGACCTATTGATTGAAAATTAAACTCCTTAACCAATAATCCACCGCCCAATATATAACAATTAGACTTATGTTTATTTACATTTCGTTCAAAAATAAACTTACACGAAAGAAAATATGTTTACATGGTTTCGATGAGGGCAGAAAAGCTTGCAGAAAATCAGAACAAAATGAAACAGAATTCACGAACTCCGTAACTCCACAAAGATAATTACACGCAGTAATAAAACGTATTTATTAAATAATATTTTGAAAGCCCTCCAAATCAATATACATGTTTGGATTTACTCATCATAAATCATCAATTATATGGCCTGATAAATCAGAGATCACTTCCTTATAATAAATTACTTCATTTTGAATGACTGAGAGGATGGAATATACAGCATCGGTATATTGAGAGTTTAAAGACTCAATTTGGAAATGTAGACGTTTGACATCATGACTAAAACAAGAAAGTCACCTAGTCTCACATAACATGGTCGTTTGATCACGTTTTGACACATCTGCTGTATTCTGTTTTCAAGTAACTAATCAGTCCATTAAAAAGCTATATAGATACTTGGCATCACTTCACAAAGTCACTGGGGTTTAGAATTGGCTATGTATAGGGATTAATTGGTTTCATGATTAGAGAGTATAGATAATACGATCATTTGAACTCTTTCTTCTACATCGTTGTTTGCTTTCTTAAAATGGTTTCTATAGAAAATAGCCTTGATTTCACAATTGGTTAATAAAGAAAACATTCCATGGCATGGATGGAATAGTCTACGAATCTTATGATAGCGAATCATATATATATATATATATAATCTAGTTTCCCTTGTCCCTCCAGATTGATAGCAATTCCAAAGGAAATTTACCTTTCAAATTTCCGAATTTTTTCATATGCTCCACTGTTTACTTTATTTAAAACATATCGATGGTATGATACTGTTAGTTTGCATCAAACAAGATGCCTTACATATCTATCTATACGTTGTTTTTCTTATTTACTTATACCGGATATGCTTGTCAATCAACTTACTCGTACACATTTTATACACATTAAACTAATTCCGGTTCTATAGATTTTTTCTCTTGTCGACGTACATCAAATCGTTAGTATCACGAATCTAAGGTTGTATCAATGTTATGTTTATTTTTGCAAGAACGTTTATTTCCAATTCTGAAAGCTCACTGTAGTTAACATTGAAATGTTTAATCAACTTGAATGGAAAAGAAAAACATGTTAAATTGGATAGAAAATGTAGAATTCATATTCTATAACTTCGTTATGTCAATGAACCAATTAAGTGGTTTCTATATATTTAAAATGAAATGGATTTATGTTTATTACGCTTCTTCATAACTTCCATGCTTTTCCATAATTTCTTTGTTTACCTCTCAAGGTAGCTAACTCATACACATTCTTTCCTATTGAAAATCCAATGAATCGTTCGATTAATTCTTACATACTTTGTGAATATTTGTTTGCTTATTTGTGTTTGTGTGTGTTGTATACTCCGTGTGCATTACAAATTAGTCTTTTTTTTCTTACTGGACTATTTCAACAACAAATCTCATATATCCACATACTATTCATGGGATTTGTACTTGGCTTTATCAATGTCCTCAATTTGTTTAATTCTCTTTTATTATTTATCCATTTTTCCTTTTAAATTATATCTCTCTCACCTTCCACTATATATATATATGCATGTGGATTTTATATGTACACATGCATAATCCCTCTCCATTAATCACTTCCACCCTCTGACCTTCATTTCTGACCACCCTCCCTCCCTTCTTCGTGATGATCATCATAGTGATTTGTTCATCTGCTCATTTATAAATAAAATAGAATACTTCAATATAAGTTATTATTACGACTATATTATTATTATTAGTATTATTATTATCATTATTATGGGATAATGGGGGTGGTGGTGGTTATATGGAGGATTGTTAACTTTTTAATTTATGGTTCACTCTACAAAAAAGTTTTCGTGTGTTTGTTTACTTTCACTTATTTTTAAGTTTTTTTGTTTCATTTCAATTCCCATTATGATATACTGCCATTGTTATTATTATTATTATTATTATTATTATTATTATTATTATTATTATTATTATTATTATTATGTTTAATAAAATTTTCAAATGTTTGCGTGCTGTTGTTATGTGACTCGATACAATAACAAATAAAAATAAACTACGAAATCTTTCTATTCCTAGAAAAATGTATTCAGTTTGGAAAGAAGTAAATATTTGTTTGTCTGTTAATCAAAATTAGGTGAGATCGTTTATATATAAACAAATAAAATTATTATGAGTGCCTAACTTTAAGAAAACGTGATTTCTGGTTATTTAATTCCAAAGTAATACTCATATTACTAATTATGACCTGAATGTTTGTATCCGTGTGCTTAGATTATATATATATATATCTTTGTATCTTCTCCTATAAGTGAACATTAGATTCTAAGAATCGGGAGCTAGTAATATGATTTCATAGAGTGCTTCGATATATATATATATATATATATATATATATATATATATATATATATATATATTTGTATATGTTAATTCGTCAGTTTTTATTTCACTAGGTAACAGCTAACTTTTGTTATTGATTTATCTATCCTTGTTCAGTTAAATTTGTATACTAATTACAGTCAATTATTTTTTGTCTATCTAGGGAAAAAATATCTCCCAGCTGTAAACTCTTGAATAGGCGATTGAAAATCTGCTCATTCGTTATTGTTGTTCTGACTGAAATATGATATTTTGATTATTTGTCTGTCTGTCTATCTATCAAACATAATTGTTGATGTTTATTTGTTGTTGTCATTTTTTTTCATACTAATAATGATGACATCTCGATTGTGACATAACCAACTATAACTTATCCAGACTATAGTTCGATAAAATAAAGCCTGAATGCAGACAGTAGATTAAAATTATTTTAATGAAATAAAATTCGATCACAATAATGTGGGAAAGATCATCTAATTATCTATAGTTTCATTATTATTATCATCACTTTATGCAATACTATATTCGTTTCTCCTTGACTCATATCTTCTATACGTAATCTTTTTTTAATATCACTAATACTGTTACCGCTACTATTGAAACTACTACTCTTGGATTTAACTTTTGCTGATGTGTAAAATGACAACTTGAATCGATGCATGTATGTACTAGGTTCTACATTACATATTACTAACTGACTAACTTGTTAATATTTACAAAGTACGTAGGAATAAAGTTTTACGATGGTAATTACGAGCCACTGATTTATATTGACCTGTTTTACTTTTAATGACACTGGTTTCCAACAAGTTTATATATATATATATATATATATATATATATATATACTCGATACAGAACTTGCATTGTAATTACCTTTTCTCTCTCTCTACGAAAAATAGGTGAACTTTGAAGTAATTAACTTTACGCTAGGTTGTAGTGTGTTTTCATGTAATTAGCAGTCATAATCAGTCAATCAAGTTAAATCGAAATGGAAAAATTTATTACAATTATTTTCACAGTTGTAAAGTAGGTGACCCTGAAATTCGAACAACCTACTATACCTTTATTGTGATTATGCAGTATCAGAACAACATAATAACACAGGGTTTTCTTCTACCATATTCAAGGATTTTCTTGACATTTTCTCTACCCTAACTCCCAGCGTAGGGATAATACCTATCCAGAAACTGAATTAGAATCCAATTTAAACTTTCCGAACCTTAGGTTATTACGTAAAGTTCTAGAAAGTATTTACAGTTTAACATTGTTTCGTCCATTATACAATTTATCTTTACACTGGTAATGCATAAATTTCTATGCATGTGGGTAAATACCAAGATAACAATTAATTTTCACTACAAGTTAAATTAAAACAACTGTATTCTCTTTCATAATTATGTTACTGAAGATCTAAACGGTAAAATTGATACACAAAATATAACTCCCATTAAAAGTGGTAAGTGTATATTTCACTCAACTGTGATTAATAATTTATGTTTGTACTTCAAAAACCCATCCGGTTGCCTAATCAAGAGGGTTAGATGAAGCGGAATTGAAACCCTCTGTTACTCTCTCTTTACAAGCTGAACGCTTTAACAATCAGCTCACTGTTTTGTAATAACTGAGCTGGAGTACAATTTGGTTTTTGATATCAATATAATAAATTTATGATCATCATTCTAAATACTTGAACTTATATATGAATATATCAAATTTATTTATTTCAGATATTAACAGTCACAATGCCGGTGTCAACTGTTCAGGGATGATAAGAATTTCACTAGATCCTCAACAATTTGTTGTGTATTATTTTTACTTTGAATTATTTCAGTGAAATTTAAATATTATAATCTTAAATTATAAAACAATACTCGATCTTTTGTTTTATTTTCTTGTCGTTGTCAAAATACATTACAATAAGAAAAAGGTTTTGTGTTGTACCATGTGAAATAATATAAGCTATTTACTTGTGTAGTGTCATTCATTAATTAACGCCACTAAGGAATGTTAGGTGTGTAGAGGTAGTTCGTAGGAAATTCTTGTTTTAAGTTTCATACTAGTTGACACTCGTCAGAATGGCATGCTTGGAATCTTCAGGGGACTGTTTCTCTTTGTATGATTCGAACACACGTCATTTAGTTTCACAGCCTGAGATTTTACCACTGAGTTATTCGAGGTGTGGTTGGCTTCCTGTAGGACTGAGATATTTACTTTTATTTATCATTGTGTAGTAACCAATGTCATGTTTATTTAGTCCTTTAGCTCTGGTTGACTTCTATCGATCGAATTTCAACATGACCACAAGTTTTAGGGTTTCTTTCCGAATACTTTCAAACACTCAAATTCAAAATATAACGCACTTAAACTGGTCATCACATTATAATCTGTTTAATAGAATTTGATCAACACTAAAAACTAGATAAACAAGATTTATTAATTGAACACTGAGAAGACAGAGTTGATCTGGAAAATATGACCTTGGTTACTACTCGGTGATTGATCAATGTAACTCCTAAGAAATCTCTTCCAGAACAGAATAGTTGTTTAATGCTTGCTTATATTTAGTAGTTCTACAGTTGATATTAATTCATAATAAAATTCACCTTTAAACTATATGAACTCTTTACAACACATCTGTAACAATTACCTTATTCATGTTTAAATCCACGAATTCTACAAAAATTTTCAAATCAGGTATTGTAATGAAGTCCATAATTTTTGAAATAATCAATTGATATGTTGTTTCATCTATTAAATATGATAATTTAGTTTAAGAAAATGATAAAATGTACTAATGAACTCAGTTATTCGCTCTTGATGATGAATATGACAAAAGTTATCAAAAAACCAAGCTAATAAAGAAATATATATATGAAATTATATATTTAGATTATTCAATTTAACATTAGATATGATTATAAATGTGGTTTCTCTAGGAATTGGTTCCCAGATATCTTATATTTTTATTTCTAATATCTTACGATTTCTGTTCGTCGAAAGAAATGTACAAGCTATAAAAAGGATATGGAGTCTGAATAATCTCAAAATTCACTTCGTTTAATTGAATAATATTAGTAATTCAATAATAGACTGAGTTTCATATAAAGTTGAATCATTAAATATTCGTCTGATCGTTGTACCGAGATAGGAAACTTCAAACATAAACTAATTCAAGTTGACCAATAAGACAAGTTAGATAGTTGATACTAATTTTTTTTTATTTCAAAAAATGAATATTTGAGTGAACAGTAGCTTTCAAAATGCATCATCAGGTTCTACAGTTGTAAGTCCATAATTATATTTTACAAAGGCCAAAATAACGAATGTATTAGTGAAATTGACAATGTTATATGTTACAAATGGTCAGGTAATTCGTAGTAGAAGACATTGAAAATAATAAATTGTGACTCAGTAAAAAACCCCTATGTCTGGAACTGGACTTTAAGGGGAACACAGCGGGTGATACTTTAACATGACTCAAAAGGTCTGTTGAAAGGACGTTTCACGCTGCCAAGCTACATATAATTTTCTCAACTAAACCAGTACTTACACAACAAATCAAGGATAGGTTGCCGATGATGGGCTCCTTCATGTGTGTATACCAACTCAACTCCTCCTATGAAGCTAGCTATATAGGCCGTACTCAGAGGGCTTTCTTCTTGAGTGTTTGTGAACATGTACCAGCATGGTTGGGAAAAGGAGTTGCTAAATCGACCGACAGCACTATTCTGTTTCATTTGGTAGATAATGAAAATTGTATCAAAGTGGAGGAAGCTTTCTCTGTTTTGGATCAAGTTCCAAAAAACTTATTTCAAGGAGCAAGATTACGGCTACTCTACATAACCGAAGCCATCTGGATCAATTCTAGCAAACCAAACTTACGTATCCAGCCTCTATGTTTATCTTAGCCTACGACTAGATCACCGGACACCTAAACTGAATATTATAAACCTCTTACCTCCTCACTTTTTTCGAAGTACATATGTCGTAACAGATGCAAACGTTCACCATTTTTAACATATAACAAATTCATCAATACATGCGTTATTTTGGTCTTTGTAAAATATCATAGTAATGGACTTATAACTGTAAAGCCCGATGATGCAGTTTGAAAAAAATTGTTCGCTCAAATATTCTTCATTTTTTGAATATTTCATTTCAATAAATATTAGAGTAGTAGTATACTTGATAGGTGGCTAATAGTGTAGTCAATGACTGACGCTTTGTCTCATTTAAGACTCGTCAGTTAGATGTATCTGCATTCCAGTGTCTACACTCTCACTAGGGCTCAAACATAGTACCTTTATCTTCGATACCTCACCCGCCTGAGATATCGAGTCTAGATGACTTAACTTATTCAATAAGTATAAGAGTATTACCATGGATTTGTAATCTGTAGTTGTCGATAGTTATGCGAATGATCAATTTCTATTTCCATAGGGGAATATTGCCTGAATTATAACTTCCTCCTGTTCCCAACCCTCTAAGTGTATAATTATACATGTTATGATTTTATGAGTTTAGTTCTATAGTTTATAAATGATAATTTTAATAAACTGAATGGTTTTTTGATTCATTTCTTCATTGTTTGTTTCAATCTTCCATTGATGTTTAGGATTGTAATCGATCAGTGTTTTATTGGTTTTCGAATGTCCACCTGTATGGTAAACTGTTGTACTGATCAAAAAGACAGTTATTGGACCATGGTTTTTGTTAACAATCACTCTTATAAATTCTTTGAGAAGGTATGACATAGGAATTTCGGATTTTTTACGCAGCTGATTCAGCCATTCGAACGGCACGTTAAATATCGCAACCTATCTGTATAATTTGTCACACAATACCGTTTGGGCTGCAAGCGAACGCTACAAGTAAACAAAGTATTCGCTACTTCTAGGTACATATAACGTTACGATAGGTTAGCTAACTGGCTATTAAATGGTCAAAATCCAAATTGTAAGCTGTATCTACCGTTTACTCATACGTCACAGATACAAAAAGCAATCCATATAAATGACAGTTGTTCATATGACAACTTTTTTTTCTGAAAAAGGATATCTCATAGATCATACCATTCTACAGGCGGAAAATAAAAGTTCATTAAAAATCTGGCCAACTAATGAATGGCGCTTTCCCAAATAACTTTTACTTTTGGAGTAAAGCTTAAGCTATTTCCTACAATGACTTATGCTTGATTGTCAAAAACCGATATCTATCAATCCAATGGTCTACCTAAATTTCTTATATCTAAAGTTTCATTAAGTTATTTGTCTAAGTTATAATTCTAAACCTCATCTTTACGTTCTCAGATGATTGATCTCAATAGTACTTGGACTTTCTGAGTCAAGTAGCTGAGAGAACCATATAACTAGAAGTCTAACTTACGGATTGTAAGCTCCTCGACTAAGTGATCTAATTGCGTAACACTTCCCACCAGACCCGGTCCTGAATTCAGATTCGGGAGCTAGCTGTAGGTACACACTGCTAAAGAATTTCAAACTAGTACAAAAAACTTATTCAGTACTCCCTGATTCTTATTAGTATGTGTTTAGATGTCAGTACGTTATGAGAAATAACTTCAGATCGCACAATCTTCATAAGTTATCTGATCTTCTAAAACCTATTTATTCTTTCCTTTCAACACTACATTCACTCCTTGTTAGAACCTTCTTGGGATTAATTTGTCAATGAAAACATAACGTCAAATCTAAAGATCTAAAACTTTGTTAATTATTAAGACTCATTAATCAAGTGACATTTTCATACAATCAAAATTATTACAGACAAATATCCAATATATAGTAAAATTGGCACTTGTCATAGGACATAATAAGCTGGAAGCAAAGTGAATTATTGGCTTAGTACCACCCACTAACTAATATGGTGCTCATATTGCTGTTTATCTGGTATCTAAAATAAATTCACAATACATTATATGTAAATAACTTTATACATAAGTTCTGAGAGTTCGCTGTTTATCCTTGTTTCAACCGTCGCCCCTTGACACAATACCACCTTGTATAGCAGAAATGTGACAGAATTACGTGGACATATCACTATACCGTATAGTGTGATGTATAACTTTTTCGAACATTAGGGATGTAAAATCTAAGCTGACTGCTTTTTCGGCGGAAAACAATATGCGAACAAATATCAGTCATGTACTTGTTAAAAATAATGATAGTCGAGAATTTCTGCTTGAGTTACATGTTACTTTAAGATATTCAATTTTATGATAAATATCAGCCAGAGCAAATCTAGTTATCCGGATATAAATTAAAAATTCACAAGATTAAACTAGTGCAGGATTTTTTCGAAAGTAGATTGACAATTATTTCAGTTATCAAATAATCTATAGAAAATAAGTCGTACATCATTTTTACATTTCATGTTAGTCTATTTCTCTAATGAGCGCTTTTACTCAAGGACTAACTTGTTAATATTTATCTTCTTTAAAAGAATGTAATCATACCAAGTAGAACTGATCCCTTAATGGTTGTATGACGTTTTCGTGACAAAAACAACTGCTCCAGAAAACAATTAGACTTTAATTATGCCTCGAACTACACAGGATTACGGTGAGCAATATCATATTTTATACGCAGATGCTAGAGATGAAAATTTGGCCGCTTGAAACAAATTACTCCAGTATCATAAAGTTGGAAGCATCTAACATGCTAATTAATAAATCACGTTCTTAAAACTACCAAATCGTAGTTTAATTACTGTGATGATTTGACTGGAAATCAGATGAAATAAACTAGACTATACTTGTGTATACACACATTTGAAAAAAAAACCCAGAGAAACAATAGAAAAAAAACACATGTATGTAAATATTTATATATACTAAAACCATCATAAATGATGTGATATAACATTATCAAATACAAACAATGGCGGCAAACATCATGTTCACCCTGCAAATACACGATTCAATGTTAGATGAATTTAAATGAACAACAAATAAGAGAGAAGAAACAACATCGTCAAACAAATTTGCAAGAATATTGCATATATAAGAAAGAATAATATTAATAACAAAACTCAGTATTGTCACTATTATTCGCTTATCAGTACTAGTGAGCCATCTTACCAAAAGAAGAAGTACACGATATGTATGTATAAGGTTGGTTTCACAGCCCTGTATGTGTGTATGTCTTCAGTAAATTTATATTAGAGAAAAAAAACAAAGGCAGAAAAATTTTAGAGTACATCACATCATAAAGATTTTTTTTCTCCTCTCCACGTTGAGGAACACAGCCACCGAAATAAAGATTTCTGAATCCCACTATTATGATGATTAAGAGAATTAGGAAAACAAATATCTATCAAAAATGAACGTAAAATGAACATTGTAGCCGCACGCATACAAGCGTTACACACACACACACACACACACTAAGTATTTGTACTATAATGATAATTATTCCATGAATTGATATGTATCGTAGTACAAATTATCGACAGAAGTAAAAAGTGAACAAGAAAACAAAACAGAAAAAATACCATTAATTGTGAAAAAACAAGTCTTCAAGTTATGTTAAAAATGAGAAAATACTCATCAAAACTAATAATATATAGCAAAAAAAAACAAATAAGCACAATAACAGTGTAATGTATACGTGATATGCATGTGTTACATGAGATGAATGGACGGATATATATATATATATATATATATATATATATATATATATATATAATATATAATATATATATATAGATATATATTGATATGTGGTTACACCAATCGGAATTTCTTGATTAAAAAAAGACGTAAAGAATAGGAGGCAATCACAGCCAGAGTTCGTCAACAGGATTGTCACATAATCCTACTAAGTTAATACTTTCTTTTTATAAAAGATATATAATTTGATATGTCAACGTTAATAGTTGGTAGTGATAGTGTTCGTTAATAAAATGACGTGATATGTAATTAAATGTAGTCAAATAATTGAAAAACAAACAGATACAGAAAACATTCACAATGATGAAAGATCAAATGCAACCGGTCATTTCTTTCATTTTCTTTTTCTAATTTTCAAACTAATCTCTAGCACAGATAGACATATACATTACATGTAATTATTACTGTTATTTATTGTATAAGAGAAACACACACAGAGGTTAATAATGGTCGTCATATCATTAGCAAAAACACAAATAAAATTATGTCTTGTTGTTGTTGCTATTATTATTATTATTACAAAGGGGATGGGAAAGATTAAAAAAACATTGTCTAGTAGGTCCATTAGTACATTCAATAAGTGTAACTTAGAATATATTTCATACAAAGAGATAATTTCATCACTTAAAAATTCGATTAGATCATTTCAAAATAATAGAAGAGAACGAAACTGCACCATACATAAACTGACTATTATTAGTATTATCATCACTATAATTAGTAGTAGTTGTAGTAGTAGTAGTAGTAGTATCATGCTAATTCTGTTGAGCCACATAAACACCAAACTGAATAAAACACTGATGATTCGAAAAAGCCAGATGACCCAATAACATGTTTTTTTTAATTGTTCGTTTGCTACTAAATGCACTAAGAAATGCTGCCCATGTATACACGTAGCGTTAGTAATCAGGAAGTTATGGTTCATATATGTGATGTTGATTAAACTTGGGAATTGAATAAGAGAATAGTGATGATGACGGTGACGATGATGATGATAGTAATAATAATAATGATAATTGTAGTAGTATTAATAGTAGCAATAACAATAATAATACCATGGTTTAAATTAATGGAAGCGTATAATTAGTGTTCAGTGTTTTGTTAAACAGTATAATTTCACATCTAATAATACAAACTATTTAAGTACACAGTTAGTTACCACTTTGGTGTTTCTTCATATGTAAAGTAAGGTGATCACTGCGTGCAAAAGCTCGATGACATGTTCTACACTGAAATGGTCGATCACCAGTATGTTTTCTATAATGACGTGTTAATTCATCTGATCGGGCGAATCTCCAAGCACAACCAGGCCAATCACATGGAAAAGGTTTTTCTCCAGTGTGTACACGCATATGAGCTTTAAGATGTGAACTTTTAGAATATGCTTTTGCACATGTGCTAAAAGGACAAGTATGAATTAAAGCTATTGACTTTTTAGTTCTACCGGTGGAATTACTTCCAGTTCCTTTAGTTGAAGTATCACCCTTAGTTTTATTGGTACGTGTCCGACGCATAGGTATTAACGGAACTTCCCCAGGTCCACCTATGTTACATCCAAGAATATCCTGATGAGATTCAATTCCTAATTCTATAGCTGAACTTTTATTTCTACCGATATTATTAATGTGGGTAGAAACTAATGAAGAGTTCCGGTAAACAGGATTATCACATGTGGTATTTAGTGGTCCAAATCCAAGATTTTGAGTGGGTGATACAGCTCTTGGTGCCAGTACTCGAAAAGTTGTGTTCACTGGAAGATTTGTATCATCAATTTTATACATATTCATATAATAACTTGCGTTTTGTGTTGCACTGCGGTAATCTTGCATATTATTGACAGCATGTACTGTACTATTATCATTTATGGTATTTATAACGGAACAAGTTGGAGGCATAGGATGAAGTTGAGAATGATCAACTCGATTGTTTTGTGGTAGATAAACAGCTGCGATATTGTTTTCAGTCATAATATTACCATTGACAGCGTTAGTAAGATTTGCAACATTGGGATAAAACCGTAAAGAAGATTGCTCTTGATTTTGTAAACTTGACTGACAATTTTGGTATGGATCTACTGGTGGCATATCTGTTGTTGGAATAACCGAAGGCATATAAGCAAGAGAAGAGGAAGAATGCTGAGATTGCAATTCCCCAGTTCTTGAATCATTTGTAGTTTGTATATAATGCCCTGTATCTAGTACCGCACTACAATTTGAATTATAGTTACAATTATTCGGTACATTTGTAGTCCAGTTATATGAATTATTTTGATTGATTTCTGAACAATGTTTATATTCAGAATTTTCAGGAAAAATAGGCTCTTGTTTTATTTCGATTGGTGAATTATTTGAACCAAGGTCATAATAATACTTTGTATTTGAATTTCTAAAAGAATTAGAATTCTGTGAACAGATTACATCTGAATAAACAGGTCGTAGTTGAGATACTGGCGATTTAGCGAAAGAATAATTAACATTCATAACAGAATTAGAATAAGTGCAATTATATAAATTATTAGATACATTATTTGCTTTTTGTGTAGCGCTATTCTCAAGGATAAAATCTAAATCGAGTAAACTTTCATATTCATTACTTGAAGTACTACTGCTACATTGTTCCGTACGAAAACTACTACCAACAGATGAACAATGTTCTGAAGTTGTAGGTGATGTTAAACCTGAGAGATTGCACATGTACGTTCCTCGTGACTAAAAATAAAATAAAATGCTTTTTTTTATTAGATATAAATTGATATGTAGTATCTAGAAAGATGATCCATGGACTTGTATAATTAATAGGATACTATAGAAAATTACATTAGAGGATTGATTAAATACAAATAAATACGCTCCACTGAATACTTAACATCTAGTCAAAATTCTAAAATATCTTGGCTCCTGTTTCCCCTCAAGAATTTCATTTGATGAATACGCTAAAATAGATTTGTTAGTGATTCATTTTGTATGTCATATAATATGTCGATTAAACTCAGTGATATCCTTGCAATCAATAAAAGTTTACAAAAAAAAACGCTGATAATAATTCCAAGGTTATAAAAATGTAGAATTTATATTCAAATCAATTCTCAATACAGAGAAAAAAAGAAAAGAAAAGAGAAATATGTAACTGTGATTACCAATAATCTAGGAATAAAAATCATTTTTTGAAAAATCTGTTGTATGAAAAGTTAATGCTATAGGGGGATTGAGCATTTATGATTTAAATCTACTGTACTGTTATGGAGATAATCCATTTAGTTGGTGAAAATTGTTTTTTTTTTCGTATCATTGTTACTCAACTGAGTATTAAAATACGAGAAGTTTAGGATAACTCTGAAAAAATTTTCAAAGTAAAAAAGAAAATACATCAGTATGACTTTTTATTTTTCAAGAGGCTAAAATTGAAAATTATCAATTGCTGAATTTCTTACAGTAACGTATTAAATTATTTTGTTATTTATTTATTTATTTGAACATCAAACACACGCTCCACACAATAACAATGAGGTCAGTAGTAGTTATCATTAGTTTGTGTGAGACTGTAATACTGCCCAGGGCTGAAACCAAAGGATGTAGGTGTTATAATTTAAAGTAAACTTATCATTTAATGTTTAAATCATTATCCAAATGATTTTACTCAAAAGATTATTGGATTCTTTTTTAAAAAAAATTGGCCTATAGCTTTCATGTAAATACACCCTTGTTATATTATGCTGATGTGTCATCAAAATAACTTCTAAGTAAACTCCTTCATGTAAGTCATTTAAGCCTATTTCGTGATTATGTTTTTAAATCTCACAAATTATAGGCAGCTAACTAGAACCAAACGAAATAAAATGAATTCGAGTTATTATGCTAGAATGTTTTGTTCTTGCTCTCTTCAAAAAGCTCCTCATATAAGAGATTTGACTGATTTTAAAAATTATGCATAACTATTTTCAGCAGCCATCTATCCCGAGTGTAAAGTAGTTGTTTAGCACTTAAACCATTAGACTGTAAATTTGTAACTCGTTCCTTCCTGTTAGTTATTTATTAACGTTACACATCATATAAAGAATACTTTATATTTTATTTCATCATTACGATGTATAGCCAAACTAAACAAAACTGATTAACAATTAACCAAACACCTGTAACAGGTCTTGGAAAGCTTATATAAAAATCTCAAATATTGTGAACATATCAAGTGAAGTTGAAAAAGAACATGTCTAGTACCTGAAAGCAGTTGAAATTTATGCGTAATCAAATCTTGCTATCAAGGAAATCTATGTCAACTTTCAAAACAACACCTACAGTGACTGTGGAAGTTGATATTGTTGAGATAGAGAGAAGTGAAGAATGAAAAAACTTAAGTAAAAAGTCAATATTCAATACAACATATAATCACATGTTACCTTGACGTATATTTCAAGATAAGAATCTTCAAAAACCACTTTCTTTATTTTAAAAAATCAATAACTTATTCCCTTTATAGTAAACGATACGATTAATGGGGGGGAGCGAATTCAATAAATCAACAATTCAGTTAACTGATGCATCTCTCAAAATAACATAATATAAAGTATTCCGTGAATATCCATTGCAATTCTAACAATATATCAATACAATCCATAATGCTTTTCACAACCATATATTAAATGGTTGAATTCATGAATCGATCTAAGCTAGACCACCACTGAAAATCTGGAAACACTGGATGGCCGTTTCGTCCCAGTACGAGACTCCTCAGCAGTGTGCATCCACGATCCCGCATACGGGACTTAGACCCAAAACTGTCGGTATCGCGCGCAAAAGCCTAACCTCTAGAACACTGGCCCGGCATCCAACGGTGTTAATGTCTAATTTCAATCAATTCATAACCTTGAGCAACCCTTCATCAATTGTGGTGGATAACTGTCTCCAGCCGTCACGGAATGGACTCCACTGGTCACGGCTTCTCACTCGAATTCCAGACGATTCATTTTGAAGCTAGTCACTAGTGAGCATATGATAGTTGTGAATATTTTTAATACCCTAATATGGACACCATATATATATTATCTAAAAGCTTTTAATCACAGATTGTTTTGTTCTTTGATTGTTACTTTATGTCGTTGAAAGAAAACAACATTTGATGATGACAATATTCTGTCAATATAGACAAGAAATCAAATAGTAACATTAATCAAATGGGCTCAGTGAACGTATATGTAGTTCAATCAATTAAAAGAGTTGTTATTTAAACTGTCATTTACAATAATAATTGTAATAAAGACATATTTATCAACCAAAATATTAGCACGCTTAACATAATGAAATCATTTCTATCATTACATTCAAATCAGTTTTAAATATACAACTTAGTGAAACATGAAATCAAATAAAAGTAACTACATAATTAACGATGACTGAATTTCAGTATGATTGAACATAGTAACTGATATACTATTTAATCAAATAGTCGTTATTTCATTATCATAAATTGATGGTGAAGACCAGAGAAAAACTTTAGATGATCACAAAACATTGTTCAATCTACCCATTTTTCATTGTTAGTGAACTTAAATTAATAGCGTATTCAAAGAAAAACAATCATCAAGTGAATTAGGTCTTCAAACTGCCTATTACAAAAATATACGATCTCCTAGCAATTGATCAATATAATATTTAACAAATACAACTTAGTCAAAACACCAAACAAAATGTTCACTGCACCAAATATATACCAACAAACAACTTAATTTTCATTACTTAGATAATAGTCATATTACAAATGTTGATAACAATTAAGATTTTAGTTTGATAAATACTAAATACAATCAGTAAATAAAAATGGAACCAACTTGAAAAACTCCAATGATGAATTTTTAGTTACAAGTAGATTCAACAAACTGTTTTTATTAATAAGTCCTTTGCAATTAACCACATATTAAGCAATATTGTCGAAATTCGATTTTATCCGAATGACAATAAAAAATAAAAAATTCCTGGATTTACATTAACAGTTTCAATAAATGAAACAAACACTAGTCCATAAGTTCAGTAAGGTCAATATTACTAAAAAGAACTGGAACTATAATACATAATCCTAATAGGTTGAAAAATAAGTTTAGTAATCAGTTCTAGAATATAGTCAAAGTGAAAACAGTTTAATAAAGTCTTTAGTGGTATTAAAAATGTAAAACAGTAACATGATATCTATTCGTTCACTAGAACTTTACAAATACAATTTATGAGATAATGTGATCGAGAATACTATCACAGTAAATAAATACATATCTCCACAACTTGAGAATTTGAATTCTGTAAAGTACATGGTGTTTTCCGCCTATTATAGTTCAAACTTTAAATTATGTTACATAAATCAAGTATTTCACACACTTCCGTAGTATATATGAAATGATGGGATGGATAGGAGTTAGCAGAATTCCAAATCTTGATAAATTATCTGCTATCTAAGTAACCCGATCATAATATATTGGTCTAATGTTTTCTTATTAAATGACAGCTTTAACGAACATCAACTGAGCAGTGGCTCTCTTTGAAATCTATTCGTTTGTAAGTTGATTTCGTGAAAAAAATTACCAGTTCAGACATTTCAGAAAGTCAATCAGTCATACATGCTGTCATTATAGAAGTCGACTCAATACCACTGAGCTAACACAATAAAATCATTGGAATAAAGGAAATTTCGATATGAGTCAGCAATATTTCCACCATAAGATATTAATAATTAACCCTTGTTTTACATATTTATAGTAAATGAAATTCAATTGAGAATTGATATGACTTAATATCTTTTAACAGTTGAAATATATAAAATTCAACTGTGGAATTTAGAAATCATAAGAATCATAGTCTATGATAATTATGTGAAGTGTTTTAGTTGTATACATGAAAATTCTTTTAACAGAAGATAACAGAAACCAGTTACATATAACAATAGTTTATAAATTCAAAACTTCATTGTAACACACTATCAGCTTGGGGATAGTGCAAATCAGTGACTTTAGATGTTATCAGAAAAGTTGTTTAGAAGGAAATCAATGGCTATCCTGATGTAATTTTTACTTACTCTCTTCACAAAAGTGAAAATAATTCATAAAAATGAAAGGCTTTTCCCTTTTTGTATTTTTTATTCCGAACTGTCTTCCTATTATAAACTTTTCTCGTTCGTTTATTTTATTATCTTCTTATTCATCTATTTATTTTGAATATACTACGCCTCGTTCAATCATCTCAATATCTCAGGGTTGTATTGTGTGTTACATATTTACTTTGCTGGTCATTTGTACCAATATCAGTCAGTAACAACGTAGAACTTCGTACGTACGTACATCAATTCGAGTTGCCACACCACATTAGCACAGAGATGCAGTTGTCGATTCAAATCCCGTGTGTTCAAATAAATACATGAATATCAGTACAAGAAAACAAGCGTAAATTCAATACAAAAACCTATTTGGACTCATTAAAAGGAAAAACTTCACACTAATATCAATAAAACTTCAGTTCAGAATGAATATCTACTTTTAAAAAAAGTAGAAACGGATTATGAATCATTTTACTTCTCTGATACATGGTTCTGATTATTAACTGCTCAAATATTTTCTTACACCATTATGTAAATCAAAAATTTAATTACCTTAGAGATTATAACATTCATAGATGTTAATGGAAATCAATTTATTTTTCTTCAAACATTTCCTTTCGGTTTAATGTTGCAGATAGTTCATTAGAATTTAGAACGTGTATACTGTAAATTTAAGTTTATTCATTGTGTGAAACTATATAGTTCATTCTAATTCTTCATACAAAATCATAAACTTCAACTTTCAGAGTATAAATTGTCCTTGTAAAAATAGAAGCATAAATCTAATTTGATAAATGTATGTATAAACTTGGTATACTTCATATGAACGCATATGATGTCTCTGTGATCGGATTGAAGTCCCACAATGTTTAGATAATTTGCATCTAGTTAATTCTAATCTGAGTAGTTTTGTACTGTAAGAAAAATTTCACACTCTCACTTCATCGAAGCACTAACTTATTCAACCTGAAAGATGACTTAATACAATGTGAATACTGTATAAAAATGACAAAAAATGTTGAAAAATATATTTATTGTAAATTATTTTCTAAATCTCTGTATTTTGTATTTGACAGTCGATTAGTTTCCTTAAGGGATGATGTATAATGTTGTAAAAAATTTCAGTTCACATCACTCTACTCAGTAACAGATCACTGACTTTGTAATCTTTAGATTTTTATCTAGGTAGTGGTTTATTCTTAGCTTTTTAATCTCTAAAACCATATATATATATATATATATATATATATATATATATATATATAAGGGAGAAATAAATGTATATTAGTAGAATAAATAATGTTTTCCCAACAGTTTATTGAATTTTTATTGATTGTTTACCTGACAGTTTGTATATCTACCAATTTTAATACAAAATTAATATAAATTGTTTCTAACACAACAAAGTAAATAGAACGAAGAAATCTTTTAATATTTTGAAAGTAACATTGGGAGCTGAGTGAATTACACTCCAAATTAGTTCCATATACCTAAAATGAGCGTAAGAACAGCTACAACACTTCAAAACATCAACATTTTAATCTCATTGAAATCAAAAAAGTGAGTTAAATAAAGTTTAGACTCTGATGAACCAAAGATACATATCAATAATATAAGTCGTTTTCAATATTGAGTGGAGAGATTTTCAGTGCCTTTTTAACTACTAATTCATTAAACAGATACATAGCCTTACTGTGATAGACAAACTGAATCTAAAACGTATACTATTTATCAAGAGACAATGTGATCAGTTGGATTGTCAATCAACCTCCTTCAATTATTACAAAGTATAACATCCTGCTTTCGTCAACACACAAATGTCATTCGGTTGACATTCAGAGTGGCTGATGTCAAACAAATGCTAGTTATTCAAATGAAAAATAAAATAACAATTGCTAGTAGTCTTCTGAAGCCATTTACACTGATTACTTAGACTTTATCAAAGTATTTCAAATATTGAAAATCCGTTTTTGCTATGTTTTGAAAAGCATTGAAAGACTCAGACTTATAAAACAGTAACTTAGCGAGGTTTTAAGTAGAGTTATCCAATACACAAAGCAATGGTACAATGAGTCGGGTAAATAAAAGTGATCTTGAAACTGTGTATTAATGGTTGAGTCATTTCCTTTAGGATATAATTAAGATCTCACAAATCAGTGGCATAAAAACAACGAAATTTGCAAAAACAAATATACTATTAATGCTTTTTTCTCTTCGTACACTCGATTTTTTGGTATTCGGAAATGTGTAATGCAACGGTCAACAATGATTATACAAGTGAGTACCAGTAATCTTAAAGGTGAATTTTATTCGTTCGTTCAATTACAAGAAAGATTTTAAAGGAAATTTCCGAATAGATTGATGGATATTTTACTAAGTCGTCGTAAGTCACACCGGAGGTAAGTGTTTACAATTTAAAAGGTTCTCTTCTTATCAGTTTGCAGCTGAAAGCGCTCAAAATCATTTAGTTCGACTCTATTAGTCTTGAAGATTAATCTAAACTAAATTTCCATTAGATGTATGTATACTACGGCTATTATCGTTCAGTTCTAAATGATCGAAATCAAGTAAGACGTGCATAATTCTTTGTACCTAACTTTGATCAGACCGACAAAACAGTTTTTAATAGAAAAAAGTTTCATAGAACCAGACTGTAGTATGAACCAAAAACTTTTTGGACAATTAAAATACATTCAGAGATTATGTACACTTTTCTGTGGATGATTAAATAGAGCATTCACGAATCACACAATGATTTAAACGAGGAGGAGAAGTTTGCTACAGTTCATAATAATTCCTAATCCAACAGTTAAATATGACTTCATCCGTTCACTTTACTTTGTAAAATATTTTGCACTGAACAACTCATGTATTAATGCACCTTGAAGATACAGTTTGGTAAAAACTTTAATAGTTAAGAACGTGAAAAGACGAGATTCACATATATAATTATCGATTGGAAATATTAGCGTGAAAAAATCCATTGAGACCAAAATCCTTGGAGATTGATAACAAACAATTATAGAGATAGAACCTTAAATGTACGAGGACTGTTCTTTAAGGATTGAGAAACATTACAGAGAAATATATAGGTAACAGTTCCAAGAGAGGGAACAAAATGAATAACAAACCAAGCTTTGTAACCACGTTTAGTCATAAGAGAAAGATCGTAACATGAATTAACACACACCATAGTAAGATATATAAATGTACAAATCGATTTTCACTCTAACCTCTCGAAAAAAATTAGTAGCTGACCTCTAATACAGTAGGGTCTCACTTACGAGTTAATTACCGCTTCTAAGCAGTAATCGGTTTCCAGTATGAAGCATCTCTAATTACAGGATATTCGTAATCTTAAGCAATTATTACTTGTTGGATATTCCGCTGCCTCAATATCCGTACATGGGTAATTCTGTCGTAACCAATATAAATGATGTTGTATCACAATATATAGTATCATTAAAAACAAAACTGAGTCGAAAAACAAGAACTAAGCCATACTCTGAGTTTTGAAACTCAGCACTCAAGTAACTAATGCATAAAAATGCAAGCTAGTTGGCTACAGTATACCATGGACTAATAAACCATTATGTGGAACCATTTTTTTATGGTTATATCACAATCAACTGTTTTTCGAAGGATGAAATACTGGTTGTCACATTTTTAAGAAACCACTGGGAAGCCTGATCCAGCATGAATATGAGTAACCTTAGATCTCTCAAGTAACACAAAGAAATTAGAAGTGAATTGTTAGTAATGTGATCGGTAAGTTGTAAATCATTATGTGAAAAACAAAAGAAAGGGTTAAACTAACTAGAAAACCCTTCGGATATTTCCGATACAAAACGCTAACTGTAAACCAACTAACAGCTAAACGAAAAAACCAAATTATTTGGAATTAACTTACCTTATAATCATAAATTTCTTCACGTTTTAGTGGACTAGAATGCATATCATAAAACCCTTCATAACCCATTGCCATCATTTCAGTCATGTTCGTTTGATATAGATTCAACGTGAAAAAGTCAGGAATTATAAAGTACAACTCCAAATATAATTACACGCTGGCTCAGGAACGACTACATTAGAGGACGAAGTGCTCACCTCAAATAGCTCCGAACTGATTCAGAAATTGCTATTTGTCTCATACGATGGCTTATTGAACTCAGAGAATGTTTTTGATTGGCTAGGAATTTAGCCTTGATAACAAGATAGACCTGTCCCAGTGGCCTTGTGTCCGATTAACCAAACAGCTGTAAAAATATTATGGACTAAATGATATATCGCTGTCTACATAGTAGTCAGAGCGTACGATACACACACATGAGCAAGAGCATTTAGAAAAATTTTAGTTGAAAATGAATTCACGTGGGACATATTTCAGTCGACTAATCATCCCTAAGACGACTATTACCTGTCTTATTCATGCCTTAGAAATAACAGTAATCCCTCTCCTCTAAATTTTAAAATGACTCACCCTAAAAAAATGACAGTTTAGGCATTAAAAAGGGAAAGTAATAAAGTCTACGGCGAGATTATTAGAGAAAATGTGAGTCATTTCCACTCAATTAAAATTACTATAGGCTATGGTTAGTTGACTAAAATTTATATCAAGTGGTCATATTCTATTATATCCATATATACTTTTTAATTATTTTAGTCCCATCTGTAAATACAAGTTAAAAATTGAGCAATAAATCTACTTAACTTTATTTATGAGTTAGGCTAACTTACTTTACAATTAATGGTATGATTTAATTAACTAAATTTAATATTAAGTTTTTACACATGCTTGACATTGATGGCCTTTGGAGTTTCTTAACTGGCTGTTAGACAGTTTCTACTTTTCATTACGGTCATTAAACACATTGCGATACACATTGAGATATTGTTGTGTGTTTTTTTGACGAGTGATTTACTTTCCCTGTTTGGTATATAGAACTAGGGTAATTAGCCAATTAATCATAAAGTTGACTAATTTAGCTTAGTAGTCATTTGGACGTTTTTATTACTACTTCCAAATTATCAGTAAAAGTTTGACGGTCTTAATATTGATATTTTCCAGTTTCATTTCCTTAAATATCTTACATAAATAGATGGAATAGCTCACAATAATGGAATAAATATATCCACCAAATCATAATTGAGTTACATAATCAATCTTTAATTTCGTTCATTTTGTATCACTTATAACTACAATAACAAATCTTTTTCTAATCTTCCATTTTAAGAAACCAGATTAATTATTGGTAGATGATGATGTTGCTTAATCTTCCCAAATATACACTGATTAACTGTAATAAAAAAGACTTCTTCAAATTTCTCAAAACCATAAAATGCCATATTATTCGACTGCTGCTAAACTCAGTAATAACACACCTATAAAACTGATCCCCTTCTTTAGAAAATATTCGAAATATCAAGTAGATGACATATTAGTTAATCAAGGAAAGTGAAAAAATACGGTTGATAACATTTTTAGAGTGATTCAGTTAGATTATTAAATGATTTACTACTTATTTATTTAATTAGTAGTAATGCGCTTGTATGAAATCTTGGAGAAACCATATTTACACACGTTTGGAGTTACATAAACAAAGAGATAAGGTTGTCGGTAGTTCTTTGTTAAATTTAGGTTGTTATGTTAGAAATTCATGCCAATATACGGTAATGAGTCTTAATGTACTTGATATTTTTAAATAAAACACAAAATGTTTGTAAATCATGAACTCCGTCTTACCTTCTTTCAGTAACTTAATACTGAATAAATAAGTGTAGCTTAAAAACTAACTCCAAATATTTAATACTATCGGTAAATAGGAATTCTTCATCCACAATACTTTTTTCGGTGAACTTTAGTTTATTTTTTAGGTGATAATCATTTATAGATGACGCTTAAGTGGTTGGAAGCAGTCGTTAAGATACTCTTGGATTTAGGTTTCGTGTTAGTTGGCACTCCTCGCCATGGCGTATTTGTAGTCTTCAGGGAATTGATGCTACTTGTGTTACTATTCAGTTTCATAGTTTGAGATATTAGCACTAGCTATTCGAGTTGCAACTGACCTCTCATCGACTAAGATATTTATAAGAATCGATCACTGAGTTATAACAAATGTCATATTCGTCTAGTCCTTTAATGCTGATCGAATTCTATCTTCCAGGTTTCAATGTTGACATCTGACATCTCAACTTAATGCACACAGTTTTAAATCGCTTAGACTACCGGCTGCATTACAACTTAATCAATAGAGTCCGATCAACACTAAGAAATAAACAAACGTGACATTGGTTACTACCCTACGACCAATCAACTATAAATGTAAATACGACATATCCATGAATCTGCGCCTAAAATTAACACTTCTATTAAGTACGGTAGTAAGAGGTGGAAAACGGGAAAATGTCTACGACTTGTATTACCATTAAAAGTGATATATTTAGACGAAAATAACAAGAATTGGACAGCTATTAGATGACTAATTCACCTATTATGGTCTAAATTCCGAGTGACCATATAACTGGCCAGTCAACATTTATATTTCATTTCCCCCCATATGTATATTTGGCTGTAGCCCTTTTAGAGTTACTGCCAACCCACTTCTGACAGCCACAGCAGTAATTAATTTAGGTACATCGAATGCCCGGACAATGTGGGAGACCAGAAGGACCTGTTAAATGGCTGCGTAAATGAGGAGATACAACACGGCTGTTCTCGGAATGAGTGAAACCCATTGGTCCCATACTGGACAGAAAAGATGAGCTTCTAGCGAGGTATCGCTAGACATTGGTCATAAAGGAGAAAATGCTTCGCACACGAAGAGATGCACAGAGGCTGTCCAGAGAAACACAAAAGGCACTTATAGAATGGAAATCTCATGGATCCAGGATCATCAAAGTATCCTTCGAAATGAAGAAAGAAAGAATCGCAATGATTGATATCCAGTGCGATGCGCCCATCACTGAGGACAGGCTGGAGTCGGTCATAGAGAAGTGACCAGGAAAAGACCTGGCCATCTTAATGGGAGATCTAAACGCCAAAGTCGGGATGAATAACACCAGGTAAGAAGATATCATGGCCAGACAGATAGGAAGAAAAGAAGGAGAATGACGAGAAATTCGCAGACTTAGGTGTCTTCAGCAAAATGGTTATAGGTGGTACTATATTCCTTACAAACGAAAACACCAAGCTACACGGGTCTCTCTGGATCACAGAGAACCAGACCGACCATATTTACATCACAAAGATTTAGACGTGAAAATAGAGAGGGGAGCTAACATAGATCCAGATCACCGGTTGATGGTAGTCAAGATGAACCTAAAGCCAAAGAAACACTGGACAACTGAAGAAACAGCATTACAAAAGTTTAATACAGATTTGATATATATACCACAGATGATAGAATAATATAAACACTCTATGGTAGAAGACTTATTAAATAAGACTTTTCAGATAGATCACACACGAGATTTTCACTTTCATCCTTTGAGTTACTAATCAGTCATTAATCGACAGTTATAAACATTTAAAATCTCATATAGGTTGAGTAAATTTTTGAATGCTGATAAATTATTTGTGAATGAGAATGAGAATATTTCTCAGCATGTTTTGTATAACTGAAACTTTTGTGTTCACTGTTGCAATGGAAAGCCGTTCATTTTCAATACAACCCTAAATGATGTTAAAAGAGTACATCATCAATCAGTTTGTTTTGTCGATGTTCATCATGAACCATTCTAAAGTTGAAGAAAGTCCGCTTATGTTATAATCAACAAAAATTTTATATGAGAAAACATAACAAAGTCAGATTTTCTTGACTATTAACCCTTCACAATTTTATTTATAAATATTTTCATTGAGACGAAAAACAATCTTCTATGGGCTTTTGTTTTTCCTGTGTTCGTTTTTATCTTTTCTTGAAAGGACTAAATATCAGTTGATGTGATGTATGAAAAGTTTACAAGCTACAATGTCTAAAGAGGTACGTTTCTTAACTACATATGCTCTCAAAAATCTAATTATTGTTCCAACCGAATTTTCACAGAAACCCAACCAGTCTAGATACACACTGGAAAAGCAACATTGTAAATTATTTGAAAATTAGTCATATAATTTGTAACACAAAAGCCTATCCAACTTAAATGTTTACCTCAGCTATAAACGGATTTATTTGCTGCTTGATTTTTACATTGTGCTGATATAATACCTAATATAAGTGAAATCATACTGTTTATATTCAATAGTAATATATTTACCTATTGTATTACCAGGCAAAATTAATTAACTTTATTTTCATTCAGTGAAGATCAGATTTAAGTTGTTTAATCTTCGTTTTCTAATTGTGAAGATTGCCACCAAATTAACTACTTTCACTAAGGTTGTTTGTAAATTCTTAGACAGTGTTTACAAATAACAAGAGATTGATTAAAAATTATTAGTCATAAACATAAAAATACTTATTTTCAGAAGGAAAGCATATACACTTTCTGTCAATGTTTCAATATGGTTAACTGTTTTTGACATTTTTCTCTAGCAAAAATGTCTACGTGGTAATAATGACTAGATTTTGTTTACCCGATGTTACATGCTGTAAATATAGCATGTGAAACATTATAAATTCACTGAAATCATGTACCAATTAATGCTAAACCACCATTGTATACCTGGAATCGCTGGAATGCCGTCCCATCCTAGTGTGGGACTCATCGGCAATGTAGATTCATGATCACGTACGTAGGAATCGAACCCAAGACCTTCAGTCTCATGATCGGACTCCCAACCTTTAGACCACTGACCCAGACTCCGGTGGTGTTAATGTCCAACTTCAATCAATCCAACTCCGCCTAGAGTCCCTCCGGGGGCTACTACCGGCCCCAAGCCCGGATAAAGGAGGAGGGTTGGACATGGGGTTAGCGACCCCATCCCGTAGAAAACTAGCTCACTAAAAAAATGCTAACTGGAAAAAATTATTCAAACCATTTAAACTCTGCCCGGTGAATCAGAAGGTCTTCATTTAGAAGAGTTATGACGCTTCATGATGAAAGCCGAATTCCTTCGGAAGTTACGAGGCCGATGCCCCTTCTGACAACCAGAGCGACCATTTATTTAGGTACATGGAATGTTCGTACAATGTGGGACACCGGAGAGCCTTCCAAATCGCTGCAGAAATGGGGAGTTACAACCTAGAGGTGCTTGGGATCAGTGAAACACACTGGACGGAAGTTGGACAACAATGACTAACTTCAGGAGAGCTCCTGTTATACTCCGGCCATGAAGAAGATGCTCCACATACACAAGGAGTTGCATTGATGCTGTCCAAACAAGCGCAAAATGCACTTATAGGATGGGAATCTCATGGACCAAGGATCATCAAAGCCTCCTTCAAAACAAAGAAAGAAGGCATTTCAATGAACATCATTGAATGCTATGCGCCTACCAACGACTACAATGAAGACGCTAAAGATCAATTCTGCAATAGGCTGCAGTCAATCGTCACCAACATTGAAGAGCAACAAAACAGGTGGGTAGAACACTTCAAAGAACTCTTGAATCGACCAGCTCCACTGAACCCACCCAACATCGAAGCAGCACCCACGGACCTCCCAATCAATGTTGGCCCACCAACAATTGAAGAAATCAGCATGGCCATCAGACAAATCAAGAGTGGCAAAGCAGCAGGACCGGACAACATCCAGCAGAGGCACTAAAAGCAGACGTAGCGGCAACTGCAAGGATACTCCACATTCTCTTCAATAAGATTTGGGATGAGGAACAAGTACCAAAAGACTGGAAAGAAGGACTTCTGATCAAAATACCGAAGAAAGGCGATCTCAGCAAGTGTGATAACTACAGGGGCATCACTCTTCTCTCAATACCGGGAAAAGTCTTCAACAGGGTATTGTTAAACAGGATGAAGGACTGCGTAGACGCCCAACTTCGTGACCAACAGGCAGGATTCCGTAAGGATAGATCGTGTACAGACCAAATCGCAACTCTACGGATCATTGTGGAACAATCAATTGAATGGAATTCATCACTCTACATCAACTTCATTGACTACGAAAAGGCATTTGATAGCGTGGACAGAACAACACTATGGAAACTTCTTCGACACTACGGCGTGCCTCAGAAGATAGTCAATATCATACAGAATTCATATGATGGATTAAACTGCAAAATCGTGCATGGAGGACAGTTGACAAAGTCGTTCGAAGTGAAGACCGGTGTTAGGCAAGGTTGCTTACTCTCACCCTTTCTCTTTCTCCTGGTGATCGACTGGATCATGAAGACGTCAACGTCTGAAGGGAAGCACGGGATACAATGGACATCTAGGATGCAGTTGGACGATCTAGACTTCGCAGATGATCTGGCCCTTCTATCCCAAACGCAACAACAGATGCAGGAGAAGACGAACAGTGTGGCAGCAGCCTCAGCAGCAGTAGGTCTCAATATACACAAAGGGAAAAGCAGGATTCTCCGATACAACACAGCATGCACCAATCCAATCACAATTGACGGAGAAGATTTGGAAGATGTAAAAACCTTTACATATTTGGGCAGCATCATTGATGAACAGGGTGGATCTGATGCAGATGTGAAGGCGCGGATCGGCAAAGCAAGAGCAGCATATTTACAACTGAGGAACATCTGGAACTCAAAACAACTGTCAACCAACACCAAGGTCAGGATTTTCAATACAAATGTCAAAGCAGTCCTACTGTATTGAGCGGAAACCTGGAAAACGACGAGAGCCATCATCCAGAAGATACAGGTGTTTATTAACAGTTGTCTACTCAAAATACTTCGGACCCGTTGGCCGGACACTATCAGCAACAACCTACTGTGGGAGAGGGCAAACCAGATCCCAGTGGAGGAAGAAATCAGGAAGAAGCGCTGGAAGTGGATAGGACACACATTGAGGAAAGCACCGAACTGCGTCACAAGACAAGCCCTCTCACGGAATCCTCAAGGCCAAAGGAGGAGAGGAAGACCAAAGAACACATTACGCTGAGAAATGGAGACAAACATGAGAAGCATGAACAACAATCGGATCGAACTAGAAATGAAGGCCTAGGACAGAGTGGGTTGGAGAATGCTGGTCGGCGGCCTATGCTCCATTAGGAGTAACAGGCGAAAGTAAGTAAGTAAGTCAATCCACAACATTAAGCATCCCATAATGGGGAGAAACGGCGGTTTGTGCTTCCAGGTCTTCAAAAATGGTCTAACATTGGTCTGCTCATTATTTCAGTGTATTTGAACAATATGCACTACCCTACACTGATAATTATAAACCCAGTTTTTTAGTTATGACATTTTTAAATAATTCAACCATTTTTCAAAATCTTCATCAGTTAAACTAAACATTTTTTAAACTTCTAGTTCTCTACAGGATATATCACAGAAGATTATTGTCTACCAAATAATATATAACACTGATCACTTCTTAACACAAAACATTAACTGAATGCTTTAAAATATTACACTATGACTTTCCATTACTGATAATAATTCCTTAACCAAAGAATTAAAACTAAAGACTAATTTTAATGACTCAATATCTTGCTGAATCACGGTTACCATTCGATCAATAAAGGTGAATGTCTGACAGTTCTGGGATCTTATTTTACACTTATTAATAAATTACTCTTTCAAACAACTGTCCATAAATTATTACAGAATCTAAATTCCATTCATGTACTCACTTAATCACATCAACATGTATTATAGTGTTACTATCACAAAATATGTCGATGTTTGGATATTGTAGAGCTATGATCAATCTGTTCTATAGTTTTCGTAGTGTTTTTTATGATAATATATTCACACAGAACATTTTACTATGTTAAGTTCTTATAATTAATAATACTTATCCAGTTGCCCAGAAACTATACTTTAGTATGACTTGAATACTAATAATGAAATCTCACTAGTTCGAAAAAAACTCCACTGCTTAAAGTAACAACAATGAATGATGTTGATTAGAGATTATAATTATTCCTAATGAAGTAATTTGACAGACGAATTTGTATGAAATTTAAGAAGTGAAATAACACTAACACATTTAGATGTTTCAAGATAAATAGAAAAAATTTGGCACACATCTTTTTTAATGTATCAGAAGGGTGAATAATTTGTTGGTGTTTTTAGTAGTACATATCAACAACGGTTCTATAATTATTAGAACGGGGGTTTGCAAATAAAATGGATGAAAGGTTGCGCAAAATCATGGATGCCGGGCAAGTGGTCTAAAGGTTAAGCGTTTGCGCGCGATACCGACGGTTTTGGGTTCGAGCCCCGTATGTGGAATTGTGAACGCGCACTGCTGAGGAGCCCCATACTGGGACGAAACGACCATCCAGGGCTTCCAAGTTTATAATTATCATGATAAATATAAAATTAAAACGAATTTTAAAAAAAAAATAAAAGCTTGACCGAAATCTAGGAGAAAATATAATCTTTGTTTTTTCTGGTAATTACAAATATACAGAAATCGTTAAAATGTTCCTGAACATGCTTAGTACGGTAGTTCATTTAATTATATTTTACATTTCTATAACAACTTTTTGTTGAGAAATGAGATCGTTCGTGAATTTTATAGATTCAATCTTCGTTTTTATTGTTACACGATTGAGTATATTTCGGAAATATACTCAGATCAAGCATCTTGTGATTTGAAGAAGTAAAAGCTGAAATTAGGTTGGAAGAAAGCTTGAGATCATCAAAACAAAACGTAATATAAGTTCATAAATTCATAGACTGTTACATTAAGACATACTGATAGGTGCGGGCTAGCTTGTTAGAGTCCTTGTTATAACCACAATTAGTGGTTGAGGATGTTGCGTCACATAGCTCAGCATCGGTTGGAATAGTATAAGCACAGTTACTATTCATCTTTCTCTAAATCCCGTATTCCAGTATTTTTTCATGCATACATTTCCTTTCTCTCTTTCTGAATTATATTCTTAATATTCAATCTTTCTCACTGTTACACAACCATTTCGGTTCCTTCACTATACACCTTATCAGTTTCATCTGCTTGTACTTATGTCATATGGAAACATAACCCAACGAAGATATTTGCTAAGCTCTGTGTTGATTATGATTAACTCGCTAACTGAAATATATATTTATCTCAATGGTTAAGATCATGAGTCAGTTGAAGCTAGACCACCATGGAAAACCTGGAAGCACTAGACGGCCGGTTTTCCATGGTGGTCTAGCTTCAACTGACTCATGATCTTAACCATTGAAATTACTATAATATCCACAAAACGTAGAAACTAGCTAGAGTAAACCATCTTATTGAATTTTATTTACAGATTGAAAATGGATTCATATCAATGTTCTATGTGAAACTTAAAAAAATTTTTTTGGAGATTTTCATCTATATTTATCAAATGAAATCCAATTAAATTGATGCAATCATTCATACTTTTTACTCAAAAATAAAAAGATTTTAATTAAACAAATCCATAGGAGAAAAAAGAAACCCAGTTCATAATGTATAATTTTTATTCATTTAATGATAGTGAATTCAAATAATAATTTAAATATCAATATCATCTAATATAAACATTATTGTGCCTTACATATCTAAAAATAAAATCTCTAATTATAATCTCTCATAAAATACTGAATATTTTGATATACTATTTAAAAAAAACAACATTCAATACTACTCTTTAGTAGTTTCCCTAGTTATCATAAACTTATTTTTAAAAAAAAATTGATAATTGTTTTACTTATGTAAAAACTAGTAGTATATTGAAATTAAAAAACATTTTCCATTTTATAATTCAGTCAGTCAGTAACAACATAGAACTTTGTACGTACGTACATCAGTTCGTGTTGCCACACCACATTAGCACAGAGATGCAGTTGATATTATTCTGTTAATTGATCAACTTTCAATGAATTATTGAATTTTTTTTGAACCAATCGAAATACATTAACTATCATTAATTATATATAACACAATCTTGAAGTTACAATTAATCTTCTGAAAAATATTCTTTCATAAAATATGGACAAGTTTTCGATTTCGCTATCGTTTAACCACATCAATTGTTCAATTATTTATAATGATTTGATTAATTTTCAATAATTGAAATCATTGGTCAATTGAAGCTAGACCACCATGGAAAACCTGGAAGCACTGGACGGCCGTTTCGTCCTAGTATGGGACTACTCAGCAGTGCGTATCCACGATCCACAAAACCCCTTCAGATTTGATTGATTATAATTTTTTTAAAATCATCTTTAGCTTCTTACTGTAAAAAATTTTAAATGTTAGTTTAGGAATATACATACAGTAATAAATTCATTTTAAAATAATAATTATCTAAATTTAAGGAACATGTATCATTTATCCGTATTATTCTGAATCAATTGGATATTAAAGTTCTAGAATAAAAAAATAATCTGTAGTCACAACTAATTCTTATTGTCTTGAATATTTCATTCTTTTATTCTTGTTACTTACATATTAATTCATTGGATTGCTACTTTAAACTCAATTGAAAAATGAAGTCCATATTACAAGTAACTAAATTTGCTTACAATCAACATCATCATCATTATCGTGACTATTATTATTATTATTATTAAATATTGATCTTTATGCCTATTCACCAGTTCCTACCTCCTCGATCCATTCTCATTGAATCTTAGATCATAACTTAAACAAAATAATAATAATAATAAAATGATCATTTAAAATAAACTGAAGAATAAAAGAAATAAATGAAATCTCTGTCACAGTAATATAAATAAATAAATGTAACTTTTTATTATCTTACTTATAAATGAATTATGATTTTGAAATATAAACGACAAAAAAAGACAGTTAAATCACTTCTTCTTTTCCATATTCGCTATCCTTATTTGTTTATTTATTTATTTTCTTTTTCACCGGAAACAATGAAAAGGATGAAGATGGAAGTAGATATTTTTAAAAAAAACTTGAGTCAAGATGTTAGAAATAAATTTACAGATTTATTTGAATATCTATAAATAAACAAGCATATTTATTACTTCTAATTTAAAAGTATTTGTAAAAGATTTAATCACCTACATTATGAAAACTCTCAATTGCCTGATCAATATTATGTATATGGAATCTTGTACGGAACTACCACTACTACTACTACCACAATAGTGATCGCTATTAGAATTTAAAATGTTTGGTTTAAATTATTCAGTTGTATTTATGTACATTTCTATTATTCTTGATCTTTCTATCAAGAATATCAAATCTCATGCTAATTGTCATTATTAACAATAACTTCACCTTATTGTTGTTTATGTTGGCAACATCCGTTGGTAACATCAATCGTTCATTAATCCCTTAGTCTATTGTCCTTCTTCAGTGATATTAAGACTCATCTTCCAATCAGTTGAAAGTCTAATGTTGTGTTATATTTTAAAAAATGGAAAATATACTAATATCAGGTCACTGATAAGCTCTTTACAGATTTAAAAGCAATAAATATTGACATAAAATTGTTGTTTTAAGTTATTTGATGGATTTAAATGAAAATTTTCACTAATGGCTGCTTATCTTTATTATAAACTTAACGTAGTTTTCCATCATGAAATAGTAGTCTGTAAAGATCAAAAAATAACTTTAAAAAATATTTTGGCTGTTAATCAATTTGTGAACTTTGCTACTTTGAATTTTAAGCTTGATTGTTACATAATAATTTATTTCCATCATTGATTCAACTAAATTCGTTCAACTATTTGATGATCGTAACTTCATGTTGACCAAATATGTATATGAGGTGTGTTTTTGAAATAACAAAATAACAATCATGTTCACACTCCTTACGCCTTAAAAACATGCATTGTGTATACAAGATGATAAGTAGTCCGTATATAATAACGCTTATTATTAGTATATTGCAGTATGATGTGTTAATGTTTTTACACGGTCATTTTTAGTCTTTACAAACTGGCTCTTATAACTACTAGAATATGTTCTATAAATATGCGATTTCTACTGAACTGAATAACTAAATTGCCATTAACCTACAAAATTGAAGCCCTTACTTCTTCTCTCAGTTTCATACATTACTTCAGTGTGTGCCTTAAACTTGTCTGTGTACACCTTCAAACTATCTTTTGTCCAAACATTTCAAAAAGAAATGATAAAGTACATTTTCTAAAACAACATCATTTTTATTGTCTGGTACTTCACTTGCATCCTGTATTCTGTAGTTCTCACATTTACTGTGATCTTTCTTAGGAATGTTCATGAGTTGTCCCTCCATCCGGTCTGTTGATTCTTGCTGTTTTTCCTGAATTCTTTCTGAATGGACCACATAATATCTTCGCAATTACCTTAGTATCTGACCTCAGTACTTCAGCTGATGTGCGTCTAGTTCTGTTATTTTACTATTCTTAGTTCGTCTAGCGGACTTGTCTGTTTCTTCTGATGTTGGTGAGATAGCATCTACAGAAAGGTCCATGTGTGTTGTTTCAATATCCGGTAGGTTCAGTGGGGCATGTTAGTCTCTCATCCACCTGTATTGCCGCTCTTGAACCTCAGTGGTTGGTTTATCTTCTCTGTTCCTACCATATTCTTTACCATATTTTACTACTGAATTTTCTGTTGCGTAATATTGTTCTCTAGCATTTCCTTCTATTAGGGCTTATTCCGCCGCCATTATTAAATCTTCTACATATCTTAGCTCGTCAGCTCTAATTCCTCTCCCTACTCACTTGTTTGCTTTTGTGTATTCGGCCTGTGCTCTGACTCTCTGTGATCTTGTTCGGTTGTTTCCCATGAGAGCTTCCTCCTTTATGAGTTAATCTTGTACGGCTTTGGGTTTGCTAATGAGGACTATCTGGAATTTTATAAAGTATTTAGCAACTCGAAGGAATTATTTAGTGCCGCCGCTTCTTTAAGTCTTGCAGTGACTTACTTTTATCACGAGAATACGATTGGATTAATGTAAACAATTATTATTATAACCAATTATACCTGAGCTTGTTTTAATGTGCTTTTGTTTAACTGTGCTAATGACAGACATTTTGTTCTTCCATTACACTCCATTACTTTTCCGCGGATTGTGACCTCGTACGTTCGTACTCCTGCCCGCTCATTCCACTTGTACTTCCTTTGGCACGATCTTGGTATTCGTTCGATACCACGAGATCGCCAACGAAATAAATCTGGTTACGTTCAAATTTCGCCTTCTGATTTGTGTGGTACGCGTTTCCTTGTAGTGGTGTTCACAGTCAAACTCGACTCGACACCACGCCACAGTCTTATTTAGTTTGTGCATCGTCACGTAATGATATGATTCTATATTACCTCCATCATTTGTTAGCACATCTTCCATGACCGTTGTAAATATTTTATTCATGCATTTATAATCTACCTCCATTCGTGTAGTGCGATTCCTTGAAACTGAAGTACCCTGTGCACTCATTTTTAGTAAAAGTTCTTATACATACGATCATGTACGTAAATCTACCAATATTCTCTATTTTAGTTCCATTCTTCTAACCTATGGTTAGCTCAGTGTCAAAGTTACTCATCCCAACCTTGTTGATAAAATCCCCCATTACAATGTTTAGATAGTTCCTATAAATATATCCTATTTAGCAAACTGTAAAACTGAGCATGAACATTTTCAGTCATCGTTCTTGGGTGCGTAGCATTGAATAATATTCATTGAAACACTTTCTTTTTTTACTTTGAAAGATGCTCAAATGGAAGAAAGAACAAGTGCATATAGACTGGGAAGAAGAATATCTGATCGGGATAACAAAGAAAGATCTAGTCAAGCGTGGGAACTACAGAGTCACCACAGTACAATAGGTAACATAAAAAGTTACAACAGTGTTATTGAGCCAAAAAACGTTCATTGGGCCCGCAGCTTCGAGATCAACAGACCGGAAGTCGCAAGCATTGTTCGAGTACCAGCCGAATAATGCTTGACTGTGGTTTATTGTTGAACAATCATATGGAGGGAATACGTAACAATCACGAATTCCATATGTAGTGGTTAACGGGATTATGTCAACCTATGTATCTCAGAGGAAGCACGGATTACAATGGGCAGTTCGGAATTAACTAGACGATTTGGACTTCGCAGACGACCTGGTCCTCCTATCCTATACACACGAATAATTGCAGATGACGACAACAAGTGTAGCAGCAGTCTCTGCATCAGTAGGCCTCAACATACATAAGGTAAAAGTCAAGATCCTGAAATACAACACGGAGAACACCAATACAGCCACACTTGATGGAGAAGCTCTCTGGGATAGGAGGATCTGGTGCAGATGTAAAGGCAAGGATTGGCAAAGTAAGGATAGCATTGCTACAATTGAAGAACATATGGAACTCAAAACAACTGTCTGCAAGCCAACATCAAAGTCAGAACCTTCAATACGAACGTCAAGACAGTTCTACTGTATGGAGCTGAAGCTTTGGAGAGCTACTACAACCATCACAAAAAAGGTACAGGTATCTGCAAACAATTGTCTACTCAAGATACTCAATAACTGTTGACCGGATAGCATCAGCAACAATTCACAGTGGCAGAGAAAAACCCAAATTCCGACTGAAGAGGAAATTAGGAAAAGACGTCAGAAGTGGATAGGACATACATTGAGTAAACCATCAGACTGGTTCACGAGGCAAGCCCCAACTTGGGATCCTGGAGAGAAGAGGGAAAGATGACCCAAGAATACATTGCGTCGGTAATCAGAAGCAGACATCAAGAGAGTGAATAGCAATTGGAAATAACTAGAAAGGAGAGCCCAAAACAGAGTTAGCTGACGAATCCTGGCGGCTGATATATGATCCCCCGTAACATTTGTGCTCTATAGGCTGAAACCTGCCCCTTTACCTGGTACTATGGCAGACAGTATTCCTAGAGGGGCTACATCTGGTCTCAGACGCAAGCTTAATAATGGTTAAAAATTATAGATACTGCGTGTTAACATGTGCCCCTACTGAATTCGTGTACATAATGGGACAACTTATCCGTTATTTCTATCCGACGATGTTTGAAGCCTCAGGATTTAGGTATTGATTATTGTACATCGCTATTGGCGACTTATGGTGTTTTTTTAAATGATACAATTTAACCATCAAACTCTTTTGAACAATTTTATCATGATATGTAATGAGAATTCTTTTGTTATGGACATTGGCCTACTGGCTAACGTGTCTAGAGAACTTAAAGATCGAATATGTGCAGACACTTTTCAAAAGCTCCAAGTAATATTTTATAGTAGAGTGACATTATTTTTAGAAACGAACGAACCGAGAGCTGTTCACTGTCGATTATGAAGTGGACAGAGTCCTTAGAAATGAATCTTACATAAGATCAAGACTATATTCTGCGATTGATGCCTGTCAACTGGATTACAAACGAAGTATAAAGATCAGAAACATTCTGTGGAATAAGAAGTTATTATCCTCCTTAAATCAGAAAACACAAAAGTCCCTAGATGAAAGTTTTAGACTCCGAAAGACGAAGTCAAAGCGCACCTATGACAGTTTTTGTAATAGTCAACATATGCAGGTTGGTCACTGACATGTGATTATATTCACTTAATTATGCGGTATATTTTATATATAATGATATGTATTCAGGAGGTTTTTGCGAAAGAAATTTAGTATGTCGAGAATAACTCCCTACCAAGTAGCATTTAAGCTAAGAGTAAATCTTGCGAGCTTATAAGCTCTCAAGATTCGGTTTACTTCCGAGAATTCTTTTGTCGTGTGTCATACAAATTGACTGTCACCTGTTCAAATCTGTATCATAAGACTTTAGTTAAAATCACTATTTTTTATTCGTGATTAAAAAACGTAACCAGAAGGAAAACAATGTTTTTTTCATTTTCTAGAGTCTTGTTTACTATATGTCTCTATATAACGTGTTATTGTATAGAAGTTTGAGTTTTCTAATTTTAGGATAACCATCTTAAATACTATGCATGTATTTACTTGGTATTTATGTCCTTTTTATAGGACCCGCTTCTCTGAGGCCTTACAATTGATGTATTCATGGTATTGTCGATTAATGTTGTACAAAATGATTGTTAGAACTGTAGTTGATTCAGGTGTGCCTAATGAGATTTCCAAATAGTGTTTTGTGTAGAGTTCATCAATTTTGGTAGAACTAACATGAAATGATTATGTGCAATAGAATGAAAACCTACTTTTATGAGGTTCTGGAAACTAGGATTTCAATTTTTTATTTTTAGACTTTCGTTCGTCCTAAAGTAAAGTCTTTGAAGCGTATTAACATATTCTCTGAACTCTCAGTATTCGTTGCTTGATGTGTGCTCTCAGTGCAACATTACTGTCTGTCCTTAATAACCAATGATACAAAAACGTTTCCATAGAGCCGACGACAAAAGGTGCTGCTGACCAATATGGAACTAGCGTTGACCATAATACTAAAAAGATTAAGAAAGCTTCAATCATTGACGACTAACTATTTTAACCTCTAAAACCATAGGGTCGCTCTTTATTATGGATTCTTGAAAGTACGTGAGAGCGATTTACTACCTCATCCGATAGTGGATGTAGATGGTTCTCCATGCCACGGATAACCATATAGATGGTAAAAATCCTACAATCAGTCAGAAAAGCTATCTGTGAACATAGTCTTTCAGACTCCTTAGATTTTATGGACTCATTAAACAACGTCAATGTGTCAGGAAAGAAAATGACATCGTCAGATGCCACTTCTCCATTTACAATATTCCACCCACAAAAACTATTTACTTCTTATGAGGTAATATTGGCCTTAACAAAGTTGACATCGGCACATTAAACCTATAGAACATCATCCTTTAATCAACAATCGGTAATTTTTATTTCTATAAGAGATATATGGATATTAGATTTACCACTTGTGACGAAAAAAGCCATTTTAATAGAATATTACAAATGTTCAGTAATTGTCACCATTTGATTACGTTCGCAAAAGAAGCGGAGATGAACTCGCGATTCCACGTTCTTGATATCCTACTAACAAGAAGATCATATGGGTCCCTAAAATGATCGTTAAACCTGTCTATTTTGCTATAAAATACTGCATGAAGCGATTACATACAAATACGATTGTACAGCTATCGAAAATGATGTAATCGTAAAGAAACTTTCCTTTGCTAAAACGTCTTCACTATTTGTATTGAATTTATGAGCTTATTTTGTCTAATTTTTTTTACCAAGGCTGAGAAACAGTAGAATTTCGACCTTGCAATCAGTCGATCTGTTGCTTACAAATTTAAAGGGATATGTCTTAGAGATCATTCTTACCGCATTTCGTCTACCGTTATGACTTTTTAGCCCATTATAGTAGAAAAATGCGAGTTTTACCTATTCTAGCTTCGAAATTAGCTAGGCTCCTAGAACTTCATAGAAGGCTATACTGAAGTTGAAAAGCATAATTCATGTGAACCATCATTACCTGAGAACGATTTATTTTTAGTGGGAATCTAAATCCATTTTATGCAAAAGTAACTGTAGATTGTTCTTCCCAAGATGTATGCCAAACTACTGGACATTCTGTATCAATATTTCTTAGACGCAATCATGAACAATAACCAACTCAACATTTTTAGCACCCATTAGTATGAAATAATTGAAAGCAATCGCTAAATGATTTTATTTTTACTAAAGAACTTCTAGAATGTATCTCGTTCAGTTTTAATTTTTCGTCCAACATGCAAAACATTTTATATTTACGTATAATACCACTAAACCTAGTAATAGTTATGATGAATCTACACCAGACCCTCGAATAAAGGGACATTAGACGCTCCGTTGACTGAGAGATAGTTCCCTAACATTCACAATTATGGGCAATATTTTTTTATTTTAACTCATCTTAGCCGACTTAATATTATGGTATACCTGTTCGTGATGTCCCACTATCTTTTCACTTGTCCCTTTTATTATCTTTGTATTTTCATACTCTTACAGTATGCAGCAGTTTGAGACTATTTACTTTTATTTGAGGCTGTGTCTTATTCTTAATCACTTCTGATGGCTGACAGTCAAGCTAAACAAAATTAATTAAAATGCATTAAACAACTGTCAGAACTTCTAAAATATAAGACGGTTGTGCAATACCTTTGAGTGACATAGCAAAGTAAACAACAAGACTAAAGGCTTTCGCTTTAAATATTCACGAAAACAAAGACTAGCTAATCATTTTGTAAAATATGAAGTATTAAATCAGTGTAGCTCAGGAAAATTATATGATTTTTGTTTAAAAAAATATGTTAGATGTTGGCAAATATTGTAACTTCGGTTTACAAATTTTACTGTTTTACCAGAACTATCCGTCGAATACGGTTGTTCAGTCGGCTTCACCAAGTCTAACATCAGACCAAAAACTTACCGTGAACATGAAAAGTGGTCAAAAATTAAATACTTCCCGAGATTTCAAACTAGAGAAAAACGAAATTTTTCTAAGTAATTATAATACAAGGTATAAGTCCGAAAGTGTAATTACTAGGCCCAAAGAGCAAGGAAATTTTTTAACCCAGTGGCGTCCTGAATCTGATCCGTTGAGCTGGAGGGACATACAATTTACTACTATTGATAGTGAAGCCAGAGGAAAGAGCAGGTAGGTTAATTCTCGTCAAAATAATTGTGCCAAAGACACTTAATGTGTCTATAACGACACATTTTTCTTATAAGTTAGTCTCAGCTGCCTGAAACTGACAGCCCCCTAGTGCCTACATGCCAGAAAATTGCTACGAAAAATGCACTAAATTAGATATTGGATCAACATCTTATAACTCATGGTTTTGCACTTTATAATGCTGATGTTAACTTTAAATGAAGTGTACACAAATCCCACTGGTGAGCTTTGTTTGAACGTAGTTTCACTGAATTTCGTGAACGGCTGTCGACCACATAACGTGTCTCGTTTTTTTCAGACAGTGAGCAAAAACATTGCTACTAACAGTCTTTTTTACTCTCGAAGTTTGCTTCTCTGATATTTGACTTGAAGTTATTTGTTTGCTGAAAAAAAGCAACTCGTATTTATGCATAGATTAAGTTAGGATTACGTGGAATGTAATGTCAATGACGATATATTGAATATTCGTGCTCACAGACTCCTCAATGATGAAGGTATATAAAAACCCAGACCGGTTCTGTATATCTAAAAACATAAATGTTAATGAGCTAGACAAGCAACGTGAACAGTTTCATAATCTGATCTATCTGCATAACATGTATATTGAAGTATTTACGCGTGTATAATCAGTTTAACCAGAGAAAATATCCAGTTTTCTGTAGTATTTAAGGTTTATTTTACTAATATCGGTCAATGATATATATATATATATATATCGCTATCAAACAGTTAAACTTCATTTTAATTTTAATTTCAGGAACCGATTATGTGGAGCATTTAACGCAACATCGTTCCAGCTAATCTATGCACAATAAACTTGGTCTTAATAAATAACTTTCACAATGAAACATGCTTTCTGTTTTAAACGTTATGAAGCAAAACCCGTTTATTCTACGAAAGACGGTACCTCGGAAAGAAATAATGAAGAATTAGGCAAATATATGTTTCAGCGACGCGTCATCTAACCACATAAAAGAATTATACAAAATGGATAATCATGGTATTTTAAAAGGCTAGAAAGTATACTTGAAACCGCATAAACATTTATTTTGTGAGAGTATGGTTCAGCACGTAAAATCCACAGCTACTATACTTGATCTAGTCCTCATATCATTCTTGTTTAACTTCCAGTTATCTGAGAATTCCATTTTCAGTTTCCTAATTATAGTAATTTAACTCGACGTTTCTAGTTGCTTTTCACACTATTTTTAATAAACGAACGTTGTTAGCATACATGTTATAGAGTTTAATGTTAAAAACTATTCGAATTCACAATTTTTTAAAATTTATGGATGAACTCTGCCAAAAGATGTTTTCACTCAACCATCTGTCTTGTTATATGTTTCAACAAGCATTTTCTTATCTTGCTATAAATTATTAATTGTCAGGTGGTGGGATTATAATGTAGAAGGTTGGTTATTGAAATTTGAACACAAATCACACGTAATCACTATTTTAAAGCTTTGTAACCACTTATAGCGTTTTATGAAATCGGAAAGATTTGACGTAATCAATATATAATTAATCAATTTAACTATTTAACTGTAGGTGTAGGGATATCGTTAAAAGTACACTTAACTAGCAAACTATATAATTTCTTATAAACAAAGGAAGAGATTTCATGAAAGTCAAAGATACTTCTGTTTATTTTCCTATTTATATTATCCCAATAATAACAACTCTATTCAAAGCTTGGACAAGAAAAGTGGACTGATAGAAAATAATTGTGGAGTTTGTAGTATTTCCACGATTGTCGAATTCACGAACTCATCTGTCATAAACTACTACTGAAAACATGGAAATAGACAGCCATTCACCCGAGTGTGGGAGTCCTCAGCAGTGTACATCCATACTCCAATACTTGGGACTCGAATCCAGGACTTTCGGTCTCCCACGCCTTCCAGTTTTGGCCCAGCTCAGTTCAGTTGACGTTTTCAACGGCGAAAAAATCATTCATATGTTGCAGGAATTAGTGAGCAGTAACACTTGTTTGATAGACGTATATAATTTCTAATTAATTTGGTATGCTAATTGAAAGTTTGTGAATTTCTATTTTGGTTGCATTTATTTCTTGAAAATACTAACTTTTGTTGCATGCACGCTAACATATGACTTTGTTTTGATTAAAACGAGAAAGATCAGTAAACATAAAATGAATCAGGTTAGGAGTTGTGTACATTACATTTATCACACCTTTTTGTGAGAAAACTTAGCTAATATCTATATAGGTAGTTGTAGACTATGTGATTGAAGTCAGAGTGATTTTCCTGACCAACGGTTAGAAACCCAAGGATATGATAGACCGTCCCATTTTATGTAAATCCTAACGAAGCATATTGTTAAAGGGATGTGCTAGTGACATTAAATCGCTAAATACAGCATAATAGAGAGGAACCAATCTTAAGATCTCGCACTGATTTAAGATAATTTTCGTTCACTTGATTTTTAGTACACTTTTATGTTCAGTAACTAATACAGTGTAAGTTCTATTCATTTGACACTTAGTGCTCTTTTATTTGTACTGATTAATTCAATACAAATCTCATTTATTTTAACTTTCAATGTACTTTGGTCGTATTAATTGTTTCATTGTGATTTTTCATACAAAAGATATTTATTTAGTTCGATTACTTATTCAACTAACAAAAGCTGAGAGTAACTAGTATGTAGTGATGTGAACTCGAAAGTTAGCTCATTAGCTTTGTGTGTTTCTCAATATAGCTGCTAAATCAACTTGGACTTTTTTCTCTAGTTATAGGACAGGGAAAAAGAGACAATCTAGTTCATCCCTACTGAAGTCGGAATAGCGAATTATTAGCTTAGTGAACAGTCGTATTATATCAGTAAAATACAAAGCGACATTACACTGAAAACAACACATCTCAACAGATTTAAAATCTACTAACTGACTTGGGATTTATGAGAATGGTAAAACGTATAATAATGACTAGTAATAATCAAAGGATAACTTACAACTTGGAGTGCATAATAATAATACCATAAACTAATAGTCTTATAAGTGTTTAGTTAGAAATCGTAAATCAGTTCAATAAAAATATCTAGGTCTAACATTTTCTCGTTTTCACAGCTCGTACTAACTAAAAACCAATACTCTCATTTCAGTCAGGATACATTGTCGGAAATGTAGGTGAAGACTGTTAAGTATTTAACATACTATCACAATAATATCAAACCATAGAACAGAAGAATGGCGACTAACAGAGCAATTCGATGGATATGTTTCACCCTACTTGTCAAACTGATATGCTTGCAACCACTGAACTCAATGGACAAAGTGTTGGCGTCCAAAGACAGAGGTAATGGAATGAAGTCCTAAATATGACCATCAAAATTGGGATACGGGCATATTCAACTGAAGTGTCCCAAATATCTCCTGAATTCCACTATTAGTTAAAATCAATTTATTCTAAAAAACTTGTATCATGTCTACATAGAGGTAATCCGCACATATACCAATAAGGACTGATCGAAATTTACTCGTTATCATCAATAAACAGATAATTCAAACCCTTTCTAATGATTTTATAAATCTGAGTCTATACGTACTTACAATCAGACTGAGTGACTTAATTGTTATACACTAAAATATCTAATGTGTAAACTGATTTCGTCAATATATTTATTTTCGTACTCCATAACATAAACATTACCAGTTATTACTATTACTCAAAGAAAACAATTTATGTATATTTGTTAATAATCACAACTGTACACATTGTCGATTGTTATTCTCGATTTCAATTAAATGGCGCAAATCAAATTACATAATTGGAAATCAAGTTTAAAAGCAAAGGACAGTACAAATCACGATGATCTTTTCAACAGTACAGGTCGAGCTTTGATTGATGTTGAATTTTCATTCTTTCTCCTCTTTTTCTTCTTCTTCCTATTATTGTTATTATTATTTATTATGTAAGAATGTTTTGATTTATGTTGATGAATTGAATTCTTAATTGATTCTCTTTCGGAATTATCAGATATTACCAACAAGTGATCATTGTTAGTAGTAAAATTTGTATTTTGGGATGGATTTCCAGAGACAGATTTTTCAGAAGAAATTTTAGTTAATCTACTACCACCAGAGAGTAACATCTTCTTAGGTGGTCCACTTGATTGTATATCAGATGAAGTGGCCAGCTCTAAATTCTTTATTTAAAATAAATAGACAAAATCTATGTTACAATATTAAAAAGAAAGAAATGCAGAAAGAGTAGAATTTCGAAGTTTTAAGACGATATGAAATCAGTTTTAACCTTTAGATTGTATTCGAAAAATATTGATCTCAGTTGACGTACCACTAAAAATGGTTGCGAATTGATCGAAGTTGGAATTATACCATTAGACGCCAACCTAGTATTCCCGTCAGTTAAGCAATCACTAAGTGATCCGAAGCTGATGGGCTTCATATCTAATACGGTCGCAAGTGCAAACTGCACTGCACACACACAATAGTTACTAACTTACACCAGTCACCCCTGACAAACGATCACAGATCACCCACCAGGATTCGTCAGCTAACTCTGTTTTGGGCTCTCCTTTCTAGTTATTTCCAATTGCTATTCACTCTCTTGATGTCTGCTTCTGATTACCGACGCAATGTATTCTTGGGTCACCTTTCCCTCTTCTCTCCAGGATCCCAAGTTGGGGCTTGCCTCGTGAACCAGTCTGATGGTTTACTCAATGTATGTCCTATCCACTTCTGACGTCTTTTCCTAATTTCCTCTTCAGTCGGAATTTGGGTTTTTCTCTGCCACTGTGAATTGTTGCTGATGCTATCCGGTCAACAGTTATTGAGTATCTTGAGTAGACAATTGTTTGCAGATACCTGTACCTTTTTTGTGATGGTTGTAGTAGCTCTCCAAAGCTCAGCTCCATACAGTAGAACTGTCTTGACGTTCGTATTGAAGGTTCTGACTTTGATGTTGGCTTGCAGACAGTTGTTTTGAGTTCCATATGTTCTTCAATTGTAGCAATGCTATCCTTACTTTGCCAATCCTTGCCTTTACATCTGCACCAGATCCTCCTATCCCAGAGAGCTTCTCCATCAAGTGTGGCTGTATTGGTGTTCTCCGTGTTGTATTTCAGGATCTTGACTTTTACCTTATGTATGTTGAGGCCTACTGATGCAGAGACTGCTGCTACACTTGTTGTCGTCATCTGCAATTATTCGTGTGTATAGGATAGGAGGACCAGGTCGTCTGCGAAGTCCAAATCGTCTAGTTAATTCCGAACTGCCCATTGTAATCCGTGCTTCCTCTGAGATACATAGGTTGACATAATCTGGTCAACCATTAGAGAGAAGAGATAGGGGGAGAGTAGGCATCCTTTTCTGACTCCGGTCCTCACTTGGAATGCATCTGTCAGCTATCCTCCGTGCACGACTTCTCAGTGTACTCCATCGTATGAATTCCTGATGATGTTAACAATATTCTCAGGTAAACCATAGTGTCGAAGATGGTCCCATGAGTTTCTCCTACCCACACTATCAAATGCTTTCTCATAGTCAAGGAGGTTTATGTACAATGATGAATTCCATTGAATTGATCGATCCGTAGTATCGCGATTTGGTTTGTGCATGACCGATCCCTAAGAAATCCGGCCTGTTGATCTCGAAGCTGAGTGTTCACTGAATTTTTTATCCGTTTCAACAACACTGTTGAAAACATTTCCGGGCTAGTCTATTTAAGTGTCTCATACTAGGACGAAACAATTTTCCCGTGCTCTCTCTCAACTCATATCAGTGTGTGATAAATACAACTTACTATATTAGATTATTAAAATCGGCTGTTGGTTGTTTATTAAAGGGATTTTATAATTTCTTGTAGTTGATATTCAGGAATTTGTTTGATCAATCTGTGTTAGCATACGGGCTAACTGAGTAGATGCTTTAATGTTGTTTGTAACTAAAACTTGACCATAGTACCTAGCAGTGAAGTTCAGTAAATTTTGTCTCATTTTGGACCTTAGAATGATTCAAATTTTTACAAAGAAATAAATCATACCATTTGTTAGCAATATCACCTGTTGCCATTAGCCAGGTAAGTGGAGTATATGAGTACCTAAACACCGCAGCTACAGAAAGAAAATCTATGGTTACGAATGAATACCAACTTTACGATCTTAATCAACGAAGTCATTCATGTATGCCTTTGGACAGCACATTGTACTGGAAAGAAATTTTTTCCAGTACCTTTACTACCCACTTAGCACCGGCAGAACTATAAAATGTCTAATGATATTTCTAACTGATATGGTCTGTTAAATACCATGGATCATAGTTCAAAAGATTTAGTTGGGAAATCTGATATATATACTTACTTGTATTGGCTCATGGAAAGCAGGTGAAGCAAATACACCAAAGTTTGTTTCGTAAAATAACTTATTAGATGCTTTACGAAGATTACGTGCTAATCTTGAATATGCGTATATTACGAAAAAGATACCAAATAAAAGAAATCCAAGACTGCCTCCAATAAAAATCGAAGGTGAAATTAAAAGATCTGATCTACAAAGAGGATAAGTTGGAGAGAGATAAACACTTGGTAAAGAAAAACTAAAATTTATACTCTGCGCGAAAACTTTACCTCTTCTTTTGGTAATAATATAATAAACGATAAATTAAATTTAATTGGACAGTCTCAAAAAATATTTTAGCAACCTACATAAAGGATTAGCAGAAGAGGTAGGAACTGTAACAAAATAAATTATATAATTCGTTCACTAAGCACAAGTTTACGTATTCAGCTTTAGACTAAACTTTCTTTATGTGTTAAGGCACTTGAAGACGGGATTCAAACCTTGCAACCTGCTGATTGAAAACCGAATGCCGTTTTCAACCACTAATCCATTGATTGTCAGCGGATATGAAAATGTCGAAGTAATAAATAACATTTTGAATAACTGACAGTAATTTCAAAATCATTTGAATACAGTAAAATTTTACTACTTTAAGCAGTATGTTGATTCATTTCGATTAAATAAATGCAGCTACTAGTGATTTAATACCACTCTTGGAATCAGTTCTAGAAAACTCCGTTTTTATTTAAATAACTAAACAAAACGTACCACCCTCTCCTCCTATATACATATCAAAAAGCCTCAGAAATAATTGTTTATTTATAATTAGAAAATGGAATGATTATACTCTCAATCATAAAAAACTACAATTTTTAAATTGCTTGACTGAATGATTCGTTATTTAAAACGAACGTTAACAGGGCGGTATTACGATATATATATATATATATATATATATATATATATATATATATATATATATATATATATAGGGAGAGAGAGAGCTTGCTATCGTTTGATTTTGCCCTTTAGTCAACCATGAAAACTGATGTTTCGAAATACGATGGTGTACTTGCTTAACAGGAGCAGTCGAACTGGTAAATACACCCGAAAGTAGAGAAACTGGGCAGTTTACATCTATTTTTTTAAATTTACCATTGGGCGGCTGAAAAAAAGAACTTAGCCTTTCTGCACCACTTTTTTGTTCTAAGGGATTTCTTAAACGTTGTATCACTATTCGACCTTCATAAGTCCTAAGAGTAAATAACTCCTGCCTTGAGAACCAAGTATTTGACTAGATTTCAGGTTTGGTCGGAATAGTGTTTATGCTATATCTAATGTTAATGAATTTATAAAAAAAATCCAACAAAGCAAACCTAAGTCTTTCTACATCCTTGTCAATAAGAGGTATCAGACTTCTTGTATGTCGATTGATCTGCCATCACTTCTTTGATACGGATTTTCTACTCACTGTACAAACACAAAAGTAACAGTTTCTGCATTACAATAAATCCCAAGACTAAATATGGTCTGTTTTGCTGGATATTTATCAGTAGCTTTCCGCAATTCGTTATACCGGTACATCTTTTGAAATATTTTATAAACAATACCAACTTTACGAATTGAATCCCTAGAAGACTGAACATATCTTGTAAAACAAAAACATTCGGTATTCCATGTAAAATCATAGGTAAGAAGTTTCAAATTTATATCCATAGTAACTTACTGTACAATATGAATTCCCGATCTACAAGTAAAATTATTACAATATAAGAACATAAGAGAACGTAAAATACTACACAACTTATTTGAGTATGGAATAAAGCAATTAAATATGAGTAAAACCCAGCTATATAAACTTTGATTTCGGTTTCAAGTGAATAATCGTAGAGTTCATGAGTTATAAAGAATTGGCAGTTAAAAATGAACTTGACTGTTGTCATCTAATAAATTACGGAAAAATTAAATGAAGATTTTGAACAAATGATTACATATGCAACATAAGTTTATAAAGATTTTTAGTGGGTTTGTTTTTCATTGTCAAGGTGAATATCAAACAAAAATAACTATCATATGACAAACTCCTAATTGAATACTATGGACCGACTTTACTAATTGTAAACACAGATGAGATTTCATGGACAAAGATGGTGAAGTGAATACTGATAACACAAAACCGTCAAATCATGTCCCAAAATGCCTGAAAGTCAATGGGCACTCACTATGTTGTTTTCACGACTGCTTTTTTGACTACACGTTTCGAGGTTACGTTATTGGCAAGTTCCTGATCATAAAATGTTAAATCCGTTATTTCCAACTGGATGACTAATGACAAATGGATTGCATAAGAACTCAAGTAACAACTTTCTTCAGTGTACGTTTCACTAATTAAATTAACTAAAATACGCAGTCGTACTAAACAGAATCAAATCACAACATGGTTGAATGGAAACAAGTGGATTGGAATAACGGCATTATTGGATTAACACCGGAATTAGGCTTTATAGTGATTTTATTGGTACTGGCTCCTAAGATCAGTATCCATATTATGGTGAATTAAAACCAGTATTTCTATAGAGATGTCAAATATGATGAAGTGAGTTCAAACCGTCCAGAACGTTAACCAAACAATGTACGTCGAGCAATTATAGACCAACAGAATAATGAAGTAGAAATAATAGATATATAGATAGACAAACGCTTATTAAAATCACCAACACGATCCAATCAATAAAATCGAGCTAGGAAATTTAGCTATCACATGTTTGGTCCGAATATGCTGTTTTATGAATCCCAAATGACTGCATCAATCACCACAAAAAGTCAAAACTTCTGTACGTATTATCGTATCACTTCGGCAAAATCTAAACACTGTTACTAGTTACCCAGAAAACAAATTGTTTCCACAAGTTTAGCAAAAGATAATCTACATAAACCAACTTCAATTAGTATTTAAAGCATTCAACTTCAGACTACGGAGTTCTAGGGATAAATTCCACCCCATTTACTTCAGTTTAGACATCCTCACAAAACTCATAATTTAAAGCTAAGTATGTGAATCTGTACTTGACATTTTTCATATTACGACTGCATCCTTGAAGCAGTGGGATCCAAATACTTTGTCCATAAGTCTAATTTTTTGCGAATAAGACAAGGCAGCTCGCCTGATTGTAGAACATTTGTAACTCCTTATCACAAAATCATTACTTATGAACATAAAACAATAGGGTTATATAAAAACCTAGTTACTCCAACACTGATAACCAACCATTATATTTGTATATTTCGTAGATTAAATTACAGTTTACTCTCTAAAGAAACGTGTGTTTATTTTTCTAGCGGTTAGAAAGCCGAAAACTAGTATGTAGACAAACCGTTGAATACGCATGAAATTAAAAAGCCATTTTTTATCAGATTCTGGAACGTTTTGAGTAGCTGGATAGAAAAAAACCTTAAACGAACCATCATTATACCAGCAAAGAAAGGGAATGTTTCACATTTAAGACTGGGAGTAAAATATATAGCGCCCCCATCAGAATACTTTCCTAAACAGAAACAAAGTCACACAAATGATGAAATTTGCAATTCAAGTCGATTTATTGATATTGTGCACAAAAATTATGTGGTATTAGTACCAATTGATTATTCCTCTGTATTTGATTGCGCGCTTGCTATGAATTAAAAATATAATACATTCTTTTGTGCCCATATAGTCCTAATCGACTCAGATAGCACTATTTCGGAAGTCTTTGACCAGATTGTTAGTTTGAGTGCTTCTAATTATTATAGCGTAACACCAGAGTACCATAATATCACGTGACAATATACTGTGACATACAACACTTGGAGCTTTTATAGGCTGAATTTTCATACCTCCACTTAGCACATGAGGCTATCGAATCTTTAAGTGAAGCATCACAATCTTCTTTAGAAACTAATAGAAACAGCTAATTTTAAAGCTCTTTCGAATTTTTTAAAACCCACTATTGACAGTCCTGTTCCGCTAGCTAAGAATTCGCAAGGCATATATGAAGAATTATCATCTCTAATTAGCCATTCACAGCATCCTCATATGGATAGTCTGTGTCCAGTAATCCACAATATTGAGACTTCAGTAGGTTGTACTGCAACGCTAGGATCTAAAGGTTTCAGGCTCTTGAATCGAATAGTGGATTCTGTACTGTCTATGCCCACAATAAAGTCATGAAATGAACCGAGCGATGCATATAATCGCGTTTGAATATGAACATTATCTTTCGAAATGGTGGATAAAGATAAATGATCATTAGAAACGGCCGAATTAATGGGACCTAAATTACAAGGTTTAGTACTACTTGAAGCAAAATGAGTAGTAGTTTCGCATACCCAGTAAATGCATCCTATCTTACCACATTTAAAATTATGTAACGCACATGAATTACGAGAATGAAATTTGACACATGATATAACACTATGAATACCCAATGCATTAGATGGTTTGAACTATACAGAAATTGATCTTTGAGACGACCAAGCATTCAAAAAGGAAGTATAACTTACGAAAACTGGGTGGATGTACAACAATATTGCAGTGGAGGTGCTCCACAACAAAATCTTTGCTCGCCCTCGAAAGAGCCAAGCTTTTCATTTAGCGATGTAGGGCACACAAAATATTCATAAATTTGACCATCAAAATCCTTCGGAGATTGACAAACACCGTACTGATCTACAAAATATTGAATCTTAAATTCACATATTGTGATATGAAGTACACACATAGAAGTTCAACACCGGACCCTTGTGACTTCAGAAAGCTTGGTATATACACGAAATCCAACGAATGTATTTCACTGTACAAATGCTTCTTCTGATCATTGGTTCTGCACAACCATGGAAACGTCACAGTAAAAGCTAACTTACATTCCACCATACCGCAAAAGAACTTCACGAGGAACCAAATAACTAGAAACTTTTTGGTCCATTGTAACGTTGTCCACTGAGATAGGTTGTTTTCCACTTAGTAAACACAAGTTATTCTGTTGTAGCTACAACTATAGTATGTATAGTAAGCAACTCAATCAGTTGATGGGAACTGCAGTTCGATTAAATCCCCCGATAAGATGTGCATATATCCTCTGCTCAATTAGCTTCTATTTAGCTGTAACTTCCCAACTAAAGGTATTGATCTATCAACTGATAACTTTAAATCAAGCCGTTACCAAAAGGTTCAAGCAACCCGCAGTTTATTCCCATGGTGCAAACCACAGTACAATGTACATTTATATCTCTACTCAATTTCTGCTTGAAAAATAGAAGGCTGAGTGGCGTTGTTATTCCTGAAAATAGTTATCTTTCAGGTTGTCAAACTTATTTTTAATGAATCAACAGAGAGGGAGAGATTCACCCACGAGTTTAGGTAACGCGTTCCATGACTTTAGGATTCAACCGGGAAGTTGATAGCCAGCTAACAGGTAACTTGTTCTATGCTTATGACGTTTCGGAATACCCTTGCAAGTTCCGTTTGGTATGGCACGAAGAACGAAGGGATATCAGATGAAAATTTGTTATCACTGGAACTAAAAGTTATAGGCTGACTAAAAAAACTAATATTTAACTTTGCTGGAAATGTTCAACAGCCAATTATGACAGTTTTTGATAAATTAATTTTCTCGTATAGTCGAAGTGTTTTTAAGTTTTGTAAAGCATTTCAAACAATTTCTAGAGCGGTTTTAGCTGGTTGATACACATGTACGTTTCATGTCCATGGAATATCGATGCATTCATGGTTTTCATTAAAATGGTCAGCCATGATTCCTCGATGTCTTACCTTCAACTTATCACACTTTGAAAACTTAGTGGATATTATCTAAGAACAAAGTGATCTATATTTTTTGAAAGTCAGTGCTGTGAAAATCAACTACCACTTTGAGTTACAGACAAATTATGATGGCACTACGAGGTGCGTGAAGAATTTCGGTACTTTTTGTATCGAAACCAAAAGATGCCTATGCTAAACAGCCCAAATGCGGTCCTTGAAACTTCAGATAATTTCCATCTACGATCAATTTAAAATGGAAGTAACAGACAACACGTATTTGTATCCTGCTATTCGTTCGGTAAAAGGTCTACTAAAAACAGATATCTTTGAGAATCAAAATATCTCACAACACTAAATTTCTCTGAAGCCGCATTTCGGTCCTGACCTTAGTGATGTAAACGCAAAGCTCTGTTTGCATGTAATTTTCCAAAATTGTTTCACTTTTCGCTGCCACGAGTTCAGGAGGTTGGTTCGTTTTTCACATACATTACAATATGGGTCACTAGAACAAAAAAAGTAAGGTGTGATTAGTACATGCAAGCAAAATCAACACAACCCTAAGATCATTGTGGGACATTGCATCCAACAGAACATTTAAATGTCAATGAGTAAGTTTAGTTTTATTGGCTACATTTTCCATTTGTATGACTAATTCGACTACATTATACGTCTGTCCGTGAACCTCACACTTGTTAGGTAGGCCTTTATTCAAAACACCCTGAAAAATCACATTTTATATTTATATACAGGCATAAGTTAAAAGACATCCCCTGTTGGAAAATTAACTCGCTTTATTTTACAGAACACTGAAGGGCAGAAGTGTATCTGAGTAGCACTAATTGGCTCGCTAACTTATACGCTTCCTTGAATGGTGAGACTATAATTTATGGACAAATCAATGGAAACAAGAATAGCAAGTCTTGAATTTTGGCGAGAAACTCATTAATCCACAAACTTAATTCTCGTTTTAGGATTATAGCTGATACCAGTCCTTGATGAGAACCCTTGTCTGAATCAATAACCTTGAATTCCAACAAATAATCTCATATCCCAGTTCCTCATGTTATTCAACAAACCAGCTTTCACCACAGAAAGTACGTGAGTTGTCTTTAGGTCACTTGAGCGTCTCTCAAGGTGGTTCATAAATTATCGTGAGAATATTATTATTTATTACTTTATATCTTGCAGCTGGACAAAATATTTGCTCTGTTTTGGGTGTCTTCTACTTAGGGATAATAGCAGTATTATTGCAACATCTAGTTTCAATACAGCTTCTGTAGACCTGGAAGTTATTTTTCAAGACGGTTCTACTGTATGCAACGAAAATTTGAAGTATTGCGAAAGACGTCATCCAGAAGATGCAAGAGTTTATTAACAGCCGCCTACGCAAAATACTTCGGATCCGTTGGCCGAAAACTCGCAGCAACCACCTACTATTGGAGAAAACAAATCAGAACCCGGCAGAGGAACAAATCTGGAAGAAGCGATGGAAGTTGGTAGGACAAATATAGGAAAAAGCACTCAACTGCATCGCAAAGCAAGCCCTCACGTGGATCTATCAAGGGGAAGAGGAGAATAGGAGGATCAGAGAATACATTGCGCTAAGAAAATGAAACAGTTATGAGACGAATGAACAGCAATTGGATAGAAGCAGAAGAGAAGCCCAGGACGGGGTAGATTGGGAGTAGCAGACCTAGGTGAATGAGAATTTAACTATTCCAAATTTTCTACACCTGAGTATAATTCAAATGTGGCTTTAAAGAATTTTAACGAGTAAGTGGATGAGGTATGTCGCAAATGCAGGTCAAATACACTCTCCATATTCATCAGCGAATTAAAGCACATCGTAGTGAACGTTTGAAAAATATATACATAATTTTTAAAGACGCCACCACATTCACTATTGGATCAACGATGAGAGTCATGTTTCATTTCAAAACTCGATAACACATTTGTTTAACAGAACTGATACAGTTCAATATAACTCACTACGGGTCCTCAGAGCAACAGGTATTCTCACGAATATTAAACCCCAATTGTTACTCATCAAGAAATTATCACATATATAATACAGCCAAATCTACCTTTTAGTAAACTAGTTTGAAAATGAAAGTGATTTTAATATGCACTCCAACTTTAAAAAATAACGTTCTCGTGAGAAATTCAATGTACATATGTTTGAATGCCAGGATATTAACCAAAGTTTAGGGAAACCCTGGGAGATGACTTGTAACTGATGCCTCAAGTATTGCTACTGCAGATTTTCAATGTCTATTATAATTTTTTTATTGACTGCTTCAAGCGAAGGCTTAAACTCACTCGCCTGCAATACAAGAACTCTGGATTCGTTGTCGACGGCTGACCAGGATATCATCGAAAGTCAACAAGACTCTTGCTTACGTTTATCGAGCTTCTTACTCAGCATTTCGACCAAACAAATGCTGAGCATTTATCATTACCTATTAACATTGAGATTTTGATGTTATGCTCCCAGAAATTAACGATTGTTTGGCACCATGTTTTGATAAACGGTCGAGGACGCGAAATAAATTAAAAGACGAGATTAAGATGAACTTGTAACTCAGTGAACTTTCTTGAGCACACCACGGACTGGAACTAAACACTTTCTGGGAAGCAAGATAGCATATAACATATAGCATACGATGTAGATATAACTGGCATCTATAAGCATATATCAATCGACAACCGAGTCTCCATTGAATGTCCATGAATCCTAAGTTCGAAATGAGGCCATTAACAAGTCCGCTTCACATAGGTGAGAAACCAGTTAAGGTGGCGATGCGATCAGGGCATTGGACAAACTCGAGTAAAGGTGGTAGTATTATTATTACGAATATTAACGTCAGTCAGTGAATTTTCTCCAAGAACGTTTCAGGACAGCTTTGTAAACACAATATCCCCATCCTCGTTACATCTGATTGTGCTCAAACGGCCAACACTATTCACCTGTGAACTGTTACAAACGACTAGTTATCCTCATAGTGCTTCTACATATGACAGTATAGGTGGAAAATTAGATGACTTCCATTCGATTCTCTTCTGTTCTATTATGCGTAAGTGATAAACTGTCGTGCAGTGTGATGTATCTTTCAGATGGCATTTCTGAAAATCAAGTCCCTTATAAGTAAGAAAAATGGTCATGATGTTCGAAGCAATCAGTCCCTTTCATAAATTCGGACAGCGTATTAAGAATAGGGAGATTATCAGAACTACGCAAGATATTAGCGCAATGCATTCCGAACAATCTGATCACGTATATTCTTGTTAAGAAAATTTGCATATAAAAATAAAGGTTCAACTAGACTGGGAATGGAGGGTAAGTGGAGACAAAGATAATAAAGAAAATAATATGGAAAACAACTTGAGGCCTCATCACGCTGAGTAATAAACTAATATTACCAGGACAGATTTAAAATGAGAACAAACGTTTTTGAATACATAGAGTATGTTTCAATTTTCATATGCTTAAGGCTTCAACAAACCTCAGAATACACCCTTTTACACTTTTTTACAACACCACAAAAACCGTGTTAAGATCAATCTTATTACCCGTTCCAAGCACGTGTCTGGCAATAGAGAATGATGGATGTTTATCATCTACTATTGTTGGATCAGTTGATTTTATTTGTTCATGCAACCACTTACGTACATGTTTGCACACCCTAATTTGGAGATCACGATTACTCCTCCACATGTATGTGTGGCCACACACACATATTCAAAATGATAAACACAGTGGCACGTGGCGCAGTGGTTTTCATAACTTTTATGTTTTCGCTGAGTCATGGACCTTGTTTTGTCCTTCATTACGACCTTTACTGCGTAATATGTCCTGTCAACAACTTATTTAAGCCTTTGTATCAGTAAAAAGCTACTTGAATCACCTCCAAAACGAAAACTGATGCAGACAGCTTCCTTTCTGCCAAGGTTATAGTACGTCTCAATATACCGTTACATTTCCATCTACTTATGAATTTTAAGGGGTAGCCAGTTTGCACTGTTTTGTTTAACAACCTAGCATCATCATCAATAGCGTCGTTTGTGCGAACACGATCAACCCCGTTAGACAGACTGTTCACCGGACCTCGTTTGTATTGCACTGGACAGTAACTATTGTGACTAAGGTATTGGCCCGTCCACGTTGGTTTTTTAAAGACGGGTGAACGGATCTCTTTTGGGGTACTTTACTTCGTGTTAGACCTTTCAGCCTGTGGCATTGAAAAATTCGACGCAATACTCAACAAGATATAGGAAACCTACTGTGACGCTAACTATATAACATCATAGCCCTATTGTGTTTACGAAAAGGTAGTTCATTACAGAAAAAAAGCATAGAATTCACGTCGCGACCTCAAAAAGACCACTTGCTTCAATGATATTGATGTATATCCCAAAAATAATTACAAGTTTGATCATGTTATGGAAAATGAAACAGTACAAGCATAAAGTGCTTTGTGGCCCGCCGTTTTATTTAACACTATCAACGTACACGATGTGTCGGAATCGGGACCCTCGATGTCCATAGTACGTGAGCCTCCAGACTAGGATGGGACAGCCACCAATGTTACCTGGTTTAATGGCTCTGCGGTATAGCGGACCTCAAGATTATAAGTTTATACAAGGTTTACGTTAAGAGTATGACTTCGCACTACTAGAGGGATCAATAAATCAAGGTAAAGTATACGACTAAATCCCTGGTGATTCTGATATCATAAACTCGCCATACTGAATACGCAGGCTACAAGATCTTATGTAGAAGTCGCATTATTCTCTATACTTATTTGTTCTGCCGTTAGTCAGTAGTATGCTGTTTATGAACCTTTTTAGAACACATAGTTTGGGGAGTAGAATAATATATTTGATTCAAAAAGGTTGAGGTCACGCAGAATGATCAAGTCCACATGGTCGAGCAACGATATTTCGATTGTCTTTGTGGTTATATATTCTGACTTTTCACAGTTGTCCAAAGGCTAATCTTTATGTTTAGCTTCAAGGATCGTGCAGCTACTATGTGTTGATCGGTACCAGTCGGCCAATATCATGCACACAAACAACAAATACGTTTCACAAGGCTTTTAAATCATTAGCTAGGTATTCAGTTAGCATTGTTGAAAATGTTAAGTGATTTATGAATAATGAGCAAATAGACGCACGAGTTAGTAGTGTGAAATATATTCATCATTTTTAGGTTCAAATGTCGCCACCAAGTAACCAGAGTCGAAATTAATTAGTCAAGAAATATAAGAATTTATGTTGATATAAAAGTTCGTCAACTCTAAAAAAATAAATCCTATTAAAAACACTATATACAATCAGTAAAATGCAAAACATGGTTAATATATATGTACTGTAAAAGTCATGTTATGAATTCGAGGGAGCGACTGAATCTTCAAGATCTGTTATTGCCCATGGATAATCAGTAGACGAACCATCAAAAGCCAAATCTGCGAAAAATAAAAATATTGTACAGGACTGGTAAACAGACTGAGTTAAAGTAAATAGCTTTCTGTAAAAACTTATTGATACGTTGATCTCTCCAAACTTATTACCACTAAAGCCAATCCCTATATGCATACTGAAAATTTGCATTGAAACTTTAAGTACGATTAGAAAGTTAATCAGTTGGGTCCCTTGAAAAATAATATTCTACAGTGTGGGCAACCGCGAAAGGAACAACTGTCATCAACCCCCTAACGACATTCAAAACTACCTTGAACAAGATCGAATTCCTTCGCCACCTCATAGTAATTGCCCTGTCCCTATGATGTCATTTCCCTACGACCTTATCACGACATCCCATCAGTGCTCCACCAAGTCAATATGAAAAGTTTGCGAGATTTACCCTTTCTGTATCTGGGGACCTGACTAATGCTTATCATGACCTCACTAATGTAAGTGTAAAGTTAGCTTTCAAAGCAGAACAGGCTCTCAGGGACTACAGTTCGAGAGTCAGTCTCTTACACGCCGTGCAACTAAATGGGGAGGTAGAAATTCGGAAAAGGGACGGATTCCGTTCTCTTTCAGAAGGTTGAAACCCCAAACAAAAAACGATGACAGGTGATTTTAATGCCCAAAAAGCAAGCAGTCTATACTAAACCGGAAGTCATTTTAGTATCAATGTATTGCAACTCAGTATAAATATAGTGAGTACTGAATCCTTCAACTATGTTCAGGTACACACGCTTTTCTAGCAAGCATCAACCTGCAACTAAGAAATCGAATCGCCTGACATGGCAACTCTACAATCGACCCACAGACGGATGCAAATAAATTATTGTAATGAACAAAGACTTGGTGGGGAAAACCGGTTTATTGTTTTGTGAAAAACCAAATTGCCTTCGTAAAATATGAAATCTCCCAATCCTGTTGCTATCCCTCTTCTCTTAATTTAAATCACATACGTCTGTCCACACCGCATCATGTTGCCCAAAGCCGTCGTTAAAGATGCTTAGGGGATGACTGTCATCAATTCTAGAACATATGTCTAGACTCTGATCATGTTCTAGTATGAGCACGCATTTGTATGCATCGTACTGAACGCAGAAGAGTCAGAGCAATAAGACTAGAGTTCAACTTAACGACGTAAATGTCAAGAGTATATTTTATAAACAGCTAGGTGGAAAATTAGTCAATGTTTACTCCAGATACCAAAACACCTGCAGAAACGGAAGATCTACTAGCAGCTTCAACCAAAAGGGTTGGAGAGATTAGTAGAATATAGTTGCGCCCAACGAATTAATCGTTGCTAGGATCTTCGACACGAGTGGTAATATCGGGATGATTTTCAACACGAAGGTACCGCATAAAAAGAGAAAGTAGTTATATTCGTAGTCTTGACGTACGTCAAATCATACCAGGTCCAAAATCGATGGGGAAATGGAATTATTGAAGAAAGAATGGGAAATATTTTGTACAAAGTGCGCGGGGCGCTTAGAACTCTGATCAGAAATACAAACTAAATCCATAAAAATAAGAGGACAAGGAACACGGAAGACATGCAGGTGAATCTACCACTGGAGATAATCAATGATACTTCAATGGAGGAAACGCCAAAGGACACCGTAAAGAACAAAAGAATGAGGAAGCGGATAATGAAGACACTAAAAAAGATAGAATGCAGCCACAAGCCAGTTATCAAGGTGTAAGCAGACCCCAAAGGTAACTCTGACTTCGAGGAGTTCGGACGGCTCCCACAAAGCGCAACAAAGCCCCAGAGGCTCTAAAAATTCCAAAGGAATTCCATCCAACCAGAATCCGAAAGAACTTTCTGGAATATCGAGGTGGTATGCGCCGGCACGACCGAGGGTGGGGAAAATCAGCTCTCTCTCTCTTGAAACGCTCTGACATGACCACGAACATACAACCATTGCTAGGGAGGTCCTACTTACTGTCTTTTCGCAGTGGGGGTGTTGTTTACGAAACTGGAAGGACGAAAAGTGAATGTCCAGCGTTTTAACTGGGTTGGTGGATACGGAGGGTCCACCTAAAAGTTAGAAAATCCTGATTTTAAACCAGTGGTAAACAAGGGCTCCAGGATCCTGAAGGAACAAATGGAGTACGGGACAGTTACTGGTCACAAAATACCAGGAACTGCATCTCCTGACGGTGCTCCACTGCCTTGTGGATTAGACCTTTAAGTTAAGGGCTCCGGGTGTGGCCCCCAAAGAAAATCACCTGTTTCAATCTGGGCACTCGGGCAGTATTACAACCCACACACAAACAAAATGACGTCTGTTGTCATTCGGAGACCCATATTTAAGACTCTAGCGAAGTACTACAAGTTCGCTCTCCAACTGTCGCTTTGAAAAGTTTGTATTAGGTGCGTTAATCCGGGGACCCTGTTGCATCGTATGGTTTTGCTGGCGTTAGGGTCGTATTAAGAGCTAGAGATGAAACAGCACTAATCGACTAGATCCTCATTAACAGTCATTTATGTGCTGTTAGATTAGAAAGTTTCATCAAAGATGAAATCAGTGAGAAAAACGATGTCATTTCGTCATCTCTACCTATGCTCCGACAGATTGCAACCACTATGCGATCAAGTATGAGTTTTACCACCATCTAACAGTTCATCTACAGAAAGTGCGTTCGACAGATATTGCAGTATTAGCCGGAGATTTGAATGCTCAGGTCGGACGTCTAGGCACAACAGAGAGTCGTTTAGGTAGCCGATGGGGACTTGTTGGTCGCAGGACAGATAACGGGGACCGTCTACTGCAACTATGCACAGACCACAACTTGTTTCTGGCTAGCACTAACTTTCGGCACAGTCATCGCCGATGTGCCACCTGGCGTCCTCCCTCTGCATCCCAAGCCTGGACTCAGATTGATCACATCGCGATCAGCTACCGCTGGAGTGGTTGTGTACAAGACTTCCGCTCCTATTGGAGAACCTATCTGAACTCTGATCATGCCCTTGTTTGAGCTAATCTTACCTTACTCCTCAGTGGCCAACAAATTCATAGTCCTAAACGGATCGGTGTCAGTAAATAAGTTGCAGCTTCTCTCGCAACTCAATATCAAACCGAGCTAGGTTCAAGGGCAGCTAACGTTCCACCGAAAATTTTTTGTGTGGTGCATATGTATTTGATGCCCCTTTGTACCAATATTTATGTGTTCAAATAAATAAAATGGTATAAATAAACAATTTCATATAGTAGTGAATTGGCTGGATTAAAATTGTTATAGCCCACACCAGAAAAATTACAAGTACACCTTTTTGTACATTTTCGACACTTAATAAAAACTTCTCCTGCTTTCTTGTGTCTTTTTTCGACTTTGAAATTGTGGGTTCTGCGTGTTTGAGTACTGAAGCCGAATACCGTATTAGCCGTAATCAAGTAGAGGATGTAACAGTTTAAATAACTTTTTTATCATAATATAATGGTTCAGGACGAGATGAAAGCTGGAAAACTTAATGACAAATCTGCATGACCCACGAGAAACATCGACTCAACAAAAGCTTATCACATAAGTTGTCTCCAAAGATTTTGCCATGCAAGTTTAGCTTAATTAAATAAAGCGAGATAATGATTAATTTCAGCTGACCATCTTCAAGGTGTAAAACACTCAACAACAAGAATCAATTATTGAAATGAAATCGACATTTAATTAGTTCAGAGTTTGGTCACGGAGATTAGTTAGTAACCGACCAGAAGACTGATGAATAAAATACTACACCGTGACTTCCTTTTAATTTCAAATATCATACTTGTTAGTATATAATTTAGTTTGCAACCAAAACAATCTCATTAAGGCTAGTAATTAATTTTCTTACATTTATCTAACAATATGATAAAGAGGAATGGATAAAAGAAAAAACCTAATGCATTGTTTTGACTTACTATCTGAATATTTAGTTTTTGGTTGTACATAAAACTGTTCACGATTAAATACTCTAATCTCTCCAGATTCCAGTTGAACCTATTGTGAAGTAGAAACAAATTACTGAACAAATTGAAACTATGGGAAAAGCTATGAGAATAATATGAATTAATCAAAAATAAATAAATGAGATACCTTTTTTTACAAGTTGAACAACAAAACAACAACAAATATATATTTAATGTACTTACTTGACTACTGATTGTCATCTTAATACCGAAAAGAATAAATACTCGAAATAGACGACATAAAAAAACTAATCTAATTTCCATAAATTAGACACAGGAGATGAATTCATTAGACTTTCTGTTGTAAAATATATTCCAAAAAAACACTAAAATTGTTATCAAACAATTGCAGTTACACATCATAAACCGAAATTCCGCCATTTGATAAGTTGTGTGTTGTTATAATAAATTGATCCAATCCAGACAGATAGATGAGAGGGATGAATTGATACAAAGTAAATAAGTGATGAGTAATTCAGAGACCGAATTACTGAACACGAGCCCTCAAATTGAACTGATATCAGAAAACAAGACAGATGACCAGCAGAACTGGTGTTTTCTTATTAAGAAAATAACACGCTCCTATACACAATAATGAACACAAAAGTATGATTATAACTCATTTAATAAATTAGCGGTTGGCGGTCACAAGCATTATAGGTTATCCAATCACCAACGGAATTAATGCCTGAATATTAGGCTTACTTATTGCAGTCACATTACATCATGGATCGATACAACAGACATTAATTTTATTCGTATCAACACATTCACTGTAGATTTAATTGATTCTACATCGAAATCTGATTTCTAAACATCTCTCTACTGAAATTATCTCTTCAAATATATGAAAAGCCGCAAACGATGTACAACATTAAAGAAAACCGAATCGGACGAAACTCCGTGATTTTCTTTATCTGTTCTATAAAAGTGGAAATATTTGTTTAAAATGAAAATATTATCGTGAACGAAAACTCAGATACGCTAAACTAATTTATTGTTATATGCAAAATTACACAGTGCCTTTACAAAATATGAAAATCATACATCAAATAAATTATTTTTACATCTTCCTTCAGTTGTGCTTTACGTACTTCTTTATTCTTTCAATTCCGTTGTTATTCCGATTTCTCATCAGTTTCCTTTCTTCTCTCCTTATCTCACTAGATGCGAAACGTTTTTGGTGCTGAGATGACATCGGATTTAGATGGCCCAAAAGGTCAATGCGACATTCCGACGAATGGCGTGGCACAGACTGCGACAACCTAGAAAGCGGCACGTCGAGCAGATTGACCGCAAGTGACCTTCTTTTGAAAGCGGGATGAGTGTGGTGTACGCTACGTATTTTGCCAGATTTTGGTAGTATGCAGCAGCAATCGGAAGTGGGATGCTTGCCAGCAAAACATTTAATTAAAGAGAATAAAAAGCGAAACAGAGAGCGACCGGAATAACAAAAGAATTGAAAGAATAATGGAGTACGTAAAGGACAACTGAAGGAAGATGTACAGATAATTTAATGTATGATTTTCATATTTTGTAAAGGCACCGTGTAATTTTGCATATAACATTAAATTGGTATAGGGTATCAGAGTTTTCGTTCACGACAATATAATACATAACATGTTTATTGAAGGTGCATTTAGTATGAATAAACAATAAAATGATAGATTTTTATCCAAGAGCAGCTAGCAAGCTAATAGGACGATAAGTGTTCACTAATAGAACGTGGATGCTCTTGAAAATATGTTCAGTGTTACTTGAAGCAGCTGGTGAATAAATACAAAGCATAACCAAACTAAATTCCAACATAAATGTTTTTATTCTCTCGCTCATGAGACACCACTCTATAGTATTGAATTGTTTGTTAATGAAATTTATTCTTAATGTGTTGCCTAGTATATGTATAAATATAACTATTGTTATTTGCTGGAAGGTTGCCTAACATCATCAAAACATTTATGATTCTTTCGTTCATATGAGTTTGATAATAGAAGCAAAAGAGTACTGGATGGTTTTTAAAGTAATATTCACAACCTTTTGTATCCCAAGTCCACTGATGATATCCAGACATGTGAAACTGTTAAATATCGATAAAAACGAATACAGATTGGGATTTCCGGATGACCTACAGTGAGTTCAATTTATGAACAATTAAGAATCCTCCAGCATGAACACAACGAATAAACTCAAATAGACCAGACGTCTGGGCAGGCAATCACATTACAACTTCTACAATCTACCCACCAATATGAGATAGAGGAAGTGGTACTTCTAGGAGAGATTTACATTTCGAACAGATGTCGAAAACTGAACAACTGTTTATACAGTAACATGTAATGACTCTGGAGCACTTAACAACGTTAGTAAACTAAAAAACAATAACAATCAGTCAGATAACAGGAAAGGTCGTTGTGAAAATATGAATTAGGGAAAATGTCATCGGAGTTATCCTTCAACGAAATAACATGTAATAACGAAAAACTAGACAACCTTTGATCTTCTTGGCAGAAAATATGGAAACCTGATCTACACATCGTTACATCAACATATGCTTGACTCAAACATTTGATTATTTGACAAAATGTGTGTAAAGGAAATAAATGTGAACATTTTACAACTTCAATATATGGCCAATATTTAAACAATAATTACACTTACTTCCCACTGTTCAGAAGTAGTACCTTCATACGTTCCCGCATATTCCATTCCATCATCCCATAACACTTTAATAAGTGATCCTTTTTCTGGAGGTCCATCTTTGAACCAATTAACATTCTAAAAGTGAAGAGAAGACTAGATTCATTACTGCCTTTAAAAACACTAATTTTATTCAATAATAAGAATTGGTACGTATGAATTATTGAGAATACTCATTAACATTCACAATAATTTGTGAACTACTCTAATAATCGCAACGTATAAAAGTATATAAAATTAAAGGTTAAAAAGTGTTCCTACTGTCAAATACTCTGGTGGTGTATCTGATGAGAAGGTTCCATCGGGAAACGAAATACGGCAGTATAGAGGAGTTACTCGTCGGATAGCAATAGCGGATGAAAATATAGGATCATTGGTTTCTTGTACCATTACTTCATCTCCTGGGGAAACGGAACCGTGATCGTGAAAATTTGGCTTTTTGTATTCAAAAGAGAAGCAAAAGATTAAATACGAATGAACACTTTTAGGTTAGTACAAAAAGTCATGATAGATTATTTGGAAAATAAGAATCTGTGATCATCAGTATAAAAAATTTAGTAGGAACTAAGAATGATTTAAAAACCAATACAAATCGTGTTGTATAAATATATAAAGATTTAATCCGAATCCAAAAGATGGCTTGAATTACTGGAACATACAGCATATACACACAATATATCAAGGGATTACAACACAGAACCATGGATTTATTCAAGATCAAGTTCAATCACTCAAGCTCATACGCTTTAATCAATGCAAAATTTACAGACTTCTCTACCTCAGTCAGTCAGTAACAACGTAGAACTTCGTACGTACGTACATCAGTTCGAGTTGCCACACCACATTAGCACAGAGATGCAGTGGTCGATTCAAATCCCGTAGTGGTAGAGGTAATAAGAGTATAAGCAGTAATCGGGAAGATTAGTGTTTGGAGATGTTATTTAAAGAGTATAATACAGTGAAATAAATTTGGAAAGAGAAAAAAAGAGACAAGGAGGAATCAGAAGATTAAAATTTGGGAGAACACAAAAAGTGGATGCACCTGCGCCATTGCAAACGATTTTGAGCCATGTCATTCAGGGTCTCTAACCATCGGTTGCTATCATCTCGCGGTCCCCAACCAGGTAGTCTACACCTACCAACATGACTCAGTCCACTTGTCAGTGACTTCATGGACTTGTGCCATGTTTTGGTCTGGCCGCCCCTAGCTTTCTTCCAACCTACTCCTATACCACTGAACATCGCACGTCGAGGCAGTCGGTCGTTGGGCATACGTAACACGTGTCCCAGCCATCTCAACTGATGAAGTTTCACTACGTCATCAATTGATTTGCCATCCTTACCTAGTACCCGTTTCCTAACAACTGCGTTACTTACTCGATGGTCCCAGGATATACGAGCAATATTTCGAAGACACCTATGATCAAATACTAGTAACCTACGATATCCTCTACTCTTACCGGCCATGTTTCACTGCCATAAAGTAGGACGGAACGAACTGCTGCGCAGTAAACACGTCCTTTGGTTGATAGACGGATATCTCGCCTACGCCATAAATGACGCAAGTTGGCAAAAGCTAGTCGAGCCTTCTGTATCCGTGCTGAGATTTCGTCACACACCAACCACAAGGGCTGATGAGACTTCCAAGATAAGTGAAGCGGTCGACACACTCAACTACTTCACTCCCTATCATTAGTTCGGGTGTCGATGTAACCCAATCCTGAAGCAACATTTTGCATTTCGAGGGGAGAATCGCATCCCGAACATGCTTGCATTGTTGCTTAGAGTGGTCAGAAGACTCTGCATTTTGTCAGCGTCTTCACCAAATAAAACTATGTCATCAGCATATTCTAAGTCAACAAGTGAACCTCCCGGTAGAAGTTCAACCCCTGGAAATTTAGATGAGGAGAGTGTTATCTCTAAAAGTACGTCGACGACAAAGTTGAACAAGAATGGGGAGAGTGGACAGCCCTGACGAACACCACTTGAGGTAATCAATTCTGATGACAGTTCGCCATAAGCTCTCACTCTACCAGTTGTGTTCGAGTAGAGAGCCTTTATAAGGTTAATGTACTTCTTTGGTACTCCTTTCAGTGACAAACACTGCCATAGAACCTCACGATCAACAGAGTCGAATGCCGCCTTAAGGTCGAGAAATACTACCATTGTGGGGCGTCTGAATGTGTGTCTGTGTTCTAGAACCTGACGTAGTGTGAATATCTGATCTATACAACCACGTCCAGGTCGAAAACCAGCCTGGTTTTCTCTAGTCTGCTCTTCACGAGCTTTAGTTAGGCGTCGAAGTATTATTGAAGCTAATATTTTAGACACTATATTAGTCAAACTGATTCCTCTGTGATTGTCACAAGAGGACTTTTGTCCTTTCTTATAGACTGGCACAATCAGTGATTGAGACCAGTCAGATGGGATTACGTCCAGTTCCCAAATTCTACCTAAGACCTCAGTTAATCTCATTGCTAATACTGGACCACCATCCTTAAAAATCTCAGGAGTAAACCTGTCAGGGCCTGCTGCTCTCCCTCGTTTCAGATTTCCTATGGCTTTTTCAACTTCGTAAAGACGGAGGACCTACATTAACTTGCCATTCAGGTTGACTGGAGATCGTGGGAAACCGAAGTGTGGCTGAAGGCCAGTTGAACTGATCCCTAAAGTGTTCTGCCCATCGATCCAATCTCCTGGATTGAGAATGAATAATATGTCCATCTTTCTCTGAGATTGTTTCGCTAACAGTCGGTTTCCTTAACAAGTCTGAACAATTGTCTGCTATTACCTATTGCCGCTGCCTTTTCCATCTCTCTTGCTTTCGCTACCCACCACTGTTCGCGATCATTGCGTAGACTTCTTGTCAGCTTGCGCTTAAGCTGACTCCGCTCTTCATTATGTTCAGAGCCAGGTGGAATGAGTTTCCGAGCATCTATCAGTGCGATAGATGCTGCTGAGATCCAGTGTTGCTCCCTAACCTTACGGTTTACCTTACTAGCAGATATCACTGCTGTTTCCACAGCTTTTCGGATATCATTCCATGCTGCCTCGGGGTGGGCATCACTACAGGACCCTAAGAGGTTTCCTTGCAGCGTCTCTCCTACGTCCAGTAAGACGCAGACAGATACGCGCTCGTACTAGAGCATGATCTGAATCTAAGCATGTGCTCCAGAATGAGCGACAGTCTTCTATCGAGCCCCTCCATCGGTGGCTGATAGCGATGTGATTTAGTTCGGCCCAACGTTGGGACGAATTAGGGGGTCGTCATGTTAAAAGATGTTTTTCCTTATGCTTAAAGTTAGTATTTGCAAGGAACAGGCGGTTATCTGACCATAGCTGCAACAGAAGGTCGCCATTATCTGTTCTTTGAGCCACGACACCATAAGATCCACCTAGGTGTCTTTCCCTATCGCTTAGTTTACCTACTTGAGCATTAAAGTCACAGGCCATTATTACTACACCCGAGCGCCTAGCTTTTCGGAGAAGGTCGGAGAGCTTTCTATAAAACTCATCTTTTACATCTTCTGAGCTGCAGTGAGTGGGAGAATAGGCAGAGACGACGAAGAGGCAACGACGAGTACCCCTATCTTTTCGGATTCTTACTGTTCCGTTTAGTCGGACAGCGCACAAACGACTGTCTACTGGCTCCTCTACCTCTCACTTTGTGTTGAAATTTGATCATTGGTCATTACACCTAATAGGGCCAGTTCCTTCTAAAATAACCAATGATCAAATGTCTATGACATGTCACCTATCATAAATAAACAAACCTCACAGCTAAATAATAGAGGAATCATACTGCTGTACTCCAGAGGAGTTCCTCTACACGAGATGAAGTTATCTGACTCTTCATCCCACTTGTACTAATGTCAATGCAAGTATCCTGGCATCAAAGAGTTCAAAAAGGTACCAGGCATTATGTGAAAATCAAGAAATATAGTGAAGTATAGTGAATTTTGTCAAAAGTTATTTACTATATGTTGTTTTGACTGAATACCAAAAATAATGAGTATTGTATTGATAAATATAAACGCACAACGGACAATCTTACGTGATCGTAGTTAGTAGGATGTTTACTGCATGCGATATAAAAGAACCGAGGATATACATCAGTTCCAATAACAATACCAGCCATTTGAGCACAAGTAACATGAAACTGTGTAGAACAACCATTATGCCAGCAAGAAGCCAATGGAAGAAATCCTCTCCCAGGTAATTGACACACAAAACATATTGAAGGAAGAGATGATGCAATTTTGTCTCCAGTTTCAACTGGTATGTTAGTATTGTCAGAATGATGAACACTAGAAATCCCATTGTTATTATTCTGAATGAATGGTCTTATTTTTTTAAAATTAAAATCAATTGAAACTGTGGAAGTAGTGTTGAGTAGCTTTCGTGAAAAACGATTACTGTGAAATAAAAGAGGAGAAAAAAGGCAAGTCAAATATGTATTAGAACAAAGTCTTAAGGAACCAGACCTTTTCAAAGGAGAAATGTATTGATATATTTCTATCATTTACAATTTAATACTCATAGTTTTGTTATTTTTAGTCATATATTATTATCAACAATATTTGGTGGTTGAATAACTGAAGAGAAAAAACAAAACAAGTACACCTGCATATGCCCTACATAGGACAGAATCTGTTAACATTGATAACCAAGTGTCTGATGAAGCACTAAGATAAGCAGGGAAGGCGATTTTCGGGAAGAAGAATATATTTGGTTGCATGTAAAGATAGCGTAACGTGAGAACAGGAGAAGCTACCCACGGTAGACCGTAACGTGATCTGGCGATGATGTTTGACCGAGAGCTAGTTGGTGTTTAGCAAAACGAAGATGGTCAGTGACGATCCTGAGTGTTCACAAGACCGATCCATTCTAAAATAGATGAAACATGGTTAGCAGTAAAGTTCGGGAGGCACATTTCGTTCTACTTGAATGTATCTGAATCCCAAAGCTGATGTCCGCCCCGCAATTCAAACCCAGTACCTTTAGCTTCAAACTCCAACGAGTTACCTACCCAGCTATTGAGTCTACATAGCCACAAACGTGTTCAACGGGTCCCAAATAGAATGAAACATGAGTTCTGGATTCCACTGCTAAGCATATTCTATACACTTACATCATAATGGCTATATCGAGGCTCACAGAATTAACATATGTCAACTAGGATTGATCGAATTTCAGTAAAAATATCAACAACCAGATAACACAAACCTTTACAAAAAAATATTTATGTTAAGGAGTTAGTTACCATAAAACAGCAAACCTAAGTAATTATCTCATGAAAGAAAACTTACTTCGATTTGTTTAATCGACATATTTTACTTCTCTGATCAGGTGATTCATAATATTCTCGTAAAATTTTTTTATCAACATTAGGTGGTCTCTTACGCACTAATTTCAAATTCTTCTGTAAATAACTTGGAGATTTGAAGGGAACAGCCTCAGAGAAGCAACTTGGCGAACTGATATTTTGCATTTCATTAATCACACGTTTATTACTTTCGCTGGAATATAATATAGCTGAAGATATAGCTGATTTGATCGTGTCTTCAGAAATAAATGCTAATCGTTTAGGCACATCTTCAAAATAGCAACCTGGAGTAATTAGTGCACAAACTAAATGTGCCCAGTAAGGTCGTCCAGTAAATGCATTATTTATGTTGGCTAGTGCTTTAATAGCTCCTCCGCGCATATAACAGAATACACACGTCTGTAAAATAATCAGATGCAAATAAACAAATATATATATATATATATATATATATATATATATATATATATATATATATATATATGACTGTCTGAGCTAAAATGAATCTGTGTATATAATAAGGTAAAAGTAACTCACAAATGTACACCCTAATTGAACATTTTGACAAAACCATCTGATAAAAATGGACCTCATAAGACTATTTACAAGAATACAACCGATGAATAAATATATTTTTTTGTTTCATAATTAAGACCACGGGGCAATCTTACCTAAACAACCATTAAGAACTATGAAGAATTGGACAGTCGTCTCGACTACGTGTGGAACTCCTTAGCGATGAGCATTAACGACCTCACTGGGCATCAAACTCAGGAACTTCGGTTTCGTGTGCGAACGTTTAACCTCCTATAACTTCAAATTCACTTAAGTAGCTCTTGATAAGCTTTCGGGAAATCGTGAAATATTATGAGAATTAACATGAATAATATCAAAAATCGTTTAAAATATCGAAGTTTTGAGTATTAAACAAACCAAACATACGGATGGGAAATTTTTTCCAGAAATCTCGGAAAAGTGAATAACAGTTAATGAAAAAACTATTAAATAAACTTCATAATCAAGATAAAAAACGAATATACTATAATTTGTGTGTGATTTTACAATTTATCATTAATCCACATAACCAATAATTCACGTGGATAGTATTTATTCTTTGAACTATATAACTGATACCTATGCTATAATGAAACTTTAAAACAATAATAACAATATATAAATGAATAAGCATTTGCTTATTATATTTTCATTATTTACAATGGAAAAATCGAAAATAACGGTGCAATAGACTAAGATAATTAAATCTGCATGACAATTCTTGTATGCAGTTACTTGCTTAATATGAATAACCCAGTTTGCTAATAAATTGTACATCTTAATAAGTCATAAGAATGATTGCTTTTTATCAACATCTATTATGAAACTATTCTAACTCTCGATTGTAAAGATACAGAATGAACTGTCTTTAGTTTCATAAAAGCAATTTTTCTAGAGATAATTCCCGGAATTTACTTACGCCGCGTGTGAAGAAGATACCCATCAATGACATTAGGAGATGGACGCTAAATAATGCGAATTTGATTTACGTTAGACATATACACCATTGGATCCAAACTTAGTTGTGTTAAGGCAAATCACTCTCTGTAAGGCATTAAGGTTTTGGGTTCGATCACTGAAGATGTCCACTAATGAGGAATCTCATACTAAAACAAAACAGTTGTCTAGTGTTTACATGTTTTCAGTGGTTGTTTAACACAGAAAAATTTGTAATTTAAACTGCACGATGCTATATTGTATAGCAGTGAATGCTAATAACAAAATATCGGTCAAGTTGCGTTATACAACCACTACCCTAACTGATTTGATGTTGCGTTATATTTTGCTTTGACGTCAAGTAATTGGATAAGATTAACAGAAGGCCGTAGAACTAAACTCAAAGTTCTTTAGCACTACTGATTATTTAGTCGTATATTCACAATTTTGATATAACTGGTGACGATTATGTGTGGTATGGACCCGATTCCATTAATTTTTTAGTCAGAAATATTCCCATGGAGTCATTCGTGTGTGCGTGTGTGTGTTGAAGATAAAATACCCCTCTTCATAACATATACACTCAGTAGGTTGATCATACTAAACATCTTGTTGGACATTATTTTATCAAGCTATTGAACGGATATAAAAGAGGGATAGTTCATAATACAGCTTACGCATAAATGAGAATATAATCGAATGGCCTAGAAACACTTCATTTAACCTTATTCTAGATCACACACTTTATTTACTGAAGCATGCTTCAACTAAAAACATGGAAACCATCTGTACTACTAATATCTCGTAACGGCCAATTATCCTCAAAAGAGAAAAATATAAGCATACGTAGTTGCTACTGGTTCTTTTACCGCTGGCATATCAAAGTTTAATACTGCACTAAACGAGGTAAATTATAGAATGTCTGGGTTAAAAGTTGATATTAACACTTTAGGATGAATTTTACTTGAAGTCTGTAGAATCGCATCCTGGGATAAAGATAAATATCGATTAGTCACTTAAAAAATAAGACTTGAAGTATCTGGAGGTATTATTCTTGCAAAGGTGGTTTAATGAAATAGTACAGCACGGTTGAATGGTACACTATGTTATGACAAAAATAGTACATATTATTACTAACAGAATCACATTTTTGTCACAGTTTATAATCATTTCATTCATCATGACAACGATACGATTACAATACGTAATTTATAAGACATTAAATGACATTATTAACTTACGGGTTTTGAACTCGCCATACAAGCATCGCAATACCAGGATTTTTAAACTTCAGATTATGTTTTTGTTCTAATGAAGACTCATATTTAAATCCAAGTTCATCTTGAACACCATAACATCTAGCATGTACAGTTAAGCAACAACGAAAACACCTGAGTATACGACTTTTAACTGTCGGAGGAAACTGTACAGAAGAATTATAGCTGTGATATGCAACTTCGGGAATGTGTGGTTCTGAGTATAAAGGTAGTTTGTCTTCTCGATGTCCACTAGATAAAAGCTTAGAAACATGCTAAAATGATAGATAACAAAAGTGATAAGTAGACTGTATTTTCCTAAACTAAGAGTAAAGTAATGGGTCAAGTCTGAAATACAATTTGATAGTTTTCATACATCTAGAACAACTTAACAGTATTGTTGACCATAACACGATAGCCATGGTACAAAAACATTTCTACCTAGATATAATTAGAGAACGATATTGAATAGCTGAGACACAGGTTGGTGGATCAGATTATTACGTGAGTGCTCAAAAAGTATAGTCGGATCAGTAGAATATGAGAGATTATTATCTTGAATTAACCTAACAGATTTACTCTGTTAAAACAAGTAAACACTCTAAGAACTATCAAGACAAAATATTGATACACATCAGTAGTTCGACAAGGCCTCAAGTATTTTACGTTAGAAACGGCCATTTAAAATTAAATACAAAATTACCCTCCTGTTATTGATGTTAGTAACTGAATTTTGATCAGTTTCTTTTTTGCATGTGCATCCTGAGCGGATTACCTTGATATTGCCATCACGTCACAGCTTTTCAAGTTGAATAGTGGCTAGCAGTAGGGTTCAGAAAGTGGATTTTGTCGTGTTTGGGACTCATCAGCTAGATGTACATGCATTTCAGTGTTGATGTTCGTACTGAGGCTCGAACCTAGTACCTTTCACTTTAAACGCCCAATACCTTATCCACTGAATAAATAAGTTCAGATAGTTACTTGTCTGTGCAACTGGGATGAATTTTACTATTAATTTGTAAGGGTTCGCATCTTCTCAGATAGGAAGAAACATGTGTCCTGGTTTACAATCCAAGCCACTATTCAACCTTACTTAAAAACTTGTATTTCTTATGTTCAAGTTTATATAACTCTCGATATTAATTAACATCCCATGTTTTTTATTCCATTTATTTATTTCCTCTATGATGATGTGAAATGTGGCAACTGCATCTTAACCTCTTCTATATAAAAGTCTTATTTTGCCAACACTTAGGCAACTACCAAAAGTACAGATTTCATATAGATCCCAAATTTACAAAGGTTTACCGATAGAAGAGTGCTAAGATTTGTTCACCTGAGGAGTCCACAGAAATGAGCAAACAGCACAATATGGTTTATGACTTCCAATGAAAATGTTGAAATTTCGTTCAATCTGTTCATTAGCTGGATTTCCACACCACAGAGGGTACAAGCGAGGATTAGTAGCGATATGAAAAGGAATTTTGGCCGTTTCGAACTCTAAAATTAGAGGTAAATAGCAAACGAATATATGACAAAGAAATTGACAATAAATGAGTAACTATGAAGAACAAGAAAGTTACAAGAAGCGTAAATAAAAAGCATTAATGAGTACTCTAATGGAACTCAGTACACTCTACTAATCCAAGTCAACCACTCAGTTTCAAGCGACATAATAACCTGGTACTTATGTTCATCGGCCTAAATTGCAGCTCCATAAAAGCACATGAAGATGGAATTATCAAGACGGATACAAGACCAGTAGATGAAGTAGGTGATGGTAAAAGAGAATTGGATAAATTTCGAACACATAGTTTCCTTTATCATCTTGAAGAGAGCATGAACAAAGATTTGATCATAATAGCATGAGTTCGTTTTATTTCGTTTGGTTGTCGTCAGCTGCTTACAATCTGTAATATGTAAAAATCATAATTACAAAATGAGTCTGAATCGCTACATGAAAGATTCTAGTTGGAAGTTGCTTTAAAGACACATCAGTATAGTGTATCAAGGGTGTAAATAAACTTAAGACTGAATAAAACATTGCACCTCATATAAAAGAACCTTCTACGACAATTATAGTAATCAAAGATCCAAAGGGCTGAAAACAAGTGGTTACATAAAGAGTAAACACCGTTTTTCATGCTATTTGTAAAATCTCTGCGATCATGCAAACCCTCGCATTCTCTTAAGAACCTCTGAAGTATAACCAAATCACACATTGGATGGACGAAATGACTTATTACACGACTGAAAACTGAGGCTAATGCTTTCGATAAAGTGGTCAATGATTTATATATCGCATGTTAGATAAAATCCATCAGCCTTATCCACGACCTTCAAATCAAGGTTTGCAAGAACTTCCACAAATCTCTCTCGAAAACTCAGATGAAGGACCAACTAAATTTATGGCTCTCGGAAAACCCTCCGAAGTTTATTTATAGTTAATTGAATACAAAGCTTAATAATATAGAAACATAAGCCTTATTACTGGGACTCAAATCTCACAAGTACTGACAGGATCGATACAGAACCTTAATTTGAAAATTTATTTGACTAGCTAAAAGATCTAAATCCAATGAATGAGGGAAAGAAGGGCTGGTTCAATTCAGAGTCAGTTGATATTGCCAACCAATATTTCACTTCGAGATCAAAGTCGGATATTCTATCCAAAGAGCATCTGACAACTTTAGGAAATATTAAACCAAACGACAAGGTAATGATCATACGAAGAGATTAAGGTTAGGGTGTCGTTTTAATAAACACAACTCAGTATACCACTAAAATGACGTCAATCCTAGACGACCAATTGAGGTTCAAGGCAAATAAAGACAACAATGATTTAACTAACTCAACAGAAAAACGAATAACAGGCATGCTTAGAGAACTTCTAAGAAGAAAATGACTTCTAATTCTGCCTACAATGATCTACGACATCGTGGCTCATGTCTGGCTCACATATATGGTCCACCAAAGGTGCAGAAAACATGATATTCTGTGAATCATTAATTCGCCGTATCACAAAGTTGCACGCTGGTTAGTAGATAAGCTAGAACCAGTCCGCTAAAGATATACGTTAAGAAATTCATTTCAATTTGCTGACAGACTAAATCATATGAATGTTATTGGTAAGTCCATGGTTTCTTTTAATGTAAAATCCTTGTTCACCAAAATAGCACTTCCTGGAATTATTGATAATAATTTGCAGAATTCTGATCTACCTTTACCAGAACCAGAATCTAAAAAAATACTACTTATGTGAACAAAATATGTCAAATTTCAGTTCGATAGCGCTATATACCGTCAAATTGGTGTAGCAATGGGAAGTCTATTATATCCAATTATGGCAAACATTTTTATGGGTTATCTTGAAAACAGAGAGCTTAAACAAACGATTAGCGAAACGGTGGAATACTCCGGATATGTTGATGACACATTGTCTGCAACAGTAAACACCGTGCAGTCCACCTGATAGAACTCTTTAACAATGCTCATCTCAACACAGTTTACTACGGAACACGAGAAAAATGACATGTTCTACTTTTTTGACATTGCCATACAACGGAGGAGAGAAGGCACAGTTCAACGTTCGGTTCATGAACGTTTCAAAAGGCCTTTGAACAAGAGAGAGAAGTACTTTAAACAATGCAGTTACCAAACATCTCTTGCATACAGGACATTAGGTAGATACCGTACAATCCCTCAAAGTGGTTAATAATCGGTCAAGTTCCAGTCTTCCAAAGTTTGCTGAAGCTGCTGTAATCAGGCGTTAGAAACCCAATTCACGTGCTTAAGGGGAGATGGTTGTTAATCTTCCCTTGCCTTGGTGACAAATACTCCCTGATTACATCATAAAGATTCTTTTTAAGTCTCCTTTAATTAATTATATAATTGGCCCCCAAATGCCCTGGTACGGCCGAGAGTGGGGAGAGTCCGCTCTCCCTCTCGAAATACTCTCACATGGTCACGCGTATACAGCCTCTGCCAGGGAAGTCCTATTCATTGCCTTCTCGTGGCGAGGGTGTTGTTTACGAAAATGAGAAGACGAAAAGCGAATGTCCGGCGCTTTAACCGGATCCCAAACCAATGGTGCACATGGGCTCCAGTATCCTGCGGGAACAAATTACGTATGAACCAATCGTTGGTCACCGGCTACCATGGGACTGCATCTCCTTACGATGCTCCACTGCCCTGTGGGTTAGACCTTTAGGTCAAAGGCTCGGGGTGTGGCCACCTAAGATAACCACCTGCTTCGGTCTGGGCGCCCGGGCAGTATCATAGCCCACACGCAAATATGATGAACTGCCCATAATTATGGAAACTACTTTACTTGCTTCAACTAACAATCAAATTATTATTATTATTATTATTATTATTTTCCACATTATTCACCCTCTTTTATACTTATACAGCGGCTCGTCTTTGGTGGAAATTCGACTGTATCTAAATGTTCTCGAGTCACTGTCCGGTTGAAAATTGTATGTTACCACCGAATATGAGTACTGAAGCAGTTTTTCTGAAACCACGTGCGCCATTCAAACTGGCTGCCTTCAACGTTCGCACATTCATGCAGATCGGACAACAGATAGGACTGGCTATGTCTTTGGAAAGTCTTAATATCGATGTTCGTTGTCTATCCAAGACCCGTATTCAAGACTCTGGTGAAGTACTACAAATTCGCTCTCCATCTGTTGCTTCAAAAAGCTTGTCTTACGTGCGTTTATCCGAGGACCCTGTGACATCTTCGTCTGGTCTTGCTGGCGTTGTTGTCGCACTAAGCGCTAGAGCTGAGGCAGCACTAATCGACTAGATCCTCATTAACAGTCATTTATGTGCTGTTAGATTAGAAAGTTTCATCAAAGATGAAATCAGTGAGAAAAACGATGTCATTTCGTCATCTCTACCTATGCTTTGACAGATTGCAACCACTATGCGATCAAGTATGAGTTTTACCACCATCTAACAGTTCATCTACAGAAAGTGCGTTCGACAGATATTGCAGTATTAGCCGGAGATTTGAATGCTCAGGTCGGACGTCTAGGCACAACAGAGAGTCGTTTAGGTAGCCGATGGGGACTTGTTGGTCGCAGGACAGATAACGAGGACCGTCTACTGCAACTATGCACAGACCACAACTTGTTTCTGGCTAGCACTAACTTTCGGCACAGTCATCGCCGATGTGCCACCTGGCGTCCTCCCTCTGCATCCCAAGCCTGGACTCAGATTGATCACATCGCGATCAGCTACCGCTGGAGTGGTTGTGTACAAGACTTCCGCTCCTTTTGGAGTACCTACCTGGACTCTGACCATGCCCTTGTCTGCGCCAATCTTACTTTACTTTTCAGTCGACAACGAAGTGACCGCCACCAACGGATTGATATTAGCAAGCTGGTTGCAACTTCTGTTGCTACTAAGTATCGAACCGAGCTAGCTTCTAGGCTAGCTACCATTTCACCGAAAAAAGTATTAATGAGCATTGGTTGAAATTGCATGACGCCATGAGAACGGCGGGTACAGTCAGTTGTGGGTTCGCGAAAAGTCCCGCTTATAAGCACTGGGTTTCTTCTGGTTCCTTACAACTCATCGAAGCCCGTCGGTCTACTCCGGGTGACCGTGAGTTTGACCACAAACGAAGGCTGTTACGTAATGAAACCAGGCAAAGCTTGAGTAAGGACCGAGAAGCCTGGTGGTCGGAGCGTGCTAATGAGCTGGAAGCAGCAGCTGCATCTGGTAACTATTGAAGAAGGCTGTACCTGAGGATTTTATTAACATCCTAAAAGCCCTATATACAAACACCTCAGGCAGAGTGAGGGCATGCAACCACCTCTCTCCATTGTTCCATTCGAGCAGTGGGGTTAGACAGGGTTGCCCGATCTCACCATTCCTCTTCAACTTTACCATCGATGACATTCTGGAAACAGCTCTGATGGATGTAAGTAATGGTGGTGTGGATCTGTTGCCTGGAGAAAGACTTCTCGACCTTGAGCATGCGGATGATATTGTCTTACTGTGCTATAACGCCCAAGGCATGCAATCCGCACTTAATCAGTTGACAATCAATGTCCGTAGGTACGGTATGTGCTTTGCACCTTCGAAGTGCAAAGTACTTCTACAGGACTGGCAGGATTGTAATCTTGTACTCACCCTGCATGGTGAGCAGATAGAAGTAGTCGAGAAGTTCGTGTATCTAGGTAGCTGCATAAGTGCTGGTGGTGGTGTGAGTGATAAGATCAATGCACATATAGTGAAAGCCAGAGCGGCTTATGCCAATCTGGGCCACCTTTGGCGCCTTCGTGATGTTAATCTGGCTGTAAAAGGTCGGATCTACAACGCGTCGGTGAGAGCAGTTTTGCTCTATGCTTGTGAAACCTGGCCTCCGAGTTGAGGACGTTAGACGACTCTCTGTGTTCGATCATCGCTGTCTCCGAAGGATTGCTGACATCCAGTGGCGACACCATGTTAGTAATGCAGAGGTTCGGCGTCGTGTGTTCGGACACAAGATGATAATTCAATTGGTGTCACCATCTTGAAACATCGACTTCGGTGGCTTGGACATGTTCTACGAATGTCGTCTTACAGAAATCGAGGTCGTGCATTATTTGCCGACTCTGGGACTTGTTGGAAGAAGCGGAGAGTTGGTCAGTGCATGACATGGTGTCGTGGCATGAAAGAAAGCTGCAAAGGGCTGACTTCTGTTGGTCCTTCACGACACCCTGGTTGGGGTCCGAGAGATGGTGCTACACAGTGGCTAGAGACGTTATCAGATATGGCTCAGAATAGAAGCTAGTGGCGATCCTGCTGTAACCTTCTTTTACTTTCTTCATAAAAAGTGGCTGTGTCTCCCTTAACTGAAAGATTCCTTCTGATTGTACCTTTCCGTTCCCTCATTGTTACTATACTACCTTACACCAATCTCTTCTTTATTGTTCTTTTTTTACGCTCCTTACCTTTTTTTTCTCTTCGAGTTCTCATTGTTTTGTGTGACGCATATATATTGGCGCTCTCTTGTACCAATAGTTGTGTTCAAATAAAATAAATTATATAATTGTGTCTTTATTTCTTATATATATATATATATATATATATATATATATATATATATATATATATATATATATATGATGTTTTAACTGCCCTCGTTATATTCGTTAAGATTTCTCGGCTTTCCAATAATACTATATCCCTGTTACGTCACTGTATGCCACATAACTCGTGGTTTTTATAATCCATGCTATTTACCGTCGAAATTAACGAGCAAATACAGTTAGAATATTGTAAAATCTATTTGAAAGTTAGTAAATGCATACAACAAAATAAAGTAGCCAATATATAATATTCAACCAGAAAAACCTACGTTTTGAGGAATACCGCAGATCAATAGAGTTCAGATCGCCAACTTTGGGAGGCGGTGAATCATAAGAGTAAGGTTTAAAAAGAGAAGGGTCTTTGGCCATAACCTCATTGTTCTCGATACCCAATATATCCTTGGCACTGTCTAAAGGCTAGATAATCTTCAGTAAACTAACCTGGATATGTGAGTGTGCTCTCAACATGATGACTTGTTTCCTTTGGCAGATATTCATCGAGAGGATGTGGTGGTAGGTTTTTTCCATTTTTCCAATCATTAAATAACTCGGGCTGAAATCTTCGCACAAAAGGATCCATACATATTTTAACTGTATCATCCCAACAAGTACATATTTTCGCATGTTTTCCGTACTCTATCCACCTAGTAAGTGCAAAATTTGTTGATTCAGCAATGTTTAAAACCCATATTGAAACCGGAATGATAAGCATAAGGAAAAGTTATCATAAATTCACCTTCGTGTTGTAAAATCTAGGAATATATGAGATTGGAAGTGTATCTTACTTTCTTAGTTGGGATTCCAGATTGGGAAAGAACTGTGGGACTAATTAAAACGCATTTATGCCTTAAGAAACAATGACATTTCAAGAATTCCGACCTAAAATATTCTTAAAGACAATTAGCTTTTAAAAAATGCGTACCGGAAACAAAGGATTCAAATTTACGCGCAAAAGCTGGAGGTATGACGTACCAGCACTTTGGAAGACCGTAATGCAGGTAGTTTATAGAGTATAAGTCTACATCTTCAACATGCCACGGAAACGTAGATCGCCACATTCCATAATACAAATATGGAGTATTCACACCTGGTATTTGTACACCCTCTTCTTCGAAAACCCGACTTAGTACTGAGTCGAGTTTTGCAATGTTCCAAATATGCTGGTCAATGTCCATCAAAGTTCCACTGACATTAGCCCCATACAGTGGACGACTTGTGCCTATCGACGACCAGTATTTTCTTTCAAGGTGATCGTAGTCCCTGTACTTAGGGGTGCAATATATACTTGATAAAGCAATATTTTTAAAGTCACTGAATTTGAGACTTTTTCTGGGTGAAATATCCTACACTGATTGTTGAGAAAATTAATAAAACAGACCTGAAAATATATACCACGTCCACCATATGTGCTTTGACATATAGGTTTTTCTACCAGACATTCGTCAATATTATCATAACCTTTGCGACGCCCAACCCAATTTGAAGGTGGTATTACTTTGCAAAGCCCTACATGATGAGCACCGAGGGACTCTATCATGGAAATACATTTGCTGAAGTCTTCAAATTCTGCAACCGTAGGTTTGTACACAGGTATTTCTGGAATTGTTGCTTGATTAAGAGTCTTAATTTTAACACAAGATGGCATTCATACGTACCTCTAACTTATCAATAAACGGAGTTTGCGCCAGGCCGTAATCTCGGTACATGACCTACGGACTGACCTTATGTCAAATCCAGCTCCAAACGATTCAAACGCGCGTGGGCGTATTAGAAGAAACTGTGTTATAGGCAGAAGGAAGACTTTCCAAAAGTGCGTTTCAGTCTTATCAAGGCAATTCGTTCTCTAAAGGCCCGTACTTGTTGTGGTCATCTTTGCTTTTGTGTACTTGTTGCATCCAAAAGCATTCTTGGTCTACTTTAACTCGAAGTATTTCGGTTAAGGTTTGAAATTTTGCTAAAATTTGCTCTGTGATGCCTTCGTTCTGAATGACTCTGACACTTGTGTTCATATTGTGATTATATTGTGTTTCAAACTTTATTAATTTGATTACAATGTTTGGCAGTACTTATAAATCTATACATCCAAATTGTTTATTCCTCGTGGAGGAAGGAATGCGATATAATGAGTGTAAAAAATGGTTTCATAAGATGTGTACACGTTTAAGCCCCACTGCATACAAAAGATGCTCAAAGCTTAATTCCCATTAGCTTTGTATGTTTTGCTGTACGAATAAGATGTTACTAATCCAGTAGTCTATGAGCCTATTAGCTTTGGGCTGTCAGAATAGAGATAGTGGTTGCACTGGTAACACAAGAACTGACAGTGAAGAATGTTTCGTTGTAGTACGTGCTGTTACAACATGCGTTGAACACCCGACTGTGATTGACGGAAAATAGACTACCAAAGTCTGATAGTAAGACAGAACTCCATCCTGGCGTGGCTGAGAAGACTTTAATCTCGTCGAATATTATTGTGAGAAATTTGCTCAAGTCAAGCAATCCTGATCCCAGAATTAGACACGCGCATGATTTGGAAAAGCTCGGAGAACTTATTCGTAACGTCTTACTAGACACTTTTAAGGGGGTTCAGGACAAAAACTCATAAGAATAGGTAAGAGGACCGATGACACTGTTGAACCTCGGCCATACAGACTCCTTAAGGTAATCCTAGGGTCAGAGAAGCAACATGATCTTCTGTTAAGCAGCGCTCGTAGTCACGACAATACCGACATTCCAGTAAGACCTGATATGTCTCCTGATGATAGAATAAAAAGGAAGGTGGAATCAGCTGAACTAGGAACTCGTCGACGAAACGGTGAGGAAATCCTCCAATTAGTGGGCTTCGGAATAGTCAGGTCTTGGAAGCGAAGGCTACCAAGGTCTATGTGGATAGGTCGTTCTCCCTAAGAGTTCCATATATCAATCCTCGTAGTCTAACAAACAAGTTCTATAGACTAGGAGCATTGGTGGACAAGTTAAGGCAAATCATTGTAGCTGTGACGGAAACTCAGTTAGTCATTGACTTCGACATAACTCCAGAATTATCTGGATACCACTACCTAAGAAGTGATAGACATAAATGTAGAGAAGGAGGTGGCGTCCTTTTATACCATATCTGGGACTACGCAGACCGGATAACAGTCCACCATGGACGATCTAACAAGTCGAAAAACCTCTCAGATGTACGACAAGGCGTTGGAATATGTTCATTTCTACTGGCTTAGGACAGTTCAGATTTAACTGTCGTAAGACTAGGAATGCCTGTAAAGCGTCAATAAGTAATACTAGACGGTCATATGAAAAACATTGGTTGGGGATTGTAAAAATGGTCTAAATCGGTCATTCTTGTATATAAAAAGGCGAACTCAGAGGAGTGATAGGATTCCATCACTGTTGATACAAGGAAATCTGTTAATGCTGGCAAGAGATGATGTCGAAAAAGCTGGAGCTTTATCGGGATATTTCAGTAGAGTGATTTTTATCGATAATGAAGAATAACCAACGATTCTTTGTGATTTTGGTGTCTTGTTGATGGACCCTGTAGTCATTGGGAAAGTCGCTGCCTTAAGACTACGTCGGCATCTCAGACCTGATAATCAAGTGGTCCTGATGATATTCATCCTAGGATCATGAAAGTCTTATCGGATGTAATTGCTGAACCTATAGTCATACTGTTTGACAGGTCTCTGAGTCAGTTCACACTGCCAAAAGACTGGAAAGACGTGCTAATTAGTCCGGTATATAAGATGGGGGTGAAGATTTAGTTAGTAACTATCGGCCCGATAGTCTAAAACTAATGGAAAAGATTATTCAGATGGCTATTATAAACTATGTGGAAGGAGATAATCTTGTGTCCAGAGAACAACATGGTTTTCGGAAGGGCCTATCATGTTTGACAAATCTGCTCATTGCAAGAGAAGTTTGGGCTGCGGCAAAACGTCGAAATATTCATGTAGATGTGATTTTCATAGATCTAAGCAAAGCCTTTGATGACGTATCCCATCGCGGTCATAAACTAAATCTGGAAAGCTTTGGAATCCATTGTAAGGTCATTGACTGGATAAGTGACTCTCTCAGTGATAAGAGACAGGGGATAAGGGTGGGTGCAACTGTCTCTCAGCGTGGAATCCCGTAAGAAGTGGAGTTCCCTAAGGCACAATCCTTGGTCCTCTCCTCTTTTTATCCTATGTAAATGAATTACCAACCGTAGAAAATTCATCGGTTCTACTCTTCGCCGACGATCTAAATATTTGGAGACCCACAGTATATCGGATAGAATAGTATTACAGGATGATTCTAGCTCACTGGTAGCATGGATGGACAGGTGGTCACTAGAAGTAAATCCCAACAACAGTGTGGTCATGCAATTAAATAACTATAATGGTTCGTGTCACTACACAATATGTGAATTCGTGCTACCCAAAGTAAGAAACCACAAAGATTTAGGAGTCATAATAGGCAGTGATCTCAAAACCACTAGTAACTGTAAGGCTGCCGCAGCAAAAAGCTGTAGCGGATTATGGGCTATTCATAGGTCTTTCTAGTATTTGGATGAAAAAATATTTAAATTGTTATACTCCAATTTCGCGAGACCGCATTTGAAATATGGGATTCAACCAGCGAGTTCTTATTTCAGGTATGAAGCAGACATGCTGGTACGAGTCCAACGACGAGGGACAAAAATGGTAAAGGGTCTCTCTGACCTATCTTATAAAGACAGAGTGAGATACCTCAACCTGTTTTCGTTATCTTACTGCTGAATACGTGGGTGGTCTAATATTGGCTTATCGTATACTGAACGATGACCTTGGTATTAACATGTCTTATCACTTCCTTCTGTCTATGACTGACATGCTGAGAAGACATACGAAGAAAGTTCCAAAGCCGAGATCGAATCTTTTATGTCTGGAGTTTCGTTTCTCTCACCGAATAGTGAATTACAGAAATTCTCTACCAGAACACGTAATGTCAACACCTTCTATTGATATATTCAAAAGGAGATTGGACCTCTGCAGTGTTACAAACTACAAGGAATAATATAGGTTGGTAGACCTCCTATCCTTACTACTGAAGACTCAAGACTTCTACCAGCCTATCAGTGGTGGCAAAATATCTAACAGCTTGAACTTTTAGGGCCAGTGAAATGTCGCTGGGCCCTGGCTAAACCACCTAGCAGTCAAGTCACTGAATGTGGAATAACTCATCGACACTTTTCAAGGTCAAGGACAACCAACATGAACCATTTCAGTCACGCACCATGAACTGGCCCATGCAACAGTGTTCTCACTCTGTTACTTATACATACTCTTGCCAATATACTCCCGCAATAATGTAGTTTGTGAAGTATGATCATCAAAAAGTCAAAAGTTTAAGGTCGGGGTGAACTTTGATTTCTCTCAGGCTATGAAATATCCTGGTAGGGTGCTGTAGTGGTATTGGGCTGTAACTACACAATACTCAAGGCTGAACACGAAACAAATGGGAAAACAGATATTCAATATTTAATGCGGAGAAAAACCCAACGATGGCGAAGGCAGGAAGAATGAATAGAGTGAATTCTAATTGATCGGATGGCATAGCTCGGCCTTTCAGGCGTGTTCAGCCTTATGTGTCGCAACATAATCTTTTATTCATATTAGATACATTGTTCTAACTCTAGTCTAAGTTTGTTCTCTATCATATATGGTGATTGTTACAATGTGATGAGTTGGTGTAGACAATGATGTGACTTCTACGTAAGAACTTATTAACTGGGCAGCGACATCATGGCAAACCCACAATTTTAGGATCAGGTCTATTATTAGAGCAGTACTAATATCATAGTAGACTACAATTCCACAGTTCCTCCGGGTTCAGTACTAGAACCTCTCCTCCCATTGAACTGTACGAACGATCTTCCACAACAGGTACCGTCGAATTTATTACTTTTCACTGGTGATGTGAAACTCTGGAGCAGAGTATGCGGCTAAGAGGACAAACTGACGCTTCAGGAGAATCTGACTCAACTTCGTAGTTGGGCAGATGACAGCAGACTTATTTATAATTCTTCACAGTGTAAAGTTGTCCATCTGAGACATGTTACAGACTCCCTTCTAGAGGTATCTCATGTGAGAAAGATCTAGGAGTGTTGCTGACGTATGGTTTGAAGACTTACGTTAACTGTGTTAAAAATGCTTTCTCAAGCAAATCTTGATCTGGTAACGTTGAGGCGCGATTTGTCGGCAAGTTCGATAGAAGGATCTTCCACATAATCTTCAGTAGTTTTATTCGTCCCCAATTAGAGTGAGGGAACATACTGTTTCCTCCTACACAACAAAAGTATAAGGACAATCTTAAACGTATGCGATGGCGAGTCGCAAATTCAGTTCATTGACTTAAACTTATGATGAGCATTTCCAATCACTGAACCCTTACCCATTAAATTACAGGCATTTTAGAAGTGACCTTCTATTGACTTACAGCATCTTTAACACCTTTGGGCATCTCCTTAAACACTTACGTAAGCTTATTCCCAACACAAACCTTAGGAGCAACACCCAGAAAGCGGAAACTCAACACAACGGAACGGACTATAGAAAAATATTTCACTGCCTGGAGGTATTGGTGATCCACTGCCACTAAATAGATAAGCCTGTCAAGCAAAAGCCCCCAATTTTTTTGTTTTTGCTGTTGTTTTCGGTCATCAGTTTTATTTTGTTAATATTTAGTCTGTGTTATATTCCTCTCTCATTACCGAATTCTTAGACCATTTTTCCACTCACACTTTTCCGCTCACTAGATTCTCTTAAGTTATGTGAACTCTCCAAATTCTATTCAGTTAATACGTAACCCATCTTATCAGTTCTTTAATTCCATGAATCCTTCATCACCTTTAAAATTACCACACAATTTATCTTATCTGACTTTGAACTCCACTCAACTATTACACCACCTATCCCTAATGTTTCCTTGATTCTAACACCGAATAACCTCTGACCTGTTCTTGCATATATATATATAGTTATCTTTGATAACCTTTGTCTTTCTAATCCTTTACACTCACTTATGTCAATTGTTCTGTGGTATTTATCTCATTGTAAAGTTCCAATACATATTTGGTTGTAAGCAGCTGACGAAAAACCACAAAATACATTGAATTCATATTATTGTGCATTATTATTTGTTCGGTCTTTATTCAAATTCATAAAGGGACGCTAATTTGTGTTGGAGAAACCCTTGACTATATAGCACAGGCTGTACTGTTTGACGCATTTCGCGGTTTTGATATAATTTGTTCTCTTTCTTAAATTAGAACCTTTTAAACTGAGCACAGATTTTGTGCTTTGATAAACTTTAATATGAGTAACTTACAAAAGCTTCGTAAGCTATACAGAACTTAGTTTAGTCTAACCGAATACATTTTCTTTTGTTAGTTCGGAGTACAAACAGAATATTAGCATTTTGGATGTTAAACAGTAAAAGTTTCCTTTTTACCTATGACTCAAAAGATGTTTATACATTCCTATCTCTTACAAAAAAAATTATATTTCAGCAGTAGTCCACGGTGTAATGGCACTGGATCTTAGCCACACGATATTAGACCATATAATTGCTGGAAATATCTATACGTAACAATTAACACGAAGAGAAGGTCAACAATGGTGAGCGCGGGGAAATTTATTCGAGATTCGTTCAGTCGAATGCTGTGACTCAGCCTTGCTATTCATATGCATCAGTACTTTTATTAATCCCTATAACGGTTAAACAATAATGAGATCAAGAAAATCCCCGTACAACTAAGCAACCATATTAAGTTTGATAAAATAACTGGAAAACTAGTTGCAATTCTTCCTCTCCACGGTTATACTTTCGTTCCTTCATATAGCCTACTAGTGCAAATGCAACTGGAAATCAACTCAGACAAAGAGCATAGCGGCATAGACGTCAAATGACTTTCTGATTTAAACCAAAAATAATACCAAAATCAGCACCGATAGGGTATAGTTTGTCTTTATATTTCTAAGCACAAGATTTACTATCTAAAATTGAGCTATCAACAAACGGCTATTACTACGCATCTTATTGAGACAGAAAATTAACTCCACACGGAATCATTGTTAATTAATATAATTCTACTTTGTTGAACTGTCAAATAATCTTCACATAACTTTTAATTTTTTGAGTGTTAAGAACAAAACCAAAAATTCTGAAATTATTGCATGTATTTCTTAATCAGTTGCTGCCACCCTTTTGACTAACCTTTCAGCTGATATGGTGTTTGTAGAATGAATAATACTTAATACGACTCATTAATCACTCATAAAAATTTATGACTGACGTGCACTGATATAGAGTCTCTGTTGATTTTGAATATTAGATATCTAGTGATATTAATCATACCCACCAAATCTGAACGTGAGATAACTGGGAAAATATATATTCAAGGCTTAGTACGAACAGAAGTTTGACAGTGGTGAACGCGAGAACATTCATTTGAGATTCATTCAGTCAAATAGCATGGTCCAGTTTTGCGGGCGTGGTCATTCTTGTGCAATTTATCTCTTTTATTCGTATTAAACAGATTTTTCTATCTCCAGCCCAAGTGTGTTCTTTAGATACTCAAAGTATTATATTGCTGATCATTACGATACGACGAGACAATGATGTGACTTTCATGTAAGATCTCATAGATTAGGTTTTCACGTCAGGCTCTTTATGATTGAGAACTAGTCAATCGATCGGTGATATTGTGGTTGTTATCTTACGCTCACTATTTAGAGACATTTTCCCGATTTTCTGCTGGATTAGCTGTTTTACTAAGACAACTATAACATGCTAACTCGGAATTTTACACTGAAACTGTGTGGCTAGCATCGATGAAAAAATCTCTAAAAAAGCAAACAATAAAAGATGTTGAATGATTTTTTCTGGTTAGCGTATTTTAGCGAGTTAGTTTTTTTACGGGATGGAGTCGCTAACCCTATTCCCAACCCTCCTCCTTCATCTGGGCTTGGGACCAACAGTAGCCCCCGGAGGGACTCAAGGTGGAATGAATAAAAGATGTGGTTATTAGTTTTCTTGACGTTTTACTCTCTTGGTGCACTTTCTGTTCTAGTGAACAGCCCTCCTTATTCCAATCCTGACCTTTCTTCCTTCATTAGAACTTCCTCCACCTTGGTAAATATCACAACTCACTGTTCTTTATTACTGCATTCTCTTACCTGGAGCCTCTGATCACTTTTCACTCTAGCCACAAGAGCTCCTACAAATTTAATCTAATAAATTTTCATACCTCTGTCTGTTCCACCACAAAATGTTGAGCATTGTTTAGCGTCCATATCCAAGTGCCTTGCTGCTCCCAGTTTCTCTATTTTCAAAATCTCGCTCTGAGGGTAAAGCTATGGAGCTTCGGACATCTGGAACAAACCCGAGGTACGCGTTTCGTTAAGGTCATAGTTGACATCAAGCTCTTTACAAGTCTACTCTATAACAACTATAAACTTAGAAAGTTGCATTGTATAAATACTTGGCACGACCAAAATCCTAACACGGTTATGCTGAGATTGGATCTGGTGCGTAACGAGGATGCGATGCCACTTTGGAAAAATTATGAAAACTATTCAGTGTAGTGCTAAAGCATAAATATAATCATTAACCCTCCAGAACATCTGGACTAGCTATCTGATATTTGCTTTTATAGATTATATTATTATTATATGATATTAATTTGCAGATCCCACCTGTAAAAATGGCGTTTACCTGCCATTGCAGAAACATATTATTATTGTCATGACAAATCTACAATTTTAATATTAAATCCATTATTATGGCAGTACTAACAGCGGACTAGACCATTATTCTGCAAATTAAGTATGTTATTATTCATAGTCAGATTTCGAAATCGTCGAATCGATTCATAGAGTGTTTTTTTTACAACAAACGTCTTATATCGACCTGGTACCGAAGTCGAATTCCATGTAATGTTCAGGAGATTAAAATCACCTCTCATGATTTCAAACGTATGCGCTTGATCAGAGCAATTAAAAATATATTTGTGAGCAATATCTCAGTGTTAGTATTCTCTTGAGATATTTGTATGTACATTAAACCGGTAGATAATTTTGCGATCCAGTATTTACGGTAACCCAAAAGGGGTCATTTATATCATTAGGACACTAATTCCCGAATTTAGACGCTTGAATGTTCGAAGGGACATAGATGATTGCACAGTTTCCTATTCTATGGCGTCTACCGGATCAAAAGAAACTTTAGTTATCTACGTTTAACGAGTGATCAGAGATGTATGTTTTGCATCACGTTTGAGTATCAAGCACAATGCCTAGACTTATAAGGAGTAAAATACTTTCAAGATGACCAATTTTATCAAAGAGAGTGGTTATTAAACGAAAGAATAAAAAATGGTAGTTATCATGAAGAAACAATTAGGGATAATTAAAATAACACATTGTGTCAGTAAACAAAAAATAAAGAGAATCCGGCGAAGAAAATTTTCATCTACTTAAACAGTAGAATCGTTTTCATAGTTGTATAATAAATATATGTATCTCGAAGGATAGAAAAGATTGCATTGTCAAAGGATTCGAGACCCTAATTATTAAATGAGATTACGTGATAACCAGTCGATTAGACAAGAATTAAGGATGAAAATAAATTACAGGCCGAGGTTATGAATGGCAGTTGTCTGCTTGACAGATATGAAAAAACGAAAAACATTGTGGCCGTAATAATAAATGTGTAGTAATCATCAAAAACTGTTAAAGAAGAATAATTACTGGATATGATTTAAATTTACAAAGCACTAATTCACAAAAACCTATTAAAACACGCTACAAAAGAGAATTAATACCAAGGGAAGATTAGAGGTCGGATGTGTCGTTTTTGCACGCAGACGTCTGGCTTGAATCGGTGGTTCGCCAGTGCTTTAGCAGTGTACGAGTTTTTCATTCGACCATCCCTCCATCTATTTGTTTTTGTTGTGCAAAATATTTTAAAAGAAGGCTTCCTTAAAACGACGTGTTTACAGCTGATTGGATCTCCTGTATTGAGTTGACAACTGTTAGAGTATAGATCATTTGTAGTAGTTCGGTGATTACTCAAAGGATAGACTGGTGTATGGATTGTGTTGTGAAGGGGAATAGACTTAGCAAATCTGTCATCATTTGTGATATATTTACTGTCAACGGATGACAGACCGGTGAAAGCGCATGAATGCTCCTGGTTGTTGTTGACTTTGACATTGGATAAAGACACAGTACATATCTTAGAACCCAGTTCAATAAGGCTGTCAGGTCTATGCATGAAACCGAACAGACGTTTATAACTTGAATTACGTTTTTGTATCTAATGTATGTGTAACATGTCCCGGACGATTATTTCCAAGATTTGTTGTTTGTTATAGCTCGTTTATAATTTGGGGAGAATCAAGTGTCACTGAGCGTATGTCCGGTGGTTTACAAGGCCCGGATATATCGATGTCTTTATTGAGTGGTCAGGTACATAATTACTGCAACTATTTTACCCGTTAGTCGTTGCACATTTACTGCAACTGATGTTTCACTGAGGAGAATCTGAGCTGTATTATCTGATTCGTGATCAGCACAACTATTTATGGTCTGATTCTCATCAACATTTCTAAAAGAATGAACACTATTCACATTAGAGTTATCTTCTTCTTGGTTCTGAATCTTTATCAGTGGTAGCATATTTGTTAAGTCAAAGGTTCTCTCAGAAACGGATTCAATTTTATGACCTCCAAGATTATGATGCGTTTGGGACTTTGACGCAAGTGGTCTGCAACTAGCTCTTCCTGCTTTTTGCTGTCACGGTGTTCTATCTGTAAGAATCCTAACATCGCTGAAAATCTGCACTGGAGAAAGTTGGAAACTCACTGATGTCTACGGATGTGTTGAATTTAGACAGGATCAGTGATTGCAAACCAGGATGACCTTTTAGTCTTGTACACACACGTGTTACATGCGTCATGTTGCTGGCTTAAAGCGGTCTAGAGTTGATACTTTTACAGTATGTATGTGTTCGGTATGTTAAATGAGACTGCACTGCTGGAGTGACTGATTCTTTTAAACACCTCTAAAGCAACACGATACAGAAAATTACTTATGTCATTCATCTGATCTGAAATTATAGCGTGGTTGTGATTTACAAGATACTAGGGCGGATTAAGAGTGTCAACTTTTAACTTTCTTAAGTCATCCGTATGGTTGCAATGACCATTGTCATCATTGTTTACTGATAGGGTCTTCAATATGTATGGAATGGCAAGAACTGGAATAAGATTGTCTGTTTCAGAATGAACCAAGAAGCACTGACCGGTAAAACTGCCAGAAATTGTGTCGGCAGTGGTGTTAGATAGTGTCCTTTTCCTATGTTTGGCTAAATGCCTGAAGGCAGGGGCTTTCACATTTTCCTGAGGTATAAGTGGAAAACGATTAGTAGCAGATGGGCTGAAGAAATTGTTGTAACAAAAATGGGGATGCGAAAAATTAGGGTGGAGGGCCCAAGGTAGTTTAGAAATCAAGACCCGTGTTTGAAATAGTGTGAGACTATCGTGAGTAGTGATGAACATGACAAATTCAAAAAGTGAAAATGGCAGGAAGATCATTGTAGGGATGTAGTATTTCTATACGCGTTTAGATGTAAAACAGAAAATAAATGTGCACATTGGATAAACATTAACTTAGAAATAACACAGGAAGATATGCCCTATCCAATAAAGTAATCTAGAACTGTCGATATTCAGTATCGAACTATCAAAATGGGTAGTGCATGTGGAAATATATATGAACTGAGGGCATGCGTTAGTCAAAATTAGAGTGCAGTGATATTTAGTTTAAAAGAGGGTAATACCATCTAGAATTAGTACAATGCTTCATAACAGAAGTATATGGAACGGGTTTCGTGTAAAATTACTGACTACAAGCCAGAACAGACTCATTATATTATACAAGTGATTCCAGTAAATAAATTATTTATATAATCTTAGCACAACTTTAAAGATAGTATATAGAATAGTGTGTAAAGTCCAGAGTATAATGTCTCATCATATATGGTGATATATTTTTCAGTGTTAGATTGAGGTCTGAATTGAACCAGTAAGTCCAGAAAGATTGTAAGTTATAGCATCCGAAAACAAAATAAGATATAGTACGCAAAATTTGAAATGCAATTCCTAGTCATCTTATAAATGTTAAACTTAAATCTCATCATAAAGTGAGAAATATATCGTTTATACGTAGACGTGCGTAAGGATTTCTACCACGTATCTACTAAAACTCTGTTTCATTAAATTCTATGTTTTCATCATAATAATGAGATCAAAACGTGGAGACGTTTTTGTTTAAGAACTATCTGACTGGCGTTTTTAGAAAAATAGTACTAAGATAGTAGTGATCTTAAGTAATGTGCAACCTGCTACTCTTCAGGTCTTTTAATTTTGATGTTTTATTTTTCATACTAAGCACATGAGTGGTTTATCCATAAACATTCCACCGAGAAATGTGAATGAAAACACCATATTAGCAGGGGCAAGTCATAAAGGACCGGAGAAGCTTCGACTGAGGTGAATGGTGCGAGCAGGCTTAGCTTGTGGAATAAATTATTTTTCTGTTTTTCCGCTAATAAAAGACAATGCTAAAGTTGAGTGTAAGCACTGAACTAATCCCCGTGAATATTTACAATAAAACGGAACAATAAGCCTAGCAATTTCGACGAATTCCTAAAACAATCCAGGTGAGTTTCATTAGTTCACGAAATGATCTACTGCGCTTACGGTACTTCATAGCATGTGGCATCTTATACTCATATACTCGTATGTATACAATGGCAGAAACATCATAAGATTATTATAGAAATGAGTTGTCAGTTATACTCCCCTTGGCTAAAACCTACGCTCTTCCTGATAATCACGTGTATTGCACTCACTTTATCGACTCACAAGCATTCACTTAACTGAAGTTATCGTACAGTACATCGTGTTTAATGAAACTATATGAGCTCTATTGATCTTACATACTTAATTTCAAACGGATTAATTTGGCCTGATGCCTACAAATAGCTTGTAGGCACAGTTATTTTTAACTAATCTTTTTTAAAAACCGATATGGATAAATGATCTGCTAGGTGGTCAGGACATTGAGTTTACAGCATGACTCTCATAGCTGCACTACTATTAAAACTGTCATTGTCAGATGTCCATGCCAAATCCTGGGAATACCACTAGTGTCATGTGACAAAACCTTTTTTTATATATTTGGCATTTCATACATACTTTATCGTCATACAACCAGCACTAAAAATCCACAATTACGGATCTGGAATCCATCCATGATAAATGGAATATTGTATGTCTGTGGTCAGTTTCAAAAAAGTTCTTGTTCTGAGTTTAGGAGACATCTCACAGTATTATTAACGTTTTGGCTTTGTATTTACTGATCGAAGGTTGAGGACTGTGTATCTGGAGGTAGCATATAGCTTTACGCAGTTGAAGAGATGTATGTCGGAAAGCGCATGTCTTGATTTCTCAGAATGGAAAAAATGGCCTTTAGGTCTTGTGCAGTGAGTGATGGACTAGTAATTTAGTTCCTCTGTTTTTGAGGTCTCTAGTTACGAGTGGAAAAATCGGTAGTTTCAATAACAAACTGGAGCAAAATTTGGACGCAACATAATGTCTCTCTTTTACTAAGTGTGTTATCGTAGCTTAAATAGTAGGATAAATAGGACCTTGGCAGATGAACTTCAGGGTTGGTTTTCTAGTGGTTTACGTTCATTTCAAGGGGGCTATTACCCATCGTAGGATGGAAAATTATGTTGACAGATTGAGCGAAAAATTATTTCGAACAAAACCTGGCAGATAGGGTTATCATGTGTTTCATGGTGCGAAAGATGATAGAAGAAACTATATACGATCAGGGCTCTAAGGCATCCCTAATAGATTGTATGTTGTTATATTTCAAGAATGACCCAACATGCACCGGCTACATTCCATTCCTAGGTAAATGCGACCGCTCCGCTTTACTTACGTTTCCCATATTGTTGTCAATAACGTGTAAGCTTTCCAAAAGCTGTACGCACAGTTTCCTCACTTAAGATGTTTGAGCCTTCCTCCGTCGATATAAAAGAATGTAGAAGGGAGTCAGGCCACTTGAAACTGACGTCTCAACCGCAGGAAGCCATGTACGGTAATTAAGTCTTTACATCATATGCAAATAAACACTCCTAGCCCTACTCTGCATAACGTGGCTATGAAAGGACTTAATGTCTTTGTTTTTTTAAGTAATATCGATTTAAGAAAATGAACTAGACCTAATAAAATCCGTCTCAGGTCACTAAAGGAACTCGCGCACTTCATCTCCAAACCTTGAAGAATGTGTTTTGACATATCTGTAACCCTGGGTAGATTAATAAACGAGTGACAGAAATCCACAGTAATTCGTGTTTTAAAAATAAGTACGAGATCCTAACACCAGAACAGTGAATCTTTAATTTAAAAGAGGGTGGTCGTTGAAATTCGAAAAATGGGTCATCTCATAGAGCTGCTTGACTATGCTCTTTCCGAAAAGAGGTATGGTGTTATGACAGTTCATTAATATTTCTTGAACTTATTAGTAGCCCAAGAAATCAGATATATTAAAATTGGGTGTACCAAAATCCACTTATGAATGCAACACTACTAGACACCAGCAAGGCTTTTGACAAAGTTCAACACAACAGGCTGCCGTTTGTAGCGGTAAATAATTCCCCAAAATAAATAGCTCTGTAAGTTTTCAACATTGGATGCTAACCACATGTTTTAATGGACTCACCTAGCTGAAGGCGCTCGGTCATGCATCCGCACCAGATCACGTGTGGGAACGCCGTGCTCAACATCTACTGCAGTCGCTAGCCAGATTAGATCAGACAATTCCGATATACTGGTTATCGTCAAATACACTCTTCCGATCTCCTCGATTGTGCCTTTTGATTTCTCTTGGTGAGTACGAGTTATATTAGAAGGTGTTACTGGTAAAAGCGTTGTCAAACACTGAATACCTGTGCCATCTTCACGTTGAATTAAAGCATATTGGAGTTAAAGGTAGTTTTGACACATCCACACAAGCGATTCTCTTGTTAGAAGCTTCGTTGTCTAGATGCAGAAAGTGCTTAATGGGGCACCACATGGTGAGGTTTCGAGATCAGTGTTATTCCCCATACCTGTTAATGACTTTCAAACTTCTATCGCCATCGGTCTTGTCACTTGCTGACAGTCAATGACAAGTACTTCCTAGTTCATCACGGCACACATTAATCACCAGAGGACAAGAGAGAAAGATGAGATTATTTTTACGTAGTTTAATACAACGAACTACTGAATTCATATGATCATTCCGTTAAATCTGTAGTGATAAAAAGATCCTTGAGACAGATAATTTTGTAAGTCGTTAACACTGAAGCTTACCTTATTAATTTTATTAGTCATGCCTTAACTGGAGGCGCTCGGCCATGCGACCGCATCAGATCATCACTGGATATGTCGTTTTAAGCATCTCTATCGGCATCTAATTAGCTTAGCTCATATGCATCTTGACATATCGACCATCGTCCATATTCATCTTCGAACGCCATTTCTGATTCGTCGTCAGGTATTAGATTTCAGATTTGTGTAGTAAAAACAAAAGGCCTACGGCCTATGTTATTCCTTTCCCAGTATGCTTCTATGATTATCCAATATTTATTTATTTATTTGAACACATAAATATTGGTACAAGAGGGCACCAAATATATATGCGCCACACGAAACAATGAGAATGGGGAGAAAAAAGTAAGGAGCGTAAAAGAAAGAAAGGAGAAGAGGAACAATAACGACCAGATTAGTGTAAGTTAGTGTAATAATAATAATAGTAATGGGGAAACGGAAATGTACAATCAGAAGAAATCTTTCAGGTCACGAAGAAACAACCATTTTTTACGAAGAAGTTAAAAGAAGGTTACAGCAGAATCGCTACTGGCTTCCATTCTGAGCCATATCTGATAACGTCTCTAGCCACTGTTGAACCATTTTTAGGACCCTAACAGGGGGTCGTTAAAGACCCAGACAAGCCAGTCCTGTACAGATTTCTTTCATGCCACGACACCGTCGTACACAGACCACCTCTCCACCTTCTCCAGCCAGTACCAGAGTCGGCAAGTAATGCACGACCTCGATTGCTGTGTAGCGACATTCGTAGGACACGCCCGAGCCACCGAATTTAGTGCTGCAAGGCAGTGACGCCACACGAATAATAATCGTTGTGCCCGAACACCCGACGCCGAACCTCTGCATTACTAGCATGGTGTCGCCACTGGATATCAGCAATCCTTCGGAGACAGCGATGATCGAACACAGAGAGTCGTCTAACGTCCTCAACTCGGAGAGGCCAGGTTTCACAAGCATAGAGCAAAACTGCTCTCACCGACGCGTTGTAGATCCGACCTTTTACAGCCAGATTAACATCACGAAGGCGCCAAAGATGGACCAGATTGGCATAAGCCGCTCTGGCTTTCACTATATGTGCATTGATCTTATCACTCACACCACCACCAGCACTTATGCAGCTACCTAGATACACGAACTTCTCGACTACTTCTATCTGCTCACCATGCAGGGTGAGTACAAGATTACAATCCTGCCAGTCCTGTAGAAGTACTTTGCACTTCGAAGGTGCAAAGCACATACCGTACCTACGGACATTGATTGTCAACTGATTAAGTGCGGATTGCATGCCTTGGGCGTTATAGCACAGTAAGACAATATCATCCGCATGCTCAAGGTCGAGAAGTCTTTCTCCAGGCAACAGATCCACACCACCATTACTTACATCCATCAGAGCTGTTTCCAGAATGTCATCGATGGTAAAGTTGAAGAGGAATGGTGAGATCGGGCAACCCTGTCTAACCCCACTGCTCGAATGGAACAATGGAGAGAGGTGGTTGCATGCCCTCACTCTGCCTGAGGTGTTTGTATATAGGGCTTTTAGGATGTTAATAAAATCCTCAGGTACAGCCTTCTTCAATAGTTACCAGATGCAGCTGCTGCTTCCAGCTCATTAGCACGCTCCGACCACCAGGCTTCTCGGTCCTTACTCAAGCTTTGCCTGGTTTCATTACGTAACAGCCTTCGTTTGTGGTCAAACTCACGGTCACCCGGAGTAGACCGACGGGCTTCGATGAGTTGTAAGGAACCAGAAGAAACCCAGTGCTTATAAGCGGGACTTTTCGCGAACCCACAACTGACTGTACCCGCCGTTCTCATGGCGTCATGCAATTTCAACCAATGCTCATTAATACTTTTTTCGGTGAAATGGTAGCTAGCCTAGAAGCTAGCTCGGTTCGATACTTAGTAGCAACAGAAGTTGCAACCAGCTTGCTAATATCAATCCGTTGGTGGCGGTCACTTCGTTGTCGACTGAAAAGTAAAGTAAGATTGGCGCAGACAAGGGCATGGTCAGAGTCCAGGTAGGTACTCCAAAAGGAGCGGAAGTCTTGTACACAACCACTCCAGCGGTAGCTGATCGCGATGTGATCAATCTGAGTCCAGGCTTGGGATGCAGAGGGAGGACGCCAGGTGGCACATCGGCGATGACTGTGCCGAAAGTTAGTGCTAGCCAGAAACAAGTTGTGGTCTGTGCATAGTTGCAGTAGACGGTCCTCGTTATCTGTCCTGCGACCAACAAGTCCCCATCGGCTATCTAAACGACTCTCTGTTGTGCCTAGACGTCCGACCTGAGCATTCAAATCTCCGGCTAATACTGCAATATCTGTCGAACGCACTTTCTGTAGATGAACTGTTAGATGGTGGTAAAACTCATACTTGATCGCATAGTGGTTGCAATCTGTCAAAGCATAGGTAGAGATGACGAAATGACATCGTTTTTCTCACTGATTTCATCTTTGATGAAACTTTCTAATCTAACAGCACATAAATGACTGTTAATGAGGATCTAGTCGATTAGTGCTGCCTCAGCTCTAGCGCTTAGTGCGACAACAACGCCAGCAAGACCAGACGAAGATGTCACAGGGTCCTCGGATAAACGCACGTAAGACAAGCTTTTTGAAGCAACAGATGGAGAGCGAATTTGTAGTACTTCACCAGAGTCTTGAATACGGGTCTTGGATAGACAACGAACATCGATATTAAGACTTTCCAAAGACATAGCCAGTCCTATCTGTTGTCCGACCTGCATGAATGTGCGAACGTTGAAGGCAGCCAGTTTGAATGGCGCACGTGGTTTCATTATTCGTATTTGATGGTAGCATACACTACCACTGCTACTGCTAATAATAATAATAACAATAATAATATGTGGATTGTTTGACTGTAAATCGGAGCAAAAATTGAGTTTTCAGTACATACCATCATTTTTATTATATTTGCGTGTAGGCTGTGATACCGCCCGTGTGCCTAAACCGAAGCGGGTGGTTTTCTTAGGGGCCCGCATTCCAATATTCTCTTGAACGAGTCAATTGGAGGTGCGGACACCACTACTCCGAGTAACACTTTCCAAGTTCATTTGCATACAGTATAAAAAGTAAAGGACCTAGGGCCGCACCTTAAGGTACTTCACTATGAACTGGTTTCCAGATAGAGCACTTGGAATTTATTCTCACTTTCTGTCTATGACCTACTAGGAAATCCCTAATCCATTTTAAAAGTGGTCCGGTAATACCAAGGTTTTCCAACTTCAATAGCAGTCTCTTAGGTGACACCATGTTAAAAGCCCTACTGAAGTCTATGTAGACAACATCCACTGAGTTTCCGTTGTCTAGGCCTTTACCCAAAATTCCATTGCCATAAGGAGGTTTGTTGTACAAGGTAAACCCTTTCTAAAACCATCTTGTTCGCTGTTTAACAGGTTCTTGGTCTGTTTGACCATTCCTTCCAATATTTTGACTACAACACTGGTGAGGCTTACAGGTCTGTAGTTTGATGGAAGTTGTCTTGTTCCTGTTTTTTGTATGGAGGTGACGATTGCGTCCTCCCAGTCCATAGGTAACACACTTTGGTCAAGTGACATATTAGATATCACGGTCAGTAGGGCCACGATATATTGTGCAATAAATCTCAAGATTTTGGGGTGTAGTTCATCTAGTCCTGTAGACTTTTCCATGTCTAAGGTACTGAGAGCCCTAAGTACATTGTCTTGATCAGCGCCCACGGTGACCCTGTATTTGGGTCTGGTTCTTTGTCTAGAAGAGGTTCCTGAGTGAAAACTGTTTCAAAATAGCCATAGTCTCTGCTTTTTCCTGATCTTCCTCTATCATTCAGATTCACTCCCTTCTTTAATTAGGTTGCGAATCCAATGATGCATACTTGTTCTATAGTTTATGTACGAGAATATTCTCTTGGGCTGCTTGAGTGCAGATTGTGCCAAATGTATTTTGATATTTTCCCTGAGCTTCCCGAATTTTAATTATACACGTGTTTCTTGCCGAGCTGTAGCGTTCCATCGTGCCTGCTGTGTCAAGGTTGATAGCAACATTCCATCGTTTCTTCTTTTGTTTTGGTAAACGTCGAATATACCGGCCTATACAGGGATGACCGTGCTTCTTCTTCTTCGTTGGAACTGTCCAAAGTATGTATGGTTGAGTTATCCGATTGTCTAATTGCCTGAAAAGAGTTCATGCCTCTTGTGCTGATGCTCTTGAGTCAATTATCCAGTTTTCAGCCGATGCTGCCGAGTTGACTGCCTCCATATCTGCCTTCTATATATTAGGAGGGGCCGGAGCAACTGTTTGACAGGCAGTCTTGGCCGAGAATTTCAACACTATGGCGGCATGATCTCTTCTCCCTGGTGGTGGGAGGAAAGTCGTTTGACCAAAGTCATCACTGTGTGTGAAGACTAAATCTAAAAGAGAAGAGTTTCTTAAGTCATATCTTGTGGGGTTTCTAATATGTTGGAGTAAAGCTAATCCAATCGAGGTTTCTAACGGTTTGCAATCGAACGACGTTATCGATAACCCTACTTCTAAGTTAACCCAGTTTATATACGGTGCATTGAAGTCGCCTACTACAAGGCTTCTCCCTTGTTACACCAGGACTTCAGTTTACTTAAGAGAAACTCATCTGCTACATATTGTGAACTGAGATATACTACAACTATTTCAATATCTTGCCGTCTACATTTCAGCTTACATTGCACCAGTTTACATGTCCCTGAAACATGTGCCGCTGGCTCAGCCAGTCTCATGGTTAGGGTACTTTTCGTGTAAAGGATAACCCCGCCTCCCCCCGGTTTGATCTATCAGCCCTACTGGTTAAAAAATCAGTCAACTGAATTTCATTATCTAATACTTCTGACGTTAACCGTTTCCGAGACAGCGATAGCATCCGGTTTTTCTTTGTCCTCCGTTGGCTTGAGCTCCGCCATTTTATTTGGTAGGCTGCGAGCATTTGTGTAGCATACCTTTAAGTCTGTGGAGAACTTTCCCTTACCACCCAGAGTGGTTTGATGATCGTTTCGCTCCGAACTTTTAAAATTTGGAAACACTTAAGAACGAGGTTTCTTTCACAATTTTGGCGGCGCTCGTTTATTTCCACTTCTGCAGCTCATCTCTTAATACGATCAACCAGGCTGAGATCCTCGAGGACGTGTATTCAAGATCCAATCAGTTTACGTGAGTTACCTAGAATCAGGTTCCTTTCTTCAAAAGTGGCAAATGCAACCTTCAAGAGGCCGCTTCTTTGAGTACATTCATAATCCACCTTTTGTTCTATTCTATAAATCTTACAGATGCTAACTCCTGAAACTGTTTCTGGGAGTAGCTTGCTTATTAAGGACTTCATATGACTGAGGTCGTGCTCAAATCTAGCCTTTGGTTACTTATCAGAAGATTCTCTTAACTTATGAAAAAGTACTGACCTCTCAGCGAGGTCCGTCTTAACACGCTGTGGACTTCTTGTTCCTGAAATCTTCTCTTCCCTGCAATCCGGTTCCGAAGTCACATTCTGTTTTCTTACTCTTCTTTTCCTGGGGGTGACTATGGGCCACTCATTTTCCTTATTTTGTCTCTTGATCACATCATCTACACTGCCCAGACTTGGCTCCCCCATAGTTTGTAATACAGTGATATGTCAATCCGGAACTGAAACTGTAGATTCACATGGCCCAGTACTGTCTATTGATAGTTTATTATTTTCAGTGTTTTTCTCTTTTTCCCTGTGATAAGGTTTACACTCATATGCTTATCTGCTTCCCTGGTGGGGTCCACCTATATGGTCTTATTTAAATCTAGAGCTGGGCTCATGACAACGCTCTCAAACTCATCGAAAGCGGAAGTCTATTTATAAGCTGCTGCCTATTTATCCGAGGGCAGTTTTCTAGCTATGTTCAACGACTCAATCGCCTCTAAAATGGACAAAGACTTTGTAGAATATCATTATTTGCAGCACCGTTTACATGCAGACAGTGTGAGTTCGGTACACTCATTGTGATACCACTTCTTGTAGCTATCATACTGCATACCATCATCGATAAGGAAAAAACATACAGGTCGGCCACAACGATGTTTCGATTGCGCCATAAATTTGTTTCATGTTTATATACAACCAGATGGGCCTGACAACAATATAAGCATCCGATTTCATTGGTTACAAAACAGACCTTAACATCTTTGGATACAAATAGTACGCAAAGATATACTCAACGATGAAGAATAAATACCAGTGTCTTTATACCTTTTCTGTCTGTACTCGTAAAGTACAGGTGATAAACTTCTCTAAAGAAAAAACAATACTCTTGGGGATCACTTTAAGTGATATAAGTTTTAACTAAAGCAAAAACAGTAATCTTGATGAGTAATTTAACGATCAATACATGAAATATACTCAGAAGTGAAAAACCACTGTCCTTTTTTAATAGTGCGCGTCCGTCTGACTGAGTTTCAGATTAATGAAGAGTTACAGATAATAGCGTTTTTTGATCAAATTACTCAGAGAAGAGATGTTGGTCAGTCAGTGATAATTCCTTACTTCGATTTTAGTAAGGCTTTCGACAGTGTCTCACGCAAACTTCTTCTTTTAAAACTCTCTTCATTTGGCATACCGAATCCCTTTTCATCTTGGCTCAAATCTTTTTTAGAAGAACGTAGCCAAATCGTTCGCTTTGGATCTTGATACTCTAAACCTGTGAATGTAACCAGTAGGGTTATACAAGGAAGTGTGGTTGGTCCATTACTCTTTCTCCTTTTTATCAATGATGTGTGTTCCCTCTTTCAGTATGGTAAGCCTTTTCTTTTTGCTGATGACCTGAAAGTAGTTTATTCATTCTCTTCTCCCACGAAAGAAAGCTATATTTCAGCGGTAATCCAAGAGGAAATAAACAAGTTGTACGAATGGACTATTTCGTGGAATATGCCACTTAATGTTGACAAAAGTGGATTTATTCACATTGGTCGCTGTCTTAACTTAAATCTGACTGTACAGACACATACACTCAAACCTCTTAACACTGTTCGTGACCTGGGTTTAAGATATAGCAACAGTCTGAACTTTTCTGAACACATTATATCTCAAGTATCCAAAGCTAGAAAGCTGATCGGATTGATAATGATAAACTTCAATAATATCGAATCCAGATTGTTACTATACAGAAAATGTATCTTACCCATTCTTGAATATGGTATTTTAGTTTACAGTAATTGTAGACATACTGACCTGACTGAAATTGAAGGTGCTCAAAGAAAGTTCACCAAAGCTGTTCTGGGGTATTCTGATAACAAAGACTATCACCAAAGATGTCAACAACTCAACTTAGAGCCTCTTTGGATCAGACGTATCAAATTAAATCTTGTCTTTATCTACCGGCTCATTAACGGTATTTCCTACTCTTCGGTATCCACCCCTTGTAAGATCCAAACTACTTTTGGACTGCTGGACAGCTGTCTGGATGAGTTAGATACGCGCCCTCGCCCGATTGAAACCAAAACAAAGGAATTGGGTAAGATAGCGGTTCTATAATTTATCATAATTTTAAGCGTACATTATTACCTAAACAAATATAACCACTCAGCTATCCAACCAATAATTGTTCAATTGATCAAATCTAATTACAATAAATAAGAAAGTTGATAAAGGATGCAAGAAATTTACCAATCACAACAAATCAACGTTATTCTATCCTGGCTGGATAGATCACACACAACAGGAGGAACAAATCAATATGGCTACCGCCAAGAACAAGTGTCAAGTAAAACAACACAGATGCAGTTCAGGAAGAAACACAAACTTAGTGAATGCGTAAGAAAACAAAAACTATAATAAAAAATACAAGTATTAACAACTCAAATGTAATCAAAATACAACAATGTACAACTAAGGGAATCAATAGGAACAAAGTACAAGTATATACATGGAGGGATTTTCACAAACACACAAAACATTCAAAATGGATCTTACACCGGCCCCCAAAATCCCTCCATACCACACAAGCTACCTTGATGCCTATGGTCATGGTTCATTATGTAGCATATTACACTATAGGAACGAGTAGGACTTACAGCAGTACGCCTACTCGACCTAACTACATTAATAACAAAAAAGACTAACCCGAAGCTTCAGGGAGACCTGCTTCATCTGTTCTCTGGTGATCAACAATAACAGTCGTGGTATAGACCTAATCACTCTTCCCCAAACTCCAGCCATGCTGTTGGATGAGGGTCTCGCTGACAATTCAATATTTATCTTCTGCTGATTCGACTGCTGCACAACCCTTCTTAACTCGGAAACTGTCCCCACGAAGCTTGACGCACTGTCACTGTAAATCTCCGGAGGTTTCCTTCTTCTTCCAATAAAACGTAATGAATCAGCAATCAAACTACACATCAGTTCAATATGTACTGCCCACGTTTGCAAACAAGTAAACACATATCTATATCCTTTTTCTAATGACCTTCCTATGTGTCCTGGTTCCTTATGATAATGTCTAATTATCATTTCCGTCACTAAGTGTCGACTGCGTAAAATTACTGGATGTTTAAAGGCATTTAAGGATTCGGAGTAGCTTAGCCGACCTGTAACACAGAGTAACCCATCAAGCATTATCGGTGATAAGCCTTTCAGATCATATCTTACTACTTTACTGCTGTTTCTAAATCCACTAAATAATTTTCCATACACTTCCCTTTGAACCATCAATAAATTCTTACACTTGGCGATGTCAACCTTTAAACATCCTAGATGAACGGATCCTTTACAACTTGGTGCACGATGTACCATCAGGAATTCGATGAACCTTCTAAACCAGGTTACAGCTCTGATTAATTTCAACCACTCGGAATAATAAGAGAGAATAGGTAACATGTTGTACTTTATACTACTCAAGTTACCCACAGCAGTTTTTCTAAGCTCAATAGCGTCAGGAGTATGTTCCGGACAGTCAGTGATTGTTATATAAAATTCGCCATGCAATAAAGTAGGGCATTCGAACCAATATTCAAGATAAGTCACTTTCTGTATGCTTCCTCTACATAATAATTCACTTATATGTTTAACGAAACTCTTTGCTTGATTACAAGTGGGAATGGATATCAAGCAATCATCAACATAGAAATTATTCTTGACATCATCTACAACATAACCATCAGAGAATATTTGGGCCGTCTTATTCAAGGCAAAGTTTGCTGGCTTTTTCGGATTTAAAACTGCATGGTGAGGTAAGTACCACCGGGGGTGATAACTAGGTCGCAATTGTATTTCAAGGATCTCCGCATAGCCCTGAATAAAATTACTTTCAATACCTGTGGTATACTTGATATACAGAAGGTCATCTTTCGACAATCTACGCTTCACGCTCTGTAGTCTATTGTTTGCCACTTCATAATTCCTCCCTTTCATATTTGAGTTCACTTTCCATGGTACAGGAACTGCAAAATGACCATTTTCGAAGCGTGTGCCTCCTTCCACAATCCTTATAGCCGCCTTATTTTCTATTGATACTGATTTATCCTTTGAATTATCATCAGAAAACTCTACATCGTAAAGTTTACGTATTTCGTTCTCCAAAGTCTGTAATTTACTGGTATGATTAACAACTCTTTTCCTATGTTCCGAATATGACGCGGGTCCGAAAACCGTCCACCCCAGCAACGTTTTCACAGCGTACGGGTTCTTCCTTCCACCCAACCGTTGGTCTAACACCCAATGTGCTTCTGGTACGTCGCAACCAATCAACAGTAAAACTTCTTCAGAGTCTAGGCTATCTATTGGCACATCACTTAAATGCGGCCACTTAACTAGGTTGTTCATTGCTGATTTTGTTGGCTTATGACCTGGTATACTCGCTACAACCAGAGCTCCTTCAATAGTAACATGTTCAGATTGATCTAAAGAATATACCTCAAAAGGCGCACTCGTGACCTTCATTGTTCTATTACCGCCCACAGTCTCAACTACCACTGATGCTTCGTCTTCGCTCAGCCCGAGAGACCTCAAACAGTTTGATCTTATCAGTGTCACATCAGAACCGTTGTCCAACAGAGCATAACCCACAATCTCGGCTTTTCGCGATTTCAACCGTACGGGAATCATGCCTAAACACACTTGACTGATTAGTGATTTAGTATATCCGCAACAACTCGAGGTACCAGGTTTCTCACTCTCGCTGTGTAACAAAGAATGGTGTTTCCTTTCACAACCCTCAACGTTACAACGTTTTGCCAGCTTACATTCACTAACTTTATGCCCTTGCCTGAGGCAGACAAAACAGATGCCATTAACCTTCGCGTGAGACCATCTCTCTTGAACGGTAAGCGCTAAAAAATTTGGACATTTATAAATAGCATGGTCCAGGGAACACACACTGCATTTAGCTTTCTCTTTCGAATTATTCGCCTGCTCCAATTGCAAGTGACAATTTGTCTTTAAGTTGTGTCCCTTTCTCGGACGATTCGCTAACCGTCCAAACCTACTATTAGCTACCCTCGCGCGGGATGCTATAAATTGGGTAAGCTCATCAAAGGTTGGTTCTCTATTATCTTCAGTCAATTCATCTACCCAGTCCGCCCACTGGGCTTGCATAACTTGAGGTAAGAGTCCTACTATTCTCTCTAAGGTAATTAAAGAGTTTAAGTCGGCAGTATACTTCATCTGTTTCAAAACCATAGAACAATTTTCCATCCTAATAGCTAGATTTGTTAGTTGCTCAGGATCACTGTAATCAACATTTGTAGTTTTGAATAAGTCCTCTAAAGTCTCCCGAGCGATTACATGCGCCTGTCCGAACAACCGTTTTAGAATTTCCTTGGCCTTCTTGTAACCAAAAGAGGCTTCCAACATAACACAACCCTCAATGGCTGTTTTCGCTTTACCCTTACAATAATGCATCAAATAAAGCAAGCGTTGACCATCATCCTTGACCCTTGATTCCACATAGGTCTCAAACTCCCTTAAAAACTTCCAGTAACCTCTTGGTTGACCGTCGAAATAACTTAACTCAACCTTTGGTAACTCTGGACCTATGAAAAACGCCGTAGGCCTTACGCCTTTTGCTTGCTTCAAGTCTAAATTAAGGTTTTCTATGCCATTTGCCATTATATCACAACTAGATTCACTATAATTACAATCGTCCCTATTAGAATATGAACCATGACACATAGAAGCATCAGAAGGCACTTGCCTTGATTGAGGGGATCCATCCTTTTGTTCATCTCTTTTAACATCCACGAGCCTTGGACTTAATTTCCTTCGACGATTGTTTGGCATCGCAAGCGAACGACCAGATATTCCCAGAGACGATGATTGGAATCAACGAAACGAAAGCCAAACGAATTCGACCAAATATTTGTTTAGAACTGTAAGATCCAAACTACGTTTGGACTGCTGGACAGCTGTCTGGATGAGTTAGATACGCGCCCTCGCCCGATTGAAACCAAAACAAAGGAATTGGGTAAGATAGCGGTTCTATAATTTATCATAAATTTAAGCGTACATTATTACCTAAACAAATATAACCACTCAGCTATCCAACCAATAATTGTTCAATTGATCAAATCTAATTACAATAAATAAGAAAGTTGATAAAGGATGCAAGAAATTTACCAATCACAACAAATCAACGTTATTCTATCCTGGCTGGATAGATCACACACAACAGGAGGAACAAATCAATATGGCTACCGCCAAGAACAAGTGTCAAGTAAAACAACACAGATGCAGTTCAGGAAGAAACACAAACTTAGTGAATGCGTAAGAAAACAAAAACTATAATAAAAAATACAAGTATTAACAACTCAAATGTAATCAAAATACAACAATGTACAACTAAGGGAATCAATAGGAACAAAGTACAAGTATATACATGGAGGGATTTTCACAAACACACAAAACATTCAAAATGGATCTTACACCCCTTCATACCTTATGATATCATCCCACAATCTACGCAATAAGGAGAATATTCTAGCGATTCCAAGAACCCACACAAACTTACGTCAGAATTTTTTCCTTATTCGCTACTCAACCATGTGGAACAGACTGCCAGTGAACCTCCGTTGCAGTGAAACTACAACCCGGTTCAAAAGTCTCCTCGACGATCTTCTTTCCGAAAGTGGATTATGTCACCTATTGAATATCAATGTATTCAATGATGATTTATACAAACAAGGTCCGTCATCCATTTAATTGCTTGAAAAGCAAAATAAAACCTTTGAATCTTTCCACGTCTATTTAACTTTATTTCTATTGATCTTAATATATGAAATCTGATTATGTTCGTGTTTATCATTATTTCCGTTATTAATATCATTATTAGTTCCCTGACACATTAGATATTCTTTTTGTATCTTGTTATCCTTCTAAACATATTTAACTCCAGATTGTCCTTTAAGATCAATTTTGACTTTCATAGCATCAATCTGAATTATTATTGCACAAATATTTATACTAATATCCGGTTTCACTCTGTATACTATTACATAAATCTAAAATGTATTCATCCGAGTGCTTTAACGGATTTTTATTTTATTTTTGCAATTGCTGGTTTCCTTCTGAGGTTGATATTTATTACACAATTATTATTCTTATCATGGATCAAAACTTTTCACTAGGTGTTCACTTCTTTTCACTCCATTCTTTCCCTCTAAATAAATATTCTTAAGATTACGAAGTTTGTAATTAAAACAATAACCTGTGTTACACTTAAATTAAATTCTCAGACCCGTTTTATCTTCACTATGCATATATGACTCATACATATTGATATTTTATTATCCTTTCCATTTAATTGTAACTTTCATAGCATCACTCTAAACTATAACTGCACAACCACTTATTCTAGCGTCATATCTTACTGCAATTATAAGTTATTTTTTCTTAATTATTTTTTGTTACCAATTTAACGATACACACATAGTCGTTTATTCTTGTTCTGTGTTTGTAAACGCGCCTATTAGACTGTTTGCGTATTTCACATCTCCTTTATTTCTATTCCCTTATTTTCTCCATTTCCTTCTTTAAACTCAATTCAATATTCTTCTCGATTGCACAGACCCGATTTATTATTATTAATATTCTACTATTATTGATCTAAATTTTTTTTAGATGGCAAGTGTAATGCTGACATTATTGAAAATTGTGTATTATTGCATTTTTTTGAAGAAACCCGAAATGGTTTCTTCACAACACTTATGTACCCATAAGGTGTTTGTGAACAATAATAATAATAATAATAAAGCGCTGAATATCCATAGCATACTAAAGAATGAATAACACAGGCTTTCTGTCATCACTACACAAAGGTAAAGCGCTCTATTTAAAAGGACAGTGGTATTGTTTCTCGTTGATCGTAAATTACGCATCAAAACTAATGTTTACACTTTAATTGCATCTACCCCAGTTAAAGTGATATTGTATTGAGTGTTTCGATTTTACTTTTGTGTATTTATTGCATCAAAGCATACTTGGTCGACTTTTACTTGATTTATTTAGTTAAGGTTTGAGAATCCTTTTACATATCCTATTTTTGTCACCGTTCTAGTTGATTTTCAAGATGGCTAGATCTGCACATAACTCCGCCTGTAGCTCTAACAGGGTTACTGCCGGTCCCAAGCCCGGATAAAGGAGGAGGGTTGGGCATGGGGTTAGCGTCCCCATCCCGTAGAAAACTAACTCGCTAAAAAAACGCTTACCAGAAAAAATAATCCAAACCATTTAAACTCTGCCCTGGGAGTTAGAAGGTCTTCAGTTAGAAGAATTATGACGCTTCATGGTGAAAGCCGAGTTCCTTCGGAAGCCACGAGGCCGATGCCCCTTCTAACAACCAGAGCAAAAATTTTTATAGGTACATGGAACGTTCGAACAATGTGGGAAACCGGGAAGACCAGTCAAATAGCAATGGAAATGAGGAGATACAACTTAGCAGTACTGGGAATCAGCGAAACCCACTGGACCCAAGCTGGACAGAAAAGGCTAGCTACGGGAGAGATGCTGCTATACTCCGGTCACGAAGAGGAAAATGCTCCACACACTCAGGGAGTCGCTCTTATGCTGTCCAAAGTAGCACGAAATGCACTTGTAGGATGGGAGTCTCACGGATCCAGAATCATCAAAGCATCATTCAAAACAAAGAAGGAGGGGATCTTAATGAATATTATCCAATGTTATGCACCCACCAATGATAGCAACGACGACATTAAAGATCAGTTCTACGAGCGGCTGCAGTCAATCATTGAGAAATGCCGAAGAAAGGACCTAACTATTCTGATGGGAGATCTAAATGCCAAAGTCGGAATAGACAACACTGGATATGAAGATATTATGGGACGACATGGACTGGGAGAAAGAAACGAAAATGGAGAAAGATTTGCAAATTTGTGTGCATTCAACAAATTAGTCATAGGAGGCACAATATTTCCACACAAGCGTATACACAAGGCTACATGGATCTCACCGGACCACACTACAGAGAACCAAATAGATCATATTTGCATCAACAAAAAATTCCGAAGGACAATGGAAGATGTGAGAACCAGGAGAGGTGCTGACGTAGCTTCAGATCACCACCTAGTTGTAGCCAATTTAAAACTGAAGCTGAAAAAGAACTGGACAAGTGGACAAACAGCACTACAAAGGTTCAATACAGCCTTCCTTCGAGATACTGACAAACTCAATGAATTCAAGATAGCTCTCAACAACAGGTTCCAAGCCTTACAAGATCTACTGAATGAAGAAGAAACTACTATGGAGGACAACTGGAAAGGCATCAAGGAAGCATTAACTTCAACGTGTCAAGAGGTTCTGGGCCTAAAGAAACACCATCATAAGGAATGGATCTCTATAGAAACACTGGACAAGATCAAAGAAAGGAAGAACAAGAAGGCAGCAATTAACAACAGCCGAACACGAGCAGAGAAAGTCCAAGCACAAGCTGAATACATAGAAGCAAACAAACAAGTGAAGAGGAGCATTAGAGCCGACAAGAAGAAATACGTGGAAGAACTAGCAACGACGGCAGAAAAAGCTGCTAGAGAAGGAAATATGAAACAGCTTCACGATACAACGAAGAAACTAGCAGGGAAATACAGTAAACCAGAGAGGCCGGTCAAAGACAAAGAAGGCAAGCCAATCACCGAAATTCAACAACAGCGTAACAGATGGGTAGAATACTTCGAGGAACTCCTGAATAGGCCGGCTCCAATGAATCCACCGGACATCGAAGCAGCACACATAGATCTTCCTATAGATGTCAACCCACCAACGACGGAAGAAATTAGAATGGCCGTCAGACAAATCAAGAACGGGAAAGCAGCAGGACCCGACAACATACCAGCTGAAGCACTGAAATCAGACATCGAAGCAACCACAAGCATGCTATACCTTCTATTCAAAAAGATTTGGGAGGAGGAACAAGTGCCAATGGACTGGAAAGAAGGACACCTCGTCAAGATTCCAAAGAAAGGAGATCTGAGCAAATGTGAAAACTACAGAGGCATTACACTACTGTCAATACCAGGGAAAGTCTTCAACAGAGTGTTGCTGAACCGGATGAAGGATGCAGTAGACGCCCAACTTCGAGATCAACAAGCTGGATTCCGTAAGGATCGGTCGTGCACAGACCAAATTGCAACACTACGGATCATCGTCGAACAATCAGTTGAGTGGAACTCATCACTATACATCAACTTCATTGATTATGAAAAGGCATTCGACAGTGTAGATAGGAGGACATTATGGAAACTTCTTCGACACTACGGAGTTCCTGAGAAGATTGTCAACATTATCCGGAACTCATACGACGGACTACAGTGCAAAGTAGTGCATGGAGGACAGCTGACAGATGCATTCCAAGTAAGGACTGGAGTCAGACAAGGCTGTTTACTCTCTCCCTTCCTCTTTCTTCTGGTGGTCGACTGGATTATGAAGACCTCAACATCTGAAGGAAAACACGGAATACAATGGACAGCTCAGAATCAATTAGACGATTTGGACTTCGCAGACGACCTAGCCCTCCTATCACGTACACACGAACAGATGCAGATGAAGACAGCCAGTGTAGCAGCAGTCTCTGCATCAGTAGGCCTCAGCATACACAAAGGGAAAACCAAGGTCCTCAAATTCAACACGGAGAACAGCAATCCAATCACTCTTGATGGCGAAACTCTGGAAGATGTAGAGTCCTTCACATACCTGGGAAGCATCATCGATGAACAAGGAGGTTCAGATGCAGACGTAAAGGCGAGGATCGGCAAAGCAAGGGTCGCATTCCTACAATTGAAGAACATATGGAACTCAAAACAACTTTCAACCAATATCAAAGTGAGAATCTTCAATACGAACGTCAAGGCAGTTCTACTGTATGGAGCTGAAACTTGGAGAACTACAACAACCACAATCAAGAAAGTACAAGTATTTATAAATAGCTGTCTACGCAAGATACTCAACATCCATTGGCCGGATACCATCAGCAATAGCCTTCTGTGGGAGAGAACAAACCAACTTCCAGCTGAAGAAGAAATTAGGAAAAGACGATGGAAATGGATAGGACATACATTACGCAAATCGTCAAACTGCATCACGAGGCAAGCCCTAACTTGGAATCCTGAAGGGAAGCGAAAAAGAGGAAGGCCAAAGAACACATTGCGTCGGATAATAGAAGCAGATATGAAAAGGATGAATTACAACTGGACGGAGCTGGAAAGGATTGCCCAGGACAGGGTTGGATGGAGAATGCTGGTGAGTGGCCTATGCTCCTTCACGAGGAGTAACAGGCGTAAGTAAGTAAGTAAGTAAGTAAGTAAGTAGATCTGCACATAATGGTAGACAACCATTTTGCTTATTTCCCGTGGGGGAAAGGATGCAATGTGATGAGTGTAATGAGTGGTTCCATAAGATGTGCACCCGATTAGGACCCACTACATATAAAGGGTGCTCAAAGCCCAACTCTCATTGGCTTTGTAGTTTTTGTTGCTCGAGCAAAACATTACTCATCCAGGATGCAGTTAGCCTCCTGATGTTGGCTAATAAGAAGGTTGATGAGGGCCGTACTGGTAACATTAGTACTGATGGCGAAGATTGCGTTAGTGTCGTAAGTGCTGTCACGGTGCAAGCCAGACATCTACCTGTGCAACACGCAGTTAAACGTTCTCCCCCGAAACTATCAGTGAGTGACACCTCATTAGACATTGGTGGCCATATTGCTACAGCTGCGACTAGTGATCCAGATAAGACAATTGCTGTCCCGAAATGTTCTAATGTAAATGTTTCGACTGATGGAAAATGGATGACGCGAGAACGCAGAAGAGTAGGAAAGGCAGCTAAAACTAATGACTGTTTACTTGATAAGTCTTTGGTGGACTCTCAGACCGATCCGCCAAAGTCCCATAGTAAAGCTTCGTGTAACATTGTTGTGAGTCACTCGCTCGACTTCCAGGACTCTGTTAAAATAAAAACTAATCGTGAGATACCAGTAGTTAAAATAAAGGATCTAACGCCGCGGTTGAAAGCTGTGAACACAGTTTCAAAAGAAGCTAAACCCCTCCCTAGTTTAATTATTTGGAATCTAGAGGAGTCGAAAGACAACGACCCTGCTAGAAGACATGCACATGACCTGCAGTTAGTGGAGTCTGTGGTAAGAAATGTACTACCTGAAGAGGTTTCAGGGGTACATATAACAAAAGCAATACGACCTGGTAAATGGATTGGAGGCGAGACCCAACCAAGAAGAATCCTGAAGCTGGTTCTCGGGAGTTTTGAAGAAAGAGACATATTATTGAAAAGCGCACTAAAAACTCGTGCCTCAAATATCCGTATTCGACCAGATTGGCCGCTTGAGGATCGAATCAAGTGGAAGAATGCTCTTACGGAGTTGAGGACTCGCAAATTAAATGGCGAAAATAACCTTACCATTACGGGTTTTCGGGTAGTCACGTCTTGGAAGCCAATGCTTCCAAGGCCTGTATGGGTAGAACGATTGATTTCCAAAACACCTTAAGTGTGTGCTACACGAACGCTCGTAGTCTTAGAAATAAAACGTCCGAGCTAAGTCTGATGGTGCAAGAATTATGTCCCAATATAATCGTTATTACAGAAACTTGGTTCACCGTTGATATAGACTGTTCTCCTTTCATTGTTGGTTATATCTGTATTAGAAGTGATAGAGTTTCAAGCCGCAAAGGGGGAGGTGTAATATTATACGTTAGGGATCACCTTCGCATACAATCAACCATATCGGAGGCTCATATCAGTGGCACATGTGAGGTTGCATGTTGTAAGATTAAATCTAGAAATGGGTTAGTGACTATAGGGGGAATATACCGTAGTCCGTTTTGTCTTGCTTTATCCTAGGACACATCTGTTCTTGGAGTATGGCAGAATGTTGTCTCATCATTGGGGACTTCAACGCACCGCATATCAACTGGATAGAGCTTACAGCTTCAGGTAGTGGTTTCGATAGCGACCTTTTATCTACCGTTATTCAGTGTGAACTTGTACAATGTATCACGAAACCGACACATATTGATTTGCAACATGAACCGTCACTGCTGGACCTCGCCCTCACCCGCCACTGTGAGGATGTCTTTGATATCCAGCACCTTCCCCCACTAGTTAACAGTGATCACGTTGTAATCCACTTTAAGTTTAGGACACGTGGTATACAATTCGTATCTGCTCAACCCCGTCCCAATATCTGGCGAGCTAATATTCCGGAAATCAGAAACTGTGCTATCTCGAATGATTGGTCGGTGGACGCGGATGGATTGATCGAAGATGAATGGAATAAGTTTAAGGCTACATTCGAGTCCGTAACGTCATCGTTTATCCCATGGTCAGCACGTAAGCTATCACATTGCCCTCCATGGATTATTAAGGAAACCTGGAAGCTGTTAAATCGTAGGAAACATTTCTGGGACGTATTCTTGTTGACAGGTCATGCACCATTTAGGCGTGAGTACCGAAAATTCCGTAATATCTGTAAGAAAACCATAGCGAAATCCCGTACCACTTACGAACGACAGTCAGTATATGATAGCCGTACTTGTCCGAAGCGATTGTTTTCGTATGTTAAACGGCGAATGAAACACAGTGATGGTATTCCCGCGTTACTGTTACACGAAAACTCAGAATTACTAGCTGAATCAGATCGGGCAAAAGCTGAGACTTTTTCGAACTATTTTAGCGAAATCTTCTCTACGTTTATTGTAACAAATACTTGTCCCACTCACACCGAGATACCAACCATTGAATCTGTACAGGTAACTGAGGAAATTGTCCTTCCATTGATAACTCACCTCAAACTTGGTAAGATACCGGGCCCTGACTGGCTACATCCACGGTTGCTGTCATTTCTTGCGGACATTATTTCAAAACCGCTTGCGACACTCTTCAACATGTCCCTTTCACTCGCTCAACTCCCTAGAGATTGGAACGACGCTATAGTCAGTCCTATACTTAAGGACAGTCAGAGACAGAGACCGGCCTGTCAGCCTAACTAGCATAGTCGTTAAGTTACTTGAAAAGATAATTCGGGTTAGGTTGCTAAGCCACATAGATTGACACAATCTGTTAGCTCCTGAGCAACACGGATTTCGTAACAAGCGTTCATGCTTGACTAACTTGCTTATTGCGAGGGAGGATCGGACAGCAGCCCTAGATCACGGTCTGTCGGTCGACGTGATATTCATAGATTTTAGCAAAGCATTCGACAAGGTTTCACACGTAGGTCTTATGCAGAAGCTCACGAGCTTCGGAATAATAGGTACTGTACATGAGTGGATAGGAAATTTCGTCATAAGCTCTGACTCGACTAGCAGTGTTCGAGTAAAGAGCCTTCACAAGGTTTATGTACTTCTGAGGTACGCCTTTCGATGACAGACACTGCCATAGAACCTCTCGGTCTACAGAGTCGAATTCTGCTTTTAGGTCAAGAAAGACCACCATTGCCGGACGCCGATAAGCATGCCTGTGTTCTAGAACCTGACGAATGGTGAACTTGTGGCCGATGCAGCCACATAAAGGTCTGAAGTTAGCCTGATTCCCTCGTGTTTGCAGTTCACAAGTCTTTGTTAGGCACCCGATAAATATTGAAGCTAGTATTTTAGATGCTATGTTAGTCAAAATAGTGCCTCTATGGCTACCACAGGATGATTTTGACACCCTATATATCGGAACAATCAGTGATTGCGACCAATCAGATGGGATCACGTCTAACTCACAGATTTTATGAAATATTAGTTAACCTAATCGCCAAAACTAGACCAAAATCCTTAAAGACGTCTGGAGCCAATCCATCTGGACCAGCTGCCCCTCCTCGTTTCAGATTAGCTATACCTTTTTGAACTTCAGTTATAGTCGGCGGATCTACTTCCATGTTCCATTCACGCTGTCTGGGAATGGTAGGTAGTTGTAGAGTAGCTGAACTGTTCCTTAGAATGTTCCGCTCATCGTTCTAAACGTCTAGACTGAGAGAACATAAGAGTGCCATTTTTTCTGTGATTGTCCCACTTACACTTAACCCCTTAATTCCGGTTTATTTTATTAGTCTGATAAGCTGTCTGGTGTTACCTACAGCCGTTGTCTTTTCCATCTCTTTTGCTTTCGTTACCCACCACTGCTCACGACCGTTCCGTAGACTTTTGGTTAACCTAGATCTGATTTGTTTTCGCTCTTCATCGTGTTCAGAGCCTGACGGGATGAGTTTACGAGAATCTATCAGTGCAATAGTCTTAGAAGAAATCCAATGGTTTTTGGTAACCCTTTGGTTTAAATCACTAACAGATGTCACTGCTGTTTCCACAGCTGTTTGTATATCTTTCCAAGCAACATCTGGGTCAGCCTCGTTTTCAGAACCACCTAAGTGTGTCCTCAGTTGTTCCTGGAACCTACTCTTGGTTTTCTCGTTACTCAACTCAGTTCTAATTGCTCTTTGTACTGTGGCTTTTTTGCGTCCAGTGAGGCGCAAGCAGATGCGTGCCCGTATGAGGGCGTGGTCGGAGTCCAAGCAGGTACTCCAGAATGAGCGACAATCTTCTACCGATCCTCTCCAACGATGACTGATGGCAATGTGGTCTATTTGAGTCCATCGTTGGTTTGGTGTAGGGGGTCGCCATGTTAGACGATGTCTCTCCTTACGCTTAAAATTTGTGCTTGCTAAAAATAAACGATTGGCTGAGCGCAGTTGCAACGGACGATCGCCATTATCTGTTTGCTGAGTTGATATACCAAAATACCCACCTAAATGTCTTTCTGTTTGGTTTAAGCTACCTATGATGACGATGAGAAAGACTACATAATAAGTGAAAAGTACAAACTAGTACACCTGTCATCACATTATTTTGAAGCATACTAAAATTTAATGATATCCGTTCTAAAATATACATTTGAAGCATTTCAAGAACTTTCACTGATATAAATAACCAAACACCTATATTCTTGATCAGATAAACATGAATTAAATCGACAGTACTTACTAGGCAACACGGATTTCGTAACAAGCGTTCATGCTTGACTAACTTGCTTATTGCGAGGGAGGATTGGACAGCAGCCCTAGATCACGGTCTGTCTGTCGACGTGATATTCATAGATTTTAGCAAAGCGTTTGACAAGGTTTCACACGTAGGTCTTATGCAGAAGCTCACGAGCTTCGGAATAATAGGTACTGTACATGCGTGGATAGGAAATTTCTTATGTGACCGCAGACAGAGAGTTAGGGTCAATGGAACGCTATCCGATTGGAAGCCGGTCAAAAGTGGTGTACCTCAAGGCACCATCTTAGGCCCTCTGCTCTTCCTTCTCTACGTTAATGAGTTACCACTGTTACTTAGGTCGTCGACATTATTGTTTGCAGATGATGTAAAAATCTGGAGAACAATAAAAAGTGCGGCTGATCATGTGGATCTTCAAGCTGATTTAGACGATTTAGTTAGATGGGCTCGAGAGTGGGGCTTAGAAATCAATGCTAGGAAGAGTGTACTAATGCACATCGGTCACGGTAGTAGTTACCGTTACACTATTGAGGGTAAACCTCTTCCATGCGTTCAAGAGCATAAAGACTTAGGAGTAATATTAAATCATGATTTAAAAACAACTACGCACTGCAAAGCAGCCGCTGTCAAAGGTTTTCGTGCGTTATGGTCACTTCATCGAGCGTTCAAATCTTTTGACGAGGAAACGTTTCGAATTTTATATTTCATATATGTTAGACCACATTTAGAGTACTGTATCCAAGCAGCTAGCCCGTGTCTGATAAAGGATACTAACTCCCTTGAGCGTGTCCAGCGTGTGGGAACGAAATTAGTGAAGGGTCTTTCTAGACTCCCTTACGATGAGCGCTTAAAACGCCTAAATCTTTTCCCCTTGTCGTATCGTAGGACACGAGGCGACCTTATACTGGCATTTCGTATCTTTAATTATGATTTGGGTGTTAATATGTCTTATCTTTTTGCTCCCTCCAGCACTAATAATCTCCGAGGTCATAGCAAGAAGGTTCAAAAACCATGATCTAATAAACTTAAAGTGGGATCCCGTTTTTCTCATCGAGTAGTCAATCATTGGAACGCCTTACCCGAACAAGTGGTATCAGCCCCATCAGTGAATACTTTCAAGGAGAAGCTGGACCTTCACTAAAAAGCAATGTGTCAGGATTAACACAGGTTCACCAATCTACTATCCTTATTACTGAAGACTGAAAATCACAGCGCGTCAATTGGTTGGTGCGTTATGATGTTGATAAGTGGCTGTTAAGTAGGGTGAATAACAGACTTATTCAGAATTAACTCTGAGAATGTTTAACTTTTAGGTACAGGAGCAGTTTTTTAATCATGCATTTACGTGTTGCGTCATAATCACACTGGAGGAGTGATCACAGCAATTGTGTACGCATTCTCGATAGTATCGAGAAAATGGCTCCAAATCTTTTGCAATGGCGCAGGTGCATACATTCTTTGTGTTCTCCAAAATTCTAATCTCCTGATTCCTCCTTGTCTCTTTTTCTCTTCCCAAATTTATTTCACTGGATCATACTCTTTAAATAGCATCTTCAAAACTTAATCTTCCCGATCACTGCTCATACTCTTACTCTTACCTCTACCACTACGGGATTTAAATCGACAACTGCATCTCGGTGCTAATGTGGTGTGGCAACTAGACTGGTGTACGTACGTACGTACGAAGTTCTACGTTGTTACTGACTGACTCTCGATAGTATCATTGTTGGATAACTCATGTGTATTGTACTGATATCTTTAAGAGACTAGTAATGCTGTCGGTAAGATACTGAATTGTTGTGAGAATCGATAGCAGAAAGCAGTAAAATTACAGTAGGGTAGTTGTTTTCTATGGTTAATCACACTTCTCATACTATATTATTCATTATGGAATAAGGTTAACTTTACATATTAAAAGTTTGAATAGAGTTGTATGTTGGGGTTGTTATTTCGTGGGGTGCTTATCACGAACTATGATGCTTTATCGCCGCTCTTTTTTCTAACCTAAAAACCTTGCCGCTGAGATTCAGGGTTTGAAGTAAAGAAATTGTAAGCCTCATAAGCACATTCAAATATGCAGAGAATAACATCAATTACTTTGTTACTCAGGCTGCAACAGGAGCAGGTATTTCTTTTCATTCAGTTAAATCAGTCATACGTTTGTTGCATAGCTTACATTTTCGTCAATTTCAAACATTTTGCTGGCTAAATATTGACAATTTTTATCTGATTGGTTCTTGACTTTGAGCAGTAATGTATGGGGCTCTATCGTAATTTTGACTGTTTCAATCAACACCGTCGGTGTTGTGCTCTACTGTATGGTGTATTTTTATGATCGTATGATTTTCTTGAGCACATGTACTCCTCATAAACTTGAGTGTCATGATGAATTGTCCCGGCACATTATCTCAAGCCAATAAAGGGAACGAGGATATCCAAAACTTTCAATAATAATGTTAAAGTTCAAAAAGCACTTATCTTTTTACGAAATAAGGAATGTGCAGACACCCGACCATTATCTCCTTCCGCTGGTCCCAACACAGTTAGTTAAATGCTATGAATGGAACGTCTCTCCCACCGTATACATCAAATTAGCTGTGGCTAACATTGTATGATATGTTATAAATTATTGTAAGTTAAATCAGTACCACATTTTCACACATGAGGCATCTTTGGTGCAACACCTGTAACGGCATGCTTTCTCTGACTAATGGCAGAACCTCAAGTGATATATTAGGTATCGTTCCAATTCCGTATTATCGAGACCTTTCTTTGTTGATTTTTGGGTATGTGCATATGGTTTAATAATGTACAGTCTTATTTTCTTGATAGTTGTACACATTAATGATAGATATTTACATTCTCATTACTTAAGCTAGACTATTAAGAGTAAGTACGTTTGCAAAGTACTCCCTGTACATATTGCTAAATTGAACTCATTCCGACCAAGAATTTCACGTTTTCAATGCAGATAAAATCAATGTAATGAATGCCAGTCTGAGATAAACTGGGAAGAACCAAAGGGGTACTTTTAAGTTCTAGTATAGTCAACTTTTAATGGTGAGTCGTTAATAAAACATTCTCCACAACCATTTGAAAATAAATAGTACTAAATTGAGGCAGTTATCATCAGATCTTACTAGCACTTACGTGGAATCCTCGGTAGATAAAGCAACGTTAGATGATAGGCAGGTATCACTGGAAGGTAACTATCCTAAATTTAAGATAATTTGTTTCTCCATATAACAGCGCATGTCCTGTTAGCTTCAGTGGGTTACGTGGGAACAACCATTTCCATTTCATTCTTAAAGGGTTCAGTCTAATTGGTATTCTGTCTTATTGTCGCTGCTGTTACCTGTACTTCTTTGCTTTGGCCATGTCATATCTCATATATGTTTGTTGATTGGATTGTTTTGCTCTACGGTCTCCTACTCAGACTGCCTTTATCAAGACCAGAAGTCCTATTTTGAATTTCTTCTAAAAGCAAATGTTACCACGCAATATGGTTTATTTCCAAGTGTATTGTTTTGTCCTTCATGAGCCAATACTTATCTATACAATTTAAATGTAATACAGTTAGTTTGAAAGTGGTATTTCTTACGACTATGCTGCTATTGTATGCTCGAGTCAGTTTTCGGTGTACATAATAAAGATTTGGCTGGGTAACAACTTTAGTCGGCAGTTTACTTTGAGCACGCAGCGTTCCTACCAGGATTTCTTCATCCGATTTCGAATCCGTCGCACATATTCGTATAAACCACAGTATGTCGAGGTAACGGTTGATTCCTACCAGTAAACTTTGGTAGTGACAATAAGAAAACCAAATTGATTTGAAAGTTGTCTCGTATACAATACTTTGAAGAGTCCTGATATGAGCATTCATTTCAATGACGCGGCAGTACCAAGCGATCAGTCAGCCAGCTACCATCCAGCGATAAACCAACGGAAAGCCAGTGAACTAAGAACTACAGTTAGTAACTCTTACAGATCTCTTGTACAATTGCCATCAATAGAAGTGTACGTCTTGTCATTATCGTTACCTTGGCCTCAAACTATTATTATGATTATTTCATTTCGTATTTAAAAACGTCATACTCTCTCCTTACTTACGTCCCATATCCTCATGATTTTATCCGTAATTGTTTCTGGTGTTTAACTATTTTAACCAAGATATTTTGATCATCTTACTTCAATCCGTTGCTAAATTATTAATTTTCGATGCTTTCTTTTTGGACAATCATTTATTGTTATTATTCATATTACATAATCTTCCTATGAAATCATCATGTTTATTCCTTCGTGTTTTTAGTCAATCAGAACGTTCACGTTCCATCTATTCGTACTGAAATCTGCTTTGTTGTTTCAACTTGAAATTATTCTTGTCACAACGGTCATTGATTAGGAACTATCCCTTTTTATTTAACTTTATCAAAAACTTCATTAAACTGGTTCATTTGAATTACTATAATATACACAACCTAGTATTTTATACAGCTACTAAGATTTCTCCGAATACTCGTTAGTCATGAAGTTGGATAACATTCGACACACATATAGTCGGATAATATTGTTCTCATAAATAAATATTATATTTGTAATATTAATTTTAATTTGGTTATTTATTCTCAGAAGAAGTGACTTGCACTAAGTCACGAAACGACAGAAAATCTGATTTTTCTACTCATTGGGATATTACAAATATACTATTTATTTATAACAATCTACCCAATGCTCAATTTATTCGAAATTATCAAATCGAACCTTGGTAATGATACCTATAATATTGTTCTCAGTTGGATCATTATCTGGCTTCACTCTAATATACATGGATATTTATATGAAAATGCTAAACTAGTCAAGGTAATTTTCGGGTCATTGATCACAATGAAGTATATTGCATAACTAGGCATAATAGGTAATAAGTATAAATTGGTAGTAAGAAAACGACTGTACCAGTAGGGATAAGAGTAGTAAAAATTCTAGCCAATATTTTAAGACACATGGGACAAATTTAGATAAATAAACTAATGATCACGAAACACCACTCAGACCATGTAATGTCAGGTGTGTAAATAAACAGGTAGTAAATAATGTGAACGAAAGAGGATGAAGAATGAACAAACAGAGGTAATTAGTCAGTTTCTTAATAGCGTCTGCTACATGTAGGAAACGGGATCTTACCCCAATGGGGAGTGATGGTGTACTATAGATCGCACGGAGCGATTGGGTCTTTACTATCACTTGATCACTGTCAACAAGGTGTGACAAGATAAAGCTGTGGCTCTTTCCAAACCATTCTGGGAGATTTCCGCATATTCGTTAGCTAAGTTGATTGGTAGTAAGCCCTATATAGACAAATCAAACTATCGACTTGTATATTTTACCTATCAAAGGTAGTTATGCAAATTATTTCATTATGATCATTGACTCAAGAATTGTCTGGGCTGGCTTAATATTTTCATATAAATACGTATATTAAAGTTAAGCCCGATTATGATCTCACCGGGAACGTTGTCATTCGTTCACATGCGTTGTTATAATTTTCACTGGAAATATCTAAGCCTACATACGGTCCTCCGAAGATTTATCTAGAAGGTATTGTATCTAGGATTGTTAAGATTGATTTATCTCTGTAGCATGTAACCTATGTAATAAAATCTAAATTCACGTACCGAAGTCACTTTAAAGCATCTGACGAATGGCTCTTAGCATCGAAGTAAAAACCGTAATATCAAGTCACGGAAAAGTATCCAACTCCAGTTGAGCTCATTGGTCACTTTGCATAATAACCATTTCACTCTTTCCCGTTGCTCTGAAAACATATATTTCTCAGTAATGTCAAGAAAAATAATGAGATGAGTAATGCATGACTTCATTGATGATTTTGTATACACAAATTATTACGAATTCTTATCTATGTACGCGTATGTGTTTGTTAGTGTCTTCACATTTACCTGATGACCTATCATTCAAGCTAGATCCTGCATTTTTGGTTCGGGATTTTTTTCATACACATGTGTGATAATTCATATATACACTTCCGACTTTCATTTGATTCTTACGAGTACTTATTCATTTCAATATCGTTTGTTCTGTCTGGGGAACAAGCTTGTTTGAAATAAATCGTACTTAATAGCACTTTGTATCGTGACTCATTTACCGTCTCGCTGGAGGTAACGTAATCGCAAATTTATTGAAGTCAATTAACAGCACTAATTTAATACAGATAAGACGGCAGTAAAAAACCATCAGCTAAAAAAACCTAAACGTACATGTACTTTAGTTACTAATTAACTAACATTCGTATGTGTATGTTGTCAACAGTCTTAGGGTTAGACGAAACAGACAACTGTCTAATTCTATGCTTCCACTCAATATAGTTTTATCGATGTAATAAACTACAAATTTTATTTTGAAGATAAAATATATTGACTGATTTGAAAATCACTTATTATCGAAGTGGTGAAGTTCGAACCGATATGCGCTAAGCCTGAATATAATTTTACGCTAAACGGAAAAATATCTTTGTGAAGACAATCAAATATATGTGGATGTTTCTTTCGATGATGATAATGGTTTGTAAACAAACACGCAAATTAATTATGAATACAGTTTTCAAGGACCAGAAGTCTGAGCAATTTCTGATCGCAATGAACAAATATCACTACCACCAAAAATGCGAAATAGCAGAAGTATATCGAATATATTGATCTTACTATGCTTTCAATCATTAAAAGTAGAACATTAGATGCGAAATTATGGTCTGTAGTCTTTGCCTTACAAAATGTATGGTTTTAGAACTCAAGCGCAACTAAATCCTGTGCGGAATTAAATATGAGATCTTACTGAAAACAACATGACTAGCATTTTCGAGCAACAAACTTCTATCTCATAAGACAGGTTACAGATTACCCATAAGTAAACAGGATGAAGCATTGAGGACAAAGACCTGGTCATTGTTTTGTGTTCATAATTAGGAAAATAATAACTATGTACAGTAGAGTGAACGAAACTGACGGTTGTATTTCTGACAGAACACAACGAGCTGGATGAGACAACGATTTCTAAGTAGGGTTCTTATTTACACTTCGAAAATGTATAATAATACCCCAGTAAGACAACTAATGACTCCTCGTTGAGATTTAAAAGAAATATATGTCATTTTGTCTGATAGATGAAGGTAACATAGTGTAAAGAACTGATCACTAAGAATCCACATAGAAAGGTCAACTTGAATGCTACGTTTTTGGTAATATCGAAATCCAAAGCTACTACAAAGAATTGTTACTACTACTTTTTAACAGCGGTTTGTTACACTTGGCCAGCTAAGAATATGATGCGAAATGAGACTGACGACTTCAGTCATACTGCTTTGTTCCATGACTAGTTTACTTTCTTCACATTAATAATCTGCAAGGAGATTTAAGTTTATGGAACGAATACCGTATTGCCTAAACAAATGTACTAGACGGATATCCAGACAATTGTTTCCTTCACTTCATAATATTGATTTAAAGCCCTCCAAGAACAATTGACGAAGTGCTTTGAACACTTTGTTGTTTTTATCAATTGAATTTAAAGTGAATGTAGTTTAGTGCCGAACTCTCAGTTACGCCATCAAAGGATAACTCAAGATATATAATAATGAACGTATAAACAAGTGTTAACTCTTTGTGCATAGATATATAAGAATTCCATTCGACCCACCTCAATGTTTCTCATTAAACAAATAGAAATGTGATTCATTGCCTTCATATTAATAATAGACGTTTTCTATAAATTGGGCATTATTAACACGAAGCCAAAACTAGAAGTCCTCTAAGTTTATTTTTGTCATATTAGACATATAGATTTTTAATTTTCCTGTCATCTGCTGGACGTTGACGTGTACAGACAAATATCAAAAACTTGCAAGTTATTAAACGAGTGACTTTGCTCTACATCGGTTGTCAGAACGAAGAAATTAATAAGACGCTGCTCGCATTTGCGATCCACATGTAATTTAGTGTGATATGGGCTAATGTAAAGAAACGTCCACATTGTGTGGATCATGCACCAACTAGCAGCACTGACTGTATACAAAAACGTTTGGTTGCATTGTCTTTGATTAAATATCAGTGGTTGTTTATCTGTTGACGATGCACAAGCCAGAGATTCGAAATGTTTGCCCAATAGGATATCTAACAAAGCTATCGTTCAAATATGACAGGAATGATGAGAAAATTTAGTAACGCATGGTTTATGCCCTAAAGTATGCTGCTATCACGCACTTCATGAAATCCATATAGATACAGGGCCATAGAAAATTGAAAATAAAGAGGCACTAGAAATTTAACCATTAATGTGGATTTTCAGCACTATAGAAATCCACAATAAACAAGAAATTGTCCTTAATAAATTTTGTCATCCAACAGTGATTGAACAGTGTCTACCAATTTATGAGTGCAGGTTGCTGTGAATGTAACTATGTTAAACTAATTGGTTTTTAGGAGTTCTGAATCATTAAAAACATGAAAGTTTTTAAGAAGACGGGATGATTCACGAGAAACTAGTATACAAACGATTAAGCTATTGTAAATTTTGCACTTATGATAAATATTATAGTTCTCATTAAAAACACAGCGCAATAATAATAGTTATCATTTCAATTTAAGCCCTATATGATGCTGCCATATATAAAAACGACATTAAGATATATAAATAATGGGAGGTTGAGTACGTCCACTCCCTATTTGACTATTTCTTTCTAAGTGAAAAATATATCGAGCAACATTTTTCATATATAAGAGTATAGGACTAGTTCTACGCTAACATTCAAATCGGTTCATGAAAACAAATCAGAATCGAGATAACACTGCATACTAAGAAACATATTTGATGTCATCTGGTTAATAATAAGGTACTTTTTGATACGTTAGATTTGATTTTAGATGACTGGGATAAAATTGACGAGTATATCTTAAACAGCAAAGCAATTCTAACTGCAATTTACAGAATGAAACAATATGAGTAACTTAATTAAGGCAATAACACCTACAACACATGGTCAAAAATGTTTAGATCTATAACGTGTGATAAGCTACACAAATTCAGGAATCTTATCGGCTTGCGCGTACAAGTTATGAAAGGGACAGTTAGCGGGTTGATTATTCCCACAACAAACATATGTACAGCTGAGATATTCTAAGGACTGTGTAAAACAACGCACAATTCGCCACACCCGCCAAATAAATCATGATGTCTAACTAGACTAAACAACTTTCAGGGAAAAACCCTACAGGACAATAACATTATTTACTAATAGCTATGGCATGAGAAGACTACCATACTTGATTTTTGGTTGGCATATTATTGCCTCACATTCAATTTGAAAATGTCATCATCCGAACCAGGTCGCCCACGCAATCTTTTCGATACATTGCGAACATTAGTCAAATCTGAGAAAGGTTTGTTGTTGATACTTTTACTATATGGTCGCTCATCACACATTTTTGGTTTTGTGAAGGTGCTAGCAGAGCCACCATCGCATTTCGTTTTCATTGTCATAAATGTACACGATATTTGATAGATTGCTGTTATGCTTATCACATTACCTAAAAGGTGGCGCACATTTTGTTTATTTTTCGCTTACGTTAGCATTAAAGCACATTTGTGGTGCACACTTCAATTAATGTGTTGTTTTAGTGTGGATACCTTGATTTCTCAGATCTGAAAATACCAACCTGATACTTTGTATTAACAAGCGAGTACATGACATTATCTGCCGAAACGCTTTATCTTAACTGCTCCTGAAAAAGTTTTGCAAACTTCCATAACGCTATTCTATCTGGACATCTGTACAGCACTCTTATCGTGTAATATTTGGCACGACCTTATCACATTAATCGTTGTGTTTCTTAGCAGACTCATATCTGTTCATAAAAATTAGGGATTCTGCGTTTCGAATGGGGAAAATATCGTTTCCTGATACAATTAGGTATATCCCTACAGCCCTAGTTGCTCTTCATGTGTCAATGTGCAGATGTAGCCCAATTCTAATAAGTGACTGACATATATAGGCTTGAATACTTAGCTTCTTCCAGGTATGTTACGCACAAATGTAGAACCGCGGTTCTAACTGTCGAATAAGAATGCTAAACTTTCCTATGCATACAAAAATGTTGTTCCCAAAAAGAGTGTTTAACAAATATTTTTATAATTAGCTACACTCCAAGTTTTCACTAAGGCTACAGCTTATCGACGTTCACCTATTGCCGTACAAATTGTTGAATGATTTATCATAAATATTTGGTTTGTAAAGGTTATCTGTTATGACGTGGTTCGTATGCATTCACTGCTTTGTCTCTCTCTAGATCTTCGTCCTCGGTCGCCTTCATACATACCTTTTTATTGTTTTCTGGAACTGTTCCCACTGTTAGTTCTTTCTTATCATTGCTATTAAAATTATTTCTATCGATATATTACACATCTTGTTAGATTAATTTCGTTGTGCTAATATTGTTCGAAACATTGGGCTAACTCAACTTTCCTCATCTCTATGTTGATCGTATGACGGACTCTATGGTAAAGTCGACTTTTATCCTTCCTAATTCATGAGTTTTGTTTGAAGTCTGATTGGTTGTTGAAGTTCTTCAGCTTATATAATCTTACCGAAGATAAGTTTATTATTAAACTAAAACGAGCTGCAGCTTAGCTATGCTATGCAGTATAAAAACCTGAGTAGCTCACCGAACACCTGTATGTAGTATATGGGGTTTAATATTTTTCCCACAAAAATTTACTTGTGAACTTTTTACCTTGTATTCACTATCATATTTACTACATGTACGCGAAAATCTTTTTCCTAGTTAACAATTTCCGAAAGACAGTATCCGATAAATCTCTGTGATTCATGTAGATGAATTTTATAACTCTGCAGCACGAAGACTGTTGTTGTATGACTACACGTGTGTGATATCTGCTGTCTAAGCAAGCTTCATAATTATTTTGAAACTTAAAAGCATCCATCTGTTAGCTTCTGTAAAAGAATGACATACCTGATTGCATGCAACATTTCTTTTAAATGATCTTGAATTCATTACCCCGGTTCATAACAGAATATTTAATAACATTCTATAGAGCGACATTACCACATTCAGAAACTTATTAACTATAATGATGTTGATTCTTTGAGTTAAGTGATGTATAGTCGTCACACTCCCCGATAAAATGAGACGGATGATCATCACCATTAACTTCGTTGCCTAATAAATTCCTACCCACTGGTAATCCTAATAAATTTACTGGGAAAATCTACCTTGGTATGGTTGTTGCCATGAAACAAGGTATTAACGTCTTTGAATTCATGAGGGTGATTAACGTTGGTAGTATATTTTACAAGTCTATTACCATTTCTGTACAGAAGCTAACAGATGGATGCTTTTAAGTTTCAACATAGTTGAATAGTGTTTGGAGCTAGAATAGTCAGAATAATAACGAAGCTTGCTTAGACAACAGATTTCGTAGCATATCCAGTTGACACAACCAATAAACATCTAGTAGTCGTATCCGACTTCTCATTTAAGATCATCTGTACCTCGAGTATTCAATCTTATCCAGACTTATTTAATTATATATCATACTGACTATAGTCCTAACTAATTAGTTTTTTTGCTTAATACCAGATGAAATTCCAGGGTTTTTTTTAATGTCTATAAATTTGATTTGATGCCCACTAATTATCCATGTAACCATAACGTCCCCACATACACAGTCAACTCGCATCTTATTTAAACGCATATAACATGTAAATGCTTAGTCTAACCATCAATAGGAGTGGTTAAGGCGTGTAGTACACATGTACAGTAATTTGACTCCGATGCACTAGAACGGGCTAGAATATAATGAAACTGAAAGATGGCATAGCATCCTTCCATAAGCACATATATTCATTCAAAATGAATCTCAATTCATTTATTTTTGACATCTATTGTTAATTTTAGTGACTTCATCTTTCTGTTAATTTCTTCATTGTGTGTTAAATTGTGAAAGTTGGAGTCTATATGTATGCCCCATCGAAGTCCGTTTGATGACCACTGTCAGTATTTGGTAGGGGGATGTCGAGTGACATATGTCAAAATCAGTTGCAGGGGCGCAAATAAATCTATTTTTAATTCCCTTTTAAATCTCCAGTTCTAGTATCTCTTCATACACTTCTCCCTATTCATTCTTTTCGAATCAAGTTCTAAATGTTCCATCATTCACGGTATCATTGATACTGCCATTATTCCTAATTCTTTGTTCATTATATTAGTCTCATCTTATGTACCGCTACGGCTACTCGGGCTAACACTAATTTGTACCAGTCTCCAAGTTAATTATGATTTACTAATTTCTCGAAAAGTCATAATTGCTTATTTGTTGTGTTGAATGATTTTCTTTCTCTGAGGCCCACATCCACATGGTTCACCTTAGACTTAAGTAAAAACATTTCACTACTGAGAAGAATATTTGATATTAATTCGACAAAACTGTTCGAATTCCTATTGTTTCACTTCTGAATAGTTGATAGAACCGGTGAACACAAGCTTAGAAGATTTATTCTACTTATTTTTCAGGTTTGTTTTTTATAGTCAGTTACCTGATTTAACATCACAGACTGATATCATTTGCGGTTATTCATTAAAGAAGGACTGTGTAGTTGATTTTAAATATCAGTATGGCAGGAACGCTAAACCTCGGTTCCACAATATTCCTTTACAATTTTGATTACTTATACAATATTAAACCATTTATTGGTCTGTAGGGTTTTCATAAAATATGTATTGCTAATTATCGCTTTTAGATGATACAATTTCGCGTACACGAAATGCGTCTCATGGTAATGACAGTAATATTTCATTATTAATCAAGCCTGAGGCTAATGATACATCGACATCTCATGTACACTTTAATGATCAAACTGTTAACAGCAGCAATAAAACTGTTGGTTCTATGCTGATTCATGATGGTGATCATGCTGATAACTTGTTGAATCAGAGAACAGGTATTTGCAAAGCCATTTCATCAGTCAGGAATGATATTCAGATTTCACCAAATCCTGCTCCAGGTCCTTCACAGAGTGTATGTATATCAAATGTAATTGGTGCTAGTGCTGATTTTATAAATTCTAAGTATAAATCGCCGACCACGTCTTGGAATTCCTCAACTCAGAATAGCTGTTCTAGTGATACCTCTGGTTCACAAATGGGGGATTTCCATGCACTATCTGTTTCGTCTAGGCGTATGACCGTTATTCAAGAAACACCTCACGGTACTCATCACTATCCTTCGATTCCTCTGAGTTTATCAACTAATGGTCTTAGCGAGTCATATAACGATGATCCCGTTTTACGAGAGTATATTCATAAAAAATGTACACTACTAAGATACCCTATTCAGTTGGCCTTGGCAATGTCGAAGTTGTGTTCACCATCAAAATTATGTACAATATCTGGCAAACAAATAAATCCCTCAGAGTTTAATAAGAGTTCACCTCGTCACCTTTCCGACCACGGTTACATGGAGATTGATGCTAGCCATTTTACTCTAAATCCATCTGCAATACTTGCTAAAAATAATACTGTAATGATTAGTAATATGAACCGGCCCCGAACAAAGGCTCAATTACGTCATCTAAATGTTAACAAATCAAGTCACTCATCAGATAAGACAACACAAGATTTCGCTTCACAATCTAAAAATAAAATCACACAATCAAAGGAATCTCAAAGGCTTACACCAATTACGAATGAATCAGATGTAATTGAAATTCTTTCCGTAAGTTGATGTTTGTATTTTATCCATTAGTTTTGACATAACAGTAGACTTTTACAACATAACAAATATCAGTTATGAAATCAAAGATCGTTGAAATTCGTGCTATCATATCGCGTTTTAGTGTCATGGAGCATCAGTTGGTTTCAAGTTATTTTCCTTTTCTAATACTATGTAGAAGCTTTTATTCTGAAACAGCATCGAATGTGGGGATTAGCTACTGCCTAGCCTCAGTTAAACTATTTATGACTGATTTACAAAGACTTATTCAAAAACTGTTTCTTACTGCTCTAAACGATATTTTATATTGCCTTATGAATCATCTGCTTTTTACCCCATGCTTGATGATTTAACTAACCTAAATTTAAATCCGTATTTCACTCAGCAGATAGTCTCAGACAGAAGTTTAACTGTTTGAGCGGTCCTAAGTCACTAAAAATTGTTTTGTGGATGTTATCGTTCAACTTTACAACTAATGAGATTATTCGAAAGCCAGAAATACTGTACATCGTAATGTCTATCGATCAACAGGCAAATATAGCATCTGTTTTTAAAACATTTTCGATGTTGATCTATTCTAAAGCGTAAATACACTTTTTAGAAATCCCAGTTAAGCACTGTGAATTTGTTCTCTATCAGTCTATTCTGTGCGCTTATTTCACGAACCTGTGAAATTAGGATCTCTTTTCCGAAGATCTCAGTTTTATGCTGTGCCAGAGTCGAAACACCACTTATCAACTAGATCCTGATTATCACCCGTCCCTCTGATACTTTGCTGAGTTCAATTAAGGTAAATAATATTAAGTCTAATCCTAAATATGTCTCACTAAGAAAAACGATGTATGCGATTTTATTAGTTTTTATACATTGTAACCACCATATTGTATAGTTGTTAAACCTTACTGTTTATCTTGTCCTTTTTATTTTTAGGATGAAGAGGAAAAATGTGGTCCATGTAGGTAATGAATATTTATATGTATATTTTATCATTAATATGAAACCAACTATGTAAGTGGCTATAGTATAATCCATGCTTTTGGAAGATATATTGGTGCACTTGTAAATGAAAGAGTTTCGCTTATATTCCAAGGATTGCACAACTCGACTTTCACTGCAGCTCCATTCTGCAGACCCGACAATCAATGTAGCTCCGATTTAATATTCTAAGTACCATTTTTAATTGCTAGGTTTCTGATGTAAATCTCACTCAATTTATTTCTAGTAGTCTCTTGACCTCTACATGGCATAAATATGCATTATTTTAACTTTGATCACACATCAATCATCAGTACAGAGCGGAAAGACATCAAAATTTCGACGAATGAAAATAAAGGTACTAACAGCAGTGGGAAACTTTAAGAAGAAAAATCGGAAGACCTAAGTAAGTCTAGCGGTTAAGATTCCTGGCTCTCAGCCAGGCGGCCCGGTGTTCGACTCCCGGCGCGTCACAGTTTTGCCCCCAAATGCCCTGATACGGCCTAGAGTGGGGAGAGTCATCCCTCTCTCTCGAAATGCTCTCACGTGGTCACGTGCATACAACCACTACCTCCTCGTGGCGGGAGTGTTGTTTACGAAATTGAGAGGACGAAAAGAGAATGTTCAGCGTTTTAACTGGGTTGGTGGACACAGAGGGTTCACCTAGAGGAGTTGGAAAACCCTGATTGCAAATCAGTGGTGCACATGGGCTCCAGTATCCTGAGGGAACAAATGGCGTATGGACCAACCGTTGGTCACCGGCTACCATGGGATTGCATCTCCTTATGTTGCTCTACTGCCTTGTGGACCAGACCTTTAGGTCGACGGCTCCGGGTGTGGCCCCTAAGGAAATCACCTGCTTCGGTTTGGGCAACCAGGCAGTATCCAGCCCTCACACAAATCGAATGATTTGTGTGGCGAATATATTTGGTGCATCCTTATACCATTGTTTATGTCTTTAAATTAATAATAAGTAAATATAGCAAATAAGATGGATAAAATATTACAGTATTCAATTTTTATAGAAAGATAATAAGCAGACTCATCTATACTACTATAATCGATTTTTGGATGATAACATTTAGGGTCTTTGGCAGTTGATTACAATTATCTCATATATAGAGCTTATTGTGAAATAAGCTGACATATGTCTACAATCAACAGTAGGTAGTTGTATCTTCTCGATAGTTCTCTCTGTAGTTAATATTATTTCTTGTATTTCAATATGCATAAAAATACTTTCATTATATGTGCATACGTATTTTGAAAAGTGCGATAATATTGTTAATTTATGTACGAATACTTTTATATATATTTTAATGAACTATGTATTTCTCCTTATATCTGGTACTATTGTGTTTAAAAGTCAGCACATAAATGGGCGTATGTTGTGAATGCATCTGAACGACTTGTTTTGGGGACATCTTTTTGATTAGTCAATAAATCTCTACGTGCCTCAATCTTTTGTGTTCTTGCTTGTGGCATGGAAATTACAATGGTTCTGGTTTCCGAATACGTGCAGTAGGATTGCGGATTCAACAGAGGCGACATGGACCTAACATTTAACCTATTTAATAATACCTGACTACTTATAAATCTAGAATTTTCCAGCAGATATAAAATATAGCAAGTAAATCGACTGCAAATTCTTGTTATGAATCGTTATCAGAAAGGCAATTGATGTAACGAGATCTGTATCTCGTTATTTATTGTTCCGTAAGCAGTGACTAATAGATGTATTCAGTGTTTCATGTGTCAACTCGCTTGTAAACTGTCAAAATAGATGCCACCATTACTTCATTTATTCATTACTGCAATTTTAATTTGGTGCCTAGTCAGTGTATTCTGTGATTGGTTAGCTTGTGAAGACAGACGCAATCTGATACACTGTATAAGTGAATAAATTATGTTGTAGGAACCACTTCTGCTTATTTCATACTTTCTGTCTTAATATACTCTTGTTGTTACGTAGTTCTAGTTAATTAAATGGCCAAATGGGTATGACCGATAGCACACGACTTGGTCGAAGCCCTAGTCCTATAAAAACAAAAAAGTATTTCAATTTTGATTAATAAATCAAAAAAATCTTTGTAAAACTAGTAAAGTATGATATAATGTTGATCTCATTCATTAAGGAATCCTTAATAATAAGTTGAAACATCCAATAGTATCGAATACTAAAACTAAGGCACGCGAAGAAATTTGTGGGTCTCAGTTAAATCCATAAAATACAAGGTAATAATATGTTTCAAAATAAATAGTGAATGTTTATAATGTTCAAATGAATTGTAGATGAATTGGGTAGGAGTAAACGTTCAGTACCTGCTTCACTTTGGATTAATGATATAAACATACTCAATAAAGTTAGGGGTTATTGTAAGAATGTGTTTGAAATGATTACCAGCCACAAGCGTATTACACCACATGTAACATCAAACTTTTCTATTTCTCCCTAATGGCTAAAACTTGACCACCAATCTCAATGATTTCACTCTCTCTTACAGCCACACCACATTACAAAAATCCTTGTGTTCTTAAAAGCCGCCAACTTCGTCACCGATCTCATCAGTTTTCTAAGAGTCTCCGGAAAACAACCAGACTGTCTACATTATACAGGTCCCAAGTTACCCCTAACTATGTAAGTGGTCTGTTTCTTTGCATTTGATATATCCAACATCTTTATGTTTTATCGAAAGCTAACTATATTTCTACAAAACAATTTTATACGATAATCGAATAGAAAACATGCCTAAGTAGTCGATTTGATGTATTTTGAAATACAACTTTATGAACAAGTTTAGAACCTCGTTTATAGTTATAGAACAATTGATTTACAGTCCTATTGTGCAATGTCCTATCATCACTGGTTAAGTAAAATGAAGTGTATACTATATATATCTATGAGGCAAATTATCACACTTCAAATTAACATCATAATAGCCTAACATTTTTGCTAAATAAATGCACTCATACATAGTGAATAAAAGCAGAATTATTGCTACTGTGTGTTATACACGGATGAAAGGACCGTCCAGTACTTCCAGGTTTTCAGTCGTTCATGATTTCAATGAAACTCAACAATCTCCATAACCCCATACTGTAAATTTGATTATCTGTTTCTCACCTTTTTAATCAGTGTGTAATAATAAATAGTTTTTTTTGTTATATCGCAATGAGTGAAAAATTGTATTTCCGATGTCTCATGACTGTATGTAAGCCACTTCCTCGGAGTAAATAAATAACCGAAGAAGTGGCTCACATTAAGTCATGAAACATTAGAAATGCAATTCTCCATTTGCTGGGATATAACAATGAAATGTATTTATAATTAACTTTCTACCTAATGCTCGGTGTATTTGAAACTACAAAGTCCAACCTTGGGATTAATACTTACAGTATGCAAGTCCTCCAACTACTTTTTTTCCTCAAAATATCCTCAAAGTCAATACCGCTGACAGTACATGTAATAATCCTTAAATGTAAAGACGAAATCCATACATTTCTCTTTCGTTTTATCATTAACACACTTTGTGGATAAAATGGTCAAATGTTCTTCAAACTTTTGTTCATCAAAATATGTAAATAGTTTTCCTTTTCTTCTTATTCCTTAAACAGTATTTCTTTTTCCTTCCCTACTTATATTATTCACTAGAAATGGAAATTGCGGTCAACAGAAGATTCTGTTGGAATTCGATTAGTTTCTTCACTTGATTTCGATAGAGATCCAAAAGCGAAACTATCACAGACTCCACATTGGGTTTATACTTATGCATCAAGATATGAAAAGTGAGCTTTCCCTACTCATTCTTCTTTTCTAGTTTATGATAATTCACAGGAATTTCTTTGTCCGTTTGTTTTTCTTGATCTATCACACTTGTTATTATTTCAAATGAAAATCTCACTTCATAGAATAATTACATTACTGTGTCATATATTAGTGATAGTCGTTTAGATAAATATGTCAGCATTTTATGCGGTTATTTAAACAGTGCTGCTGTAGTGAACAAGAACACCAGCGGGGACAATCAAATGTATTTGACTCAAAATTACAGGACTTGTTAATAAAATCTAACAATCAAATAGTAAATACGTAATTTGAAAATGTCCATCAGTTCTCTCATAATGACTCAGACTTCATTGTTCTTGCATTTTCATACAAGTCGCATTTGTTTCCATTCTTTACTGTTCGATCCCCTTGTCTCTCTGCTGCCAGACCTTCTGTTCACGAGTAACGTCATATACTACTTATGTCAGTATAAGTAGCACACACCACACGGCCACCAATCTTAATTTCATCAGTTATATATTTTGTTATGTATATTTATCATTGTTTGGGAAGAAGGTCCTGTTTACTCAGATGCTAACCATTAATTAATGTAATAACTGTCAGATGACAACATGGAAAAAGTTACTTCAATACTAAATCTCACTTGTAGTACTGTATCAGTAGCTGTGTAAACAGAAATATCGTACCAGGTACTATCTAGCGTCTAGCTATGTATCACAATATTGCAAGAGTTCACCAATTACTTGAATAAGTTGGTGGTTGTATTTGGGATATAAAATTATCCTAAGTGCTATGCTGGTAATTTGCATTTCCTTGTTAGTCACACCACTTGAAAGTATGGCCAGTCCCCCCAAAGGGCAATTACTTGCAACCAGTTACACATAACCTTCTTGTGAATAATATCGGTTTCGTTAGCTGCGTACTTTCCAAAATTTTCTACCGTTGTTTAAAATCCATGATCGACATTTTCACATGTTCATATCTAGTTAACATTAATAAAATGACTTCAATCAAATAAATTTTATTGGTCAAGGAAAATGAATCAAAAATCTAATTTTTATAAACCATTTAAAATTGAAGTTGCTAACACCGAACCCTCTTGCTTTAAGTGAACAGCGAACATTGTCATACAACATGCGTTTTTTTTTAATAAGTTTTATGGAAATTAATCTGAAAGCCTCCTTTATCTAAAAGTAGATATTTCGATAATTTCTAATAGTAACTTTTTACTTTTAAATTTTCTATTTTAGAAGTGAAATGAAATCTCATTTGTTACTTGGAGATGTCTTACGAATTTTATATTTATTACTAGTAAATCGTAGAAATCAATTAGTTTTAAGAAATGTTTTAAAACACTGTCGACATTATTGTCGTAGAATACCTTCAGGTGATATTCATATTTATACATCAACTGGTTTATCACCTTTAAGATCGATTTCTTTACCACACTATTCATGCACCATTTCAAAATCTACTCCACTATTTATTGTACACTGGTATTCTGATAATATTTTAAAAGAAATATTAACTGTTACGTACAGTTGTTTGCCATTACATGAAACTTGGTACGATTGTTGTCCAAAAATGTTACTACATACATTATCATATTTAATTTTTAAACCAGATGCAAAAAAGCGTATTTTAAGCTTTGCAAAAACCTTCTCTATTAAACCTGGACAAATGCCAAGTGCGTTTTCATTGTTACCAATCGTGCGAACAAACGAGAACGATTCTACGAAATGTTCATCACTTGATAACCTACATGGTGGCCATCATGATTTGGAATTGTATACAAAGTTATCTGATTGTCTTCCAAAATCACTTACAACTATACTGAAAACGAATTTCGGTTTGCCCGTTTATCATATTGCAGGATTTGGACTGCTTATTAATTCTTTTCATAACACTTGCATTCATGTTTTTACTGATACCAAGCCAAGTGTGCATTACAATTTGAATGTCCCGTTGAATGAACAGTTATTCGTTAATTTGTTCATTACCATGCAACATTTACATCAAGCTGTATCTGTTTGTTTGTGCAGACTACGTGATTCTTATGCATCGCTTATGTCAGCTGGTGCCTGTCTAAGAGCAAGATATGAACTTTCAAAAACCCACTGTAACGATACTCTACAATTGTCTTATTTACGTATTGCTCGAGGTCGCGCACGTCTTTTCGAATCAGAAGCCGTTGCTCGAGATAATATTGGTCGCATATTTAATGAAGAGGTTAACCCTCATATTCTTAATCTAATAAACCTATTGGAACGTATATACCATAGTTTACGTCACTTAACTGGAAATACTTTCTTATTTGGTCCATTTTACAATCAGAATATTATGTCTTACAATGATGGAAACTTGACTTTACTAAACTCCAAACAATGGGTTGTCGAGTCGCTCAAATATGTGAAAAAACTAGCTCATTTGTCAAATGTAATACCAAAGTTTAACTTTTCTCTCTTTATTGAAACATCTTTTCATCTATTAGAATATCTAACTATTGATGTAACTAAACATCTTCATTTAGTTATGGAAAAAGTGTTATCTTTCAAGAATCAACTATCACAGACCTATACATCCATTACTAACTCTTGGATTCCAGCTTACAAAGGTTTATCCACTGAAGTTAATTCACGTGCTGATATTGACTTGAAGTATTTCTTTTCATCACTGCAAAGCCAGTATGATGTAATTGAGGTTTGGGCTCGACGTCAGCATGAAACAGAATTAAGATCTATTGGTAACGAAATGATAAACCTTCTCAAGATACTTGCTAAATGCTGGAATTGTCAGTGGCTATATAGAAATTTGAAGTTACCATGTCCTGTTTTAAGTATTCCATATGGTTCCAAAAATAATTCATCTCATTTATTTCTGAAAGAGCCTGGCATAATTTCGTTATCGTCTTGGCCACCAGTTCATCCCAGTTTTATTCTTACTCAACATATAGTCCAAACAAACTCACAGGAACACACCAATCAAAACGTTAGTTCTCTCAGCAATGATACACAGGAGTTTGTCTACTCAAAACTGACATTTTCGCAAGATACTTCGACTAGAATATCCAGTTCTAACCTAAAAACAGAATTACCTTCCATGGTTAATAATAAAAGCCATAAGGCTGGTGCATGTCATTTTTCACCGAGCAATAATTTTGTTTGTGAAACGCTGTCTAGTGAGCAGGTTAGTGTTACTTCAGATTTAAGTGTTAAATCTCCTGTACCGCAAACTGTTAGTTATCATTTTCCTAGCTGTCCACCTGATATAAATATTCTCACCCCTTCTGACCAATTTCTTCCAGTTGATAGCACGACAAATACATCCACGTTCGCATCATCAGATCTTCGCAGTCATCGAACTACTGAAAATTTACTTACTCAGCCAACTTTAAAAAACAACTCGAATTTGCTGAACTCAGATATTAGAGAAACTAACTACCATGATTCATCTTTTGTTAGTGTGAATAATCTTTTAGTCACTGACGTCAGTAACAGTAGGCTGGAGTTTGATTTAACAGACACCAATAAAAAATCGTCTAAAGAAGCAACACTGATGGAATCATGTGTTCAAAATTTGTGTGAACCTTGCCAGAATCACCCTACATCCAATTTGAGTGACAATGAATCAAAAAAAGATACCTATTCAGTTGATACACAATATTGTAATGCTCATAGTGAGACTAATGTTAATCAGGATTGTCAGATTACAAATGATATTTCACCACCTGTCGAGTGCTTACTCACAGTCTCTCAAGATAATGACCCATTACTTCAGAACAATGTACGAATATCATATACACCAACTTTCAAGAACTTGATAGCATGCGATACCAATCAAATCGAGAACGGCTATTCAGATCAGTCTTCAGTTGTAGTAAATCATCCGATCATATCTCCAAATGTTGCAAATACAGTCATTTCAAACTCATCAACCTTATCGAACTCACTACAAAAGACTTGTAATGGACATGCTAAAATACCCCCACATACATCTCCATCCATTTGTGATAAAGATATCATCACTGAAAATAGAGCTTTTCCTACTATTTCTCCCAAGAATGCTGATATTCAGAACGCAAAGTCCAAATTTTCTCAGCCCCCACGAGATGTTCACGATCGGAATGGTTCGCCAGATAAAAGTGTTCCCATCTCAGGTTCAAAGTCTGATCTACCCATTTCCTCAAGCTCATGCGACCCAGTCTCCACAAATTCCAAAACTTGTGATCATCACGCAATGAATCCCTTTTCGGGAGATGCTTTTGCGAAATCACAAAGATGTTCATGTCCTCCTCTAGAAGAAAATAAGGCTAGTAATAATTTCAGTTTCGTTAATAATAAAACGAGTGAGCTAGTAGGATCTACTGACATGTGTAAAAAGCAGTCGAAAGAAAAATCTATTAAAAAAGTGTGTATTTACCTACCGGATAATGCTATTACTAATTCTCCTACTAAAGATATTGTGTCTCATTGTAATAGTGAAGAAAATCATGAAGTATCCGACGAACCAGATAATTGTATAATATCCCTTGACAGACGACGAGCTGGGAAGCTTAAACGAAGGTTAAAAAAAATTAACCACTCGACATTCGAAATACAAACATCCACTAATTCCTCTGATACCTCAGACACTTCTCAAATCATTCTTGTAAATAGTAGCGAAAGAGCTTCCAAAGATATACAAACAATAAATAATATATGTTACAAGCCGATCACTAACAGTAGTCTTACGTTTGAGGGAACTCTGCTTAATTCATATAATTTAACTAACATCGATGAAACCCACTCAGTAAATAACATTAAACCTGTTACTCCTTGGCCAAAAGAGAAATCTTTGCATCCGCAAGCTCCTGGTCCAGTCACAGCCGCTATATTAGGCCAGTCTGTTCCCGTATTATCTTCTGATATTTCAATTGATCTAACTGTTGATGATTAAAATAGGCTTATTGTTAACATTAAATAGCATCTAAACTAAGTACCGATCAGAACATCCATTACTTACAAAAATTTGTGTATAATCTTGTACATATTTATTGCTCTCCAATTCTATACCAAGATTCATTTTATGCATTTCACTGAATTTTATTCTGCGTCAACTATTTTTATAGCTTCATTTTATGATACATTTATTTAATTCTACAGGGTTTTAATTATGTAACGAATTCCTTGTGGCATAATTTTTGTCAATTTTACCAATAAAATAGTTCATTTTCTCGAGTGTGTTGCCTCATCCCTGGGTTTTCATGCTCTGAAACCGACCGTAAATAACTTAAGACATGGATATGTACCGGCTCGTTACCACATTAGATTATCTGAGAAATTCAACAAAGAGGAGTCAGAATGAAAATAGCAGTGGACAAACTAAACTGGATGATTATTTGAAATATATGAATTAATTCATTAATATAAACTACGTAATAATGCTAAACTCAAGAGTAAGAAGAATGAGAACTGCAACTAATTTATTGCTTTATCATCCAGACTTTGAACAGTTATCTGTTAAGCCTGAATGTGAGGAGGTGTAGACCTCCCCACACATCCTAGTTCAAAAGTTAGTGACTCTGTGGACTGATACCATATCTGGCCGCCGCTAGTCCCCTCGTTCCTTCGGTACTGACGACCATTACATGTTGCGTAAGGCACACGTACCGTGGCTTTTCGTCGCACTTACTGTTATTGCTTCTGTGCTCATTTTGTTGATTTTTTATCCAGCCATCCTAGTGCTATGTCAACTTGGGTCCTAACAGTGATTAACCACCAGAAAACATTAGTCAAGATGGAACCAAAAATACAGACCTCCATTCTACTGACCTCGTGCTCTAATATATAGGAGGCAAGATTTCAGTCCCTGAGTATTGTTCCCTAGTGTCTTTAACATACGTCCTAAAGAAGGAAGCGAACAAATATTCACTATTATAAACAGATTATACGGTTTCGCAAAACTCCTGAGTTAGATAACAAACGTAGCCGATCATCGGTGTCAATACTCCAGTTATTGATGATACTTTATGGAATTGGAGTTAAATGACTTGCGAGTTTTGGACATATTTCCAAATTTATTTTAGTTGCAAATTTTTCCGTGGTACCGTATTGTTCTTATTGATTTGTGAAATCTTGCCCTCTAAAAATTCTGGCTGAGATTGAGACGACTGCGGCTTTTTTCCTTCCAACTGGATTTTGAAGATATAACCATAAATATAAAAAAAGATAGTAATTGTTTTAAGTACTATCGAAATATGTCCTCAGTATGTTGGTTTGCATATTTTTCCTAATATATGGAGACAAAGTATGCTGAGAAACAAACTATCTATTACTGTAACCAAGTTTGGAATTCGATGTAGACTAGTGATAGGATAATTATTAGAGTTTATTGTCATTACACGGGTGTAATCACTGCACAAATTATCATCTCATATCCATCTCAAAATAGTCCTAACCGGCTATGCCACTTTTAAATTTAACATTATGGGGCGACAGGTTTAAGCTGTGGAGGGATCTCCATTGTGTGGTTTAGTGCGAATTATGAATTTGGACGTTTTTTTTATGTTGTTCTAAGATTCTTGATACCGCACTCTAAACGAATGCTATTAGTCCAGTCCAGAATTTTTCGAAGGGCAGTTCAACTGGCCTGCTGCTCCAGCAACATCGGTCAGACTGTTCTGCCCTCCATGGCCGGTGACGACTGATCCACCAAACGAGGAGGAAGTCCGCAAGGAACTCCAACTCTTGAAGCGTTACAAATCACCTGGCCCAGATGACTTACCTCCGGCTCTTTTTAAAGATGGTGGTGACTTTTTGACTAAGGAATTGACGACGTTGTTTACAAAGGTTTGGGGACTAGAGAGTGTACCAACGTCATGGAATGAGTCGACAGTTGTCCCTATCTTTAAAAAGGGTTCACGTCGTTCCTGTAACAACTATCGGGGGATAAGTTTACTTCCGATTGCGTCCAAGCTATTGGCTTCCGTCATACTTCGTAGGTTGTTCAAAACCCGATAAGATTGACTCTCAAGGAGCAGGCTGGGTTTCGTTCTGGTCGAGGATGTATTGATCATATCTTCACCCTCCACCAAATGTTAGAACACCGTCACACTTATAACAGGCCAACAGGGCTGTTCTCTGAAATTGTCTATTGAAGAAGGGTGTACCTGAGGATTTTATTAACATCCTAAAAGCCCTATATACAAACACCTCAGGCAGAGTGAGGGCATACAACCACCTCTCTCCATTGTTCCATTCGAGCAGTGGGGTTAGACAGGGTTGCCCAATCTCACCATTCCTCTTCAACTTTGCCATCGATGACATTCTGGAAACAGCTCTGATGAATGTAAGTAATGGTGGTGTGGATCTGTTGCCTGGAGAAAGACTTCTCGACCTTGAGTATGCGGACGATATTGTCTTACTGTGCGATAATGCCCAAGGCATGCAATCCGCACTTAATCAGTTGGCAATCAGTGTCCGTAGGTATGGTATGTGCTTTGCACCTTCGAAGTGCAAAGTACTTCTACAAGACTGGCAGGATTCCAATCCTGTACTCACCCTGGATGGTGAGCAGATAGACGTAGTCGAGAAGTTCGTGTATCTGGGTAGCTGCATAAGTGCTGGTGGGGGTGTGAGTGATGAGATCAATGCACGTATAGTGAAAGCCAGAGCGGCTTATGCCAATCTGGGCCACCTTTGGCGCCTTCGTGATGTTAGTCTGGCTGTAAAAGGTCGGATCTACAACGCGTCGGTGAGAGCAGTTTTGCTCTATGCTTGTGAAACCTGGCCTCTCCGAGTTGAGGACGTTAGACGACTCTCTGTGTTCGATCATCGCTGTCTCCGAAGGATTGCTGACATTCAGTGGCAACACCATGTCAGTAATGCAGAGGTTCGGCGTCGTGTTCTCGGGCACAGAGATGATAATTCAATTGGTGTCACCATCTTGAAACACCGACTTCGGTGGCTTGGACATGTTCTACGAATGTCGTCCCAGAGAATTCCACGTCGTGCATTATTTGCCGACTCTGGGACTGGTTGGAAGAAGCGGAGAGGTGGTCAGTGCATGACATGGTGTCGTGGCATGAAAGAAAGCTGCAAAGGACTGGCTTCTGTCGGTGCTTCACGACTCCCTGGTTGGGGTCTGAGAGATGGTGCTACACAGTGGCTAGAGACGTTATCAGATATGGCTCAGAATAGAAGCCAGTGGCGATCCTGCTGTAACCTTCTTTTACTTTCTTCATAAAAAGTGGTTGTGTCTCCCTTACCTGAAAGATTTCTTCCGATTGTACCTTTCGTTCCCTCGTTACTACCACACTACCTTACACCAATCTCTTCGTTATTGTTCTCTTTTTTTTTGCGCTCCTTAGTTTTTTTTTCTATTTCTCTCCGAATTCTCATTGTTTTGTGTGGCGCATATATATTGGCGCTCTCTTGTACCAATATTCATGTGTTCAAATAAATAAATAGTCCAGTCCAATTCATATTTATCCCCAAAACCTCCTATAATTTCTAAACTTTCAGAATCAATATCGTCTGCAACTAACAATCTGCGGAGATGTTTGTGCTGTATAACACCATGATTGCTTGTTTGTGAGATATATAGCAAAGTGATATGAAATTGTTCGATAAGTATTCCACACACATTTACAATGATATCCCAGTTACTGGGAAAATCCTTTTACTATTCGGACGAACGAGATTCCGCAGTTTGACGGGGGTATAGTTTTAGAAATATTTACTGCATGCGTTGGGTATTGACTCGATGGACAGAGGTTCAATAAATCATCTTTCAGCTATTGATTTATCGCAACGGAATTTTCCTCAAAACCATAATATTAGTTTTTCACAAAACTACTCATCTCAATAAGATTGAGTGTCGTGAAATTGGTTAAATCTGACACGATATGGTAGTTATTATGCTGAAGCTTGCAGCCAGATCAAACACCTGACTGGTATAAATACGGAATAAGCCACTACTTGTTAATTGGGAGCTAAGTTCACACTCACCGGAAGCATTTTATTTTCTTCATTGAAGACCCCATGAGAGCTTTCTACTCTTTATCTTATAGTGAGCTTCCAGATTTCTGTAGTAAAAATTGTGTTTAACAAACAGTGACATCGAGATATAAGTGTGCATCGGAAGTTTGACGAACACAATTAACCAGAGCTTTGGAAGAAATCGGTAGTTGATAATCAACAATGTTCTAATGTAAAATATCGTTTAGTAGTCTCGGATATCAGGAAAACCTCATAATTACCAGACAGAGCCTGATTTTTCTTTAATTAAACGTTAGTTGTTTTTACTACTTTTATCTTGTATTTAGGTTAAAATCAGGACAAACAGTAGATCGCTTTGGAATTTGCATTATACGACTATACGTTACCTGGAATTTCGTTTTGTAAAATCACTAACCACTTGAGGCTCACTAGTTTTTGAGGGTAATAAAAACAAAGAAGCATTAAGAAGTCTTTCGTCTCAATGATAAAACGAACTTAAAAATTAGGATAGTTAGGGAGAACACGGTCTAGAAACTGTACACCAGTTAACTATTTTTAAACATGAAGCCTAGTGAGAGGTCCTGAGTCTGTTTCGTGCTAGACAACAATCATCATTGAGGCACATTTGCAACCTTGATGTATCTGATTATCCTCAGGGTATTGAAATCTATCACAGTAATTTACACTGCTGCTGAGTTACTCGGGTCACAATTGAAATCCCGTATGTTTGTTGGGACCAAACTCAGTGTAGACTCGCCTATCTATTTAGCAAATAACATCTAATTCTTCAACTTGTACGCACTGAATCGAATTTGCGTTAAAGTAGTGTATTTAAAAGTCACGTAAAAAATGTAGGTCAAAGTGCAATGTATTGACTGGTGAGTAGCTAATAGCTAATATAACACTTGCCTAACAGACTATCAACCGATCCAGGTTTTGCAAATAATCACTCTACCTTAAATGATAGAGGAAATTCTTACCAATTCATGAATGATAAAAGTTTTCTTGCTAGACTATTTAGCTGTTCTGATGTTACTGCTAATAATACAATTATATCCTATCTCAGTGAGATTGATCTAATTAATTAACTCCATATAAATCACTAGCCAAGGAAGAGTTTATGTACTCGGTTTCTAAAAATACTGTCAAAGGCTTAGTTTTGTTATGGAGATGTCTAAACTAGAGGTGTGGTGGGGTCGAACTTGTTGCCTATTGGTTAAAAGCCAAGCCACCACTTAACTTACGAACTAGTATACACCTTGTAACACTAAGTTAATCAAGATAAATACCATGTTATACAGATGCGTTTACAGTCAACCTGTTAATCTGTGCAAATCATGATCCGCAACTACCTATGAAAGATATGTGAGCGACTGAGTTGATAGCTGAATAATATCGAACTCTCAGCCGAAGTCCGAGGTATTGATTTCGATCCCATAACTTAAGACTTTCCATTTCCGCTAGATATAATGTATATATGATACAATAATATCGTAGCATGAAGACAGACTTTGCAGTATTACTTTGAAGAATTAAAATTTACACTGAACGCCATTAGGTCAAATTTAGCAATACTTATACAAACTTAAACAGATGTGAAAATATAAAACACTAGCAGGAAATGTTAGTGACCATGATAATCTAAAAGAGAATATCATAGGCATTTTTAAGTTCATAAAATTAGAGCACAGACATGTTAGGATATAGTTGTCCTACAAAGTAATACATGTATACAATTAGAAAGACTTGTTATACTTCATGTGCTTACCATATTAAGGGGTTTTCAAATGAAAACTATTGATGACAGTTCGGTCCGATTATCTGACAGGGAAATAAGTAAACTAGTACACATTTTTGTACCGCCAGGTATTACACTATGTAAAACGTTGTGACATCATTGAAATGCCTAACGGAAAGTGAGTGGAGGATATCCCGAACTAATGACCCAATAGTTACACAACTGAACTGAAGATTCCAATAGCTAGTGTCTGTTTATTTCTGGAAACTTAACATATAGGTTGAATTAAACTTCTTGGATTAAGACTTCACGGTTAGTTTCTGGCTCGTTTCAAATTGCACTGAGAAATTCTGTGGATGCATGTTGATATTGAAGGCTAGTCAATTAAGGTGCATATCTAACCTAGTTTCATGTCCAGGTACTTCATCGTGAACATATCTAATGAACACCTATCAATTTATTGGTAATTGTTCCAACAATTTTTCCTAATGAATAACCCGTTGCATACTAAAACAACCACATGTTTGCAAAATGATATTATGAAAAAAACCAGAAGCATTTAAACAAAGTTTTTACGTCTTACTATACAGTCAAGTAGGAAAAATATACTCCTACACTATAATTCCAAGCCTATTGATGTACTAAGTGAAGAAAATCAATATGTTTAGTATATGTTTTGGGTCCTGCTGGTGGAAAATGTTGTCAGAACGTAAGTTTGAAACTCTACATAACCTAATCATTGGTGGTTGGTAGAAGAATTGGTTTACATGTTGAGTTTTTCGGCTCATTTACTTCTATATATGCATGCCAACTTTCGATGAAATCTCGAGGTGAATATGACGATTAGATAAATATTTATTAATTTACACAACGTTTAACTTCATGATATTCACAATTCCACCGAAAATCAATATAAAACAAACATGTGCACTTTTTTCGTAGGTCTTCTATTTCTAGCTACATAAACATGTCCGAGCAGCTGGCATGAAGCTTCTCATTACGGTAAACGCGATCGCTTCTCACCAAACCTCGGGACTGGTACGTAATAGCAATAAAACGGCATTTTATATGGTTACAAGCCAGGATTTTGTTTTCTGATATTTGAAAGTAACGGCAGTACAATATGAGTGGTTATAAAAGCTCAAAATCAGTGATTTCATCAGTCAACATGACAACATACTGAAAAAAAATATTTTGAAGAACGTAAAAGTGATGAGTACCGAAACGTCAAACTAAAGTATTTGCGAAAATTGCGATATTCTATACAAACAGTTACTATTCATATTTTGTTGGAGGAGCTAATTAAGTACAAATTTAATTGGACCATCTCCAGGTAGTCCAGGAGCAAACCCACCCCAATATCCAGTCGGGCAACTGCGAAAAATGACTCGGTAAAATAGGAACCAACAAGCGACACCGAGTGCGGTACCCAAAAGCTTTGATGGCATAGTATGAAAATAGATTACTGTTGAAAGAAACATAATATCCCAAAGCATAGACAAACAGGCTGTAAACGAAAATATTAGACGAATCATAGTTGTTAATCTTCGATAAGCTGAGCGCATTATGTTCAGTTCTTGTTCAGAAACATGACGAATACCACTGGTATTAGTAGACTGGTTCGGTTCGTTGCTCTTATGTAGCTGTAGAATTTCAGAGAGTTTGTTCCAATGTTGCATACAGCCGAGTTCTTCTATGATCCATAAGTTGGACATGATTAACAGGAAGCAGTGACCCGATATATCAAATCCTAGCCAAACACCTCCAGCTCGATGACATGAAATTCGTTGATTAGGACGGAGTCCATTAGGCAAGGTAACCGATGCTGGATGACAGTGACCAGACCAATCATGAATTAAGTTGATAAGTCCAGTAACAGTATACCAACAGCCAGAGCCAACGACCAAGCGTAAAATATGACCACGCATAAGCTTAATATTACCAGCCGTATATACAAAGGAAGAAACGATTATAAAGGCTGCAAGGCAACCACATGTCCAAGCCCACCCTAATTTCACAAAATACCTATTGAACGGATTTTGCTTATTAGAAAAGTAAGTTGGAGGAGCTCTCACAAAGTCGAAGACAAGAGATACGCCGGCAGCTAGGCAAAGATATACTCCAGCTTTAACGGCCGGATTAATAAACATCGGTCGTCGAAGAGTCGAAAACAATAAGAGATCTAAAAAATGCCACGGAGAAGTTGGTCCAGGCACTGACCTTTTAGGAGCTCCTGGCTCACTGGGTGGTAGTGGAGAAGAATGACTGGTGCTGAACTTTTTCATTGCTGCTGGCTTCATTCTAGAAAAGAAACATAAAACTGAAATCCTGCACATGGAAATGAATTTGCAGATCAATCACAATGTGAATTTTATTGTAACTACAACTAAGATTTAAGACGCCTTACTAATGATGATCAGAGACAACCAATCCGGAATAAAAACATCTTCATGAGTTTATATGTAACAGTACCCAACGACATGATAGTATGAGCATCATATACCACATAATATCTTCAGACGTCTGGTTTGAGGAAGTGAAAAATGAATATGGATAAGGTTGAGCAAAGAGATCTTTCGATGGTTTCATTTTCAAAGCCATATATATATATATATATATATATATATATATATATATATATATATAATATACAAAAACGATAAGTCGAATACAGCAATACAGATAAATGCGCAAAAATGTCACTCGTATTTGGGGATTTGATCAAAACATGAATCGAGAATGGTATAAAAGGAAGACAAGGGATATTACTTATGTGGCTGAATTGTGCAATATCGCGTGATAAGTTTTGGAAACAATTAAGAACAGCAATAAAAGGGTAAATCTGTATCGTTTAGGAGTTTAACAGTATGGTAGAGAGACAGTAGTTTGTAAAGATTTTAAAATCAAGTTTAAAGACAAAATAAGGACCCACGATCCCACACGCGGGAAGCGAACCCAGGACCTAAGGTCCCGCGTGGATGCTCAACCTCCAGATCACTGAGCCAGCATCTAACAGTATCAATGCCTAGCTTCAGCTAATCCATGATACTGCGTGACCATCTTCCATTGTATTTGGTGGGTAACTGCCTCACACTCGACACGGTCCAACTCCACTGGTCAAGGCTTCTTACTACAACTCCAAAAATTACCTCTTGAGCGCGAATGCCCTGTTACGGCCGAGGGTGGGGAGAGTCCACTCTCCTTTATATGGCCACTGTCAGAGAAGTCCTATTCATTCTCTTCTCGAGGAGGGGGTCTATTTAAGAAATAGAGAGGACGGAAAGCGAATGCCTGGAGCTTTAACCGGGTTGATGTATATGAAGTGTTGGAAAACCCTGATTCCAAATCAATGGTGAACATGGACTCCAGGGTTCTGAGGTAAAAATGGCGTACGAACCTATTGTTGGTCACCGGCTACCATGGGACTGCATCTCCTAAAGTTGTTCCACTGCCTTGTGGATTAGACTTCTACGTCAAAGGCTCAAGGAGTGGTCCCAGAAGGCCCTGGGTTCGATCCCCGCGTGCTGGATAATGGATGCGCATTGCTGAGGACTTCCGTACTAGAACGAAATGGCTGTCCAGTGCTTCCAGGTTTTCAACCATGGTCTAACAGAGATCTGTTCATGATTTCAATGGAACTCAACAATTTCCACGATCACATACTGAAGTCAGAATCAACAAAAGTAACTGAAATCAACGAAGGTTAATTCTATAGTAAGATAAAAATCGAATAAAATAACTAATCTTCACTGGAACTGATAGGAAAAGAAGCTAAAATTTGCCAAAACTGAACGAGCATTTTGACAGCTTGCTTGCCCTTTCGGCCTATGTACATCCAATGGATAAAAGATAGTTGTCAACTATGAAATCGGCTGTTCGTTTGGACCTTTTACAGATATAAGCTTACGCAGAACAACTGTTCTTTATGGTTGCAGACCCCGAACCAAATTATTGCGGACCCATTGGTTTTTATTTCACTATGAATGATGGGGTATTCTCGTTTTAAATTAGACTTTCACTATTTTCAATGACTATGTGTTTTCGAACTTTTAAACTAAGTGAAAATTATTTGGGCCAACATATTTATTTATTTGAACACATGAATATTGGTACGAGAGCGCACCAAATATATATGCACCACACAAAAATAGAGAATTCGCAGAAAAAAAGAACAATAACAAACAGATTAGTGTAAGGTAGTGTAATAATAATAATAACAACAATAACAATAATAATAATAACAATAATAATAATCATCATAGCAATAAAGGGGAAACGGAAAGGTACAATCGGAAGAAATATTTCAGTTAAGGGAGACACAACCACTTTTTATGAAGAAAGAAAAGAAGGTTAGAGCAGGATCGCCACTGGCTTCTATTCTGAGCCATATCTGATAACGTCTCTAGCCACTGTGCAGCACCATCTCCCAGACCCCAACCAGGGAGTCGTGAAGCTCCAACAGAAGCCAGCCCTTTGCAGCTTTCTTTCATGCCACGACACCATGTCATGCACTGACCACCTCTCCGCTTCTTCCAACCAGTCCCAGAGTCGGCAAATAATGCACGACCTCGATTTCTGTGAGACGACATTCGTAGAACATGTCCAAGCCACGGAAGTCGGTGTTTCAAGATGGTGACACCAATTGAATTATCATCTCTGTGTCCGAGAACACGACGCCGAACCTCTGCATTACTAACATGGTGTCGCCACTGGATATCAGCAATCCTTCGGAGACAGCGATGATCGAACACAGAGAGTCGTCTAACGTCCTCAACTCGGAGAGGCCATGTTTCACAAGCATAGAGCAAAACTGCTCTCACCGACGCGTTGTAGATCCGACCTTTTACAGCCAGATTAACATCACGAAGGCGCCAAAGGTGGCCCAGATTGGCATAAGCCGCTCTGTCTTTCACTATACGTGCATTGATCTCATCACTCACACCCCCACCAGCATTTATGCAGCTACCTGGATACACGAACTTCTCGACTACGTCTATCTGCTCACCATCCAGAGTGAGTACAGGATTGGAACCCTGCCAGTCCTGTAGAAGTACTTTGCACTTCGAAGGTGCAAAGCACATACCGTGCCTGCGGACACTGATTGCCAACTGATTAAGTGCGGATTGCATGCCTTGGGCATTATCGCACAGTAAGACAATATCATCCGCATGCTCAAGGTCGAGAAGTCTTTCTCCAGGCAACAGATCCACACCGCCATTACTTACATCCATCAGAGCTGTTTCCAGAATGTCATCGATGGTAAAGTTGAAGAGGAATGGTGAGATTGGGCAACCCTGTCTAACCCCACTGCTTGAGTGGAACAATGGAGAGAGGTGGTTGCATGCCCTCACTCTGCCTGAGGTGTTTGTATATAGGGCTTTTAGGATGTTAATAAAATCCTCAGGTACAGCCTTCTTCAATAGTTACCAGATGCAGCTGCTGCTTCCAGCTCATTAGCACGCTCCGACCACCAGGCTTCTCGGTCCTTACGCAAGCTTTGCCTGGTTTCATTACGTAACAGCCTTCGTTTGTGGTCATACTCACGGTCACCCGGAGTAGACCGACGGGCTTCGATGAGTTGTAAGGAACCAGAAGAAACCCAGTGCTTATAAGCGGGACTTTTCGCGAACCCACAACTGACTGTACCCGCCGTTCTCATGGCGTCATGCAATTGGAGCCAATGTTCATTTTTACTTTTTGGTGGAATGACAGCCAGCCTAGAAGCTAGCTCGGTTCGATAGTTCATTGCAACAGAAGTTGCAAACAACTTGCTGAAATCAATCCTTTGGTGGAGGTCATCTCGTTGGCCACTGAAAAGTAAAGTAAGATTGGCGCAGACAAGGGCATGGTCAGAATCCAGGTAGGTACTCCAAAAGGAGCGGAAGTCTTGTACACAACCACTCCAGCGGTAGCTGATCGCGATGTGATCATTCTGAGTTCAGGCTTGAGATGCAGAGGGAGGACGCCATGTGGCACATCGGCGATGACTGTGCCGAAAGTTAGTGCTAGCCAGAAACAGGTTGTGGTCTGTGCATAGTTGCAGTAGACGGTCCTCGTTATCTGTCCTGAGACGAACAAGTCCCCATCGGCCACCTAAACGACTCTCTTCTGTGCATAGACGCCCGACCTGAGCATTCAAGTCTCCGGCTAGTCCTACAATATCTGTCGAACTCACTTTCTGGAGAAGAACAATTGACTGGTGGTAGAATTCATCCTTGATTGCATCCGGGCTGTAATCTGTCGTTGCATACTCGGAGATGACGAAAAGACATCGTTTCTCAAGCCGATTTCTTCTCACCTTGATGGAACTTTCTAATCTAACAGCCAACATATAACATTCCATGATACAATTGTGAATGAGCAATCAGGGTTCAAGACACTGGACCTCTGGATGGACTGAGATTAAAGACAATACAACAAACTAGCAAAACAAGGTCTTTCTATAGCAAAAGAACATGTTTATATACAAAAATAACACCACAAAATAAATGGTCGGACGATTCGGATTTCGTAGGCCACTTGGATTCCAATGAATTCAGGATTTGACTAACAGGTTTAATTTTTACTTTGTTATGACAACTATATTTTCTTAATTGCTTCAGTTTATCAGTCCCTTTTGAGGAAAATTTTTAATTTACTCCCAACATCATGTTTACTTTTTTCACTTTTGCACTGTTCATCGTTTTGATATTTTACTTATACATAAGGATTGATTGTGAGAGCTAAGACAGATATGCATGTGCTCTACGTTACAATTGGTTCGTATCTCTCTCGGGGTCAGTCAGCTACAACGTAGGACCAGACACATACATGCATCGGCCCAAGTTGCCACATCTCATTAGCACAACAAAATAAGCATCAAATTCATAGAAGTAGTCACTTCAATTGTAGTAATATATAAAAGAAAGATTGTGTATAATGACATAGTACAGAAAGAAAGAAACAGTTCATAGAACGAAGGATATAAAGCGATTTTAATCTTATGGTTTAAGGAAAGACAAGGAGTGTATGCATCGACGCCATTGTGATAGATTCTGAGCCATATCACCCAGAGTCTCCAACCATTGGTTACGACAGTCATGCATCTACCAACATGGCTAAGACGAGAAGTTAGCGACTTCAATGACTGATGCCACTTTTTCGTTTGGCTCCCCATAACTTTCTCCAATCTTCCTTCAACACTAGTCAGCATTGCGCTTCGTGGTAATCGATGTTAAGCCATATATAACTCGCCTGGATTATTTTCGGGGCTTAGATTATTCAATAGATTTGACATATATAACGTCGTTTGGCCGCCACTAACTTTTTTCAGTCTGCCTTCAACACAAGTCAGCTTTGCGCGTCGTGGTAGTCGGTAGTTGGACATGTGCAATACGTCACCCAACCATCTCAGTCGATGTAGATTCACAACCTCACCAACTAAATTACCATCATTCCCTAGTACCTTCCATCTAACCTCACTATTACTTATCCAGTGATCCCAGCAGATGCTGGCAATATTTCTAGGACGTCTGTGATCAAATACTAGTAACTTATGAGTATCTCCTACTCTTAATGGCCACGTTCCGCAGCCGTGAAGTTCAGGTGTTGACGCAGGTCAGTTCTGAAGCAACAATTTACATTTAGAAAGGGGGGAAGGGCATCTCTAACATTCTGGCATTGTTGCTCAGTGCTATCAAAAGACTGCATTTTAGAGTCTTCACCAAACAGGATCATATCATCTGCATATTCTAAGTCGATAAGTGGACCTCCTGGTAGGAGATCAATGCCTGAGAATTCAGTCGACGAGAGCGTTATTTCCATCAGTAAGTTTATAATGAAGTTAAACAAAAGTGGAGAAAGTGGACAGCCTTGTCGGACACCACTTGAGGTTGCAAAATCAGATGACAGTTCGTCATAAGCTCTGACTCGACTAGCAGTGTTCGAGTAAAGAGCCTTCACAAGGTTTATGTACTTCTGAGGTACGCCTTTCGATGACAGACACTGCCATAGAACCTCTCGGTCTACAGAGTCGAATTCTGCTTTTAGGTCAAGAAAGACCACCATTGCCGGACGCCGATAAGCATGCCTGTGTTCTAGAACCTGACGAATGGTGAACTTGTGGCCGATGCAGCCACATAAAGGTCTGAAGTTAGCCTGATTCCCTCGTGTTTGCAGTTCACAAGTCTTTGTTAGGCACCCGATAAATATTGAAGCTAGTATTTTAGATGCTATGTTAGTCAAAATAGTGCCTCTATGGCTACCACAGGATGATTTTGACACCCTATATATCGGAACAATCAGTGATTGCGACCAATCAGATGGGATCACGTCTAACTCACAGATTTTATGAAATATTAGTTAACCTAATCGCCAAAACTAGACCAAAATCCTTAAAGACGTCTGGAGCCAATCCATCTGGACCAGCTGCCCCTCCTCGTTTCAGATTAGCTATACCTTTTTGAACTTCAGTTATAGTCGGCGGATCTACTTCCATGTTCCATTCACGCTGTCTGGGAATGGTAGGTAGTTGTAGAGTAGCTGAACTGTTCCTTAGAATGTTCCGCTCATCGTTCTAAACGTCTAGACTGAGAGAACATAAGAGTGCCATTTTTTCTGTGATTGTCCCACTTACACTTAACCCCTTAATTCCGGTTTATTTTATTAGTCTGATAAGCTGTCTGGTGTTACCTACAGCCGTTGTCTTTTCCATCTCTTTTGCTTTCGTTACCCACCACTGCTCACGACCGTTCCGTAGACTTTTGGTTAACCTAGATCTGATTTGTTTTCGCTCTTCATCGTGTTCAGAGCCTGACGGGATGAGTTTACGAGAATCTATCAGTGCAATAGTCTTAGAAGAAATCCAATGGTTTTTGGTAACCCTTTGGTTTAAATCACTAACAGATGTCACTGCTGTTTCCACAGCTGTTTGTATATCTTTCCAAGCAACATCTGGGTCAGCCTCGTTTTCAGAACCACCTAAGTGTGTCCTCAGTTGTTCCTGGAACCTACTCTTGGTTTTCTCGTTACTCAACTCAGTTCTAATTGCTCTTTGTACTGTGGCTTTTTTGCGTCCAGTGAGGCGCAAGCAGATGCGTGCCCGTATGAGGGCGTGGTCGGAGTCCAAGCAGGTACTCCAGAATGAGCGACAATCTTCTACCGATCCTCTCCAACGATGACTGATGGCAATGTGGTCTATTTGAGTCCATCGTTGGTTTGGTGTAGGGGGTCGCCATGTTAGACGATGTCTCTCCTTACGCTTAAAATTTGTGCTTGCTAAAAATAAACGATTGGCTGAGCGCAGTTGCAACGGACGATCGCCATTATCTGTTTGCTGAGTTGATATACCAAAATACCCACCTAAATGTCTTTCTGTTTGGTTTAAGCTACCTATGATGACGATGAGAAAGACTACATAATAAGTGAAAAGTACAAACTAGTACACCTGTCATCACATTATTTTGAAGCATACTAAAATTTAATGATATCCGTTCTAAAATATACATTTGAAGCATTTCAAGAACTTTCACTGATATAAATAACCAAACACCTATATTCTTGATCAGATAAACATGAATTAAATCGACAGTACTTACTAGGCAACACGGATTTCGTAACAAGCGTTCATGCTTGACTAACTTGCTTATTGCGAGGGAGGATTGGACAGCAGCCCTAGATCACGGTCTGTCTGTCGACGTGATATTCATAGATTTTAGCAAAGCGTTTGACAAGGTTTCACACGTAGGTCTTATGCAGAAGCTCACGAGCTTCGGAATAATAGGTACTGTACATGCGTGGATAGGAAATTTCTTATGTGACCGCAGACAGAGAGTTAGGGTCAATGGAACGCTATCCGATTGGAAGCCGGTCAAAAGTGGTGTACCCCAAGGCACCATCTTAGGCCCTCTGCTCTTCCTTCTCTACGTTAATGAGTTACCACTGTTACTTAGGTCGTCGACATTATTGTTTGCAGATGATGTAAAAATCTGGAGAACAATAAAAAGTGCGGCTGATCATGTGGATCTTCAAGCTGATTTAGACGATTTAGTTAGATGGGCTCGAGAGTGGGGCTTAGAAATCAATGCTAGGAAGAGTGTACTAATGCACATCGGTCACGGTAATAGTTACCGTTACACTATTGAGGGTAAACCTCTTCCATGCGTTCAAGAGCATAAGGACTTAGGAGTAATATTAAGTCATGATTTAAAAACAACTACGCACTGCAAAGCAGCCGCTGTCAAAGGTTTTCGTGCGTTATGGTCACTTCATCGAGCGTTCAAATCTTTTGACGAGGAAACGTTTCGAATTTTATATCTCATATATGTTAGACCACATTTAGAGTACTGTATCCAAGCAGCTAGCCCGTGTCTGATAAAGGATACTAACTCCCTTGAGCGTGTCCAGCGTGTGGGAACGAAATTAGTGAAGGGTCTTTCTAGACTCCCTTACGATGAGCGCTTAAAACGCCTAAATCTTTTCCCCTTGTCGTATCGTAGGACACGAGGTGACCTTATACTGGCATTTCGTATCTTTAATTATGATTTGGGTGTTAATATGTCTTATCTTTTTGCTCCCTCCAGCACTAATAATCTCCGAGGTCATAGCAAGAAGGTTCAAAAACCACGATCTAATAAACTTAAAGTGGGATCCCGTTTTTCTCATCGAGTAGTCAATCATTGGAACGCCTTACCCGAACAAGTGGTATCAGCCCCATCAGTGAATACTTTCAAGGAAAAGCTGGACCTTCACTAAAAAGCAATGTGTCAGGATTAACACAGGTTCATCAACCTACTATCCTTATTACTGAAGACTGATTGTGAGTACTTACGGAAAATTTATATGTAACGCACTACTTGAATGGTGTGCATATGTTCAACTGAAGTGGATAGTAGAAAGAGCAGTTTGAATAAGTTTTCCCAACATTTTGTGGTAGGTATTTTATTCAGATTGTTGGAACTGGTTAATTAGTAAATGCTGAATGACATGTAATATTCAGCGGTAGAGTAGTATTGGATACAGACGTGTTTAATTCAGATTCAAATGGTTCAAATAGTTGTGGAGGGAATAGAAGAAGCTTTCGCTTAACTGGCCTTTGTGTCTGGTAGTAGTGGATCACCAATACCTCCAGGCAAGAACCTAGGTATATTAACGATAATAGAGTAAAAAGAAATTGGTAAATAATAGTACGATATTATCCTTAGTCCTTAAGAATAGGTCAAGTTTCTCCTCAAAGAACTCCTGAGAAGTCGCTTGGACTAGCTCAAATGGCAGCGAATTCCAGCATTTGACAACTCTTAAGGAGTAGAAATGGTGTCTACATTCCATTTTGCTGTGTTGTGTCTCTAGTTTCTGGGTATTACCCCTTATGTTTGCGTTGGAGCTGAGCTTAAGTCGGTGTCTAAGGGGGTGTTTAGGAGTGTTAAGGATACTGTAAGCCATTAGAAGGTCACCTCTAAAACTCCTACACTCTGATGGGTAAACGTTTAGTGATTGGAGGCGCTCTTCATAAGGCTTGAATTTGAGCCCATGAACTGATGTCGTGGCTCGCCTTTGGATACGCTCCAGGGTGTCCTTATCCTTTCGGAGTGGGTCGGGGGAAATGATATGTTTGCGTATTCTAAATGGGGGAGAACAAAACTGTCGAAGATTATGTGGAAAGTTCTACCGCCAAGCTGACCAAAAATACGCTTCAGTGTTACCGTGCAAGGTTTGTTCGAAAGGCAGTTTTGCCACAGTTAGCATGAGACTTCAAATCGTAGTTTAACAACACTCCCGAATACTTATCAACTTGGGATACTTCTAGAGAGGGATTGCCTAAGTCGTAACTGTAGTCTGCAACATGTCCCAGATTGTTTACTTTACACTTTGATGTGTTAAAGGTGAGTCCGTTGTTATCTTCCCAACTTTGAAGTCGAATCAGACCCTCCTTAAGTGCTAGTACATCCGCTTGGTTGCGTATCTCTCTCTCTCTTCGCATCATCAGCAAAAAGTAATAAGTCAAAAGATATTTGTTGTGAAGATCGTTTATATAAATCAAGAAAAGAACAGGTCCTAGTACTGAACTCTATAGGACCCCACCAGGACATTCCGTAGCCTGAGAGAAAGTGGGGTTAACCCTGACCTTAAAATGTCAATTTTTTAGATAAGAAGTGAGCCAGTCGATTGGAGCTGGTTTGATACCCAATCGTACGAGCTTATTGATAAGATATATATGGTTAACCCTATCATAAGCTTATGAGAAGTCAAGATAGTAAGGACAGAAGGCCCACAGCTCATGTTATTCCTTTTCTAGCATGCCTCTGTGAGTGTCCAGTCTTCTCTCGATAGAGTCATTTGAAGGTGTGGACACCACTGCTTCGCGTAGCAGGTTCCAAGTAATAATAATTTATTCTCAAATAACAGTTTGTTACATGAGGCATGCCAGTTTACAAGCAAGATCAAATTTTTACAAATGATACAATACACACTGTAGTAAATTACTCAGCTGGGTTGATAATTTAGAAGATATGAATGTAGATAGTTTCAGTCGATATCACCGTTGGCGCGCTTCATGAAAGTTGCGTTGCGAATGTGCAACTGGTGGTCAAGGATAGGTCCATTGAAGGCTGCAATTAAACGTAACTCGATTTCGTAAATGTGCCCTTTAGCTTGGCAACCAATCAGAATAAGACGGGAATCATTATGTCCGCCATCCTTGTAAGCGATGGCGGTCGGCTTTCTTCGTTCTGTGCCTTTCTCAGCTATTTATTTTGTGTAGCTATGTAATTTCATGTTTCAGTGTGCTAAAATGCCGCAGTTAGTGTAATGTTCTACATATAGGTGTGAAATTTATTTCGAATCAGCGATATTTTCTGGGTTTTTGCTGCTTCTACTCAAGTCAAAGTATTTCTCCAGGCAATCTGGCTATTCTTGTGTTATAAAATGTCCGCCGGCTTTCTTCGTTCTATGTTTTTTTCCGCTGTTTATTTTGTGTAACCACATAATTTAATGTTTCATTGTGCTAAAATCCAAAGTTAGTGTTATACTGATTTCGCTTTGTTTTCTGGGTTTTCCTGCTACTACTGAAGTTTGTGTATTTCTTCAGCTAAGCTAGCTAGTACTAACATAAGACCTTGTGTTTTAAAATGATAATCGGTTATGTTTTACCTTGTTTTCCAGATATCCAAAGCCGAAGTTCGTTTTTATTTACCCAAAATAATTATTGCTGCCGCCTGTGACTCTAACTGGTCGCTTGTTCGTTCCTAACTGTCCTTTATGATGTTATCGGCAAAATGAAAGGAAACAATCTGCGGTTTTTAATCTTCTTCAATATTATGGACAACACTATCCCACCAACGAGTCAAACTAATACTGAGTGCCCAGCAGTAGGGTATATCAGTATTAATTTCGAAAGGACCCAGACTTCCGACAACCATAGATGAAGTCACATATGCTACCAATCTACTGCAGAGGGTTTGTTATAAAAAATATGCCATATAGCAGTAATGGACGAGTTGTACTCATTACGTAGTACGTTAAAGCAAGCCTAACATTGAAAAGCCGGAAATCTGCCACCAGTGTGTAGTGTATGTTTGCTGTTTTGGTTATAAAAGGAAGCCGAAGAGTCATGATCAGGGAGTAAAAAGGTAATTAACTGTTATTAAGCTGACTTTTTTATAGATTATATTTCACCACTCGCAAATTTGTGTTTTTTTTACGGTATGATGTCAATCGATACCTAATATGTTCACCCTTATGATGAAAAGTACCTGCAAATTTTCACCTTCATATTCTCATTACTTTTGGACGACTGTCTTCCAGTTTGAGTGCTTCATACGCCCCGAGAAACTCTATTTCTACAACATTCGTAGTTCCAGTATAACTTTCACGCAGTAATTTCAAATTAGACTCTAGTCTTTCTAAATAAGCCTGTTAAGCTAATATCCGTATTCTCTATTTCAGTTAATCAGTGAAGACATGTACCACGTTCATATGCTGTATACTTCCATTTTACTCTAATTCTAACTGTTATATCTTCTGAAAAATAAAATTGCTATGTGCAGCAAATACAGACTTATTTTTTTGATGGAGATAAGGGGATTCATGGGATTTTTAGCAGGAGCGTAGTAATATTCCCACTCAAAAGCTAAGCGAGTGCGTAGACCAGTGTAAGGCACCATACGGGGTGCACTTGAGTTACTAGTGTTCCATTAGTGTGGGTAGAGGCATCGCTTGCTTATCATATGGCGTTTTAATAAGAAGTTATGAGACTAGACGCAAGTAAGATTAGGATGTGTAACGCGTGTCCATCCGTCAGCTGCCGTGACAACTCGTGGTGGTTAGAATTAATTATGAGAGGACCCGAATCTGTAAGTTTCCCAAGAAAATGACGAAGATATTTACTAAGTCACTTATATTTACTATACACGAACTAGGTGCTGAGAGGCTCGTGTATCGCATGTTTCTTGCAACGATTAAGTAGATAAACAAAGTAGCATTAGATCAAAAAATTTATTCGGGAACTTTCATTAAAAATCGAATATCAAACAAAGGTTTAAAACAAGTTCCCGTCTAAAAGTTGCATTTAAATGTTAAGCTGCAGTCTTTATTGTTTTTCTTCAAACGAAAGGGTAAAACAAGTAACTCAAAAAATACTGGAAGTGGTTGTGAGACTAGAGTTGTATGTCCACTCACACCTTGTTATCACTTATTTTCTTTAACCTATTAAAATGCTATTTCTTAACAAAATACCTTAATAAAAGAAAATTAGACTGAGTAATCATACCTTGAACATTCCTTCATGAATACTGGCTACTCTGCCTCTCGTCCTTTCTTTTACTTGCTCCCTCTTTCAGCCCCATTGAGATATGGAACGGATGACTTCATCCTGCACCATCCTTAAAGCCTTGGATATTCTAAAGGGACATAAGGTTGCGATTTCTAGAAGCTCATACCTTCAATGGACCTATCCTTGACCATCAGTCGCACATTCGCAACGCAACTTTCATGAAGCGCGCTAACTGTAGAACTGCTTAAAACCATCTACATTCATATCTCATAAATTATCAACCCAGCTATGTAATTTACTACAGTGAATATTGTATCATTTGTATCAATTTGATCTTGCCTGTAAACTGGCATGCCTCATGTAACAAACTGTTATTTGAGAATAAACTATTATTATTATTATTTAGAGTGGACGTTCAGCATCCCTTTTATAATCTGCTGTTTGTTGGGTCTCCCGTAAACTGTTTCATAGGGCCATAGTTCTAGTGGCGAAACAGATTTTAGGATCTCTGAAGGCTCACTCCAGTTGCATTCTAAATGATAAAACAGTAATGAATTTAGTCAGGAATGTGGAATACATAAACAACAAAATTACATGCATTTTAGCAAAGAATATATGCAGATGTGATTTACCTTCGGTTAGTAGTGACTCACTTTTATCACGAGAACACGATTGGTTTATTGAAAAGAATTATTATTACAGCCAATTGCACCAGTGACCGTTTTAATGTGCTTTTGTTTAACTGTGCTAAAAAGCATCCACTATTCACACACGTTGACTGCGGCTTCGCGCGAATTCGGTTACGTTCTGTAACCAAGCTTGTATCCTGGCACGATCTCGGTATCCTTTCGATACCACGAGATCGCCAGCAAATATATCTCGACTTGGTCCATTAACTGCCTTCTGATATTTGTCTTCTCGGGGATTTTATGGATTTATTTGGTTACGTTCAACCTTCGCCTTCTGATTTATTTGGCAGGCGATCCTTTGTAGCGGTGTTCATAGTTAATCTCGACACGACAGCACGCTACATTTGGTGAGCTGTATTTTGGGACACGCCTCAACTTCTGGTCAAATCTTCTAAAGAAGCCAATTCGGTGAGTCTATAGTTTATCTATCCACGTCTGTCGTATATTTTCATATTACCTTTCAATATATAATATACGCGACATGACGGATAACGATAACAATAGTATTAATATAATAGACTCCCATTTATGTGTACCGAATCCTTGGCACTTTTTATTCGCGTGACGGTAAATTCCACGCTTTATTCGAGAAATTTTCCCCTATTAACTATTCTCCTCGCTGACCCGGCTGCTTGGTACGGAATGCATACGTATAACCGTCTACCACCCAGCACCAAATGGTTAAGTTGAACGGTTTCATTGCCAACCTAAAAGTGCTCTTCGAGCACACGAAAACGGCAACTGTTACGAAACCTTACCGCTCGTTCTCTTAGGCATCAGAACGAGCTGGAAGGCAGATATCCAATGTTCCGCCGCTGAACTTGTATACGGCACGACATTGCGTCTGCCCGGAGAATTCTTCACACCACGGAGCAGACCTAATTTCGGTAAATCAGACTACGTCCATCGACTGTCTGCATTTATGCGAACGCTGTCTCCGGTGTCAACTCGAATACAACATCGACAGGTCGCTCTCCCTCGAGAGTTATCTACCTGTTCACATGTTTTCATACGAGTAGATTCGGTACGCAAACCTTCGCAGCAACCTTACGAAGGCCCTTTTCACGTGATCGCTCGTCACGAAAAGACCTTCAAGGTTGATCGACACGGCCGCGTCGAGATCGTCAGCATTGATCGTCTCAAACCAGCACACGTCGATGACAGTGCCCTATCTGATAACCTGAGATTCAATGCTAGACCTATCAAACCTACTAGCGGGATCCTCAAACCATCTTCAGGTCCCACGCTAGATACATCTGAGACCTCATTCTCACGTCCCAGTCAACAGCACGCGTCATCTGCACCGTCTACGGACGAGACGACAGTCTCACGTCCAGATCAGCAGACCACGCCGCCCTTGACTTCGGATGAGATTGCAGGCTCACGAGATACGAACGAGACTACCGTCTCACGTTCCGGTCGCCGAGTACGGTTACCCGTACGCTTCCGCGACTAGTCGCACAGTCAACAACCGATACGGTGTAGGATTATTCCTATACTACACGCATGCTACACTCTTCTCTTTTTTGATTTTCTTTTTGTTTCCTGAGCCCACGCCTTCGACCACCTCCGTTTGGTTCCGTCGACTTCAGTCAACTTTGGCGAAAGCTGGATTGGCCACCCATGCTCTTGTCAACGCACTCAGTCGATATATTGGTTTCGAATGCTTGGCATACGCTTGGTCTCGAACTTGGTCGTTACGGTCGCTTCTGGTCTTTTGGCTCAACGTGGTTTCGTCCTACGTCTGCAGCGTTTCTGGTCCGCATTCCCTACGAACGCAATCTTCAGATTCTGGATACAAACCACTCTGGTGTAGCATGCCAACTCAAGCAACAAATACAGCACATCGCTCCTGGTACCGTTCTCCGAAAACGACCTTCGTTGGCAACTCGACGATCAACGATCGCTTTCCTGTTCGCCAATTCTTCCGTCCTACAATCGCTCGTCAGCCGATCAGTCCCACGATTTAAACCGCTATTTATCGAAAGTGTAAACCCTTTCTAGCGGGGGGCTCCTGTAGTGACTCACTTTTATCACGAGAACACGATTGGTTTATTGAAAAGAATTATTATTACAGCCAATTGCACCAGTGACCGTTTTAATGTGCTTTTGTTTAACTGTGCTAAAAAGCTATATTTTGCATCCACTATTCACACACGTTGACTGCGGCTTCGCGCGAATTCGGTTACGTTCTGTAACCAAGCTTGTATCCTGGCACGATCTCGGTATCCTTTCGATACCACGAGATCGCCAGCAAATATATCTCGACTTGGTCCATTAACTGCCTTCTGATATTTGTCTTCTCGGGGATTTTATGGATTTATTTGGTTACGTTCAACCTTCGCCTTCTGATTTATTTGGCAGGCGATCCTTTGTAGCGGTGTTCATAGTTAATCTCAACTCGACACAACGCTACAGGTTCATGAATATTAGATCAGGTCAGCCATTACTACTTGTGCAAAGCTTAACATGGGCTTAGTACGGTATCGCAATGGTTTTATTATTTTGCTCCCATTTAGGTATTCCCATGCATCTGCGTCTAGTTTAACAGGAAGACATACAAGCAAAGTTAGTGTCTGATAAACTAAAAGTCCCAGTTGTCAAAAAATTGTTAACATTTGTCCACAACCAGTTGCATTTAATTGAGACACAGAACACTCATCTTCTAAGACTGTATACTGCTGTTTTACGGGCAACTAAATGCTCAGACGCTTATCTGTCCTGCTACCGATGTTATTGTTGCGGAAATTGTCTAATGACAGTGATCTTTAAATATGGTCAGTGATAGATGTACAGTCTAGAAATATACACCAAACATACTTAAAGCTATCAAATGTACTGTTGCTATACAGCAACAGTACCAAAGGCATTTTTTTCATATTTTTAATCAGACTGACTCGAATCAGTGTACTCATTAGGAACAGGCAGCTCTACTTACTTAACTGATCTGTTTCGTAACAGGCTTCAAGCACCATATTTAAGGATACCATAATTCTTTCGACTAAACTGAATTATACGACAACCAAGAATACTAATCTAAGCAAGTGTCATAGTTATTGTTTCATTTGCACAGACATGTCGCTCAAGATAGTTAAATGGACATAATTCAGCCGATAAAACCAAATCACGAAATATAGGCCAGTCGAACTTACCTAACAGAAGACAAAGAATATATATATTGCTTTGAGACTGAAGACAACAGTCAGTTGTTCATAAAAACATAGTTTACAGTACAACAAACCTTCCTTCAGTAACATTATGCACTGAAGGTCTATCTTGAAACAATCAACTATGAGATTAAACTCACTATGACTTGGGATATCATCCCAGCGTTCAATGATACACATTGTAACGCAGTCAGACGTGGCTGATAAAAATTAAAAACAGAGCAAAATTAACAACATAATCTAGTTATTTAATTAAAAATACATTATGAAATGACAAAATCTGTGGTTACATGAACGCACAGGTGACTCTGGGCGATACATTAAGTTAATATGGTTGCGTTGCGGATAAATTCACCCCCATTGAAGGTATGAGCTTCTAGAAATCGCAACCTTATGTCCCTTTAGAATATCCAAGGCTTTAAGGATGGTGCAGGATGAAGTCATCCGTTCCATATCTCAATGGGCTGAAAGAGGGAGCAAGTAAAAGAAAGGACGAGAGGCAGAGTAGCCAGTATTCATGAAGGAATGTTTAAGGTATGATTACTCAGTCTAATTTTTCTTTTATTTAGGTATTTGTTAAGCAAGAGCATTCCAATAGGTTAAAGAAAATAAGTGTAAACAAGGTATGAGTTGACATACAACTGACAAATGGAGGGGATTCCGAAAAAAGCTGAAAGTATGAGATTATGTGTGGTCATAAAATGTAGTGCTTAAAACATTTATTGTGATATATAACTGACTATCTTCCTTTTTTTACCGAAGCTGTTGGAGATCTTTTCATCTTGTTTTGCATTATTATTATTTTTTTTATTTTTAGGTATCATAGGGTCTTGAGTAGGCTTCGTATATTAGCGAATTGTCTAGTTTGCTTGTAATAGGATTACTGGGTAGGAAGTGAAACCAATTCAACGTTCGTAACACGATTTAAAGAGGTATTTGGCTTGATAACTCAGCATTAATGCCTTAAGTTCGTAACATCCCACTAAACCATTAGGAGCGGTAATTAAACAAAATGTTCTGCCCTACAGACATGGGTGGATTGAAGTTATCTCCCCACCATCATGTTTGCTGGTCAATAACGCCGCCCTTCCTTCTTTTGTGATGTTAGGCTCTCTTACGTTTGTGGTAATTATGAATACTGCTTTAATCAAAGTCCATAGTTGGAATACACTGTCTCTACTAATTTCATATTACAAGCAAATCAGATAGTTAAAAAGTTTATTTTATGGGTTAGATGTCCACATAGTATATCACACTGCTATGAAGATAACTAATGGTTTAAAGAAGTAAGGACTAATAGCAAATCAAAGGATGTGAGAGGGTATAAAATTGTAGGAAAAAAAGATTTTAGGGAAAGAGAAATAAAACTTTAAGAAAGTCACAAGACTTTGTGGCCAGATTTCGAGCTTTGTATGATCGGCCTTAGTAGATCAGCATCCATATGATTGGTGAGTTATCTGTCTGCTTGCAATAGAAAAAAAGCATGAATTTTAGGAAGAATAATGTACATTTAACTTGTAGAGAGATTTGGTAACTGAAAATGAGAGTTAGGAGCATAAAGTCATCATTAATAAACAATGAATAATAGGAGAGGATAAACCATGTGTTCTGTAGTTTATTTATATTCATGTTAATAACAATGGGGTTCGTTGTATTCTTGTTCCGTCTAGATATTAGGGTTCCACAATGAAGTGCCCTATCGGTGGGCGGGAGTTCAAGGAATATTTGGAGCTCTTTGGAGTTCGGAAACAGGGTTATTAGCTTTTTGAATCTGGTAAAAGTGTCACAATTACGGATAGGTATTGGCAACTTCTTCTACAACAAACTATACCGCACTGTAAGAAACTTACAACGAATTTGTTTTTGGTGTTTTACGGTAAGTAATGTATATGCGTTGTTTCTAAGTCTGTAGGCTGGGTCGTGGGTCATAGTAATGCAAGAGTTTAGAAATGAGAGTCCATATATCGCTTTGTAGAGAAATATTAAATTGTTCTTTAGCCTACGGTGCCATAAAGGTCCTAAAGAGAGGTGCTACCTCTATCTGTGCAATCGAGATTCGAGTTACATCCTAGTAGTTGGCGTGTGAGGCGTCTTTGAACGTCTTCTACTCTTACCTTGTCTGTGATATCAGAGGAGACAAAAGAGCCGTACTCAAGGGAAGGTCGTACACATATATTGTAGAGAGTAAGCTTAGCCACTGTTGTGAAGAAATTTCTCATTATGAAACCAATTAGCCGTCTACATTTAGAAATAATAGAGGAGGCATGTTCCTCAAAGTTCAGGCTTCCTGTGTATTCAATTCTTAGACCGTGTACTGAGTTGAGTGTCTGAACTGTACTTTATTTAAGTTAAGTTTTAGTTCATAGGGATGCTTTCCAAAGTGCATGATCCCGCACTTGTTGAGGTTAAATCCTATTACAAGCAAACTAGACAATTCGCTAATATACGAAGCCTACTCAAGACCCTATAATACCTGAAAAAAATAATGATACAAAAAAAAAGAAAGGGGCTCTAATAGCTTCGATGATAAAAGGAAGATAGCCAATTGTATATCACAATACTGTTTCTAGCACTATATTTTATTTTATAATCACACATAATCCCATACTTTCAGCACCTTTACGAATCGCCTCCATTTGTCAGTTGTATGTCCACTCACACCTTGTTATCACTTATTTTCTTTAACCTATTAAAATGCTATTTCTTAACAAAATACCTTAATAAAAGAAAATTAGACTGAGTAATCATACCTTGAACATTCCTTCATGAATACTGGCTACTCTGCCTCTCGTCCTTTCTTTTACTTGCTCCCTCTTTCAGCCCCATTGAGATATGGAACGGATGACTTCATCCTGCACCATCCTTAAAGCCTTGGATATTCTAAAGGGACATAAGGTTGCGATTTCTAGAAGCTCATACCTTCAATGGACCTATCCTTGACCATCAGTCGCACATTCGCAACGCAACTTTCATGAAGCGCGCTAACTGTAGAACTGCTTAAAACCATCTACATTCATATCTCATAAATTATCAACCCAGCTATGTAATTTACTACAGTGAATATTGTATCATTTGTATCAATTTGATCTTGCCTATAAACTGGCATGCCTCATGTAACAAACTGTTATTTGAGAATAAATTATTATTATTATTATTATTATTAAATGGTAATTGCCATTTTTCACTCCAGATAGTTAAGTTGTTGAGGTCATTTTGAATCAGCGATACACTTTCACTTTGAGTCTCAGGCTCATAGCTGTATACTATTTTGAGATCATCAGCGTATAAGTATGGCCTTCCAAATTTTACGGTGATACATATATCGTTTATATATATAAGAAGCAAGAGTGGACCTGATACGCTTCCCTGGATGACTTCACTGGTAATTGGTCTAGGTGATGAGAGACATTGATTGAACCTTACCATCTGTTTACGTTCTATTAAGAACGAAGCAAACCATGAGTATAGTGGGTTGCTTATTCCGAAGGACTTTAGTTTGACGAGAAGCCTTTTATGTGGGACCTTATCAAAGGCTTTCTTAAAGTCTAAGAATAGGACTGATACAAGGAGTCCTATAATGTTTTGAATTCTTTGAATTATAGCACGCACTAAGAGTCCCAGAATTAACGCAATTGAATTAAGAAGTAAGACACAAGCACAAGCGAATGTATTGTATTTGGAATTCAAAATCGAGCATTCAACAAGTACAGAGATATCATTAGTGCATTCAAACACCACATCCGCCACAGCTTAAATAGAAGTATAAGTGTTTTTAATCGGTAGTACGTCTGCTTGTTAAGTTTATCCTGAGTCTGTCCGACAATGTATAAGATAAAAACTTTGTGGTATCTAGAAAGTGCTCATTAGTATTGGAATTAACAAACGAAATCCGAACAGACTCACCTGGAATTGTATATAACCAGCATGTCGGTTTTGTAATGAAATCATTAATATCTAGAATTCGAACCATAGATTTTTCAACACTATCCTTTCCCACGATATAATGTCGGATCTTTATATCCCCAAGTTATGAATAATGTGGCTTCATTTAAAACAGATTTCTCACATTGTTTAGAGTAAACATTAGAACTGTTTTTGTGATAAGGGTAAACAGCAGTTGATATGAAACCATCCGAAATGTAATCAAACTCGAGGTCACTTAGTACTCGTGCTTCGCATTGAGCAGGTTTTTCACAAGGATCAAATGCATTATGAGGAGAGGTAATATATGATATGACATCAAGATTTGATTTTTCCGAAATATTCTCATGAAATTCATTAGGACTGTCATTGCAGAACGTAGGATCGTTAGAAAAATCAGCATTTATCCCAACCACATCAGGTTTCCGATCATGATTAGGTTCATTTAACATATTTTCCTCAATATTACAAGTAATTTCATTAGAAATATGTGAATCATTAGGAAAAGTCATACCTGGTACAATAGCATGAGAATTCTGATAAATCGGTTGATTAGGAACTGTCGTCTCACAAGAATTCTGGATTTCATCTAACTCGGAACTGCCATATGACTCTGCACTGTCTTTTGAAATCGTTGATAAAGATAAATGATCATTAGAAACATCCGAATTATTGAAATTTAAATTACAAGATTTAGCACAGCTTGAAGCAAAATGGACAGTAGCTTTGCATACTGACTGAATGTGTCCTACCTTACCACATTTAAAACATTTAGCATTAGGAAATACACATGAATTGCGAGCATGAAACTTTCCACATGATAAACATTTACCAAACTTCATCTCACCTTTGTGATTTGCTTTGTAATTCCTCGTTGAAAAACCTTTCATATTTACACGAGAATGGGAATCACTGTTAAATGAACGCAAGTTTGATTGACCCTGAAATTGTAGTTCATCACGACGACTAAGCAAAGTATTAGAAATCTTCATCGACTGGATATCAAGTTCATTGACTGCTTCTTAGTCAATACACGCAGTTCTAGCATCTTGAAAGGAACAGTTTGGGATTTTTAACAGCTCTCTTCCCAAACTCGGTATGTTAATTCCCGCAATTAATCGATCTCTCAGTTGCACATGAAGTTGATCACCGAAATTACACTTGGCAGCTTGTTTCTGTAATTCAAGGATGAATTCCCGAACCTTTTAGTCATTTTGACGAACCATCTTATGAAACGTCGCCCTTTCACGGCATTCAAAACTGGTGCATTTTACATGACTTAATAATAGCTCTTTAAGAGTTGCATAGGGGAGTGGGATACGTTTTTCTGGATATGCCAAAGTTTTTAATAAGCTGTACGCTTCTCTCCCAATGAATGTCAGAAAATGTGCCACAATTTTATCACCTTTAACATCTTTTTTGGTCATGCTCCAGATTTCGAACCTTTCCAAGTAATCCTCAAAAGCTTCAGGAGTTGAATGAATATCTAACTTTTCTATTGCAGGCTCCATCGCGACGCCAATATAATATTTTGAATTCTTTGAATTATAGCACGCACTAAGAGTCCCAGAATTAACGCAATTGAATTAAGAAGTAAGACACAAGCACAAGCGAATGTATTGTATTTGGAATTCAAAATCGAGCATTCAACAAGTACAGAGATATCATTAGTGCATTCAAACACCACAAGTCTGTTGTCTCGTTTCAGAGTTATATCATTCATATAATCTACTAGGCATGTATCGCATGATCTGGACCTAAGAAATCCATGCTGGGAGGTCGTGATGAGATTATTAGTAAGTAGATGTTGGACTACAGCCGCCTTAACTACTTTTTCCATCACTCTGGATACCACTGAAGTTATGTTTATAGGCCGGTAATTTTCAACGTTTGCTTCAGGTCCTGTTTTAATTTTGGGAATGATATGTGTAGTTTTCCAGGCAGTAGGGTAACACGCTGAAGAGAGTGATATCGCGAATAGTTTGAGAAGCAAAACACACATATCATCACCTCCACGTTTTAGCATGCTAGATGGAATACCATCTGGTCCATCAGTGTAGGAGTGTTTCAATGTACTGATTGCCTTGGAGATATTTTGTACACTGAATTCTACATTAGTAATTTCACAGGGAGTTACTGGGATTGGTTCTGAATCATTAAATGGTTTTTCGTTAGTTAGTGAGAAACAAAAATGTTCACTAAATAATTCTGTGATAAGTTTGGGATCTTCGTATACTTGTTTGCCTTTAATGAATATACTCCCTCTCGATTTAGAGCGTTTAAGTTTATTTTGGAGTAGTATGGTGAGTGCAGAGGAGTTATTATTAAGTTCAACTGCACGTTTTTCCTGTGCTACTGCTTTTTGTTTACTTATTGCCTCTGTTCGGACAAGTATTTCTGTCATCGTTACTAAAGAGGAAAAGTCATTTAAGTTGTGGAATCGAGTACAATGTCTTTGAAGACGTCTTCTTGTACTGACCGGTATATAGAGATCTTTGGAGAACGTAGGTTTACAGTATTCTAAAGGTGCGATGTTGTTGATGATACTTTTGATGTTGTGATAAAATATATTGGTTAATGTGTCGGTATTGTTTGAGGTAAAGAAAGTTCTCCAATCAGTGCTTCTTAGGTAATTGTGGAAGTTATTCCAATCAACCTTGCGATAGTTTCTACGAAGTGTTACGGTTTTACTTCTATCGGTTGTGGTTTTTACATTAAGGCTGCATATGACAATGTTATGATCACTACCTGGGAACTTTTTTCCAATATACAAAGTATTGGGGATGAGGCCACTGGTAAAGACTAAGTCTAAGATGTTTTGATGTCTGGTAGGGCTATCGACATACTGAGTCCATTGTCCAAGCTCTAGACATTCAATAAATGATTCATAACGTCTCGGCGCTTTGACTGGCAGCCAAGAAATTTCGGGCATATTGAAGTCACCACAAATGAGCTTGCCTGTGAATGAGAGGGATGATGCTAGTGTGAATACCTCCGATAATACTGCTATTTCATCTATTGATGCGTTAGGTTGACGATAAACACAGCCGAGCAGTAAGGTAACGGAATTCGACGGCTTTAATACAATCCACACCGAATCCTTCAGTTTGTTTAGTTCAGGCATATCACATAGCAGTGAGTTTAGGCTAGAGTGAGCGTAAATAAGGCATCCTCCGCCTCGTCCATTCAATCTATCGCTTCTATATAGGGAATAGTTATCAAGAGATATACTTCGGTCGGAAATATTACTGTTAGTCCATGCTTCAGATATCATAATAACTGATGGTTGATATATGGATACAAACAGGGCTAAATCCGTCTTTTTGTTGCAGATCGATCGAGCGTTGATAAGACATATATTAAGCAGGTGGCCTACTAAGTTAAAATGGGTGAGGGTATCTCGGATAAAGTCGTCGTAACCCTCGCGGTGTGAGATGAGTTTGATGTGAGGGATTGGATGTTCTTCATTAGCTCGGTATTTTGATAGCTAGACTTATTGGGAGATGTATCAAATGAGCTAGTGAAGTTGATTGGGGAGTTTACCCAGGAGGAAAGGGTGGGAGTACTCTCTGATGGAAACTGTACGGAGGAAACAAATTTATGGTTTGCATGTGGTTTGAAATAACCTGGGCTATATGCTTCAACAGAGGTGTCACTAGGGGTCTTATTCCAAAAAAATCTTGTACAGGCCTACTGTGAAGTGTATGGTTATTTACAAAATAGTCTTGATGGTTAGACTCGTAGCCCCTGTTATGGCTATTTACGTTAGCGTGAGAGGGGTCTGCTACGCGTAACTGGGAGGAGTTGCGACTGTTGATACATGGGAGCCGTTGTTATGTGATGGGTCGGTACTAAAGGGTGTGAGAAGTTTTCTTTCTGAGAGTAATTACAGTTGCGATCCTGGGGAATGTAGGTAGGGTGTGGAGTGAGAAACCTATTATTACCATTCTTATTTATGGTTTTAGGCTTCAGGGGGTGATTTGGGTGGCCAGTTCTCTGGTAGTTTTCGTTAGTCTGCGTGTAAGAAGGCTTGCTACGTTGAAGCCCACCACCCTTTTTGCAACTTGGAGGTGTTGAAGGCAAGTTATACGATAGCAGCGGGGAGAACCTGTTCACTGTTCTTGGGATACCTATAGAGCAGTTGGGTTCAATCTTACGTGTTTCCCTATTCGGTATCATGAGTTTTGTCTTCCCACCCTTTATTTTCAGAGCTGGAGTCTTTCGTTGTCTCTGTGAGATGAACTTACGTTCATTCAAGTCTACTTGTGGAATATCTTTAGGAGGACAAATTTTCAAGTGTATAGGTTTAGTTGGATGTGTGTTGTTACACGACTCACATTTTAGTACATTACTGAACGAACAGCTGGGATTAGTCATGTCGTTATGGTTTTTGGTGTCAGTTGGGGTCCGTATCTTATCCAAAGGTTTCTGATCTGTAGACTCATCTAGATCAACAGAGTGATCAGCCGTATGTGGAGTGGTGTCATGCTTATTGTTCGTGTGTTTTAAACTATTTGCTGTGTTGCAAACTGTCTCTGGCTGATTATTAACTGTAACACTCCCATTCAATTCTATCGCTTCGCGTCTTCTTACACGACGTTGACAGGGCGTAAGGTCTGGAGTGACTTTTATATTCTTGTATGGAATTAGTGAGCTAATATTTTTGCTCAAATCAATAAACTGCTTAGCATCGTTACAACAGCCAAACATAAACAAAAGGGGGCAAGTCGATCTGTCTGACTTTTTTCTAAGGCGGATGACTTTGCAGTTAACGTTCGGCATACCGCATGCTCTAAGGCAAATATCCCTTAACTTAGATGGGTGTGTGCGGTCGGGGAGGTTATACACAACTGCATTGAAGGAGGACATCACTCTCTTCGTCACTTCTTCAGCCACAAACTCCAAAATACACTCAGCTTTAGTGAGTTGCTCAAGATTTCTGTCTGTATCAAGGCCCCATATATGAGTGAGGGGTGCTAATTGCTCAAGTTTGCCGTTAATTTCGGATAGAGAGTTTTGTAGCTGTCGGATGTCATTACTATATCTATCAGTATTTTGGTGTGTATGAGGTGGACCATTGGACTCTTTAGTTTTTGAAATTTTAGATTTAGGCCTTGGTAGCACATACTGTTAGTAGACTGTGCTGACTTTTCGATGCACGTAGGTATAGTGTCTTGTATGTCAACCAGTCTTACCGTTGGCATACTGCACGTAAGATAGAGGGGCTGCGACATGGAGAATCTGGTGACGATAGAGACATTTGTGTACAATACACATATTTTTCAGTAGTTAAAGGTTCGACATTGTCAAGCACTGAGTCGTCAGTTGTAGGGGTTACAGATTTGGACCTTTTATTTGGCTTAGAAGTTGGTGAAATTCCTCTTTTACTGGAGTTATTGGACATGATATGAAAATAAGTGAGCACAGTGCTCGTTAAATTAAATATAATATCTGAGTATTAGTTGTTATTAAGTATTAACCTGGTTAATACTAGGATTAGAGACTGTGAGTATATAATAAATTGCAGATCTATTTACGACTTAAGTCCGCAATAGGTACAATACGAACTGGTAATTGTCCGTCGAATAAAAATAAGTTTTTTCTTATTTTTCGGGTAAGATGTACCCGATGTACAGGATAGGATGATAATCACAGTATAATACACCCTTCAAAAAAGCAAGTCGAAGAATACCTAAACCACGTCAAAAAAGGTTACCACTTTCGAAGTTCGCGCCCCAAAAGTGTACCCTGGGGCACTCCACTAAGCACAGTTCCCCAGCTAGATAACTTTGAGTTCACCCGTACTCTTTGTTGAAGCCCAAATAGGAAGTATTTTATCCACATCAATACGTCGCCTCCAATCCCGACATTTCGTAGCTTATATGACAGCCGGTTGTGCGGAACTCTGTCAAAAGCTTTGCTGAAATCAACGAAGGCTACGTCTACAGGTAGCTTTTGGTCCTTAAGAGCGCACCAGCTTTCACGAGTCACTAATAAGTTAGTGAGACAAGAGTAACCTATACTTAAACAGCTCCTTCCGAATAATCTTCTCTAAGATTTCAACAACCACACTAGTTAGGCTAACGGAGCGGTAGTTCTCAGTTTTGTGTTTTGTACCTGTTTTAAAGACAGAACTTACTATGGCGTTTTTCCAGTCTTTTGGTAGACGACCCTCCGTTACGGATAGGTTAAAGCATATGCTTGAAGGGCTTGCAACGAAGTAAGATAATTCCTCCAGTAGCCTAGGACGTAATTCACCGGGCCCCGTGGATTTACCTATGTCAAGCTTATTTAGTAGACCAAAGACATCGAGTTCTTTAATGGTCACGCTATCCAGTGTACGTGTGGGGGATCCGTATGCACTGACAGGAAGAGTGCTTCTACGGTATGTGCATTGCTAAAGTAGTTCCAGAACACTTGAGCCTTACCAAAGTCGTCCTCCACTAGTGACGCGGCATTACTGTCTCCGCATAAGGCAGGAACATTTTCTCTTCTCTTTGTCCTTTGGTTTATATAAAAATACGAGCGTTTAGGGCATTCTATGGATTCCTTAACAATCTTTTCTTCGTACAAATTTCTAGAATTACGGAGGGTCGAGACACAAGTATTCCGAGCCTTTCGATACTGAGATTTTGTCCCATCGGTCCCCAGTAATCTAAATCTATCCCATATTTTCCTTCTCTTACGGAGAAGGATGCGGACCCCCCTACTGAACCATGGTGGGGATTTTCTCGGCCCACTTGGTATAGTCCAAGGGATGTGGGGTGTGGTAACGTTTAAGTATGAATTTCGAAATGCGTCCCAGGCCGTTTCATTCGAGGACTCTGGGTCTATTGTCGAATCTACTAACGATGCTCAGTGCATGATATCTGGTATGTTTGCTTTCCAGACGTTAGGTCTGGATTGGACTGACACGTGCTCGTGACTGACAGTTATATGGAAGTTGAAAGTTAGAACTGCGTGATCACTTTTACTTAGGGGGGGGGCATATAATGGAGGTTCGCAACGTCATCCTCATAGTGAGTTAGTATAAGATCTAGTAAGGGTGATTCAGTGTCCGGGTAGTACCTTGTCACTTCTTGCACATGTTGCACTAGGGCACATCTGATAACCGCACCAACTAGTTCCTGCTCGAAGGAATTTTCTGACGATTCAGTTCGCAGATTTACCCAGTCTACCATCGGTGCATTAAAGTCCCCTAGGATTAGACATCGACCACTTTGTGACCAAGTATTGAGACTGCTTAGCAGGACTTCATTTACCTCACAGCTTGGACTGCAATAGACCAAACCAATCGGCAGCTCTTGTCCCTTGCATTTCAGTCGGCAACTAACTAATTCACACGTCCCACTCTCATGCGATACACTGTCGATAATGGCGAATGGAATAGCATTCCTAATGAATAGAGCTACTCCACCTCCTTTACGCTATTGTATTCTGTCGGCCCTTAGTAACGTGAAGCCCTCGAAATCAAGTTCCATAATATCTATAGACTGTGTCAGCTAGGTTTCCGTAACTGAGATTATGTCTGGCTTTGTAGGGTCAATCTGTACACCTAGTTCCGATCGCTTATTAAGTAAGCTCCGGACATTAGTGTAGCAGATCTGAAGCCTATTCAAGTGGCTTCGTGCTTCATTCAGGGTGGCTTCGGCATCATTCTCTGTCGAAGCCTTACAACCCGAAAATTTACAATTTTCAGGTCCTTTACGCCGGCGTCTAACCTAAGTTGTAGTTCTTTTTTGGCTTCCCGTCTTTTTTCACGGTCTGCCAATGGTAAGTCCTTACGGATAGAAATTCCTGAACCCTTTGATTTACGTCCATTCTGTAAAATTAGGTCGCGTTCGTTCGAAGATTTGAATACTACTTTAAGCAGTCTGGATTGATTTGGTTTCAAGTTCGCTAGACTCCCTAGTCTGTACATCTTTAGCAAGGTGACCTCAGTGATATTTTGAGGCATGAGTTGATTAAGCAGCTGTTTAAACAGCACAATGTTATGCTGAAAACGAGCTTTTGGTTCAGAACTCTCACTCTCAATCTCTCAATCTCTCTCTCTTGAAAAATAACTGATCTGTCGCTGTGATCAGCTTTCGATTTTTCGACTACTTTTACGGGGGCAGGATCCCCTTTTTATATCGCTACGCTGTTTCTTCCTTACAACCCGTACCTATCCGTCAACGTTGCTTGGAGAAGCAACAACAGTTGCGTCAAACCTACCGTTGGATTCCGGAGGGTTTTCGACGACCTGGGATGTCAGGTCATGTTTCCCGCTAGAAACCGGTCGAGCCTTGCGATTGCAGCTCCTAGGCGTTTCCTTCTGGATGTCATTTGGAAGACGGGGAACAAAAGAACCTTTTTTCTTGAGTTGTTGTTTAAAACAGACCTCTTTGGAGACTGTTTTTTCTTCTTTGGTCGGTGTGAGTTACCTATTTTCGGACTCACCTGAGTTTGCTTCATTTCACTTTGCGTGTCGACAGAGCGAGTGCTGTTTGATGTGTTCCGACTATGCTTGCTAAAACACTTTTTCGCAGAATCCAGCAGTGAGATGGCCTCGGTTAACAAGCTATTTGCATCCGAAAAGCACTGTTGACAAAGCCAAACGCAACCCTTTTTACTGAACCTTTTGAAAGCCACAGGCGTTAAATTCATGCGAACTTCGTGGTACCAGCCTTTGCACTCATCGCATTGCATGCCGCTTTCAACGGGATAACGGCAACCCGGACGTTGGCGACTGCTTTTCTTACACTGTCCGGCCATTAGAAAGGGATCCTTTTCAAAAGAAAGAGCGAGATGCAATAATGCTCAAAGACAAAAATGACCTATGACCAAAAAAGTGGAGAACTGTAAAACTATCTACATTCACATCTTATAAATTATCAACCCAGCTGAGTAATTTACTACAGTGGATACTGTATCATTTGTAACAATTTGATCTTGCCTGTAAACTGGCGTGCTTCATGCAACAAACTGTCATTTGAGAATAAACTATTATTATTATAAAAGAATAGTCGCACAAGAAGAACGTGCTATCAAACTTGATAATATCTCAGCACTTATCAAACTCCTTCGAGATGAACTTAAGTGTTCAAAGTCGAAGAGAGAAAACAGATTTATCAACCACAATCAAGTACACGAAGATCCTTAACCCTTTACAGAATTTTAAGTGAATACTTTTAAGCTTAAATAACAAACAAAAAGCCACTAATTATTCACAGTTCCCCCCAGTACCTTCATGTGAATTTACTAATGTAGGCCACAATCTACAGAATGTTTCTAAGGCAGTTAGAACTCTGAAACACACCTACGCTAAAGGAACAGTTGGTATGACAGCTAGAATGCTGACGAGTGGGAGTAATGTGTTGTGAGTTATACTTCTAAAAATATTTGCAATAGCACTCTCTACAGCGTGTTGCCCTACTTCCTGGAGTATAGCACACATCATTCCCAAAACTAAGGCAGGATGGGGCAAATGTTGAAAACTACCGACCAATAAGCATAACCTCACCAGTATCTAGAGCCATGGAAAAGTGGTTAGGGTGGCAGCAATTCAATATCTACCTACTAATAATCTCATCTGCACCTCGTACCATGGGCTTCTGAGGTCCAGGCTATGTGATACATGCCTAGTAGACTACCCGAATGATACGATTCTAAGATAAAACAAAGAGCTCGCTGTTACAGATCTGTTCTTAGAATTTGAGAGGGGTTTTGATAAGGTTCCACACAAAAGGCTTCTTGTCAAATTAAAGTCCTACAGAACCAACAGTCCAATATACTCGTGGTTTGCTTCACTGCTAAAAGAACCTAAGCAAACGGTAAAGTACAACGACTCTCTCCCTCATCACCATGACCAATAACTAGTGGAATTATTTAAGGAATTGTAATAAGCTCAGTTTTGTTTTTCATAAATATAAACGATATATATAACATCATACACATAAACATCATGCAACTTGAACACTCGAACGTTAGAACACTCTAAGTCACTAGTGAGGAGGAATCTCGTTTCAAACAGCATCAACTACGGTGCAAAACGCCCAGGTATTTATAGTTTACGGTTAAAACGGAAGCTTCATTACAATCATTCAGTCTGCATGCAGTGGTCTTTAACATTTTTCCGTTTGGGAAGCTACATGTTGAGATTCTGAAATGTTCTTCCAGAAAAGTGATTAGATGGGATATATTCGGCTCTTCCTGAGCTACTTAGAGCTTCACTGAATCCACCAGATACTGTCTTTACACATCCTCTCCTTAAAGTCTCTTGTGTGGGGCTTTCTGGTTGGGTCTACATGAAATTTGGTCGCCGCATTCACCTTACGGTCCATCACTCATGAAGGTTGTACTGTTTTGCCGTTTCTTCTTTTATACCCTCTGCTTTCGTCCTCCTTAGGGCTTTTTGAAATGAATCCACGAACATATTAATCTGGAGTAGGCTTTGTATGATCGTCATTTATCCGTCCTTTCTGATTTAAGCGACATGTTTTATACGAGTACCAACACTCACAAACATACACTGAGCTGTGGACCCTCCTTCTCGCACTTCTGGGATAGATTTAACTCTGTCGGATATTAGGAAGTTACTGACTACTTTTTCTAAATCGCCCTTATCTCCTCTCTTTATTCAGAGCCCTTTATATCGTGTCCACGAATCTTTCAGCTTGTCCATCCAACTGAGAGTGGTATAGAGAAACTCGTAGATATGCAATGCCAAATTTACTACAGAACCGTTTGAAAGCAGACGACGTGAGCTGAGTCCCATTGTCAGTTACTGAGATCTCCGAAACTCGGAAACAAGAAAACAATCTTGACCATTTACTTATTGTATCCTCTAACGTCACGTTAGGATTATCGTATAATTCTGACCACTTCGTGAACCAACACATGATAACCAAATAGTTGCTGTTTTTTCTTTAACCAGAGAAATAAGCGTGTATTTTTCCCAAGGACCGTCCGGTTTGGGCCATGATTGGAGGTTCTGCTTTATTTGGATTCTTTACAGCTCCTAGACAGGACCAACAGCTACGACATGTTTGTTCTATATGACGTTCCACTGACGGCCAGTATATGTAATTCTGAGCCAGTGACTTCAGTTTGCTTGTTACCAGGTGTCTGCTATTAAACTGTTTTAGGACCTGATGCCGAAGTATTCTGAGGATAACAATCCATGAATCGAAAATTGTCAGGGTGTTTCGTCAACCAAAGAATTGTACAAACCGCTTTAGGCGTTGGAGGGGTTGGTTAGCTAATTTCAACAGTACTTTATATCATAAACAAAATGTAGAAGGAACGTTCACGAAACCTGTTTCTTTCGCATCGACCACTGCATCCACACTACTTTCAAGCATTCAAACGACCCATCGAATACAACCAACTTTCTCTGTTTTGAAGGATATTAAGTTTACTGGTTTCATGAACCAGAAAATAACTAGTCTAGAGCACTTTGCTGTGAACAGATCACCTGGACAATTGGCAACATCTGTTATAAATAGTGTTGGAGATTCCACCTTATCAACAGCTGTATTTTCAAGAAAAATAACTTTTCATCCATTGTTGCTGTCAAAAAACAAGACATTTATCAAAACAGCGGACGTTTCACATAAATCCTAGTCTACCCAAAATACAGGATGATATTTTCTTTCATACACATTCGTTATGTGCCCAATGTTTCTCAATAATCATACTCTCAATAATACAGATTTGTGAAAACGATTACGATTAGGGGTTATCACAGAGAGTCAGGCAGTGATAGTGATATTTATGCGTAAGAAACGTGAAAGTCATAGGACTAAAGTTTGACTTTGTCAGACGTCGGGACTAAATAATTGAACATTCTGGCTGGTTTATAGGAAGTAAATGATAAATCTCGTCTTCTGAAACTACTGATCATAATAGAAAGCTGTGTGAGCGACGATTTCGTTAACTATATATTATAAATGAGCATACATTATTAACTATTAACCGGTTTAATACTAAAATCATAGATGGTGGAAATACGAATAGTTTTAGAGATTAGGCACTAAGTTATCGAGTGCGATAGTAGCTATCAAGTTAGTATGTAGTGGTATTAGTTCCTAACCATACTACTTTTGAAGGCGGGCGTATAATTAATGGGAAGATTTACATCCAACATGTAGCACTAAGAGAAGGTCAACAATAGTGAGCGTCGTATCGATTAATCGAAATGTCTTGGCTCGGTCATGCAGGCGTATTCAGTCTGTATAACCCATGCTTATTGTTACAAATACATTACTCTCTTCCCAGCTCATATATGTTCTTCAGAAGTGTTAGACGTCATATTGCCTATTATCATGATAGGACGAGTCAGTGCAAACACTGATGTGACTTCCACGTAAGACCTTATAGATAAGGCAGCCAGATCATGGTATATCTGAAATTTTGGGATCGGGTCTATTATCGTAGTAGTACTAATACTGAAGTACACCATAATTCCACACGTATTTATATTTCAGTTAGCATTATCAGGAGACAAACCTGTTAATGTTGAATCTTGTAGGCTCATATAAAATATTTGGAAAAGTCTACGATGGGCATGTATTAACTGGTAAATGACCTACAGTATCTACCTTTCAAGTGCAAAGTGTACCCGATTATCATCTCAATATATTATAGTCTAGAAGTGAACTAGCCAAAAATAAATATAAATCACGTGAAAAAGTGTTGCCCATTGCAACGTTCGCGCTGAACATATATCCCGTTTGTTTCAACGTTTTACATATACTTTGCAGTCTATACCCAAAGTCATTTAAGTCATCGGCTGGATATACAGAAGTTTTATGGTTGAATAACCATATAATTAGCTCATCAGTGAAAAGGTTTTCGCCTCCAAACAAACCATACCTAATTTGTTTCGTCCTGTCATAGCTCAAGTGAATAAGAAAAGAGATGCGAGTTCCAGAAATCTTCCTGGCTTTTCCTAAACAGCAGTACAACAGATATGAAATTTGAATTTTATCGAACAGTTTACGCTTGTAGTTGCCAGTAAACTGAATAACCAGGTTGTCCATCAAAATACATGGTACCGATTCTGGGCAAAACAACACTATTAACGGCATTACTTAAAGTGGTTATCCCAAACGAACACTACAACCAGTGTTATCTTCAAACATCTTTTCATTTTAGTATTTACTTCACCATTATCTATAGGCAAATGATTGTCTTCCTCTCTAACGTTACATTCCAATTCAGCAAGCCCAAACCCAAAAATTTTAAGCTTTTTTCTAATTTCGGTCTCTTTTCCGATTGTTTCTTCTTAAGTAGTGCTTTACCTTGCTTGAAACCAGCAGAACTCGGCCGATCAGAACACATACTATGAACATATATCATATTTATTCTCACTGACACCAAACATACCATAAACAGCTGTGGGAATCTCACTTTTTAATTCGGTATTTTTATAACATTTTACTACTCGTTTTCATGGTATATCTTCATTCCATAAAGCCCATTATATTAAGCCAAACCTAAAGTAATCCAACATATATCACTGAAGTCAATGAGTAAAATTAAATATTGATCTAAATTGATCGCCCAAACAAATGGAACTGTTAAGTATCCACAAACCGAATCGAAGAACTGTTAAGTTACGTCTGAATTTTGCTGTAGTCCGTTATTGAAACATGGCTGATTGATTCACTAGTGACTTAAAACCCCAAATGACAGTATAACCGAATTTCGGGTCAAGTACCATGGTTTATTCGAAGGTTACAAATAATCAACACATATATATCGTTCCAATAATAAATACTACAATTACACGACAAACCTTCCATTTTTAGGCTTTCGGAACAAAAGCGAAGTGGTGTAAACACAAGTGTATTTTAGAGAGACTTTAGGAAACATCCATACGGTGGTTGCCGTAAGTTTTTATTCAGGATGCCTGAATCAAGTCCGAAATGAGGCCCTGATTCAATGCTTAGATATTAATAGGTTATTGGCTGTACGTCAACCACCTAATTAAGAGTGCAACGGAATAAGCTCAGACAGAAACGAGTAGAAAATCAAACTCAAAGCTGTTAGCAGTTAGTAGCAACAAATAATACTAGGATAATTTTGTATAATGGTCCCCATTGTACAGTGAAAAATCGAGTGAATGATGGAGAAATAGAATGTTTACATGCATGCATTTTTTAAATAAAATGAAGTGAAACAACACGTTGAAAAACTTGCAAAGTGCATGTGGTCATCTTTCAGACACTTACCACTTTTGTTGTTAGAATTGTTCTGAATGGTCACAGCGCGCGGTATGTAAACCCCTCGACCCAGCCTGCCATCTCTGCGGGCTCAATTGATGTGGGTGTTTATCGATGTTCTACGCTGTAATGAGCAATTCCTTAAACTCCATCATGCTGAAACTAAGAAATTCCATGGATTCGACCCAGAATGTAGGTTTTTAACATCTTACAGTTTAATCCAAACCATATGTTGAATGTTGATGGGCATACTTCAAGTGATTACATGAAACTAAAATCTTTTGCCCCTTACTTGGACTGATTTATTAGTAGAAGTGATCTGTCTGACTGTGCTCATGATGTGTATAGTTTCCTGTTTATATGATCAGTAGATAAACGAAATTAATGTGCCTTGTTAAAGTCGTTGTCGAACGACTTTATGTAATAACTCACATTGTAAATAAACACAGTAGTTGCCCTGTTCTTTTAAACATTGTTCTGAGTATTTTAAAAAGACAACTTCACTAAATTCTACCACCCGTGTTTTCAATGTCGGGCTTTTGCTGCTCATTGTCGGCTAGTTTTGTTGGTCGCTGTGTAGACTGGCTTGTTATGTTGTCGTGGAGGCTTGGTAGTGAAATTTCCGATGACTTCACGACTCAATGCCCTTCTAATGTGTCGTTTCTCCTGTCAAATATAATAAGTTAGTGCTTGCTCAATAATCCCCTAATATTTGAGATCCCGAACTAAGTTTGGTGTTATCTGTCGGTATATCTCAGCAATTAACATTACAATAGGAATTCTTACAGACTAATTCACGCATCTTATATGCATTCAAATAATATGACGAATGTCCTGATAACAGGGCATCTTACAATTAATATAGTTTTACTCGTTGTGGTAGTATAAACACTGATGGCGTTTTCATATCTCATATGAAGATTGCTTGAAGTTTGATTAACACCGCTAGTGAACAGTAAGTAAAATATTAGTTTTAGCTGACCATTCTAACATAGTCCATGATGGCCGGGAAAATTGTGAATACATAAGTCGCTTAGCTTGCAAAGCACTGCCTAACCGATAGTCACTAGGCGGGCTAATTGCCCACATTCGAGTCGTGCAGAGCAGATGGGTTCCTACCATAAGATTGCAAATATGATTACTCCTAGTCCTCAAAAGTGTGACCTACGACCACCGCCGTATCGTGAATATCACTTGCTTGTTGTGACACCATTTCTACAAGAATGCCGGCTTCGTTGTATTAACCTATGCAGTTTTTGAATCTACCCGTCTACACTGATTATGGTCAGTGTACTGCTTTAATGGCAATCCTTCCGTAATCTCATTCCGCTTATGAAAAATATCAACAAATATCTAGATTATTCATCGTGAACTTCCTACTGACTTCACAACCCAGTTAAGTCGGTGTTATGACTTTAAGTGGGGATTAATTTTGATCTGACCGCTTTTCCAACAGGCTCAAAGATCACGTAACGAAAACATTTACCGTCAATGGTGTATTTTTTACTTGTTAAGAGCTGAACTAGGACTAGTCTTAACCCCTTATTATTTAATTTGAGTAGAATTATGGAAATTTCAGTTCTTTTTTCATAGTTATGTATTTTCTCTTAGTGTTATCATGTGGATGTGAGTTACTGTCAGTCATTTATGACCAACGCAGTACCTGATATGTAAGTGCACCTGTTTAGAAAGCTACACCATATTAGCACAGCGAGATGAAGTCAAATTCCATAGTGGTAGTAGTAGTAATAATATAACTAACAGTAGTCGCATTAGTAGAAAGATCAAGTTTAAAAACGAAGGAATGTGCTAAAGGTTTCGGAACTTAAGGTCTAAGAGAAAGTGGTGAATGGACATGCTCCATTCCAACTGATTCTGAGTTGCTACCTAACATCAACTACTGATAAAATAATCATGCAGACCTCAACCAGATAAGCTGTACTTCCCTACGTGGCTCAGTCAGTCAGTAATTTCACAAACTGCTGGCATATTTTGGTTTGACCGCCCTACCTTTCAACGTACTATACAAGACAACATCGCCCGTCTAGGTTGGTAGTGGTTAGGCATACGTGTGGTGTGCTACTGAGGTCGACAGATGTATGTAGTATGTACCACCAATCAAAGTGGAATGCCTGATGGCAGGAGATTGGGAAAATCGAAGTGAAAAGAACAAGGATAGAGCGATTGATATGGAAATTAGGGAACAACAAAGTCGAAGACCTTTGATAGGTATTGTGCAAATGAAGTATTACTGTATGGTCCTCAGGTTTTACCAAGACATTCTGTAATGTATTAAAATGCATTTGGTTTACCGACAGATATCTATCCTGTGCCACAAGACGGAAAGAGCTAGTCGAGCTTTTGAACACTGCTAAGATTTCATCAGGTGCCGACTCACTAGGCCTATTATAAGTCAGTCGACCAATGGACTCAGTTTTACTCCCAACCATTAGTTCGGAAAGCAGCTCTGAAGTATCATTTTACATTTAAAGGGAGAAAACCACATTCCGAAAATGCTTGCATTGATGCTTTTTTTTTGTCTCCATCAAACAATACTGTACCATCTTCGTACTCTAAGTCAACAAACAGATCTGGTAGATCGATTCCTGAAAAATTGAACGATGAGAGCACTAACTCCTAAAGAATGTGTATAACAAAACGGATAAAGTAAATAACTCTAACACTACTTGAAGCTAAAAATCCTCATAGCAGTTTGTCATAAGCTCTGACTTAACTAGTAGTGTTCTAGTATGAAGCCCGTATCGAGTTGATGTAATTTAGTACGTCTCTAATAGCGTACACTACCATTAAACCTGCTAATGGACTGTCGGACGCTGCCTTTAGGTCAAGAAATAGTTGCACTTATGGTCTATAATCTGATAAGTATTTGTCTGATTATTCCGTACTCAATCCTAAAATCAGCTCAGTTTCCTCTAGTTCGCTCTCTATGAGCCCATGTCAAGCATCAAATGATTGTTGAGGCTAGTATTTTAGGCATTATTTTAGTTAAACTGATTCCTTTGTGACCAAGGGACGATTCTTATCCAACCAACTAATTTGAATAGTTGGTGTTCGACTTCTAGGTCACTGTCAAGACCCTAAAAAAAGATACTCAGATGGTAACATCAGTCATCACATGGTGGTTATCTGAAAGGCAGTCACAAAATCGTACAATTCCTCACCGAACGAGCCCCCAAATGCCCTGGTACGGCCGAGAGTGGGGGGGGGGTCCGCTCACTCGACATGCTCTCACATGGCCATGCGTATATAGCCTCTGCCAGCAAAGTCCTACTCACTGCCTTCTCGTGGTGAGGGTGTTGTTTACGAAATTGAGGGGACGAAAAGTGAATGTTTGGCGCTTTAACCCGGTTCGTGGACATGAGGGGTCCACCTAGGGGAGTTGGAAAACCCTGATTCCAAATCAATGGTGCACATGGGCTCCAGTGTCCTCAGGGAACAAATGACATATGAACCTATTGTTTGTCACCGGTTTCTATGGGACTGCATCTCCTTACAACGCTCCACAGCCTTGTGGATCGGACCTTTAGGTCGGAGGCTCCGGGTGATGCCCCCTAAGAAAACCACCTGCTTCGGTTTGGGCACCCGAGCAGTATCACAGTCCTCACACAAATCAAATGAGATTTGTGTCGTGCATATCTATTTGGTGCCTCCTTATACCAATATCTGTGACCAAATAATAATAATGAATACTTTATACATTTTATTATTTGGTTCTAATAAAGTCATCATTAATGTAAACTGAGTGGAGATTTAAAAAATACAGTAAACAAACATCCTACATTTATAATATTTCCTGTTTGTTTTCTACCTGCCAACATGTGGTTCTTCAGATAGTTAGCTAACATCAAAAGTATTCAAATTTGATAGGAAAATCAATTTAGCTACGGCTCAGATTTCCATTCTATCAGTCACACTTATAAGAGTCTGTTGTTGTAACAGCCCATCAGTCATCTACAACGCAGGACCAGACACATACATGCATCGGCCCAAGTTGCCACACCTCATTAGCACAACAAAATAAGCATCAAGTTCATAGAAGTAGTCACTTCAATTGTAGTAATATATAAAAGAAAGATTGTGTATAATGACATAGTACAGAAAGAAAGAAACAGTTCATAGAACGAAGGATATAAAGCGATTTTAATCTTATGGTTTAAGGAAAGACAAGGAGTGTATGCATCGACGCCATTGTGATAGATTCTGAGCCATATCACCCAGAGTCTCCAACCATTGGTTACGACAGTCATGCATCTACCAACATGGCTAAGACGAGAAGTTAGCGACTTCAATGACTGATGCCACTTTTTCGTTTGGCTCCCCATAACTTTCTCCAATCTCCCTTCAACACTAGTCAGCATTGCGCTTCGTGGTAGTCGGTAGTTGGACATGTGCAATACGTCACCCAACCATCTCAGTCGATGTAGATTCACAACCTCACCAACTAAATTACCATCATTCCCTAGTACCTTCCATCTAACCTCACTATTACTTATCCAGTGATCCCAGCAGATGCTGGCAATATTTCTAGGACGTCTGTGATCAAATACTAGTAACTTATGAGTATCTCCTACTCTTAATGGCCACGTTCCGCAGCCGTGAAGTTCAGGTGTTGACGCAGGTCAGTTCTGAAGCAACAATTTACATTTAGAAAGGGGGGAAGGGCATCTCTAACATTCTGGCATTGTTGCTCAGTGCTATCAAAAGACTGCATTTTAGAGTCTTCACCAAACAGGATCATATCATCTGCATATTCTAAGTCGATAAGTGGACCTCCTGGTAGGAGATCAATGCCTGAGAATTCAGTCGACGAGAGCGTTATTTCCATCAGTAAGTTTATAATGAAGTTAAACAAAAGTGGAGAAAGTGGACAGCCTTGTCGGACACCACTTGAGGTTGCAAAATCAGATGACAGTTCGTCATAAGCTCTGACTCGACTAGCAGTGTTCGAGTAAAGAGCCTTCACAAGGTTTATGTACTTCTGAGGTACGCCTTTCGATGACAGACACTGCCATAGAACCTCTCGGTCTACAGAGTCGAATTCTGCTTTTAGGTCAAGAAAGACCACCATTGCCGGACGCCGATAAGCATGCCTGTGTTCTAGAACCTGACGAATGGTGAACTTGTGGCCGATGCAGCCACATAAAGGTCTGAAGTTAGCCTGATTCCCTCGTGTTTGCAGTTCACAAGTCTTTGTTAGGCACCCGATAAATATTGAAGCTAGTATTATAGATGCTATGTTATTCAACCTAATCTCTAAAACCTGACCGTCAACCTGTACCAGCTGTCCTTCTCCGTTTCAGATTAGTTATAGCGTTTTGATCTTTAATCATTTTCAGTGTTTATTTAAGTCAGTGTTCCACCCATCGCTCTGGATGTCTAGACAGAGAACAGATAAGTGTCATCTTTTTCTGAGATTGTCTCACACCTGACTCCCTAATCCCAGTTTCTTTTGTTAATCTGTAAAGCTGTCTTGTGTTACCTAGAGCCGCTGCCTTTCCCATCTCTCTGACTTTCGTTGTCTACCACTGCTGACTGTCGTTCCTTAAACTTTTGATTAACATAGATCTAATCTATTTTTGTTCATTATCGTGTTCGTAGCTGATGGGATAAGTTTATACGAGTATCAGTGCAGTAGATGTCGCAGAAATCCATTGGTTTTTCGTGACTCTTTGATTCAAATTATTAATAGATGTCGCTGCTGTTTCCAAGAAATATCTGGGTCAGCCTCGTACCCAGAACCACCTAAGTGTGACCTCAGTTGTTCGTGAAATCTGCTTAAGGTCCACGGTGACCTACTTTCTAAAATAGCTACATCAAATGTTCGTTAGGTGTGCAAATTTTCTCCGATTCAATTTTGTTGCAGATAAAACTTTAGCAATGGCACTTTCTTCGTCTGATATTCCAGTACCTGATCTACCAGGAGCTTTCCTTATCAGTTTGTGGTACTCAAATGACGTAGTTGTTGTGTCGAAGCTGATGAAATACTTGTGTCGCGGAGGTATGAAGTGTGTTGCCTACCTAACTTATCTTAGAAGTCTGATCGATCTCGGCGTGTTTGTACTTGGCAAAATTTCGCTACGGATACAATATTCTCCTGGTTCTTGTTGACTCACTACATATGATCTATGCGAGATAAATGTACCTTAAGTAAGGGGACTAATATACTGCGTAACAGATTTCGACTGGTCAATATTTACATTCATTGAGGCATACAAAACAACAAGATTGTTGAGTTTTTATTTTGAGCTAACTTTAATAACGTCAAGTCACTGCTTTGCAGAATTTTGGACTCTGTCTAGGTAGTCGTTACAAAATAACTGATCCTCACCCAGCACTTCGTTCCTTTGAGATCCATCATAGACTTAAACATCTCTTAACTCATTTGATTTTAATACAGGCTAATAACTCACATCGGGTTATAATGCCTGCTCTACCTAAATATTGACTGTCAGACTTCGCTGTTGCCACAAGATGCAAGGCATTTTCCAAAGGGTCATTTGACTTCTATTGGCATATAACTTGACTATTCGTACTAATTTATTGAACAACTGGCATTTGATTCTCTAAATAACATTGAAGCTGTGCTAAATGACCCAGGTCACATGGCTCAGAATCGATCACATTGGTGTGGGTGTATACAATCTTTGTCTTCCCTCAACCTGTGAGATCAAAATTACTTTATACTTTTCTTTCTGCGGACTAATTCTTTCTTCCTGTATTATATCCTTATATACAATATTTCTTTATATATTACCACCACTGAAGTAACTGCTATGAATTTATTGTTTATCGTGCTGTGCTAATGAGGTATGGCAACTTGGACCGATGCATGTGTGTGCCTGGTCCTACGTTGTAGCTGACTGACCCAGGTCAGTAGATTAACTCTGTCTAGTAAACCACTAGCCTGGCTCCAGATAAGCGTTGAATGATTATCGAATCTAGTATATCAGACGTTATAATAGTACAGTATGTCCTGTTGTTATCCTATGAGGATTTCTAGCTAGTATCTCCGTCAGAATCATTTCCAGAATTAGACCATTATCTTTAAAGACCCGTAGTTAAGATACCAAGTTCTGATGATTCCTATCTGTTTGAGTTAGATAGGACTGTTTCAATTTCGCTAAGATTTAGGGAACTTGTTGGGTTTCCACCTTGGTAATTAGAAAATAGTAGGTTTTTATTATTTATTTTATTTGAACACATAAATATTGGTACAAGAGAGCGCCAATATATATGCGCCACACAAAACAATGAAAATTCGAAGAGAAATAGAAAGAAAAAAAAACTAGGGAACGCAAAAGAAAAAGAGAACAATGACGAAGAGATTGGAGTAAGGTAGTGTGGTAGTAACGACGGAACGAAAAGGTACAATCAGAAGAAATCTTTCAGGTAAAGGAGACACAACCACTTTTTAGAAAGAAAGTAAAAGAAGGTTACAGCAGGATCGCCACTGGCTTCTATTCTGAGCCATATCTGATAACGTCTCTAGCCACTGTGTAGCACCATCTCTCGGACCCCAACCAGGGAGTCGTGAAGGACCAACACAAGCCAGTCCTTTGCAGCTTTCTTTCATGCCACGACACCATGTCATGCACTGACCACCTCTCCGCTTCTTCCAACCAGTCCCAGAGTCGGCAAATAATGCACGACGTGGAATTCTCTGGGACGACATTCGGAGAACATGTCCAAGCCACCGAAGTCGGTGTTTCAAGATGGTGACACCAATTGAGTTATCATCTCTGTGCCCGAACACACGATGCCGAACCTCTGCATTACTGACATGGTGTTGCCACTGAATGTCAGCAATCCTTCGGAGACAGCGATGATCGAACACAGAGAGTCGTCTAACGTCCTCAACTCGGAGAGGCCAGGTTTCACAAGCATAGAGCAAAACTGCTCTCACCGACGCGTTGTAGATCCGACCTTTTACAGCCAGACTAACATCACGAAGGCGCCAAAGGTGGCCCAGATTGGCATAAGCCGCTCTGGCTTTCACTATTCGTGCATTGATCTCATCACTCACACCCCCACCAGCACTTATGCAGCTACCCAGATACACGAACTTCTCAACTACGTCTATCTGCTCACCATCCAGGGTGAGTACAGGATTAGAATCCTGCCAGTCTTGTAGAAGTACTTTGCACTTCGAAGGTGCAAAGCACATACCATACCTACGGACACTGATTGCCAACTGATTAAGTGCGGATTGCATGCCTTGGGCATTATCGCACAGTAAGACAATATCGTCCGCATACTCAAGGTCGAGAAGTCTTTCTCCAGGCAACAGATCCACACCACCATTACTTACATTCATCAGAGCTGTTTCCAGAATGTCATCGATGGCAAAGTTGAAGAGGAATGGTGAGATTGGGCAACCCTGCCTAACCCCACTGCTCGAATGGAACAATGGAGAGAGGTGGTTGTATGCCCTCACTCTGCCTGAGGTGTTTTTATATAGGGCTTTTAGGATGTTAATAAACTTCTCAGGCACACCCTTCTTCAATAGACAATCCCAGAGAACAGTCCTGTCCAACGAATCGAAGGCAGCCCTGATGTCAAGAAACACTACGATTGTTGGCCTTTGAAAGTATGGCGGTGTTCTAACATTTGGCGGAGGGTGAAGATATGATCAATACATCCTCGACCAGAACGAAACCCAGCCTGCTCCTCGCGAGTCAATCTTTCTCGGGTTTTGAACAACCTACGAAGAATGACGGAAGCCAATAGCTTGGACGCAATCGGAAGTAAACTTATCCCCCGATAGTTGTTACAGAACGACGTGAACCCTTTTTAAAGATAGGGACAACTATCGACTCATTCCATGACGTTGGTACACACTCTAGTTCCCAAACCTTTGTAAACAACGTCGTCAATTCCTTAGTCAAAAAGTCATTTGTTTAGAATTGTCGTTTGTAAACTTTCTGTGCACATCAACTAGAGTTAAGCATTAGATTAGGCCGTAACATAGTTCCTCCAGTTTCACTTACCACATGACCATGAAGTCATTAAATGTGCAGTCAGTTGATTTTAAGTTTCAAATTATTTGATTCTTTTTTTCTTGTAGATCCGTTTTTTCCCAAACCATTTTCTTTTTATCATGTCTTTTACTCCAGCTCATACTTCTACTATATTAATTTCGTCTCACTGTGCTGTTGTGATATGGAAACTTAGGGTGATGCAGTATGTTCCAGGTTCTGCGCTGCCTGACTATTTCATTCGAAATTATAGCTACAATTCAAGTGCCTATTCAAATAAAAAATATCCATCTGTTATTTCATTTGAAAATGTGCTTTCTTAAATTTGAGAACTTCTTATTCATTCTACTTTGTAGGTAACAGATTTGAATGCAGTGTGTGACGTCATCGGTCATTTGGAGAACTTCCCGATGACTATGATTCAGTTACAGGATACTAGGATTGGTCAATTGTTACAAACCATTCGTCACAAGGTTGATCCACCTCTTCAAAAACGCATTCGACTTATTATCAAAGCATGGCAAAAGCTGCTATCCTCTGAATATTCACATCAGTATGTCATTCCTTTGAAGACTTCGGACAAAAATATACCTACGTCACCTAGGTCGAATGGCACACCAATTAAAATATCTGCTCGTGAAAGATCCAGACAACCAGCAGACGCTGTAAATGCAATATACCCTCCTCAGATGAAAAGCTCCGTACATCTCACAAAGAGAAATTTCCCCGATTCTCCCTCAGAAAAACTCAACAAAGATGATTCACAAAAATCTGCTGTTCATCTAACACACCAAAACGATAATTATGTTTCAAATATTTCTAAACGTCTGAAGTGCGTAGACACAACATCAACAGTCGTTCAGGTCCAAAGTCCGAGTAACCTTGTGAATGGTAGTAAATGTATGGAATCACAACCTCAGAATACCGGGTTTAGAGAAAATTTAGATACTTCAGTACCTCAAACAATTATTTCAACAGCATCTCGATCTCCTTCATCGAAGCTCCGAGTAGCGAATTCCATGCGTTTGACGAAAGTGAAATCAACTGCAGAACTGGTCCAAGCTGCAGGAGATTGTATTGATTCCGTAACTGCTGACCGCATTCTTACAAACAGAATCAGCAAAGAAGTCGACCCTCCTCGAGTATGTTCAATAATGCAACCCACAAAAACACGTCTGGCTCGTGCAAACTCTGGCTCTCAGTCAAGTTCACGCTGTGTCTCTGCCAATAATAATGAAACTTCTCATTCTCCTAAATGTAACACAATTTTAGATTTAAAGTCGGAAATACCCTTGGAGTGTAGAGAAAGTCCTGCTGTATACGAAAAAGATCACAACCTAACTTCTGATTCGGTTAAAAGTGTTATACCTTTTGTGAACGTTTCATCTATCAATAATCAAAGTCCTATAAGCTATAATAGTGAAAATATATCCAATCGACTATTATTCAAAGATGTTGAGAACAACACTGCGTCAATCGCCCAGAAAGTTAAAAAGAAGAAGAAGCATAAACATCACAAGGATGAAGCTGAAATATTAGGTCCTTCCAGACTACATTCCAACCAACTAAAAAGCCATCGTAAAAACAAAACGGTTTTCCCCCCTGTGACTAATTTTATGAATGATTGGCCTGACCTACCGTGTTTGCCGGAAAACATTGACTGGCATAGCCTTGATCGCAGTTATGTAACTGTCTGTGATAACAGTTCTATGGGAATTTCAGAATATAACTCTCCCAAAAAGTGTACAGTAGGTACAGAAACTGAATATGCTTGTATTTCTCCTACAAATTTACACTCAATCATCCTAGATGACCAGTATTTACATATACTCCCTTGGGTTGATATGATTGGTTACAAGCGTCATTTCTTCCCTTCTTGTTCCGATCAGGAGTTGAGTGAACTAACTACAATGCCCGAGCCTTGGTGATACATTTGATCCCGTTGATAAATCTTTATTTATGGTGCCTTTCTATGAGATAAACTGACCTGTTCTACTTGCTTCTTTCAAAGTGTGACTAATTTTGATGTATCCAAGTTTCCTTTGGTTCAACAATGATGCAGATACCATGAAGCATTTATTTAACTCGTCAATAGTATGGATTTCCGCTGTTCGGAACTGGATTACGTTCAGCTCGGTCTGGTATTTCGACAATAATTCAGTCACTTGTTTGTGTACCGAACATAACTACCCATCTAGTCTAAGTGGTTTTTGGTACTTTAAATTGGTGGACCACTTTTCCCTGATTGCAAATACACACATATCGAAAGCCCGATCCGTGCTTTTTAAACGTTTTTACTCAGTGTGGGCTCGTAAATTTTTGTACATATATTATTTGACTGTTTGCTTTCTAAGATTTGAAAAAAAAACAAATATAAAAAATACTTAGACATTAAATCTTTTATTGTTATTTTTTCGTTGACTTTTCATTGCGCTGATATCGTCTTAAACAGTCGCATATCTTTTAATTGTTTGTCTTTGCATCGAGGTCACAAAATAAGCACTTGGGTCTCCTTCTCCAGTCACTTGTTACTGTCTGGATAAAGTTTTTTTCACAGTTAGGGCACTGAAATGAAGAAATGTTATGACTTAGTTTTTTTTAATTATTTAAGTCCTCACGGTTAAAACTAGTTCGCACTGCATCATCCGCACCGTTATAAAATGGTTCTGATATAGGAAGGATACCCTTATATGTTGATACTTTGTCGTTTGGTTTGCGATAACTAATAAACAATTCGGATTCATACCACCTGTCACTAGTTTATTATCCATCTCACCAGTCATGTGTGCATTAATTGTATATCAGGAAGTAACTTGCTTTAGTGGTCAAATAATTCATAGTAGCTTTCGTCTCGATTTAATATGGTTTTATTCCTAAATGTAATAATCTGTCATCCCAATTTTATTCCCTTACAAAAACTCGAACCAAATGTGCAATGTTAGCCGTTTTTCGATACCTATTTCACTGTATAGTAAAAATATATGCGAATCATACATTTACTTGTCGCCAAATGTTTCTGGTTTTTTCCGGAAACCCTATTAATTGTTTTGTTTGGGTCACAATTTCAGATAATTCGATGACGTCAGATGGTCTTGTGAACAAACTGCGCTAACCAGTAATTTATCTGTTAAGCCCAATGTTGAATTGGTGTATTTCCTCAGAAAGTCTTTATGCCAAAACTTAGGAATTTGTTGCTGTCTGTTTCTGTAAGAGGTGTTAAAAGGAAACCATCCTGGAGGTCAATTGTTCATTTCTCGAACTTTCCTCTTAATCAGACGTAAGAGGCAATACTAAGTGGTGGTTATTGATTCTTAATACATGCGGTTGAGAAGTTCGGTCGGGACGGGAAGGATCGTAGATGTTGTCACAACTTGAATTTGTAGCGTTTGCACACCGTAATGGTGACTCGACCTTTTCTGAATCCCCGTTATTATAACTTCGAGAACCACGTTAGATCTGGAGGACAGTAATGCTATTCATTCATTTAGAATGACTTCCTAAGAACTAAGCTTTTGCGGAACGTCTGTTCCGTTCGCACTGCAATTACTTGGTATTGAGGGGTTTCTTTGTGATATTTTTATCCTGACTTTCCCTTGTTGGGTACTATCCTTCATATCAACCAGAATGCACTAAAGACAACGAAACTAAGGTCTGCAGTCAAAACCCGTGTGGCTCAACTGTCAGTTTTCGATTTATATGAGTTTTTAGTTCTGTGGTAACATCCTAGACAAATTTACTGACGTTTTTCATTCAAGCACAATGGTTTTTGATAGATATGGTGAGTCTGTCACAGGTCTTCGCACCCTATCGATGTACATTTGATTTTTCGACTTTTGAAAATGTGATCTATGTTCACTTATCCTGCCCAGCGTCAGTCATTCACTTTGTAATTTCTTCGTCCGTAAATTGGGACATGTGTACACAATATGTATGTCATGATATTGAATATGAGAACTCATTTTCTGAGACATCGTGTAGTAAAAATGTATCAGTCAAATTACTTCCGAAAAAGTCCACCTATTAATAAAAATGACACACCTTCGTTACAATTGTAATCTTACTATACTCACCTTTAAAGTAAGAACAGTTTGTTCATTGCCAGGTAAGTAACTAAATGGCAACCTCTCAATCACTTCCATATTCCACGACCTTATCAGTCTGTCCTAAAACGTTGGTATTGATAATAGGATCTACTTTTGATGCTGTTAGAATCCACTTCCCATCTTTCGTCATGTGTACGTCATTAATCCAATCTGTATGTCTCTGTTTAAAATATTCTATAAATAGTACATGGTAATACCTTGAGACACAGCTTGACTTCTTTTTTCTCAGTATCCCATAATATAACACACTTGTCGTGACCTCCAGTCGCCAGATAGATCCCTAAGTAATATTAGGAGTGAAACTTGGTCCTCACCATTATCGTCTATGTCACAGCTACTTATAGAACCAGTGTGACCATCAGCTAAAATCTGTGGTCCCTCTCTTCTGTAGTTTCCAGTCTCAATGTCGTATAGATGAACCGCTTTGTCCCATGATGTTGTTACCAGCAACTTTCCGTCTCTAGCGATGGCTGCCGATGATACAGCATTCCTATGATCACTAAGAATAATTTATTTTGTAAATTCCACAAATCAAACCGCAAGGTCAGTAATGTTTTGAGAGATCGCAAGTCTGTGCATTTTGCGGATCCATCTGTTGATGTTGTAACTACACAATTTTCATTCGGAGTAAACAGACAACATGTTGGTGTATTTCCGTGAATATCTTAAAGCCAAATTAATCTTATCAGATATGAATGATTTCACCTGGAATCGAAAAAACTTTCTTTCGCCATCTTAAATCCATAAGTTCATTTGGCAGCTGATATCAGTAACACATACCAAACGATTACCATCCTTGGTAATTGAATGATCAGTAACTGCACCTCCGTTCAGTAGGACAAACTGGGTTACGTAGTAAAAAATCTACTTTTACCTTGAGTTTTAAAGTTTCATAATCAAACAAACAGGTTCTAAAATCCATCCCACTTGATATAATACTGTAGTAGATTAATTAACATAAACATAATCTTACTTTAACCCATTACTGTCTATATTTACGCTGTTGAGTTGTGTAGCATGTTTTGATGTGATACCTATTTGTTCCCTCGTTTTGAGAGACCATACGCGCAGTGTTTGGTCGCAACTCACTGAGACGACATGTTCAAGTTGGTCGTTGTAACTTAAGCTTGTTACTGAATCCGTATGACCTTGGAAAACAATATCATTAGACTGGTTATAGGTGGTAGGATACAAAATGGTGATTACGTGTTCATTTTCCATTGTAAGAACACTGCATCCAATGACCGACGAAATTTAGAATGATCTAGGATAACAACGATTATGAATTCTTTGTCTATCAAAATAATCTTGGTCTGATGTTATGAAACTTAGTGATTTTGTTTCACATGAGAATGCTACACACTTCACTTCTCTAATATTTCGGTCACCTGTCAACCGCTATGGGTTTAGGAATAAATATTAGCTTACGAAGGCTAAAATTTGTCTGAACACCTAATGGCCAAATTTTTTTGGTTTGTTCTGATTTTTATTGCTTCGATATTAAGAATGATGTGTTCTCATAAACTGAATTAGAATGAGTGCACATATTTTGTAGGTGACTTTTAATTCTGATGAACTTGGTTAGAAAACTTTGCCGGTATCAATAACATTTTTGTGATTAAGGTTAACAGCCTAAACATTATGAACAAACTAGGGCCTAGTCTTCATTCTATTTAGTGTTCTAAACTTCAAGTGATTGTTGATTCAAAAGTTGTGCAGTAAAACGAATCAAGATTTACGATGTATTAAGATACATGATCGCTAGAAATTAATTTTTAAATTCACTCTTTGAAATGCATCGAAAAATTCCAGCATTGACTGAGGATTCTTAAGTCCTTATAATGGCAGAATAATCTGCCAGAATAGAATGGATTTTCGTTCGCAGTAAAATGTCAACAGATACTGAGAATAAAAACTATGTGTTGACTGTATAGGTATGCTTAAAGAAACCGAGATATAAGTTAAGTTTTCATGAGCATAGCTCAGGGATTTAAGGGTCATGGACTTTGATTTTTTTGTGAAGCTGAGTTACTATTCTCCAAGTACATCGAAAGTGCAACCTAAAATATAATACCTACGGAACCAATTAGATCTAAACCCGAAAAGATACTGGGAAAAGTGGTAAAGCTGATACTTCTGTTAAGTCTGATTGTTTATTAAAATCGTAGTGTTGTTTTGTGTTTAATGGTCTTGTGTGACTACATGATGAATAACGACAGGGATGTAAGTGCATACATAAACAAAAGATCTGAAATATTTTGGCCTTTTCGACGTAGAATCGGACAATTTAATGTTAATAATATATCACTAGTTCTTAAAATAGCAAGAATAATTTAGTTCCCAGAAGTTAGGAAGCTAATGTTGGCTACAGTAAGCCCAGTGGTTTGTGGAACTGTGAAAATCCGGTTTCCACTTGATTGCATCAACAGAAGTTACTAATACTACATATCCTTTTAGCGAATTGCTATGAAGACTTGGAAACTACACAACCCGGCCCGAACTAACTGCAACACCGAATATATTCCTACTTGAGAATAGCTACAGGGCACTAAGTTGTTTATTACAAATCAATAATATTAACAATCCTCAATGCCGAATTATTTGTGTGAGATTGGCACATGCAATAGCATAAATGACCTTGTCTGTCGATTCTTCTTTCCATTTTCATTTAAATAAACCCTGATAAGACTGTTCTAGCTATACCAAAGAAACAATAAAGCATGGCTATCATACGAAGGTGAGGTAGACTAGGGAACCTTTGTATAGTGTAGAGCCGATGTAATGCTATTTAAATTAAATAGTTACACTGTTTTAGTCAACTACATAGTATATTAGAACTAATTGTTCAGCTTGATTATAGTCAAGTTCTTACAATAGATGACTTGAGATTCTTACCACAGAAACGTGATCCTAAGAATATAATTCTGTCGTACTTCGAAATATTGTTTTCGGAATATGGTTTTTCGATAACAATCTTATACCCAAAACTTGTTTCAGACACCAAGAACTTAAGAATGACACCACTCACACTTACACTTTTACCAATGGTTCATCTCCAGTCTTTCTAATGTGGAAAGACAAGTGAGAAATCAATCTTTTCTATATTGTTTCAAAAAGTCTCGCAGATTCAGATAACCACCATGGAACTCAAATAGGAATCTGGTTAAGAGTGCAAATACTTATTTTAAAGCGTGAGGATATCGAAGTATATAAAAAATAAATCTACTTAGCAGTTATTCTATTGGACTCCGAAACCAAAGATTCAGAATCTAGAACCATGAGAAAATTGAGACTTGGGATGTCTCAGATCCTAATACTTTCATTGAAGTTAACGTGTGAAGAAAGTAAAAAGTAGTTTATGATGAATCTACCCGTTCATCCTCGAAACAGATCAGATATTAGCTTCAATATATACATACAATCCGTTGTACTTTTTTACGATGTCATAGACCACTTCAATAATATGTTAGATAAATTACTACGAATATACTTATTAAACACTTGTTATGATATCGCTTAAACATATGTTGCAAATATTGCTTATTAGCAGCGTTTTGAAACCACAGACGATTATGAACAGCTTGTTTGGCACCTTAGGTTTACAAACGCATGAAACTAGAGTTATAAAGAAACACAGTTGCTGCATTCGAATACAGCTTTACGACGCAGCTATAGAAAGCCAGATGATCACTTATACAATTCAGCATTCGAAGTATTTGCGTCCACACTGAAGCTTTGCTATGATTTGAGTGAGGTTCAAAGCAGACTTTAAGGATTTCACAGGATTATCACAGTCTTATCAACACATTAATATGACTCGACGATCAGATAACACGCAGAAAGTCGCTTAAATGTATTCATATAAGCTTTTATCGATTGCTAGCAATCGATGACAACACAATTATACAAGCTTGAGACTAAGTTAGTTTGGTAGTCAAAACTATACTTGTTAGAACTTATTTTCGAACGCAACTCGATTAGTCAGTTGGAGTCGCCGTCGTAGTAAATCCTCTGATGAGATGCTTACAAATTCTCAAGTCAATTAACTTCCAACGAAATTCAACTGTTCAACTAAGGATGTTGATACAACCAAATAATTAGTCAATTGTGAGGACTGTAGTAATTTCAACAGTTGAGATCATGGGTCAACTGTTGAATTTACTGCAATCTCCACAAAACCCCTTCTGATACTAATCAAAGATCGTTTTTATAAGATGGTGTTGCTAACGTTAGAACCCGAGTATTCAATCTGCGCGGACCTCACTCCATAGTGATAGATACCAAGCTATGTAGTAAAATAGTACCTGGCAAATCCAGTTTTGTACTGCGGAAATAATATCAGTTAGTAATGTGTAAGCATTCTCGGCTACTAGAACAATAAGCAAATTACGTCGCGAATCCTCTTAGTACTTGTCTTAACCTATTTGTAACCCTGGACCGATTGCCAAAAGACCGGAAGAACGCAATAGTAAGTTTTGCCTTCAAGGCATAAACCTGAGAACTGTCGACCAGTAAGTCTAACCGGTATGCCTACTAAATTTTTAAGAAAGAATGTTCGGAAGGATTCGTTCAAGTATCGCAACAACACCCTGATTCTTTTTAAAAGCAGCACGGCTTTAGAACATGTTACTTACACCTTACTAGCCCACTAATAGCTGTTAAAAGTTGGTGAGCTTTTAAAGACCAAAAGTTACCTATAGATATGGTTTACACTGAATTTAGAGAGGCTTTTGACAAAGTTCATCACAACCGGCTTTTATATAAATTAAGGAATGTCGAGGTTGGAGGCAATTTATTAACGTGGATAAAGGACTTCTTAGTTGGGCGTCAACAAAGCGTACAGGAGAACTCAAATTTGTTTAGCTGGAGAATAGTGTTTAGTGGAGGGCCTTGATGTACAGTTTTTGGGCCAGTGCTGTGACTTTTTTATGTAAATTATCATTCTAGTCTCCTATCGCTGTCGGTTTTGTTATGTGCTGATGATGTCAAGATATGCAGGGCGATGAAGGTTAAGAGCTTCAAAATGACCAGGAGAAATTATCAGACTGATTTAAATCTTGGTAGTTGCCGATAAATGCTCCCAAGTGCATTGTGGAACATATCAGTCAACAAGGTATTGGGACATACACGATGAATAAAAGTGAGCTAAATGTTGTCTAGACATAGTGACATAGGATTCATCGTTAGCCAATGCTTGAAAATTACTGTACACTACTGTGTCCTAGCCGACATAGGTTTGGGAATCCTATGGTCAATAGGTATGCTGTACTTGTGCATCTTAAACTCGATTACTACATAAAAGCGAATACATCTTTCTAAAAAGAAACACCAGGTAGTTGAAGCGGTTCCAAAGAACCACAATCAAGCTGACCGTATGATGTTCGACTGACTAAAATAAACCAATTTTTCTCTTAGAACATAGAATTTACGAGGACACTTTAAAAATGTTCACAAGATCAGAACAGATAACTTGTCCGCTGACTATCGACCTTCCTATCGAATCATCAACTAATGGAATCCATTAACCCAACACGTGATTGAAGCGCCATCAAAAAAAATCTGGATAGATCGAGATATCACAGTTGTCATGACTAACACAGGTCACTCAGACTCCTGTCCTATCCAAAATGAAACTAAACATTTTATAAGAATGTTGTGTGTCATCGGTACTAATTGTATTCGACTTTGCCTCCAGAATAATAGACTTGTCATCATACGGTGACCAAGTCCGTAAGATCTCACGTGGAATTCACATCATTGTCGATGCTGTCTTGTCTTACTGTGACAATTAGTAGTATGGTGTTTCGCACTTCTGGAGTATACATTTTGGCTGGCAACAGAATATATTTAATATGAACGGGAGAACTTAACATAGAGCGATCACGTCTGCACAGCCATGCGGTAACGACTCAGTGGCATCATCCATTGGCGGAAGTCGCCGAACGCATGGAGGCTTGCGCACCACCCTAACAATCTAAGTTTCTCAGGAAGCTCTTAAATTTTGATCCTAGTTCAACCACACTATCTGGTAGCCTCCATTCTTGAAGTAAGGAAAGTGATGCCATCGTAATAATGCATGGTATGGGACGAGTCTTCAATGATATTATCTTATCAAAACAATCTACTATTAGAGATAATTTCAAGACCTTTCTGAAAGAAGTACATGAAGTAACGATACATCTGTGGATAACAATTCTTTGTACAGTATGGGTACACTAAGTATGTCATGTCGGTTTGTAAAGAGATGGAAAGCTACCCAACTCTGTTTTTTTTCGTCAGATATGCTTGTCAAGCTGTATGTAAATTCAGAACATCGTGATCATATGTCTTCAGAGTACTACAGTTAATGGTGACGAAGAAGCTACCTCGTCAGCATGCATTGTTCTGATTGACCATAATTATGTTTCTAGGTAATAATATATTTGTAACTGTGATTGTTCTTCAGTTAGAAGTAAATAATTTTTTATGTGGCTATCAACTTGTTCTTACAGCGTTTCGGTAGGAAGACATCTACGTGGTCCTGTTACTGTGTGTTTCTGAAACGTTAAGTCTTCCCATTGAGGTTTAGCACTGAAGTTGCTCAGTCTCTTATTGGCATATGTGCATTCTGTGAGTATTGCCTTGATATTGCCTTAATTTACAAGCATTATAAGCAAAGGTGGGTAAAGGCTAGCAGTGGAATCCAGGACGCACGTTTCGTCCTATTCAGGACTCGTCATTTGGATATACCTGCATCTCAGAACTGATGTTCACTATGGGACTCAAACCCAGTACTTTTATTGAAATCATGAGCTGATCTCGGATGGTCGTCCCAGAATAGTGTGAGCCTTCACGTTAGTCCTCAGAAGTTGACATACACAAATCCAACACAGGACATCGAATTCGGGACCCTCCGTTGCACATACGAACGCCCGATATCTATACAACTGACTCAACGTCAAACAGTGTTACGATCTAACTTCAATCAATCTACAACATTGATCGATCGTCTTGTGTTGTGTTCGACGGGTAACTGCTTCATAATCAACGCGGCTGGATCCTATTGGTCACGATTTCTCACTAGAGATCAAGATTGTTGGATATCGAGTGATTGTTCTGGAGGTTAAGTGTTTGTGTGTGTGACATATGTTCTTGAGTATGATTAGTAAATGTGAGGTGGTCAGTCCGTCAGTCAGATACAACGTAGGACCAAGCACATTTATGCATTGATCCATGTTGTCACACCAACGAGTAGAAAATTAGATTTCCTGACGTTTCGTGACTTAGTATAAGTCACTTCTGATAAGAAGTTGGATATTACAAATATATTATTTATTTATAACAATCTACCCAGTTTATTCAAAATTATCGTTGGGATGATTGTTCGCTTCTGTTGTTGGTAGCCAACAATTTCTAGGTTGGTGTTCACGCGGTAATTCGTCCAGACCAGTTGCCGAATGTTGCAATCATGAACTTGTTGCATTCATGTAATAGGTGAAGGTTGGTACTACTGAATTGCAATGTTAAAACAGCAACTTTGATTTAGTTATGTTTAGTTCAAATAATAATGACCTGTCTTTAATAATCAGTCTCATTTCTTGCCTTGCATTTTATATTTCTTACTACAAAATCATGAGTTTTGTGAACCACGTTTTATCAAGAGAGCTACTCTTGCTACTGGCTATCCTTGTAAGATTGCTGGCAACTTAAAAATTTAGACACTATACAGAACGAGTGAAAAATTGATTGAATGTATAGAGCTTCGACAGTGGATTCAGTATGTCAGTAGCCTTACCAGAAATCAAAACATCTTGAACTTAGTTTTTACTAGTGGCCTCACCTCCGATACTGTATATATTAGAAAAAAGTTTCCAGGTAGCGATCATACCATTGTCATATGTAGCCTTAGTATAAATACCACAAACTGTAACGCTTCGTAGAAACTACCACAAGGTTGATTGAAAAAACTTTCACACTTACCTAGGAAGTACTGCTCGGAGAATCTTGTTTAATACAATCAATACCGACGCACTAACTAATATATTCTATCACAACATAATAAATATCTTTAACGAAATCTCACATTTAGAATACCGAAAACCTAGGTTTTCTAAAGACCTGTGTATACCGAACTGTATGAGAAGACGTCTTCGAAGACGTTGTACTCGATTTCACTACCCTAATAACTTTTCCTCTTCAGTAACGATGACAGAAATGTCTGTCCAGGCATAAGCGACACGTATGCAGAAAATAGTCACGCAGGAAAAACTTTCCGTTGAACTTAATGATGACTCCTCCGCAATTACGAACTTCTTCGAAATAAACTTGGATGTACTAAACCGCAAGGAAGAAGCGTATTTATCAAGGACAAGCAAATATACGAAGACCTTAGACTATTTGGTGTACACTTTTGTTCCTCATAAGCTAACGAAAAATCATCAAAAGAATCAGAACGAATCCCAGTGTCTTCCTGTGAAATGACTAATGTAGGCTTCAATTAACAGAATATGTCTAAGGCAATTAGCATGCTAAATCATTCCAACATGGATGGATCTGAACGTATTCCGGCTAGCATGCTTAAAATTGGAGGTGATTATATGTGTGTTTTATTTCCCAAACTATTTGTAATATTAACCTTTAGAGCATGTTATCGTACTGCCTGGAAAACTACACATACCATTCCCAAAATTATGGCGGGACCAGAAGCAAATGTTGATAACTATCGGCTCATAAGCATACCTCAGTGGTACATATAATGATGGAAAATGTATTTAAGACGAGGTACCTCAACATCAAATCACTAATAATCCCATCTCGACCTCCCACCATGTGTTTCTTAGGTCCAGATCATGCGATATATGCCTAGCAGACTACCTGAACGATAAAAACTCTGAAACAGAAAAATGGACTCCTTGTATCAGTCTTATTATCAAACTTTAAGAAAGCTCACACAAAGGGTCTCTGGCCAAAGTAAAGTCCTATGGAATCAACAACACACTGTATTCATGCTTTGCTTCATTGTTAGCAGAATGTATACATGTGGTAAAGTAAATTGACACATTCCCATCACCGAGACCAATAACTATCCAAGCACCTACCTAGCCGTCACAATACGACTTCATTAGAACAAGGGCCTGAAGTACATGTCTGATAGACTTCTCTAACGAGGTTGCTTTCATAAGTGACCAAAGGAAACTAGTTTTTATACTGTATTTTGATGTTAAGGAAGCTTTTGGTAAGGTACATCATAAAATCCTGATCAACAGGCTTCAGTCTGTTGGAATTAAAAAACCTCTACTGCAATGGATCAAGTCTTTTCACACAGGTAGATACCAAATAACTAAAATTAACTCTTCAACATCTACACGTCGACCAATAACCACTGGTGTTGTGCAGGGTGGTGTCTTGGATCCATTGCTTTTTACAATCTACACCAACAATATATTCAGATAAGACCTACCTTAAACATCATCTACAAAACTAACATTTGCGATGTACGTAGTACTATGCAAACAATCCAAAATGAACTAAATATGGTAGAAACTGGTAAATACGCTTGAGGCCGGAGATGAATACAGAGAAATGAGACTGGCTATGTATCGGGAATACGTCCCTTAAAATAAAACCAACACTTATCAAGAATGCACTGCCAAAACTCACATCAGTAATTGACCAAGCGGTATACTACTCACACAGTCTTAACTTCTCTGACAATATTTCAAGCAAATAATCTAAATTGCGGTATTACTTGGCTTCATTATTCGTAATTTCTTTCAAAATAAATCTGAAATTATTCTTTACAAGGTATGTGTAATACCTATCGTTGAATAGACAATTCGCTAATATACGAAGCCTACTCAAGGCCCTTTGATACCTAAAAAATATTAATAATACCAAAAAGTGAAAAGGGCTCCAATAGCTTCGATAAAAAAAGGAAGATAGCCAATTGTATATCACAATACTGTTTTATCACTATATTTTATAACCCCACATGATCCCATAGTCTCAGCTCCTTTCTGAATCCCCTCCATTTGTCAGTTGTACGTCCACTCACACCTTGTTAACACTTATTTTCTTCAATCTGTTAAAATGCTCTTTCTTAACAAATACCTTAATAAAAGAAGATTAGACTGAGTAATCATGCCCTAAACATTCCTTCATGAATAGTGGCCACTCTCCCTCTCGTCCTTTCTTTTACTTGATCCTTCTTTCAGCCCTCTTGAGATATGGAACGGATGACCTCATCCTGCACCATCCCCAAAGCCTTAGATAATAATAATATTTTATTCTCAAATAACAGTTTGTTACATGAGGCATGCCAGTTTATAGGCAAGATCAAATTGCTGCAAATGATACAGTATCCACTGTAGCAAATTACTTAGATGGGTTGATAATTTATAAGATATGAATGTAGATGTTTTTAATCAGTATCACAGTTTGCGCGCTTCATGAAAGTTGCGTTGCGAACGTGCAACTGATGGTCAAGGTAGGTCCATTGAAGATGAGAGCTTCTGAAAGTTGCAACCTTATGTCCCCTTGGAATATCTAAGGCTTTGAGGGTGGTGCAGGATGAAGTCATCCGTTCCATATCTCAAGAGGGCTGAAAGAAGGATCAAGTAAAAGAAAGGACGAGAGGGAGAGTGGCCACTATTCATGAAGGAATGTTTAGGGCATGATTACTCAGTCTAATCTTCTTTTATTAAGGTATTTGTTAAGAAAGAGCATTTTAACAGATTGAAGAAAATAAGTGTTAACAAGGTGTGAGTGGTCATACAACTGACAAATGGAGGCGATTCAAAGGAACATAAGGTCGCGGTTTCTAGAAGCTCCCATCTTCAATGGACCTACCTTGACCATCAGTTGCACGTTCGCAACGCAACTTTCATGAAGCGCGCAAACTGTGATACTGATTAAAAACATCTACATTCATATCTTATAAATTATCAACCCATCTAAGTAATTTGCTACAGTGGATACTGTATCATTTGCAGCAATTTGATCTTGCCTATAAACTGGCATGCCTCATGTAACAAACTGTTATTTGAGAGTAAATTATTATTAATAATACTGTTCGTCTTAATTTCCCAACTTATGTCTATCCCATATACTTAAGGTCAAAGGAATACAACGGTATTTCACTAGCAAAATCCCTAAAACCGATTAATTCATTGACTACAGTTCCCGATGCCATTTCCTCGAACTAGAGCCCCTCTGGAAGAGAAGGCTAAGGTTCATTTTGACTCTACTTAAAACTCATCAAAAACCTTACTCCACATATAATATAGTTCTTGCCCAAGGTCCGCATGAATAGGACTTTCGAGACATGTTATCCTTGGTCAAAGTTGAAAAATACAAATCAAAAACGTCTTCCTCATCAGGTATTATTACAATTATTTACAAACATTTTACGGGTACATAACTGGTGTGAAGAAACCCGAAATGGTTTAATAGAATAATAATAAATCAGATTCTGTGTAATTGTGAAGAATGTTGAGCAAATTTAAGTGGAAGGGGGAACGTAAGGGAATATAAGTAAAGGTGATGTGAAATACGCCCTCGCAAATTCAAATCTAGCGTCAACATTTTCTGTCCAAATGACGCGATTTCATTTTTATCGGCAGGTTGAAATGTATCTGGGAAAGTTTTTCGATCCAAATTGTTTTCATTCTGTGAAATGTTTCCAAGTCAGCATCCGTATCCATCAAAGTGTCGAAGCCCGAATTTCTACCTTTAACATAAAACAAGTTGTTGTTTAGGCACCCCCTTCAGTTGTCGCGATCCGGGGCGTGGTTATTCGTTTCCTATATTCTTGGAAGTCTGATTAGGCTAGACACATGGTTGACTTCACCAGGTTGATTTGACGCTAATCTTCCAGTGATACTAGTGGAACTGTCTAGATTGTCTGGATGTTTGTTCCTAAAGTTGCATCTCGGTCATTGCCGTGTCCTTCTCCTGTTTCTCTGACTGATTTACTTTCTTGTGAGAGCTTCTGTGAAAATTTTAAAACTCACAGTGACTTCTGCTATGACTGGGTCCTTTCCACGTTTTTATGTATGGTATATCATACGTGATCCAGTAGGGGACCTCTTTGCATTATTCTATGTGCAAACTAATTAAGTGAGGTAAAAAGGTGTCCAGGTCTTGAGCATCCATACACTACTGGACGTAACATAGGAGAGCTCGTACCCACCTTTGTCTTAGAACTGCTTCACCCACCGTGTTTTGGCCCACTAAGGCTTGGAGGTGATGGTGATCTACCTCCTGATGTTTCTCCCTGGAAAGGGCTTGGATTCTTAAACCGTCTGATAAAGATGAGCGGTACATTATTCCTCATCTTGAGATGATCAATGATTGTGATGAACTCAAAACTAAGTCTCGGACTTTGGTGACTGAAGAAAGTAGGACAGAGCATAAATCTCGATAACGGATTCCCTCAGACTCAGTATTGTATCCCGTGAAATAAGGCTCTGGCTGAGCAAACCACAACTCAAGGCCACTACGATCAAATTCTGAGAGTCAAGCTTTCGTTGTCACAACAATGTCTATCTTTATCAGTGACACCCTCCAAACTTTCGGTTTGTATTCGGTCTTACATGTGGAATATGACCAGTATGTTAATATGATACAAACGGGCTTAAATAATGATTACAACACAAATACTTTGCGAAAAATACTAATAAATAAAAAATATACGAAATTTATGTCGAAGATAATCAGAACGCTTACTTTTACGACCAAGCAAAACATAAATTTAATTTGTGTTCAATATAGGACTCACTAATTTCGTGCCGACCGTTACTCCTCGTTCTACTGACAGACGAGAACAAACTAGGTCTGTATTTTGAAATACAGGAAGGTGAAGTGGAGCGTGAGGTTACCCTATCGAACACAAAAATCTTTTCAGCATTCAATATAAAATAATAAAAAATATAATATCCATACAAAATAAGGAAGTGAATGAATACTTAGGCTTTAGTTTTCTGGCATTGACTTAGATGTCTGTAGTGAACTCAGTCAACCAACCTCAGTTGTTACAGTGCTATGAAGTTGCTGGAGAATATTCAAAAACCAGAACACATGTTGTTGGGATAGTGTATGGTTAATAAATTACAAAATCCACAGGCACTCAAAAGGCAAACACACTGGGGAGCGAAAGTATGTGAGTGAGAGTCGAAATATCCGTATGCTTTCTCTGAGGTTACTCAGCTGTAAGTCATTGATTGACTGTGTAAACAAGAAATGGGAGGATAGGTAAAAATTGATGTGCAGACATGCGTTCAGTCAGACTCACACATACTTTTACATAGTGGTTTGACTGCCTAAATCACAGCAGGTAGGTAATAAAAAATTTGATAGGCTTACTATAATGTCACATCTAAATGTACCCTTCGGTACATTTGAATGATACTTCTGTTAAATTATGTCTTGCGTAATCAGTGTTATCACTTTCTTCTAAGAATAAGGATTTTCCATGGCTTCTTGTTGATGAAAAACATCTTACACAAATATTCATGCGTGTATGTAATGCAACTCCCCGAATAGCCATAATGTAAGTGATGACTCTACTGAAAGTCGGTTTTTTGCCTTACTAAAGAACTGGGATTATTTGATAACGTGATATCAGGAGCTACGTGAAGAAACAAGCGAACCTTGTTATACAAAGGCTGGTTTTTCACTGAAAAATAATTCTTAACCGAAAACTTCCCAGTCCTAACCTTCCTGGGAAAAAGAGATCACGCTGCCATAGCTTTTAATTTTATTGGCAGATCTGGACTAAAATATCTTATTGAAAACTGTCGCTATAATTTTAAATGTATAAATGTCAGTTTTAAAGGAAAATTTACAGCAGATCAACTTGGAAGCTTGTCTTTAACTTGATTTGGACACTTACGGAGGCTTTTTGATGCTGACAATTTTGCGTGCTACGAATCAGTCTGTCACACAAATCAACTCTAAAGACTAAACCAACCTAAAGTCACAAGGAACACGGCCTTCCAATGCCAGGATCCAAAAGATATAAACGAACTGGTGTTGATGGTATATGTGAGCACCTCAGAAAAATCATGAGCGGCAAAGTAGCGGGACCAGACAACATTCCAGCGGTAGCACTGAAAGTAGATTTAGCGGCAACTACAAAAATACTCCACATTCTCTTCAGAAAGATTTGTGATGAAGAACAAGTACCAACAGACGGGAAAGAAGGACTTCTGATCAAGATGCTAAAGAAAGGCGATCTCAGCAAGTGTGATAACTACAGAGTCATCACTCTTCTCTCAACACCAGGAAGTCTTCAACAAAGTATTGTTAAACAGAATGAAGATCTCCGTAGACGCCCAACTTCGAGACCGACAGGCAAGATTCCGCAAGGATCGATCGTGTACAGACCAAATCGCAACTCTACGGATCATTGTGCAACAATCAATTGAATGGTATTCATCACTCCACATCAACTTCACTGACTATGAAAAAGCATTTGGTAGCGTAGACAGGACAAAACTATGGAAACTCCTTCGACACTACGAAGTGCCTGGGAAGATGGTCAATATCACACAGAATTCCTATGATGGATTAAACTGCAAATTCGTGCATGGAGGACAGTTGACAAACTCGTTCGAAATAAAGACCGGTGTCAGGCAAGGTTGCTTACTCTCACCCTTTCTCTTTCTCCTGGTGATCGACTGGATCATGATGACGTCAACGCCTGAGGGGAAGCATGGGATACAGTGGACAGCTAGAATACTGCTGGACGATCTAGACTTCGCAGATGATCTGGCTCTTCTATCGCACACACAACAACAAATTCAGGATAAGACGACCAGTGTAGCAGCAACCTCAGAAGCAATAGGTCTCACCATACGCGATGGGAAAAGCAAGATTCTCCGATACAACACAACATGCAACAGTCCAATCACAATTGACGGAGAAGATTTGGAAGATGCAAAAACCTCTACATATCTGGGCAGCATCATTGATGAACAGGGTGGATCTGATGCAGATGTGAAGGCGCGGATCGGCAAAGCAAGTGTAGCATATCTACAAATGAAGGACATCTGTAACTTAAAACAACCATCTGCAAGCCAACACCAAGGTCAGGATTTTCAATAAAAAAGTCAAGACAGTTCTACTGTATGGGCTAGAAACTTGGAGAACGATGAGAGCTATCATCCAGAAGGTACAAGTGTTTATTAACAGTTGTCGGGTCCGTTGGCCAGACACTATCAGCAACAACCAACTGTGGGAGAGAACAAACCATATTCCAGAGGAGGAAGAAGTCAGGACTAAGCGCTGGAAGTGGATGGGCATACACTGAGGAAATTACCCAACTGCGTCACAATGCAATCCCTCTCTTGGAATCCCCAAGGCCAATGGAGAAGAGGAAGACCAAAGAACACATTACGTAGAGAAGTGGAGGCAGACATGATATAAGCATCAGTACCAGATTAAGCTGGTGTTTAGATTGGCATCCAACCGGGAGGAATTACTCCACCCCTCATTTTGTCAAGCCGAAACCGGAGTTTCCGAATTACTAGGTAACCCCATGAAAAACCGTGGAGATTCCTCAAGGTCCTGATACGATGATATTTTTCAACGTTTTATCCATCACGTACAACGTGCATTGACTACGGATTCGCTTGCAATTCAACAGGAGTCTTTAAGGTAAACCTAAGCGCTAGATTGATCCATCGGAAACTGCAGCGTCTAAATAAGAGCACTTTTCGTGTCTCAGATATGGTCTACCCTGCCTTACCGAGAGGAGCAGCCTCAATCTTGAAAACACGTAAGTGTAATGTTCTCACATTAGCAAAGCCAAGCTCCGATCCCAGACAATAGTCATCTGACTTATATCATAATATTTTTCAAAAGAGAACGATACAGTTTAACTACAAACTATCGACAGCACGTCTTTCAGCGTCATCAAATCTAGTGGAGTGTTTGGTATACAATTGTTTACACAACTACTTGCTATTCATTAACTTCTTTCACTCCAACAACAAGGCTTCAGGAAGGACCACTTCTGTACTACTGATCTGTTGATTATGATGAATGGACGGACAACTATTGACGACTTTAGTGGAAGGTGGATATGATATACCTCGTTTTCTCAAAGACATTTGATGGGGTCAGTTTTATGCTTTCCACCCAATCTTTAGGTTTTATTTGGCCCTATCTAGCGTACAAAAATATCTTTCTTCCCTAATCCCAAAAGGATTGACATATTCCGAAACATATCCAAAAGAGAGCCACAAAATCATTCCAAGGACTCAAATTCAGATCTTATGAAAGGCATCTTGAATCACTGTATCTTTATATATCGAAGCATGGGTGCCTCAGCGATGGTTTTTTCACATCATCCGAGAAACTCCCGGGCACCCACAAATTACATCTTTGCGAGCAGTCAAGTCTTGTAACTCACTACCAGCTGAGATCTTTCAGTAGTCATTCAGTAAGGAACGTGAGGTATTCCCTAGGACTCTAAACTATTCAAACGTGATGGCGTTTGAAGCGGACGGTACTGAGTTCAAGTCCCAGAGTGAACATCAACTCTGAGATGCAGGTACATCCAGCCGACGAGTCCCAAACAGGACGAAACGCGCGTCCTGAATTCCACTGCTAGCCACTATCCATCTTTGCTTATTCAAACATCTGTTGAATTAATAATCCCAATCATTTAATCACCAAACTGAACAATAAACGCCACTAACCAGTTCAGCGATCTAAAGGATTCTCATTTTAATGCAATGAAAAGCAGTCTTAGAAAGCCTGTTACTATTTCACCAAAATCTGAACTTTGAATCTACCTTAGTTTAAACGTAGTTTCGTGAGCGTCGCAAACAGATTGTTGACGGTGGTTACTTTCGTTTCTGGTCAGGCTTAGTATGTGTGCGCTAAATGCGTAAGTCTAAGAGTTGTTTTTAAAAATTTCGTATATTCTTTTCGAACAAACCTGATAATCATACCTATAATCCAATAACAGGAATCCAAGTAATGATCCTTTATCAGGGGAAAGAGTCAAATTCCATCGTTTGATTGTTGACGAACGATAAAAGATGATAACTCGGTAGTTTATTTATCTCAAGTGAGTGTACTTTTGCAGTAGTCACCATCTTCCAGGCCAAGATGGATGCAATGAATCTGTTTCGTGGGGACACTGTTCTGGTCAAGGGTAAGAAACGTAAAGAAACGGTGTGTGTAGCGATTGTGGACGAGAGTTGCCCAGACGACAAGATTCGTTTAAATCGTTGTATTCGCAGTAATCTACGAGTAAAACCAGGAGATATTGTCAGTTTAAAGAGTCTTCCTGACATCCTCTACGGGAAACGCATTCACGTGCTGCCTATTGACGATACTATTTTTGGTCTTACAGGGTAATGTCTTTTGTGTGTTAATGAGTCTCTAGAAATTTATATGAAGCTTTTCTAAAACCATACTTTTTGGCTGCCTACCGACCTGTACATAAAGGCGACATATTTGTCGTACGTGGTGGGATGCGAGCTGTTGAGTTCAAAGTAATTGAAACAGACCCGTCACCCTATTGCATTGTTTCCCCCGACACTACTATTCACACAGAAGGAGATCCAGTTAAACGAGAGGTACGTATGGTTTGATTACTCATTATTCACTTATAGGATGAGGAAGAAAAGCTGAATGAAATAGGTTATGACGACATAGGAGGTTGTCGTAAGCAGCTGGCTCAAATAAAAGAAATGGTTGAGTTACCTCTTCGTCACCCTCAGCTGTTCAAAGCTATAGGTGTGAAACCTCCTCGCGGAATACTCCTTTATGGACCCCCTGGTACTGGAAAAACCTTAGTTGCTCGGGCAGTAGCCAATGAAAGTGGAAGCTTTTTCTTTTTAATCAATGGCCGGAGATAATGTCAAAATTGGCCGGCGAGTCAGAATCTAACCTACGCAAAGCGTTCGAAGAGGCAGAAAAAAATGCACCAGCCATTATTTTTATTGATGAACTTGATGCGATCGCCCCTAAGAGGGAAAAAACCCACGGTGAAGTAGAACGCCGCATCGTTTCTCAATTACTGACATTAATGGATGGTCTAAAACAACGGAGCCATGTAATTGTCATGGCTGCTACGAATCGTCCTAATAGTGTTGACCCGGCATTGAGACGCTTTGGTCGTTTTGATCGCGAAATAGAGATAGGTATTCCTGATAGTATTGGGAGACTGGATATTTTGCGGATACACACCAGGAACATCCGGCTGGCTGAAGATGTTGAACTTGAGCAAATAGCCAATGAAGCTCACGGTCACGTAGGAGCTGATCTAGCTTCGTTGTGCTCAGAAGCTGCCCTCCAACACATAAGAAATAAGATGAATCTTATTGACTTAGAAGACGACACAATTGACGCTGAAGTATTGAACTCGTTGGCCGTAACGATGGATGACTTTCGTTGGGCTTTAGGAAAGAGTAATCCGTCCGCTCTTCGCGAGACCACAGTTGAGGTACCAAATGTCACCTGGGATGATATTGGTGGGTTAGAAAATGTGAAACGAGAGCTCCAGGAACTGGTTCAGTATCCCGTTGAACATCCTGATAAATTCCTGAAATTCGGTATGACTCCTAGCAAAGGTGTCCTGTTTTATGGTCCGCCAGGTTGTGGTAAGACGTTGTTGGCGAAGGCGATTGCGAACGAATGTAAAGCCAATTTTATCAGCATCAAAGGACCCGAACTCCTTACTATGTGGTTTGGTGAATCTGAAGCAAACGTTCGGGACATTTTTGATAAAGCTCGACAAGCGGCACCGTGTGTGCTTTTCTTTGATGAACTGGACTCGATTGCCAAAGTAAGTAGCATTTTACCACTTTAATTGGTTGAGTTTGTTATTTACATGTAATGCTTATATAGCAAGTCTATTTGTATTCGAGAAGTGTTATGCAATTAGCAGGCGTTTCAAACCAACTTTAAATTTTACATTTTGCAAGACCTATGTAGCCTAGGTCTGACTTAATGAAACGCTGTGGATTTGACTAAGCTTGTTGTTTCTCGTCCGTTTTGGTATACATGCTATAAATCAAATGGCGTGCAAGCAAGTATTGTTCAGCCTTTCGAAACTGTGACTGAAACTTCACGTCAGTACTAACGTGAAAGACGAAAGTAATCGCCAGTGCCATATCGAGGAACAAGTGCACTCCTGTTGCATTTGGATGTTCTTAGTTATTCTCTCAAATATTAGTTTCTGACGTCTTGACAGTTGCTCGTAGGCTCAAATTCCTGTTCAGTATTGTGCTGTTCTAATCTACAGTTCACCAACAACTCTGATCTTAGTTCCTACCTTTCTGTAGATATTAGAGACAGTACTGAGAAATGGAAATGTTTGCCGTCCATAGGGATCATGCTGTTTATTCAACTAATCCATGTCGATATCCTACTCTAACGTGACGTATAAGCAGCTTACTAGTGTTTCAGTCATGTATACCATGTATTTAGTTGGTAGACCATTCCCTACATTAAGTTTCGTCAGTATTTTTCATTTTTTTTTGTACAAAACATCCAATGCCTGCCTTTCCTAATCAGTCCCTAGTTTATACGTTATGGCTGCTCAGTATCTGATTTGCTGAATAACCTCGCTAAAATATTTTTTAAAATGGGATATGGAGCAAGGATATGGGAGTGTTGTTAATTTTTTGGTGCGAAATAGTTACTGCTAACTGATTAACGAATAATTAGATGGTGAGTTGTTTATTACATATCTCTTCATGCCGGTAAATGTCACTGATATTTTCGTCCCAATAAGCGCGTTCCCCATTGCAATGTTCACTTCCCTAGGCTCGTGGAGGTAGCGTTGGTGATGCTGGAGGTGCTGCTGATCGTGTTATCAACCAACTTCTAACCGAAATGGATGGTATGTCTGCTAAAAAGAACGTTTTTATCATTGGTGCCACTAATCGCCCAGATATTATTGATGGGGCCATCTTGCGTCCTGGAAGACTCGACCAACTAATTTACATTCCACTGCCAGATGAAGCCTCAAGAGCTAATATTCTAAAAGCTAATTTAAGAAAATCCCCAATTGCAAAGGTAAGTTATACTTTTTGTCTGATCTTCATTAATGAGTCATTTCAATATCGGTCTTCTACATTTTTGATGGAAGTATAGGATCTGTAAACTTAACTGCACCAAGCATAGGAGTGCCCTTCGATCATATTAGGAAATTCACACCACGTTTGCAGAATTATAAAATATGACTTTCGGATTTCGGCACCAGTTTGTTATGATTGTCTTGAGTTACACTTGATGCTACTAATTTCGATTCCCTTCAAAGTGGTGAGTGTTCACCTTTAGTTCTAAATATGAAGGTGGAAGCAACTTAGTTTCCTTCGATTCAGCTATTTTGTAGCCTACCGGTTGATAATAAAAATCATATTTGTACTACCCATTGTGACTCGAAATTAGAGATATGTTAGTTATTGCCAGGTGATTTTTGTCTGATAATTCTCCCTAACTGTGCAATTATGCGTAATCCGAATTCTTTCTACATTTACCACAAAACTCTATTTATTTACAAACCCACGGTACTGTACTCCTTTCCGCTTGAATTTTGTAAATAATGGTTACTCGGTACTCTGATAACATCTAGATTCCCATCACGTGAAGTGCTTTGTACTACGAAGCTTCAAGTGTTTGTCAAAAATTCTGACTTCTTCCTCTAGGGGGTTACCATGCTCTCAATCTGATTGAGTTCTTCTTACTTCAGTGATAGTAAATGTGACGATTTGAGCTTATTCCTTGCATCACACGTTGTTTAGGAGTAACCTAAATTGTCGCGCAAAATTCGGCTGCGTACTAGCATACAACGGAATATTATGCTATCGATGGTACTCCTGAATATGAAAAACCATCTTGCTTATCATTACCGCACTAACATATTGTACCTTTTTGCTGTTGCAGTGTTCTGTAGTAGTCTTTTTAGCCAAAATTGTTTGAAATATGGCTTCAGACTAGTGCTTATATTGCTGATGTGTAGAACTTAAGGACTTACGTTCTTTGCTAAAAACAATCAGTTTAGTCAGCTTCAGTTCAGTGAGACAGTTTTCCCAGTATAAAGCGTTTGGTTTCCTCAGTAATAAATTTTAAAAGTGTATGCAAATTTGCTGCCTTTCTGTTATTAAGCTTATATAATTACTTGTAAAATACCAGACATTTTGTGTGCCTCTATGATCCTCCTCTTTTGTCGAGTGTAAACAAAACAAATCAGAAACGTTTTAAACCGACTGGGTGATAAATTCGAACCAAAATCTACTCACCGGAAAGAAAACGAGCAATTATGTTGCAACCACTCGCTTTGTATGTCGCAGTTTCAAACCCTTTTCAATCTAGCTAGGTAATATCACTGGTCTTTATAAAGTTATAACTTAACTGAATCAGTACTTTTCGAATCATAATTTTTATAGTTATTCCTTTACACTACCATGGGTCGCACATTTTTAGCCCATTTAACAGTTTATATTTTAATGTTACACTTGAGACAAATTTCTTGTCTAAATTTTAGGGATTTGGGTAACAGATTTAAGATTGTATAATGTAGTCTTTTTAACTGTTTAACAGGCATTTACTAACTCTTGGTCTTTTTAATATTAGGATGTTGACATTAATTTCTTAGCAAAAGCTACTCAGGGATTTTCGGGTGCTGACCTCACAGAAATATGTCAGCGTGCCTGTAAACAAGCAATACGTGAGTCTATCGAGGCGGAAATACGTGCTGAATCTGAAAAGAAAAACAAGCCCAATGCTATGGTAAGTTAGTTTTTAGATGTCCAACTTTTCTATATGTTCTAGTAATGATTACGACAAGATTTTAATCACATTGACAGTAGAGTATCTTTGCAGCATTCCAATGTTATTTTTATTTACTTACTTAAACACAAATATTGATACAAGGAGGCATCAAATAGATATACGCCACACAAATCGAATGATTTGTGTGAGGGATGGGATACTGTCTGGGTGCTTAAGCCGAGGCAGACGGTTTTCTTAGGGGACCACTCTCCGAGCCTTTGTTTTAGAGGTCTAGTCCACAGGGCAGTAGAGCAACATTCGGAGGTGCAGTCCCATGGTAGCCGGTGACCAACAATGGGCTCACACGTCATTTGTTTCCTTAGGGTCCTTGAGCCTTTGTGCCTCATTGGTTTGGAATCGGGGTTTTCCAAGTTCCCTAGGTGAACCCTCTGTATCTACTAACCCGGTTAAAGCGCCGGACACCCCAACCACGAGGTGAGTAGGACTTCCCTGGCAATGGTTGTATGCACGTGGCCACGTGAAAGCATTTGGTGAGGGGGAGCAGACTCTCCCCACTCTCGGCCGTGCCGGGGGTATTTAGAGGCAATATTCTTCTTGGCTTTTTCAAATTCCGATTAAAATGAATCACGTAGCTCTTCGGGTTCCAAACTGTGCATTCGTATAACTCATTTATAAACGGAAGTAGGAAAAACGGTTTGTTTTTTTTGTTTGGAGCTCACGAGGATAACCTAAAGTTCATCCATTAGTCTAGAATAATTCTCAGGTTTTAGTATGCTGTAGAGCTACTTTGCTAACTTTACGTCTTTTCTGACGACAATTTGTATCCTTAGTCACATTCGTCACAGTCATTCATCTGTGTTCATATCTATGTAAACGTTCGTCATCAAAAAGTGATGGGCATAGAAAAACTAGCTATCATAGACCCTGTTCGTTTAATCGATAACAAGTGTACAGCTGATTTGTATGTGCTGTGTATGATTTTCTTAACATCATTTTCAATATGTCTAACATTCTCAATCCACGTATGCATTGTGTAATCCCTACCATCAACCTAAAGTGTTTTTGCTTCAGCGATTCTCCCATGCATGTACTAAGATTAACAACCTCTCACAACCGTACAGTACCTTTTATCTTACGGCGGCAACCGTCTCTTGGATCCACAATTAATAAAGAGGTAAACAGGAAGTAAAATAAGTCGATGTATGTTCTAATCCTCAATCTTCATAAATTATAAACAGGTAAATATTGCCGAACATGTGTTGATTATAAATCGTTGCTTAATTTGTTCTACGTTTCTTAACCCTAATATCGAAAACCAATTAAACTTTCTTTGATCAACCAGGATTAGCAGTCTTCAAAGGATTCTTCGTTAAAAGTACGAATGCCAAATAGGGTATGCTGATTTTAGCTGATTTATTAGTACGGATCGCTAGCAACCGCTCACCCCATCACATTAATTGGTTATCGTAGGAGTAGATAGACAAGCTTTGGGAAGAAATAATAGAGGAAACTCTAAAATCCAACAAGAATGAGAATTTTTGATTAATGTGATGGAGATGAAAACACATAAGATACACTGTTCGTCCGTAGCCGTAGAGGTATATATAATCTCTCACTACACATAACCAAAGCGCTTTTAAATTTGACATTTCGAGATGTTAGTCATGAATAGGACATATGAACAACGCTTCTCGTTCTTCGAAAATGGGAGAATTTCGCCAAAAGGCAAGCTTCCACATATGAACAACCTAGATTTGTTAGTTAGAGTATACGATACGGAATCATACGATTTCTTACGCTTCTCAAGATTAATTGCTGTATATATCATTATTGATACTTATTATTTTGTTGGCTTCTTTTAGGAAGATGATTTTGATCCAGTACCAGAAATAACTCGTCGTCATTTTGAAGAAGCAATGCGCTTTGCAAGACGCTCAGTGACTGAAAATGATGTACGGAAATATGAAATGTTCGCCCAAACATTGCAACAGTCAAGAGGAATAGGTAGTAATTTCAGGTTAGTGTATATATTGTTTTACCACGTTAATGCAAACTAACTACTAACTTGAGATTTTTATGTATTCTCGTTGTGCCCCATGTTTATTCAGAAAAATCCAATTAATGTTCATTTATTATTATCGCACAGTAAGAAAATATCATCTGCATACTCAAGGTCGAGAAGTCTTTCTCCAGGCAACAGATCCACACCGCCATTACTTACATCCATCAGAGCTGTTTCCAGAATGTCATCGATGGCAAAGTTGAAGAGGAATGGTGAGATTGGACAACCCTGTCTAACCCCACTGCTTGAGTGGAACAATGAAGAGAGGTGGTTGTATGCCCTCACTCTGCCTGAGGTGTTTGTATATAGGGCCTTTAAGATCTTAATAAACTTCTCAGGCACACCCTTCTTCAATAGACAATCCCAGAGAACAGTCCTGTCCAACGAATCGAAGGCAGCCCTGATGTCAAGAAACACTACGATATGATCAATACATCCTCGACCAGAACGAAAACCAGCCTGCTCCTCGCGAGTCAATCTTTCTCGGGTTTTGAACAACCTACGAAGTATGATGGAAGCCAATAGCTTGAACGCAATCGGAAGTAGACTTATCCCCCGATAGTTGTTACAGGAAGGACGTGAACCCTTTTTAAAGATAGAGACAACTGTCGACTCATTCCATGACGTTGGTACACTCTCTAGTTCCCAAACCTTTGTAAACAACGTCGTCAATTCCTTAGTCAAAAAGTCACCACCATATTTAAGAAGAGCCGGAGGTAAGTCATCTGGGCCTGGTGATTTGTAGCGCTTCAAGAGTTGGAGTTCCTTGCGGACTTCCACCTCATTTAGTGGATCAGACTTCACCGGCCATGGAGGGCGGGACAGTCTGATCGGTGTTCCTAGAGCAGCAAGGCAGTTAAACTGCGCTTCGAAAAATTCTGCCCATCGTCCAAGACGTCAATGAATGTTGGTGATTGGCATCCCGTCATCCTCACAGATTGTTTCGCTCACATCAGACTTTTTGCTGCCAGTAGCTCGGATGAGTTGGAAGGGCTTCCGGTAGTTACCAGATGCAGCTGCTGCTTCCAGCTCATTAACACGCTCCGACCACCAGGCTTCTCGGTCCTTGCGCAAGCTTTTCCCAATCTCACTACGTAACAGCCTTCGTTTGTGGTCAAACTCACGGTCATCCGGAGTAGGCCGACAGGCTTCGATGAGTTGTAAGGAACCAGAAGAAACCCAGTGCTTATAAGCGGGACGTTTCGCGAACCCACAACTGACTGTACCCGCCGTTCTCATGGCGTCATGCACTTGCAACCAATGCTCATCTTTACTTTTCGGTGGAGTTGTAGCTAGCCTAGAGGCTAGCTCGGTTCGATACTTAGTAGCAACAGAAGTTGCAACCAGCTTGCTAATATCAATCCGTTGATGGTGGTCACTTCGTTGTCCACTGAAAAGTAAGGTGAGATTGGCGCAGCTCTATCGCTAAGTGCGACACCAAGGACAGCAAGACCAGATGAAGATGCCACAGGGTCCCCTGATAAACGCACGTAAAATAAGCTTTTTGAAGCAACAGATGGAAAGCGAATTTGTACTACTTCACCAGAGTCTTGAATACGGGTCTCGGCTAGACAACAAACGTCAATATTAAGACTTTCCCAAGACATAGCCAGCCCTATCTGTTGTCCGACCTGCATAAGTGTGCGAACGTTGAAGGCAGCCAGTTTGAATGGCGCACGTGGTTTCAGGAAAACTGTTTCAGTATTCGTATTTGGTGGTAGCATTCAATTTTCGACCAGTCAGTGACTCGAGATCGTTTAGATAGAACAGTTTCCACCATGGGCGAGCTGCTGAAAAATAAGGATATACGAAGCGGGAATCAGAGAGTGAATAAGTGACTTGGTAAATAATAATAATGTGAATTGTTTAACTGTTAATCAAGGCGTGAATAGAATCTTCAGTAAGTATCGTCATTTTCATTTTATTTGTGTGTGGGCTGTGATACTGCCTTGGTGCCCAGACCGAAGCAAGTGGTTTCCCTAGGAGGCCACACCCCGAGCTTTTGACCTAAAGGTCTGACCCACAAGGCAGTGGGGGCATCGTGAGGAGATGCAGTCTTATGGTAGCCGGTGACCAACAATTGGTTCATACGTAATTTGTTCCCTCAGGATACTGGAGCCCATGTGCACCATTGGTTCGGAATCCAGTTAAAGCGCCGGACATTCGCTTTTCGTCTTTTTATTTTCGTAAACAACACCCCCGCCACGAAAAGGCAGTGAGTAGGACTTCTTTCGCAGAAGCTGTATACGCGTGGCCGTGTGAGAGTATTTTGAGAGGGAGGGCGGGCCCACCCCACTCTCGGTCATACCAGGGCATTTGGGGGCAACTCAAATAAAAGATGAATACCAGAAAAGTTATTTATCGTCTGAATAGAGTAAGTAGTAGGAGTACCTTTTTCGTTGTGATTTATCAACCATATAAGAACTGATTAGCAATGTATTATCGCTAAAACAATGTCATTTTTCGGAGCAACTTTGGTTGATATTCCTTGACTTCGTCATTTAGTATGTCCCACCTTCCAAGGCTAATTTTATGGACTAGTTAAACTATCAGTCCAGTAGGTATTGTGTCTTACTGTTAAGTCTGAATTCTTTAGTAGTGTGATCCACAAAACTACAGGTTTGCTTAGTAGACTATGGATCACGTCTTTTAAAATGTAACGACGATGATATATTAACGTAAAAACTAGGGTTCCATTTGTACGTACGTTCATCAGTTCGAGTTGCCATACCACATTAGCAAAGAGATGCGGTTGTCGATTCAAATTCCGTGGTCGTAGAGGCGGTAAGAATATAAGCAGTAATCGGAAAGATTAGGGTTTGATGATGTTATTCAAGAAGTATAATCCAGTGAAATAAATTTGGAAAGAGAAAAAAAGAGACAAGGAGAATTCAGAAGATTAGAATTTGGGAGAACACAAAGAGTGAACGCACCTGCACCATTGCAAACGATTTTGAGCCATGTCATTTAAAGTCTCTAACCATCGGTTGCTATCATCTTGCGGTCCCCAACCAGGTAGTCTACACCTACCGACATGACTCAGCCCACTTGTCAGTGACTTCATGGACTCGTGCCATGTTTTAGTCTGGCCGCCCCTAGCTTTCTTCTAACCTACTCTTACACCATAAAACATCGCACGTCGCGGCATTCGGTGGTTGGGCATACGTAACAGATGTCCCAGCCACCTCAACTGATGAAGTTTCACCACTTCATCAATTGATTTGCCATCCTTACTAGTACCCATTTCCTAACAACTACATTACTTACTCGGTGGTCCCAGGATATATGAGCAATGTTTCGAAGACACCTATGATCGAATACTAGTAACCTACGAATATCCTCTACTCTTACCGGCCATGTTTCACTGCCGTAAAGTAGAACAGAGTGAACTGCTGAGCAGTAAATTCGTCCTTTGGTTGGTAGACGGATATCTCGCCTACGCCACAAATGACGCAAGTTGGTAAAAGCTAGTTGAGCTTTCGGTATCCGTGCTGAGATTTTGTCACACACCAGACCACAAAGACTGATGTGGCTCCCAAGATAAGTGAAGCGGTCGACACGCTCAACTACTTCACTCCCTATCATTAGTTCAGGTGTTGATGCAACCCAATCTTGAAGCAACATTTTACATTTCGAGGGGGAGAATCGCATGCCGAACATGCTTGCATTGTTGCTTAGAGTGGTCAGAAGACTCGGCATTTTGTCAGCGTCTTCACCAAATAGAAGTATGTCATCAGCATATTCTAAGTCAACAAGTAAACCTCCCGGTAGAAGTTCAACCCCTGGAAATTTAGATGAGGAGAGTGTTATCTCTAAAAGTACGTCAATGACAAAGTTGAACAAGAATGGGGAGATTGGACAGCCCTGACGAACACCACTTGAGGTAATCAATTCTAATGACAGTTCGCCATAAGCTCTCACTCTACCAGTTGTGTTCGAGTAGAGAGCCTTTATAAGGTTAATGTACTTCTTTGGTACTCCTTTCAGTGACAAACACTGCCATAGAACCTTACGATCAACAGAGTCGAATGCCGCCTTAAGGTCGAGAAATACTACTATTGTGGGGCGTCTGAATGTGTGTCTATGTTCTAGGACCTGACTTGGTCCTACATGTAATTTAGAGCGTGGTTTCAGGAGACCAGGGATAACGTTTCGCGTACTCGAATCATTTACTCTAGTGGTGCGAGGTGATAAAGAGACGTGAGAAAGATTAGTCTTGGAGATAAGAGAGTTCTTAGGAGATGTAGGAAGGATTTGAATGTGACTAACTTGTCTCGTGTGCTGTTACGGGTATGAGGGCTGATATAACTTCCCGGCTGTGCCCACACTATGGTAGGATATTTCTTGAGGAATCTGAAAAAAAGTCGGATTCGTGTTGGTCTTAACGACTTGGGAGCGTAACTGCAGAGCCCAAGGGTCAACTGCTTGAGGCCGAATCGCGCACGGCATTTTTGTGGGAGGTTTCTAGCGTGTCAGCTCCGTCCTTTAATGGCCCTTATCATCAGAGACGGAAATCTGCGAGGTAAGGTGGTGTGTAACATTTTTAGGGTCGACATTTTCTAACTCATCCTTGCTTGTGAGAAGGCAGCATCACTGCAGACTCTGGTTGTCCGAGAAAAACAGCTTACTGCTGTCACACCCCTCCACAGTCAGCATTACGACTTCACCCTCAGACCTTGAGTTGCTGCTTTTAGTCTTACCGTTCTCCAAACGACCTGCCTGGCATGGTAGAACCTACAGGAACATACGTCCCAGCCGATCTAGCTCGGTTGGGTCATCACGATAGGCTAGTCCTACCACCACGTCAAGGTAGCAGCTACGGTCGGGCTAAAAACATCATCAGATTTATCCCGTATCCTTACGTCTAGCTTCGACATTGAAACTAATTGCCTCTTAGGTAATATTCGAATATACATCCATTTATACAGCCGTGTAATTGCAACGTAATTCTAGATTACATTATGATCTTTATCTCTTATATATGCTCGAGCATATATATATATATATATATATATATATATATATATATCGGCACGGATTCAAAAGATCAGATTAGCTATTTCCAACTTGCGTCAGTTGTGGCGTAGGTGAGATATCTATTTACTGAAGGACTAGTTTACTGTGCTATATTTTGTTCCGTCCTACTTCATAGATATGAAACAGCCATTAAGAATAGGGGATATCCTTAGTTTACTGATGTTCAATCCTAAGTAAGTTCCAAGCATTTTTCTTGTATCTTGGAATCACTTACTAAACGATGCTGGGATTAAAGATAGGGTACTAGATAATAGTGTCAAATCGATTGATAAGATAGTAAGTCTTCAACTGATTTAGTTAGGGCGTGTGTTTTGTGTGTCTAGCCATCTCCTACCTTGACTGGCTGTTGTCTGATGTAGAAATGGGTTGGAAGAAATTCGAGGCCCTCCGAACCAATATATCAGTCCATGGAAACATCGACCTTAGGTCTCAGTCATGTAAGTAGATAAAGACTACTTAGTTGGAATCCACGTGATTATTTTAGCCAATGGTTAGAGACATAGCTCAAAATCCTTTGCAATGACCTTTTTATCTCGCCTTTTTATATTTTTCTGAATCATATTTTGGATACTTAGTCTTTCGTATTACCACTAATAAGGTTGCTACTTCTTGTATTTATTTATTTGAACACAAAAATTGGTTCAAGGGGAGACCCAAATATGTATGTGTCACACAATAAAAATGACGTTAAGAGTAGATAAATAAAGGAAAATGAGTATAATATTAAAGAACAACAATGAATAGATTTTGGTATATGAGGGTGAAATAATAATGATGATAATAATGGGAGAATCAGTTCAGTTAAAAGAAATAAAACCAGAAAGGATTCTTTCAGTCACAGAAGTTACTCTTACTTTTATAAAGAAAATGTAATTTGCAACAGAATCATCACTGGCTTCTATTCTGAGCTACTTCTGATAAAGTCTCTAGCCACTTTGTTACCACCTCTAGGATCATAACCAGGAAGTATTGAAGGGCCAACAGAAGCCAATCATATACAGCTTTCTTTTATACCACGACACCATGACATAAACTGACCACTCCTAAACTCCCTTCAACCAGTCACAGCATCTGCAAATAATGCACAATGTGGGATTCGCTGGGACAACATTCGTAGAAAATATCCAAGCCACCAAAGTGTTCCAAGATAGTGACACTAATTGGATTATAATCGCTGTGCCCGAACACACAATGCCGAACCTCAGCATTACTACCATGGTGTTGCCACTGGATTTCATCAATTCTTCAGGGACAACGATGATCAAACACAGAGTCGTCTAACGTCCTCAACTCAGAGAGGCCAGGTTTCACAAGCATAGAGAGAAACCGCTCTAAGCGACATGTAGATCCGACCTTCTAAAGCTAACATCACAATAGTTCAAAAGACGGGGCAAATTGTTATAATTCGTCCTGGTTTTCACTAAACATGGATTGGTCTAATCACTATCTCCACCACCAACACTAACTCAGCTATCCGGATAGACGAACTTCTCGACTACTTCTATCCGCTCACTACTCAGTATGTGAGTGCAGAATCAGGGTCCTCCCAGTATTGTAAAAGTATTTTGCACTTCGAAGATGCAAAGCACATAACATAAATCCGGACACTGATTCCTAAATGATTAAGTGCGGATTGGGTGACATGTACTTCGTCGCTGAGACATTATCTACATAGGGCCTCCAAATGCCCTGACACGACCGAGAGTGGGGGAAGTCAGCTCTCCCTCTCGGAACGCTCTCACGTAGCCACATACATACAACCATTGCCAGAGAAGTCCTTTCCCTACCGTTGTTGCTACCTTGACGTGGTGGTCGGACTTGCCTATCGTGATGAAAAGATGGAGCCATACTGGCTGGAACAGTCGTTCCCCAAGGTCTTAACATGCCAGACAAATCGATTGAAGAGTGGTAAGACTAAAAGCAGCAAACCCAAGATCTGAGGGTAAAGTCGTGCCGCTGACTGTACAGAGGTGGGACCTCAGTAAAATTTTTCTTCCAGACAACCAGCATAACGGCAATGTTGCCTTCCCACAAAGGAAGGGTGGGGTCAGAAGAGATCGACCCTAGAAATGTTACACCTCGCCTTATCTCACGGATATCCATCTCCGGCCGTAAGGTCTGAACAAGTACGAAGCTATCACGAAAATTACTCACAAAAAGGTCGTTTGTGACCGACCTCGAGCAGTTGTCCCTTTGGCACTGTGGTCACGCTCTCAGGTCACTAAGACCATCTTTAATCCGATTTCTCTTTCAGGTAACTCCAGAAGAACCCTTCCACGGTGTGGGTGATAACCACCCTTATACTTCTAACAGCACTCAAGATCACTGTATTCATAATCAATCTCCCCCTTCGATTCCTATTATTCTTCCTACCTCGACTTTCAACTTCCTGCTTCTACTTGCTCAAGCGTCACTATAGCCAACAATTCTAGTGCGCAAAACACTGTCCCAGGTCTACGGAAACCTCGCTTCAAACTACATATTGTAGCTTTCAATGTACTCAACCTATGTCAAATCGGCCAACAGGCTTCCTTGGCTAAAACTCTAGAATCTCGTACCGTTGATGTGTGCTGTGTCTCCGAAACATACATACAGGATCCTAGTGTGGTCATTCACTTGACCTCACATAACCAAAACGGGGAGCTGACGAGATACACCCTCCATGTATCTGGCGACCCGATGGCTAGTCCTCGTGGACTGGCAGGTGTAGGCATGGGACTAAGTACGAGGGCAAAACAAGCACTATTAGAGTGGATCCCTGTTAACAGTCGTCTATGTGCCGTCCGGGTAAACGGCTCCGTAATAACTCAGAGGGATAAAGACACACGTCGTTGCCTTTTCGTCGTTTTTGCATACTCTCCCACTGATTGTAGCTCGGATGAAGTGGAAGATAACTTTTGAAGAAAGCTTTTTGAACTTCTTCAAGAAGCTATACGTTCAGACATAGTACTCGTAGCAGGTGCCTATAATGCCCAGATAGGTAGCTTAAACCAAGCAGTAAGATATTTAGGTGGCTATTTTGGAAATCCAGATCAGCGAACAGATAATGGCGATCGTCTGCTGCAACTGTGCTCAGCCAATCGTTTATTTTTAGCAAGCACAAATTTTAAGCATAAGGAGAGACATCGTCTAACATGGCGACCCCCTACACCAAACCAACGATGGACTCAAATAGACCACATTGCCATCAGTCATCGTTGGAGAGGATCGGTAGAAGATTGTCGCTCATTCTGGAGTACCTGCTTGGACTCCGACCACGCCCTCATACGGGCACGCATCTGCTTGCGCCTCACTGGACGCAAAAAAGCCACAGTACAAAGAGCAATTAGAACTGAGTTGAGTAACGAGAAAACCAAGAGTAGGTTCCAGGAACAACTGAGGACACACTTAGGTGGTTCTGAAAACGAGGCTGACCCAGATGTTGCTTGGAAAGATATACAAACAGCTGTGGAAACAGCAGTGACATCTGTTAGTGATTTAAACCAAAGGGTTACCAAAAACCATTGGATTTCTTCTAAGACTATTGCACTGATAGATTCTCGTAAACTCATCCCGTCAGGCTCTGAACACGATGAAGAGCGAAAACAAATCAGATCTAGGTTAACCAAAAGTCTACGGAACGGTCGTGAGCAGTGGTGGGTAACGAAAGCAAAAGAGATGGAAAAGACAACGGCTGTAGGTAACACCAGACAGCTTATCAGACTAATAAAATAAACCGGAATTAAGGGGTTAAGTGTAAGTGGGACAATCACAGAAAAAATGGCACTCTTATGTTCTCTCAGTCTAGACGTTTAGAACGATGAGCGGAACATTCTAAGGAACAGTTCAGCTACTCTACAACTACCTACCATTCCCAGACAGCGTGAATGGAACATGGAAGTAGATCCGCCGACTATAACTGAAGTTCAAAAAGGTATAGCTAATCTGAAACGAGGAGGGGCAGCTGGTCCAGATGGATTGGCTCCAGACGTCTTTAAGGATTTTGGTCTAGTTTTGGCGATTAGGTTAACTAATATTTCATAAAATCTGTGAGTTAGACGTGATCCCATCTGATTGGTCGCAATCACTGATTGTTCCGATATATAGGGTGTCAAAATCATCCTGTGGTAGCCATAGAGGCACTATTTTGACTAACATAGCATCTAAAATACTAGCTTCAATATTTATCGGGTGCCTAACAAAGACTTGTGAACTGCAAACACGAGGGAATCAGGCTAACTTCAGACCTTTATGTGGCTGCATCGGCCACAAGTTCACCATTCGTCAGGTTCTAGAACACAGGCATGCTTATCGGCGTCCGGCAATGGTGGTCTTTCTTGACCTAAAAGCAGAATTCGACTCTGTAGACCGAGAGGTTCTATGGCAGTGTCTGTCATCGAAAGGCGTACCTCAGAAGTACATAAACCTTGTGAAGGCTCTTTACTCGAACACTGCTAGTCGAGTCAGAGCTTATGACGAACTGTCATCTGATTTTGCAACCTCAAGTGGTGTCCGACAAGGCTGTCCACTTTCTCCACTTTTGTTTAACTTCATTATAAACTTACTGATGGAAATAACGCTCTCGTCGACTGAATTCTCAGGCATTGATCTCCTACCAGGAGGTCCACTTATCGACTTAGAATATGCAGATGATATGATCCTGTTTGGTGAAGACTCTAAAATGCAGTCTTTTGATAGCACTGAGCAACAATGCCAGAATGTTAGAGATGCCCTTCCCCCCTTTCTAAATGTAAATTGTTGCTTCAGAACTGACCTGCGTCAACACCTGAACTTCACGGCTGCGGAACGTGGCCATTAAGAGTAGGAGATACTCATAAGTTACTAGTATTTGATCACAGACGTCCTAGAAATATTGCCAGCATCTGCTGGGATCACTGGATAAGTAATAGTGAGGTTAGATGGAAGGTACTAGGGAATGATGGTAATTTAGTTGGTGAGGTTGTGAATCTACATCGACTGAGATGGTTGGGTGACGTATTGCACATGTCCAACTACCGACTACCACGAAGCGCAATGCTGACTAGTGTTGAAGGGAGATTGGAGAAAGTTATGGGGAGCCAAACGAAAAAGTGGCACCAGTCATTGAAGTCGCTAACTTCTCGTCTTAGCCATGTTGGTAGATGCATGACTGTCGTAACCAATGGTTGGAGACTCTGGGTGATATGGCTCAGAATCTATCACAATGGCGTCGATGCATACACTCCTTGTCTTTCCTTAAACCATAAGATTAAAATCGCTTTATATCCTTCGTTCTATGAACTGTTTCTTTCTTTCTGTACTATGTCATTATACACAATCTTTCTTTTATATATTACTACAATTGAAGTGACTACTTCTATGAATTTGATGCTTATTTTGTTGTGCTAATGAGATGTGGCAACTTGGGCCGATGCATGTATGTGTCTGGTCCTACGTTGTAGCTGACTGACCCCGAGAGAGATACGAACCAATTGTAACGTAGAGCACATGCATATCTGTCTTAGCTCTCACAATCAATCCTTATGTATAAGTAAAATATCAAAACGATGAACAGTGCAAAAGTGAAAAAAGTAAACATGACGTTGGGAGTAAATTAAAAATTTTCCTCAAAAGGGACTGATAAACTGAAGCAATTAAGAAAATATAGTTGTCATAACAAAGTAAAAATTAAACCTGTTAGTCAAATCCTGAATTCATTGGAATCCAAGTGGCCTACGAAATCCGAATCGTCCGACCATTTATTTTGTGGTGTTATTTTTGTATATAAACATGTTCTTTTGCTATAGAAAGACCTTGTTTTGCTAGTTTGTTGTATTGTCTTTAATCTCAGTCCATCCAGAGGTCCAGTGTCTTGAACCCTGATTGCTCATTCACAATTGTATCATGGAATGTTATATGTTGGCTGTTAGATTAGAAAGTTCCATCAAGGTGAGAAGAAATCGGCTTGAGAAACGATGTCTTTTCGTCATCTCCGAGTATGCAACGACAGATTACAGCCCGGATGCAATCAAGGATGAATTCTACCACTAGTTAACTGTTCTTCGGTGGGTTGATACCCAATTTTGAACCTGGTTCGCTTTGATATTTGATTGAAACAGAAGCTGCAACCGATTTGCTGACATCGATTCGTTTAGGACAATGAATTTGTTGGCCACTAAATATAAGATTAACGCAAACAAAGACATGATCAGGGTCCACATAGGTACTGCAAAAGGAGCACCAGTCTTGTGCACAACCACGCCTGCGGTAGCTGATCGCGATGTGATATATCTGAGTTCAGGTTTGAGCTTCAGAGAGATGATATCAGGTAGCACATCGGCGATGACTATACTTATGGTTAGTGATGACCAGAAATAGGCTTTAGTTTGTACAAAGTTGTAGTAGACAGTCGTCGTTACCCGACCTGTGCATTCTAGTCTCCAGCATGTACTACAATGTCTTTCAAATGCACTTCCTGTAGAAGAACAGTTAACTAGTGCTAAAACTCATCCTAAATCGCATCCATGTTGCAATCTGTCAAAGCGTAAGCGTTGATGAAAAGACATCGTTTCTCACAGATTTCTTTACACTTTGATTGAGCTTTTTAGTCTAACAGCACATAACTGACTGTTATTGGTGATACAGTTGATCAGTGCTGCTTCAGCTCTAGCACTCAATGCAATGCCGACGCCTGCAAAACGAAACAAAGATGCCTCAGTGTCCTCGGATAATTGCACGCAAAAAAACTTTTCGAAGAGACAGAGAGCCAATTTGTAGTGCTTCATTAGAGTCAAAAATATGAATATCATATAGACAATAAACGTCGACATTAAGACTTTCTAATGACGTCGCCAACCCCATTTGTTCTACGGTCTGCATTGGTGTGCGAATGTTGGAGACCAGTTTGAATTGCATACGTGCTTTCAGAAAAATGGCTGAGTATTCATATCTGTCGGTAGCATTCAACGTCCGATTAGTTCGTGACTTGAGATCGTTTAGATTTGACAAGGTTTTCGCCATAGGCGAGCTATTGTAGAAGTTGAAAAATAAAGGAGCATACAGAATAGAAATAGAGGAATAGTTAAGTGACGCAATATAAAACAAAAACGGATACTACAAAATTGTTTTGAGAATGAGAATTAAAGCGTGAGTGGTTTTCCTAGTTTTAGTGATCATTTGTTTTTTGTGTGGTCTGGTATACTTCTTGGGAGCCCAAGCCGTGGCAGGTAATTTTCTAAGAGACCCACTCGAGCCTTGGACTTAGAGGTCTAATCTATGAGTCTATAGATCAACGTTAGGAGATTCAGTTCCATGGTAGCCAGTGACCAACACCAGGTTCATGCTTCATTTGTTTCCTTAGGATCCTGGAGCCCATGTGTATCATTGGTTTGGGACCACGGCTTTCCAACTTCCGTAGGTAAATCTTCCGTACCCACCAGCTTTGGTTAAGCACCGGTCATCCGCTTTTCGTCTTGATTTTTAAAATATGCCACCGCTTCGAGTAGGACTTTAACAGTGTCCGTCTACGCGTGGGCTTATGAAAACATTTCTAGATTGAGGGCGGACTCCCTACCCTCGGCCGTACCAAGGCGTTTGTGAGTTACCTTTATTATTCTTGGATTCGCCTTTATGGTTTTATCTCGTGCTAATGGCATATGTCTACTTGTACCGATTTCTACGTTGCATTTGACCGAATCACATTTTCGTTCTAATTTCCATGAACATCAAATTAATGTTGCCGAATAGCAGTTATTGTTTGTATACCACGAACGATATTCGTATGATTTTATTTTATAATTCATTTTATAATTTTTCTTAATACAGATTCCCTGGATCAGATGGACCTGGAATACCTACAGGTCACGGTACTCAGGGAGGAGGAGGATCAGCCTATGGATCTCAAAATGACGCAGAAGATTTATACAACTAAACGATTGTCATAACATTTTACTTTTCAGTTTATTGAAAACTTTAGGCTCAAGCTATCCTGTGTCATCAATTTTCACCTACTTATGCTTCTGGTTTGAATTCTAATTATCAGTTATGTGACGTCTGACTGATTAATTTTTTCTATCCCAAACTGTTCCCTTTGTAATTCAGACAGAATTTGTACCTGGCATATTTCCATACATTTATTTCATGTTATTACTTCTCATTCTACTTAGTTATGTCTACAATGCGCAGTATTCCCTTTTACTCTTCGAACATTCGAGATGGGGCTATTACACATTCATGTCTCAAGTAGTTACAAGTGAAATATCTTTTGAATAAGTATTTTGTAGTACGGTCGATCCAAGTGGTATTTTGGGTTCCAATTCTATAAACTGTAGATCAAATTTTAACGTTGCACTAAAAGATAAATCTAAGCTCTTCTTTATAAGTAAATAATTACAATAAAGAACAGAAAAATTTGAGGTCGATATTACCTGTGTTTCACTTCAAAATGGCTATTAAGATTTAAATGAAGAAAAATTGAATATATCGACTCTAACTTTATAATGATCCTGGAAAGTAGTAGATAACTTCCATTTTAGGGTGTGTATTACTAATTTGATTTCAGACGACCTTCATTCGTACACTTAGTAACGTTACGAGCCTATAAATCTCATGAACTCAAGTCTTATCCAACAAACTGTTGCATGAACTTTAATCATATGTCGATTCCTGAGCTGCTAAATTCTAACTACCGATCACTAATTAATAAGATGAACTATCTTCAATTCCTGATGATGTGGGTACATATGTGACTCGTAAACGTGCTCGGATCACTGTATAAGTCCTGTTTTACCTAAAGTATATGGGAAGAGTGCACTCTTAAATGGGATCAAGAAATGTAGAAGAACATATTCAAAATCTGAAAATCATCGTACGACTAACTAGGAATTATTTACAGATGACTCACTGGAAAACATTACTGATGTTATCACTTGTCGCACTAAAGCAATTTTATTAGAGTTTATATTGACTTACATCTCCACAACTAGAAGGATTACAGAAGGTAAAAGAAAGAATATACAAGGAGAAAAACCGAAAATGTAGAGAATGTGGCAATAAGAATGTGAAATTTGGACCCATAACAGTAACTTTACCTTTCCTCAAAATTGAAAAATTGTTGTTACTCCCACTTCAACCTGCATTAAAAGAGCACATTGATCCGTATTAGTTTGCTTACAAATGCTAAAGAAGCACCTTATATGTTGTTGTTGTTCTGCATCACAATAATGTTCTTCTTGGAAATGTCTTAGAAGGACGTTCGATGCGCTTTTCTGAATTTTACTCCTGCTTTTGATTCTATCTCAAGGCGCTAGTACTGACGGCTGGATAACCAACTGGCTATGTACCTACCTCTGGAATAGCAGTACACTACACTTGGAGTAAAGTTCTCAGTGTCTCTACTGTCGCATGAAGGTGTGCCACAAGGGGCTGTTCTTTCACCTCTTCTGCGTGATCTGCCATCTTCCACAGAAAACACTGAATTATGCGGATGAGCTCACTGTATGTATGCCGATTTCTGCCTCTTTACATTCCAAAGAAATGAATGAGTTTTTGTCTCGTATTGAGTGGTGGTATGTTGTTAATGGTCTCATACTTAGTCCGTCTATTTTTTTCTGTTTTTTGTAAAGAAACTTGTTGAAATACCTCGTGCTGAGAGTTATATATTGTACCAAAATATAATATTGAATAAAGCCATTAATAATAATATTTACTTACATATTACAACCTCCCTTCAGTTTATTTCTCCGTGCTTGCTTGGGAATGCCGTTCACGTAATATTTTACGGCCAGAATAGTTGAGAAGTAATTCATATTAGCATGTTTCCGGATCTTGATGTACTAAGAATTTGTCTTCTTCACTACACACAAACCTGACTATTTCCAGGTGTGCATTCTGACAAGAAATCTGATCATTTAAAAAGTATTTCACGCGTAACCAGCAACTTTGGTGTTTTTGATAATCGTGATAATCAAAATGTCTTCTCTCTCAATTTATATATTACCGGGGTACCTGATACTTTTTCTCATCATAAGGATATAATAACCTTATCATACTATCGTTAGATTATCTGAGTAAATATTTGGCGGTTTCTGAAATGTGGCTGGATATTATCCATGTAAACATATCCGCAAAAGTGATTCGCTCACTTGCAGAACTATCCCTAGTATCAACAATGTCGTAAGTTGCATCACAATTGCCACATCCTACCTGTAAGTCAGATGATAGTACAACATCAACTGAAAAGTAACCTAAACCACAGTTCGGTTATCGACTAAGTCTGTATACCGTTTTATTTATTTATTTTGACACATGAATATTGGTACAAGAGAGCGCCAATATATATGCGCCACACAAAACAATGAAAATTCAAGAGGAATACAAAGAAAGAAAAAAAAAGCTAAGGAGCGCAACAAAAAAAAGAGAACAATAACGAAGAGATTGGTGTAAGGTAATGTGCTAGTAATCAGGGAACGCAAAGGTACAATCAGAAGAAATCTTTCAGGTAAGGGAGACACAACCACTTTTTATGAAGAAAGTAAAAGAAGGTTACAGCAGGATCGCCACTGGCTTCTATTCTGAGCCATATCTGATAACGTCTCTAGCCACTGTGTAGCACCATCTCTCAGACCCCAACCAGGGAGTCGTGAAGGACCAACACAAGCCAGTCCTTTGCAGCTTTCTTTCATGCCACGACACCATGTCATGCACTGACCACCTCTCCGCTTCTTCCAACCAGTCCCAGAGTCGGCAAATAATGCACGACGTGGAATTCTCTGGGACGACATTCGTAGAACATGTCCAAGCCACCGAAGTCGGTGTTTCAAGATGGTGACACCAATTGAATTATCATCTCTGTGCCCGAACACACGATGCCGAACCTCTGCATTACTGACATGGTGTTGCCACTGAATGTCAGCAATCCTTCGGAGACAGCGATGATCGAACACAGAGAGTCGTCTAACGTCCTCAACTCGGAGAGGCCAGGTTTCACAAGCATAGAGCAAAACTGCTCTCACCGACGCGTTGTAGATCCGACCTTTTACAGCCAGACTAACATCACGAAGGCGCCAAAGGTGGCCCAGATTGGCATAAGCCGCTCTGGCTTTCACTATACGTGCATTGATCTCATCACTCACACCCCCACCAGCACTTATGCAGCTACCCAGATACACGAACTTCTCGACTACGTCTATCTGCTCACCATCCAGGGTGAGTACAGGATTGGAATCCTGCCAGTCTTGTAGAAGTACTTTGCACTTCGAAGGTGCAAAGCACATACCATACCTACGGACACTGATTGCCAACTGATTAAGTGCGGATTGCATGCCTTGGGCATTATCGCACAGTAAGACAATATCGTCCGCATACTCAAGGTCGAGAAGTCTTTCTCCAGGCAACAGATCCACACCACCATTACTTACATTCATCAGAGCTGTTTCCAGAATGTCATCGATGGCAAAGTTGAAGAGGAATGGTGAGATTGGGCAACCCTGCCTAACCCCACTGCTCGAATGGAACAATGGAGAGAGGTGGTTGTATGCCCTCACTCTGCCTGAGGTGTTTTATATAGGGCTTTTAGGATGTTAATAAACTTCTCAGGCACACCCTTCTTCAATAGACAATCCCAGAGAACAGTCCTGTCCAACGAATCGAAGGCAGCCCTGATGTCAAGAAACACTACGATATGATCAATACATCCTCGACCAGAACGAAAACCAGCCTGCTCCTCGCGAGTCAATCTTTCTCGGGTTTTGAACAACCTACGAAGTATGACGGAAGCCAATAGCTTGGACGCAATCGGAAGTAGACTTATCCCCCGATAGTTGTTACAGGAACGACGTGAACCCTTTTTAAAGATAGGGACAACTATCGACTCATTCCATGACGTTGGTACACTCTCTAGTTCCCAAACCTTTGTAAACAACGTCGTCAATTCCTTAGTCAAAAAGTCACCACCATCTTTAAAAAGAGCCGGAGGTAAGTCATCTGGGCCAGGTGATTTGTAACGCTTCAAGAGTTGGAGTTCCTTGCGGACTTCCTCCTCATTTGGTGGATCAGTCGTCACCGGCCATGGAGGGCAGGACAGTCTGACCGATGTTGCCGGAGCAGCAGGCCAGTTGAACTGCCCTTCGAAAAATTCTGCCCATCGTCCAAGACGTCGATGGATGTTAGTGATTGGCATCCCATCATCCTCGCAGATTGTTTCACTCACACCAGACTTCTTGCTGCCAGTGGCTCGGATGAGTTGGAAGAGCTTCCGGTAGTTACCAGATGCAGCTGCTGCTTCCAGCTCATTAGCACGCTCGACCACCAGGCTTCTCGGTCCTTACGCAAGCTTTGCCCAATCTCCTTACGTAACATCCTTCGTTTATGGTCAAACTCACGGTCACCCGGAGTAGACCGACGGGCTTCAATGAGTTGTAAGGAACCAGAAGAAACCCAGTGCTTATAAGCGGGACGTTTCGCAAACCCACAACTGACTGTTCCCGCCATTTTCATGGCGTCATGCAATTGCAACCAATGCTCATCTATACTTTTCGGTGGAGTGGTAGCTAGCCTAGAGGCTAGCTCGGTTCGATACTTACTTGCAACAGAAGTTGCAACCAGCTTGCTAACATCAATCCGTTGATGGTGGTCACTTCGTTGTCCACTGAAAAGTAAGGTAAGATTGGCGCAGACCAAGGCATGGTCAGAGTCCAGATAGGTACTCCAAAAGGAGCGGCAGTCTTGTACACAACCACGCCAGCGGTAGCTGATCGCGATGTGATCAATCTGAGTCCAGGCTTGAGATGCAGAGGGAGGACGCCAGGTGGCACATCGGCGATGACTGTGCCGAAAGTTAGTGCTAGCCAGAAACAGGTTGTGGTCTGTGCACAGTTGCAGTAGACGGTCCCCGTTATCTGACCTGCGACCAACAAGTCCCCATCGGCCACCTAAACGACTCTCTTCTGTGCCTAGACGCCCGACCTGAGCATTCAAATCTCCGGCCAGTACTACAATATCTGTCGAACGCACTTTATGAAGAAGAGTCAGTCAGTCAGTCAGCTACAACGTAGGACCAGGCACATATGTGCATCGGTCCAGGTTGCCATACCGCATCAGCACAACAAGATGAACACCGGATTCATAGCAGTAGTTATGTCAAAGGTGGTAATCTATAAGAGAAAGATTTCATATAGAGATATAATACAAGGAGAAAGAATTGGTTTGTAGAAAGAAAGATATGAAGCGATTTTAATCTCTTAGTTTAAGGGAAGATAGAGAGTGTATTCACCGACGCCATTGTGATCGATTCTGAGCCATGTCACCAAGAGTCTCCAACCATTGGTTACGACAGTCACGCAGACCCCAACCAAGTAGTCTGCATCTACCAACATGGCTCAGACTAGAAGTTAGTGTCTTCAAGCACTGATGCCACGTTTTGGTTTGGCCGCCCCTAACTTTCTTCCAACCATCCCGAACGCCGGTTAGCATTGCACGTCGTGGTAATCGGTGTTCGGGCATACGTAACATGTGGCCCAACCATCTCAGTCGATGAAGATTCATAACCTCATCAACTGATTTACCATCCTTCCCTAATACCCTGCGTCTAACCTCACTATTACTTACCCGGTGATCCCAGCAGACGCCAGCAATATTTCTGAGGCATCTGTGGTCAAATACTAGTAGCTTACGAGTGTCTTCTACTCTTAATGGCCATGTTTCGCTGCCGTAAAGTAAAACAGAACGGACTGCCGCGCAGTATACTCGTCCTTTTATTGATAGACGGATATCCCGCCTTCACCACAGGTGACGTAAGTTGGCAAAAGCCAAACGAGCTTTTCGAATCCGTGCTGAGATTTCGTCAGACACTAGCCCATTAGGGCTGATCAGACTTCCAAGATAAGTGAAGTTGTCGACGCGTTCGACTCTTCACTCCCTATCCTTAGTTCTGGTGTTAACGCAGGCCAGTCCTGAAGCAACAACTTGCATTTAGAGGGAGAGAAGCGCATCCCAAACATTCTGGGATTGTTGCTCAGTGCTACCAGAAGACTCTGCATTTTGTCAGAGTCTTCACCAAACAGGACAATGTCATCTGCGTACTCTAAGTCGATAAGTGGGCCTCCTGGATGGGGATCAATACCCGAGAACTCAGTCGACGAGAAAGTTATTTCCATCAGTAGATCTATGATGAAGTTAAACAAAAATGGGGAAAGTGGACATCCTTGACGGACACCACTTGAGGTGGTGAAGAACAGATAACTGGTGGTAAAACTCATCCTTGATTGCATCCGGGCTGCAATCTGTCGGGGCATAGGCGGAGATGACGAAAAGACATCGTTTCTCACGCCGATTTCTTCTCACTTTGATGGAACTTTCTAATCTAACAGCACATAACCGACTGTTAATGGGGATCCAATCGACTAGTGCTGCCTCAGCTCTAGCGCTTAGTGCGACACCAACGCCTGCAAGACCAGACGAAGATGCCACAGGGTCCCCGGATAAGCGCACGTAAAACAAGCTTTTTGAAGTGACAGATGTAGAGCGAATTTGTAGTACTTCGCTAGAGTCTTGAATACGGGTCTCGGATAGACAACAAACATCAATATTAAGACTTTCCAAAGACATAGCCAGCCCTATCTGTTGACCAACCTGCATAAGTGTGCAAACGTTGAAGGCAGCCAGTTTGAATGGCGCACGTAGTTTCAGAAAAACTGCTTCAGTACTCATATTCGATGGTAACATACAACTTTCAACCGGACAGTGACTCGAGAACGTTTAGATACAGTCGGATTTCCACCAAAGACGAGCCGCTGTATAAGTATAAAAGAGGATGAATAATGTGGAAAATAATAATAATAATAATGACAATAATAGTATTAATAATAATAGTATTAATAATGACAATAATAGTAATGATAATTATTTGAATCGATTGATTGTTTTTCGGAGCGAGAAAAGCAGTTGCCATAGACATAGAGTTCATCGTTTGTGTGTGGGCTGTGATACTGCCCGGGTGCCCAAACCGAAGCAGATGGTTATCTTAGGGGGCCACTCCCCGAGCCTTTGACCTAAAGGTCTAACCCACGATGCAGTGGAGCATCGTAAGGAGATGCAATCCCATGGTAGCCGGTGACCAAAGATTGGTTCATACGCCATTTGTTCCCTCAGGATACTGGAGCCCATGTGCACCATTGGTTTGTGATCCGGTTAAAGCGCCGGACATTCGCTTCGCCCCCGAATGCCCTGGTACGGCCGAGAGTGGGGTGAGTCCGCTCTCCCTCTCGAAATACTCTCACACGGCCACGCGTATACAGCCTCTGCCAGGGAAGTCCTACTCATTGCCTTCTCGTGGCTGGGGTGTTGTTTACGAAAATGAGGGGACGAAAAGCGAATATCCGGAGCTGTATACCGTTGAGACTCTATGTACACGTCATCGATGTTCAAAAATACTTGATGTAAGCAAACATAGTCTATTGAGACCAGATGTCTCCAGATTCTATGAATACTGTTTAATTTAACGTACACAAGACATGACTGAAGATTGTTTGTAAGGATTACTTTCTCAGGAATTGATTAACAAATGACTTCGGCCATAGTCAGATATATGTTTAGTAGTATTGTGAAGCTATAATAATAGATATGACCACATATTTTCAGCATAGGTTTGTGAAAATCGGTTAGTTTTAATTGAGATCATGAACCGATCAATGTTAGACCACCAGTGCAAACCTGGGAGCACTGGTCGGCCGTCTCGTCCCGATGTGGGACCCCTCACCAATGCGCATCCACGATCCTACAAGTGGGGTTCGAACCCAGGACCGTCGGTCTCGCGGGTGAACAGTTAGTCTCTAGACTATTGATCCGGCAGCCAACAGTGATAGAGTCTAACTTAAACCAATCCATGGTAATGTGCGACCACTTTTCTGCTCTAACATTGATCGGTGCGTAATCTCAAGTAAAACTCAACAATCTCCACAAACCTATACTGATTGTTATCATTTGCTCACTCGTGACTAGCTTCGAGAGGTACTTCTCGAAGTTTTAGTGAGAAGCCGTGACCAATGGGTGTGAACGTGTCGGATATGAGGCAGTTACCCACCGACAATGGATAATGGTTGCGCAATATCGTGGACTGGTTGAAGTTAGACGTTAACACTGTTGGATGTCGGCTCAGTGGTCTATAGGTTAATTGTTTACTTGCGAGATAGGAGGTTCTGGGTTCGGACTCTGCATGCGAGATTGTGGACAGACAATGCGGAGGAGTCAGGTTTCAATTTAACTTACTGGGAGTATTAGTAGTCTGTTTCCTTCTAAATGAATTTTAACCATGTTTACTTGTATATCAAATACTGTGTACGTGTCATTTTGTTAAAAAGGACAATTCATTTACTAGACATTCTATATTTTGATATTCATTCATTGGAAAATTTGTCGTAGATTTATTCAGTACCTAGCAGTAATTATCATTTGGCCGAGTATTACATCAATTCAGGGGATCGATCACACATGTTTGGCTATAAACACACTTCATCTTTCATCTATGGCAAGGTGCTGCATCAATAAACCATGACCTCAAATTTAAGTTCAAGTTAGCTCATAAATCGACTGTCAGGTTTAACTATCATTTCTAGTAGTAAGGTGCAGCAATTAATACTGTTACACGCCTATGTAATTAGTACCAACCTTTGGATAGATAAATTGTTCTTATCTTCCTACTTATTATGCCACCCATATGTTTGCGCTTGTCAATTATTAACATGTAACTTTGATCATGTTTTATACATGTGTTCATGATAGTATGTATGCGTTTATCTGCCTCATGTATTTCTTACATGATTTATAAACACCGAATTATCTTATTGTTTCTGAGTCTCCAATATCACCGATCTTCAATGCTTTGTACATTGGCTGAATGTTTTATTTCTAATTTCATTTTCAATATAACTGTCTGAAATTACGTTTTTTTAGATACAATTCGTAATCTACTTTTGATATACCGTTATTTTAAACGTGTTGATTCGACAGGAGATGTACTAAGTCATTTAGGATATATACATCATTATCGTAGATAATCGAAGTCAAATAACGGTCGCTCGAGAGATGTAACCCTAGACTCTTGTCATACCTACCTACGAGTATGTACCAATTTATTTTTATATGTCATTAAATTCAATCTGCTCTAAAACGGAACATGTATAAAAACTCCAAACTTCAACTGATTAGACCAAATTCAGTTGTGTACTAATCATTTACGCTACAGAAATTGTTAAACCATCATCTTATCATAAGCATCAAAATGAATATATACATATACTTACACTTATACTACTACTATTACTGATAAAAATAGTTACGTTGATCGATAAAATGTGTAAATTTGTTTTAATAATAACAGAAATACTAGTTTCTGATGTTCACAACGGGCTGTTCATGGAACATATTTGAAAAACCTATCCTACTTTATTCAAAGACTTGAGAGTATAATAAGCAATTTTCACAACTTTTCAAAAGAAAAGATTTCATTAGCGGTAAATTTAAAGATGAGCAACAAATATTAGGTAAGTCCCGGTTACAATACCCAGTTTTTAGTCTAATGCTTTTAAATAGATGAAAAATTCCCATTATATTAAAAACACAATTGTATGAACGAAGAATATTCTTTTCAATAATTTCTCATCAAGTTCTACAATCATCTCATATCCAAATTAATAATCCATAAAATTGGCCAGATTTAAGGCAAAATACATCATCATTTGGAAATGGTAATATGTGAATCAGGAATTGTTTGTTATATAAAAATAAAATCGTTAATGTTGGGGCTGACTAATATGAAGTGTTAACTTGAAACGGTTTATAAGCGAAATGAAATTGTGAGATAAATTATCAGAATAAATATGGTCAACATGGGGTAAGAGAGAGAGAGCGAGAGAATATTGTGATTACAAATCGGAAATTGCGTAATATGTAAAATAATCAGGTCAAATATAGTAGGTTCAGGGGTGGATATTAAATAAATTCCTCAAAAGGGGTTTATCAAGTGTAAAGACAATAATAGTAATAATAATAATAATAATAATAATAATAATAATAATAATAATAATAATAAGTTTGGGACATAAAATGAACATTAATCAGATTGTCACCACATTATAAGATTGATTATTAGCTAGTTGGCCAGGGTAAAAGGAGAGGCTGAACATACTTCTTTTGGATACAAAGCTCTGGCTTTTTGATCCGAATAGCAATTGCTTCAGCCGTCTGTAGGATTCGCTACTACTACCTACTATATTTGACCTGATTATTTTACATATTACGCAATTTCCGATTTGTAATCACAATATTCTCTCGCTCTCTCTCTCTTACCCCATGTTGACCATATTTATTCTGATAATTTATCTCACAATTTCATTTCGCTTATAAACCGTTTCAAGTTAACACTTCATATTAGTCAGCCCCAACATTAACGATTTTATTTTTATATAACAAACAATTCCTGATTCACATATTACCATTTCCAAATGATGATGTATTTTGCCTTAAATCTGGCCAATTTTATGGATTATTAATTTGGATATGAGATGATTGTAGAACTTGATGAGAAATTATTGAAAAGAATATTCTTCGTTCATACAATTGTGCTTTTAAATAGCTTAATAATATATCGAGTAGTCGCGATTCCATTAATACAATGATTGAAATTCACTCTTGAATTTCAAAGCAAATCATTACATTTAGTTAAGTGATTAGTAAAATTTGTTCAGTTTTTCGTTCTCGAACACTATATCATTCAGTCACTAAATAATTTATTCAGACCTAACAAAATATAACCATGAATTAATCGGTAACTAACTTTGACATATATTTCCTCAAGCTGTAGTGAAAAGCCATGTCCTATGGGGTTGACGAAGATGAGATAAAGGCAGTTAGTAACCTATCGATGATAATGAAAAGTAGAGAGATATCACAAATAAACTTGGATCTTTAGTTTCAAAATAAGTAATCCAAAGACACCTTAATACAAAACTTGAAGGTTATGGATTTTACCCCCGGTTGGGTTTATTACGATCACGAATACTGAGTCTTCAAACTAGGACGAAACACCTAGCTACTGTTCGTTAATAGCTCTTCAGCTGATGTAAACCAATGATTAGAACTTTCCTCAAATATATATTCACTAGTCTCAAAATCTGTTATTAAAAATGTTATCTCTCCGTTCGTTTTTTTCAATATAAAGTGATTCTTTTATTCATTGAAACCAGTTATAATGTAAATAAAATAACTTCATTCTTCTAATATTTATTCAATTCATTGATTGCAATCATTTGAAAGGGATAGATCAGTGATTTGAACCTCGTGAATAGTTATTGCTCAGTTAATTAATAATAATAATAATTATATATATATATATGTATATATATATATTACAAATATCCATGCTATAGCTACTTAATTGTACAAATAACCAATTTTCGTCAACTCTATAATGACAGATAAATGTGATTGTAATTTTAAGAAAATACAATATCAAACAAAGAAAAGGTTTGCTTATATCCATTGTGCATCATCATAGAAGACTAAATCAATAACTTACATTGATCGGCAAACACTAGAAAATACGGAAAGTATGTAAAGATTGATTGAACACCATTTTGATATTTGCTTATTTCTACAAAGAGGAAGAAAATTTCTTAAAATTGAAGTTTTTTAGTTACGTTAGGATTCATTTATATGAATGTATTAAGTTAAAATTGATTCAGAAGACATATTGTTTTACTTTCGTTAATCAATCTGCTAATTGATGTTGATAAAAATGTACTTGTTCAGATATATGTGTGGACTTATTATTGTTGAAAGGGTGTAGCTGATGTATGTTTAAAATTATTTGATAAAATGGTTGGATTATACTACATTGATGGCTTTAAAATTGTTGAAATTGACCAATCAGAATGAAGTTAGTGATTTATTAATATTTGAGCGGTTTTTGACATGAAGTTAGGGATAACACTCCTGGATATCATGCTTTTGGCGAGATTTCTCATTTTGCTTAGTTTGATTGGTCATATGTTCATAGATCACCAACAGAATGTTGGAAGGATCCATCTTCTGAAGCTGTAGTCAAGACATTACATAGAGAGGAACCATGGAGTTCCGTGATAAGTTTTTTTGGGTATAACAGTATCAGCTGATACTCCAAGGAGTATTGTGGTTAGAAGTGTTAGTTTCAGGATGTTTAGTGTTAGGATCGTTAAGTTTAAGAGTGCCACGTTTACGATAATACAGTTAGGATCCTAGCGTTTCAAATCTAGATTCCTTCCAATGTTACCGTTTTTTTTATTATGTTAATTCGATTTACATAAGGCTTATTCTGACTGGGCAGTATTTGACTAGTTAATCAAGGTCCTTCTAAGAACCACAAAAACCCGTCATTCGTTTATATGTTATTGATTATAACTTCCCTGATTAGTGAATGTAATGACAAACGATTAGAGTTTAAATTAGCAAGAATGAGGACAGGCCATATGACTGACTCAGTTTATCTTGATTTAATACAGCTGGACAAAACAGAAATAGGTGACTAGTATAGCCATAAAATAAACTTCTTTATATACCTCCCCAATAGCTTCACTCCAACAATCTAATGAAGGACATTACGAGCATACAACCAATGATTGTTTATACTTTTTTTACAGTTAGCGGAATATAAATTTGTTACTCAGCTTTGTTTTAAATGTACAATAGCTAGTTATGTATTGGAATTTATAAACTATGATACGTTTTGGTCCTGTATCTAGCTCGTCCAGTAGGGTAAATCATAAACTTAAGTAATAAAACAAACATCTAACATAAAACTCGACCTTCTAGTGTTCAGCTTGAAGGTTTGAAAATGTGAAAATTTATTATAACTTATCGATCATGTGATGAATACTGCCACGACGACAATGGGTCAGGGTTGAGGTATAGAAAAGACGACAACAACCAACACGTGACTTTATAATCAGATGAGTAAATTTTACAGATTTAGCGTGTCTTTTTTTAAAGTTAAGTCAAAAAACATTTTGATGAATTTCCCCTTGTAGAAGATAAATACAGATCGACATTATATTGTCTTTTTTAGATGCTTTACTGACATACTAACTATTATTTTATAATATCACTTCATAAAAGTCTTGCATTAATCTTACTGCTTTTGCCATCAGTCTCTTGTTCAATTCTGTACTGACTATTCAAGCTAACTGATCATTCCGATTGACTGCATAGTGAATTAGGTGGCTATTAATGTCAATTGGATCAATAATGATAAATCTGGACACTATGAGCATACTAATTTTGTTTTTTCGGCTTTCATATACAATAAATTATTTAAATCCTAAACTATTGTACGAATAACTCTTCTTCATTTATGTATATTTAACAATGATAACATCATTTTAGAGAGATTCATCGAATTATCTTCCACATGTGACTAGTCAGAGCCAGGTAAAGTTGGCGAATCGATTGATGGGATTTTAAATCTTCATCTACTGATGTGGCTGGGACGCGTATTTTAATTAACGAATCACCGATTATCTTGATGGGTTATGTTGTCTGATGTAGGAGTGCATTAGAAGAAAGCCAGGGCCAGCTAAACCAAGATGTGACACTAGTCCATGAAGACATCGGCAACTGAACCGAATCATGTTAAAAGTGCAGATTATCTGGTTGAGGTCCGCGTGACTATTGTAACCAGTGGTTAGAGGCATTGAGTGACATACAGTTGTTTACAGTGGAGTAACTGCATTCACTCTTTGTTTTTCATTAGATTGTAAGTTTCTCAATTATCTTACCAATTATTTTATTCTACTCATCCATATTTTCTCGAATCATATCTTAGATGTCTGATATTTTGTATTACCATTAATACTTTTACAACCTTAACTATTCTGGGATATATGTTGATTATTTCATCTCCCTGAATTAATGAGATGTAACAGTTTGAAATTATGTACACATGTTCCAGGTTCCACGTTGTGTATAACAGACTGACTGAGTCAGAGCATATCTGGTGGGGTAAGTTGGAGTAAAACTGTCAAATGTGTGTTTGTGTTTGTCGATGATGTATTTGAATAACAGAAGAGAAAAACAGGCAATCAATAATGGAGAAAATTGACCAGATTTTATCAAACCCTAGTTGTATGTTGATATAACCGAGTAATCTGTTGAAAAGAAAAGGAAATCATTTCTATTTATGACCAATATATTTTTTTGCTTAATAATGACTGTTATGAATGATCAAATTTCAATTGAATTAGTTACTGCATTGAATCTCTTTTTTCCTCTGAAATTTGTATGTACATAACTCGGTTCACAAAATAAATGAAAAAAGGTAGGTGAAAATTCATTTATCATATAAAATAGGTCCGATACAATATCCCAATCAAACATTTTACAATACATAAATTTACTACGCGTTGATGAATTATGTTATATGGGTGAGGTTATTCACAACGTTTTCAATGCTCATAAAGTGTATTTATCCAGGAATTCAAGTCTATTGTTATTCGATTGAAGGGATAAGTGTTGTTTATTAGAGTGTAATTTTCATTTCACGTTATCCACGACTGTCTGCTATGAACATACTAGTACAATGAAACTCGAAATACCTACATACTTATGCCTGTTACCCCTCGTGATGGAGCATAGGCCGCCCACCAACACTCTCCATCCAACCATGTCCTGGACAATCATTTCCAGTTCTTTCCACTCGCTATTCAGCCTTTTCATATCTGATTCTATTTCCCGACAAAATGGGTTCTTCGGTCTTCCACTTTCCCATTTCCATTCAGCATTCCATGTCAACACTTGCCTCATGACACTGTTTGATGATTTCCTCAGTGTATGTCCTATCCACGTCCAACGTCTTTTTCTGGTTTCCTCCTCAGTTGGAAGTTGGTTTGTCCTCTCACACAGTAGGCTGTTGCTGATGTTACCCAGCCAACGGATATTGAGTATCTTGCATAGACAACTATTTATAAATACTTGAACCTTCTCGATGATAGTTGTAGTAGTTCTCCACGTTTCATCTCCGTACAGTAGAACTGCTTTGACGTTGGTATTGAAGATTGTGACTTTGATATTTGTTGACAATTGTTTTGAGTTGTATATGTTCTTCAATTGTAGGAATGAGGCCCTTACTTTTTGTAAATGATATGCACGAACTAAATTATTGATGGATTAATATCAACTACTGCTCACTCAGTGGACTTTAGTTTATATATTGACTGGACATTTGAAATTATATATACTTTATGATCGTTTTTGATGTTATATTAACTAGTGATTGCTAGGGAAATAACTCATTATCTGCAGTCTTGTTTTCTTGTTTACGTCGGCATAACAGTCTTGTTCCGTTGCAATAAGCACCAGATATCAGTTATTCCGCAGTCAAAGCTAATAATCATATCAATAGGAATAATTAGTATTAATTTTAAAACATAACAGCGATATTTTAGATAATAGTGTATCATCTGGTTAAAAAATATCTATTCTTCATAATTTTTTCAGACTGAAATTAATCGATCTATTAGGTAGATCACCTAAATCTAACCTCATGTAGTTAACTAAAATTAGTTTATGGATGCTAATCAATCACTTTATATTGACAAATTTCTCTAACAGTCAATGAGTTAACCTTATTTACTTTTCGTTCAAATATTAATCTTCAGATTCATAAAATAACTAATTGGTATTTTTAAGCTTTTAAATTTATATTTATGGTAGTAACAAAAATCAATAGTATTCAGTGTTATTAATTACCCATTTTAACCGGTTAGCATTATTCAGTTATGTCGAGTTGACGACTAATTCAGGCTATCGAATTTTACTTGTTACAGTATCAAGCACCTATATTTATTTGATTTTGACTGCTACAGATGATTTCATTCTCAGAATAATGTAAGAACCCTTGTGCAATACAAAACCAATAAGTACGTGCCAATTGTCAGGGCTTTTAAAGAATATATTTAAATACACAAAATTACAAATTGAAGATTTGGTTTATTATAGTATATAAACTTGCAGAACCTTTCAAATGAATGAATATCAGTTCTACATCATTACATTTATAGTTAGCGTTTTTTAAGCGAGTAGATGTTCAACTTAGGGATCAACAGGCTGGATTCCGTAAGGATCTGTCGTGCACAGACCAAATTACGACACTACGGATCATCGCCGAACAATCAGTTGAGTGGAACTCGTCACTATACATCAACTTCATTGATTATGAAAAGGTGTTTGGCGGTGTAGATAGGAGAACATTATGAAAACTTCTTCGACACTGTGGAGTTCCTGAAGAGATTGTCAACATTATCCGGAACTCATACGACGGACTACAGTGCAAAGTCGTGCATGGAGGATAGATGACAGATGTATTGCAAGTAAGGACCGGAGTCAGACAAGGCTGTCTACACTTTCCCTTCCACTTTCTTCTGGTGGTTGACTGGACTTGGTATTTCGAATTATTTAAATTGTAGTATGAACCAAGAATCACAGAAATAACGCAATTGAATCAAGAAGTACTAGATGAGCACAGACGAATGTATTGTATTTAGAATTGGAAATCAAGCATTCAACAAGTACAAAAGAATCACTAGTTAATTCAAACACTCCACTGGATTATGAAGAACTCGACATCTGAGGGAAAACATGGTATACAATGGACAGCTCAGAACACACGAACAAATGCAGATAAAGACAGCCAGTGTAGCAGCAGTTTATGCATCAGTAGGCCTCGACATACATACGAGGAGAACCAAGGTCCTTAAATACGACACGGAGAGCACCAGTCCATTCACACATGATGGTGAAACTCTGGAAGATATAGAATCCTTTACATACCTGGAAAGCATCATCGATGAACAAGGAGGTTCAGATGCAGACGTAAAGGCGAGGATCGAAAAAGCAAGGGCCTCATTCCTACAATTGAAGAACATATACAACTCAAAACAATTGTCAACAAATATCAAAGTCACAATCTTCAATACCAACGTCAAAGCAGTTCTACTGTACGGAGATGAAACGTGGAGAACTACTACAACTATCATCGAGAAGGTTCAAGTATTTATAAATAGTTGTCTATGCAAGATACTCAATATCCGTTGGCTGGGTAACATCAGCAACAGCCTACTGTGTGAGAGGACAAACCAACTTCCAACTGAGGAGGAAACCAGAAAAAGACGTTGGACGTGGATAGGACATACACTGAGGAAATCATCAAACAGTGTCATGAGGCAAGTGTTGACATGGAATGCTGAATGGAAATGGGAAAGTGGAAGACCGAAGAACCCATTTTGTCGGGAAATAGAATCAGATATGAAAAGGCTGAATAGCGAGTGGAAAGAACTGGAAATGATTAGATGGTGGTTGGAGGTAGTCGACAGGAAACCCTGGACCCCGGTTTTGTGCTATTTGGCACTCGTCAGCAATGTGTACCTGTAATCTTGAGGGAACTGGTGCTCCCTGGTGGTAACGTCTCTGACTGTGAAGCTGGATGACACGAGTTCGAATCCACCAGGGAGCACCAGTTCCCTCAAGATTACAGGTACACCTTGCTGACGAGTGCCAAATAGCACGAAACCGGGGTCCAGGGTTTCCTGTCGACTACCTCTAACCATCATCTAATCTCAATATATAGTGCCCGCATTGTCGAGTCACCTAAATTGGTGGCCACATTACAACATGATCGATAGAATTCGGTCTGCACTAATAAAGACTAGACACGCATGACATTGATCGCCATCCAGTGATCAATCAATTGTGACTGGAAATGATTGTCCAGGACATGGTTGGATGGAGAGTGTTGGTGGGCGGCCTATGCTCCACCACGAGGGGTAACAGGCGTAAGTAAATAAAGTATATCACTTACAAGATCAATAAATTAACTGAAAATACAACCAATCACTGAATTTAATATTTGTTTTCCTCTGGAAATTGGCATCTCAATCATTTATTACATATTGTACTATCACACTACTCAATGGCTTTAGTTGAAATACAATGAAAAGAAATGTATTGCCAAGCCATGACGTCTAAATAACACCCAAAAACCAAAACCATTTCATGAAACTTTTATGAATTCGGATTTTATAGTTTTGTGGATGGAGTTTGTGTTTTGCAGGTTATTTTACATGCGGTAATCAACACTTAAGTAAAGGAGTGTTAAGTCAGTGAGTAAAAATACTATATATAATCAAACATTATGAAGTAACGAATATAAAAATCTATAAAAAGTGTGAAATAGTATTACTTTTTCTGATATTTTAATCATAAATAACCTGTAGTGGTAAATAAATACCCAAAATAAATAGCTCTGTAAGTTTTCGACATTGGATGCTGACCACATTAGTTTTAATGGACTCACCTAGCTGAAGGCACTCGGTCATGCATCAGTACCCGATCACGAGTGGGAACGCCGTGCTCAACAATCCCTGCAATTGCTAGCCAGATTAGATCAGATGATCCTCGATATTTTGATAGCCTATTAAATATATCTTCGAACCTTCTCGCTTCTGTCTTTTGATTTCCCTTGGTGGGTACGATTCATAATGGAAGGTGTTACTGCTTAAAGCGTTGTCCTTTGTGACTTTATGTCCGGCTTTTTATCACATGATATATCCACCGACAAAAATATGACTTATACAGTCTTAGCTGTGCCAAAACCAATGACGTTCGACCGGTACGAGCAGCCTAGCGTCCTTATTGGTCTTATGTCCTCCTAGCCCGTCCATTTGAGTCCAGAACACCAATACCAGCTTCCACTATGCGAATCGAATCATTTATTTCAGCCATATTGGGTTTATATATCAACCAAACAGACTGCAACGCACCATAAAATAGGAAATGACATTTGTACACAATAAAGCCAAAAAGTGGCTGTGAACGTAGGAGGCAGTAGTCAATAAACTGAACACAGGTTAAGAACAGTAAATCGTACAATAATAATATCCAGGTCAAAATAAAGCTCATAACAAGGGAAATATAGATAAACATAATCTAGTTACTGAATAGTTATACCATAAGAATATATAAATAATATTAGTCCATCAATAAGTCTCGGACGTTACTCGTAAGGTAATCTTTATTAGGATCTAACACTGTCAAACTCCGAATACCTATGGCATCTTCAAACCAAAAGATTTCATGTATTTACAACGTTGAGTCATTAGCCAAAATTATCAAAAATTATAGAAAAGCTATTAAAGATGACAAATTCACAGTTTACTTCCTGACCATCTCTGCTATTTATACGATCTAATTTTTCATCCTTACGTGACTGCGCGCCTATTGTTAATTACAAACATAAGTTATCAAGTTGCATGTCAGTCTTATTGTTAGCGGGACACAGATTGGATTAAAGCATGCTCAATGAACGATTGCTTTGGTGTACGCTGATTGGATAAGAATTAGCCAATCAGCACTGGACGATTCTTGAAAAACACTCTAGAACCTACTCATGTAAAACCTATAAATATACTAACGTTTTTCCTACTGTGCTTCTTACTTCCATCTAACCTTGTTATTCGGAATATAATCTCCTTCCTGTTCAACCGTGTTCTGATTTGGGGCGCGAATTGGTATCCAAGAATACTAAGCAATAGGAGCAGCTGGGTTATAAATATAGAGAATTATAACACTTATGAACCAAACGTAAATCATATTTTATTGAATAAATGTGAAAGACAACTGCTTACTTTACGAAGAAAAAAGAAGTAAAGCACAAAATAATTAAACGCACTTACGATTTGTGAAATTAGAAAGGGTGCTAAGGCTGGAAAAATAAAGAACCAAACATAGCTCATTTTAGGTCAGACATAAACTAACAAGTTGCTATAGCTTCAGCTGTGCATAGATTTCTTATTCAAACCCCCTTTGACCAAGTTGTTTGACTTTGTAGGTAGTCTTGAACAATAAGCCTCATGATAGTACACGATTTGAATTCATCACATTAGGGGTGTAGCCATTACTCACGTATGTTACTGAAGGATTGTCACGCTTTGCTACTAGATGATAGAATTTGGGAATGCGGATATTTGAGTCCCAACTCATTCACCTAAAGACAACGTATTCATGATAAGTCTCGACGATTTTCATTCCAATCCATGATAATTTATGGGCATTTACAGTTGAGGAGTCCTAAACTAGGGTTATAAATAATAATAATATATTTATGCATGAGTAGGTACACGCCATTTTTACAGGCATGATCTATAAATTACATTTTTTGGTGCACAACATGCTTCCCAACTTATTAAGTTCATAGTTGTTACAAAGTAGACTGATAGAGCGCTTGATGTAAACCATGACCTTGAGGGGACGCGTACGTCATGTTTGTTTCAGACGTCAGAATTTTCATAACTGTGCCCTCAGAGCAAGATTCTGAACAGAAACAGAAGAGTAGTGAGGCACTTGGATATGAACGCCAAACGCTGCTTAACATTGTGTAGTAGAACATACAGAGGTATAATAAATTAGATTAAATTCATATTATCTCTTGTTAGAGTGAAATGAAATCAGGGGCTCTATATAAGAGAGTGTAGTAATAAAGAACAATGAGTTGTGATGTTTAACAAGTTGAAGTAAGCTCACATGAAGGAAGGGAAGTCAAGGTTGGCACAAGGAAAGCGGTTTATTAGAAGGGAGTGTGCATATAGAGGGTGAAGTGTTAAGAATACTAATGACTATGTCTTTTACTGTCTAATTTTTTCTTTTTTTGTCCATCCGATGTCAGCCGCCTAATTCTAGTGTAAAAGTCCGAGTTAGCACGTTATAGGTTGTCTTAGTAGAATATCTAAGCCAGCATAAAATTGGAAACATGAGTCTGAGTGGTGAGCGTAGTAAGACAATCTATATCACAGATTGATTGACATGTTCTCAATCACAAAGAGCCTGATTCATACAAAATGTTCTGCCCCCACAAACATGGTTGGATTGAAGTTATTGCCCTCACCATCAATGCTTGCTGGTCAGTAACTCCACCCTCCCTCCTTTTGTGATGTTAGGCTCATCTAAGCTTATTTTTGGATATATGTCATACCTCACACAGTCCTCTGTGTTTCACATCCTGTTGGAAAACACTATTTCTAAAAGTACCACTTTACAATCTTATCAGGCAGTTACAAGTTATGGACTGTGGGTAAGGCATCGATGCAATGATTCTGTTGACTATAGTATAAAGTATAGTTTGCCAATCAGAGTATAAGCATTAAGAAGGGCATAAAGTGGGATAGTTGTTCATCAAAGCAGGCGGAAAAGTACAGAAGTTTATGAGTTGTAGATAGGATAACGAGTGGAGAAATAATATTAATTGCTAGTCAACATAATGTACAGAAGCGTAGAAAGCTAATAAAGAATAAACGGGAAGAAACCCTTACTAACTTGGTGCTGATGTTATTTTGTGTTTTCCTAACCAGTTGATGGGTGATAGGCTCCATAGATGCAAGACCACTGGTAGTAGGCAGTCAACTGTGTGGCCCTCTTGACTTTTTAGGGTGGTAGTGAGTGTCCCTTAGCAACCATGTTAAGTTGAACAGTATCGATAGGTCCAGTGAGTAACCTGTCTACTTCAAGTGAAGAAATAGGGTGGAAAAAGGAGCCAATACAACTGCATAGTAGGAAAACTAAGGCAAACTGAACTTGAAGCCCATTTTTGTCTAGACATAGAGAGAGCCTATGATATCTGAGTGGGGTGCAGATGTGTTCGTACGTGCAAGTGAGAGCTTGATCAGACAGTTTCACAAACGTATGTAATTCATTTGCCATGCGTATTTCGGAGGGAAGACGGTTCCATATTATTACATACTTGATGAGGAAGAAGTTTTCCCGAGTTTTCGGTCTGTATTTCTCAACTTTGACGGTAGATACTTTGTTTCGAGGTTCGTATTCATGTGAATCTCGGCTAAGAATTATCTTACATGTTGAGTAATTAAGGTTTTTGAGTAGTTTGAAGTAGAGAATCAAATTAGACCTAAGCCTTCTCTCCCAAAAGGGTTCTATTCCTAAGATTTGGCATCGGGGACTGTAGTCAATGACTGAGTCAGTCTTAAGTACACCTTCCACCTTTAGTATATCAGATAGGCGTAGGTTGGAAAATAAGAACGAGCAGTATTCAACGATAGGTCTTATACAAACTTTATAAAGAAGGGTTTTAGATTCATTTTGATAAAAGTTACGGAGAATGAAGCCGAGCAATTTCCGCATTTTAGATGCTTTGCTCGAGATGTGATAATTTGGAGAACTTGAATTGTAGTATGAACTAAGAATCCCAGAAATAACGTAATCGGATCAATAAGTACTAGATAACCACAAACGAATATACTGTATTTAGGATTCGAAATCAAGCATTCAACAAGTACAAATGTATCATTAGTTCATTCAAACACCACAGATGTGTTCAGAGAAATTAAGGTTGTGTGAGTAAATTACCCCTAGGTCAGTTACTGATGCCAGTCTGGGCAGTGCGTGGTTGCTAAGTGTAAGTTTATTTTAAGAGACGTGTCTCCTATACATAACCAGCCGCATTTCTCTATGTTGAGCTCTAACCTCCAGCGTTTGCACCAGTCATCTACCATGTTGAGTTCATGTTGGATTGTTTGCATAGTACTGCGTAAATCGCAAATGTCAGTTTTATAGATGACTTTTAAGTCATCGGCATAGAGGTAGGTCTTACCTGTGCTAAACACTTGCATATATTGTTGATGTAGATTATAAAGAGCAATGGACCCAAGACACTACCCTGCACAACACCACTGGTTATCGGTCGAGGTGTAGATGTATTAGAGTTAATCTTGGTTATTTGATATCTGTTGGTAAGAAAAGACTTGATCCATTGCAAAAGGGGATTTATAATTCCAACTGACTTCAGTCTGTTGATTAGAAGATTATGAGGTACTTTATCAAAGGCTTTCTTAATATCGAAGTATAGTATAATAACTAGTTTCTTCTGGTCACGCATACGAGTAACCTCGTTAAAGAAGTCTATCAGGCATGTACTGCACGACCTTGTTCTAATGAAGCCGTGTTGTGACGGGTCTATTAGATCTTCCTTGAGTAGGTGATCAGATAGTTGATTTTGTATCACTTTTTCCATTATGCGTGATATGACTGGAGTGATATTTATAGGTCTGTAGTTTTCAACCAGGTTTCTCGGTCCGGATTTGTGTTTGGGAAGAACATACGTTACCTTCCAGGTTTCCGGATATGTACCTGTCTCTAAAGATAATGTGTATATTTTGAGTAGTAGCGTCTGTATGTCCGGCCCTGACATTTTATAAACGATTGAAGGGATGTCATCGGCACCAGAACTCGCATTTGGCTTAAGGGTTTTAATGGCGGTATGTATACTCCCAATGTCGAAGTCTATGGTACTAAAACAGGTTTTGCTGGTGCAATTTATGTTGACATCTGGAGCATGAGATGTAGTCCGATTGTGGGAAAACCATTCACCTAATAGTTCACATATGACGGTTTGGTCATTATACGTCACTCCACTGTGCAGTAAGGAGTGGATGTTGTGACCTGCGTTCTTCCTCATGTGTTTTGCGAGAAGACGACATAAGGCTTGGGTCCGTTGTTCATTGGTTTTCATTAATTCTCCAAGTCACGTGATTTAAAATGCTGAATAGTTAATATGCTTCTCTTCTTTGATTCACGATTAAGGAATCGGTGCGCTATATACAAAAATTTAGCTTTGCACAAGCTTTGGTTATTTAACGACGTATGGGTTAGCGTACTCAGTTGATCATAGAGATTTTCAAGTTTGCCATTTATCTCCAATTCAGACATTTGTGTTATAAGCACAGGAAAATTAAAACTAAGGGAAAGTGCCTGCTTTTATTAGGATACAATACAATCGAAAATAATTTAGTGACGTATTTGAACTGTAAATAATCCTCACAGGGAATCAATTCTCATTACAAATAGAATCATATTTTAAGTCTACATGCCACTTCATCAACACCCAACACTCGATGTCGATTAGTCAAGTGATAACAGGTGAAATCCTACATTTGCATAAAATCTAACTCTTCCCCTCTGCTAAACCGAAAGGTTCGAATGTGACACGGATAAATATTCATTAAACTTTAGTCGTTTCAACTGGAATTCAACAAATATTTCACTTTCATTCACATTACCAACATCATTGTCTGTGGATTCGAAACAGTCTAACGAATTACCAACAATCTCAAATAGCCTAGAACTTCCACAACAGCCAATCAAGAAGTCCGATTCCAAGTAGGTACAACAAAACTGCATTGAATAATTATGACAGATTAAAAGACGACACAAAACACTTAAGAGTACAGTAGTTATATTGTCTGATTACCACACCTGACACAGACTGTTTGTCTGTTCAACTATCCATAATGTACTCTTGGTTCATTGGAACTGTCGGTGAGACTATAGTTTATGGACGATATTTGAAAGAATCTTGAGTGAGCTTGACAAATATTAGCCAATCAGTGTAGAGTAAAAATATATTACACGAAACCAAAGAAATAAAGTGGGTACACTTCCTATACGTGGTTCAAAAACACGTCAAGGTTAGGAGGGGGATCAGATGTTCTGAAATCGTAATGCACGCAGAAGAGAAAATCATCCATATGGCCACAGAATAGTCGGCATCTGGAGCCATGATAAAGTCTCAAAAACTCCTTTAGCCTCGACTACATAACATCAATATTGTTTGTGTGTACTTCGGTCATAATGTACACAAGATGCCACTTGTGGATAACGACATGTTGCACATAACCAAGCCTATGTAGGAGTCTGTGCGCTCTCCAATCATCCGTATATATTCCAGTACCTGGCTGCAGCCAGTGTTACTAGTGATTTTATCATCCAGTTCGCGATAAATGTCATAATTTGCCTTAGTTAGGGACCATATATAGGGTTTTCATTACGAACTGACATCACCTATAATGCCAGGAATATCTTTGGCCAAATAGACGCGATATGCCATCCTCACAGCATAAGTGTTTAAAAGTGGATGACATATACTGAGTAAAGTTGTCAGTCACTAAGATCTCTGGAACCCCAAAACAAGCAAACAATCCTGAAAATCATATTGTACTCTCTGATGTCGTTTTCGGCATTTCATACACTTCTGGCCTTTTCGTGAAAGCATCGACAACGACTAAGTAATTTCTGCCTCGTATTGGCCCGGCGAAATCAGCGCGTATTCTTTGCCGAAGCCGGTCGGGTTTTGGCCATGCATGCGGTTCAGCTTTTGCTGGATTCTTCGCAGCCTCTAAACAGAACCAACAACTGGGACATTTTTGTTCTATATCGCGGTCCACTGACGGCCAATATGTATAGACCTGAGCTAGTGATTTCATTTCACTTATCCCTGGGTGCCCGCTTCTTACAGCGTCCTTTAGTTTACTCGCTGACCGTCGTCACAGCATTCATAAGATTATTGAGTTATCTGTCTACGTGCCATAGAAAAAAAGGACATGAAAATTAGGAACAATAATGTATCTCCAATTATTAGAGAGTTTCGGAAACTGAAAGAGAGGGTTAGAAGCATAAGGCCATGAATTATAATCTATGAATAATAGGAGATGATAAACCATGTGTTCTGTAGTTTATTTATATTCATGTTAATAACAATGGGGTTCGTTGTATTCTTGTTCCGTCTAGATATTAGGGTTCCACAATGAAGTGCCCTATCGGTGGGTGGGAGTTCAAGGAATATTTGAAGCTCTTTGGAGTTCGGAAACAGGGTTATTAGCTTTTTGAATCTGGTAAAAGTGTCACAATTACGGATAGGTATTGGCAACTTCTTCTACAACAAACTATACCGCACTGTAAGAAACTTACAACGAATTTGTTTTTGGTGTTTTACGGTAAGTAATGTATATGCGTTGTTTCTAAGTCTGTAGGCTGGGTCGTGGGTCATAGTAATGCAAGAGTTTAGAAATGAGAGTCCATATATCGCTTTGTAGAGAAATATTAAATTGTTCTTTAGCCTACGGTGCCATAAAGGTCCTAAAGAGAGGTGCTTACCTCTATCTGTGCAATCGAGATTCGAGTTACATCCTAGTAGTTGGCGTGTGAGGCGTCTTTGAACGTCTTCTACTCTTACCTTGTCTGTGATATCAGAGGAGACAAAAGAGCCGTACTCAAGGGAAGGTCGTACACATATATTGTAGAGAGTAAGCTTAGCCACTGTTGTGAAGAAATTTCTCATTATGAAACCAATTAGCCGTCTACATTTAGAAATAATAGAGGAGGCATGTTCCTCAAAGTTCAGGCTTCCTGTGTATTCAATTCTTAGACCGTGTACTGAGTTGAGTGTCTGAACTGTACTTTTATTTAAGTTAAGTTTTAGTTCATAGGGATGCTTTCCAAAGTGCATGATCCCGCACTTGTTGAGGTTAAATGGTAATTGCCATTTTTCACTCCAGATAGTTAAGTTGTTGAGGTCATTTTGAATCAGCGATACACTTTCACTTTGAGTCTCAGGCTCATAGCTGTATACTATTTTGAGATCATCAGCGTATAAGTATGGCCTTCCAAATTTTACGGTGATACATATATCGTTTACATACATAAGAAGCAGAGTGGACCTCGTACGCTTCCCTGGATGACTTCACTGGTAATTGGTCTAGGTGATGAGAGACAGTGATTGAACCTTACCATCTGTTTACGTTCTATTAAGAACGAAACAAACCATGAGTATAGTGGGTTGCTTATTCCGAAGGACTTTAGTTTGACGAGAAGCCTTTTATGTGGGACCTTATCAAAGGCTTTCTTAAAGTCTAGGAATAGGGCTGATACAAGGAGTCCGCTGTCTCGTTTCAGAGTTATATCATTCATATAATCTACTAGGCATGTATCGCATGATCTGGACCTAAGAAATCCATGCTGGGAGGTCGAGATGAGATTATTAGTAAGTAGATGTTGAACCAACGCCGCCTTAATCACTTTTTCCATCACTCTAGAAAGCACTGAAGTTATGTTTATGAGCCGGTAATTGCCAACATTTGCTTCAGGTCCTGTTTTAATTTTGGGGATGATATGTGTAGTTTTCCAGGCATTAGGGTAACACACTGTAGAGAGTGATATCGCGAATGGTTTGAGAAGCAAAACATAAATATCATCACCTCCACGTTTTCACATGCTAGCTGCAATATCATCTGGTCCATCAGGGTAGGAGTGTTTTAATGTACTAGTTGCCGTGGAGATATTTTGTACATTGAAGTCTGCACTAGTAATTTCACAGGGAGGTACTGGGATTGGTTCTGAATCACTCAGTGGTTTTTCGTTAGTTAGGGAGAGTTAGTGGTAGAAGTATCAAATGAGCTAGTGAAATTGATTGGGGAGTTTATCCAGGGGAAAGGGTGGGAGTACTTTCTGATGGAAACTTTACGGGGGAAGCAAGTTTATGTTCTCTATGTAGTTCGAAATGATTTAAACACGAGGGGGGCATGTTGATCTGCCTGACTTTTTTCTAAAGCGGATGACTTTGCTGTTAATGTTCAGCATACTGCATGCTTTAATTCAGGCATCCCTGAACGTAGATGGGTGTGTGCGATCGGGGAGGTTATACGCAACTGCATTGAAGGAGGACATCACTCTTTTCGTCACTTTTTCAGCCATAAACTCTAAAATACACTCAGCTTTGGTGAGTTGCTCAAGATTTCTATCAGTGTCAAGGCTCCATATATTTGGGAGGGTTGCTACATAGTGAAGTCTGCCGTCAATCTGAGTCAGAGAGTTTTGTAGCTGACGGATGTCCGTACTATATCCATCTGTATTTTAGTGTGTATGAGATGAACTATTAAACTCTTTAGTTTTTGAAATTTTTGACTTAGGCCTTGGTAGAACATACTGTCTGGTAGACTGCGCTGACTTTTCGATGCATGTCGGTATAGTGTCTTGTGTGTCAACCAGTCTTACCGTTGGCATACTGCACGTAGAGATAGAGGGGGTGTGACATGGAGCATCTGGTAATGATAGTTATACTTGTGGACAATACGCATATTGTTCAGTAGATGAAGGTTCGATATTGTCAGGTACTGAGTCTTCAGTCATAGGGGTTACAGGTTTGAACCTTTTTTTGGCGTAGAATTTGGTGAAATTTCTCTTTTACTGGAGTTATTGCTCATGATTTGAAACTGGGTGAGTAGAGAGCTCGTTTAACTCGATATAATATCTGAGTTACAGTTGTTATTAAGTGTTAACCTGGTTGATACGAAGATCAGAGACTATGAGTATATGATAAATTTCAGATCTATTTAAGACTTAAGTCCGCTATGGGAATAATATGAACTGGTAAGTGTCCGTCGAAAAATATTTTAGGGTAAAATGTACCATATATACAAAATAGGATGATAGTCTCCGCATAATATACCCTACAATTGAACAAGTCGAAGAATTCCCAAACCACGTGGAAAACAGTTATCCCTTTCGAATTTCAGTCTTCAGTAATAAAGATAGGAGTCCTATCGATCTATATTGACCCTTGCAGTTTGTAACACTGTGGAGGTCCAATCTCGTTTTGAATATATCGACAGAAAATGCTGATATTACGTGTTCCGGTAGATAATTCCAGTAATTCACTACTCGATGCGAGAAACCAAACTCCAGACGTAAATGACTTGATCTCGGTTTTTTGAACTTTCTTCGTATATCCTCTCAAATGATCAGTCCTAGACGGAAATAAAAGATAGGGCATGTTAATACCAAGGTCATCGTTCAGTATACGATAAGCCAATATTAGATCACCTCGCATTCTACGGTAAGATAACGAAATAAATTAAGGTGTCTCAATTGGTCTTCATGAGATAGACGAGCTAGACCTTTTGCCATCTTAGTCCCTTGTCGTTGGACTCCTTCCAGCATATCTGCGTCATACTTGAAACAAGGACCCACTGCTTGAATCCCATATCCCAAATGTAGTGGCACGAAAATCGGGTATAATAATCTAAACAATTCGTCATCTACATACTGGAAAGACCTGCAGTGGCATTGGACGCCAGCCACGCAGTCCTTAGAGCTGCAACTGGGAAAATGGATGGTCAATATTTAACGCGGAGAAAAACTCAACGGTGGAGAAGGAGGGAAGAATGAATGGGGTTAATTCAAACTGATCGGATGGCATGGCTCGGCGTGGGCACCCTTAAGTGTTGTAACATAATCTTTTAGTCACATTAAATATATTGTTTATCTCCAGTCTTAATGTGTTCCTCATCACGTATTGATGATAGTTACGATGTGGTGACTTGGTGTTGACGATGATGTGACTTCCACGCAAGATCTTATGGATTAGGTAGTTATATCGTGACAAATCTACGATATTAGGATTAGGTCAATTATTAGAGCAGTGCTAATATCATAATAAACCATGATTCTACCGACCTACGAATAGACCATAACACCCTATAGTCTTTCGCAGCAGCAGCCTTACAGTGACTGGTTGTTTTGTGATCACTGCTTAATATGACTCCTAAATCTTTATAGTTTCTTACCTTGGGTAGCGCGAATCCACATATTATGTAGTGGTACGAATCATCAGTTATTTAGTCGCCTCTCCACCTTCTTGTTAGGATTTACTTCTAGTGACCACCTGTCCATCCATGCCACCAATGAGCTGAGATCATTCTGTAATACTATCTACCCCACATACTGTGTATGAATCTCCAAATTTTTATGTCATCAGAAAAGCATTCGCTTCCAAGACCTGGCTGCTCGAAAACCCACTAACCGGAGATTTTCCTCGCCGTTTTGTCCACGGGTTTCTAGTTCAGTTAGTGTCTTCTTCTTTTTTATATTGCATAATATATATTTATATTATATGATATTATGGTGAACCCAAATAAGTGTTCATTTTGTGAATATGGTTTTGAATGTCTTGCATACCTAGTTGATAGTAACGGTTTTAGACCAGATATCAAGCGACCAGTTCCATTGACAAATGCACCATCTCTGAAAAATCTTGCAGAACTATGTTCACTAGTGGGCGCTCTTCATTACTATTCCCGTTTCATTCCTAATTTTTCTTGTCATGCCGACTGTTTATTTAGTATTTTGGCATCCAACTCACTTAAATAAGGTGAGAAACAAGAGACATGCCTACGAAGTTTACCAGAGTTTCTTCAAAGTGATGGCGTCCAATATTCCTGATGATATTTTGTGTTTAAATGACTGTGTTGTTATTCCTCCTTCTTTGCGTAGATCTGTCCTTGAATGTGTTCATAGTGGACATTTAGGTGTTCAAAAATTGAAGTCATTGGCAAGGCTAACATGTTGATGACCTGAGATGATTACATGTATCTGTCTAGCAACAAACAAATGTGGAAGATTTCCTAACTCTAGAAATCATACTTCGAAATGGACTCCATGGCAGAGAATTCACAGAGACTATTTTAGTCCGTTTTGTGACAAATACTATGCACTTGCTGTCGTTGTTTGTTTCTCAATCGACTTACAATTTTTTCCAACTTCAATGAATTATGACTTTACCTTCCCAGTATTAAGGGAAGTTTTTAGTCGGGAGGAGTCCCTATGGTGTTAGTTACTAATGGCTACAGATACAGTCACTACCTGGTTGAATGGTATAAGATGTAGACATCTGTTCACAAGTTCTTGACAGTCTCCTACTAGTGGTGAGGCAGAGAATTTCATTTGAACGTTGGAAACTTTTACTGATTCCACTGCTGCTTCAACATTGGATGAGCTGGAGATGGGAGTAGGCTTATGTCTACTGCAATATAGAAGCGCTAAACATTCTATAACGAAAGAGACCTCATCAAAGTTATTAAAAGGAAGGATTATTCGTACGAATATGAGGAGTTTGGAATCTGTAGATGTTACATACAACCACGGGGATTGTTTTGAAGAATGTCAGGAAATCTATGGTGGAAATTCTGGATATTGGTGATTTAAACACACACAACTGATGTACTGATCATATGCAATTCCATGGACCGGGTGAGTCTCTTTTTCAACCGTCAACGAGGCATATAGCAAGGGATCAGACCATCTCGTACGTGTTACCGAATTACCTCATTCCCAATAAAATGAAAAGATTAGATAAAATGATGTACTGGGATCGGGAAAACAATCCGTTCAATCATATGCAGGAGCAGTTAAATGCTGAACTATTTGGTATGTCATTAAATGGATATCATATGAAGTGTACTGTGATATGATCGCGATGCTTGACATTATTTCCTTAATTATTAGTGCTCAATAAGTTTGACATGGTCATTATCAGTTACAAATCCCTATAAAACCACCTGCTTTTCTGAGATGTTGACCGTTATAGATAGGGACTACAATAATCTAAGCGCTCTCCATTCCATCATGATTGGATTTAACGATCTTACTAAAGGTGTGTTGGATTTATATACTTGGCTATACTTGATGGCTATATATAACCAAGTATATTCAAAGGTAAAGGGAACTTTTGATGCGCACCGCTGGGAAGTCCCATGCTAAAACGAAACGGCCATCCATTGCTTCCAGGTTTTCAATGGTAGTCTAGCTTGGATCGAATCGTGAGTTCAACTGCTGAAATATTACGACCTCCACAAATTCCCATCCAAAAACCACTACATGTGATGTGTAAATATCAATAAACAGGACACTGACGAATGGCCTTATGGTTACTGATAACATCATCTGAAACGAAGTTTTTGATGCTGTAAGTTACGCCCTTCTTTCTATTTGGAAGGAGCCAAAGTAGTGGTTGTAGTGGGTTTTTATTCATATCGAGGGACAGAACAGTTGGTGAGCTTCCACCGTTCAGTGTGGGATTCTAAGAAATATAATGCCCGATAAAAATAGGGGAGTAAATAATCACTTGAGCTGTATTGTTTTGATGTTACCAGGATGCCTTGGATCAACTATTACCCATCCAACTTAAGTTGTTACTTGAACTTCCTCCAATAACCGACTTCCATAGGAATGTTAGTTCGACTGATTTGTTAAACTGACATATCAACTTGGATTCCTCGCCATACTGGCGCATTACTAACCCTCTCAGCGTTTGACTTCCATTATTTTACAACCAATGACGTCCACTGCTTAATCAGTCGTCACAGATAGTTTATAGATTTCACATACGTCTTTTACTAGCTCGTTATTTTATGTCAAAATTACCTACATTCTTTCTACGGATTATCGCACATAACCTGTACGTGCCCTCTACATGAAAATCAGAGAGATTAAGGGAATGTAAGGTGAGAATATGAAACATGAATGTCCTAGGAAGTGCAGCGAGCAGGCTGTCTAACACCATATTGATGAAATATGATTCTCCCATGATTTGTCCGTCTATCAAGTGCTTAATTACCTGAGCTGAATACTGATCCACTCGTGATAACTAGAGTACGAAGTGGATAGCCCTGTGAACTACGAATTAGCATATTAATTCTACCGCTTTTACCTATCGTTCACACTAGAAACATTTGATGCCAACGCCGTTTGATTATATTGTAATTAGAAGGACTTTAATATTACGAACAAGGCGTAATAGATTGTGCTAGTTTACCCGGATGTTTTGATCGCCTGTTTTTACTTAAATTTAATATATCTACGTTTGCTAATTGAAGAAACATCAGTGCTACACAGAGCGGATGCATACAGACCACTTGGTTGACAGATGGGTTTATACGAGCTGAATGAGAACAGTGTAACCTGGCCTCATCTCATAGTAAATATCAATTATGGGTCACCCTAAACTGGTATTAAGGTAATGGAACTGTATTGTTGACTTTACGGAAGAAATTCATAGGAAATTTAATAATGACAGTACTCAGGTGAACATAATTTAAAATTTAAGATTAGCTCTTGAAGTTAAGATAACAATTTTGAAAACTTTAACTGGAATTGTGTAAACTTTGAATAATATGACCAAATAGTACTAATGTTGGTAAGTTTAGAACCTTGACAAGACACTAACAAAAACTCGCATTCACAGTAAGTATTGTGAAGTTGCATTACATTATTATGATAGATTTAAAAGGAACATAAAATATTTATATGTACAGTGAATACATTGGTCAGCAATCACAATCTGAAACCCCAGTTCTATTTATTGGACACTGAATATACACTTTGCCTTGGTAGCGCTCTCTGGAGTAATTTATTTACAATGTCAGATTCGTCCGATGTGACCGAAGTGGATGAATCATGGAAGGTTAACCTTGAGATCGCACTGTTAGGTAATCCGAAATGTTTGTTTGTCAATGCTTTTTCGACAATTTTGAGACTGGTAGTTAAAGAGAGATATCTTGGTAATAAAATACGTCAGCTTTGTATGATAATCATATGTATAATTGTTTTATTTTAGGCTAGTCTAGTAACTATGAATCCATTGTGGGCTCCAGTTATTTCACAAAGAATATGACGTCTTAGATTCTCGCATCAGTAAGCTCTCTGGGCTCAGCGCTAGCGCATCCTAGAGGATTATTTCGTTCCACCAGTTTTTTAAAAACGTAAATAACAGGAAGGAATTGTTCACCAAGGATAAAACTGTATGAGAAATATAGGGCTTGTGTCGTTAAAAACGTAGGCCTGATCCCAAACTAATGGTGCACCTGGGCTCCAGGATCCTGAGGGAACAAATGAACCAATTTTTGATCACTGGCTACCATATGACTGCATTTCCTGACGTTGCTCCACTGCATCGTGGACCAGACCTTTAGGTCAAAGGATCCAGATGTGGCCTCCTAAGAAAATCACCTGTTTCGGTTTTGACACTCGAGCTGTATCATAGCCCACACACAAATCAAGTGAATTGTGATGCATATGTATTTGGTGCTCCTTTATACCGATATTTATGTTTTCAAATAAATAATAATAAATAATCATCAATTTCATCATAGAGCTACTGCTGGAAATAAAGTTCTCGTCGTCTAGATTTTCGGGAATCGACCTACTTCCAGGAGGTTCGCTTATTGACTTAGAATACGCAGATGACATAGTCCTGTTTGGTGAAAACTTAAAATGCAGTCTTTCAGTAGCACTGAGCAACAATGCCAGGATGTTTGGGATGTTTCTCCCCCTTTAAATGCAAATTTTTGCTTCAGGACTGGCCTGCGCCAACACCTGAACTAAGGATAGGGAGTGAAGTAGTCGAACGCGTCAACAACTTCACTTGTGTTGGTAGTGTGATCAGCCCTAATGGGTTCAAAAAGCTCGTTTGTCTTTTGTCAACTTACGTTACTTATGACGAAGACTAGATATTCGTCTATCAACCAAGGGATGAGTATACTGCTCAGCAGTTCGTTCTGTTTTCCTTCGTGGCTGCAAAACGTGGTCTTTAAGAGTAGAGGATACTCGTAATTCACTAGTATTTGGTTACCTATGTCTTAAAATTATTGCTCGCATCTTCTGGGATCACCGGGTAAGTAATGGCGAGGTTAGACTCAGGGTATTAGGTAATGGTGGTAAATCAGTTGATGAGGTTGTGAATCTACATCGATTGAGATGGTTGGGTCACGTATTGCGCATGTCCAACCACCGACTACCACGGTGCGTAATGCTGACTACTGTTGGAGATGGTTGCCAAACGAAAACGTGGCATTAGTCTTTGAAGTCACTAACTTCTCGTCTTAGCCATGTTGGTAGATGCAGACTACTTTGTCGGGGACCGTGCGACTATCCTAAGCAATACTTGGAGACTCTGGGTGACATGGTTCAGAGTCGATCACAATGGCGTAGGTGTATACATTCTTTGTCTTCCGTTAAACTGTGAGATTAAAATTAATTTACACTTTTTTTCCTCATAAACCACTTCTCTCTCATTGTATCATATCCTTATATTATTACCATTTAAGGTAACTACTATGATTTTGGTGTTGTGCTAATGAGGTATAGGAACTTGGACCAATGCGTGTATGTGCCTGATCCTACGTTGTAGCTGACTGATTCTATTTTAAAACATTTGGATTGAATGTTTTTGAAGGTACGGATCACATACTCAGCTGGTCATTTTAAATACATCTTAGCTACTGTAGTGCTAAAATTACATAGGACGTCGAGTGGCTTTCGTCACAGGCCAAACTTACTATTCAACTATTGCTAATGCCGTAAGTAAAAGAAGTCTAAATTAAAGTGCTATCATATATCTGTGTATTTATGATCAGTACATCTGTATTCATTCCTCATCGTTTCGACAAATTCTGGGGACCTAGTTAAGAGTAGGATTGGTAAATCACTTTGTTAGATGCTAGATTTTCCGTGAGTGAAAGTAATTAATTCAGAGGTGGTAATATATAGAAGAAAGATTGCAATAAGGATATAGTACAAGAAGAAAGAATTAGTTCGTAGAAATAAAGATATGGAGCAATTTTAATCTCTTGGTTTAAGGGAAGATAGAGAGTGTATACACCGACGCCATTGTGATCGATTCTGAGCCATGTTACCAAGAGTCTCCAACCATTGGTTACGACAGTCACGCAGACCCCAACCAAGTAGTCTGCATCTACCAACATGGCTCAGACTAGAAGTTAGTGTCTTCAAGCACTGATGCCACGTTTTGGTTTGGCCGCCCCTAACTTTCTTCCAACCATCTCCAATACCGGATAGCATTGCACGTCGTGGTAATCGGTGTTCGGGCATACGTAACATGTGGCCCAACCATCTCAGTCGATGAAGATTCATAACCTCATCAACTGATTTACCATCCTTCCCTAATACCCTGCGTCTAACCTCACTATTACTTACCCGGTGATCCCAGCAGACGCCAGCAATATTTCCGAGGCATCTGTGGTCAAATACTAGTAGCTTACGAGTGTCTTCTAATCTTAATGGCCATGTTTCGCTGCCGTAAATTAAAACAGAACGGACTGCCGCGCAGTATACTCGTCCTTTTATTGATAGATGGATATCTCGCCTTCGCCATAGGTGACGTAAGTTGGTAAAAGCCAAGCGAGCTTTTCGAATCCGTGCTGAGATTTCGTCAGACACCAACCCATTAGGGTTGATCAGACTTCCAAGACAAGTGTTGTCAACGCGTTCGACTACTTCACTCCCTATCCTTAGTTCAGGTGTTGGCGCAGGCCAGTCCTGAAGCAAAAATTTGCATTTAAAGGGGGAGAAGCGCATTCCAAACATTCTGGGATTGTTGCTCAGTGCTACCAAAAGACTGCATTTTAGAGTCTTCACCAAACAGGACTATGTCATCTGTGTATTCTAAGTCGATAAGTGGACCTCCTGGATGGAGATCAATACCCGAGAATTCAGTCGACGAGAAAGTTATTTCCATCAGTAGATCTATGATGAAGTTAAACAGAAATGGAGAAAGTGGACAGCCTTAACGGACACCACTTGAGGTTGCAAAATCAGATGACAGTTCGCCATAAGCTCTGACTCGACTAGTAGTGTTCGAGTAAAGAGCCTTCACAAGGTTTATGTACTTCTGAGGTACGCCTTTCGATGACAGACACTGCCACAGAATCTCGCGGTCTACCGAATCAAATGCTGCTTTTAGGCCAAGAAAGACCACCATTGTCGGACGCCGATAAGCATGCCTGTGTTCTAGAACCTGATGAATGGTGAATATGTGGTCGATGCAGCCACGACCAGGTCTGAAGTTAGCCTGATTCCCTCGTGTTTGCAGTTCACGATTCCTAGTTAAGTGTCCGATAATTATCGAGGCTAGTATTTTAGATACTATATTAGTTAAACTAATCCCTCTATGGTTGTCACAGGATGATTTTAACCCTCTCTTATATATTGGGACGATAAGTGATTGTGACCAGTCATTTATTTATTTATTTGGACACATGAATATTGGTACAAAAGAGCGCCAATATATATGCGCCACACAAAACAATGAAAATTCGAGAGGAATACAAAGAAAGAAAAAAAAAGCTAAGGAGCGCAACAAAAAAAGAGAAAACAATAACGAAGAGATTGGTGTAAGGTAATGTGCTAGTAATCAGGGAACGCAAAGGTACAATCAGAAGAAATCTTTCAGGTAAGGGAGACACAACCACTTTTTATGAAGAAAGTAAAAGAAGGTTACAGCAGGATCGCCACTGGCTTCTATTCTGAGCCATATCTGATAACGTCTCTAGCCACTGTGTAGCACCATCTCTCAGACCCCAACCAGGGAGTCGTGAAGGACCAACACAAGCCAGTCCTTTGCAGCTTTCTTTCATGCCACGACACCATGTCATGCACTGACCACCTCTCCGCTTCTTCCAACCAGTCCCAGAGTCGGCAAATAATGCACGACGTGGAATTCTCTGGGACGACATTCGGAGAACATGTCCAAGCCACCGAAGTCGGTGTTTCAAGATGGTGACACCAATTGAATTATCATCTCTGTGCCCGAACACACGATGCCGAACCTCTGCATTACTGACATGGTGTTGCCACTGAATGTCAGCAATCCTTCGGAGACAGCGATGATCGAACACAGAGAGTCGTCTAACGTCCTCAACTCGGAGAGGCCAGGTTTCACAAGCATAGAGCAAAACTGCTCTCACCGACGCGTTGTAGATCCGACCTTTTACAGCCAGACTAACATCACGAAGGCGCCAAAGGTGGCCCAGATTGGCATAAGCCGCTCTGGCTTTCACTATACGTGCATTGATCTCATCACTCACACCCCCACCAGCACTTATGCAGCTACCCAGATACACGAACTTCTCGACTACGTCTATCTGCTCACCATCCAGGGTGAGTACAGGATTGGAATCCTGCCAGTCTTGTAGAAGTACTTTGCACTTCGAAGGTGCAAAGCACATACCATACCTACGGACACTGATTGCCAACTGATTAAGTGCGGATTGCATGCCTTGGGCATTATCGCACAGTAAGACAATATCGTCCGCATACTCAAGGTCGAGAAGTCTTTCTCCAGGCAACAGATCCACACCACCATTACTTACATTCATCAGAGCTGTTTCCAGAATGTCATCGATGGCAAAGTTGAAGAGGAATGGTGAGATTGGGCAACCCTGCCTAACCCCACTGCTCGAATGGAACAATGGAGAGAGGTGGTTGTATGCCCTCACTCTGCCTGAGGTGTTTTTATATAGGGCTTTTAGGATGTTAATAAACTTCTCAGGCACACCCTTCTTCAATAGACAATCCCAGAGAACAGTCCTGTCCAACGAATCGAAGGCAGCCCTGATGTCAAGAAACACTACGATTGTTGGCCTTTGATAAGTATGGCGGTGTTCTAACATTTGGCGGAGGGTGAAGATATGATCAATACATCCTCGACCAGAACGAAACCCAGCCTGCTCCTCGCGAGTCAATCTTTCTCGGGTTTTGAACAACCTACGAAGTATGACGGAAGCCAATAGCTTGGACGCAATCGGAAGTAGACTTATCCCCCGATAGTTGTTACAGGAACGACGTGAACCCTTTTTAAAGATAGGGACAACTATCGACTCATTCCATGACGTTGGTACACTCTCTAGTTCCCAAACCTTTGTAAACAACGTCGTCAATTCCTTAGTCAAAAAGTCACCACCATCTTTAAAAAGAGCCGGAGGTAAGTCATCTGGGCCAGGTGATTTGTAACGCTTCAAGAGTTGGAGTTCCTTGCGGACTTCCTCCTCGTTTGGTGGATCAGTCGTCACCGGCCATGGAGGGCAGGACAGTCTGACCGATGTTGCCGGAGCAGCAGGCCAGTTGAACTGCCCTTCGAAAAATTCTGCCCATCGTCCAAGACGTCGATGGATGTTAGTGATTGGCATCCCATCATCCTCGCAGATTGTTTCACTCACACCAGACTTCTTGCTGCCAGTGGCTCGGATGAGCTGGAAGAGCTTCCGGTAGTTACCAGATGCAGCTGCTGCTTCCAGCTCATTAGCACGCTTCGACCACCAGGCTTCTCGGTCCTTACGCAAGCTTTGCCCAATTTCCTTACGTAACATCCTTCGTTTATGGTCAAACTCACGGTCACCCGGAGTAGACCGACGGGCTTCAATGAGTTGTAAGGAACCAGAAGAAACCCAGTGCTTAAAAGCGGGACGTTTCGCAAACCCACAACTGACTGTTCCCGCCATTTTCATGGCGTCATGCAATTGCAACCAATGCTCATCTATACTTTTCGGTGGAGTGGTAGCTAGCCTAGAGGCTAGCTTTTTTTTGTTCTTTCTAGCAACAGAAGTTGCAACCAGCTTGCTAACATCAATCCGTTGATGGTGGTCACTTCGTTGTCCACTGAAAAGTAAGGCAAGATTGGCGCAGACCAAGGCATGGTCAGAGTCCAGATAGGTACTCCAAAAGGAGCGGCAGTCTTGTACACAACCACGCCAGCGGTAGCTGATCGCGATGTGATCAATCTGAGTCCAGGCTTGAGATGCAGAGGGAGGACGCCAGGTGGCACATCGGCGATGACTGTGCCGAAAGTTAGTGCTAGCCAGAAACAGGTTGTGGTCTGTGCAAAGTTGCAGTAGACGGTCCCCGTTATCTGACCTGCGACCAACAAGTCCCCATCGGCCACCTAAACGACTCTCTTCTGTGCCTAGACGCCCGACCTGAGCATTCAAGTCTCCGGCTAGTACTACAATATCTGTCGAACGCACTTTCTGGAGAAGAACTGATAACTGGTGGTAAAACTCATCCTTGATTGCATCCGGGCTGCAATCTGTCGGGGCATAGGCGGAGATGACGAAAAGACATCGTTTCTCACGCCGATTTCTTCTCACTTTGATGGAACTTTCTAATCTAACAGCACATAACCGACTGTTAATGGGGATCCAATCGACTAGTGCTGCCTCAGCTCTAGCGCTTAGTGCGACACCAACGCCAGCAAGACCAGACGAAGATGCCACAGGGTCCCCGGATAAGCGCACGTAAAACAAGCTTTTCGAAGCGACAGATGGAGATCGAATTTGTAGTACTTCGCCAGAGTCTTGAATACGGGTCTCGGATAGACAACAAACATCAATATTAAGACTTTCCAAAGACATAGCCAGCCCTATCTGTTGTCCGACCTGCATAAATGTGCGAACGTTGAAGGCAGCCAGTTTGAATGGTGCACGTGGTTTCAGAAAAACTGCTTCAGTACTCGTATTCGGTGGTAACATACAATTTTCAACCGGACAGTGACTCGAGAACGTTTAGATACAGTCGGATTTCCACCAAAGACGAGCCGCTGTATAAGTATAAAAGAGGGTGAATAATGTGGAAAATAATAATAATAATAATAATAATAACGACAATAATAGTATTAATAATGACAATAATAGTAATGATAATTATTTGAATCGACTGATTGTTTTTCGGAGCGATAAAAGTAGTTGCCAAAGACATAGAGTTCATCGTTTGTGTGTGGGCTGTGATACTGCCCGGGTGCCCAAACCGAAGCAGGTGGTTTTCTTAGGGGGCCACTCCCGAGCCTTTGACCTAAAGGTCTAACCCACAAGGCAGTGGAGCATCGTAAGGAGATGCAATCCCATGGTAGCCGGTGACCAAAGATTGGTTCATACGCCATTTGTTCCCGCAGGATACTGGAGCCCATGTGCACCATTGGTTTGGAATCCGGTTAAAGCGCCGGACATTCGCTTTTCGTCCTCTCATTTTCGTAAACAACACCCCCGCCACGAGAAGGCAATGAGTAGGACTTCCCTGGCAGAGGCTGTATACGCGCGGCCGTGTGAGAGTAATTTGAGAGGGAGATCGGACTCACCCCGCTCTCGGCCGTACCAGGGCATTCGGGGGCAAAACCTGGAAGCACCGGACGACCGTTTCGTCCTGGCATGGGACTCCTCAGCAGTGCGCACCGCGCGGGGCTCGAACCCAGGACCTACTGGCTTCGCGCGCGAGCACTTAACCACTAGACCACTGAGCCTGTGACCAGTCAGATGGGATTACGTCCAACTCCCAGATTTTAGCTAAAATATTAGTCAACCTAATCGCTAAAATTGAACCACCATCCTTAAAGACCTCTGGAGTCAATCCGTCTGGACCAGCTGCCCTTCCTTGTTTCAGATTAACTATAGCCTTTTGAACTTCTGCTAGAGTTGGGGGACCTACTTCAATGTTCCATTTACACTGTCTGGGAATGGAGGGTAGTTGTAGAGTAGCTGGAGGCCAGCTGAACTGTTCTCTGAAATGTTCCGCCCATCGTTATAAACGTCTGGACTGAGAGCAGATGAGGGTGTCGTCTTTTTCCGAAATAGTCTGACTTACACTTGACTTATTTATTCCAGTTTCTTTTATTAGTCTGTAGAGCTGTCTTGTGTTCCCTATAGCCGCCGCCTTTTCCATCTCTTTTGCTTTCGTTGTCCACCACTGCTCACGGTCGTTCCTTAGACTTTTGCTTAACCTAGATCTGATTTGTTTACGCTCTTCATCGTGTTCAGAGCCTGATGGAATGAGTTTGTGAGAATCCATCAGTGCAATAGACCTTGAGGAAATCCATTGGTTCTTTGTACCTTTGTGGTTTAAATTAATAAATGTCATTGCTGTTTCCACAACTGTTTGTATAGCTCTCCAAGCAACATCTTGGTCAGCCTCATTTTCAGAACTACATAATTGTGACCTCAGTTGTTCCTGGAACCTACTCTTGGTTTTCTCGTTACTCAACTCAGTTCTAATGGGTCTTTTTAATGTGGCTTTTTTTCGTCCAGTGAGGCGCAAGCAGATGCGTGCCCGTATTAGGGCGTGGTCGGAGTCCAAGCAGGTACTCCAGAACGAACGACAATCTTCTACCGACCCTCTCCAACGATGACTGATGGCAATGTGGTCTATTTGAGTCCATCTGGGCATTAAAGTCACCTGCTACGAGTACTATGTCTGAACGTTTAGCTTTCTGAAGAAGTTCAGATAGGTTTCTGTAAAATTCATCTTTCACTTCATCTGAGCTGCAGTCGGTGGGAGCGTAGGTAGAAACGACAAAAAGGCAACGACGTGTGTCCCTATCCTTCCGAGTTCTTACGGAGCCGTTTAGCCTAACAGCACATAAACGACTGTTAACGGGGATCCACTCTAACAGTGCTTGTTCCGCCCTCATGCTTAGTGCTATCCCTACTCCTGTCAGTCCACGAGAGCTGGCCATCGCGTCACCAGATACACGGAGGGTGTATCTCGTTAGCTTTCCGTGTTGCCGAGGTGAGGTCAAGTGAATGACCACACTGGGATCCTGTATGCGTGTTTCAGAGACACAGCATGCATCAATGTTAAGAGATTCTAGGGTTCTAGCCAAGGAAGCCTGTTGGCCGATTTGACATAAGGTCCATACATTGAAGGCTCCAATGTGTAGTTTGGAGCGAGGTTTCAGTAGACCTGGAACAGTTTTGAGCACTAGAATCGTTGGCTATGGTGACATTTGAGTAGGAAGCCGAAAAAGGAAGTTTAGAGGTGAAAGTCGATGTAGGAGGAGTAATAGGAAGTGAAGACGGAGGTTGATTATGAATACAGTGGTCTTGAGTGCTGTTAGAGGTATGAGTTTGGTTATCACTTCCCGGTTTCCCACACCGTGAAGGGGTTCTTCTGGAGGTACGTGGAAAGGAAATTGGATTAGAGGTGGTCTTAGTGACCTGGGAGCGTGACCGCAGTGCCCAAGGGACAACTGCTTGAGGTCGGCCACACACGACCTTTTTATGGGTGATTTTTGTGTTAGCTCCGTACTTGTTGAGACCTTACCCCCGGAGATGGATATTCGTGGGATAAGGCGAGGTGTGACATTTCTAGGGTCGACCTTTTATAATCACACCCCTCCTTGTGGGAAGGCAGCATCGCTGTCATGCTGGTTGTCTGAAGAAAACACCTTACTGCTGTCATACCTCTGTACAGTCAGCATTACGACTTCGCCTTCGGATCTTGGGTTTGTTGCTTTTAGTCTTACCGCTCTTCAACCGACCTGTCTGACATGGTAGGACCTTGAGGAACAGTTGTTCCAGCCAGTATAGCTCGGTTGCTTCATCACGATAGGCAAGCCCGACCACCACGTCATGGTAGCAACAACAGTCGAGAAATAGGAACAATAACGGGGCGGATTTGCATGCATATAGCATACAATTCTCTTTGAACCTAGCACAAAACAATAGCATCATGCACTGTCCCATCGCCCTTGGCCGATCAGGCAACCCGAAAGTTACGAGAACACCATCAGGGCATACGACAGGCTAGGTACCCCGGTCAAGAAAATAAAAATCACTAGAGCCTAGGGTAATAACCACCAGACCAGGGTACATACAGTCCAGCACGAAGCCAGGTGCATGCATCGTTAAAGAGGTTACAGCAGGATCGCCACTGGCTTCTATTCTGAGCCATATCTGATAACGTCTCTAGCCACTGTGTAGCACCATCTCTCGGACCGCAGCCAGGGAGTCGTGAAGGACCAACACAAGCCAGTCCTTTGCAGCTTTCATCCCACGACACCGTGTCATATACTGACCACCTCCGCTTTTTCGAACCAGTCCCAGAGTCGGCAAATAATGCACGACGTGGAATTCTCTGGGACGACATTCGTAGAACATGTTCAAGCCACCGAAGTCGGTGTTTCAAGATGGTGACATCGATTGCATTATCGTCTCTGTGCCCGAACACACGATGCCGAACCTCTGCATTACTAACATGGTGTCGCCACTGGATGTCAGCAATCCTTCGGAGACAACGATGACCGAACACAGAGAGTCGTCTAACGTCCTCAACTCGGAGAGGCCAGGTTTCACAAGCATAGAGCAAAACTGCTCTCACCGACGCATTGTAGATCCGACCTTTTACAGCCAGATTAACATCACGAAGGCGCCAAAGGTGGCCCAGATTGGCATAAGCCGCTCTGTCTTTCACTATACGTGCATTGATCTCATCACTCACACCCCCACCAGCACTTATGCAGCTACCTGGATACACGAACTTCTCCGTCAGTTGAACTGCCCTTCGGAAAATTCTGCCCATCGTCCAAGACGTCGATGAATGTTGGTGATTGGCATCCCGTCATCCTCACAGATTGTTTCGCTCACATCAGACTTTTTGCTGCCAGTAGCTCGGATGAGTTGGAAGGGCTTCCGGTAGTTACCAGATGCAGCTGCTGCTTCCAGCTCATTAGCACGCTCCGACCACCAGGCTTCTCGGTCCTTGCGCAAGCTTTTCCCAATCTCACTACGTAACAGCCTTCGTTTGTGGTCAAACTCACGGTCATCCGAAGTAGGCCGACAGGCTTCGATGAGTTGTAAGGAACCAGAAGAAACCCAGTGCTTAAAAGCGGGACGTTTCGCAAACCCACAACTGACTGTTCCCGCCATTTTCATGGCGTCATGCAATTGCAACCAATGCTCATCTATACTTTTCGGTGGAGTGGTAGCTAGCCTAGAGGCTAGCAACAGAAGTTGCAACCAGCTTGCTAATATCAATCCGTTGATGGTGGGTCACTTCGTTGTCCACTGAAAAGTAAGGTGAGATTGGCGCAGACCAAGGCATGGTCAGAGTCCAGATAGGTACTCCGAAAGGAGCGGCAGTCTTGTACACAACCACGCCAGCGGTAGCTGATCGCGATGTGATCAATCTGAGTCCAGGCTTGGGATGCAGAGGGAGGACGCCAGGTGGCACATCGGCGATGACTGTGCCGAAAGTTAGTGCTAGCCAGAAACAGGTTGTGGTCTGTGCACAGTTGCAGTAGACGGTCCCCGTTATCTGACCTGCGACCAACAAGTCCCCATCGGCCACCTAAACGACTCTCTGTTGTGCCTAGACGTCCGACCTGAGCATTCAAGTCTCCGGCTAATACTGCAATATCTGTCGAACGCACTTTCTGTAGATGAACTGTTAGCTGGTGGTAAAACTCATACTTGATCGCATAGTGGTTGCAATCTGTCGGAGCATAGGTAGAGATGACGAAAAGACATCGTTTCTCACGCCGATTTCTTCTCACTTTGATGGCCGTGTAAGAGTATTTGGAGAGGGAGGGCGGGCCCACCTTACTCTCGGTCATACCAGGGCATTTGGGGGCTACTACTTTTGTTGATCCAGAAGTAGAAGTTCTGTTAGGGGTTCAAAATAATGTTTTTGTTCGGTAAGTAAGGGTACAGATGTAGTAAATTGGAAAAGCTTGACATCCTTAAGAATATATTACCATAGCAAGAACAAATATTCTTTTTCATGACTTCTGTTTTGTTTATTTTGGTCTTATCACTGCCTTTTTTTCTCTTTAGAGGATGCTGACATTTTTCGAATTCGGGATATTTGTGCCATGCGTCCTGTCCCTGAAAATCTACGCCCTGACGTTTGGCGCATATGTCTGCGGTTGGACACTCAGTCGCAAGCAATGGCTACATTTAACGATGTTTTCGAATTAGAAAATCAGTCACAACTTCATGAAGATTGTGAGTTGGCTTCTAAGGAGTTATTTAATCGTCTGACCAAACAGCATAGTCTTCAACAGTCGAAAAATATCTCTAATCTGTCAGTGAACAGTGATAATGATGATTCAGATTTAGAAGCGTCATCCCTCAGTATGTTCCTCCCACCAGCTGCAAAGATATCTAGTGATTTGGAATCTGTTTTAACACATTTCGCTCAGACTTATCGTTTGAAATATAGTTCAATCAACGGTTGGGTATCAATACTTAAAGTACTTTTCATTGTCCTGAAACCGACCAATCGGTCGGAACTGTATGCGAGTTTTGTTTCATTCTACCATCGTTTCGTTGCTACGGGAGTAAATATTGATCAATGTGTAAGCATAGTTTTCCGTTTGTTGTTGCAATATCACGAACCAAAGTTGTGCAGCTTTTTGGATTCATTAAAAGTTAGTCCTGAAAGTTACTTCATACCTTGGATGTCAAGTCTTTACGCTGATTTTATATCAGAAGATGTTATACCATCCCTATGGGATTTATATTTCTTGAAGTCGGATCCTTTGCTTGGCTTCTATATTGGATTACTACTTATTGTTAATACCAAGTCCGTTCTTCTTAACCAACAGTTCGATAAAACTGAGGATAATGAAAATGATTCAAATACAAATAATTTACTTTCGTATACTAATGATCAGACTTCTTTTGGTAAGTATGAATTTTGAATATTATCTATTTTTCCTTCAAATATAAATGAATTGTTTATTTATAATTAGCATAAGATCGTCCAACCTCATGTCAAATTAAAGTTTGGCTTAATTTTCCAGGCTCCGGACTTTCTCTTAGTGAGTTGTCAATTTAAAGATCACGTATCTATTGCGGTTTTTCTATTTGATTCATTTCTCAAATAACAAATAAAACTCAGTCTCTTAGATCTGTTTTAAGTATGGATGCTAAGTTGGATTTATTATCTACAAATTAGCTGTTATTGTGACTTTTTCGATCGTAATATAACCAAATAAAGTTAACGAGAATAGTTTATTTCTAATATACACCAGACTTCATTTGAAAGTTTATCCGGAGAAGTGATTTTGTGGGACTTTGATTATTTTAGTAGCTCACTCTTTTGACTGTTTGATCGAACTAGATACATTCTTGTCTGCTGGGAAACACTTTATAATCCAACTCCTGCTTCGGTTTGGGTACTCGGGCAGTATCACAGCCCTCACACATATCAAATGAGATTTGTGTGGCGCATATGTATTTGGTGCCTCCTTACACCAATATCTATGTGTTAAAATAAATAAATTATAATCCAATTGTTGATTCAGTATTTAATCATCCAACTTGAATTAGTTTTCGGTGTACAGTAGTCATCATTAAATATCATCTATAAGCACCCTCTTCACTTTCAATTTAGTCAAGTTCACAGGTTCCTGTTGTCTAGCAGAAGTTATAGGAAATCCATCTGTGAGTAGAAACTATTTTCCCTCGTACTTAATAGTTCCACACCATTTAAATCATGATAGCTCATCTATGGACTAGTGTACAAATTTGTATATATATATATATATATATATATATATATATATATATATATATATATATATATTTATAGTGTTAACTATTAGAAAATCATACAGGGTTATCTAAAACAACCTTTTTCAGTTGTGTTATCAGTATAGTCTTGTGAAGTGCAGTGAAGATCTCATCTGTTATTTTACCATAACTAACCATTTCTGTGTTTCCCAAGTCATTATATTTACTTCTGGAATAGTATGGTGTTTAATACAAGTCGGTTTAAACTTGGACTTTGTGTCATTTATAGAATTTTAGATATGTTTTCCACTACTACATGCTGATGTTAAGTGATATCATCAGTATAGAATTTATATATATACTTTATATATATACTTTATACTATTGGCTAATTTCCTTTCCTTTCTTGCTTTTAGAAAAGGTTAGGAATTTAATAATTAATCTTCCTAAACCGATGTGTGTTGGTGATTTGACAAGTTTAGTTGATATTATCGAAGTGTTCATCAACAACACGCCGATTTCTTTCCGGTCTCGATACCTTCCTATACTTTTTGGTAACGCTCAAATTGAGTCGGAACGTTCAGTTTTATTCGATGCCTTATGCATGCCAATTACTATCCAAGAAGTCCTCGATGCCCAATCAATGTGCCTACAAGATTATGGTCTTAATAATTCGTCTATTACACTACCAGATAACCCATCTGACTCGACAACTGATCTTCGCTATCTTCTTGTTGATTGTCGTCCTGCAGAGCAATATAATGCTGGTCACTTACCAACTGCTTTTTTCCTGGACTCATCTTTGATTATGTCTGAACCCCTAAAATTTCAAAATGCCGTTAAGGTTAGTTTTACTAAGTGTGATTACTGTTGAATTAAAAAAGTGAGTATTTAACTACATTTAACAATCGCAGTGTAATTATCGTTATATCCTATTTTCACCTCTTATTCTTAGTACTAAGGTTAATTTTGAATGGTTTGTTATTTGGGCTGTTAGTCTATTAGGAATAAGTATTTAAAAAAGTTAAGCGTTAACTGAAAATAGATCATAGTGACTAACTGGCATCTAGCTTTTATCTTAAATCTTGAAAATCTTGTTCTGGCTTTATTCATTCTTCCTATTTATATACTTCTTTTCGACATTTGTTTCTTTTTCATTGTGATAGTAAGAATTACAACAGCTCAGGTTTTTTTGTTCATTATTTTTAGTACCTCAAACTTCCAGTTAGTCGCATTAAATGATTTAATTATCATGATAATTTTAGAAAGTAATTTCTAATTCTCCATTAAATCTAATTCGAATAGAATAAAACAAATAACTGAGCCAGAATGCCTTTTTATTTCTATGAGTTCTTCTTAGATGCTTATAATTTTAATCCTCCTATCCAGAAGGGAGGATAATAAGACATTACCTAAACACGTTTACTCAAGTTTTAAATCTTCAATTTTATTTGCTCTTAAATTTATCGTTCGAGCACAGATCAGACGTTGGGTGCTGGTATTTTTGCAATGTATTTGGCATAAAATTTTTCGTTTAACGACGGAGGGAAATGATTTCCTTGGAAATATTCCAAATTATACGGCTGTAGGTCCTATGAGATTGTGTTGCTGCAGTTCTATAAGGCGAAAATATTTAGAACTTTCAAGATATGGCCAAAACACTGTTATGGAGCAGAGTTCTATGTCATTTAATTCAGTCATGTAATTTTGTCCTTGTATGTAACTTAAGCTAGGTCTTTTATTATGTTTAGAATTAGTTTTATAATTCCGTTTCTTCAGTACCATGAAAATGAAGTCGATATTAACTTTTTGTGTGTTAGGAGAGAAAAACTACCAAATGTTTGATGGCCATATCCATTTAAATATGGAACTTTCCGGAGTGTCATGACATTTTGTCCAATAAACGTATTTTATTGTTACAACTAACCGTATAGTCTTCAGTATTCACTTGTCTTTTGACCACTGTACCAGTTATAACAGTTAATGTTAATCTTTAATCTGTGGGTGGAATTTATGGTATTTCAACCAAGCGTTGCTGTAAAAATGCAAATAAATTATGTTACCTCAATCGTCACTCAATTTTCCCTAGTTGTGCATCTACTAAATGTAGTGGTATGTTCTTCCACAGTTTCGAGATGGTCATTCAAAGCTAATGACAGGATGAGTATAACTAGCTGGGTCTACATAAGCTTTGGCTGGAGCGAATGTAATATATTGCTCATTTCGACCCGTCCCACACTTTAACCTATAATTTTAACTTTGAAGTTAAAGTTAGCCTAAACCTTGATAATTAAACGAAAATATGATGTTTATGTGCGAGATCAGTGCCTGTTCATGTGTGCTATCTAGGTTATTGTATGCTATCAGAGTGAAGTATACAGTGATAAGAACCTAGTGTCCAAAAATCTTTAATGATATGGTTCAAAGAAGATCACCATGTTAATACATGTACGATTTATTTTTATTCTTGGATATTTTACTATTTTGTACTTATTATTCCCCATTAAGTTGCAATAATTTGCTAGTTAATTGCTTTCTTTTAAAATTACTCTTAATGATCTTTTTATATCGGTAAGAAATGTGACAATTTGAATTAACAAATTATTTCGTGAAGTTCTTCGTTAATTGTGTTTTGTTGTCGAATTTTAAAGCACATGTAAGATACAGAGAACGTTCGAATTTTAGCTGTATTGAATCCATTACTGAAATGTCGGTTTACACTACGTTATTATGGAAATATTGAGATTAGGGTAAATTCGATTGGACTTCTTCAAACTATCAAAACATTTTCAATAGTTACAGAAACACTGTACAAAGCTAAAGGGAATTTTACCACAAACAATCTTTCTTATTTTCATAAAACATTTAAATCAAGTCATGTTGACTAGCTCCAATTGTTTTTAAAGTAAACCGTGAAAATTCTGTAATTCTACTTCTTGAAAAAAAGAACATATTAAATCGCAAACAACATTCCCCGGAATTAACATGAATTTTTATTTTTGTTTGTAATAAATGGTAATGCTGATTACCCCAAGTGTTAAATAAATCAAAAATAAGTTTATATTCTTTCTTCATAAATTGATTATACTGATAGAACCCTAGCATTGACTGTTATCACACTGCATATTTTTACATTTTCTAAACAGTTTTTATTATCAACTCAAGAACGGTCACTTGCTGCTGGTTCATATGCTGTTGGAAAGCATATCACATTTTTAAGTACTGGGAGAAAAGACGAAGATCAACTAGCTAATATGGTTGTAGCTGAGTTTCTCCGGCAAAACACACCATATGTCAGTTTGATTGAAGGTGGTTATACAACTTTACATGAAGTCTTAGGTACTTATGAAGTTGGTAGGAGTTTAATTGGTCATGAACCTACAATATGTTTAGGATGTATTGGAGGAAAAAACTTTGTACCTTTATCAACTTCTGATAGTAAAATGGAGTCATCATGTTTAATAAATGAAAAAGCAAAAGTACAACCAGTTAACTCTTCGAGTGTTGGTTTATTCTCTAAATTCTCAAATGCAATATTTAATACTGGCCGTAGTTTGGATCAAGTACCAAAACTTTTGAAACTTTCAAGTGTAAGTTCAGTGCCAACAACAACAATCAAAACTGATACAACCCCTACATACCAACCTGTTCAGAATAAAGAAACAAAAAAACCCGTTGCTTACAGAAATACATCATCTGTATTCAGTATTGATGATGACTATGACGAAGATGATCTATGTGATGATGAAGCTGAGACTATTACAAACAGTCCCAATCATACAGAGAAAGAAGCAAGAAATGCGACGTTATCTGAACAGTCAACTTGGTTAAAACGTTTTGTTAAAGCATCAACACATGTTGCACCTGACATGGATGGGGATTTCCCCCTCGAATTGATGGTATGGACAGCTGTGAAGTTGGCGATTTAATTGATACTACCCGGTGGTCTAGACGGCCAGAAGTAAGAGGTGTATTTAGTACCCGATTTCTAAGGCCTAATGGACAATTAGGCGATAGTGGTTTACTTGTTTTAGCAGAACGTCATTTAATTTTGTTGCGTCATCCAACTCCTCGACTTCCTAACCAACTCATTAACTCTCTTAGTTCTACTTTACAGTCTGTTTTTAACAAAAAGAATCCAAAATCATCTGAATATTCGGCTATTCAAAAACCAACTACAGATCTCCCGAAATATGCTGTTGTTTATCGATCAATTCCCTTATCTATGGTAGTGAAAATCACGTCAAATCGTCGTTTCCCGGAATGCATTACATTTCACTATTGTCCACATGACGAAGGCGATATGCTAAAACTAAACGATCAGTCATTATTTAGTATGAAAGATCGATTATATATCAATAAAGCAGGCGAAGCAGTGAAAATGGTAAAAACTGCCATCTTTACTACTGTTGCATCATTGGAAACGTAGTATTACTCATATTGCGGTCTTGTTTTATTATTTTCTTTGTACACTATGTGTTTTGCACTGATGATTTTATTTATATTTATTTTTTCTTATGTCATCTGTCAATCAGGAAAGTTGGATTTTGAAAGTAAATTAAAGTTTTTGTTTTTCGTTCATTTCTTCTAATTTGAACAATAACTTTTTGTTTTGATTATATAAAACTGTGATGTTTAGGTGAAAAATAGTATCTAGATAAAATTTTTAGCACTATTCTTTCAATCACCAATGCGCTTTCTCGTCATATCACTGTAATTATAGTTAACCTTATTCACTCTCTTACCTTCAAGGTTAAAGTCTCATTTTGTTCGTATTGAAGTGTTTTTCTTATTTGGGATTATCAAAGGAGCTGTGCATTAATTTTTTTCGTTTAATTTAACTAATTTTTACAAAACAGATTGTCAACCAGATGAATCTCTCTCTCTCCATATATCATGTTCTGAATTCCTGAACATATGTGGTGAGCCTGTCAGTGCCGCAAAAGTCACACCATAGAGATAAACTGGGGGAGTTTCAATGCAATCATCCGTCTAAATCAAAAAAGGAAGGAAAAATTGAAGCGAGTATATATGGGTGATGGTGCCTGTTCTAGGGGAAGTTTCGATAGTTTGCCAGTCCACCAAATATTTTCATCGACATGTTCACTTAATATCAGTCAAAAGTGCGCCAGAGATCTCAGGCACTCAACTGTTAGCAAACTCTTCTGCGGTTTTAAAGATACTAAAAATGCACTCATCAGAAAAACTTGTATTGGATCAATCGTTCTCACTTTGGGATTCTCAATAGCTTCCGTAGCATCAACAAGCTGATTCGCCAGTGTACACACTCTTTAGAAACACTAAATCAGTTAAAAGTGGCGAGAGTGAATATTGGAGATGATGACGAACAATGTTTAATAAAAATGATGTCATTTGCAATGCAACTTCACGGTTTCCTATCTAACTTCTAATGAAGGGCGCTCATTTCGCACTAAAGAAACTTATTTTTATGTCTTAGTTGTGTTATGTTCAAGTTGAGTAATCCTCATTACTATACGAATTTAAGTTGTTTGCAAGATGCGTTAGACTTCATCTGACGAAAGGTAGTGTGAAATCGAATACTAGACAACTGTCTTCATGTTCGCCTAGTTCAAATATGTCACATTTGTGCGAGCATATCAAATTTCGTCGGCTAACTCGTTATATCGTATGCACTACGCTTCAAATCTGCTTAATATGTATGAAGTGTTGCTAGAAATAATGTTACAGTCGTATATGAAGTATTGTATATTACATTTATATCTTAGGTAAGGGAAAGAGACAAAAAAGGCAAAGTTGTTCAACAAATTTCAGAAATATATAAAAACGAATAATTCCACAGATAAGATTTAATCAAAAGACAAATGCCCCATTTCCATTTGACGGTTCCATCATCTTAGTAAATGGTTTCTGACTATCTTCACGAACTCGTAAATGTGTTCTAAGTAGGATGTGCTCCAAAACACCAGTTCTGATGTCCATCGTAGTAATCTCTGACTTAAGACGCTGAATAGCTTGTTTAATACGCACTACAGACGAACTGTCTGTCATACTCAAGCCTTTTTCGTCCATCTCTGTTTTGACACGTTCCAGTTCTTCACTGATTTCAGATAAAGTACGACTTCGAGTAGTGATCCCGCCACTTGCTTCTCTATACTTGGCATTTATATCATTTAATTTATCCTATAATAAAAATACAAGTATAAAAAGATCATACATGTAGCAGTATTAATAATTTGTGAAATACTGTCTTTGAGTATACACATAAAACACTTGTTTGTAGTACTCACGAAATAAGTTATCTTTAGAATAGTACTTTTCACAATATTAATTGTATGCATATTCCAAGTATTCATTATTAGCCAACAGTATTTACATCTCTCTTTTTAGAACATTCAGTAATTTTTGTCATGATTTTCATGAGCTTCTAATGATATCACTATTTTAACGTTTCTAATTGGTATCGTATTGTAGTAAACTCATTACGTTTTTTAATTCCTATATGCTGTAATCTAGACAATTAGTTCACTGTAAAATTATGTTTGGATCTGATTGAAAGCATGTCTACACCTCAATCTTTGTCTATCCTCGTTGGTTGTAATCACAGATAACCGATAACTTTACCTACATATTGATTAGCACAAAATACATAGACATGCTCCGACTTTTCACTTACTTCCCAGTGTGCTTGCCGCTTTCGTGTTTGTAGATTTTACTAATTAATAACAATACACTCACAACAACTGGTGTTTTGGCTGTTGAATATTCTCGAGTAAATTAATAGTGCTGTCAGGATAACTGGTCTGCTAAAATACACAGTTAACAGGATGTATTTCGAAGTCAAATTGGGAGGAATCGACCTCTACAGCATACTATACATTTGAGTTAAAAGTTTACTTACAGGAAATTTCGATTAGCGTACATCTCATACTCACATTCTTCGAAATAATTTATAACACTGAAGTTCCGTTAGCTATAATACAGTTATTGGAATCGTATGCACTAAACTCCAGCATATATACGTCGAAGTTTGCATTGGTTTACTATTAGTTTGTGACCAGTTAGCGGAAAAATATCTTTCCGAAATGTAAATTACAGGGTTCAGTACGTATTTTCATAGTCAGCCGTTTTAGGTGACAAGGTTCCAGGACTGATTAAAAAAATCAACTGGTTGTTTGACTAGGAGCTCTGTTCCGGTTGAACAACTCAAGGCAATATGAAAAGATCTTAGGAGCCTACCTGTACAGTTCTATATTGCGCCAACAGAGGCTCCACTTGATTATTCATATACTTCTCTCGGTTATTTATTTTATCGACATCTGAATTCAGGTCATCGTGTAATCTGATTAATTGGGATTTAGCATCCTGAAAGGTAGTTTCGATTTCCATTATCAGCTGCTTCATTTGATCCAGATGAGTTCTCCAGTCTTTGACATCACTGCGAATATTGACACGTAGTTGTGGTAATATTCGTTCAACTTCAAGTTTCCAATCTGCTGGGTCTGTAGAGCATTCTAAGATTGCACGATTATTCGGTCTTTTCTCATCTATTTTGCCTGCAGGTTTAAGTTCTGTCTGTTTTTCAGTCAAATCTGTTTTATGACTTTGGTTAGGTTTTAGATTAATTCCTATAATTAATAATGAATAGTCTTTTAAAGATAACAGATACAATCAACTGATGAGTTGTTACATAACGGAATCTGATTTACCCAGTCTTTATTGTGATCTCAGTACGTGAACTTTATTTGGAGTCCAGTGATGTATCTGTCAGGAGATGCTTTACTCCATAGTTCACAGGTTTTAAAAAATATGATTCCATATGAGTACAGTTACATTTTCACTGACAAATTAACTTGTACATAACTATACCCCATCACGATTATAATTTCGGTCACAAGTCGATTGATTTTATCCTGAGATCGTCAAGATAAATCTTTGAGAAACGTCTACATAGAAATGTTTATAAATCAAAAATCATGTGGCCTGAATAGTTTATTTCTTATTTTATTGATTTGGATTTCGTATATTATCACTGAAATGTTAATTCATGTTAATGAAGAAAAGTATGGATATACGATTTGTAAAAAAATGTGGTGTAGTCAATGCATACTTTTGTTTAAGAAAAATGGAAGTTAGGAAAGTTCTCAACATTATGAAACCCAGATTACGTGAAATGCGGTAATAGTTCCTACAATATTGTTTTGCTAAATTTCCGACTACACAGTCTTAGTTTGGCCATTACTAAATAAAAACTCTTAATTTTAAAATGAAGAAACAGTAATTTACCTTTTAACTCTATCACCTCTTCATCATCGTCATCATCACTTTGTTCTTCACAATTCCCTAGCCTGTCGCAGTCTGACAGACTATATTTGAATCGACTACCGATTGAAGATCCGACCCACTCTTCTGTTTCTTCGTCAGTTTGCGATGATTCACCGTCTTGAACACCAGACTCTTCTACTTCATCTGGATATTCAGGTGGTAGGAGTATAATGTTTTGAACCTGCAGGCTTGCGTCAGCCAACATGTTAAGAACATTAATGCAATATTCACCACATCCACTTTTCAGTTTTAAAGGTGGGAACTCAACAACATATCCTAGAGTTCTGACAGCATCTAAAATAGTTGATATTGTTGCATTCGGATCGTCGTATTCTTGCGGTTGGTCAATTTTACAGTTTGCCTGTGAAATCAGCCACGCAGCTAGGGTAGTGAAACAATGAAATTGTTCACCAGGATTAGTAGGAATTGCAAAATAATGTCTTGTGATAGGTTTTTGATGTCGTCGCCTACCAATGACTTATTATTCTTAGATGTGATTACTTGCAAAATTTTTTCTCATAATTCAGTAGTTTGAGTTTTTCACTCAGACTTTCCATTTGTGCAAAAACTGCATATTGATACTTTTGTTCTTCACTATGTTCATTGCTTTTAGCTTTTTCTCGTGACATCTATGGTGGAAAAAAACAACTAGTTTATTCAATTATTGAGTTTGATATATCAAATTAAGTATAAAAATTACGTTAGTTAGATAATTACAGAACCTTATTATCCCCGTAAAACTAGGATAATTTACTAAAATTGTGACTAACAGCTAACTTGGAATCAAGTAAATAAGATCTTACTAGGGACACTATACTCACGATAATGGTTGTAGGTAAAAGCACATTAACTCATTGTTGAAAAGTTGAAAATTAGATAGTTACATAAATGTCAATAGTGATAATCATGTGCATAATTAAATAAATTAGGGATTGAGAAATGTATGACGATTTATTTTCTAATATTTGATAACTAAGGGTTTATCTGATGCCGAATAAGGTTTGTACTTATCAAAAATAGTCTAAAACAAGTAAATTCTACAGATTTGTAGTTTTCACCGTGTGAAAGGTACTCATTTTTAAACCAGGAATAGTAAGCTAAAACATTTTTGGAAAACTCAGGTGACTAGCATATTTTGAAAACCATCTAGTAGAGACCAATACATTCACCGTTATATTTTGGTTCCAATCTGACAGAAACAGTTTTCGGTTAGGTATCTAATAAAAGAAGGGTCCATGAATGCAAATGACTTTATCAACGAGAAGTATTGAGTTTATATTATTGTGAAACAATGTGGTCAAATCTGAGAAAAATATGCATTGGCTGTGATTAAATTAGGTATTTTATGTATCCATATTAAGATTATTTATTCATAGTTAAATATGGCTCAAAAAATGGGAGTAAAAGAATTCCACAAGCTTAATTAATTATCGAGCATGAATTAAATGATATGATTATTTTCTAAACCTTATTTTAAATGTCATATTTTGCATAATTGTTATTTCATTCCATCAATATCTACTGATTTTAATAATACGTTTTAATTCCACAACACTCATTCCATGTTTTAATACCAATCAGCAATTTATAAATTCCAAAGTAAATCAATTTCTAATTTTCTGTGTCCGATTCATTTAACTAGACACATATTCATTGAGCTTTACGTCTTTGTGAGCATAAGTATCATCTTCAATAATTTGTTACTACCCTGAACGGCTCATTCTTATGCTTGGTTGTACGTGGTCCCATCTACCAGCGTAATTTGTAATTATGACCAACACTTTACATGGCATAAATGGTTATAAAGCAAATATATCCGTACCATGGCTTATAAAGTTTCAAGTACTATATATCAGGTATTTATCAAGTAATCCGAAAGTCAATGTCTGACATAAAATTACTTATACTCATCAACAAGCGCTAAGGCTATTCATGTCTTTGTAATATAGTAAAATGTTTATCAGTAGGTTGCTAGAGACAAGCATGGTTATATAATCTAAACTTTAATGTTGACTATGTTTGATCGGTTTAGTTCGTGATCTTAAAGTTATATCAGATAGCGTAGTCGATGAATCTAGGTATCTTACATCTTTTACACCAGACGTCAATGTAGAGCAGTTTTAAGATGCACTCTTACATTTGTTATGTGAAATATTTATGTTCAACACTTAAATATTTGTGAAATGTGCTCAGTGAACTGTGTCCCGGAAATGATGAATGTTTTTTAGATATCCTAAATTGAACGACAAATCTTCGGACAAGATGTGAATTCATAAGAGGCGTTTGAATAATTTGAGTGAACTCGAACAAAGAAACGTCATAGGTAAAAGTTTTCCATACCTAACATAGTATTTAGGAAACAAGTTCTTAGGCTGCCAAAATGGTATAAACTATAGATGTTTGATATTTTGTTCGGTTATCAGTCATAACTCACATATATTACAAGAGTCTAAGTACCTGATGGAATAGTACTTGTGTTTTGAGGCTGGTATACTTATATACAGTATAATCTAAATGTTACTCAATGGCAACAACTATAAATCTTTATACTGGTGTCCTAATAAGATACATATGTAATAAACGCTACGTAATTAAGAAGATCTAACTGAGACGATGCATGGCTTACTTCTATCGGGCTCACGATTTTCATGTGCTGTGTAATAACGCTAAGACATTTCGGTCGTATCTTTAGTACATTTTATGGGATTATGATCTTTACCTTTTGTTTATTTACCGGTGGCATCAAAGAATTGTGCCTAAAAACGATAATATAGAAGGATTGTTCTATTTACGAAAATTGACGAATGCTAATTACCCCCAATATTAATAGGAAAGTCTGGGATGATGTTTCGGTAATATAAAGCATAAACTCAGTGACCGGTCAAACTACTAGATCACTTCAATTGGTAACAAAATAGTTGAGTTAGTCTCTTCAAAAAGCTATCGGGAAAGTAATTTTACTTAAAGCAGAATGAAATTCAAATAATCATAGTGTAAAATGGTTACCGATAATACTTGTTGAAACGTGTATTTTCTCCAGATTCATGATTAATTTTAGTGTGGGATCACAGGCGCACTAATACAAGTTTTTAAAAATGTAAGATGGGATCAAGGTATACACTAGGCCATGACGATATATTTAATTAGGACAGAGGTACAGGCTATAAATACAGGGTTTTTGGAACGACGAATATAAACTAAAAGTGATAGAAATCGCTGGGTTTATGATTCTAGAATCGCAACGAGCCTTCCCGTATAATTCCATTTTCCAACCACTAATGTATACACAGGAAAAAACAGACCAACAATTGTGTCATTAGTAACCGTATTAATCGTACTGTACGTATTTTGTGGCCAGCTATTCACTTTCGTATATCATACACTTCAGTGTTTATGTCAGTATTTTTGTGTCCATATTTTTTAGTCATTGTATACTAACTATATAAGCTGAGTCACTTTCAATTCACTGATCTTAACCAAAAAGGCCAATTTACGACTACTTGTACTCTGCGTAATGTTCTTTTATTCGTTTTCATCGTTTATTTGTAAAATAATGTGCATGGAATATGTAAACCTTTAGTACTACTCATATTTGAACTGTTTGTTCTTGTCGTTATTAAAAATATCAGCTTACGAAACGTATGCATGGAGCTGGTAAGAATCTTTGTTTCATCATTGTCGTCGTTACCAGTCGGAGTCAAAATTGGCTATAAAAACTTGGCAGCATAATCATAACCATGGCGGTGGTAAATACCACTATAACTACGAGTTTCCCGATATATTTGTTTGCAGTAAGTTGTTATAACAACTGATTTCGGTAGCTTGAACTTACGTAATAATGTAGATGGGCCGTCTATTTCAAGGAGCTCTAGTCAATAGTTATGGCCTACATTAAGACGCATCGCTACCCCTAGTTTTAGAGGTATATTCATCATAGGTGTCTATGGAGAGAATACTAAGCCGACTGACTTTGATGAAATATCTGAAGACATCATTTCTGAATTAAAAGAAATGAGCGATCTAGGACTGAATATTGTTAGGTACAATAAATACGTAGCTATTAAACTAGTCGCTGTAGTCTATGACGCACCTGCTCATTAAGATGTTAGATACACAGTTAATCACAATATAAAATTAGGCTGCGATAGGTGTATTGCAGTAAGCCATCGCCTTGACGGGAGAATGAGGTTTCCAAGTGATGAATATGCATTGCGAGCTGATGACAGTTTTCGCCAGCAGAGCCAATCAATTCGCTATCAAGACCATTCTAATTTCGGGACACTTGCCATTAACATGATTTCTGCATTCCATTTAGATCCAATGAGCATTGTATACTTAGATGTGGCAAAGAAGCTAATCAGTCTATCGATAGATTTCTATCACAAAAGAATTATAAACACGAACAAATCTGTAGTTACTGATATAAATAAGTTAATCTCAAGTTGTGTTGAAAATCTTCTATCAGAATTTCAGCGTAAATGTCGGGCATCAGACTTCTTCCCAGTATGAAAAGCGACAAAATGTTCAGTTTTCCTTCTTTATTCAGCCTTCGTTACTCCTAAACATTATTTACCATTACCGTTATACCTGAATTTCAAGCGTTTGGCACTAGCTATGTATTTGTTAGCGCATCCCACATTACATAGCAGAGCAACGGATTCTGTTAGGAATGATTTATTAAATCTTCATAAAGAATATGAATGATGGAATGAAACTGAATATTTAGTTTATAACGTGCATATGTTGAAACACCTTTGTGATGACGTTCGTTCACATGGAGCTTCAGATTCTTTTCATTCTTCCCATTTGAGTCCTGTATTAGACAGATTGAAAGATTGGTGCATAGCAGTTATACTGTAGCAAAACGAGCAGTTCAGTGTTAGGGGGAAATATCTTTATGTGGTAGGCTGTAAGCCAGCATTTCTGCCCACATCCGTCAAGTCTGGTCACAAAAACCAAATAACGCTAAAGAACACTAGACTAAATCCGTTTGCTCCCGATAACGTTATTATATTACACGGTAAACATGAGCTAGTCATTGGTAAAGGGGAAAACGGAATAATTAAATTTAGACAATTTATTGTTACATGGGATTACTTCACTGAACATTTCCTTCTAGTGACATAGGTATATCTATGTGCTTGATATTTATTCATGAGTACATATGAATTTAAATTAACGGTGTAAACTGTAAATGTATTTCCGTTAACCGTCTTAATAATGTAAATTTGTTCATTGCTAGATACATTCACGTGAACCACATTTTTGTCTTGCTAATAATATTACTTCAAGTCCATTCCTAACCATTTTGTAGTTCGTACTTAACGATGTACCAAGCAAGAGGGAGGTCCTAGTTGCAGCTAGAAAGTGGAGTGTAGGTAAAGAACTTTGTTGGTATGCTACCGACTTGCAGAACAAAGCCCAGTCAGACAATAATTGGTTACCCACTATTGTGGTGACTTATAAATACAGTGTCATTCATTTGCTATAGATAGTTTACAGACTGAAAAAGAGTTGTTTATTAGTTCAATAATTTGGTTGGTTACCATGCTAGTAGTTTTATGGATGAAAATACCTAGCCACTAAACGCAGAGAAGCCGTAAACGTCAGTACAGTAATTTTATTAATATTTTGCAGAGGTGAATCGAAACGGAAAGAAGAGTTTCTGTATAATTTCGTTGACACGAGTGTGGCTGAAATGAGGGCTGGAAGCAACCGTGTTCAATATTCTAAATCCAGGATACTGGGCACTATCATATCACCGGCTGCGAAGTAGGCGGTTTTAATTGAAAATGTTAATAAACTAGTTCAACACAGTAAATGTATCACCCTCAATGTCTGAGTGAAAGCGTATGGGCAGTGCGTTAGGGGCCGAGTAAGTTACGTTTCCAATTTAAGTTAATGCTCAGGATTCAATGAACCACATGCTGTTCTGTAAAATATGCCATCAGCTTTATCAGACTTGAGTGCGAACATTAGGCAGTTGATATTTAAGTGTAATGGATGTGACCATTCACAAAAACATGATACTGAACGAGCAAGTTTGCAGTTCCCTTTTTCATCCGAAGAGGAACTGTGAAAATCGGATGCATGTCTTCAGAAAGAAGATACGAGGGGCAAATCTGCAAGTCCACTAAATTTATTTGGTTGTTACTTCAGTTAGTCGGTCGGCAACAACATAGAACTTCGTACGTACGTACATCAATTCAAGTTGCCATACCGCATTAGCACAGAGATAAAATTTTCAATTCAAATCCCGTAGTGGTAAATGTAGTATGAGTATAAGCAGTAATCTGGAACATTTTGCTAAAGTGCATGAAATCGCGACTCAAGGGTATTTTCACATGATACAAACTACAAAAGTGTCACAGAAGAAAACCAGAACATGAATGTATTAATCTAAAGTTATAAATTTTTACTGTTGTTCTGTAGGTGCAGTGGTCAATATTAACGAGCATAACTGTAAGTCATATTCCACGTCGACAGTCATCTAACAAACTAAGATAGTTGAAAATCGTTGCAAGTTTTTGTGTTTATTAAATTTCAGAATAAAATACTGCAGTTTAAGAAAGGCGTTCTCATTGAAATGCAATTTTATGTTTACATTGATTTTTATTAAAGCATTTTCTTGCCATGTATTGACTCACATGTGAAGCGCTTGAACTAATAAAGCCTGTGTTGTGGAAGGCAGTTCAATTAGATATGTGTTTATCAAGTGGGACATACTTTCAATTAATCCATTACCTGTAACTTCTTTTGTAGATATTCGCAAATGACATTGTAACTTTGCACTTACAACGTAAATATGTAAAGATCGTAGATCGAGCATCTGTCTGTTATTAATTTGCTCGTAAACTATGATGTTAGTTTTAGCTAATAAATGTATTTAGCCATGTATCATTTTTTAGTCTGGTCAATTATAGTCTTCGTGTGTTTTGTGATGAAAGTGAAGGCAATATCTGAGAGGTATTTGTGGTTAGGTGAATGACGGACAACCAAGAGTGTAATTCAACAAAAGGCAGACAATTCAGCATGAATTTAGGCTAAAAGTAGACAACTCAGCGACATTTCAAACGGAGAGACAAAAAGGAGGAAATTCTCATTATTTCTGTATGGCAGGCGAAAAAAGAGAGTTTTCAACACGTTCCTTATTTTGTGATGGAACGCCCCTTTAATTTGCCCTCTGTTTGCTTTTTATTGTTTTTATTGGTTGATTGAGAAAGATGCATCTTAATTCATTTCAACTAAACTTCCAATCCATTAGTAGCAATGTCTTCAACAATTCAGTGACGATTGATAAAATGTCAAGTGTGTAATTAAGCAATCACGAACTATAGTTCCTGAAATTATTATTTCAAAAAATTCTGTGTAACAATGTTACAATATATTGGGAGATTGTCACACCTCAAATATTTTGAGGTATTCTATAGAGTCCAATGACAATTGGCGGTTTTACCCTAACTTTTGAGGATGCTCCCAAGCATGTGGAAATTTCAGGGGGTTTTGTGCAATTTTGAAAAAAACTTTTCTTCAAAATTGCTCCAAAATGGACAAAATTTCCCCGAAATAGGGATCTGTTTTCAGTAAAAAAAACTCTTGCTTGTGTTTGTATGCACATAGACACCATGTAAAAACCATATAAATCTCACCTGATCGTGCTTACGACTTGAAATATTTGATATTACTTTATCTTTCAGACATTTGTATCACACGAAATTACATTCTGTTGTCATAGTTTATGCCATTTGGTTAGTTCAAACAAAGCATGGTACTCAGTCTTCTGTCTTCAGTAATAAGGATAGAAGGTCTATCGACCTATATTAATCTTTGCAGTTTGTAATACTGTGGAGGTCCAATCTCGTTTCGAATATATCGACAGAAAATGCTGATATTACGTGTTCCGGTAGAGAATTCCAGTAATTCACTACTCGATGCGAGAAACCACACTCCAGATTTGATCTCAGTCTTTGAACTTTCTTCGAATACCCTCTTAAATGATCAGTCCTGGACGGAAGTAAAAGATAAGACATGTTAATATCAAGGTCATCGTTCAGTATACGATACCGTATTCTACGGTATGATAACGGAAATAAGGTGTTTGAGTCTGTCTTCATAAGATAGGCCAGATAGACCTTGTACCATCTTGGTCCCTCGTCATTGGACTCCTTCCAGCATATCTGCTTCGTATTTGAAAGAAGGACTCGCTGCTTAAGTCCAATATTCTAAATGTGATGGCACGAAAATCGGGTATAATAATCTAAAAATTTCATCATCTAAATATTGAAAAGACCTACGCATAGACCATAATACCCTATAGCCTTTCACAGCAACAGCAGCCTTACATTGACTGGTGGTTTTGAGATCACTGCTTAATATGACTCTTAAATCTTTATAGTTTCTTACCTTGGGTAGCACGAATCCACATATTGTGTAGTGATGCGATTCATCATAATTATTTATTTGCATCACTGCACTCTTGTTAGGATTTATTTCTAGCAACCACCTGTCCATCCATGCCACCAATGAGCTGAGATCATTCTGTAATACTATCTATCCCACATACTGTGTTTGGGTCTGCATATTTTCATGTCATCAGAGAAGAGTAGAACGGATGATTTTGCTATAGTTGGTAATTCATTTACATAAAGTAAAAAGAGGAGTGGACCGAGGTTTGTACCTTGGGGAACCCCACTTTAACAGGTACTCACGAAGAAAGGGCCCCATTTACCCTTTCCGTTTGTCTCCTGTCATGGAGAAAGTTACTTATCCAATCTACGACTGTATAATGGATTCCAAAACGTTCCAGTTTGAATTTAAGACCAGAGTGGGAGACCTTATCGAAGGCCTTACCTAAATCTATGAAGATCAAATCCACAGGAGTATTCCGATTTTTTGCAGCAGCCCAATCTTCTCTTGCAATGAGATTTGTCAAGCATGATAGGCCTCTCCGAAAACAATGTTGTTCCCTGGAGAAAACATTATACCCTTCAACATAGTTTATAGCAGATATTCGAATTATTTTTTCAACAGTTTTACAACTGCACTAGTTAAGCTAACGGGACTATAGTTACTAACTAAATCCCTACTCCTAGCCTTATGCACAAGACTTATTATTCCGCTTTTCCAATCTCTGGGCAGTCTGGACTGTCTCAGAGACATGTCAAACAGTATCGCTAACGGTTCAGCAAGTACATCTGATATGGCTTTCATAATCCCAGAATAAATACCATCAGGACCACTGGACTTATCAGGTTTGAGATGCTTAAGTAGCCTCAAGACAGTACCTTTCTCATTGACTACAGAGTCCATCAATGAGACGCCACAATCACAATGAATCGTTGGTCATTCTTCATTGCTGATAGAGAACACTTTACTGAAATATTCCGATAAGGCTCCAGTGTTTTCGGTATCATTTCTTGACAAGATTAACGTATTTACAATATCAAAAGCGATGGAATTCCATCACCTCTCTGAGTTCGCCTTTTTACATATGAGAATAACTGTTTCGGACCATATCTACAATACCTAACCAAGTGTTTTTCATATGATCGTCTAGCCTTATTTATTAACGCTTTACAGGCATTCCTAATCTTACCATAACTTGGTCTGTATTGTTATAAGCCAGTAGAGATGAGCATATTCTAGCGCTTTTTCCTCCTTGTAGGAAGTTTCTTAACTCGTTTAGTTACCCATGGTGAACTGTTATTCGGTCTAAGCGGTACCAGGTATGGTATGTACGAGGACGTAACTAAACTAAACTTACCTTTAAATACATACCTGTAGTGGCAATGGGCCTTAATACGAGACATTATAGGAAATAGACATTCAACATTTAACACGGAGAAAAACCCAACGATGAAGAGGGCAGGAAGAATGAATCGAATTAATCGTAATTGGTCGTACGGCTTTGCTCGGCCTTGCAGGCGTGGTCCCTGCTGAATGTCACCTTATATCTTTTATTCACATTAAATATATTGTTCTGTCTCTAGCCTAAGTTTGCTCTCTATCATTTGTTGGTAATTGTTACGATTTGGTGAGTTGGTGTAGACGATGATGTGACTTCCACGTAAGATCTCATAGATTAGGCAGTTATATCATGACAAATCTACGATATTAGGATTAGGTATATTATTAGAGCAGTACTAATACCATAGTAAACCATAATTCTTCAGACCATGCTTCTTCAACTGATGAGCTAGTATTTGCAGACTAATCTATCTTAGCAGCTCACTCCTGAATGGCTGATATGTTACCTATCCATACATTTAGGCGGGGTGTAACCTAATCGTATAACATGTCCCTGGTTCTAACCGTGAATGACAAAACAGCGTGATCGCTGTTCACTAACGGTGGAAGTATATTCAGGTCGATAATATCCTCAGAATCCTAAGTGATTACCAAATCCAACAGAGAAGAGCCTTGGTTTGCACCAAAACGTGTGGGTTTGGATACATGCTGTATTAATGCATGCTCCATTATTGTTATCAGGAACATACTTTCAAACGAGTTTATAGATCCTTCTGTGGTAATCTAAGTCTAACTAATATCATGTGCATTAAAGTCTCCTATTACCAAGCATCCGTTATCTGCACTTCATAGCTGAATGTGCCCTAAATTAAACTCATCAGCTAGGAAAATTGAGCTACGATAGATGACACCGAGCATGAGTGTACCACATCCGATAGCCAATTCACAGCTAATGACTTCACAAGTGCCGCTATCATGGGATGCGCTGGCAGAGGAGCGGATATTTACATTAATGGCTATGTATTAAAGGACGTCACCTCCCTTTCTACATCTATGTCTATCACTCCTGAGGTAATGGTATCCGAATAATTCTGGAGTAATGTCCAAGTCACGGACCAACCAAGTTTCTGTCACTGCTACAATCAGTGGCTTTGATCTGTCCACTAATGCTTTTAGTTCATAGAACTTATCTCTTAGATCACGAGCATTGGAAGCATCCGCTTCCAAGACCTGACTATCCGAAAACCCACTAGTCGAAGATTTTCCTCACCGTTTTTATGACGGGTTTCTAGTTCAGCTAGTGCTCTCTTCCTCTTTATTCTATCTTCGAGAGACATATCGGGTCTAACTCGGATGTCGGAATTGTCGTGACAACGAGAGCTAGTTAACAGGAGATCCAGTTGCTTCTCCGATCCTCGTATTACATTGTGGAGTCTGCATGGTCGGACTTCAACATTGTCTTCAGTCCTCTTGCCTATCCTAACCAGTTTTTTGACCTGAACTCCTTTTTAGAGTTATCTGGTAGGATACTACGAATACATATTCTCCCAGCTTCTCTAAATCATGAGCGTGTCTAATTTTGGGTCGTTTGACTACAGCTATTTACTCACAATGATATTCGATTAAATTCTTCTATTCAGTCACGCCAGGGTGGGTTTCCCTCTTACTACCAGATTTTGGTAGTACATTTAGTGACTCACAATGGGAGTCCACCAGTGACTCGATAACCAACTGCGTACTGATTACAGCTTTTTTCTTTTCGTTTCGTTTTCTCCGTACTGCTGTCCATTTTTCATCCCTCAGGACACTGGGACTATTTGGAGCGGTGATGGTTTTATCCAGATCTTCAGTTTGCACTAGACGTGGATGGTTACCAATGTCAGTGTCAGGTGGCACTACCCCCCTCGTTAATGTTAACAGATATTTCATTTTTCCGTCAGTCAAAGTTGGTTGTTTAAGGCATCTCGTAACAACAGGCACTACACATCAACGCATGCGCCATCGTTCTTCTTACAGGCCAAAGCCAATAGGCTCATAGCCTCCTGTATTAGTAACGTCTTATTTGCACGGCAAAACATGCAAAGCGAATGTGAGTTAGGCTTAGAACATCTTTTGTATGCAGTGGAACTTAAACGGGTGCACATCTTATGGAACCACTTTTTGCATTCATCACACTTCATTCCTTCCTCCACGGGGAACAAACAGTTTGGTTGTCCATATCTGTGAGTACTACCAACTATTTTAGTCAGATTAAGGTGTAAAACACAATATGATCACAGTATGAACACAGTGTCAGTCAACGAGAATAAGGGTACCACAAGACAAACTTTACCAAGATTTCAAACCTTAACTAAAATACTTTGATTTAGACCAAGAATGCTTTTGATACAATAATTACACAAAAGCAAGGATAATCACAAAAAGTACAAGATCACTGCCATTTTTGAAACACCGACGACAAACTAATTTAGAAACGGAAACGATACTCTAATCGAATAGTTTAACTGTAATAAATTCAGTTAAAGTGAAAACAGTAGTCTTGCTACGTAATAAACGATCAAAACAATAGAATTTACTCAGAGAGTAAAAATACTACTGTCCTTTTAATTAGCGCGCGTGTAGCTGTTATAAACAGGCTGTAATTCTATCACAGCGGATTAACATCTAAAGTATCTGCAGAACATTAGGAAAAAGATTTTAATTGTGTGCGTTTAAAAATCTAATTACCATTTGAACGACCACTTTGCACATATTTGACTCACTGTGGAACTGTCGAAGATTTAAGAAGTAATTTTTATTAATTGAGTTATTTAAACTTCAAAACTTTGTAAACAGATCTCTGTTATCCCTATGATTTTACAACTTTGATGTCATTACTAATAAAAGACGTTGTAAACCTGGAGATAAACTTCTATGTTTCTTACCATATGATTGTTACGCTGCAAGTCGTGGAAGTCGAATTTATTTCATGATGGATATTTTACAAGTACCACACTATTTTGTGATTGACTGTAGGAGGTTCGGCATCTTCTATTTCCTAAGGAGTTACTCATAGGCTGGGACATGTCACATTTGAATTAGTTTCTATTGTCTGTTTTAATTGTAGTTTGACAATCAGTCTGTTATTCAGTGTAGTCAACATACCTGCAATACTGGACGATTTATGTCCTCGAAGTAGTCTTAAAGCATAATATGCCTGGCTATCTCATCTGAATTTTTACATTTGTTTAGAACAACTCTTTCTTAAGCTTGTTATTTTTCAAATTTTAGCCAGTTTAGCTGGCAAATTTTAGAAACAGCCCAAGGACCTTATTTGCGATAATGAATTTACGACTAAGTTTATTTTCATTAGAAGCAGCTCACACATTATAGGTAGATATAAATCTGACACATATAGCGACAAATAAATCCACAATGTTAGCATTTTTGTAAGTCGTCGAAACTGATGCTGACCTCATTAGTTTAACTGCACATACACTAGCTTAGGGCACTCGTTCAAGCATCCTTGCTAAATCATCGTCGAGTTTTATTTTCAAGCACTGATCCAGTCATTATACTGTATTCTATGCCGCGGTATCTAGATAATCTTCAGAATATTTTCCGCTATCACATAATATCCAGTTCTCAAACAATAATAGGTTAAGTACTTTAGGCCCAAATTAGTTGTTCAGGAAAGTTAGTAGGTTCTAATTTGTCATTTTTTTACTTACAGTAAAGACATTGTTAGACAAACTGATATGCAGTTTGCCCTACGGCGCAAAAATAACGATCAAACAAGGTGGGATCGTGGTCTTGCAACCAAAATAGGTGAGTGCGATGAAACACTCAATCCAGTAAGCAACATCAGAAGGAGGCAAACGTTGACAAACAGGGGTCTTTGAAACGCTGGACTTAGATACTGGAGATGTGTTTGTTTGATCAAAATTGCAAAACAATTGATTTCTCAAATTTTATGCATCTCAATTGTAAATAATAGTTATGGTTTGTTCCACCATGCCACAATATTTAAAAAAATGAAATAGGGTTGTTGTGACGAAATCCAGATATATTGATTGTCCATGGGAGTTTCATTAAGGACCTTTACTGGATCAGTTTTCGAACTAACGGTAATGATCTCCAATGCAGCGATCAGGATATTTATGAAATGTATGGGGTTATTGCACAAAGTGAGTTTCGCTCTGATTTTCCTACATTTCACGATAAAAGGTTAATCATAGTTTCTTCCTGGGATATAAACCGGTCTATGGTTAGCTTGAAAGTTATGGGAACGTTTTTATCCGTTATAGAGTCAAGAAAGTCCTCTTACAGACATGGGAATTTTTGCCTTAGGATATGAATTTTAGTGATCTAAATCAGGTGATTGATCAACCGAATTGGTACGAAATCCAAACTGGGTTACATTGTTGCATATAGTAATAGGGTCATTTTGTTTGCGTTTGGTGCAGATCAAAGTACTTGTCAAGTGTCTGCCGGTAAAATAGATAAATCGTGTGCCTTACTGTGACTGTGGAAAATCGATAACCTAAAAAAGAAGTCACATAGAGATAAATTAGTATTTCCGTTTAATAATATCTGTTCGCTTGTTGACAAGTAGATCATGGTGTTGTGGCAGGTTTACACCGATGATTAGCATTGAAACATCTACAACAATATAAATCTTGCAAATGGTTTTGCGTAAACCCACGTTAAGATACATACATGTTTTGCCATACATGGTAATCGGTTCCCCATCTGCTGTATGTAAGTCAAAAATGATTTCGTGCAGCGGCATTTAGGATTTGCCTGAAGAACGCTAACTTCTGCGCCAGTGTCCACGAGGTGGCGAAGTTTCATAATCGCTTCACTGATGTATGGTGGATGGCTGTGTTCATTCTAGACATTCCAGTCAGCTTCATAATAACAACTTGTGAAAATGATTTCTGATCTTTCATTTGTGCACGATAACATCCTGCTGAATATTTCTTGTAATTTTTATATTTGGAGTACTATGTCAATGATATTTTTCTCATATCGGCCAATACAACTTTGAGGCATAGAAATCTGTTTATTTTGGGGATTCATTCACGTATTAAACTCAACAGACCCTCTCATTGAGTTAACAATTAGAGAAAGAATGCAGGTCTTCTTCAAACAGCCTTTTAGATCTAGAGTTGGAGTGCTTCCGGTTTGTCTACACGGTTGATAGTTTCTCAGTTCAAATAAATCAAAGATGTTTATTCAAAGACATACACTATTGGTTTTGTTATCAAAAATGTATACGCAAGTAAAACTAGTACTTGGAGGATGCCCTATCAGCAGATACAAGACACTCAATGAAATCTAATAATTACAATAGAAAAAAATGCTCATCAGCAGAGGAACGAAATTCCACCCAGGGAAAGTAATAGATAATTCCAATTTAGTTTAATGATGAGCAACCAACTATAAAATAACTACTCAAGAAACATAATTATTAATCGATTTCTGTATTCGAATGTCCACGAGGGAAAGAGAGAACTTGTAGTGTCGGTTTATTATATTAAACCCATATATCTTGTTCTAGCTTTCGGACAAACCAGTCTATTCGTTCTATTTGAGTCACATTCTGACATTGATAATTATTCGCTTATCAACTTTGACTGTTTTTATATGAGCGCATATATGTGTGTACACTTCTTATCCCATTACTCATCACATGTCTGACCCATTTTTGTGTGACTATAAATATTTATTAATGCTTGACTAAATGGAGTTGGCTCACACGCTTTCTCCAACGCACGTCATTTCTGCTTCGCTCTCTTCTCTTCGCATAGTATATATATATTCAAAAGTCCATTCTCGTTATTTGACATGTTTAATTCCGTTATTGACTAACGCGATTCAAGTTGATGATTATATACGAGGATAGGCGACACATATATTTCGACAACGATCATTCATACGACAAAATTGGAGTCAGATCCCGGGCCACTAAAGTGGACAGCCCGCCAACAAACATTGTCCGATCTAAATGATGACAAAATAAAGGGCCCCACAAACTTGCCTACTTTTTAACAGGAGCGATCAGTTTTCAAGATAGCTACAGAAGTACTGCAATACGTTACGGCAACTGCCATAAATCGCTGTCCAAAAAAATAAGGATAGAGCAGTTATTAAAAGACCCAACATCAATAAGGAGTGAGTTACGATTCAGATGTTGTAAACAATATAATTATAGTAATCGCAAACAGACCAAAAAATATAAGCAAGTATGGAAACGATGCATATAAAGAAACAACTAGCAAATAGTTGAATGTAAAGGACACACGGGAGGATTCTCTCATATATTCTTACCGGCACATACAAATGAATTTTGCACAATCCTGTTGCGAGAAAAACCGAAGATATATAGTTACCGAAATTTCAGAGATAAATATAGTAATATGCATTTTGTGTACTATACTGTAAATCGCCAACGTAGATGATCTATGTCGAGTGATTAGAGGCCTACTCGAGTTAGACGGGAATGGTGTGACAAAAGCTATCTTCGAAGTTACACTTTTCGGTCAAAATCTAACGTGGATTACCCCTTTGACGTATTAAGGCTGCTTTGAGGACCGTATAACACAAATGACGTTATTAAGGAAATATATTAGTAAGAATGAGTACAGAGGAGATAACGAGACCACCATCGCGTGCGTCAGTTCATGACATTTGCGTCGGTTTTGTCGTTGACAGGGATTGACGACCTATTCGATATTCAGTGATCTAACTGCACAGTGATTTGGCTAGGACCCAGTGACATTTAACTGGCCTTACGATACATATGGTCATTAGTAGCTAGCGGATAATAGTAAATAAATATAGCACAACATAGCCCGGAACAAGTCGTCGAAACATTATTTTTTATTGTATTGTAGCCAATACACACCAGCCCATCTGTTAAAATCACTTTCTGATGCATTTGAAACTCAAGTTAGAGATATTTAGGAAAGTGTTGTTTTGATATGACGATGGAATTAATGCACATAGGTTTAATTACTCAATTCAACCAACACAGCACAACGAATCTGCCTAAAATCATGTATCTCTGCAGGCATGAACAAGGGCTTTGATCTTATGTGAGTTATTACATCACTGGTTGCCCAAAAATGAGGGTATATATAAAGGGGAATTTTCAACACCAATAAAGTTATGATGTTCTAGATGTTTCGTAGTGGATTGAAGGGAGCGGGCATATATGTAAATATTATGAGAAAATCACTGATCACAAGCATAAGAGTGAGGTTGTGGGGATTGTTAAGTTTGTGATTAAGATCATGAATCGATTAATGTTAAAACACCATTGAAAACCTGAAAGCACTGGACGGCCGTTTCGCTCTCGTATGGAACTCCTTAGGAGCGTGCACCCACGAGTCTGCACGCCGGATTCGAACCCAGGACCTTCAGTATAGCGCGAACGTTTAACCTCTAGACTACCGAGCTGGCATCCAACGGTGTTATTATCTAACTGCAACTAATTCATGAAATTTCGCGACTATTTTCGATTGTCTGAGGTAAATTTATAATATTAAAAGAAGCATTTATTCACCTGGTACTGGAACGATGAATATTATTCCCACTAAGCTAATTGATAGTTGTCAGCCTACGCCCTCCTGATCGAGGTTATTTCAGTCAGACTCTAATAAGAGAACAGAAATAAATTTCAGTTTATTGACTGAGGAAAATAAACCGGGTTTGATCGAATAGGAACGACTTTTCAATTTGTCAGAAGTTTGTGTTAAATAACATACTCTTCATGGGGTCATTATGAACATATCTAAATAAATATCTAGTTCAGTGTGATAGAAGTTCACTGCAAAATATAATTTATGGTATTCAAAGCTCAAATACAGGATAGGTTTAGTTAATGTTCTAAGTATTGAAATATGGTCAAATTAACAAGCAAACTAAATCTGTTGTCCATCAGCCATAAGCAATATAAAACCTGACACATATGTGAATCTGTTTAAGCTGCCACAACATATCAGCACAGCGAGATGAAATTATCAAAATGAATACTAGAGTAGTAGAGTGGTATGTCCTACTGATGTCAACAGATATAAGTAGTATGTACCACCAACCGAAAATGGAATACCTGGCAACTGAAGGTTGAGAAGATAGAAAAGAAGAGAACGAGAACAGAGACTGATTGGTGTGGAAATGAAGGAACAATCAAGTCTGAGATAATTGATTGACATTTTGCAAATGAAGCATTTACTGTATGGTCCTCGGATTTTACTAAGATGTTTTGTAAATTTGTGTTCAAATACATTCGGTTGACCCAACTGGTGTTAGCGTTCAGTACAGTAGCAGCATCGGTGATAGGAAAAGTATGATTTTGGAAGAAGGAATTGATTCGTGTAAGAAAAAGGTGTCAGTTAATTCCAAAACTCAAGGTTTTAAGGAAGACAAAAAGTGAACGCGTCTCCTCATTCGAGACTAACTTTGAACAATGTCATTTAAGCATCAACTTTAGGCATAAGAAAAGAAATCATCTGATACAGAGAAAGGTGATGAATAAATCACTGGTTGAGAGTGATTCTTTAGAACAATTTAACGAACATTATTTAAATAGAATATGAACTGGCAGCAGAAATAATAATAATTCACATAAAAATGCGAAATCTAGTGTCATTTTGAAGTCAATAATCTTCACATCGCTTTTAAGAATAATTACTTAAATGAGTAAGATTATCGTTTACAAGTAGAATTTAGCCATACTAATGACAATCTCAGTTATGGATTATAACCACACGTTAAGACACCTCTGTCTACAAGAAAACGCTTGCTTACACATTTTAATAAAGGTCAGTATAATTATAACTTAATAAACTGGATAAACATCATGGCATAAATTATTTCCGAGATTTAATCAAGTAATAAATCCGAAAACTATTCTAGAGCTATGTGCAAACCATTCATTGAAATAAAGTACACTGAACAGATAAAAACATGTCACACGATTGTACACAACATAAGTTTGTACTCTGTGTCCTTCATACTAAGTGATATATAATAATTGTTAATCAGCTTAAAAGAACAAAATGCCAGTACAAAATTCAATATAACGGTCAATGAATAATGTAAGCCATTCGTTGATATTGCTACAGTTTATCATATCTACTGAGCCAGAATTAAAAACACTGAGAATACTTTATGTAGAATAGGTAGAATATAGCTAGCAGTGAAATCGTGGAAGGACGTTTCATTTCATTTTAGACTCATCGGCTAGATACAACTGCATCCCAGAGTTGATGTTCACTATGGGACACAAACCCAATACCGTTCTTTAAAACGGCAATGAATTACCCATTTAGTTCTTGAGTCCCAACAGTTATTCATTTGTGCATTGAGAATAAATTCGAATTTAATTCTTCTTTTTAACGGTTTGGAATAACCCAATGTTGATATTTTGACCGAAACTCAACCATTTTAGTAATATGTACATCTTGTGATGAGCGATTTAATGTCACCGCATTTCAACTAAACTTGTGTTATAATGGTTATATCAAAGCAGTCCCTCAAGATGAATATATACCAATCAAGACTGATCACATTTTAGTAAAAAAATATCAACAACTAAATACTCTATCACTATAGGGGTTGTGGAGATTATTAAGTTTTTGATTGAGATCATGGAGCTAATCCATATTGGGTAGAGACAGGTATGTACCTCATTACAATGGAAGATGGTCGCGCAATTTCGTGGATTAGTTGAGATTAGACATTAACACCGTTTGATGCCAGCTCAGTGGTCAAGTAGGCTAATGGTTCGCGCGCGAGACAGAAGGCCCTGGGTTCGAATCCCGCAAGCGGGATCGTGGATGCGCACTGCTGAAGAGTCCCACAACAGGACGAAACGGCCGTTCATTGCTTCCAAGATTTCAATGGTGTTCTAACATCAATCGGTTCATGATCTCAATCTAAATACTCTAAGCCATAATTATTTAAACAAACAAAGAAATATAATGCATATACAAGAAAAAATATATACACTATACAATCTCATAATGTTGTGTTATAATTGACAAAAACTGTCTGTTTGATTGAATTTTTTCAAGAGTAAAAACAAACAAACAATCATTCTTATCTATAAAATAAAATGAGAAAATTTATTTTGTTTACAATAATTAATTACACAGTGATTATTTTCTTTTTATTATAAAATAAAAAACATTTTTTATTTAAATGATTAAATTGTTGCATCCAATTAATTAACCATTTCAATTCACCTTTATGTGGGAGTAAACGTTTAATCAAACTATTCACAGTTAAATGATATAACCAGTAACGATTAAAGCCAATATTTACAGATATACACCTAAATATTACCTCTGAATTAATAAAATAAAATAAGGTTATAATTATTCAAAAAATAAATTAAAACAAATTATAAAACTGATTCTTCGAAATAATTTTAATAAAATAATAAATTATATTTCTATAAATTACACTATACATTGATACTAGATAGACAATCGCTGAGAGTCAAGAAGCATTAGATAGCTTTTCTGTCCTAATGTTAGACTATTCAATAGTATAAATCCATGACTTCATTATAGACGATTGAATCCAAAACTTTCAGTCTCACACACGAATGAATAACCTTTAGGCCATTGGATTGGAATATAATAGTGTATATATCTAACATCAATAAATTAACGATATTGTAAAACCATATTTGATTGCCTGTGGTGGATAACTTTTTTTGAACTGAATCTGTCAACAGCTACTTTTAATATGACAGAAACATGAAATAAATAAATGAAAACATGGTTGAAATGTTTCTATCATCGGATTGCGTCAAAAATAATTACTATACGATTAGAAACACCTCGAATATTAACATTTTTTATATTTGACATTTCTTAATAATGGAATTTCAGAGAGAGGTATTTATAATTGGTTGATCATGAGGCAGTGATCAATGTCATATCTGTCTACTCCTTTAGTACTGGTCGAATTATGTTGGTAGAGTTACAATGTAACTACTAGTTTAAGTGACTCAACATTGTATGGATTACATTAATATGTTAAGTGATTAAAGTATTCGTTGATATCAAGGAACTTTACAAAGATAGATGTGTCCAATTTATGTGTAAGAAGCGAATTGAATTTAAACACTCATGAATCAATTGTATTGCTAGTAATATTCATTGTAACAATGTGTTAGTTGATTTACATGGTCCGCTTTATAACTAAATACCTTAATTAATATGCGATTCTGAAACACGGTCTAAAGATCAATAAATCATTAGTGATTTCAACTTACTTCAGCACTATCTACACTTAATACTTAAGATTTCCCTTTTACCTCTGATTGGTCAGTTTCATATCTCCATGACTGATTTAAAGTCATGTTTGTGTACATCATGGTTATGTGAAAAACTGATCTCATAAAAAATAATTATATATTAAATCAATGATTTTTAATTGATGTACCGAAATCGACTTGAGATATAACAAATGAAATTTACAGATTTTCATATCACTGAAGATTAGTACACACCATAATACTGTAATCTGAGTAAATTATACAAATAAAGGAAATAAATATTATGGGGAGGGAAACAATGTGCTTTTTTATAGTTATTTTCTTTTCTTATTTATTTAATTAAATAAAAATTGAATATTTACAGGAAACAGGCTGATCCAGTGTGTGGGCTTGTTGAAAATAATTATCATTTGAATGAATCATCAGTATGTATATGTATCATATGTGATAGATGAATCATAGCAACTGTAATTTGAAACATACACAAGCGAATACAAGTTAATTCTATTAATTTAGTGGAGCAAAATAACATTTCTTTCAGAAAGATATGAATTCATTAGAGCAAATAAAGAATTGAACTTTGTTTTAGATACTCAGTCAGTGACTCGCTGAATACGAAAATCAGATTTAACCATTCTAACCAGTATGGATCCAATAAATCATAACAGAACAGCGTTGAACTGTTTGTCAACAACTTTAAATACATGCACAGAAACTTCTTTTTAAACAAATAAACTATTTTGAACAATACCCCTGAAATACTGGTATTTCATGCAGCTGGTTCCCTACATAATTTTCAATTAAGCAAGAACGACATATGATTTCATAGTATTCTGTAATCACTGTCATTATCACCCTATTTATGTACTGTAGTATACTGTCATTTAATAAAATGTTATTCAATATTCAACTAATCACAGTCCATCCTTTCCTTTGTAACAGTATTTCGAAAGAAAAACATCATACAACTAAACTTATGTGAGGCAAGAAAAGTTGATGGAAACACCTGCTTAAGTCTGAAAATTCGTCGACTATATTAAGTTAATGATTAAAACACAAGCAAACATCATGAAGTATATAAAGAAGATATAGTTAGTTACGTTTATGAATTGAAATAAAGCTAGAACATTTAAGACAAAACAATATGAATCGATTTTATTTTATGGTCCCTTCATCCACTTACAAGCGTATTCGTATAGAAATATAGTATTGAATTATGATATAATCTATATTGATGATGGAAAACAACTGAAATAACGACGTGTATAAAGTTGGAAATCTTAGACTTATGTAAACCTGACAAATACCAGCAGTTATTACGTAATCTATCTTTTCTTTTTTTTATGCCATGTAATCACTGCTTCACCTTTTGTAGGTCTTCAATGTTCATCTTCAAATAACCCTGCATACGTTTATTCTCACATATACATAACTGATAAGCATTGTGTATTATCATAATTTAATGTTACACCCAAAAACAAGTACGCTTGTAAGTGGTTGAAGAAAGACGGTGAAATAAAATCAATTCAGATTGTTCTGCTTAGTTGTTGTTGAGACCTTAATCAACAACAAAAAGATGTGAACTACTGATTGTTTAGTTAATTACTCAACGTTCTTGTGACTACTGCCAATGACTGTTTATCCGCGCATCCTCATCGGTTCAGTTTTTGTTCAGATTTCAATTTGAAGAAACGAATTTATCTAATAGGTTATAGAATGCAATCAGTTAAGAATATATACTTATCTGTTATTTACATGAAACAGTAACGAACAATATTAAATAAATGAAGTGAAATTGAAACCTAGTTGGTAGTTAAATTCTATGTATTCAGTGATCTGACAGTTGTTTGTCTGAACCATACTGAAACTCACATTTTCTTTTAGCTTGATTTATCAATTCAAGTGCGAAAACGTAGATCTTCAGATAATAGATATTATGGAGAGCAAGAGTTTAATTACTCAGTATTTTTTAATTATGGATGAAAAAATAAAAAGTATGAGAACTAGGTGGGACCTGTATTTAAGATATCGATCTGTGAATTATCAATCAGAAAGTTTACTAGCCCTATCTAATTTTCATACACGTATCCCAGCTCTCAACATTATTGCTATATAATAAGTGATATAAAGGTCTGTTACATAAGCCTATTTTAAAATGGGTTTCGCGGAATCAATTGCAGTTTCTTGGGTTTTGTGATATGAAGAAAAATTTCCATGTTAAATAAAAAAAGGGAAAAACCTCTTTTCATACTACAACATCGATTTTTTCGCTTACTTGCTAGTCTTCGAGATATAGAAGGTTGAAGTAATCGATCTTTTTCGGGTGAAGTTTTCAAAGATATCCATACAATATCAGCTATTTTGTTGCCTAATCGATTAGCGTTGATTTGTAACAAATAATCTGTTTTTCTGATATTTGCATTTTTACAAATAAATACATTTTGCCTAATGTTAGTATTATAGATTATCTTGTGGAAAGTGAAACGCCAAATTGGACAATGAAGACGAAATTTACATAATCGTCTCATGCAATCATTGGCTGATAACGATTGACCAGAAAATCGACAAAATCTTGCTAAAAGTTAACATTCAAAGTACAACATAAACAATAACAGAAAGTATAGCGAAAAACAAAAAAAATTACACTAATATTATTATTTGATTCAAACGGACGAGTAAAGAAGAAATGACAAACAACGAAAGCTATGTTTTGGGATATTGTCTCGCTCAATTCAACATCTGTAAAGTGCTAAGATTTAGTTTCGTGTCTGCTTTACTCAGTAAATTTTAAGCTTTCGTTAGATGAATGGACTACTCCCATACACTTTTCTATTCTCAGAGTTTTGCTAAGTGATAAAGTGTGTCAAGGTCGTAGAGTAGCTCAAAACAACTCTCTTTGCCCTTCTGCTTATTAGGAATGGACGAGTAGACATACAGATCAAGGTCATAACATAACTATTACTGTTTCAGTAATGGTTCTACGTAAGGTATTGTTGAGATAACGATGAGTAAATTTACATATCGTTATTGTTGTTGGTTTTTTTTTCGTTATCGTCATCATCATACAAGTAAATGAACACGAATTTCGACAAATAACTAGATTGAATCAATTGCCAATTCACCAGCTTGGTAGAAATCCAATTCAACCTAATAAGTAATTCATATTACAAACTGATATCAGCTGATTGAAGAATATATTGAACACTAGGCACAAAGCACTAGTATTATACTCACCATATGAACCAGAAGTCTTGAATTTGAATCTGTTGAGTGAGGAGAAGGGAACTGCTCATGCTTTTTCTTACAGAATTTCAAATTAAAACAAAATAACCCCGTAGTAATTATTTTTTGTTTGGTGTCAATTCGTGGTAAAAGATAGTTTTAGATTGTTTACATTTAAAATTTTAGCAAAGACCTGAATAAACCAATAAATTAATGTTCAAGTCATGTAATGTTATTTATATTATAAATGAATTTAAAAACTTACGTGGACTATTATTTTTGGGTAAAGTAATTGCTAAACTAGAATGTACTTCAATCCCAAGCCACTTTATAGGGACATCTATATAATACAAAGAAAAGGATACATAAGTGATTACAACACAATGAATACATATATCTTAAAGTAAGACCTCTCACTTTATACAAAATATTATTATTAAGAAGATAGTAAAAACAATGAAGAATAATGCTAAATGGAATAAATATCTGTGAATGACAGTGGTCCAATACTTCGTATGTTGATTGGACAAATTAAGAAGAATTCAATCAGTAATAAAGGACTATAAACATGATAATGATTACTGATCAGTGATCAATCCATTGTAAATATATCACTCATACAGGAGGTCAGTAAAGGTCCAAATGAATGATGAATGCGCGCGTGTATGTATATAAATTTCTTTCTTTGTAAATCAGTCAATAACTTCGCCTATTTTTTGATTACAAAAATAAGGAGTTAGATAATAACATCACTCATTATTCAAACTATTCTTAAAGGTCATTCATAATAATCACGATATGATATATTGATCAATATCAAATGTATAAACAACAAATCATAATAAAGCTCATCCAAAATCTTAGTTTTGTTCATTTTTCTACTGATCTAGTTTGATATAACCAACTTATGAACTATTCGACGAAGAGATTTTTCTGCAATACAATGAGATAAATAATTTTGCTTGTAACTGTTATATCCCGATAAGAATAATGAATGGTAATTCTTGGGATCTATTTATGGACCAATACTATGAGTGTATTTTTATCGTATAATTGTTATGTAACTAAACTGTTCATATTCATGTCGCTCTTATAATAAGCTTTAATTTGACCCATAGACTATTTCTATACGATTTACCATTCTTGAGTTATGGCCTGTCTATTTACTACTATCTCCCTCATTCACAGCCACTTTGGGCCAAATATTGTACACATGTTATTTTCTATTTTATGGTACGTTGTGGTCTGTTTGATTGGTATATAAGCCCCGTATGTTTGAAATGAATGATTCATGCTGCAGAGACTGAGATTGGTGTTCTGGACTCGAGTGGTTGGGCTAGACAGGGGAGCAAGACCAATCAGGACTCTAGGCTGCTCGCACGTGTTTACGTGTCACTGGTCCAATCGATAATTCGCTGCTCTCTGATTGGCGGTATCGTTGCGTTATCCAATATACAGGGCACGCAGGTACACAAGTTATAACAGTAACTAACGTAAAACGAATAATTTTTGAATTTAAAAGAGTATCAAGTAGTCACTTTCACCTTACCTATTAAGCTGGATATCGACAGTGTTTATTCTTGTGATTAAAACACGAATTTTAGCGAAGGGATCTCTTTTCAACGAATTTATTATCAAGCTGTACAATCGTATATGTATGAAAATTTTGTTTTAGTAAAAGTACTAATTCCGTGAGGAAATGTGAACACAGTTAATAAAAAGAGGGTTACAATACTAGATTACGTAATATGAATAATAACAATAGATTTAGTGAATAAAATAAGATGATTAAAATGTTTTTGTCATAATTAAAGGTCATAGAGGTGTAAAAAAATAAAGTGATATGATGAGCGTTTATGAATAAAACAATGAGGATATAAGACATAAGTAAAGGGGGAATGCAGTAATAATAATAATAATAATAATAATAATAATAATAATAATAACAATAATAATAAAATAATTAATAATAATTAATAATAATTAATAATAATTGGGTAATCAAAATGCTTAAGGCCAAGGTAACGATAACGATAAGATGTGCTTCTTTTGTACGCATAGTTCTGGTTTAAGCTACTGGATGGTAAGAGCTTCGACTATTTTTAAAAGTTGGATGCGAAGAAATCTGGGTAGATTTGAACGAATCATATAAACAACCTTAAATTCATTTTTTTGGATCTGTAGAATGGTTACAGTCGACTAGGTTTTCAAGTATAGAACTCCTAACTGCTTTCCTTTCCCCTTTATAGAACCAAGCTGGAATATGTTCCCGTATCCGAGTTGAAAGCGAGCGCTGGCTACGGCCAATGTACCTTGCTCCACAAGGGCAGGTGAACTGGTACATGCACATGGAGGCGACCAGACGCGGGAGCTTGTCTTTTATGGACACAGAAAATAAGTTCCTACTCGTGAAGGTTATTCACAATTTAGCTGCATTAAACGTTCTTCTAATAGTTGTTGTTAGACGATTCTTGATTACGTCTGATGTTCGATCACCTTTAGATTCCAGACTTTTTTTTATTAACTGTGTTCACATTTCCTCACGGAATTAGTACTTTTACAAAAAACAAAATTTTCATATATATACGATTGTACAGCTTGATAATAAATTCGTTGAAAAGAGATCCCTTCGCTGAAATTCGTATTCTTGTGATAACTAGTAACTAATTTGGAGATGAATTCTTTTGATAATAAAAAAAATAACAAAATAAATACACATTTTTCATTGACCTAATTTTTATAATGATATTTTTCTAATAGAGGGCAGTTGAAAGAGGAAAATGTAACGTAGAGATTATTTAAAATCTTTAAACTTTACTTGAGTCATATAGATTAGTTTGCAATTTTTGTTCATTCAATAATAATCCATAAGAGTTAAGTGCTGAAAACAAGAAAAACATAAAGAGAAATACAATGAATACTTATACTCAATTGAAGAAATTATGATGTAATATATATATATATATATATATATACAGTGATAAATTAATTTTTCTGATAAAATGAAATCTTTTATACAATCTATATTTCAGATTAATTAAAAGTTGATTGATTTTAACTAAGTTATGATTATTGATATAAAAAAAGAATTTATAGCGTTGATCACTGTTTGATTGATAAGACATTGTAAAAATATAAATGACATTAAGTTCATAAGTTCAGTATCAACAGACTGAAAAGGACACCTGATCAAGATGCTAAAGAAAGGCGATCTCAGCAAGTGTAATAAATACAGAGTCATCATTCTTCTCTTAACACCAGGAAAAGTCTTCAATAAAGTAATATTAGACAGAAAGAACTCCGTAGACGCCCAACTTCGAGACAAACAGGAAGGATTCCGTAAGGATAGGTCTTGTACAGACCAAATCGCAACTCTACGGATCATTGTGGAAAAATCACTTGAATGGAATTCACCACTCTATATCAACTTCATTGACTACGGGAAAGCATTTGATAGAGTGGACAGGAAAACACTATAGAAACTCCTTCGACACTACGGAGTGCCTGGGAAGATGGTCAATATCATACAGAATTTCTATGATGGATTGAACTGCAAAATCGTGCATGGAGTACAATTGACAGACTCGTTCGAGGTAAAGACCGGTGTCAGACAAAGTTGCTTACACTCACCTTTTCTCTTTCTCCTGGTGATCGACTGGATCATGAAGACGTCAACACCTGAAGGGAAGCACGGGATACAGTGGACAGCTAGAATACAGCTGGACGATCTAGACTTCGCAGATGATCTCAGCAGCAGCCTCAGCAGTAGGTCTGATTATACACAAAGGGAAAAGAAAGATTCTCCGATACAACACAGCATGCACCAATCCAATCATAATTGACGGAGAAGATTTGCAAGATGTGAACACCTTTACATATTTGGGCAGCATCATTGATGAACATGGTGGATCTGATGTAGATGTGTAGGCGCGGATCGGTAAAGCAAGAGCAGCATATTTACAACTGAAGAACATCTGGAACACAAAACAACTGTTAACCAGCACCAAGGCCACAATTTTCAATACAAATGTCAGAACAGTCCTACTGTATTGAGCGGAAACCTGGAGAACTACGAAAGCCATCATCCAGAAGATACAGGTGTTTATTAACAGTTGTCTGTGCAAAATACTTCGAATCCGTTGGCCGGACACTATTAGCAACAGCCTACTGTGGGAGAAAATAAACCAGATCCCAGAGGAGAAAGAAATCAGGAAGAAGCGCTGGAAGTGGATAGGACACACATTGAGGAAAGTACCCAACTGCGTCACCAGACAAGCACTCACTTGGAATCCTCATGACCAAAAGAGAAGAGGAAGATCAAAGAACACATTACGCCGGGAAATGGAGACAGATATGAGGAGAATGAACAACAATTGGATCGAACTAGAAAGGAAGGCCCAGGACAGAATGGGTTGGAGAATGCCGGTCGGCGGCCTATGCTCCATTGGGAGTAACAGGCGTAAGTAAGTTTATGGCTACATGTTCAACTATTAATAATGATTACTGTCAGTATACCTTATTACAGTATACTATCGAACATGAGTAAATCTCTAACCAACTTCAAGAATTTATTAGTCAATAAGTATACAGGTTGATTTTCTTAAGTTCAATTAAATAAAAATGATGAATTGTGAATGCATATAGAGTTTCCACATTGTTTACATATTCGGTAAATAAATGATGACAGAGAGAAATAAAGTAGTAAGATTCAGTTAGTATCAAAAGCATTTCGAATTATATGAATAGAGAACTGGACAGTTTGATATGACCTAGGTTGAAAAAGCAATATTTATGAATAGGTGAATTGTAGCTGGAGTTATTTTAATTTCGGAATCATTGTAATTTCAACTGATTTTCATAATTACATAAGTTAAACCCAATACTGTCAATTCAATAAATAAATTGAGGGACTGATATGGACTTAAACTTCAAACGCACATTTGTATATAGACATGATGCTCACCGTGACTGATTAGGTCCCGTGTCTCAGTGGACCGACTATTGTGAACCTATAACCTAAACATTATCTACTTCAAATCCTAGTATTTATTTGAATCCACGTACCATCTATTTTATTATCAAAATGTTCTATCAACTTTGGAGAGAACAAACATAATTCATCTTCATTTTAATATCTTATGATTAGCTTATCCTCACTCATAATGTAATTCATTTATCAAGTAACCCGCTTTGATCTGTACCGTTTTTATGTGTTTGTGATGTTTTTCGGCTCTTTAAACCCCAACAGATTTTATGAAGATGGGATATTCTATCTAAGAACCAAAAATAGAGTATTTTATAAAACCGGTCCACCTCCATAGTTTTCATGAATTTGTTTTCTTGATAGAAATTTAAAGATAAAGCAGATGTATAGTGGAGATCAGCTTAATTTGCAAACTTTATTCATCACGGATGGGATACTAGTGAAAATCAAGAAATATTGAAAAACTTTTCCATCCTATGGAACCGTTTGGCTCATAGCTGTACACTCTTGGGTAGTCCCATGCTAGGATGAAACAGGTATTCGGTGATCCGATGGTACCCCAATTGAGACTATTCAGTTGCGCATATAAACTAATTATAGAATATGAATGTATCAAATCTTGGGGGAAATCGATGATTTGATGACATCAAAACTAGATCATAACTCCTTAAACACACTAAACAATATATAAACAGGATAATTATTAACAATATATTATTAAATCTTTAATCAATGCTCAATTTATTTGAAACTATCAAGTCCAATCGGGGTACTGATACCTATAGAAAGGAAAATTAATGCATAACCAGATTAAAGCAAAAGACTATTTTTTTTTCGAAATGGAGAAAAATATTGTCAGAACGGGTTTGTGGAGATTGTAGTAATTTATTAGTTGAATTCGTGAGTTTATCTAAGCTAGACCAACGTTGAAAACCTGGAAGCACTGGACGGCTGTTTCATCCTATTGTGGGACTCGTCAGCAGTGCGTACCCACGAAATAAAACATTCAAGGATTTAAAAAAATATGATATTTTAATCATAACAGTAAATATTCCTCACAAGTGTTTATTCTCTTTATTAAATTTTGTAATTCAATTTTAGATGTTGATATACACAGATAATCGTCTAAATAACGTAGAATAGTTGAACATTTACTTAAATGAATATCTGTTGTTTTAAACACATCATTTTGTAGGAATTTGTGAGGAGACCAAAGAATAGTTTGTGTTCTATGTAATTGACGATCCAAATGAGCTAAATAGATATTAGCCAAATCTGAACTAATACACGATCCTTGGGGAATACCTTTGATGAACGAATATAATTTTCCATCAATCTGTTAATAGATTTTGTTTAAAAAAGGTCAAAAATATATGTTTATTCATATATATAGTTATTAGTAGCGATTTAAATAAACCCGTTAGCTTTAGAAAGAGAAGTACTGGGTTCTAGTCTCGATCTGAATATCGCCACGGATTTGGGAACAACCAACTGAGGAGTTTTAAGTAAGAGGAGACGCATGTCGTGAATTTCGCTGTGAGCTACAATATACCTATTCTATAGTACTCATAAACAATAACGTTTTATTCTTATGATTCATTCCTACTTTTATTGCTGTGATTGTCGGTCTGTGATAGAATTGTCTTATCACATAGACACTTTTTATAATTTAGCGATGATGAACATTTTCCGTTAGCATACATTATACATGAACAGGCTATTGAAAATCGAAATTACGATAAACAGGTATGATTTTGAAATTAATTTTGATCTATTGTTCGTGATTTGAGTTCAACATATGGCCTAATCTTTTACTGTCAAGTTCAAAATAAGGATGTAATAACTATCTAGGTGTTATAATCGAGGAAACTAGTGCTTGGAATAGGAAGACACTGAGATTTTGCACAACGTAGGGAACAAAACAAAACCTGATGGCAGATGAAGATTCTATTCCTTCTTCAAAAACACGACGACCACGTTTATTATACAGATTCAGTTGTATACAGATTCTACTGACATCTGATCATTAGTCATAGAATATCATTTACAACCGAAATGATAGGAATCCAACTGGACTTCACGCCGAAGTTATACAACCGTATGTTATAATGAGTGAATTTCACAATGAATTAATACAAACGATGGTAAACTAAATATATATCGCATTTATTTCAAACGTAATTTCGTTTTTTACACTAGTAATTGCTGATATTCAATGAGTTTACACTAGCCAACATTATTTCGTGATGCCGTTTACCTTATAAGATATGAAATTAACCATCAAAAATCTCAACTATTTCTGAAAGGAACAAATATACACATCAAATAACTTTATAAGAATTATTATTATTAATACTAGCAATGAATCGGTTAAAACATACAGAAATGATGGATTCTTTTAAAAACCATTCCAATTCACGAACAAGGAAATGTATATTTGGTGTTGGATACATATAATTGCTGACCTTGAAAATGAAGGAAATGCATAAAGTACAGCGTCTTTTTATTATATTCCTAAATAATATAGTACTGTTCATACCAGGTATTTGTTCTAACAGGAAATAAATCAGATACTATCGAATAATGAACCCGTGTTAGAAAAAAAAGTTGAACATAATCAAACACAGAATGTTTCTGTTATACGTATTGTTATTTATTAGTAGGGTTTGCTAGACCTTTTTGAGACATTTATTTACCTATCAAAGGCCAAGTGTGCTTCATAGCAGTTCTTTTCATACTCATTTCTATGTGTAACACATGGCTTATGAGAAAATGTACAATCTCTTAGCTTTCCCATAGTAGACATCGAAACATAGTTAGCATATGATCAAACAAGCGATCGATGCTGATATTAGATGTAATGTATAGAGAAAACTGATGATTGTGACACCGCCTCGTAAAATGCTTTTAGTCCATAAAGTCAGTTTCTGATGGACTGAAACATATAGGGACGTGTAAATGTTTAGAGTGAGATTTAAACACAATGGTATTCCGTAATTACAGCCTTCAGGTGACAACAGCAAAAATGCATTTAGTTATCTAAATCTTTGATTTCAATGTTAGTTCATGGTTATCATATTACGCTTTTAATTTACTCTCTATGTTTAGTTTGCCAGCACCATGGATATCGTCATTATCATTAAAATTTAACTGAGTTTGTTTTTCATCCTGGTAAATTTTTCTGAAAGTGTTAGTTTTCGAACAGAAACATATACATGTCAGATTCCATGTTGTTTACTAACTGATCAAAGAGACAAAAGACTATTAAGAAGCAAAAAATATCATCAAGTATCGTTGTAGTGTGTTAATGTAGTGAATATTTTATATAATCTGACCGTAAACCGTACATAGAAACGAAGTAAAGTAAAACAATATATTAGATTGTGAAAATATAAAATATAAAAAAATTGTGAAATGTATGGTAGGAAAAAGAGTAATAGATTTGGATATCATGCATATAAAAATGTTCTGAAGAATACTAAATCAAGTTTAAGGTGAGAATAAGGTTTATGAATAGGATTATGTTCTCTCAGAATCATTCTCAATGTCTCTTCAACGATCGATTCCTTTGTATGATTAATTACGGAAGACAATGCATATTTTATAACTATTCTTATCAATAAGGTGCCATATATTTAAATTATTATTACCATGTGAACTAAAACATTACTACATATTATACTGTAATTCAAAACTACTGCCTGCCATTTTACACTGAGTGTACTAGTGAATACAAATAGACACACATACAAAAGGGGAAATAATTAGTGATGTAACCAACAATTGTAAAATATATAACTAAAAAGCATCAAGACCAAATGGAGTCTTAGACTTGGATAACTAAGTACAATTGACAGACAAACAAAATTATCTACTGCCAAAAAAAGGACAGTTATAAAAGTTCGTCAAAAAAAAACCCTAAGAGATTTAAAAATGGTACAAAAGCATTTTTGAACTTCATTCTTTCCGATTATTATTCTCAATAAAAATGTACATTATTTTAACCAATTATTACTCAACATTCAATATCACTTTAAACATTTTATTAATTTTCACTTACATCATTTAAAGTATCAGAGAAAACTTCTAGTAATTTAGAATGAATAATTTGATTGAAAAAATCCAAAATATCTAATTTTGCAATCCAAAATCTACAAACACAAAAGAAATTAATATTGAAAACTATGAAACATCATGAGCATATTTCTACGTTTGAGCATTTGTGTTTGAAGAAAAAGGAGACGATTCTGTTGTGTGTTTTTTGTTGGAAAAGGCTAGCTTATACTTTTGACTCAGTAAATTCGTTCTTTATTTTAGAATCACATTGCTTCTGCTTAACATATTACAATACTTTTGATATTGTTACTATTCCCACTACTCTGGCATTTGTCGTGGTACCTTCATCTCACTATGTTGATATAATATGACAACTTTAAGCGATGAATATACATGCGAGATCCTACGTTGTTGATTATTAAGATTTGACTGATAGAAGTAAATCTATAAGATTTATGTATTGATGGTATGAGAATACAGTGAAAAAGTCAATTTTTCAGATATTTATAAGCGGTTATACTACATCAAACGACCAATTTTTTTTAATAAATACTTATAAATAACTATTGAAATAATTTTCAATAAGTTGTAATTTAGTGTCTATCGATATCTGATCTCGCTTAAACAGCCATTGAAAACCAGGAAACAAAAGACAAAAGGGATACCTAAACAGTGTGCAACCATGCCAGTCAGTCACAACGTAGAACCTGGTACGTAATATATATTGGTTCAAGTTACTATTCTTAAATAAGGGTAAAATACATATCAATAACGTCTGTCAAACAACAATGGGAAATATCGAATCAACAATCTTATTTAAGCGAAAATAATAGAGATTATGAAATTAATTGATAGTTTTTTAATTCTCAAAGTTAAATCATGCCTCGCATCGCAGAATAGTCCTATTCATACAACTGTCTTTTGTTGGTGTTGTTATGGTCTATATTTCAGGACTACTATTCAAAGGTTGTCTAGAAATTTAAATATAATTATCAAGATTAAACGATCTACCATTTCCGTGTTTTATGTATATGAGTTAAGAAAGTGAAAGAACATAAAATCACGGTAAAAGAGTTTTCCAGTTTCGATTTATTTGAACGCATCTGTATTTCGAATGGTTCAGTACGGCCGAGAGTGTATAGAGACTAAGCCCCTCTCGAAATACTATCTTACGGCCACGTGTTTAAAACCAATATAAAGGAAGTCCTGCTCATTGGCTTCTGGTAGAAAGGATGTCGTAAACTAAAGTTAAAGAAAAACCGTACGTCAGGCATCCAAACTGAGTTGGTCACTGCCGAGGATGAACCTAAGAGAATCGGGAAACTTTGGTTTCAAACAAATGGTACACATAGGCTCTGTGACCATGAGAAGTTGAACGGCTTACGATTTATATTTGGTAACCGGTTATCATGTAATCGGATGCCCTGACGTTGTTCCACTGTATTTTGGAGTAGACATAGTAAGCAAAATAAAAACAAACAACGAGGTTTATGTTTTTCGTGCTTATTATACTCAAGCAGATTATTTTGATTTCTCTAGACAAACCTTAATGATAATCTAAAACTGGGGAAAATTGATCATTTTTGGGAGATATTCAGCAAATATGTACTGAATTTCGAAGTACATTTTTTTGTACGCGAAAAAACTGATGGTTGTAAACAGTTGTTCAGACGGAAGTTAACGACGCAAGAGGATTCGAACCTAAGACTTTTTGGTTATAAATCAAGTGTTTTAAATAATAAACTACCATTATATATTGTCCGAGGGTAAGATATTTGTTTCGTTTATAGACATTTTGAAGAAAGTTTAAGTATTGAGAGTATCCCAATTTCTGTCCAATAAAGGAATCGTTGGATATATATTCAAAACATTGATCTAAACAACCTAACTTATATATGTGATAGATTTAGTTTAAAGGCACATGATCATGCTATTTTCATTCGATACAATAATAAATCTTAAGTGTAATTATTATTATTTTTATTTCCTAAAGCATTCTTCATCATGGATGTAGGTCAGTTAAGATTTATACATGAGATAGGATTCAACAAATAACTTATTTTAGATTTCAAAAAAATCAACAGATCAGCCAAGTAAACAGTAGCCAAACAATAAAAAAGGAATTCTTTTTCTACTGATGAAAAAACTAATAAGTGATAGCATCAGAAAACAAAATTGAACAAAAACAAAGTTTCCACAAATATTAATTCGTAACTATGTATTGAAAAATAGTCTAAGTTGAGTCAATATGATAGTGATGAGGTTCTTTGAACATACATATATATTTCTGTCAAATCCCCGGCTGACTGTAAGTGACTGTGTAACAGACAAGAATTTTTTAAGGTAAAATAATGTATTCAATCTAATTGTGCTAAATAAAATACAGTTTAATATAAAAAGTACTTTAAAATGTAATCAAAACATAAAAATCCTTCTCAAGGTTATACAGTTATCTTACATAACACAGTTTACATTGGGGACTGATCTTAGTCAGATAATCAAAGAAAACCAGCAATCACTGTAAAGCTGTTTCGTCCTAGCGAGGGCTCATCAACAGTGGGTATCTACGGCTCATTTGCAGACTTGGTCCAGCATATTCATGTTATGTAGCGAGCACTTAAACTTTAAACTATTTCGCTGGTATTCAATCGTTTACATGCCTAACTTTAAACGATTAGAGAAATTGTGCAATTATCGACCAATGTCATTAGTGGATAATTCCTTATACCAGTGATGTAAACTATGAAATCCAAAATTCTCCACAAATTCCCTACGATAATATAAATATATTATTTGAAGCAAAACGTAACATAAAGGTAATTTACCAGTATTTAACTTACCGACGAAATCCTAGTGAATAAACAAGTGAACGAAATGATAATAAAGTTTTAAATGCAGATTTTGTCGATAATAAAGATGGTGCATAAATACCTGGTAACTGAAAATAAATCAAAATATTGGAAAAGTGTCAAGCTTGGTTAACTGTTGGTTAATTTGCCATGTGAAATAAAAATTGTGGATAATTGAAGCAATTAAAATTAATCTGAGAATTGCTTATTTTGAAGAAAAAGGAATACGTTTTTGAAAAAGAGATGTTACATCATTTACAAACATCAGTCAATATAGTAATGAATTCTGCTTGCTTATAGCGTAACTGTAAATATTTGAAACAGTTATGTTTAACAGATCATTTAGTAAAATAAGATATAGTTGATGATGAGTATAGGAAAGAAACCGATAGTAAAATGAATTATACCAATAGTCTTTGAAAAAACCACTAAAAATCGTTCTAACTTTAGCTGGCAACGTGCAAATAAACACTTTTAGGATATGGGAAAGACACCAGTGAATAAAAAAACACGACACTGGTCACCAGTTAAGGTCAATATCAATGCAAATATCAGTTCGACATGCGGTCAGTGATGATATCTTAAACTGGGAAGCTGGATGACCAAGAGCATCAATATTCTGAAGGTTTAGAGGACGTCTTGCTGAAGAGTGACAACTGGTATGAAAGTCCAGGTTCTACTGTCAACTACTTTAAACCACTTAACATCAAAGGCGAGTATTACCAAATATTTACAATATTTCTCATAAACAGAACTATCAGAACAATCAAGGGTTTCATTGTAGAGTCTAAATAAATTTCAGGGATAAATAATCAGAAATAAGCCTGTAAACTTGTGACATCTATTGTTGATTATATATTAAAACACAACACTGTTAAGTACCAATGCAATAAATGACTGATAAAGAAGGCTAGTACAGATCACAATTCTCTTTCTCAAAAGTGGTCTCATGGATGTTTTGTAAGATTCGTTAGCAGTATTCACTATAAAGTTAATGAACGATTCTATTGACGAATGATTACTATTTGCAGATAAATTTTACAAAGTTCTGCTAAGGAATGTGAATTTGCACAGTCAATCATTTGAAAAGTAAGATAATAACTTATGAATGATGTTAGATGACTATTGTACAACAACACAAATCAGTAGGAAGTAAGTGAATAGTCTAGATCATTTTAAAGATACTACACTTACTGCAAGATTTGTAAATACTACATTTAATGTAATGTGAGGAAGAAAGTTCACATTTCTAAGGAATTTCAAACTAGAACAAAACAATGAATGTGAATTGATGGATTGATAAAACTTTTATTCAGTTACATCGTTGAGTATTCTAACAATAACGTTTTTTTTTAAAATAAAGTAATGTATAATTCATGTCCATCTATATTTAACTAGTAGTCAAACATGTAGAACATGGACAAATTAATATATTTGCAATATCCCAATGAGTAGAAAAATTAAATTTTATGACATTTCGTGACTCAGTTTATGTCACTTGTTCAAAGAGTAAATAATTCGTTTATTTGTTCTCCGAAGGAGTGTCTTACACTAAGTCACGAAACGTCAGAAAATCTAATTTTTCTACTCATTGGGACATTAAATATGTATTAATTTATTTATAACAATCTACTCAATACTTAATTTATTCGTAATTATCAAGTCAAACCATAATAATGATACCTATTTAGAGGATAGTTAATTAATTCAGTGAAACTATATTATATTTTAATAAGTATTGAAGGACAGAGAAAAAACAAACAAACTAAAATGTATAAATCATTACTTACTTCAATTTTTAATTTTCTAAGAAATTCAAATAAACCATTATTTAATTTTAAACGTTGATTAAGACTTAAACAAGGTTGAATTGAATATTGAATATTTGAATTTAATTCTGTTTGATTAATTAAATTCTTTAATGATAATAAATGATAATTAGCATTAATAACTAAACGAAAACCTTTTCCAAATGCTTTCATAGATAAACGTCCAATACTATATGTTAATATATAAGTTTTATTAATAGTTTCATTGGAATAAATTAATGACATTGAATTATTATTAATTTTATTTTGAATTATATTATTCTTAATCAAATCTAAATTAAAATCGAGAAAAAAATAAAGAAATTGAATAATTGATTGATATGTAGAAAAAGTGAATACTTGAATGTAAGTTAAATTTCAAAAAGTATATTTTAATGTATATCAACTGACTGGATTAAAAGTTATTCAAGAAGATTCTAATGGTAGGTCGCTCCCAAAATGCCCTGGTACGGTCGAGAGTGGGGAGAGTCCACTCTCCCTCTCGAAATGCTCTCAAATGGCCACGCGTATATAGCCTCTGCCAGGGAAGTCCTACTCATTGCGTTATCGTGGCGGGGTGTTGTTTACGAAATTGAGAGGACAAAGAGTGAATGTCCGGCTTTTTAACCGGGTTGGTGAACATGGAGAGTCTACCTAGGGGAGTTGGAAAACCATGATTCCAAACCAATTGTGCACATGGGCTCCAGTATCCTGAAGGAACAAATGGCGTATGAACCAATCGTTGGTCACTGGCTACCATGGGAACGCATCTCCTTACGTTGCTCCATTGCTTTGTGGATCAGACCTTCAGACAGAAGGATCTGTGTGTGGCCCCCTAAGAAAACCATCTGCTTCGGTTTGGGCACCCAGACAGTATCACAGTCCTCACACATATCAAATCAGATTTGTGTGGCGCATATGTATTTGGTGCCTCCTTGTACCAATATCTATGTGTTAAAATAAATAAATAAATGGTAGGTCTAAACTACATCCTTTAAATTCACGTCCAGTTATATTCGGATTTATTAGATTGGGGGTTTGTGAAGATTGTAGTGATTTTAATAGTTGAATTTATGAATCGACTTAAGCTAGATCTTAATTGAAAATCTGCAAGCATTGGACGGGCGTCTGATCGTAGTATGGGACTCCTCAGAAGTGCACATCCACGATCTCGAACCCAGGAACTTCGGTCTTGTGCACGAACGTTTAACCTCTAAACCACTGAGCCAGAATCTAGCAGTGTTAATGTCTAACTTCGATTGATCTATGATTTTGCGCTGCTAAGGAGTCCCATACTAGGATGCAAAACGTCGTCCAATGTTTCCAGTTTTTTAATGGTGATCTAGATTGGATTGACTCATGAATTCAACCATTAAAATATCAGAATTTACTTGAAAATTCCTCTCCTTTTTTGATACAATACAATTCTTGGATTTTTTTTTCAGCTATTTACAATTTAAAATTCTAATCTTATTCATCAAAACATAAATGAATATTTTTCATAAACTTTAATGTACGAATTCTTACTCTTGAACTTTAATTAACTAGTCTGTATTACATAATTAATGTTTGGTTTCGAGAGTAATTTATTTTTCTGTTTCCATGGCCTTCTAGAATGTTCATATATTTAAGTCGAAAAATGAAACAAATGTTTGAAAAGTAATAATACTTCAGTATTATTGTGATAATAGATATTATTCCATTTCCATATATTAACTGAAGTTATTCTAGAAGATCCTGACATTTGTTACGTTTTAATAAATAGTAATAAGGCTTTAATGTGTAAATAGCTGAGAACAATCCACGAAGTCAATGAATTCATGTTGGTCTACTATGATATTTGTTTTTTTTTTTAATTTAATTTTATAAACGTCAAAAATTATATGAAATTATCATCATACTTTACTTAGGTAGATGAGTGAATTTCAAAGATTGTATTAATGCAGAGAAGGTTTTCATTATGGGTATATGTATATTAGTAAAATATTATAACTCATGAAGTTTAACAACATAGTAAGTGATACAGTCATCACTGTTGTATTCAAACAACAGTCAAGCTTCACTAGGAACTGATTGAAATATTAATTAGTAAATTACAACTCAGTTATTTATTACTATCAATAAGATCACCGCAAGAGACTTAAATATATTGAGTTTAATACTTAGCAGTGATATGTATGTACTATGTTAAGATGTCTCCAATTACAACGAAATTACTAACTAGTATTGTTTACTTTTCATTAGCTTGATTCATGATGAAAACTGCTTAAAAAAATCTATCGTTTACTATAACATATTAATTACTAACTAACTTAAAGGTAAATCAAACTGAATTAGAAAAAAATTATTACTTACCAGTGATAAAATCAGTACTCAGCTTTTTCCAACTTTCATGTGTGAAATAAGCTACTGTCGGTACAACAGTATTAAATTCACACCATCGAAAATATTTCTTAATAATAATATTGATTATGATTAAGCAAAAAAGAAATATTATGCCTTACTTTCAAGTAAAAGACAACTAAACCACTTAATAAAGTGTATACAAGTGAATAAAAATAAGGTCGCCATATTGAAGATCTATCATTAGGCACCTAATAATGACAGAAAAAGTAAACGTGTTTGTAATATATATATGTATAAATTATAAAAAGGTAAAAGGATTTATTTGACTCAATCAAAATGAACTTTATATCTTATCACAGAATCTTGTATAGACAATTATTTATAAATACTTGTACCTTCTTGATGATGGCTGTAGTAGTTCTCCACGTTTCAGCTCCGTACAGTAGAACTGTCTTGACGTTCGTATTGAAGATTCTGACTTTGATGTTGGCTTGCAGACAGTTGTTTTCAGTTCCATATGTTCTTCAACCGTATGAATGCGACCCTTGTTTTGCCAATCCTCACTTTTACGCCTGCATCCGAACCTCCTTGTTCATCAATGATGCTGCTATCAAGGTATGCGAAAGATCCTGCATCTTCCAGGGTTTTTCCATCAAGTGTGATTGGGTTGGTGTTCTCCGTGTTGTATTTGAGGATGTTGGTTGTATGTTAAGACCTACCACCATAGAGGCTGCTGCTACACTAGTTGTCTTCATCTGCGCTTGCTCGTGTGTATGGGATAAAAGAGCCAGATCATCTGCGAAGTCCAAATCGAATAGTTGAATCCAAGCTGTCCATTGCATTGCGTACTATCTCTGAGATCTGGAGGTCTTCGTAATCCAGCCAACTATCAGAAGAAAAAGAAATGGGGAGAGTAAGCAGCCTTGTCTGACTCCGATCCTCATTTGGAATGCGTTTGTCAGCTATCTTCCATACAAAGCTTTGCAGTGTATTTCATCGTATGAATTCCAGATGATGTTGGCGATCTTCTCAGGTACACTATAGTGTCGAAGAAGTTTCCAGAAGGTCCTCATAGTTCTCATAGTCAAAGGAGTTGATGTATAGTGATTGCTCAATGATGATCTGTAATGTCGCTATTTGGTTTGTGCACAACCGATCCTTACGGAATCCGGTCTGTTGATCTCACAGTTCAGCATCTACTGAATCTTTCGTCCGGTTCAGAAACACTATGCTTAAAACTTCTCCTGGTACTGGCAGTAGTGTGATGCCTTTGTAGTTCTCACATTTGCTCAGATCTCCTTTCTTTTTCTTGATGAAGTGTCCTTCTTCCCAGTCCGTCGGCACTTGCTCTTCCTTCCAAAGCTTCCTGAACAGAACGTGAAGCATGCTTGCAGTTACTTCAATGTCTGACTTTAGAGCTTCGGCTGGTATATTATCAGGTCCTGTTGCTTTCTCACTCTTGATTTGTCTGATGATCATGATGATATCTTCGATATACAGTTGATTAACGAAAGTTTATTAACGTATTGGTTTTATTTATTATTTACCAACAAATATTTATGTCCAATGAAAGTGGGAATTAGATAAAAGACTTTATTTCTTTCATCTCGAATTAGCTGAATAATGGCGTGTACTAATATTATAACTAAAGAATATTAAGTACAGATTTGTTTATTGAATTACTAATTAAACCAATATTAATTCATTAGATAAAGAGAAGTACTTGAGGATTTAATTGGTGTAGAAGTGTATTATTTGAAAATTAAATATTATTTAAAGAAATTATACTGAGTTTATACCATTCAAAGGTAATTGAATAGAAGTTGAAAAAGTACATGATGATGATGGAAATAAGTTATGGTTTCTAATAAAAATACATATAGTGAAATACAAAAATAAACTTATTGAATTAATTGTTAATAAAAGTCTCTGTGTTATAGGAAATAAGCAGAAATAAAAACGATATTGTATAATATAAAACTGGAGAACTAACCGAAATGATCAATATTACTGAACATGCTAGTTTAAAATGTTTAAAAAAAAAAACAACAATAGAATACTTGTCTATAGAAATGATTACTAACCAGTGAACATTTGATACTCAGTGTACGGAAGCCTATATCAACATGTATCACCGAAAAATTCTTCCAACAAACCTATTTGCTGACTAGATTTATAATATTTCCTTTCTTTCTTAAGCTTCAAATGATCATGGATATCAATATATCAAGAAAAGTAGATGAAAGAAATCTTGATTGATTTGGATAGTGGATGGTACTGAAATTCAGGACGAGTGTCTTAACCAGTTTAGGACTTATCAGCTGGATATACTTTCATACCAGTGCTGCTGTGTAGACTAAGACTGGAAACAAGTACCATTTACTTCAAATGTCGACGCTTTATCTACCAAGCTACTGAGTTCAGATAACTGATAATTTATTGACCAGGTATTATTTTTACTAGTAAGGTCTTGCATAGCTTCATTATCGAAACTAAAATGTGTAAAAAAGGCAATATCGAAGTATCTGTCCAAGATGCATATATATTCCAACAATAGTCATGAATGTAAACCACAAGATAATACAAATCTTCACGAATTAATACATCCATAGTATAAGATACAAATTAAAAAGAGTGATTTCAAAGTACAAAAATTAAAACTGAACAACGTACTTTAAATGAGTGATAAATAGAGGATAGTCGAATGCCGCAACCATATTGCATGCTAATAAAATGCTTCAAATGTATTAGAAACAAATGAATGTTAAAGAAATAGTGAATATACTTCAGGAAAATCATATGATATATGATTTAGGACATTATATATTTCTCTGAAAGTAAACTTAATTAGATAGAAGAAAACGACTGAAAATAATTGATATTCACTTGGTATTTTCTGAGTTCTACTTGATGATTCAACTTTTAGTTACTATTATACACAGTGCAAAACAGCACATTCATATAATAATTTATGATATATAACCAAAGGTTAGAGACTGATATTTATTGGATTAAAGTCATATAATTCAAAAGTAACACATTCAATTAGAAACAAATCTGTCTTGAGGTTGAACTTCATAGAAACATCAATCATTTAAGTTCCAAAAAAATACGTTATGACGATAAAACTAAATTAATAAAGGCTTTTCTATTAATAGTTTCTCAATGGTGATGAATCTCAACACAAAAATTTTAATCAAAACTTTATAACCTATAGATTATCAGATAACAAAATAATTTTTCAACAGTACAAATAAAAGTTAAAAAAAACAAACAATAAGACTGTATATTAAAATAAAAATATGATTTTATAATATCAGGTTAGCAACAGTTAATTAATTAAAGGGCCGCATTCCTACAATTGAAGAACATATAGAACTCAAAACAATTTTCAACCAATATCAAAGTCACAATCTTCAATACGAACGTCGAGGCAGTTCTATTGTACGGAGCTGAAACGTGGAGAACTACTACAGCCATCGTCAAGAAGTATTTGTAAACAAGTATTTATAAATGGTTGTCTACGCAAGATACTCAACATCCATTGGCCGGATACCATCAGCAACAGCCTTCTGTAGGAGAGAACAAACTAGCTTCCAACTGAAGAGGAAAATGAGAAAAGACGATGGAAATGGATAAAACATACATTATGCAAATCATCAAACTACATCACGAGGCAAGCCTTAACTTGGAATCCTGAATTGAAGCGGAAAAGAGAAAGGCCAAAGAACACATTACGTCGGGAAATAGAAGCAGACATAAAAAGGATGAATAACAACTGAAAAGAGCTGGAAAGGATTGCCCAAGACATGGTTGGATGAAGAATGCTGATGAGCGGCCTATGCTCCTTCACAAGGGGTAACAGGAATAAGTAAGTAAGCAAGTAACAGTTAATCAAAGAATATAAACAATCAATAATATTTACAAATTAATTAATTTTTATTCAAATGATCAATTATATAAAAAGGATATATTTTAGAAATATATTGAAATTATGATTAGAATAGAAAGCATCTTTAAAACAATCCATATATTTTTGTAATATATTAAAAATCTAAAATAATCATAAAATATAAAATGAATTTTATCAACAATAAATGAACTTATCTTACATAACGATGATTAATTGATTTATTGGATATCGATTTAAAATGTTTACATCTATAATTTTCAATAATAATAATAATAATTATTATTATCATTATATGTCATTATTAATTAAAACATACTTTACAGATAATTTCATCATTTCTTTCAACTGTTCGATATTGATCTCTGATAAAATCAATTGTATGTAAACATTGTACATATTGGCAAACTTTTTTAATGAATTATAGAATAACTGCACAAGGTTTAAATCTATCAGATGAAACACATTATTAAATGAATAATATAATGAAACCTTTTGGAATTGACCGATCACGATAGCATAACATCATCATCACTATTGTAAAAAATGTATTCGGTATACCATACAAATGTACTTTAGAATGAATTTCACAAATGTAGATGAAAGCTATTTGATGGAAAGAGAATGTAAAAAAGAAAACATCAGTTACGTAATAAAATCACTGTGAGATTTAATACATATGAATATAGAGAAGTTTATGAATTGAAAAATATTTGGCAAAAGTAGTATCTTCAAAGTGAAAAATCATATACTGTCGTATTATAATGGTTTTTCATATCTTCATTTCGAATATTTTTTCAGTAACAATAATGAGATCGAACGCCTGACATGAAAGACTGAATTGACCAGTTATTTATAAATAAATAAAAACTCTCCGAAATACTAAGTGTCATGCTTGCTAAATAACCTGAAGATCAAAGATTTGATCTTGTATGAGGCTGTGGGTACGTACTGTTAAAAATAATCCAAACTGTGACGAAACAACTTTTTGGTACTCTTCCAGCTGTTATCACTTTTTGTTTAAAATTTGAAATTTTGATTCATTTCAGGAGTTCCAAATGAAGGATATGGTTTGTGGATTCAATTAAGATGTAAAGATAGGTAGTTATTCATTTTAAAAGAAACAATCAAGGATGATCATAGCGTACCATAAATTGATTAAAATGAAAAATATGAATCACTAAATTAAATCTCAGTGTAATTTGACTGAAATCAAGCAAATGCTAACACATGTACATACATATTTTGTTCAAAAACTCATATATCCACTATGCCGTATGTAGAATGAAATTTTGCGAGTCACTTATTATCTGTTATCAGTAGAAACAGTATTCACCTTGCTATCAACGTTAAGAATTACTTACTAAAGTTGTGAAAGAGATTATTGTCCATACACGTTTCATCTTACATTCAAATTTGTTGTAATACATTACAAATACAAAAGTCACACAAAAAGTCAATATAAATGTTGAATTTCTGTAAAATCAAAGCAGAATTAAAATATTTGATCTCATACGGTGACTAAATATCTTACAATCATTTATCTATTCCAGTTGATGAAGGCTATCCATCTTTGCTTCCATATAATCTTTATCGTGTTGCAACAGTATAGTGAATGGCAACACTCAATCAGTGTCGAATCATTATTTTAAAGACCATAATAACTCTTTTGCTTTCAGTCACTACCCACAATATCACAACTGTAGATATAATAACAGCACGATATCAAACCAACTGGCTGGTTTGTTTTTTAAAAAAGCAACATGAAAACACTACTCCAAGTACTTATTTTCATGTTCCAATAATTCATAAGATGGATACATCACTAAACTATTGTGAGTCAAAAAAGGTTATCCGTACGAATAAAACAATCATTCAAAAGTCGATTGCTCCATTGAAAATTGACTATCACAATCTCAACATATAAAACTATGCAGAGTATTTGTAATATGACGTTGAGCAATCAATCGTAATAAAGAACAACTAATCTATAAACATCTCAATAATTGAAAAATATCATTTAGAAATGTTCTGATGTCTTAACTTCCATATAAATATGCTACCAACTAAGATTATTGGATGAATTTAAGCGGTAAGTGGTTGAAAAGATTAAAAACCAAACCAGTAAGAAATTAAACAGTTTACTAAAACTATATCAGTCAGTATGTATGCTCTTTTCGTTAACATCTAGTACAAGTGCTCAACGTTTATATATATATATATATATATATATATATATATATCACTAAAGGTTATGTTCAAATCACTAGATGAAAACATAATGTATTTTTCCGATAACTAGACACAGAAGCTCTTCGGTTAGAAGTTAATAGTTCAGCTTAACACTGATAATTCGCAAACACAATATTTGAACAGTACCTTGTGCGCAAAACCTAATACTATTTAACTAAAACAGGCGAATGAATAGTTCCATGAAGTTTAATGATGTTCAACAAATGATCGAAACTACTTATTACTACTGAATTTTAAACCACAAAATTTGTGCTCACCAAAAATTAAATTTATAGTGGATAATTTTAATTTGAAATTTATTCTTTAGGAAAAAATCGAAAGTTAGCATCGATATCTGCATTAAAAAAATGTATTTCATTGCATCTGAAAAAAGCTTTTATGTTTGTTATTATTATGGCACAGTAGAAAGGTATATATATGACAACTTATTTATTCAGGCGAAGTTTGATACACTTGACTTTTAAAATAAACTTTTACATGAGAAACAGTGCTACTCCACAAAGTAGCTGAGATTCAAGCCTACAACTTAGTGCTAAAGCTTTTATATATATTTATCAATATTCTAACCAGTCATTTCGCATTATTCTTAAAAAATGACGTGCCAAAAGAACACTTTGTATAAATAAAAGCAATCCTAATTCGAAAAATTATTAAAACTCTAAGTACACTTCAAAATAAGGAAAGCTTAAATATATCAACGTCAGTTCTTTCAATGTTTATTTCGCATATTTTGATTATGTATTCGATAACTCTGTGAACAAAACAGTGAAAAATCAATATTAATGACAACTTTCCAATAGTTTAAAACTACTGATTTTCGAAAAAGATAGATTATCACAAACAATAAAATTCAAGAAGAACATTTCTTCCGATTTGAGACTCGATATCTAGATGTAACTGTATTCTCGTACTGATATTTACATTGAGACTTGAACCTACTATCTTGTTTTATAAAACATAAACGCCAATAACGAGATAATGAAAACGATTAGTAATGATGACCTATACTGATTTTGATTTGTCAAAGTAAGGAATATCTAAAGCTTTTATTTGAGTAGTAGACAAGTTAATATTTAGGTGCTGATTAACCGACTACTGTATAAGATTCAACATTTACTATTATATATGAATTAAAATCAATAAAACAGTGATTACAGTAAAAAGAAATTAATTTTTCTAGAAAAAACGTTTTATTTCTTCTAACAATAATTTTATGAATAAACACAATGATTCACAAATGAATAAATTGGAATAAAATGATTATTTCGCTCAACAAATTAAAATATGTAAATGACAAAAGATGAAACAGGGTTGTTTATAAACATGAGAACAAATCCTTGTTATGTAATAAACGTGCATAATCGCTGACTTGTTTGTACACATACAAAAAAAAGAGAAAAATTGAAGAGAACAGCTGCCTTACAAACATACAAAACTCTCATGTCTTTGTTGTGATTGATTTCATTTGGCATTCTATTTTTCTTAAACCAGCTTTCATTCGAATAATAATAATAAACAACAGAGAATCTCATTGAAGTGTTCAACGTTTTATATTTGACGCACATGATAAAAGAAACAAAACTAAAGAAAAATAAACAGATACAGGAAGAGACGAGAAGGAGGAAAAGAAGAAGAAAGACCGATGCAGATGTTATGAAAACGAAACAAACAAACAACAACAACGACAACAACACACGAAGATAACTAAATTTGACTAAAATTAAACATTATCAAGAAAATGAATGGAAAAAATTTCAAAATAAATTATACATTAAATTAGTGTAATACACAAAGAATTTAAGTAAATTATTGATGATCAGGTTATCTAGCAGATACATTAGTTCAGTTGCTATCACTACTACTGCTATTGATACTAGTAACATTGCACATACTACTATATATTAATAGTAGTAAAAGTACTTCATAATTGGAATGTTTTGTTTTTTCTCATTCATATGTACCATCAATTTTATTGCACATCCAAACCAGTAAAGAAAGTAGGAATTTCACATTAATCCAGAAAAAAAAATGAAAAAAAGTCTATGTAAAGGAAACTAATGTATCCCTAATGTATTTTAAATAAACAAGTACAAAGTAAATCGATTATAATAAACATAGTTCCAACAAGAATTATATCACATTAAAATAAAAATGAGCAAACACAGAGTAAGAAAAAGAAAAGTAATAAAAAGATTCTTAGTTGAAAATAAAACTTTAACAAATTTACAAATAACATATTGAAAACGAACAATAATTGTGAAATAATTAACGACAACACATCCAATACTATGAATATGACCTTATACTAATACATTTCCTGTATGAATCTATCTATATATGTATATATAAATGAAAAGTAGTCGGTTAGTCATAAATTTGCCATAGTTGAAGTTGACAAGTATATGAAAAAACCAAAAATGCAACACAGAAACACTTGATAATACCCTGTAACATGGCAACTATGTCAATAAGGTAGCTAGTGACAACATTCATATATATATTTACCATTGTTTTGGTTTCATTGTTTGCATTTTTTTATTTCATAAACTCAAAGTAACGATCACGCATACATACATCATACACACACTGTGAATTCATATAATAAAAACAAACTCTCTGTATACAACAGAAGTAACACTGCCATGAATAAATGCATTTAAAGAACGGAAGAGAACAGTAAGGAACAATGGATAAATAAATAGATGAACCGAAAAGAACATAGAGGTATGCTGAAACTGAGTAATTATTCACAATGAAATTCAAAAAGTAATACACAGAAGGGAGGAAACAAACAAACAAGATACTAAGAAAGAATAAAAATCTTATACTTCAACAATAAATTCCGGATTAACAAAAGAGAATCCGCTAAACTCTGTTTGAGTTAAATTCATAACAAATAATTTATCAGTTGGTGATAATTCCGGAGTGACTTTTGTAAATTCACTATCGAAATTACTTGTATCACGTGGTGATAACTAGAAAACAAAAAGATTACATGGAAAATATTAATTCAAAGTAAGTCATTATAAACAAATTTAGATTGATTAACTTAAGTTTACGCAACACAAACCCTTACGCTGATAATGATGATTTTCTCACTAGTGACTAATTTTGCAAATAATTTACGCATTTCTAGTGATAACCCATGGCTAACGGTGTTTCACTCTAAGACATTTATCTATCGAAGACAATGCTAAGCGATTTTACAGTATCTCAAATTGATCAAGAATCCCAACCATTAGATGCAAGCCCAGTGGTTGAACGCTCGTCGCAGGGCCTGAAGGTTCTCAGTTTAATTCCTGGTCAGATAGTGGATATGGACAGTCGAGGAGTTTCCCACGAGGATGAAATAACTGTCTAGTGCTTCCTGGCTTTCAATGACTATTTAACTATGATCATTTTGTGATATAAAATATGAAAAACGAAACATAAACGAGTATGGTTTAATAAGTTGATCAGTGGTGTTAAGTTAAACTAAATGCTGATAATATATTGAACTGAATTAAGTTGAAGGAGAGAATGATTATCTGAATTCTAGTTCACTTGAATTCTAATTGTATTTCAGTGACTTGATGAGATCTGTGATATATAATCCCTTCAGTTTTTATAATATCTGAATAACATATAAAACAATCTGTCAATTTATTTGTAACTGAAACTAATTTTGAAATAGGTGACGATTACACTGAATATATCTATCATAGATTATCTCTTCTCATCACATGGTCAATTTCACTTTCACTGATAGGATGAAATACGAAATTAGTGTAGATATATGACTAGCCAACAACAATGATGTTATCTAATTGGTATAAGGGGTCAACTAAAAAATGTTTATCACTTTAAGCTGATTATAGTTAAACAACAGAGTTCAATGTTTGAATCAATTACATGTCGACTGTTTGATTAATTAATGACCAAAATAAGGTTACTGAATTTTATTTCGATAATGATATTAGAAGACGAAGATTATCTAATATCATTATCGAAATTTATCAAAGGGACTAATTGTTTTGAATTTTATTTGAAAGAGACAATCTACTGCAAAGAACAATATGCCTTATAATAAACAGAACATTGAAATCTTTTATCATTACTGCCAGGACCGAAGAAATAGTGGATTGTAGTTTGATTGAAATGTTGAAAAAAAACTACACACAAAAAGAAAATTCCAGCGATACATAATAATTTTATATGTACTTTAATTGTTGTAACATTGAGAAACATAAGGAGATATTTCCACAACAATCTTTTTAATTATATTAATGGAGTTACATTCTCTGAGCATGATAGTTTAGTCATGAAACTTTCATGAATTTTTGTTTGGACAACTTCAAAAGCAAACTTTTAATTTCACTGTTAGCATATGTATTATGATTGCCTTTTCCTATGACCTGACTTATGTATTCTATAATTATTTGTGATTTGTTTTTCTATTTCGTTAATAAATTAAATTGATATTGATATAAGTGTATATTAGTTTGAAATTAAGGTCAGGTAATTTTCTGATCATTTCAAATCAGTTTAAAAGCTAATGAGAACCAAAATCCTTTAATGGATGGCTGTTTTTTCATAAGTTAAACTTTTATCTACAATAGAATATTATACATTAAGTCGAAATTAAGATTAGGAATTCTCCTGATGAGCATAATATTTTCCGACCACGAGTTTGTAATCTAACATTTCGACATTTAGTATTTCATCGAATTTGTAATCTAATATGGTCTAAATCCAATCACACCTGACAAGCGATTGTCTCAATAATGACTCAGCTGACTTTGCAAGTGATCATTTGTTCTTAATAATTTGTCGAAATATTCATTTTCAAAATTGTCATAAATCCATGGTGCTAAATATCTTTGGAGTAAAATGAAAGGGTTGTTCAGAGAAATTTTAGCATTTAACAGTTATCAAGTTCATCACACTACAATGAACATTATACCATAATATATACTCAATGAGATAGAAAGCAACACATACAGTAACTGGTTTGAATGGAGGTTGTACTAAACGCAAAGCGATTTTATCCCAATCTATGCGTCGAAAGAACAAATGTTCTTTAATCTCTTTTTCACCGTCTGAACCACAACCAAGTCTTTTCATTGGATCTCTTGTAAGCAGCTATATAATGATAATAATAGTTGTAATAAAAATAATACATTGTATATACAATAACCAATGTTGTAAAATAAAAACATTAAGCAATATTCTGAACGAGCATTGAAGATTCATTGTACACTAGTAAAAAATTGAAATATAATTAAACGAAAATGTTAGATGGTACATTTACAGCCTGAACTGATACAATCAGAAACAAAATCAGTCTACGAAATGATAAAATCATTTACGGGAGGCAGTGTATATAATTTGCAGTTAAGATATATTGGTTTGCAATACAAATACACAGAACAAAAAGATACAATAAAATTTACAAATTTAAAACAACGCATGGTTAAGAGAATGTATTGTTTTTTGTCTAACCACTCTCATCCTCAATGGATGATATTGGATAGTTTACGAGTGAGTTGGATGAATCCCAGGGACAGGTAAACCGAAACAGGGCAACAATTGAAGAAGCACTTGAGTGTTGAATTGAACCATATAGGTAGGTGCACACTACCTGGGCGAGGTCTACGCGATTATTGTAACAAAGGTTGGGGACGTTGGGTGACAAGTTTCAGAATCTATGTAAATGGTGTACTTGCACTCATTCTTTGTCTTAGGTTAGGTTTTGAGTTCCGAAATCATCTAATACTTTTCCTACTCCATTAATTCATTCTTTTTCGTCAGTCATCTGGTCAGTCCCTAATCTTCTCTACTACCACTTTTATTTATTCCTATTTCTACTACTCAGGAGTGTCTCTTGATAATTTCACCTAGTAGTGCTAATTTAGAATGCTTGTTTGTTAGTATCAGAATCGGACAATACATAACAGAACAATGTATCAGGTTTCAGGTTGTGCATAACTGATTGCTTATTATAATCTAATGACAAAATTTAACCATTCACAACACATTTAAGACTATGTTAAACATGAAACATCTCTACAATTATCATAAAAGTCGAAGAGTCAAACGCTAAGATTATCAACATGGAAAGAAAATACTACTGATTTCTTTATGATGGAAGTCATTCTTCAGGTTAATTCATTTGTGATTTGATACTTATAATATTGAGAATCATTATTTCATCAACTTTTCACTTGATCTGATGAATTAACCAAGTACTTTCCTCCAAATGTCCTTGTACGGTCGAGGGTGGGGAGAGTCAGCTCTCCATCTCGAAATGCTCTCAAATGGCCACGCGTATAAAGCCACTGCCAATGAAGTCCTGCTCACTGCCTTCTTGCGGTGGGGGTGTTGTTTACGAAATTGAGTGGACGAAAAGCGAATTACCGGCGTTTTAACAGGACTGATGGACGCGGGGGGTCCACCTAGGAGAGTTTGAAAACCCTGATTTCGAACCGATAGTGCACATGGGCTCCAGGATCCTAAGGGAACAAATGGCGCATGAATCAATTACTGATCACCGGCTACCATCGGACTGCATCTCCTAACGTTGCTCCACTGCATTGTGGATCAGACCTTGCTCCGGGTGTGGCCTCCTAAGAAAACCACCTGCTTCGGTATGGGCACCCAGACAGTATCATCGCCTACACACAAATCAAGTGACTTGTGTGGCGCATATGTATTCCGTGCCCCTTTGTACCAATATTTATGTGTTCAAATAAATAAAATTATAAAATAATTGATTGTTTTAATTTTTATAAACTTTGGTTTTTAATTATACTACAGAAATTATTAGATATTTTCTGTTATCCATACGGTTCTATAGATGATGGAAATAGGAGAGAAACTCAATAATACCAATTGTGAATAGAATGATTTACAGATATATATTCCAGTGAGTGAGAAATTGTATTTCTGACTCTTCGTGACTTAATGTTAGCCACTTTTTCAGAGTAAATAAATAGCCGAAATAAAGTTAACACAAGTTTAAATAGTATAAAGGAAGCAATGAAAAATATTTTTAGCACAAAATATTTATTTGAAACTATCAAACCAATATTGGGATTACTACCTACAGGATGATGTACGTTTTTATCGTGAACTGGTTAAAGCTAGTCTCAAATGCCAGCTCAGTAGTCTAGACATTAAGCGCTTGCTATCAGACCCAAAGTTCTTGAGTTCGGTCCGCACTAAGATCGTGGACGTGCATTGACGAGGAGTCACGGACTTGGACGAAACAATTATCCAGTACTTCTTGATTTTCAATGGTTATCTAACTAGGATCAGTCCGTGACAAAATCTATAAATTAACAATGTTTGATGTAGTGAATGCATACATTTTTTTATTACTATTGTATCTAGTCACTTCTATTTCGCTTATTTTCTTTCACGAAAAGAATACAACTCATTACAAGCAGAGGTCTTTATAAGTTTAGCTTTATTTAAGTTTTCCTCGAAAACAATGCAAAACAGGATATTGACGAAGCGAAGAAAAGATGGGGTATACGAATATGATCACCGAAAATGTAGTTTGATGATAAAATCACTCGACTTTCAGTTTCGAACAACGCTCTACTCAATACAATTTGGGTGAATTTGCGGTAGTAGTGGTAATAATAATAATAGTACTAGAGTTCACTTATGAAGGTGTGACTCAAACCTGAATATACACAAAGCTCCTGAGGTTTAACGAATGTATCAACCTAAATAAATTTGATTAATAACATTCGAAAGTAAACAGTGAGAAAACTTACAGCTTTACAAATAGAAACGGATTCTTTGGATAAACTTTTTGGATAAGAAATAGTATGTTGTAATATATTTGCAAACAAATCCTCTTCATCCTCACCTTCAAAAGGAGGCTATAAAATAACAAATATAACAATATGTTAAGCTTTAACCAGAGAGAAAAACAGAAAAAGATGTGGAGATAAAACATTTAAAACAATAAGTTAAATTCGTGTCAAAAATCTATACAGTAAATTACACAATTTTCAATAGAACTCCTAAATTAGTTAATCTGATCCAATCATCAGGGAGCTCTGAAGATAAACTTTATTTTGATTGGAACTGACCAATATGGTATCTATAGCATCTATAGTCGTGACAAAAATTGATGCATCTTGTATCAGAACTTATTGCTAAAACCAGAGATATCAATGGATTGTTTAGGCTGTGGCTAATAAACAGCAGGACAATGATATTTACGTTAACCGATCATTGAATGTTAAGAAATGTCATCACGTGGTCTAATTCATATTAGTAATGATTAAATAGTTTTGATTATACTGAAATTTCGCCACTTGTTCAGTAATGCATTCTGTTTAAGATCAGATAGTTGAATTTAATCCCCAATAGGTTTTACACGTAGATTTGCTCATATAATTCAGTGAAAGTTTTTCTAGTTCGAAATTCTGCCATCGTTCCAATGGATTACTATCCAAAATTTATATTTACTCTTCTTTCTCCCTTTATCTAACAACCCAGGGCTAATGATTACTTGTTTAGTGTTTATTTATTACGGCATTCAAAAAATGCTATTATGATCGTATTTGAATCGCATTTTTCAAGGTTTCCTGTTATTCACAACCAATAAGTAATGATTTTTTATGAGCTCATGGGAATTTACTGTTGACAATTTTTAAGAAAGTGTTAACAAAATACCCCAGAGTAACAGACTGGAGAGATTACAATAACCAGCCCATATTAAATCGGAAATATACGGTTATGAGGACATTTGTCCCTTTATTCGAGCAGGATCCAAATGGTTGAACATACTAACAAATCTGGATCTAGGTAACTCGTAAACAATCTTGACCAGCCAAGAAATCTTTGAGAAAAGCATATTGTCAGTCAAGTGAATTACAGTTCTGATGGAAGAGTCAGAATTGTACGTTTAACGACTGTAGCAAAAGAAATTACTCGAAAATATATAACCCATGTTTACTCGAAGAGACTGAATACTAAAAATTCAATAGTTATGGATCGTAAACATGGTGATCGTTTCAAACGGAACAATTTTAGTTATATTTGTGAATAAAATGATCGATAAATATTTTACTTTAATTCCGCACCAATTTAACTGAATTTAAACTTATTGTAAACTACCTATATTTAAATAGCTGGGTCAATAAAATTACACTCATGATAACAAGACCAGTAACATAGGATATTGATTTCCCGATTCTTATAACAAATAATCACATTTGAAAAAGTAATAATATTGGTCATAGATAGTTAATTTCATGATATTGCATATTTATGATTATTCAGTAAATCATTCATCAATCAATTAATGTCAAATGCTGTTCAATTCAATTTATACACATTTCATCATCAATCTGATTGTAAATATATCATATTAAAATGCAATGGATTCAGATTTGGATTTGATTAATTTTGACGGTTAAATAAATCTTTATCGAACGTTTTTTATGTTCTTACTTGCGTCATCCAATTCATGGGTTCAAGAAACTAGTACCTAGAAGTTAATTAAATACTCCTTAGACATAATAATCAATATTCTCCCTATAAATAATAATGTTTCTCATGATTAATAATTTATGGCATATGTTTAAACATTCTCTTTTTCTGATTGACTGTTATATTCATTAACTTTTGAAAAACATTACTTTTTACTTGTCTTGACTAATAGTTACGTCCAGACTCTGATTTTATGATGAATCGGAATGTTTATAAAAAAGATACTTGTAGCTCAAATAAATTCAACATTGTGCTCACTTACATGCCTACGCAGTATTATAAGACTGATAATATAAAGCATAAATTAATGCTTAAAACATGAATTTATACTTGGTTCGTGAGATGCAGGTAAAAGAAGTTATCTGGTAATAATACTAGTCATACGTTATTATCGTTCCATGCTAACTGAAAAGATAATTCATACACATTGGTTATTTCAATTTTCCTATTGTTGTTCAAAACTGTAATTGGTCATGCCTTCTGGACTAAATAGTTAAGTGGATGAGTTTGAAGCGAAACGTACTAAGTCCGAGTTTGGGATTGAAAATCAACTCTGAGATGCAGGTACATCTAGCTAATAAGTCCCTAATAGGACGAGACGCAGTTCCTGGAACTCATTTCCAGTCATTATTCATGACTAAAAAGACATTTTAAAAAACTACTGTTCTAAGCTTTAAAAACATGAATGAAATAGTTTTCTAATGTTCAAATGTACTCAATGGTAGTTTTACTGCGGTTATGTCACAAAAATAAAAACAAGTCATGATGTTTGAAGGATCTTCTCAATTAATACGTTTAAGTCTAGGAACGTCATTGCATAAAAGTTAAATTTCGTAAAAGCAAAGAAAAGTGTCATTTTGATCACGAAAATATTGATAAAATTATTTCATTGCGATTTAAATAATCTAAGAGACTGGAGAGAGAGAGACATCACATACATATTAGAATGATATGAGGTATTGAAGAACTTTAATCACATTATAGGCTACTTTACATTAAGAAAAATCAGTAAACATTTGTCAATTTTTTAATAATGTCATTTTAAATATGCCATTAGAAAAATTCACTTACCTGACCAGCTAGCATTTCATATAGCAAAACACCGTAAGACCACCAATCTACTGATTTACCATAAGGTTTATACAGAAGTATCTGTTTATAGATTGGTAAAGTAAACAAAACAGCAACATGTAAATAAATGTGATCTTTCAGACAAACACAAAGGACAATACATAATAATCCTAAGAAACTTAAAAACACAGAACTAAACAAGCATTTAATATATATAGCTAGAGTATTATTATAGACCAGAAGCACCTAGTTTCTTCTGTGAAATCAACGATAATGCAATCATTAGTTGTTCTGAAAAAAGCAACCAAGACAACTAATCAGTAATTCTACATTTTGTTTTCCAAAAAAGGATTCTTGATGAAAATCGATCAATGGTTAACAGTATCATTTTAGTAAGAGAGATGAAATTTTATTTAGAAAAGAAAAAATAAAGCAATACATAAAAATCATTTTAAAAAATCTGTTACGACATATATAGTTGAAAAATGTGTTATTTGTGAAGAAGAAGAAGAAAGGTCATTTAATAAAGGCCAGAATGGCTTGGAATATAGTATCAAGTCACAATCAGTATAATATTAATATAACAAAATGAAAATGAAGAAAAAGGTCGTGTGAATAAAATGGTCTTTTTAAATTATGGACTTATAACTGTAGAGATTGATGATGAAGTTATTGAAAACGATTGTTTGCCTAAATGTTCTTCATTTTTGAGAATTCTATGGGGATTTTTAAACTGCTGAAACTTAGTTAAATGTGTTGTTCATGGAAATCTTTGAAAGGTTTCAAAAGAACGCTAATTGGTCGGTGTTTTGAAATTTTTTCTTGATTTCTAGAATTTTTGGAAGAAAAAATAACTCTTAAGCCTGCTAATGCATTATGTAATTTTCTATCGAGTAGGAGATTTAATTCCTAAATATTCCATTGATATAATCATGATTATTACTTGAATTCAATCTACAGTTGTAATAAGTAATTCGATAATTATTGGTGATATTTTATCATTCATGCAAATTCACTAACGTAATAGCTGAAAACACGACTTTATTAACAAGCCTAAAAACAATATTTGCAATTGCTTCAAATGTTTTGGTTTTATATATTTCGACCATAATCTTTACTGTTGTATTTAACGATACCTTTTTCCATAACAAATATTTTCCGTCCGATTATTCGTATGACAACATAATGATAAATGATAAATAATTCAAAGGTTTTTTGAACAAGATTTCCATCATCTTCAGCACCGATAAATGTGACCTAGATAGCCACGGGAAATCAATAAATAGTTGATTTACCCAAGTTCAGAATATCTGATTAGTGGAAATTCACATCATTCTAGACAGAATTAAACAAAGGACCTTTAGGTTTTAAATAAGGAAGCGTAACATTTGATTATTGAATTGGAATGTAATAGGCCATGTATTTTTGCTTCAGTTAATTTTTGAAAATCTTGGAGTCAACATCCAACATTAAAGAAAACTCATTTTCTAGTTTGCGAATCACCTTGAAAATGATTCATTTGCTAGTATTTGAAGAGATCTTTATCAAAATTGGCGTTTACGGTACTATGTTAACGTTCTCATAATATTAAACGGAAAATGATAATACAGAATGAAAAGCAGGCAGAGTTATACCATAGGATCTCACACAAAAAACTGAATAGGATCATACCGCCAAACTTTGCGAAATGACATGAAGAAAAATGAATTAAAACGAAAGTGCACTAGAAAGAACAGCAGGTTTATATAAAAAAAATGTGAAAATAAGTGGTGCGTAAGAAATTATTGCAGATATACGAAAAGAAAGTTGAGCGTTTATGAAACATTGTTATCTGTTGTGAGTTATAATACATTAAGGATCCTTAGAACTTGCTTTTGAACACTTCGGATAGCAAACATTCAAGGTAATTTGCATCAAAATTAAAATTTCTACCTTTGTTTCAATTTTACTATACTATGGGCAAGACTACATGTCAGGGTAGTTTATGCATATCAAATACAACTCAACCTTGGTTTCTACCTTGACATGGCAGTCAGTTTAGCAGATTATAATGGTGCATTTGAGTTATGCAAACTGGGACAGTTGTTTTTTAAGTCGTACTATCCCTAACAGGTCGACTGGAGGGAGCGGCAAGAATAAAGCCTCAAACTTACAGTTCGAGGTTGAATTTATAATGATAAACACATAAAAATTTGATGGCAGAAAACTTTTTCCCACAATAGGTCAGCATTTACAGCGATCATGCTTTCTCATAAACGAAAGTGAATGATAAAAAAAGGAGACTCGTAAATTGAAATACTTCACTTTTCACCACAGATTCTCAGCATTAGTGGTAAAGTACAATACAAATACAATCAAACCTAGTCATTAAAACGTCATGAGTAACTGGCCTTAAGCCATCATCTATTGGACTCTTTAGTCACACTCCTAGGTCATCACGACCACACCTAGATAGTTTTTTTTTTCCAATGCTCTCAAGAAAACAAAACCATTCTTGAACAACCTAGTAAACTAGGGAGTGACAACCTCTCTCATGCTTTTAACAACAATCCAGTTAATTTACTGACCAAATCTAATTAAATGAACTGAAAAAATCCAAACCAGGACGAAAAATCGTTAAGTAAAATTTGTGGGTTTTCAAATTATCCTTTAGTCGATTTTGCTTCATTTATGAAAATAATCTCTACATTGAACAAACTATTTTTAACAAAATTACTTATCTGAAAAATAAAATGTCATTAAGTAAAACAAAATCGAGGAAAATAAATTCTCATTGCTACATATTCTGTTTATAGTAAATATTGTTAAATAATTCTAGTGTAATAGTGAAAACAATAATGCATTATTGGCAGTATATTTGTTTAGATGGTGGTTGGAGGTAGCCCGCAGTGTCGAGTCACCTAGACTGGTGGCCACATTGCAACATGATCGATAGCATTCGATCTGCACTAATAAGGACTAGACAAGCATGACATTGATCACCACCCAGTGATCAATCAATTGTGAGTATATTTGTTTTTCCTACAAAAGAACAGAACATTTATTTTTAGAATTTCAATAGTTTCCTTTTGTGTAAACAAATGATCATTCCAAACATTTACTATCGTATAAATGAATACACATATGATCGAAACAATTTGTAATCACTCAAAATACACATTACACTTGATTATTAGATCAAAACTAAGTTGACTAATGAATAATTTAAAAGTAGAACATGTTAATTAGAAGGATAATTTGTAATAGATTGATGTAAAATACATAAGAAATCCATTCACTATTATTCAGTCATCATTAAGGCGGACAATTAAATAAAAGAATATAGAAAATCGCTGAAAAATTCCCATTATATTAAAACACAATTGCATGAACGAAGAATATTTTTTTTCAATAATTTCTCATCAAGTTCTACAATCATCTCATATCCAAATTAATAATCCATAAAATTGGCCAAATTTAAGGCAAAATACATCATCATTTGGAAATTGTAATATGTGAATCAGGAATTGTTGTTCGTTATATAAAATCAAATCAGATTGTTAATGTTGGGGCTGATTAATATAAAGTGTTAACTTGAATCAGATTATAAGTGAAATGAAATTGTGTGATAAATGATCAGAATAAATATGGTCAACATGGGGTGAGAGAGAAAATAATGGAATAAAAATCGGAAATTACGTAATACGTAGAATGATATGAATCAGGTCAGATATAGTAGATTTGAGGTTGGATATTGAATAAATTCCTCAAAAAGGTTATCAAGTGTGTAATGATAATAATAATAACAATCATAACGGTGATAATCACAGTGGTAAAGATAACAGTAATAATAATAATATTTGGGACATAAAATGAACGTTAATCAAATTACGTCACTATATCATAAAATTGATTATTAACTAGTTGGCCAGGGTAAAAGGAGTGGCTGAACATAATTCTTTTGGATGCAAAGCTCTGGCTATTTGATCCGAATAATAATTGCTTCAGCAGTCTGTGGGATTCGCAGTCTGAGGGAATTAGGTAGACTGCTGTTAACACGATAGATTATTGCAAAAGATTGCTCCATGTTGGCTGTATGTCCTGTCTGAACTAGATGGTCTTTATATTAGTCAGCCCCAACATTAACGATCTGATTTGATTTTATATAACAAACAACAATTCTTAATTCACATATTACAGTTTCCAAATGATGTACTCTGCCTTAAATCTGGCCAATTTTATGGATTATTAATTTGGATATGAGATGATTGTAGAACTTGATGGGAAATTATTGAAAAGAATATTCTTCGTTCATGCAATTGTGTTTTAATATAGAAAATATCAGTTTTCATTCAACTAACAAACATTCTCATATTTCACACGGTTTATATGAAGCGTAAACATTTTAAAAAATAAAATAACAACATACTTCAGGTGCAATATAATCTGGTGTACCACAAAATGTATGTGTTGTAGCGTCACCTGTAATACCGTCTTTACACATTCCAAAATCAGCTATTTTAATATGTCCATCGGCATCGAGAAGTAAATTATCCAATTTTAAATCCCTGTAACAACAAACACATTATGAAATACGAGAGAAAAAGAAAATCATGTAAAATTCAAAAAATAGATTTCGTTAATTAGAGTCAATAAAAGCAAAAATAAAGAGAAAACTGATTTAACTGGACAATTAGTTATCACTTGTCACTTGAGATCGCATGACTGAAATTAGTATAGGGGAAATCGTGAATATAGTAGAATCTTTATGATTTCAAATACAAACTGGGAATTCTCCCAATAGGACGAAACAACCATTCAATCTTTCAAGTTTTCCAACTATGATCTAGTTAGAATCAGTTCGTGGTTTAAAAGCGTATAGCGGATTTCACTGCTGGTCATTATAAAAAAACTATAATGAAATTAGTAAGCATATTTTGACATATTTACAGGTTGATAATAATAAATAACAGAACATTCAGTGATACTTTGTGCCTCAGTTACAAACAGATGAATGAAAACACCAGTGAGTGCAAAGTGAGAAATAACATAGTGTTTGGTGTCTAAATAAACATAACATATTTCTGAAGTAACGGATTAGTATTCTCGATTAATATAACATATTCTCATTTTCTTGTTTATATGTTTAGATTTATTGATTATGCAAAAATGGATAAACACATTGTTCCCTGCCATGAGGCGGTTATTTACTACATTGAATGTGTTCATAACGATTAGTTTAATGTACGGAATATTTTTTAAAAAAAGCACATACGCTAATTCGTATATATTATCACAAAATGTTACGAGTAGATACTTAGATGTGTTGATGAAGAGTGATGATTTGTTTTGAAATTCTAAACAACATCAGAAATTCTGTCTATAACAATACTTTATTATTTATCAGTTACAAGTATATCAACGTTTGGAAGAATATATTTTCTTAAGATAAAAAAGAGATAACTGATCAGATTTACAGATTCTCAAGCACTTTTTAAAGTTCTTTGCCTTTAGACTTCTAATTTTACCAGTCGATCCATAGATATTCTTCTGAGTGAGCAACTAAAAACTACAACGTATTATGATAATTAGACAATTCAACAAACGAAAACGCAAGGATATATATTTTAATCAAATATAACAGTTATTGAAAGCAGTTCACAATGACAGTGATGTTACATTTATTTCGAGAGAAAAGTATAATATATCTCAAACAAACAATAGTGTGAAACAAGCTTAAAAATGACATTTCTTATGCCTTAGATATTATATTATAATAATGGTTTTTAACTTACCGATAAATAATTCCTTTATCATGTAAAAAAAATAAACCAACGGCTACTTCAGCTGCGTAAAATCTGAAATATTTAACAATAAATCAAAAGACGCAGTAAAACACATAAATATAAATGTGCAAAGTTGATCTGTCTAATGGTTGATGAATTCGAACCCCTAGATGATAAAGTAAACCTCATCCTACCCATTATCGATGTCTCCAAATTGAAGATCACTAATTCTTGGTACTAGGTCTCAATATACACAAAGGGAAAAGAAAGATTCTCCGATACAACACAGCATGCACCAATCCAATCACAATTGACGGAGAAGATTTGCAAGATGTAAACACCTTTACATAGTTGGGCAGCATCATTGATGAACATGGTGGATCTGATGTAGATGTGTAGGCGCGGATCGGTAAAGCAAGAACAGCATATTTACAACTGAAGAACATCTGGAACACAAAACAACTGTTAACCAGCACCAAGGCCACAATTTTCAATACAAATGTCAGAACAGTCCTACTGTATTGAGCGGAAACCTGGAGAACTACGAAAGCCATCATCCAGAAGATACAGGTGTTTATTAACAGTTGTCTGTGCAAAATACTTCGGATCCGTTGGCCGGACACTATTAGCAACAGCCTACTGTGGGAGAAAATAAACCAGATCCCAGAGGAGAAAGAAATCAGGAAGAAGCGCTGGAAGTGGATAGGACACACATTGAGGAAAGTACCCAACTGCGTCACCAGACAAGCACTCACTTGGAATCCTCATGACCAAAAGAGAAGAGGAAGATCAAAGAACACATTACGCCGGGAAATGGAGACAGATATGAGGAGAATGAACAACAATTGGATCGAACTAGAAAGGAAGGCCCAGGACAGAGTGGGTTGGAGAATGCCGGTCGGCAGCCTATGCTCCATTAGGAGTAACAGGCGTAAGTAAGTAAGTAACTAATTCTTGATACAGATTTAAAAACCTTGGTTGGCTTTTGGTTATTGTAGAAAACATATGGCGTAGACGATATAACTCTCTTTCGAGTAAAAGGTGAGCATATTAGATAGCAGTTCGTTCCGTTCTACTTAATGACTGTGGAACGTAACACTTAGAAATAGAAAGTACTGATAGGTGACTAAAATATGATCCTAAATCCACTCGAAGCATTGCTCACGTGCAACAACCAACAAAACGTACTAGGGAAAGGCAGCAAACCGGTTGATGATAAGGTAAATCTTCACCGACCGAGGCGGTTGGAACATCTATTAAGTATGTCTAACAACTGCGTACCTAAACGTAATGTTGATTGGTGTACCGGTAGTCTGGATTTACCCTAAAGTAGGATGAGCCAAGATGTAGCATCAATCTCTGGAGCAGCTGACTACTGAATGGAGATGAGTTCGTAGACAGGGAATACCTTGTTGAAGACAGAAATAACCGGATTTAGTGATGCAATATGTTGAGTGAGAATTATCAGAATATCGTTCAAAATAGTGAGGATGTATTCACTTTGTCTTCACCTAAATCTTTCATTCATCTTATACTTTCTATTCCGTAAATTATTTTTTTCACACGAACAATTTAGTCTTACCTCAATCGTTTTTACTACTACTGATAACATTAATATTTTTACTACTGTAAATTTGTATTGATAGTTTTCTCTCACTGTGTTAACTTAAACCATTGTACACTTGCCAGATTTTGCATGCCTTATAAATAACTGACTAACATTCAAAACAAATATCGTCGGAAATTGAGTACAAATATTTGTATTCCATAAATTATTAAATGTAGATTACCGAATAAATAGGTATAAAACATTTATATAGTTTATTTAAATAGCTGTTAAGCATTTCCTAAACAGTTCAACCAAAAACTTAATAATCTCCACAACCCCTATACTGATAATTAACATGTGCTCACTAGTGACTAGCTTCGTGAGGGAATTCTCAGAGTTCTAGTGAGAAGCCGTGACCAGTGGGGCCAATCCGTGTCGGGTAGAGACAGGTATCTACCTCAGCACAAACGAAGATGGTCGCGCAATTTTGTGGATTGGTTGATGTTAGACACTAACACCATCGGATACCGGCTCACTGGTCAAGTAGGTTGAGCGTTCGCGCGCGATACTGAAGAGCCTGGGTTCGAATCCTGCAAGGGGGGATCGCGGATGCGCGCTGCTGAGGAGTCCCACAATAGCACGAAACAGCCGTCCGGTGCTTCCAGATTTCCAACGGTGGTCTAACATCAATCGGTTCATGATCTCAATCAAAAAAATTTCCTAAACAAAAAAACATAATCACTAAAATAAGAAGTCGTCAAGCTAGATGAGTATATTTTCTATTGAAATCTTATGAATTAACATCAAATAAAGAAAACAAAAAACGCTTTTTTTCTTACTATTAACTGTGAAAAAAATACAATTAAACTCTTTTACACTTTCTTATTACTGAGATTCTATACCATTTTCAGTAATTTATCATCAATGTTAATTATTTTAATATAGAATAACAGAAACTATAACCAATCTGTTTCAAATAAGTTTACAATTAACATACACACAAAAAAGGATGAACTAATCTTTTTCTTCCCTTGAAATGATATGAGATTTTCTGGCTTGATTAACTAGTATCTTATTTTATTACTCTGGTAATATTATTATTCTATGACCTTAATTTTTTTGTAGAAAAAATAAAGGTCAATGAAATTCATCATGACACTCTCTATAAGGTAACGTGTTCACATTTACTAATTAAGATTATTTTGTTTTCAATTATATCCATTTTAATAAAACTTTAATACTTCGATATTATTCATGATAATGATATTTTAACCTAAAATATTATTATTACTACACTGGAAATGTTTATAGTTATGTAGAGATTTGTCACAATGGATTGATCACTGGGTGGCGAACAATGTCATGTGTGTCTGATCCTTATTAGTGCAGATCGAATGCTATCGATCATGTTGCAATGTGGCCACTAGTCTAGGTGACACGACACTGCGGGCACTATATATTGAGATTAGATGTTGGTTGGAGGTAGTCGACAGGAAACCCTGGACCCGGGTTTCGTGTTGCTTGGCACTCGTCAGCAAGGTGTACCCAGTGATCAATCAATTGTGATTACATCTCAGTCCTACAGGAGGTCGGTCGCGGCGCGGATAGCTCAGTGGTAACGTCTCTGACTGTGAAGCTGGGTGACACGAGATCGAATCCGCCAGGGAGCACCAGTTCCCTCAAGATTACAGGTACACCTTGCTGTCGAGTGCCAAGTAGCACGAAACCCGGGTCCAGGGTTTCCTGTCGACTACCTCCAACCACCATCTAAAGATGATTTGTATATGAGTAATTTTAGTGAAATTTATTATTTTTAAAAAAGTTGGTTTTATGATAAAATTCTTCTGAATAGATAAATTCATGGATTACAATATCAAATACAAGAAACATAGACATATTACACATGTAACTCAATAATCTAATGATATTATATCTCTTGTAAAAATTAAATGTTCTAGAATCGATATATGTATATTTTGTCATGAGTGTTCATACACAATTGAACATTCACAATTCATGTAGTTCAAAATAATCAAGTCGTAGTACGTAAATGTGAATTATGATTTTTCCGTAAGTAACTTCTATTTATATATGATAAGCCTTGCAGATTGAACGCTATATTCGTTTCCTAATCTATTCTGTAACTCCCAAGCTAGAACTATACAGCAACCTGAACAACGAGAAAGAAGATGCAAAGTATGCGAGAAGTACTTTACTCCAAGGTTCATTTCAGTACAGAAAATAAAGGGTTTTTATAATATTTTAAATATCCTTGGGTTGCTAGAAGATTCCGGAATGCTACTAAACATAGTAGCAGTGTGGCAATCAGCCAATCAGAACCTCTGCATGCGACGTTTCGCCCCCTTGATATATCTGGCTAAAACTTCAAGTGAAACGCTGATTGGAGGAAACGCGTCTTAGTGTTTCCTGATCCTTGCTTGACTTTTGCGAGAAATTTTCTGGGTCACCGCAAGAATATGTAGCGAAGATCACTTTACACGCTATTTAAAAAATCTCAACAAAATCAGTTAAACAATTAAGCTTTTTTTAAATTTTAATTTGGGAGGACAAGTATGATGAAATAAGTGATTTATTTTGAATCTCAGAGCAATTTTCAATAAATTGTTTGTTTAAAGAAGAAAATGTAAATGTAAGTAGTTAATTCTGTAAGCTAATACTTTTTAATATACAACTTGTTGTCAGTTAAGATGTCATTAAACTTACAGTACCTGAAAAAGTGTGAATTTGTTCAGTGGAGATGAGGAAGGCAACTAAAAATAAAAATATTGTCAATGACAATAGAATTAAGCAAAATAAGTAGTTCGAGAAGAATAGAAATCAAAACGTCAATCCAACCATGCCACAGCGATCAAAATCAGGTCCCGTGACTGTTTAAAAATATATTATGATACTTGCTGAGATTAAACTCAAACAGCTCTACATACCGATACGAATCACATTACCACCGATGATTAGCTTTGTCAATCTTAAGCACTCGTTAAAAATGTTAAGGCAAAAAATGTGGTGGTAATCGTCATAGACTTAATATGAACAACTAATGAACAGCTATTTCATTTTAGTACGAGGTATCCGCAAAAATTTGGTTGATGTTATTGCTCAGTGACTAATACTATCAACAAATAAAATTAACCAAGGATTAAGTTTCAAAGGAAACAATTGAGTATTAATATTTAGTGTTATTTGTAAAATTAATATTTTTATAGTTGATAAGATGGATACAAAGAAAACCGGGTAATCATCATTGTTATATCCAGATGAAGAATATGTGAATAGTGACCGCTAGGATCTATTTATGGACTTTTATTATATATATACTTATTGTATAACTAAAAAGTAACTATTATATGCATATTCGCATTCCTTTTATTATGAGCTTATATTTGACTTATTAAATATTAACATACGATTTACTATTCGTGAGACATTACCAGTTTATTGGTTACAGTCTCTCAACACCGCAGCCACTTTTGGTTTGATGTTGTATGATTGTTATTTATTATTTTATGGTATGTTGCGGTCTGGTTTGTTTGTATATAAACCCAGTATGTCGTTTATTGGATCCTGATATTGATGTTCTGGACTAAACCGACTGAGTTAGGAGAGAAGCAAATATCTCGGTGGACCAGTAAAGACTCAGAATCGACTCTGGGCTGCTCATACTGATTTATTATTCATTGACCCAGTCAGTAAGTCAAAACGAGATATAAGTAGTTTGGAATGTATTGAAGGTGAGTAATAATGTGGAGATATTTGGTGAGAAAATGCGAAAATTTTCAAACAAGCAGAATTTAGTAATTCTAGGAACGGATATTTATTCAAGCAAATTGCATATTTTGGGTCTATTTAGGATAGTGACAAATATATGTAATCTTGAACAAGAGCTATATCATTAGTGGACAGCACGTTGGCGGACACAAGTTGACGTTTCAAAATCAGATGACAGTTCTCCATAAGATTTGACTCGACTGGTAGTGTTCGAGTAAAGAGCCTTCACAAGGTTTATGTACTTGTGAGGTACGACTTTCAATCACAGACACTGCCAGAGAACCCCACAGTCTACAGAGTCAAGTGCTGCTTATAAGTCAAGAAAAACTGTTTGATTGAATATGTTGCACGTTCGTTAAAAATATTTGATTACATGTTATTTACAACAACTTGTTAACTGAAAAAAAGCAAAATAGGTTTTTAGAAGATGTATGAAAAATTATTGTAGGAGTGAATATTTTGGTAGCATGATTGACTCAAGAAAAAGGATTTTGGAAAGACCAAAGACATAATACGTGAATTAGTGTTAGATGTAACTGCTTCGGAGCCAGAAATGTCTAGGCTTAGCAAGAAAAAAGGGTACAGTACAGAAAACAACTACTAACAACAGTCTAGATGATAGAAGCCTGTAATAAAATACCTTCAGCCCTGAACATCAACGAGATAATTCTAACACTTTCTAATAATAATGTAATGTTAACAAATTATTTTCCATTTGGACTCAATACTTCAGTGAATAACGAATGAAGCATTTGAAGCGAAAAGGACTGGATTTCAATATCATTGAGAGAATAAACACCAGTGAGATGTACCGAGTTCACAAGTCCCAGATAAAATGACATGTTCCCCCTGAATAAAGCCATCAGTAACAATAATAGTTATTGTTACTATTACACAGTTAATCATAATCCATCAATAAGTTAAAAACCATGAATTACTAAGACACTTTTCAATTTAGAATTACAAAAGAAATCTTCATAAGTGATTGTATCAATCGGATAAAATCAGATCGAAAGTGAATATATATATATATATATATATATATATATATATATATATATATATATATATATATATATAATATATATATATATATATATAAGTAGACTTACACAGCAATAGGTTCCTTAAATTTTCCTTCCTTCTGTATTCTAAACATTAGATCACCACCATTGACAAATTCCATCACAAAATATAATCGATCCTTGTAAAAAGAAAGTAACAGTAAGAAAAACGACTATTATTTATGATTAATTACTAAAGCAAACAGCTTTATCAATATTATCTGATAAATTGTTCAATAATCAAGTGTACATGTCTACATCACATTAGAATTTAAAACTATCATCCTTTTTTTCTAGAGGGAATTTAATGATCGTTACCAACCTATGAAACGGAGATAGTGCGACTACATGAAAACAGTTCATGAATTTGGTGGAGTTTTGTTCTCTGAGCTGGATGGTTTTGGTCGTGTTATAATTAACAAATGGACAGTTGTCAGTATGAGGTTGTACAGATTGTTGGATTTCAGTGAAATCACAAACTGACCGTTGTTAGAATACTATCGGAAGCTTAGAAGCACTCGACAGCTATTTCGTCCTCGTGTAGGGCTACTCAGAAGTGTGAGTCCATAACACCGAGACCAGAAATCAGACTGAGGTTTATCGGTCTCACGTAAGAACGCCTAACATCTAGAACACTAAGTTGGGACCCCATTGTGTACAAGTTTAACTTCAATCAACCCACGGATTATCAATGTCATCGGTAAATACCTTTCTTACACTAAACATAGTCGAACTAAATTTCATCCCCCATAAGGTCATGAATGGACACCGTTGAGAAGTTCAAACTATGACGAAACGTTCGTCAAGTGCTTCCAGTTTCCCAACAATCACCCTATTTAAATCGGTCGGTGATTTTAATAAAACAAATGAGTATTGGATATGACTGACACGTCTTACATTTTAATTGTATTGCAGAACTTAAAAAATTTAGAAAATTCGTACATAATGCTGATCATGAAGTACAGTGATAATTTAACTTGAATATCTAGATAACGGCCACTTGGACACAGTAGATTAGTAGATGACACGTTGAGCAAAAGATACTGTGTTTCAGTCTCAATATGAACATCAACACCAGAATGTAGGTACATCTACCTGATGAGTTCCAAAAAAGTTGGACAATACAAACTAAACCTTATTGTCAGCCACATTCCATCGATTATAAATAACATCTGAATATTATGGTCAATAATAATATACCTTATCTTGTTGAAATGTTAATACTGTTGTTATTCAATAAGCCTTAGTCGAAACAATCGTCGACTATCAAGCAAAAAATCATTGATAAATTATTCAGGCATACATACTTATAACTCGGAAAAATGTTTTTTTTCACCAATAAAAAGGAATTAAATAATGTATTTCATCATATTCCATAATCATATTCTCCCACCGCAATATCCGATCAATACGGATATTATTATTAAAAAAACTAAATAATATAATCTGCTTAAAACGTAAAAAAAATTCTGAAGTTTCATCAACTCATAGTAACATGAAAAGAAATACAAATTTACAATGTTACAAGAAAACAACTTCATAGAATAAAAAACCACCCGTTCTTAGATCAAACAGATATTATTGTTGTAAAACAAATTAGAAATTGATTAATGAACACTTCAGAGAAAAAAAACATAATTGAATTTCACAATGATATTTTCAAAATTATCTAATTCCTTTCACAAACAAATTACTGCTTATGATGATGATAAACACAAGTAATTAACAGTGTTTTCTGTGAGTTGTTTTTTTCTTTTCTCATTTTACCTAGAATTTCATATATTTCATGAAGAAAATATTCTAGTGTGTGTTTGTGTTTGAGTATATGCTCACTTTCTTTCTTTCATTATCATTGAGGAGAAAAGATGATGACAGAAGAACATTCATCTACTTCTATCCAACAAACCTTCACTTATACATAAATATATGTTTTTAAAATCTAATTAGCTAGTTCAATTATTCAATGGTTGTTTTATCTTCATAGTCCAGTGAATAAATATTTCTTACAGAGAAGCAACGGAAACCAAAAAAGTTAAAGAAAAGAAACTTTGACTACTTTAAAGTAGTTAGATCCTTATATTCATTTGTTTGTTGATTTTATTACTTCAGACTACTTTTTCGTATTCAAAAATAAACTATTATTATTATCATCATTATTATTTCTGAGAATAATGACGGCAATCACTACGGAAACAAACACATAATTTAATACTTCCGTTATTTTGAAATAGTTCATCAGGAAACCAATAGTAACGGATGTGAATTTTGTGGTTGTTGAAATATCTTCTCATTATTATTGTTGCTGTCGGTCTTATTTTCTGTTGCTGATCATATTCAATATTTTCTTATTTATGTTATGCGTTGATGATTTTAATTTATCAATAGAAATGATCAACAACAAAGTAACTGTTTTGGGTTTATTTAATAAAAGCATAACTATTGAAAATAATTTAAGGTTTGTTAATATGATGAATAGATAAGATCAAGAATGCTTAGTTCCGTTATTTATTTTTTGTTTTTATTGATAATTACTTGTTTTATTACTACAGAGAGCATTTTGGAAATTGCTCAATGTCATGGTATACATCATAGCCTGATTATGATTAGATAACTATTGAAAACTAGAAAGCATAGAGTAACTGCTTCATTTTAGTATGAAACTTCTTAGTAGTGGAAATCCGTGACTCCAATGAGGATCAAACAAAGAACCTACAGTTCTAAGCCATTAGCTTTAAGAAGCTATGGCGTTGGAAGATGTTTACCCAATGCATATATGCATATATATATATATATATATATATATATATATTACTTCTCAAAATTCCATAATGTTTCGCAACAGTACTAGATCTGAAAATAATCTTATTTTGTGTTTGTGTAGAATCAAGAGTCTGTTCAATTCAAAACATTATCAAACTTTAATAAATCGTTTTATTTCATTCTAGAATATGACAGTCAACATGGGCTTACATAAGTATGAATAATTGAGTAGTTAATTATTTAAAAAGCGATGATCATATCTAAATGAAGAAAAACATCATTATCGTTGTGTATTAGAAATTTTTCTGTTATTTAATATTGTATTAGAATTATTTACTTAGTAAAGACTTGGTTTGTAATTAATTTTACTGAAATTCTAATGAGATGCTTATTGACCTATTTAATTAATGGAATCAAAAGTAGGACAGTAATCTCAATGATAAAATTTGCTGAAAAAAAGCTAACATATATATATTCCCTGAATTTTAAAACATGGAACGCTGTATCCTGACTCAATGATCTAAACGCATATTGTTTGCAGTAAGACTTGGACATTCTGGTCTGAGATCAATATATGGCTATAGTAAATCAGTTCTAAAAAGTCCGAAACTTAAGGGAGACAGATGTTCAACGTGCCTTTATTTCCTCAATACTTTTCCAGTTAGTATTATTTAATGATCAATACATATTACACTTTTGAATATATAGTTAGAAAGGGATTTATATATATATATATATATATATATATATATATATATATATATATATATATATATATACCTTGATGTAATAATAATAATAATAGTTTCGCCATCTATTGCCTACTTTGTCAATCTAAATACAAAGTAGATTTATTGAGCTGACTGTAGAGAGGAAAAGTCAGAATGACCGTAATCATATGACCTGGTAGTTTCAATAATACAAGAAAAGAAATCTTGCCAGTTTAGTGTACGTATATATATAAATATCAATAAATAAAAGAATATGGTAACCATAACAACACTTTCTACAACGATTTATTTTCTTGGTCAAAACAGTTTACACAATATTATTATTTAAATAACTACGAAACATTTTAATAATGAAAATAATTTGACGAATAAACGTGATAAAAGATTATAATTATTGACCTTGTAAACATATAGAAATCAAAAGTTTTACAATCAAGTGTAAAATCAATTGTTGATTGATATGAACTTGAAATTTCCTTTACATATTTTATGGTTATTTACTTTGTTCGATACATTGACATAAAGAATATTACTGAATAATATGAGTTCTTAAATACTACGCATTTTCTTCTATCTGAAGTGAATCAATTCAAATGGAATAAAAATGGTACGTATAGCCCATCCTTAATCTTTAATCGACAGAATTACGTAGAAGGAGAGAAACAGGTTGTATGACAAGCTGTATTTGCTAAACGAATAATTCATATAGTTAGTGTTTTTTTTAGATAATTGTACTGACTAAGATATTGAACTTATGGTGGGGGGGTGATCTTAGTTATGGAAGTAATCCACTTGCCTATTAGAGCCCATTGACCTACTATGATATCCTGCATACTACAAATGATAACTCGTGTGACGTTATATGTGAAAAGTTTTTTTTTCACTTTCTGTCAAACTATTCGTTCTAATATTGACGAATATTCGTATAAACAACTCGTTAGGTTTACGGAGTTCTGTTAGTACACTAAAACAGTTACTCCAAATATTAAACGAAATGTATTCTCATGCAAAATCTGACCGTTCCTAATCAACCAATTAGAAAGTTATAAAAAGTTATCCAGGTACCACTCATATCGTTATTTTTCCTATACCTACAACTCATCTCAATCAAAAACTTAATAATCTCCACAACCCCTATACTAGTAATCAACATGTGCTCACTAGTGACTAGCTTCGTGAGGGAATTCTCGGAGTTCTAGTGAGAAGCCGTGACCAGTGGAGCTAATCCTTGTCGGGTAGAGACAGTTATCTACTTAAAGACAATGGAAATGGGTCGCGCAATTTCGTGGATTGGTTGATGTTAGAAACTATCACCATTGGATGCCGGCTCAGTGGTCCAGTTGGTTAAGCGTTCGCGCGCGAGACCGAAGGCCCTGGGTTCGAATCCCGCTCGCGGGATCGTGGATGCGCACTGCTGAGGAGTCCCACAATAGGACGAAACGGCCGTCCAGTGCTTCCAGGTTTTCAATTGTGATGGTCTAACATCAATTGGTTCAAGATCTCAATCAAAAACTTAATAATCTCCACAACCCCTATACTAGTAATCAACATGTGCTCACTAGTGACTAGCTTCGTGAGGGAATTCTCGGAGTTCTAGTGAGAAGCCGTGACCAGTGGAGCTAATCCTTGTCGGGTAGAGACAGTTATCTACTTAAAGACAATGGAAATGGGTCGCGCAATTTCGTGGATTGGTTGATGTTAGAAACTATCACCATTGGATGCCGGCTCAGTGGTCCAGTTGGTTAAGCGTTCGCGCGCGAGACCGAAGGCCCTGGGTTCGAATCCCGCTCGCGGGATCGTGGATGCGCACTGCTGAGGAGTCCCACAATAGGACGAAACGGCCGTCCAGTGCTTCCAGGTTTTCAATTGTGATGGTCTAACATCAATTGGTTCAAGATCTCAATCAAAGACTTGGAATAGTCAACACAAAACATTAAAATCATTACGTAATAAGAAGTGTGTAAATAATTAGATAGTGAAGAATACAAACAGAAAGAGGTGGAAAATTACAAACAAATACTAGATGTGAAAATAAGGTTAACGATAACAAAATAGAAATCCTTATGGTTATCCTTTTTTTTGCCGTGTATTAGTTTACATTTACACAATAGATATTCTTTCTAAACAATAGTTCTGCAGCGAATAATATCGAAAAATCTAACTCAACTAAATAATTAAGTGGTATTATTATTTATATTACTAATCATAATAAGATGATAGGTGCAATAAAAATGAAAAGACCGGAAAATAATCAATTTTAAAAGTCTGATCACATCAGCGTTTGTTTATTCAGCACTATTTTCTGGTAAATATTTTTCACTATTCCAAGTTTTGACCTACTTCCTATTTTGAAAAACTAATTCAAGCCTTTAATATTTTTATCACTACTATAACACCTGTTAACTCATTAACAATTTGTGCTAATAACTTATTGTGTATCATTATGTAATCGATCTTATTGTTATTGCTGATATAGAAACTGCCTTAATTAATCTCATATTTATCATATATCCATGAAAATACTACGCAGTATTGGAGTGAAGTCTGATAAAGATCTAACTGAAATATATATATATATATATATATATATATATATATATATATAATTGAGATCATGAACTGATTTAAGATGTAAAATAATCGAAAGAACAAAGCATTAGAAAATTGTTTTGTTTTAGTATTGATACCAGCTCAGTGGTCTATGAGACCTGGAAATCCTGCACTCAATCCCAGATGAGGTCGTGCATGAGCATGGTTGAGGAGTTACATACTGGGACGAAACAGCAGCCCAGTTCTTTCAATGGTTGTTTGATTTGGATTGATTCGCGGTCTCATTATTAATAAGAAACACAGATAAAACAGAATAATGTGACGTCTTAAAATGTGACAGAATATAATTCACTTGTTGAGTGCACGTTTATGAATTCTTTTTTCAACGCTATAGAATAATACGAATCGGTTCTCTAAACTAAAGTACGCTTCAAAAGCCAATCATTTAGCAGTCACTTTACATCGCAATGAAAGATACTTCTCAATAAAATTCGAACAATAACAACAGTTAGTATTTATGAATATTATACTGTGAAACAAAACATACCATAGTTTGAAATGTAGAATGTAATTGAACAAGAAATGGTGGTTTACGTTGTAATGCTAACACTCGACGTTCAATCATTGCACAGTCTACATCATCATCTTGTAGAACAACATCTTTTTTCAAGATTTTCACAGCATAAAGTTCATCTGTATCTTTACGTTCAGCTAACATTACCTATAAAAAACGCAAACAAATGTATCGCATTATCATTTTACCGGTTCAATATCTTCGCATGAGAAATATTAATCAGTCAGTTAGTCATAAAATACATAGAGCCTGATATATATGTACATTAGTCCAAATTGCGACACTACATTAGAACGATTAGAGATTATATTATCAAGATGAATATCAGTAATAAGGGACAAAAATTTTGCATGGCGAGAGTAATTCAATAAGAAAGAATTGTGTTAGCGAAGAGCTATGAAGAGGAACTGATATATATATATATATATATATATATATATATATATATATATATATCTTTAAGCCATTCGCATTTTAAAAGTATTTTTATATTTTATTTAAAATACAAAGAAAATAATTCTAACAGCTTAATTACGAAAGGAAGATCAAAAATAATTTGTTTATTTCAATATTACTGAGTAAGACAAGACATGACCCTACAAAATGTAAGTTAAACCATTCAAAGTATTTTACTTTTGGAAGTTATCGACCAGTCAGTTAACTTTTCTTACTTATTTAAAATCAATTAGATCTGGAATGATGTGATGTGGTATGTTATTCAACAGAAATGATACTTTGCGACAAATGAAGTCAGTATAAAATTTTAAGATAACTATCGTGATAATGACAGAAAAAAGTGACAGATCAATAGTACGATACCATATGGGTGTAATCACAATTGATTGATCACTGGGTGGTGATCAATGTTATGTGTGTCAAGTCCTTACTTAGTGCAGATCGAATGCTATCGACCACGTCGTAATGTAGCCACCAGTCTAGGTGACTCGACATTGCGGGCACTATATAATGAGATCAGATGGTGGCTGGAGGTAGCTGACAGGAAACCCTGGACCCGGGTTTCGTGCTTCTTAGGATCGAATCTGCTAGGGAGCACCAGTTCCCTCAAGATTACAGGTACACCTTGCTGACGAGTGCCAAGTAGCACGAAACCTGGGTCCAGGGTTTTCTGTCGACTACCTCCAACCACCATCTAACCATATGGGTGTGCTGTTCAATTTTAAAATGAAACAATTTATAATAACATTGTTGTTTCCAGAGATTTTTCAACTGATTTAAGTCTGCAATCATGAAAAATCCTCTTCAAATTAGTCTAATCTCAATGAAATCAAAATAAAATATTTCTTTCCACTATTGTATAATATAATACGAATTAGTTATTTAACTTGAAAGGGATAATAAAATGAGAATACTATTATTTTATTTTAGTAAATATATACACATATAATGCTGAATTTCGTGATAAGTGACAGAATTCAAATTTTTCCACTTAAATAATAAGCCAACAAAAAGAAAACACAGTTGAGGAAATCCACATTAACCAACACTTATTATTTGAAATATGTCTGAATATATATGTAACAGATTATTACAATTCTGAGGATTAAGGATTAGTAAAGAATAGTAATATATAAAACAGCTGATTATTATTATGAAAGAGTACGCATATTACAGAAAATATTAACTCATGTAAAGTAAATATATACGAAAAGTTTGAAAAATGAGATTGTTTACATGTAATTAGAGTAAACCATATAGTATAAATTGAACTAAATGAAACCAGACCCTATATACAATAGATATATCGGTAATATCAAGTTACATTTTAATGTTTAAAAATTAAAATCTGCTTAATTCCCACTGGATTATACGATGATATTTCTCTAACACAAATAAACATTGTTGAAGGTGGAGTTTTGTTCTCTAAACTGAATGGTTTGATGGTGGAGCTTTCATTGTTCTTCTGAACGACATCATAAGCACAAACTTCAAGTAGTAGTGAAGTGTTCGTATTCCTTACATATGACTCACAGCTTGTTCTGCAGACCTCGAACTTGAATGATTATTGTTGAACTTTAACTTATCGTTGTCTAACTACTTATTTTGATCTTATCTCCCATTGGTTAGATTCTTAGTCGTATATTTGTTCAATCTAGATCGAAATCGATAGGAAAAGCTGTGAGTCATATGTGGGAAATTCAAACACTTCACTTCTACTTGAAGTTTGTGTTGTTCAGAAGAATAATGAAAGCTGCACCATCAAACCATCCAGTTCAGAGAACAAAATTCCACCTCATTTATCCACCTGAGCTAAATATCGTCCGAATCATGTCAAAACGTAGCTCTAACTCATCAACTACCATGAAATGTATTTGATTTTGAACCATACTGTTTGTGTAATGACCAATTATACTATTCAGCTACACAGAGTGAAGTAGATCAAATGGGGCTCAAATTCCTAATCTGATGGTTGAAAGTTGAAAGATCATTGAACCTCTCCTTATAGCAACATTTCAGACACCTTGTTACAGTGTAAAAACTTGTAACACTTGACTTTCCCAGAGTAGCTAGGTGGTGTCAATATAAATTTCGCTCTAAAATATTTTATCAAAACGAGGTACATAAATCTGTTATTAATCAATGAAAAGCATCAAAACTCAAACATTTTAAATATATAATCTCCAAAGTATGACAGAAGATGATATAACATAAATAACTTTATTATTATTATTATTAAAATTATAGATTGTAAAAATAACTTTGATAGTAAAAAGAATCACCTTCCCAAAACTTCCTTTGCCCAATACTTTGATAAATTTGAAATCTGTTGCTCTGACTACATCACGTAATTTTGTTGGACAGTTTTGTATATTCTCATTATCATCATTGTAAATATCTCCTTTGAATTGTGACTGTAATAGATAATCAAATAATCAGTAATAAAAATCATTAATTATTATATAAATAGAAAAGTTTGTAACAACTGGGCAATTTATTGTTGTTATTACAGCAACAAGACTATAATTGATGGATGATGAATCAAACAAATTTAATATAAACTTAGATTTTTGTGCAAAATTTATTTACCCATATCATATAATTTAAAGTATTTCAACATTATAGCTGATGTTAGTTCGGGATAAAAATTCTTAATATATTTCCAGCTTTAACTCCTCATCCTAATACTTTATAATCATTCATAACACTATTTTGACCCTTGTACGTGGTTTGATTGTTTGACAGCCACCTTAGTAAACCATACACTCATAATACTGACGGAAATATGTGATTACAAAAAATTGTTTATTTCGTACCACTAAATGAGGCGTGTTGTAGTGACCACGGAGAATATTTTGTAGTAGTGCTTCACAGAAAACGTAAGGAAGATACACTGAAGGCATTACACAGGTGTTACGTAATAAATAACTACGAAAAGAGATTACACAGTATAATGACGACCATTTTTATTCAAAGGCACACACTGATGGCCTATTAACGAAGTACAAATAATTTAGGTTTAAACCGAATGAGATAAAGAGAAATGAATAGATCGTAATCAAACATAGAAACTGAAAAACAAACAGGTGGTTTGCCATAAGTCATATGCCCCCTACACCAAACCAACGATGGACTCAAATAGACCATATTGCCATCAGTCATCGTTGGAGAGGGTCGGTAGAAGATTGTCGCTCATTCTGGAGTACCTGCTTGGACTCCGACCACGCCCTAATACGGGCACGCATCTGCTTGCGCCTCACTGGACGCAAAAAAGCCACATTAAAAAGACCCATTAGAACTGAGTTGAGTAACGAGAAAACCAAAAGTAGGTTCCAGAAACAACTGAGGTCACACTTAGGTAGTTTTGAAAACGAGGCTGACCCAGATGTTGCTTGGAAAGATATACAAGCAGCTGTGGAAACAGCAGTGACATCTATTAGTGACTTAAACCACAGAGTTACAAAGAACCAGTGGATTTCTTCAAAGTCTATCACACTGATGGATTCTCGCAAACTCGTCCCATCAGGTTCCGAACATGATGAAGAGCGACAACAAATCAGATCTAGGTTAAGAAAAAGTCTAAGAAACGACCGTGAGCAGTGGTGGGCAATGAAAGCAAAAGAGATGGAAAAGGCGGCGACTATAGGGAACACAAGACAGCTTTACAGACTAATAAAAGAAACTGGAATTAATAAGTCAAGTGTAAGTGAGATTATTTCGGAAAAAGACGACACCCTCATCTGCTCCCAGTCCAGACGTTTAGAACGATGGGCGGAACATTTCAGAGAACAGTTCAGCTGGCCTTCAGCTACTCTACAACTACCCTCCATTCCCAGACAGTGTAAATGGAACATTGAAGTAGGTCCCCCAACTCTTGCTGAAGTTCAAAAGGCTATAGTTAATCTGAAACGAGGAAGGGCAGCTGGTCCAGATGGATCGTCTCCAGAGGTCTTTAAGGATGGTGGTCCAATTTTAGCGATTAGGTTGACTAATATTTTAGCTAAGATCTGGGAATTAGACGTTATCCCATCTAACTGGTCACAATCACTTATCGTCCCAATATATAAGAAAGGGTCAAAATCATCCTGTGACAACCACAGAGGGATTAGTTTAACTAATATAGTATCTAAAATACTAGCCTCGATAATTATCAGACGCCTAACTAAGACTCGTGAACTGCAAACACGAGAGACTCAAGCTGGCTTCAGACCTGGTCGTGGCTGCATCGACCACATATTCACCATTCGTCAGATTCTAGAACACAGGCATACTTATCGGCGTCCGACAATGGTGGTCTTTCTCGACTTAAAAGCAGCATTTGACTCGGTAGACCGCGAGATTCTGTGGCAGTGTCTGTCATTGAAAGGCGTACCCCAGAAGTACATAAACCTTGTAAAGGCTCTTTACTCGAACACTACTAGTCGAGTCAGAGCTTATGGCGAACTGTCATCTACTTTTGCAACCTCAAGTGGTGTCCGTCAAGGCTGTCCACTTTCTCCATTTTTGTTTAACTTCATCATAGATCTACTGATGGAAATAACTTTCTCGTCGACTGAATTCTCGGGTATTGATCTCCATCCAGGAGGTCCACTTATCGACTTAGAATACGCAGATGACATAGTCCTGTTTGGTGAAGACGCTGACAAAATGCAGAGAGTTTTGGTAGCACTAAGCAACAATGCCAGAATGTTTGGAATGCGCTTCTCTCCCTCTAAATGCAAGTTGTTGCTTCAGGACTGGTCTGCGTCAACACCTGAACTAAGGATAGGGAGTGAAGTAGTCGAACGCGTTGACAACTTCACTTATCTTGGAAGTCTGATCAGCCCTAATGGGTTGGTGTCTGACGAAATCTCAGCACGGATTCGAAAAGCTCGCTTGGCTTTTGCCAACTTACGTCACCTTTGGCGAAGGCGAGATATCCGTCTATCAATAAAAGGACGAGTATACTGCGCGGCAGTCCGTTCTGTTTTAATTTACGGCAGCGAAACATGGCCATTAAGAGTAGAAGACACTCGTAAGCTACTAGTATTTGACCACAGATGCCTTAGAAATATTGCTGGCGTCTGCTGGGATCACCGGGTAAGTAATAGTGAGGTTAGACGCAGGGTATTAGGAAATGATGGTAAATCAGTTGATGAGGTTATGAATCTTCATCGACTGAGATGGTTGGGCCACGTGTTACGTATGCCTGAACACCGATTACCACGACGTGCAATGCTATCCGGTATTGGAGATGGTTGGAAGAAAGTTAGGGGCGGCCAAACCAAAACGTGGCATCAGTGCTTGAAGACACTAACTTCTAGTCTGAGCCATGTTGGTAGATGCAGACTACTTGGTTGGGGTCCGCGTGACTGTCGTAACCAATGGTTGGAGACTCTTGGTGACATGGCTCAGAATCGATCACAATGGCGTCGGTGTATACACTCTCTGTCTTCCCTTAAACTAAGAGATTAAAATTGCTCCATATCTTTCTTTCTACGAACCAATTCTTTCTTCTTGTACTATATCTCTATATGCAATCTTCCTCTTATTTATTACCACCTTTGACCTAACCACTGCTATGAATCCGGTGTTCATCTTGTTGTGCTGATGCGGTATGGCAACCTGGACCGATGCACATATGTGCCTGGTCCTACGTTGTAGCTGACTGACTGACTGACTGACATAAGTCATAATTATAGTAGCCTCTCAAAAAAATCACCATACATCACTGATGACAAATGAATTAAAGTGTCCAATTAATTTAATACAATTATTATGACTGTTAGTCTGAGGTTGTAAAGTTTATTGAATTTTATCGAAACTCTGAACCAACCAAACCACCATTAAAAACGTGGAAGCACTAGACAGCTGTCTTATTCTAGGACAGGACTTCTAAACGTGCGCGTCCACGACTTTTTACGCTGAAATGGAACCCAGAACCCTCAGTGTCGCGCAAGAATGCTTTATCTCTAGACTAGTGGGTCAGCATCTAGCAGTGACAATGTCGAAATCTAATCAATCCACGAAGATGGTCAGGCGACGTCGTGAACTAAATGAGGCGTCCTATTCTAGGACGAAACAGCCATCCAGTGCTCCCAGATTTTCGATGGTGGTCTAACTTAGATAGGTTTTTGTTTTCGATGTTATTATGAGTATTAAACATCTGCTCATGAACGCTAATTCTGAAATGCTAAATTTTTTGGATGAGGATTAATAATTTCTAGAACCGGTTTACAACACAAGAGCCGTTGAGACAATAGCAGTAATATCGTCTAGCAATTCGGTAACGGAATCAATTTCTTATTTATGCTTCACGTTCCATATGAAAAAAAAAATCAGTGCATTGTCAACAACTTACAAGTGGACAGTATGATTTAAGTTACCTGTTCAGTCAATTTGAAAAGTTCCACAAACCAGAAAGCAAAAGAGATCATTTTGAAAGATATAATAAAAAATTAAAACACTTCTCATAGAAAAAAGCCGTTGAAAAGAAGTAGAAAAGTTTAAGCCGTTCAAATTCTAATAATGCTAGTTTTAGTCATCTTTGAGCAATGTTGCCAATCATATTTAATATAAATAGATTCATTTATCTATACAAGAAGTGGAAGAAGGAAAATAAATTAGTTGCGTCTATGTAAAGATGTTTAATGAGCGAGTGACATGGAACAGTGATATAAATAAAATACCTAACAGAAATGGAATCAATAGGTTAATTGTTGGATCTTATCAACTTAAGGTTTCAAAGTCAAAACGATTTGTAAAAAATCACGAGCTCAATAATGACAATAAAAGAAATACTACAATACTTTGCATACTGAAACGCTCTAAGCTTTATTTATCGGAAAAACTAAGTGAAAGTTGAAACACTCCTCGAAAAAAAACATAATCATTTACAAACGGAAGGGCGTTATTCCAATGTAATTAAAGCTTCCAATATTGAGTAAAAAATGTTGCGTCATTTAACGAGCTAATCAACAAACATTGAGAGCTTGTGTTATGTAAGTTTTGAAAGTAATAAAAAATAATCGTTTACGGTATAAACGTCGGCTGAGATATTAAAAAACAGCCTATCCTGACCCTCGTGAAAGACATTTTACTCCGCAGCGCTTTGAACTGTTTTCTTTAGCAGGAATTCATGAAGTGAATGTCAAGGATAAACCTCCACTTTGGACCATCTTAATGTGCACCTACCAGTTTACATGCTTCTGTGAGGCAGGTTACATTAGCCATACAAAACGCGCACTCTGTGAACGAATACCCAAGCACTACCCTGAATGCTTATCTAAAAAGGTATACAAATCAATCGACAGCTCAATTCTCAAACACATGATCAATTCGGGTCACACCCCATCACGCAAGTCTGCGTACAAAATCCTCTATAAAAGTAAAAACTAGTTCATAAAAGGTTTGGATGAGGAATTTATGTACGGCCAGGGCTATAATAATATATTATTTCAAAATCAAACTACGTATACAGAAGAATTACTTTTAATCTCTTATCTACCTATAGTTTTAGCATTCCTTAAAATTTTGTAAATTATCACTACTAATTATTACCTTCTTCATCTTGTATCCCATTATTACTTTTTATTAATTCCAAAACTATTACACAGCATAAGCTCTTGGTGATTGTTGATCACGTTTTCAAGTGATACAAATTTTTTTGTTTATTACATAATGATCAGCTATTTTTAAGATAATTGGAACAAGTTGTTTTAACAATGTAAAAACATCCCTTTCTTTGCTTATCATCTCTAACATAACAATTAAGTGATACTTTTCGTTTGGGGTTGTGGAGACTGAAACCACGAACTGATCAATGTTAGAGCACTATTATAAACCTGGAAGCACTGGATGGCCGTTTGTTTCTCGTATGGGACTCCTCAGAATTGCGCATCCACGATCACGCACGCGAGATTTGAACTCAGCTTCGGTCTCGGACACGAACACAACCTGTAAACCACTAAGCCGGTAACCAACGAAGTCAATGTCTAACTTTGACCAATCCAATTCAATGAAATTATGTGATCGCATGTTTATTTTATAAATTTTACTTTATATAACTTGTTAAATATTATATGGCGTTTACAGATGAACAAATGATTTTCTAATTAGATGTTTTCCTCATTATATTAGAATTTATAATGAAATGACTTATATTTTTGAAAAACGTCTCTTTACCAGGTTAATAGGTCAAGTAAGTAGAGCGATTTCAATACACACACATAAAGACAAAGTAGAAAAGTACTAACATGTCAACTGAATTTCAGCATAAAAATATTGTTTTAAAACTTTCAAACTGTGGGTTCAATCCCTTGTAAGATAACAAATGTACACTACGAGGACAGAAAACCACTATGAAACAAGTGTTTCGTTCAAGATAAAAATTATTCTTGAATACGTGATCAAGTATGAGTGTATGTGACCTTCAATACTGAATTTATGTAAATTTCCCCTTTTCTCTCTCTCCTTCTCTATCCCTTTATCTACTTGTATTCATTAAATTATTAGTGGATTTTCTGTTTTTCAGTAGTATAGATAATGTTTTGTCTTCATCACAATGTAATTACTTTATTCTCAAATGTTAAACAAAAGGGGATAGAAACGAAACATCTTAGTTGATAAAATACAACTAGATGAAAAGTTTACATTAAAACTAGTTAGTTAAACTTAAAAAGGGAAATTAAGAAAAAAGGCTTATTAATCATTAATTACCGACTCCAACAATTTGTATGGATATGATATATTAATAATTTATACATAATAACAATAAAAGTACGTTTTAGAATAAACATGCTACCATCTCCATAATTTCATGAGTTTAAAGAAAAGAAATAACGCTTTTTGTGAAATTTATCTTGGTACCAATAAGGTAAGTTCATAGTAAATGAACGAACAGATGTCAGATGAAGTTGGGGATGATAGGCAGAAATCTCTCGACTTGACAATGGTCATCGTTCTACAAATTTGACTGTTGTAGTAATGATGATATCTAATTTTATATAAATATGAGTGTAGTTGAATTTCTTAAAAATTTATATATTTGATTACATATATTGGATCATGTAACTGTTCTGTAAGAAGGTATTATTAAACCTCATATACTAAAGGGTATTATAGATGTATGTATTTTGCATATGATGAGAATCTCCAAAATATATTAAACACAAGATCTTAAATAAAGGAATTAAATTAGTCAACTGAAATGGATAAGCACATATTCAAAAGAATGATTAGTATATTTATACAAGATACTCAGTTGTCAACTATTTATTTCACTGTATGATATTAAGTGTATTAAAAACTGGAGAGAAAGAAACATATAACAATATGATCAAGAAACATTTCTAAATCATAAAGCCTGTAAGTGTAGATTTTGAATGTAAATAGAAACATAGATTTGACTAAAACATAGCACAATAATATCAACAGATTGAATTATTTTATATGGATATAAAAAGGTGAATTTTTTGACAAACAATGATTACAGTTACAATTTATTTTACTATTATGGGTATGAGTAGTGTATCAATATTTCAGTGGATAACTTTAAATTAATTTCTAATACACAATTTGTTTGAATCAAAGAAATTTACTCGATCATTCAATAGTTTAGTTAATCATGAAGTTAAATAATCAGTTAAACAATTAGATGGTGGTTGGAGGTAGTCGACAGGAAACCCTGGACCCAGGTTTCGTGCTACTTGGCACTCGTCAGCAAGGTGTATCTGTAATCTTGAGGGAACTGGTGCTCCCTGGCGGATTCGATCTCGTGTCACTCAACTTCACAGTCAGGGAGCACCAGTTCCCTCAAGATTACAGATACACCTTGCTGACGAGTGCCAAGTAGCACGAAACCCGGGTCCAGGGTTTCCTGTCGACTACCTACAACCACTATCTAATCTCTCTCTCTCTCTCTCTCTCTCTCTCTCTCTATATATATATATATATATATATATATATATATATATATATATATATATATAGTGCCCGCAGTGTCGAGTCACCTAGACTGGTGGCCACATTACAACATGATCGATAGCATTCGATCTGCACTAATAAGGACAAGATACGCATGACATTGATCACCACCCAGTGATCAATCAATTGTAATCAGTTAAACGATATTTCTGTGAATCAAATAAAGTAATGAATATTGATATGTAAATGTATATCAAATGAAATTATTATAGAATTAGTCCTTGAGAAATGAATAATGATTCTACTACTGAAAGAACTACACAATTTTATCAGTATAGTAGGTGCCATTACCAAGGTTTGATTTGATAATTTCGAATAAATTGAGCATTGGGTTGATTGTTATAAATAAAAATAATATATTTGTAATATCCTAATGAGTAGAAAATTGGATTTTCTGACGTTTCGTGACTTAGTGTAAGTCACTTCTTCCGTTGTACTATTTAAACTTGGATTAATTTTAATTTGGTTATTTATTCTCTGAAGAAGTGACTTACACTAAGTCACGAAACGTCAGAAAATCCAATTTTCTACTCATTGGGATATTACAAGTATATTATTTTTATTTATCAGTATAGGGTTATGGAGAATGTTGAATTTTATTAAAATTGTGAGCCAATCAACGATGCTAAATTCTCTGTACAAACTAAGATAGGTCGAGTACGATTTAAGGAAAAAGGAATTACATACTTCAAAGTCTAATATTTAAACTTTTAAGCTGTTTCAGTTAAGAATCAGTGGAAACAACCGCTCATACACAACTCAAACAGAATCCAACGCCAAAAACTTTAGTAAACAAGGTAAGCATGACATTTTTTTAAGATACTGAGTTAAAATAATTGGATGATATAAGTTTAAAATCAATCCAAATGAAACATATTAACAACTTGCTTTCTAGATTCAATACATTTAGTTTCAAAGTACAAAGGAAAGACAGAATAACATTCTGAAACATATTTATTCAACAGATAGATAAAACATAGTGATACAGTGTCATCATTATCTACGTTATAAGTTAGTGGTCAATAAAATTCTAACTTAACGATCACATTTATGTATGAAACTATCAGATATAACATTACTAGACACATGTTCGTCAAAGTGTATCAATTGAAAAAAACACAACTCTATTGAATAGAATAAACATTAAATCACTTTTGTTATATTAAATTCACATCACAAGTGCATTTACAAATCTGTATGATTTTAGCATTGAAACAACGATATAAATTCATGAGTTTCTTTTCTTTAAGTAAAAACATTTTCACCTATTTGCTGAATAAATGGGAGAATATTTCTTTGTTTTCCCTACAGGAAATTAAGTCATTTAAACTGTACTAAGATAACTTACCTTCGTATAAAAATGATCAAAATTAAATAGAGTTAGCGGATAAAAACATGGAAGAATGATAACACATAGAAACTAATTCTGTAAACAACTGTTTTCTTTACTATTGAACTTATCAATGCTAACATTATATATATATATATATATATATATATATATATATATATATATATATATATATATATATATATATCTGCACCCCTCAAATGCCCTAGTACGGTCGAGGGTGAGGAGTCAGCTCTATTTCGAAATGCTCTCACATGGCCACGCATATACATCTATTCTGTAGATTAATTTTCTGTTCTCGAAACATATACCCTATCTATATTTCTTTTTTATTGGCATTAATATTATTGTTACCTATAAAATTCGGCACTCATCTATCTCCGCCGATGTACGATGTACCACGATAGTTTGGCTGACTGACAAATGCATAAGTTGGTAAGCAAATCCAAGATCATATGTATGTCAGACGCCTAATGACTAGTTGATCATTTATACTAGCTAAGATGTACAATTAAAAAGTATCTCCAAAAAAGACCAAACTTCAGGACTCAAGGTTCTATCTTGACCACACTATGAGTTCTTATTTAGGTAATTTCATCTATTGATGAAAGTTACTTTTAAAGTAAATTTCTTGGCAAAACTGTGTAACGTCATGTTATAAAATGATAAAAATTCTAAAAAGATTGCGTGTTCACTGATATGACTCGTCTTTGAAATGAATTCTCCGGATTTCTGGTAGGAATCTACGAGGTATGTGGAAGCAAGAGAGTTTGTATTTTGCAATATTGGTGCTACTATTACCCTTTCGAACTTAAAAATTCTTGATTCATAAATTAATTTTCTCATGTTTATTAAGGAAAAACGATCATTAGATACTGTGTCATTTCTTATTTTTATGTTATCAAGTTTAAATCTCTTGACATAAGAAACTATTTCACATAACCAGGAAGTAATCTGTGGTGAAACTTTCAACTTATAAAGGGAATCCTAATCATAAATAAACACTATTTTGAAAATCATTTGAAAACCAGAAGGTATTCGATAGTCGTTTTATTTCAGTTTAATGAAAGCTTAGCAGTGACCGTCCACAACGGAACACGAAATCAAATCCATGTTTTTTTAAGTCTCGGATCAAGGACGACACTTATCGAGTCACTGGGATGGAATCATGTATGATGGACATTCGTGTGGCAGATTACTGACTATTATATGTTATTAATGTAGGCTTTTGAACTATGAACTCTGAATTTGTAAGTGTATGTGTGTGTAGCAAAAAGTACCTAATTATTTAAACAACAGTGTTATTAATTTGATGGTCTAATAAAATAATTACATTAAACAATCATCATTTCATAATTATACTGTAAAAATAAAAGGCTTGATCAATGAAAAAACTCAACATTTAAAAAACTAGAGAATAGTATATTTTTCATGGTCTAGGATTTTAACACAAACTCTTTTGTTGATCAATTTTACCCAGTTAAGCTATACGACACTAATTTGGTTTACTTGTTCTATAGCCTAGTTCTTTGAAGTTTGTTTTACTGCGTTTGTTTAAATACAACCTTGAACAATAACTCAGTTGTACGTTTTTCTAGTTCCTTACAGGTTAAACAATTCGGTTACTATTCACTGGGTTGATTAGTCAAGGAAAAGACTACATGGATCAATAATCAACATATCTTTTAACAATAGCATCATTTGATAATACACAACTGTATCCAAATTGATAATCCAAATTACGACATATAAACATGTTATGTCCTGATAAGCATAATGAATAGTAACTTTTGGGATTCATTTATGGGCCAATACTATGCGTGTATTTTTAACGTATAATTGTTAAATAACTAAACTACACATATTCATGCCCCTTTTATTATAAGCTCTATTTTGACCTATGGACTATTATTTTACAATTTACCATTCTTGAATTATGCCCTGTCTATTAATTACTACCCCCCCATTCACAGCCACATTAGGCTAATTCACTGCTCTCTAATTGGCGGTATCGTTACGTTATACATTACCAGGGCACACAGCCCACAAGATATAACAAAATATTAGTTTGAGATTGTTTAAATTTCAATTTTATAACTTACCACTAAACTAATACACAGTTCTCAAATTATGTTGCGCATGGTGGTATCGGGATGTAAGACTAGTCAGTAGTGATAACTACAGCAAAGTAGTACTGATTATCAACTGAGAAAATTATACACGTACCGTATTTCTATTAACAAGCAGATAAAATCCAAAATCATCGATAATATTTATATATTTACAGATAGATGAAATATTTTCAAATCTCAAGAGTATAAGGATGTTTATTTAAGCTCCTGATTAACATTGTTAATGAGCCTATTCATTATTTTATCCTTTTCCGATTTCTGCTAATAATAATAATAATAATATATCCCTTTGTCATCATTAATCATCAAAATTATACATAAATACTGGAATGCTTTATTGTACTTGTAAAATGATTTATGATTGATGATTGTAACATTTTACTGTTGTATCGTTGTACATTTTTTTAGGTATCATTACCAAGGCTTAATTTGATAATTTTGAATAAATTGGGCATTGGGTAGATTGTTATAAATAAATAGTATATTTGTAATATCCCAATCAGAAAATCTTATTTTTCTATTCATCGGGATATTACAAATATGTTACTTATATATGTAGATCGTTTTATTCTAATTGTCCGGTTTGACTAGTGATCAGAGATAACTGTAGATTTTTTTAAAACTCCACTTGTGTACTAGATGAATTCCTTAACTAGGATTGTGATAACTAAAAGCTTATACTTATCGTTACAATTATTCCATTTATATTCATAGTCATGAATTTCAGTAATTTTTTAGGCATACAACTCGGTTTCTCGGATTTCAATTGAGATAAATATCGACTCACTAAATTTGAATTTCGAGCTTGCCACTGAGAGTCACTTCTACTTATTTGTGATATCGGCAGACTTACTCAATACTTCGTATTACACCGATATAATATATATAAACTAAATAAATTATCATAGGGCATACCTCATATTCAGAAGATATTTCTGCATAGGGCGGAGTATTACTCTCTGTCGTACAAGGAATCGAGTAGTATTCACCTTCTTCTTGACTCAGTAGTTTAAACCAACAATCAATTGGCTTTTTAATTAATTCTGTAACTCCAAATGATAAAGCACCCATGAAATCGTCACGTGATGTGCGATCCCAGTCCCAAACTTCAAAATGCAATCGCTTCGACTCATCGTCTGGACGTAGATCACTATGTTTTAAAATAACCAATAATAGACCATCACGAATTTATGAAACAGGCTTGTAAAAATTAAAAATTCATTGAATACTAGATATATATTTCATGATCGAACAAGTCAGTTTTTTAATGACTATCTGGCCAAGCGCCGATTAAATACATTTAGGTAATTAACAAAGCGTAAATTTGAACGTCTGTTTGTTTGAAATTTAAATAAACTAATTATAAATGAAGCAAAAAACCTAACTATCTATGGAGAAAGTAGAATGATCTACAACTTACATGGTGAACTTTTCATCCCATATAGGGTTTAGGTTAGACTTTATTGTTTTGGTTCTGAATTTACGTCCAAGTTCGTCGGTTGGTCCAAATTTGATTTTAACATAAGGATCAGCAAGACCATTTGGGTCCATCGGAATAAGATTTCTACCTTCTTTCACTAAAAAGGTGACAGAATGAAAACAGTGATAGGTGAAACTAATAAAATGATGCTAATTCAAGGTGAAGTGAAATTCGTCAGTTAGTCATGAATGATGAATACAACTATTAAAATGGTGAGTTTTACCGTAATAGTTAGCCAATAAGAAATTTCCAAAGATTATGACGGAAACTGTCCTTTATCTTACGCAGAATACATTCATTCGGAAATTACTTTGAGAAAACAATGATATATAACGTTCCCTCCGAATTCTTATTACATTGTCCACTTGATTGAAGCATAAACAGTTATCAGCAAGAATTCAGTTCAGGAGTACTTATTTTACTTTCTAAAGCAATGATATGTATGAATCGGTAAGACAATAACAAACGGCTAACGAATCTCCAGATGACTAAAGAGTGAGTTTAAATTGATAACTACAACAGAGTCCTAAATGCCAAATTCAGAAAGAAGGTATAATCGGGAAACGAGTAAGATCTATCGCGACCTGACTCTCCGATACATGAAAACACACGGAAGGCTAAATGAAATATCATACAGTGTCCTATTTAAAACAAACTCTAACAAAAAGTGAAAACCAAACATTTTTTACACAAGATGACATTCTTAAATTTTGAAAGTATAAAAGATTATTATTTTATCACTTAACTTGCTTGTTTACTTCTTCGCATCTAGTACAGATGTCAAATACACTAACCGTGTGTTTTAGCCAACTTTTCTACTTCACAGATAAAAAATTCGGTAACCTTAAGCAAAACTATCTAGTGTCATAGCATGCATTGTTTCTAGGTTTACTCCCACTTGAAGTTACTCAGCTGCATGAATTCTGGCAATAACCAAGGATTATTAACGTGACACCATGGTGACCAACCTTTAGTTCACTTCCTCTAACCGAAAAACGTATGGACAATTAATCTCGTCTAAGTCAAGAACCTGAAACAGTACTTTATAAAGAAAGTTGGCTCCAACAAGTAATCACTTATTACAAGGCAAAATAAAATATATGGTATTAGTAATCCAATATACGGATAATTATTACAGCCAAATTATTAATTTCAACCAGTTAGAATAAAGACGTTAAAATGCAGTGAAATACACAAAAGATCAAAAAATTAGGTAACCCTGACCTTTAGACAAAAGCTAATAAAATTCAAATGAATAGACGGCAAATAAACCATGAAATGCCTTTTTAGGTGACTGTGGGTACTAATAAGCAGAGGCTATGCATAGACTGTTAAATATCACTCGCTACACTTAGTAAGCACACATAGATCTTAAAATGAGCCTCGGAATAGACACGAAAGAAGCGTATCAGTCAATACGAAATTTGAAAACATAAAATAGGAAGAGAATAAAACGCTGGAAGTGAAGACGATCTTCAAATTTTAATTCTTCATTTACAAAGTATTTGCCATTAATGTAGCTTGATGGGAAACAATCGTTTGCAATTGACCACAAACCAAAGCGACTTGATTTGAGGATTCTTAGCCAACTATAATAGTAATAACCTTAGCGCATTCACCAAGTACTTGCTTGTGAAACAGTGTGAAGGCTAATAATATTAACTGGGCTGCCCAAACCAAGGTATGATAAATTTTGTCGCTGGCCTAATATGTTTGTGCAACCCAGAAAAAAACTACAGGTTTATGAGTTCAGCTTTTAACTTCATATACGGTCTGAAAGTTAGTGTAACTACTAGTTTTTCCGAAAATATACAACCGGTTACACATAGTGTACAGAGATGAAGAGCTGACAGCTTAAAACATTTATCGACAGGAACACCTCGGGTCAACTAATTAATTGAGGCGACCTACGAATGTAACTTAGTAACTCCCCTCTAGGGACATCTCAAGTTAGGAAGAAATTAATTTAATGCCCTAAGATCTAAAATCTAATGCTATGTGGGGCAAAAATGCCCTTCAAAGGAACCTTGTGCTGGTGAAATTGAAGCGTATTTTGGCCAGTGCAACGGCAAGAATTTTCCATTATTCTTTTTTTATCGTTAAAATACCTAGGTTCCTACGTAGAGGTGTCGGAAACCCTCTGCCACTAGATATGGAATCCAGTTAAGCGAAGGCCTTTTCCACAAGCAAAGGAAACAAAATTATGACGATTGCGATTTTTTCTAGCTTAAGACTAGAACACATTAGCAGGTCTGATGGTATAACTCATCAAAACCTGTTGCTAGGAGCTTATGAAATAGAAACGAATGTCAATGAGAAAACACCCAGTCGATAAATAGATAAAAGGTCTTTAAAATTCACATAAACATGAAAAAAATATAATTACGTACAGATCTTCATTGTTTTGTAATTTTTCACAGCATATGCTATGAATTGAAGCATAGACCTACCTTCAACTACAAATCTGTTTTCTTGCCAGCTAATCTTGAGAAATATTCGTCCTCTTCTTTCCGTATTATCTACGCCACAAAGGTGAGGAACATTCATTTCACACCTTTTGTGTACATTCATACCACAGTCTGGTTGAAACATTACAAACAAAAAACAACAAACTTTGACATTTGAAACCTTGCTGAACAAGCCCATATAGCAGTGAACCACAATGGTCACAAAATGTAGGACTCGAGTACGTATGCAGCTTGAATTTATGACGCCTTTTAGACTGAAAAAATGAGACAAAAGCACGAGATAATTACATCACATTCAGGACCTAAATCAGCACCAGGACACTTAAATGCTACATATTGATAGCATCTCTTATGAGCAGCGAAGCAGCATATTTGACACTGGACTCCTTGTTTTCCAAGGCCCCTGAAAAGTTATATAGAAAAAAAGGCCATTACCAAATAAAGTCCTTGCAGTGGCCACAAAAAGTAAATTGTTTGAAAAACTTAGCAACAAATTTATGACCCTTGACCTCAATGACATTCTTCTGACGCAATGCTCCACGACGCTCAATCGCATGTGGACCATGTTGAAAGTTATCTTCTTTATCCAGAGTCATTTATTTAACAATGTGACAAAAACCCCGAGCTCAAGGCCGCGGTCGTTTTTTAACATGTGCGTCAGAAAAAAATTGATGGTTGAGATTCAAAAAAACAAAATCTTGAGAACATCAATTGACAACAAAACGGGCGATGTAAACATGAACACAAAATTAACTAGTTATAAGTATTGAGGTTTGTTTGAATTTCGTTTTCGGTTTTCACAATTCTAAAGGAGCGTAGATCTCAGAAAAATTACAGAGACTTTCCAAGAAAAAATTAAGGGAATGATTAAACGGGGCGGTTTAGTAAAGTTTGATTACTGACTGTGAAACTTATATCTTCTCAAATAATCGGGCTCACCTAGAAGAATCTGTCGCCAATGATTAGGTAATTCTCAAACAATTGGTTTCACACATTTTGATACTGCGAGTTTGTGCAATGTGGAATCTCCCAGTTTACCAAACTCTAGAAAGCCTGAAGTAAACATTTTGCAGTTATGTTAATATATAAGATGAAGACTCTACCACAATGAAAGGCCGATGATTGCAAATGGTAAAATTATATTTGACTTATTAATCTCACTTTACGTAATACAGGAACAGCATGTTCTTCAGTCCGAAGTCAATGAAACAGAAACTGGATGAATTATGACAGCAAAACCTGAATGTAACAGCGAACAGAATTGTCAGATTCAGATAAACGGGATGTTTTCCCTAACTGCTCAAAATATTATGGAAGAACTGTTGATAAGCCCCTCCCCGACCTCAAATCCTGGGCATTTCCAGTGTGTCACGATAACCAGTTTCGTGTCTCTAGGTCTATGCTGGCTATGTACTGGATATACTGGGACTACAGGAGGATCTGACTTGACTTCAAAGTGGGAGAGGACAACGACTTTACCGCTAACACTTCAAAGTGTAAAGTAGTTCATCTGATACATGTTGCAGACTACATTTACAACTTAGTACATTTTTATCTCGAAGTGCCCGAAATTGAAAAAGATTTAGGAGTGCTAGTACTCTACGAATTGAAGTCTCATGCTAACTGTGACAAAATTGTCTTTCGAACAAACCTTGCACTTGTAACACTAAAGCGCATTATTGGACAGTTTCCACATAATATTCAACAGTTTTATTCATACCAATTTAGAGCATAGAAACATAGTATTTCCTCCGTCACTCCAAAAGGATAAGGATACTCTGAAGCGTATCCAACAGCGAGCCACAAAATCAGTCCGAGGACTCAAATCCAAGCCTTATGAACAGCACATCTAATTACTGAACCTTTACCCATTAGAGTACGGGCGTCTTAGAGGTGACCTTCTAATGGCTTATAGCATCCTTAGTACTTCTGGACATTCCACTAACACCTACTTAAATGTAGCTTCAACACAAATCTATAGTTAACACCTAGAAACTGGGGATCGAACACAGCAGATCGGATTGTAGACACGACTTCTAATCCATAAGAATTGTTAAATGATAGAATTCGCTGTTGGCTGAACTAGTCCGAACGACATCTCAGGAGTCCATCTAGAGTAAACTTGATATATACTTATGAACTAAAAATAATACCTTGCTCAGATTCACCAATTTCTTTTTTCCTTTTATCGTCAAAATACCTACGATCCTAACTGGAGATATTGATGATCATCTGTTATTGGGCAGCGAAGTCCGTTTAGCGAAAGCTTCTTCTATTCCGTCCACAACCATTTGAATCATCTGAACCCTTGTTCCATTGATAGAAGGAATCAGACTAGCAGTGAATAGGTCTTTATTTAGATTGTGGAGTGTGAGATTACCTGTTCAAACACACAAAGCTCTTCAGCATCCAATATAAGGTAACAGGAAATATAACTTCTATACGAAATAAGGCGATGAATGAATACTTGAGCCCCACTGTTTTGACAAATACTTAGTTATTTGAGATAAACTCTTGACTAATCAACCTAATCTGTTACAAGTCTGATTTAAGATCTTTATTAAAAATCGTTCTCCATTCAAACAGTTGAGGTGTATTCATCTTGGTTCCTTCAGATGCACATGCTTCGATCTTCTGATTCCATTTCGGATGGTACTATTTGTATTTTAAGTTCGTAACCTTTCAAAATAATTCTCAAAAGCTTCAGAGGTTGAACGAATATCTAACTTTTCCATCGCAGGCTCCACTGCGGCGCCAATACGACGATTAGAAGTATTTGAATTATAGTACAAACCAGGAATCCCAGAAATAACGCAATTGGATTAAAAAGTACTAGATAAGCACGAACGAATGTATTGTATTTGGAATTCGAAATCAAGCATTCAACAAGCACAAAGGAATCGTTAGTTCATACAAACATCACATTTTCCTTACATCTTCATTAGATTTCCATGTTTCTCTTAAACTACATCTAGGTTATTTTACTCGATGTTAAATTTTGACGGCCGTCAATATTGATTCACTTCACTTTTTGATTGCGTTGCTGAAATTGACTGGAACTGTGCATTTTTTGATTGTGAATTGAAGCACTCTTCCAGAAATGGAAGCACTCAGTGTTAAAACGAAATTAATTAATGTTTCGAACAATCTGTACGTGATTTATTTAACAAAAAAGAACGATATTTGTTTGATTTATTTGATAATTATATTATGTCCTTTGCTATTTTATCAAAGGAGTGCAATTTTAAATTGACTACTGATTAAACGGTTGAAGATACCACAGTTATTCGGAGTTTCAGTACGCTTTAACCAGTAACACTTAATATGAATCGTGCCCACCAAGTGAAATCAAAAGACAGAAGCGAGAAGGTTCGAAGATATATTTGATAGGCCATCAAAATATAGAGGATTGTCTGATCTAATCTGGCTAGCGATTGCAGGGATTGTTGAGCACGGCGTTCCCACTCGTGATCTGGTGAGGATGCATGACCGAGCACCTTCAGCTAGGTGAGTCCACTGAAACTAATGTGGTCAGCATCCAATGTCGAAAACTTACAGGGCTATTTATTTCGATGATTTATTTACTGCTACACGGTTACTAGGTAGACAACTGGGTGGTCTTATTTATTTAAGTACTAATGCACTTCTAAACTTATAAATAAATTTAAAACCATCATTTACGCACTGAACTTGCCTTGGTTTCATCCGGGCAATTGCGCGTATCAAAGTTGGCCTAAACGGTTATAAATCATTATTAAACATATTAAGTTTGGAAGTAACACCAGTATAATTGTGAGTGTAATTAGTTGCATGAGAAAACCGACGAAATAAAAATCTACGATACATAGTAATGTGATCACCGAAACTATTCGCAAAGATATTTTTCATCGAAAATCTTACAACAGAATTCGCGAAAATCAAACACATGTTGATGACAAATTTTTGTATCCACACTGGGAATAAAAGCAACTAACTCAAATTACACCACTTTGTCCTTTACTGATCTGTTTCACATCTAGTATATTGTGAACCATAAAGTGTGGTTTATATAGAGTTTAGCGTTTTCCCTTCAGAATAACACATTTTCATTTTCCCTGAACTGAAAATAACATGTACGCGGGTGTATAAACTGTGATAGTTAAAAGTATCTGAATAATATTACAAAGGAAGAATCCCAGAGATAAAGCGATTCCATCAAGAACAAATATATGAGCACGAACGAACGTATTGTATTTGGAATTCGAAATCAAGTTCACAGGAATCATTAGTTCCTATATGCATTACAATTGTAGTGTCAGTTATTATGCCAAGCCCATATACCTTATTCTAGCTTTCGGACATCACATTTTATTCGTTCTACTCGAGCCATACTTTGACCTTGTTATTTATTCGCTTATTAATCTAGACTGATTTTATATGAGCGTATATGTGTGTGACCTTCTTATCCTATTAATCACATGTCTGTAGCTTAATTTTATTTGACTATAAATATTGAGTAACGCTTAATTAAAATGGAGTTGGCTTCCCAACCATCTTCCATACGTGTCATTTTGCTTTGCTATGTTTCATTCGCTCCATGTACGAAATATATGTATTCTCAAGTCAATTCTCGTTATTCGACTTATTTAATTTCGTTATTGGATAATGCGATTTAAGTCGACGATGATATACGAAAATAGGTGATAGCAAACATTCGTACGCTCTAAATGGAGTCGAGAACTACGGGCCACCAAACAATAAATCCATTTCACTACGCTAGGTATGCTATGACTACATTAGTCGTTTTCATTTAAACTTCATGAATTTATACTTTCATTGATCAGCTGATGTAATGTTTTCGTGAAGGCATTTTTTGTAGGCATCATATTTCCCATCATTCCATACTTTGTGTATATGAAGATGAGAACTTCGCTCTTCAACAGTTGTGTCCAATAATTTGGACAAAAACCCATCCAACCACGAGTCTGATTTCTCGTAGAGATAAAACAAGTGGTATTTACTAGCACGAAAAGTACGAATAAGCAGTTGCTTGTATAACGTGTCAAAATTTAATTCATTTGTTCTTGTTTCTTGAATCCTCCCATTGATGTTATCAGCAAAACTGATCAGTGTCTTTTGGAATATACGTATCGCGTGCAAACTACATTGATACCGCTATTCATTAACAAGCACTTTTTGAGCAGAACTGAAATCTCATTCTTCCACCACAAATTCTACACATTCCATTATCGAAGGATAATATTCTACAGTGTGAACACATGGCTAAATGAACAGTTAGTCATCAGTATAGTAATTCGAGCTAAGTTAAACATCTCATAATTTGGGTCGGTCATGTAATAATACATACGCCACTAAAATGAACACTAAATTTTTTAAGTTTGTTCATATCTTCCATTTTTCATATCATTTAACAACTGAGGCGTATTTTTAAACTCTTAGTCGCAAACGAAGGACTTCAGCGGAAACATCATTTGCACCAACATTGGGATGAGTTATAAGTAAACTTTATTTTGATAGCTACATAATAACAACTCTCGAAAACAAACAGTAGTGAAGAGAACGAATCAACGCTATGTAATTATTGATATTTGAGGACCCACAGCACTGGTAACTAGGTGTTGTAATCCAAAACAATAAAGTTATAGCCCAGCAAATATCGAAGCATGTCAACGAAGAAAGATAGGAGGATCCAAACAAATCGCAACTCCTAACACGACAAAAGTTTCTTCTTACAACGAGAAAGTACATAAAACAAAAAATAGCATTGCGTAAGGAAATAACATACAATCAGATATAATTCACATTACGTTTTTCTAAGATACTTTAAGAAACTTTATCTGAAAACGTTAGATGACTGCATCAGAGATGCTATTATATAACGCACTCTGACATCCATTCTTGGAGGACCTATCCTTTTACTTTACCGTGTCAATATGAGAGAAAAATACTTGAAATATCTCAATCCATTGTTCTTTTAATTCATAAAATTTCCTGAAAACACTGAAACAAATGTGTCATGAAAAGAAGTGTGGAATCATTACTTTTTTCACACAAAACGTACAAACCATTATTGACCTCTGTTTTATTATATAAAGTATTCAAGTATATAAAATTATTCAACGATAGAAAAATGACACAATATTCATTATGTTATTGTTTGATTAACTATCTGTCAAGATAGCCTTTCTAGATAAATATATGTAATACACTTTACACTGGGAGAAAGAAGTGCTACAAAAAATATTTAAAAGTTATGCATAAAATTATAAGCAATATTGTAAGACTAGATGATATTCTAATAAGATGACCTTTACATATGAAATTATACCGAAAATCGGGACCATCTACAAAATAGAAATGCAGATAAACAAACAGATAATTATTTATTTAGTTTTGCTAAATAAATAAATTCATTGAAACAATCGGAAACTGTAATTAAAAACATCATAAATAGAATTAAAACCAGTTATCGTGTATATGTGGTCAGTTTTGTGAGGTGTACCAAGCTATCTTTGACTGTGAATAATAGACTTATTTTGGCAGACGGCTGAAGATTTGTAAAGTTCTGAATATATAACCGATTATTTATACGAGTTTTTGAGCTTGACAAACAGGATTTCGGGAACTTAGTCATTATTCATCCCAACCTATGTTATCAAATGTTTTAACAGTGTAGAAAAAGTTAATATAATGATAATGTATATATGATCACCAATCTCTTCGTAAGAACTTTCTAATTTACCATAAGATTAAAAGAAAATGTGTTATCTGAAGCCAATAAGTGACACTTTCTTATGTGTAATGGTAGTTTTGTTAATTAACTCCATGAATATTTATTATACACATTAAAAACCACTTGAAATAACATTCATATATCAAGTTGGATGAATTACTATCATATCTTAATTGTAGCATGGAAAAATGATCATGTCTGAAAGTTTTTTCTCATGGCTAGGCTAACCGTTCAAAAAGATAACAAAAAGTATTTAAGCTATGAAACATCCTACGTTAATTTGGGGTTTTTTAAACAGTCTGAAGCAAAAACCTTAAGAAATTCCAGTGGTAACTGTGAACGTAAAATTATTTTATTGAGTGAATAGTAATCAGCATACCAAAAATGGAGATAATTTATAATTCCTAAGATATTTGATCTTTTTCACCTGTTTCGTAGTTTGAGGACTTTTTCAAAGAATTAAAACTGAAGATTTTTGTTTATTACAAACGTATTATCAAACGTTAATCAATTTAATGCACCAGGTTTTAGTAGTGATCAGTGTTTATCGATAAATATGTGCATTATCATTGAACCTCAGTTTATAGGTAGAACAAAATTAAGAAATTTATCCACACCAATGAAAGTAAAATATGATCGATCACTGGGCGTAGACAAACAAACACAGCTTAGTGACTACTAATTATGTGGTTTCCTTTCTTCACATTGATTTCTACTCCGGACTCACTGAGTGTGACTGCTTGTAACTGTGTTGAACAACGTATTATAGTGATAATCAGTGTCGTAAATCATGGGTCTGATATAACGTGACTAGTCCCAATATTTTATTAGCGTATTATCGTAGTATAACTGAGAGATAAAAAATGTTTCAAACCATTCATTATATCATAAACCACTTCTGATCTCTAATAAATTAACTGAATCATGTCTATTAGAGTAACTCAGTTTCACTCTCACCCCAAGTTGCTCCAGGAATGCATTTTTCTTTAGTAATAATTTGAAATTGATTTACTGGTGAACTCATAGTACCAACACCTCCACGACTATAACCATATACACGTAAATTGTATCTAACATCAGTTTTCAAATCAGTAACGAAACCAAAAGTTTTAAGTCCAACATCAATATCTTTAAAAGTTTGTTTGAATTGAGAACCCGTTGGCCAATAACGAATACAGTAGCCTTCCACTGATTCTTCATTTGGTCTAGCTTGAATTCCTACCCATGAAACACGAATAGTATTTGGTATACCGGTTGCATTTAAAGTAACCATAGTCGGGAATTCACGTGGAGCTGTTTTGAATGTTGTTTGTTCTGTGAAACTTGATTCAGGACCATCTCCGGCACTATTAAATATCTTTTATTTTGATTTACAAAAACAGAAAACAAAACGTTTGTATTAAAGTAGTGAATAGGTTAAGCACAATCCTAACGTTAACGGTAAAAATAAGTTGTAGTCAGTCATTATAATAACTCCAAATAATTTATGATTTTGTTAGGCTGCTTTTGTTAAATTTATATAAAATTGAACTGAATTTCAGTTGCTAAATAAAGTCATTTGAAGAAGTACCAACAGATTAGTAACCCCGAACAGCTATTTTATCTTATCTTGAGAATCCTCATAAAAACACTCAAATTCGAGCACTGAACATATGGGTTTCCTGTTTAGTTATTGAATAACTTCAGTGAGAACTAGGGATTTAGATTCACTTGGTATTGTTTGGGTTGTATCTTCCTATTGAGGTTTAAGACTGCAATTGATCAGTCTGTTATTGGCATATGTGCATACTGTGCGTATGCCTCGACATGACCTTAATTCACAAGCTATTTGTAAGCAATGATGGATAGTGGCTAGCAGTGGAAACGCGCGTCCTGGATTCCACTGCTAGCCACCATCCATCATTGCTTACAAATAGTAATTTAGATGTTCGATGCTCCTTATTTGTCAATGGTTATTCAGTTTATTTTCATTTGTAATCAAAATTATATACAAATAAATAGTTCAATTTATGGTTGAGCTAGCGTTAACCATTCAATCTCCGAATATAACGTACAACTATTTTTTTAGTTATTCTTAGCTCTTTCAAGTTATATGGCATTTGTGCATTAGTGGTACAAGACCCATAACGTAAAAATCAACTAGAAATTTGATTTAATACAAAAATAACATATATACCTAATGTATTCTTTCATGATTCCAGTACACATGGAAGTAAGGAAACTGATGGACACTAATTTAACCAGATAATATGTAAAGTAGCGATAATACACCATAGTAATGTGAATAATACAATTCATCTTGTGGGGTATTGACAGCAATGAATTTATAAATTAAAACGATTCATTCAATCGGGCTAATCAACAATTTCATATTCTAACCTAAATACTCATAAATAACTTTGAGATAAAGAAATAATGACTCTAGACTTAAAATAATAAATCTCATTGAGATTATAAACCGATCTAAGTTAGATCACTATTAAAAATCTGAAAGCACTGGACAGTCATTTCGCCATATTATGTTGCTCCTTGGTAGTGCGTATCCACAAACATGAACTCTGGGACCGGATCGAGGATCTATTGTCTGATTTCAATGAAATTCAGTAATGTCAACAACCCATTACTAGCATAATAAACCTGTTAAATGCCTAGCACATGAGTTTGTACATAGAGATTAAGGTAATATTCAGCGACTATTAGTATAAACCTTCAGTTGAATTTAAAGGCTGTTTTGCAAACCTACAAATTCCACGACATATATGGAATAATCGCTTGATTCATAACCATAAGTCTAATTTTTCTTAAGAACAAGAAAATAAATAAATATCTAGTATGATCAGTGGGGTTTTGTATAGTCTTTATCACGGTGTACATAATCTAATCGATAAGAGTATAGTGAATAATAGGTTGAAATTCATTATAAACCGTGATAAATTGCATAGTTTTTAGTTATTTAAAATTAACTTATTTGAATTCAGAACTTGAAAATACCAATTTTTCCATAACCTAAAAGACTATATCTCATTCAAAGAACGATACAAAAGATTAAATAGTACAATTTAATTAAATTAACGAAAAAATATTAAAACAGATTACTTGAACAGCAATACAGTAATAAGTATCAGCATCTAATCCAATAATTAAACCTTCTGTTACATCACCATGAACTGTTTGACGTTGACCGAGTTGATGTCTAGCACGATCTGATTCAAGTGAACGACAATCAGATATACGTGGCCAGTACAAAATTCGGTAGCCCCAAGTAGGACCTTCACCTTCTGATGGAAGAGGTGGATACCACCAAACACGAATAGAGGAACAATTGAATGCTCCAGCAGTTACACCACTGGGTGCATTTGTTGGTACACGAGTAGCAGACATAACTGTTACTGGTTCACTTAAAGGGCCAACACCCTAACACGTGCATAGAAACATTAATAAATATTCGATAAGCAGCAAAGTGAAAAATATTTTTAATGTAATCAAAAATGAACTAAACAAAATTAGAATTTAATTACTTGTGATGAAAAATATTAACGAACCTAAAATTAAGTCATTCTTTAGAAAGTGAAAAAAAAACTAGGTAGACTGAAGTTATTTACTAGTAGATATATCCTCATAACTGTCCATTTTAATTTAAACGTAATAGTATAATTACAGTTTTCTTTTAATTTGACTATAATTATTAAATCAACTCATTGATGAATAACTGGAATTGACTAAATTGTGAAAGTGTTCTCAACTGTTAATCTACTAAGTGACAGTATAAATCAATTGCTTCAATCTTAGTAAATGAGTTCATTTCAAATATACCTTCACAAAAAAAACATTTGAGGGAATAAACAATTGTACTACACCAATACATTTATGATAGTATATGCAGAGAACAGACTTTATCAATCATAATCAACTTGACAACTGTTTCACTATTACGTGGAAACCTATTATTGCCCTTATACATAAAGATGAAATTTTCAAATTTATATGATAAGCACATCCAATTCTAACAGGAATCCTTAAGGAAAGAATATTAGAAAACTTTATTTGATTACTGACGGATGACTGTAGATTATGTAACCATTTAAATATACCATGGTAATATATATGAAACAGGTGTATGAAAATATCACCACCTCAATTAACGGGTACTAGATCTGATAATCATTACTGATAGACTATTTACTTAATAACTATGAACTATAAACAGTTATTAAACTAGCAGTAAACTGTCACAATAAATGTCTTCTTAGAAATCTATAAACATTTATTTGTAAATGTTTTTATTTGTACACCAAACAGTGTTTATATTCTAGTTTTAAATAAACCACTCCATATTATATAAAGTAATAAAATGCCGTTTTAAAATAAAACCATTTAAACAAATAATTTAAATCAAATTTTACCTCACTATTAACTGCTTGTACCATTACATCATATGGTTTATAAAATAGATTATCACCAAGTGTCAATGTGTACTGCATAAATTTTCCATCATCTGACATTTTAGCTGTCCATAAATCATGAATAGAATATTCTGCATTTTCTTTAGCTTTAATATGAGCTCTATAATGAAAATTTGGTCCATTTTCATTGACACGTTTTAATGGTATCCATTTAAATACTAATGTTCCATGTTTACCTCCACCACCGGTTACATTTTGTGGTACTAAAGTAGGTTTAGTTGGCAAAGTAGTAAAAGATAAACTTGGTGGACTAGGTTCACCTAAACCTAAGGCATTCCCTGCACGTACACGTATTCTATAAGCCATATTAGCAGCTAAATTACTAATGACAGTCATTCGACGATCTGTTTATAAAAGATAGCAAGTAAACAAGTAACTAATTATTATTATAATATCAGGTTGAAAACAAACTTAGAATAAGTTACAACTTTAAGTCTTTTTTTTCTTTCAGATAAAAGAAATGTCATCTAGTTTATTAGAACAAGGTTCTAAAGGTTTGAACAACCAGGAACATGAAAATCAGTTAAATAACCAGTGTTGGTGTGGGAGAATTTTCGGGTCATATTAATCAGATTGCTATAGAGACATGTGAAATCAAATGAAAAATCGTGTTTTTTTTTAAAAAAATATGTTCAAATTAAAAGCCTATGGCCGTGTTAGTTGACTCGAATTAATGATGACTATGAAATAAAAGTTCCCCAATTACCTTTTTATATATTGTAATGAGGCTAACCACGTTGTAAAACTATGGTATAAAAATCCTGATACGGAATGTCCTTGAAGGATGTATTTCATGTGTACCATGTAGCAGACAAAGCATAAACGACAACTGGGTAGATAGAGGTTGGATAAGCTGTTACTAAACTACTCGATCTAATTAAGTACGAATTATCTAACACATGAGAATAGATGAAGTATAAAATACAAGACTCTACAGAGGCACTCATCCCGTATGGTAATTTTAATCATGTCGACTCCAGTAATTAATTTTGTAGGATAACTCCCGAAGTTCTAGTGAGAAGCTGTGACCAGCTGATTTCAACCATGTCGGTATTGATGCACTTATTCTCCACTGACACTAGAAAATGGCTGAGCAATATCGCCGATAAATTCTAGGTAGAAATGCAAACCATTGGTCTAGGATTTATTTAGTTTTGAATACATAACTGAAAAGGAACAATGAATTATAGCTTGTATATTTGTATTTTCTGTAAACTTTATTTTACTGGTATTTGTTCATGTGTCGATAGAAATTAATCAATACTAAGGGACTAGAAAAAGATAACATTGATCATTGATCAGTCAGTCATACGGAAGGTGGGTAGCAGCCCGAATATTTCAGCTGTTAAGTCCCCAGATTATGATGATGGTTCAACTGGGAGTATAAGTTTACTCAAGACCGCAAGTATCCCTTCCTGATGAATCACAACTACCAAAAAAACTATGTCTAGAGTTTCCTAATAGCTACCCACAACCATTCAAAAAACATAAATATGTATGCTTGAATTTACCTGATGGCTTAAGCAGTTTTGTACTAGATATACTAACATTAGAAGCCATAATCGTCCATTGATTAGGTGGATCATACATCGCATTAGCTTCAATTTGAAAATATAATATTTGAAATAAATGTGATGTGCCAACAGCCCAACTAACGTTTACTCGATCCACTCCAACATGAGGATCAACTACAACACCTGAAATAATTCATATAGAGAAAACATGAACAGGTTTTCTTACAATAAATATACATGTATATAGTATAACGATAAGAAAATCATGTTAAACTTTTTTTTAATAGAAACTACTAAATCGTTTTCAAGAAGAATTAATTGTCTTTAATTAATAAACTATATAACATCATATTCTTTAATCTAGCTAATGAATTCTTTTTATTTAGGTAGTATGATATCAAGACGTACTTTGTCATAATTTCGTGATGCGATATTGTTATACACCTTGAACTGTTGAATTACACATGAAATTCAATAAGAATTACTAATGACTAGCTTCGTGAGGGAATTCTCAGAGTTCTAGTGAGAAGTCGTGACCAGTGGAGCTAATCAGTGTCGGGTAGAGACAGGTATCTACCTCAGTACAATGGAAGATGGTCACACAGTTTCGTGGATTGGTTGATGTTAGACACTAACACCATTGGATGCCGACCCAGTTGTCCAGTAGGTTAAGCGTTCGCGCGCGAGACTGAATGCCCTGGGTTCGAATCCTACGGGAGGGATCGTGGATGCGCACTACCGATGAGTCCTGCAATAAGAACGAAACGGTCGTCCAGTGCTTCCAGGTTCTCAACGGTGGTCTAACATCAGTCGGTTCATGATCTCGATAAAAAAATCACAATGCTAAACTAGCGAACTCGGGGACAATAAAAACAAGGACGATTAATAAAAATCATTAGTCATACCACGTCGCATAATAGTTCAAAACTCGATATTACTCAGTATAAGTTTAAAGTAAGTGAAATCTGTCTTCTGATTTTGTTTTTCCTTATTATCCTCCATTGTTTTTCTGTATTTTCAGTTTTCTCGTTTGGCCTCATATTTGTTAAATAAATACATGTTAACTCGTAAATCGTTTAGAAGTTATTGTTGTCATTTATCTCATAATCCTGATAGACATTGTTTTCTCACTTCATCATGTTTGTTGATCTTAAGAACTGAGTTTTCTAAAATATAACTATAGTAAATAATGAATTATGTAGTTATATGGCTATTAAAAACATTGCTTTGTCTACTTTAAATGTAGTTTTTGATTATTTATTGAAGATATCTGAACGTGTTTTGTGTATCATGAGAATTAGGTGGTTCAAAACTCAATCAAACGCAAGGGTTATAAGATACTGATCATTGTGAATTTGTTAACTAAGATTATGACAAGACTGTTTCCCAATTATCCTTAATTTTCAGTTGTTTATCCAGTTGTTATGATGCTCATATTAAAAAATTATCTTTGTTTGGAAGAAACAAATATTTGATTCAATAATTTAGTTATTTGTTTGCTAAAATAGTTAAGTCTACTGATGCCGTAAATTTTATTCATACACTCGATGAATAATTAATTACTGTCAAGTGTTATCCATTTCAATGTTTTCAAATTTGACTATTGACTAGACAGTTAAACTATCTATATTATTTAGATATTAAGATATAGTTCATAACTATAAATCCTCATTTGTCATCTTTATTTTCTTCTTTCTGTCGAACCATATCAGTCTTTGTTTATTTATAACAATAATGCTAAAAAGGCTATTGATCCGGCGGCCTGCTTGAATATCTGGGCTACCTGTTCCTTCGATCTAGATATTTCTTCAATTTATCTGTTTTGTTGCTTGTTTTAGCACATCAATATGTCTATTGTGCTCACAATCTATTTGGGCGCGTTTATGAAAAGTTTACAACCTTTCGCTATACGGGATACAGAAAGGTACAATCAGCGACATCATGGTGGCTGGCAATATGCAGTGAAACGAATGAACATTAATCAAATGTGGATTACCTAATTCCTAACATCTAACTGGTCATCATTCGAAATTTATCGTCACAATCGATCAAGATATAAGAAAAAGAAACTTGTTGAAATACTTTATGCTGAGAATTCTATGTTGTACCAAAAGTATAATGTTGAATAAAGCTTATAATAATAATAATAATAATAATAATAATAATAATAAATGTTTTCTGAATAATGAAATTGTATGTACAGTTTACCCGATAGATAATGATAATAATGTTGTGCAATAATTAACAATTTTTGTGATAAGACTATGATTTATGAGACGAACCAATCACGTATAAGATAACAGGTCTCAGATTTTGGCGCGAAATTTATTTGTCCATTTGGATAAATAGAGTTTTGATATTACAGCTGATGTCAGTTCGTGATGAAAACGAGAAATCTAATTGCTAACCTTGATCATTAACTGTAGCTTCTAATTCCTCAAACAGGTTTATAACCCTCATTTGGTCCTGATTATTAAGTGGACACTTTCAAGGTCAGTTCAGCGTCGCTCATAGGTAATTCATAAAGTAAAGTCTCACCATTTTTTGTTTATATTTGTGAATATGATTAGGATCAACTAGATAAACATGAAAGTAAGATTTTCGAAAAGGAAAAAACACATAATAGAGAAATGATGGATAGTGGCTAGTAGTGGAATCCAAGACGCGCGTTTCGTCCTATTTGAGACTCGTCAGCCGGATGTGCCTGCATCTCAGAGTTGATGTTCTTTCTGGGACTCGAACCCAGTGCCATTCACTTCAAACGCCATCGCGTTATCCACTCAGCTACTGAGTCCTGATAGCCACTTGCTTGTGCCACTATCCATCATTGCTTACAAAAAGCTTGTGAATTAAGGCAATGTCGAGGCATACGCACAGTATGTACATATGCCAATAACAGACTGATCAATTGTAGTCTTGAACTTCAATGGGAAGATACAAGCCAAACAATGCCAAGTGCACATAATAGAGAATTTTCTGGAGGAAAAATTGTTCAAACTAATTAACTGATAAATCAATTAATGATAATTATATCAATTTTAACTGTATTAATAAACTTGAATACATTTTTTATAACTGAAACGATATTCAGTATAATTTAGTTAATATTATGTAATGTGGAAAGTATTGTTTTGAAAATAAATTTATATGGATCATATATGAACTATAAAAAAAACTTGCATGATATTAAGTAGGACAAAAAAATGGATACTTCTGTTATGGATCCAAAAAAACATTACTGACACACTTTCATAGATCTCATGTAATGATGAATAAATTAATGTAGAATTAAACAGGAAACTACTAGAGTTATTTTCATAGTAAGTAAACTATTGAATCAAACAAAAAATCATGATGGTGAATGCTCTTTAACACATTAGTTACATTAACTCTAGGTTTCAGTGAATCAACATTAAGTATATACGTATTATAGAGGTCTCAATATACACAAAGGGAAAAGAAAGATTCTCCGATACAACACAGCATGCACCGATCCAATCACAATTGACGGAGAAGATTTGCAAGATGTAAACACCTTTACATAGTTGGGCAGCATCATTGATGAACATGGTGGATCTGATGCAGATGTGTAGGCGCGGATCGGTAAAGCAAGAGCAGCATATTTACAACTGAAGAACATCTGGAACACAAAACAACTGTTAACCAGCACCAAGGCCACAATTTTCAATACAAATGTCAAAACAGTCCTACTGTATTGAGCGGAAACCTGGAGAACTACGAAAGCCATCATCCAGAAGATACAGGTGTTTATTAACAGTTGTCTGTGCAAAATACTTCGGATCCGTTGGCCGGACACTATTAGCAACAACCTAATGTGGGAGAGAATAAACCAGATCCCAGAGGAGAAAGAAATCAGGAAGAAGCGCTGGAAGTGGATAGGACACACATTGAGGAAAGTACCCAACTGCGTCACCAGACAAGCACTCACATAGAATCTTGAAGGCCAAAGGAAAAGAGGAAGACCAAAGAACAGATTACGCCGGGAAATGGAGATAGACATGAGAAGAATGAACAAAAATTGGATGTAACTAGAAAAGAAGGCCCAGGACAGAGTGGGTTGGAGAATGCTGGTCGGCGGCCTATGCTCCATTAGGAGTTACAGGCGTAAGTAAGTAAGTAAGTAAGTATTATAGAGGGATTTACGATAAATTTAAGCAAATGTATCGCAATTGCATACATGTAATAGTTTTTTTAATGAAAATTTAGCAAATTACATTATTTCTAAATAATAAAAGAAAATTCAGTGAACTTTACATAATTTTTTTAAAAAAAACTATATAATAAAACTATGTTATACGCAAATTCCATACCGCCACATGGTCCAGGAGGTCCTGCTATTCGAATAACACCACTAGATGATTGTGAATTTAATGGAGTTTCTGCTGAACATGTATAATTTCCAGAATTTTCAAATTGAACATTAACTATTTTCAATGTTCCAAAATAATTTCCATACGGTCTATAAAGTTGAGCAAGTTCATATCGTCTAGCATCTAAATCTAATCGGTCAAATTTAAGATTTACACCCTAGTAAATAAACATTTTTGGAAAAAAAAGCAGAGATGAAATAAGTGGAATTTAATATGAAAAAAGTTTTTAGCATTTTAAAGTCATCAACTGTTCCTTAACGATCTAATAAATAAAAAAACAACTATGAGAACGCACATAACAACGTATTCCGACCTTACATAATTTTCTTTATATATGCAAATAATTTACAAGATCTATAAGTTTGCTAAGTTAAAGTTCGAATAAATTTTAGCTAATTTATTTGACTTAAAACATGTATGGATCTTCAGTGAAAGTTAAAAACATTAGTTAAATGACTGAGCTGAAGTATGTGGAGCTAGTTTTGTACCTTTAAACTGATATATATCCGGACAACTTGGGAGACCAAAAGGATATATGTACCATGTGTTTCATAGTTAATTTACATTAAATAACACTTACTTTTTTGCGAGAGAGTCGGTTCAGTGGTCATAACATCCAATTTTTGACTAAATTAGTTTAAAATCTGCTCCAGCTACTTTTGTTTTTTCATCAGTACAGTATTACTAGGTCTTATGTAAAGCATGAGCTCAAATAAGAGTATATGAAATCGTGCTTGTTTACTGAATAATATCATTTTTCACATACAATATATTTATTTCAGTTAAAATCAAAGTAACGTAACTAATAAACACCTTAGGATGATTGAAATGAAACGTTTTTATTCTAAGTTTAGGCTCAGAATGTACAAGTTCATTAACACGTAGTTAAATATTTTGTTGCTTACTTGATATAATTTAAAATACTTTTTACACCTTTGATTACACATATAGTAAATACAAATTTGCGTAAAAAGTAAGCTGAATGCAAAAATAAAGCTGGAACATCAATAACTTAAGTAAATAGCGGTATATTGATGTATTTATTTATATCTCTGACTCTTAATCAGTTACGTGATAAGAGATTTAAGCTACCTTGATGTTAACAAATTACTTTTTTTAAATAATAACACTAACCAAAGAGCATAATTTCGTTTATGAATGCAATAAATATATTTTGTCATACACTCTTAATCTATGTAGTTACTTAAACGAAATTATTCAACTGAACAGTTAGTTAATTTTTGTTAGATTAGTGACGGTAACGAAATTGAGGTTCTACTGAAATTTATAGATCCTTTATGTTTGCATAATAATTTCTGAACTCAGTAGGTTTACCTGTATTTCAGTGAAGCATAGAAAAATTTGAGGCAATGATATAGTTAATCATTTTTCCTTTATTCAATTCATACCGTTGTTTGATCAACACCACATATCAGGAATCAAAGATATCTATACAGATATAAGTTTAAGCTGTTAGGATTCACAAACAGTTAGTCAGCCATCAATTCATATTACAACTAATACATTTCATTGTACAGTAGCTGAAGGCCAGCTGAACTGTTCTCTGAAATGTTCCGCCCATCGTTCTAAACGTCTGGACTGAGAGCAGATGAGGTTGTCGTCTTTTTCCGAAATAGTCTGACTTACACTTGACTTATTTATTCCAGTATCTTTTATTAGTCTGTAGAGCTGTCTTGTGTTCCCTATAGCCGCCGCCTTTTCCATCTCTTTTGCTTTCGTTGTCCACCACTGCTCACGGTCGTTCCTTAGACTTTTGCTTAACCTAGATCTGATTTGTTTACGCTCTTCATCGTGTTCAGAGCCTGATGGAATGAGTTTGTGAGAATCCATCAGTGCAATAGACCTTGAGGAAATCCATTGGTTCTTTGTACCTTTGTGGTTTAAATTACTAATAAATGTCATTGCTGTTTCCACAACTGTTTGTATAGCTTTCCAAGCAACATCTGGGTCAACCTCATTTTCAGAACTACCTAATTGTGACCTCAGTTGTTCCTGGAACCTACTTTTGGTTTTCTCGTTACTCAACTCAGTTCTAATGGGTCTTTTTAATGTGGCTTTTTTGCGTCCAGTGAGGCGCAAGCAGATGCGCGCCCGTATTAGGGCGTGGTCGGAGTCCAAGCAGGTACTCCAGAATGAACGACAATCTACCGACCCTCTCCAACGATGACTGATGGCAATATGGTCTATTTGAGTCCATCGTTGGTTTGGTGTAGAGGGTCGCCATGTTAGACGATGTCTCTGCTTATGCTTAAAATTTATGTTTGCTAAAAATAAACGATTGTCTGAGCACAGTTGCAGCAGACGATCACCATTATCTGTTCGTTGTGCCGAAATACTGAAATACCCACCTAAATGCCTTTCTGTTTGGTTTAAGCTACCTATCTGGGCATTAAAGTCACCTGCTACGAGTACTACGTCTGAACGTTTAACTTTCTGTAAAATTCATCTTTCATTTCATCCGAGCTGCAGTTGGTGGGAGCGTAGGCAGAAACAACAAACAGGCAACGACGTGTGTCCCTATCCTTCCGAGTTCTTACGGAGCCGTTTAGCCGAACAGCACATAGACGACTGTTAACGGGGATCCACTCTAACAGTGCTTGTTCCGCCCTCATGCTTAGTGCTATCCCTACTCCTACCAGTCCACGAAAGCTGTCCATCGCGTCACCAGATACACGGAGGGTGTATCTCGTTAGCTTTCCGTGTTGCCGAGGTGAGGTCAAGTGAATGACCACAATGGGATCCTGTATGCGTGTTTCAGAGACAAAGCATGCATCAGTGTTAAGAGATTCTAGGGTTCTAGCCAAGGAAGCCTGTTGACCGATTTGACATAAGGTCCATACATTGAAGGCTCCAATGTGTAGTTTGGAGCGAGGTTTCAGTAGACCTGGGACAGTGTTTTGCGCACTAGAATCGTTGGACATGGTGACACTTGAGGGGGAAGCCGAAAAAGGAAGTTTAGAGGTGAAAGTCGATGTAGGAGGAGTAATAGGAAGTGAAGACGGAGGTTGATTATGAATACAGTGGTCTTGAGTGCTGTTAGAGGTATGAGGGTGGTTATCACTTCCCGGTTGCCCACACCGTGGAAGGGTTGTTCTGGAGGTACATGGAAAGGAAATTGGATTAGAGGTGGTCTTAGTGACCTGGGAGCGTGACCGCAGTGCCCAAGGGACAACTGCTTGAGGTCGGCCACACACGACCTTTTTATGGGTGATTTTTGTGTTAGCTCCGTACTTGTTGAGACCTTACCCCCGGAGATGGATATCCGTAGGATAAGGCGAGGTGTGCATTTTTAGGGTCACGTCATGGTAGCAACAACGGTCGGGATTTACATGTAAAAGTTGTTCATCAAACTTTTTCATCAACTTATCAACAAAAAGTGTGATGTAATCTATGAATTTCTATGAGCACATTTTGAGTAAATTGAGTGTAAATTATAATCAGATTACGTTTATGAAACATTTCAATAAAAATCTATTCAAAAATCTACGTTCTTTACTATACATACCTCAAAGTGCCAAGCATAATTCACATCTAAATATGATGAACTTTGAACACGACAAGGGAGAAGTACAGTGGAATTTCGATAGACAACACGTGAAATCGGTGTTAAGCTCATTTTTAATTGTGGAATTATTGTTAATAAGGCACTTGATTCTGCTTGACCTAATGTATTTTTTGCGATACAAGTGTATTGTCCAGCATCTGACTCCACAAGATCAACGATTAATAAATTTTTACTAGGAAGTTGGCAGTATTTACTTGCACACTATGAGAAAACCAAAAAAAAGAATGAATATTTGAATTAGTGTTATGTATAATGTGGTAATGCGCAATAGATTGTGTATGTTAAATATTACGAATTGACTAGAGTTAGAAAGATAGTCCACTGCATCTCAGTTAAGAAGTTTAGAGCCTTGATTTTGATTCATGGCAAAGTTATTGATTCACACTATGAAGAAGTAGCTATCCCACCCCTACCACTTTTTTAATGATTTTCCAACTAAATTCAATCTGTGACACAAATTATCTTCAAAAGAATATACTCATTAACTTCAACCAAGCGATTATTTTTCTAAGTAATTACTTTGAATTAAGTTTCATTTTTATAAAACAATATCATTCTAAAGAAATGAACGACTATTCATTTTGAATTAAAAGCCTTTTAGTACGTACACATCATTGAAATGTTTATGCAGTTGAATATAAAAGCTCTGAACATCTTGTCACTGACAATAATTTCCAAAAATAAAAGACTTGAAGTTTACAGCTGGCATTGCCTAACTTCATTCCACTAGTAAAGCAAATTAATTATCTTGTACTCAAAATCCTTTTGATAATTTGTTTTGTTGTCAGTTTATTACACAAACTTCTGAATTACAACTAAATAGATAGAAATTGATGTACTCGGTACACAAACTTAAGCATTCTTTTCATTCTATGCTAAAGTTTTAAAGTTATTTATTATTTAGGATTTTCATAGTAAACTATGGTTTTTATTTTGGCGACACCATAATTTATGAACGAACCAATCAGATATAAGACAACAGATCATGGATTTTGGAGCAAAATTCATTCATACATTTGGTTAAATAGCGTTTTGGCACTATAGCTGATGCCAGTTCGTAATGAAAACCCTAAATCTAATTTCTAACCCTAACCATCAACTGTAAATCAATATTCTAATTCTTAACACTGGTTTATAACTAACCCTCATTTAGTCCTTGTTAGTAAGTGGACATTCTCGAGGTCACTTTAGCGTCGCTCAAAGGTCGTCCATAAATTATAGTCTCACCTTTTACAGATATTTTTCTAGTGAATAACAGTAAGTGGGTCAAACAACAGAACTAAGATTGAAGATCCCAAGTAGTACGACTTCAGTATTGTTTACAATAGTTATTAAGATTGTCTTATTTTAGGTAGCATATAAGAAGTAGAAGGTATATGTACTCATATATAATCATTTAAATGATAGATAAAGACTTAAAGATAAACATTTCACCAAATACTTTCTACGAAGAAAAATTTCAAAATAGAAAAAATAGCGAAAAATTGTTAACCTTTAGCATACTTTTAGTATAACCAAAATGTCACAAGTATCTTTTACATATTATGCAATATCTTATAACTACTGACATATTTGAGTGATTTAAGGAAGAGTAAATTCAAACAAGATGAAAGTGTAGATTTAATGTGTTCTACCAATTCATCATCATCAATGAATCTTAAATACAGTGAACTGTGTTGTGAAAATAATAAAATTCAACATCAAAATGTTAACATATTGAGAAGAAATTTGGTCAGCATAAAAGTTCAATCAGAGTTTTACTAACTTACCCATTGAGGAAATTTAAAAGTATTTGAACTAATTTCCTATTCTGAGTCATTAGTGTAAAATAATTAAACGTTTTCTTAATCAGTATAGGATGTTGTTGTCAGTACTGATTTTATTCAGTATAAAACAAATAGCCATCAACATCTATACACCAATGATTTTAATTTTGAAATATTCACTTCAGTAATACTTATTAAAATATGGATGTCATTTAAATGCAATGATCAAAAGTACCACAACTGAAATATAGCAACACTTCTGTATGTGTTTCAGGTTTTAAATTTGTTATATTATAAGTAAGGAAAATAGAAATTTTGGAAATATATAGAGACTGGTCAAAACCTACATTTGCAGTTCCCGTTTCCGGATCTAACCAACTGTCACTAGTAGTTAGAACAGTTCCATCATGAAGCCATTCTACAGTCATTGCAGGAGCTCCTTCAGGTTGACATTCCATGACTGCAGTGCTTCCAACCATACCTTCATTAGGCATAACAGGATGTTTGCGAAATGTTGGTGCTAATTCTAATACACGCACTTCAGCAGATGAAGCTTCACTACCCAAACTATTCCATGCTAAACAAGTAAACATACCAGAATCTGAAAGTTTAACCTGAAATAGTGGAGTAAAAGATAATGTGATAAAGAACTTAGTTTTCAATGTTGTGCTCATGTTGTATGAATACATTTTTAATAAACGTTGCAATAAGATGGCTTTAAACAAGTAATAATTACTTTTTGTATTTTTTTAGATTTCCCAGACCATTACAGCTATCAGTACGACTACTTTGTTTGGTCTTCTCTAATCATTATTCAATGATTTGTTGCCGACATGGTTGAAATATTTGTCTAGAAAGCAGGTAGTTTAAGGTCTCTATTCATAGATTCATCTAAACAAAACGTTTTGTATATCCTGATCAAAGAAAGAAATTTTTATCATATTCACTAAGACACGAAAATAAATTATTAACGACTCAAAAGCTAAAAGCTTCTGTTGGTTACTGTTTACAATCTTTGATTATAATTTTTTCCACAGATAATAAATCGCCAATGGAAATTTTGACATACATTTGAACTGTGCAATGTTCCATTATTTGGTGTACATTTTGGTCTTTAACTAGTATAATTGCTTTACTAGCAATCAGATGTTTCAAGGTCAGTTTTGTCACACGGAAGTTAAGCGTATCACACTTTTTTCTACATATTAATGATAAGAAGAAACAGAATTAGACCAGATTCTTAGTAATAATATAGCATTTATGCTGTCGTTTAGTTATATTACATATGAGCAACAACTATTTAAGTTCATATTTTTCGTTGCGCTAATTTAATAGGTTTTAGCGAGTTTATTATTATATTATACGTTAATTTGAATAATATGTAGTCGGAAGATTTGAAGATAATAATTGCAACGGGCCAGAATAACAATGAACTTTCTCAAGTTCTGATGGAAAATCATGATTCGTAGATTTAGTCATATACGGAGTTGGAGATTCTTTATCGATGACACTAGGTGATTGTCGCTCAATATCAATAATAGGGTGGGGTTGGGAATCTGGACAATATATTCCAAAACTTCACCTAAATACATTACCATCTCCTTGAAACTGGAAGGTACTAAGATGTTACAAATCAGGAGGGAATAGTTGACTAATGCATCTTGAATTTCCATGGTACCCTATCGGATATGAGCTCATAACAACAAACATATAATGTAACCAATATTTATTTTGCTGTAATAAGCTTACCACTTTTTCTTAGTCTGGGGATCATATCGAGTACTTTCCACTACATCAAACGTTATTTCGTAACTACAACTGTAGTGAACAAGAACACGGGTGGGGACAATCAACTGTATTTAGCAAAAAAATAACAGACTATCTCAATAAAATGTGAATACCATAAAGTCAATCGTCAATTTGCAAAATATCATTCCATCATATCAAACTGTACTGTTCCCGTTGCAAACACTAATCCATTGTCACCCATTCCATTGTACATGCGTTTTCTTACAATTCCATTGTGCTCTTGCTCTTCCTTTCTTGATCTTCGCCATCTTCTGCTGCCGGACATTACGTTCTTTTAACGCACGTTATATACTACTTATATCAGTATAAGTAGCTCACACCACACTCGTCCCCCCCTTTAAAGCAGTCGTTCTTGTGGTGGTTCATGCTCGCCGTGCAACATTCTCCGTCTCTGCAGTCTGTGCGACGCTCTCCGTCAAGATGTCGAGTCTGCGGCGCGCTGACTTCCACAGCTCTGTCGACCTGCCGGGGAAACAACAACCAACATCCATCCGGCACCTGGGACGCTTGACATCCGCACTCCACCGGCCTGCTGAGCCATCTACATCCGATGTCCGCCCAGCAGCCGCGCGTCCCGAAGCTCCACTCCGTCGACAGCACCCGCTACAGCCAACGCAGCCCCGCCAGGACACTTCACCAGACGCCACCTCTCCGCACCAGACTGCCCCAACTGGCACCCCAACTCCAGGCCCGCAACGGCGTCCGCAGAACAGCACACTCCTCCTCTCCTGGTTAGCAGCGACACCAAATGTAGTGAACAAGAACACGGGTGGGGACAATCAACTGTATTTAGCAAAAAAATAACAGACTATCTCAATAAAATGTGAATACCATAAAGTCAATCGTCAATTTGCAAAATATCATTCCATCATATCAAACTGTACTGTTCCCGTTGCAAACACTAATCCATTGTCACCCATTCCATTGTACATGCGTTTTCTTACAATTCCATTGTGCTCTTGCTCTTCCTTTCTTGATCTTCGCCATCTTCTGCTGCCGGACATTACGTTCTTTTAACGCACGTTATATACTACTTATATCAGTATAAGTAGCTCACACCACACAACTAATATTAATCAAATATATACTAAAACATATTATGATAATTTGAAGATACTTGATTGAAACCCAGAAGTATATAGACCCAGAGTATAAATGAGCAGTCAAAAAATATAACAGTCTAAAATCCTTTGGTTGGTAATCATTTCAAAGATTTACAATCACAAAGTATAATCCAAAACTTTAGTGATTGATATGTATAACTGGAGGCTGATAATACTTTTCATTAGAATTCTTATCTAGTATTTTAATGCCAAAATGATGTTTAATGGTATTACACACATTATAAAAATTATTCTCATTTTCATTCAGTGTACTGATTGATGTAAAACGAATCACAGATCATGCAAATAATACTTTGAAAACAGAATATGAATTTATCAAAACTAAGGAAATAAATTTGGAAGCAATCCTCATTACAATCTGATATCAATCAAATGATTATTAAAATCTAAGGACAAGTGGACAATTATTTTGCTCATATTTACAACTCTTCATCTATTAATAGCAACAACGGCGAGACTAATTTATGGAAGACCTTTGAACGAATCTTAAGTGACCTAGAGAAATATTAGCCAATCAGCAAACAGCCAGTGTAGAGTAAAAATATATTATACAAAACCAAGGAAATAAAATGGATACACTTCTTATACGTGGTTCAAAAACTTGTCAAGGTTAGAAAGAGGTTCCGAGGTTGTAAAATCGTAAAGCATGCAGTAGAGGAAATCATCCATACGGCTACAGAATAGTCGACCTCTGGAGCCATGATAAAGTCTCAAAAACTCTTTCAGCCTCGACTACATAGTTCCAATATTGTTTATGTGTACTTCTGCTGTTGAGTACACAAAATGCTACTTGTGGATAACGACACGATGCACATAACCAAGCCTATGTAGGAGTCTGTACGCTCTCCAAACATCTGTATATATTGTAGTACCTGGCTACAGCCAGTGTTACTGGTGCTTTTATTATCCAGTTCGCGATAGTCGTCATAATTTGCCTTAGTTAGGAATTATATATGTGGTTTTCATCACGAAGTGACATCAACTATAATGCCAGGAGTTTATTTAACCAAAAGGATAAAAGGCTTTCGCATTAAAACCCGAGATTATACCACATTGATTGGTTCACAAATTATAGTCTGGTCATTTTGTTTGTTATAGCCGCTCAATTATCACGTTTTGTACAAAATTCGTTGTGAACCCATCGTACGTTAGAATCAGGTACTGAAGTTGGCGCCGTAACCTTGAAATCTCTAAAACGCTTCTGATTGGCTCGTCCATAAATTAGAGCCTCGCCGCAACAACTTTAAAATCAAAGTTACGAGTTTCAGATCTTATGCTCAGTGAATAATATTATTTCATGAGGAATAATATTTCAGGATAGTTCTAAAACTTGACATAACTATTTAACTAGAAAGTCTAAGTGAGAAAGTAGTAAGAGAATGGTGTAGTTATTAATTTATTTCATTGGTATTCATTATATTTTGGATTTCTTATCCATTAAAATTTGAAACATTGTTTTATTGTTATTGAAAACAATAAGTTAGTCTAATTATCAGGTCTTCATTTCATGAATTAATGAACAACCTACAAAATAAAAATCTTTTAATCATTTTCATTTTAAAGACATTTCAATCACAAATAAGCTTATCATTTTCATATAGAAAACGAATTGTTTTATCAATGACTTATTCTATATGTTTTATAACACCTATCCCTTGAAATTTTTTTGCATTGATAATCTAGATTTACGAATAACTATCCATTCGATCACAAAATCATATCAGGTCAAATGATCAATAGCATAAGCCAAGAGTTCATAAAATTTCTCTCTATGATAACATTTGTTATATCATAAAATAACAGAAATCATTATTTTATACAAAGAAGTTAAGTATTGAATAGTTATCTTGTCTTTACAGACCATTAGTGATTATTTTCTTCACTGAATAAATACAAAACAACAACAAAATCAAATATATTTGCTGCATTTAAATTTTTTTTCTTTAAAACTATAAATAAATTACTTTTTGAATGCGTAAAGTTGAACGTGTTGGACCATCATGTATTATACTATATTGATTTGGATTGAGTTTACCAGTAGCAATTAATTGACTCACTGTTATATCATTTCTATACCATTCATGTGTAGGATTTGGAATACCAGATGCTTCACATGTTAAAAACACATCAGAATTTATATCAACAACAGTATTTTGTAAAGGTGTTGTAAAATATGGTTTAGCGGTGATTTTCAGATTTAAAGTTTTAGGTCTAGCCATCTTTCCAAGTGAATCTTCAACCTAATTTACAAAAAAAATGAAGCAATAAATATTTATAAAATTGTTATTAAAAGTTATTTCTAAAACGAAAGTAATTTACTTAAATCACACCAGTTCTTTGTAACTATTTAAATGCATTTGAATACCCTAGAATATCAAATGACAAAGAAGTATCTGCGTCACTTATTCTTATACTTGAAAGAACAAAGAATCACTGCAATTCCTATGACGTGAAGTAAGGACATCAAGACTGATACAAGTAAAGATTTATTAAAAACCAAAACATGACAATTTTAGTCGAAAATAGACTCAATATATATTGATTGGACACTCGTTTTGATTCGTAATTAGAATAGGATCTCATATATAAAAGTACCCAAAATTGTAACAAATCGATATGCTGTTTATCATGCTGAGCGTAGTTTGCGTTAATTTCATACAAAAATATCGTATCTCGAAATAGCATCACACTGAAATGAATCACTATTATTATATCACAGCGGGACTCTAAATTAAGGACGAGTTAATCAGAAGTGTTTGAGCAATTTCAAGGTCACGGAGCCAAGTTCAACACGTGATGCTAACATACGATCGGTTTACAGCGGATTTTAGAGAAAAGGTGATTATTGAGAGGCTACAACAGATGGGACTATTAAGAAGTTCTTGTACGTGCGACTGCGGCTATCAAATGACTGCAGCAAAGTGTGCAGACCACCGTGGTGAGATTATGTTTCGTTGTTCTTCATGTTGGATGAAAAAGTCTGCTCGAACGGGGACTTTCTTCGCTCGATCGCGACTGACACTAAGGCAGATCATGATAATGGTGGCAAATTGGGTAATAAAGACACCAATAACACTGGCTGCGGTGTTTGCAGATGTTACTGAAACTTCAGCAGTCCAGTGGTATGAGTACTGCCGTGACATATGTGCAAGTAGAATGACAGGTTTACGCCAATCATTCGGAGCAGTAGGATGCATTGTGGAGATAGATGAAACGGTAGTAAGAAAGCGAAAATACAATAGGGGACGTAGTATCAAGGAAGAATGGGTAAGTAGCATTTCCGTAAATATAGTTGACAGGTACTTGGAATTTATGACCGATCAACGCAAAAGGGACATTTCCGGAGGGCCAGAAACCGGCAAGCAAACATAATAATACCAATTATACAGGAATACGTGCAGCCGGGCACAAAAGTACATACGGATGATTGGCGAGCTTATAGGTGCCTACATAGACTTGGATATGTGCATCATGTAGTAGTGCACAAGCGCCATTTCGTCGACCCTACAACCGGCGTCCATACTAATAATATTGAAGCTATATGGTCCAGACTGAAGGAATTTTTAAGACCATACCATGGCTCTAGAGGACGACTGTTATGGAGCCATTTGGACGAGTTTCTGTATCGTATTCATTATGATTTCAGGACTTCTGAACCTTTATCAAACCTTAACAAGTTTTTAAATCATGTAAAAGAAGACTATCCACTGTAATTCATTACTTTCTTATAATATATTTTTACTTTATACTAACTGTCTTCTGATTGGCTAATAATTATCAAGATCATTTAAGATTCGTCAAAGGTTCGTCCCTAAACTAGAGTCTCGCCGATATCACATTAGAAAACTGAAAGAAATAAAACTCTAAAAATTTATCATATATATTATAATTTAGAATAATACATAGATAGATGGTTTATAACCTGTGAAAAAACTCACTGGTATTGTTAAGACTAATCGAAGCTTCAGGACAAACAAACACGTGACGAGAGAAATTCTCAGAATGACAACATAGAATTTGTGAACCCTAATAAGTGCGGTGTCTAAGACATTAGTCGTGTCAACGTACATTTCAAAGAAAAAATGCCTCCCCCAACATTTCTATGGGATTTATTTACGAAAGCATGATAAACTACACAACAGTCAATAGCTGTGTCGTAAACGGCAACTCACAATCGAAATATGAAAATCAGTTACGTTTACTGTTACAAATAAATTAAAATTGGGTGAGTCTAGAAAAGATTGACGTAACTTTTAAAAATGATGAGAAGATAAAGATATCGTAAAAAATACGCTGGATATAGCAAGCTTATGTAAATACTTGAAAATACCACACGACCATACAGCAACGAAACATCACTTTCTATATATACAAAAGTGATTGAAAATTAATTAACTACTTTATATTAGTGAGTAATATAATGCAGTTTACAAAAGGAACTCAACAAAAAGGAAATATAGATGAAAACCGAAAGCAGAATTAACAGAGATTAAAATGCAATTAATTCTGTTTGATCAATTATAAGAAAGTCTAACAACTTACATTACATTCATATTCGCCTTGGTCTTCAGGTTGTACATTTGGTAGTTCAATTACACGATCATAATCTTTTAAACTATCGGTTCGAAGAGGTGCACCATCCAACTGGATATAAATAATGGAAGCAGAACAAAAAAGAAAGTAAAAAATCACTATAATAGGTTGAAGAAAGTACTCTGTAAATTAATTTATAAAATCAGCACTTATCGAAACCGAAACATCAACAACAGAATGTTGTCCACTCTTTTGTGAAAAGAATTTAAGAGCTATTTAAGTACAGTTAAATAAAATAATTTTGTTTTAAATTATTGAAAGACTTTCCATCATATAAATCAGGATGACATTGTTTCTCATTACTCATAAGTCATCTTGGTCAGCTTAATCGTCTTTATATACGCCTATAAATATTTTTTTGTATATTGGGTGAGTAAAGCTTGACGATCTAATTTCGAACAGTATTATTCACTAATGTATTAACTGTTCTGATTTTAGCATGTTTAAAGGTATGGTGGTGGTTTGTGCCTTGTAAAAAAAATAGTAAATCAAAGTTTTCCTCAAAAATGAAAAACTTCGAAAGAGAATATTTGGAGTGATCGATGGAAAAGGAAATTACTAATACAAATTGAAATTAAGAATTACGGTAGACGCAGAATGAAAGAAGTATGAGTTGTTAAGAAAAGATTGGTTGCTAGAACACTATGGGATAAGCGGAATGAAAAAAAAGATTTGCATACAAGCATGAAAAAATAATAAATCTTTCACCAGATCATAATTATAAACTCTAATGATATATATCACACTAAACAAATAATTTGAATATTCACTAGTAGAATATTTAAAATACGTCAAAAGAATAAATCTATTTAGCCCAAAAAAAAGGAATAAATTTACTGACATATAAGAAGAAATAGATAGCAAAATATATAATTTGAAATGTATTTCGCTTGGAAAACTTTAACAGTTATTAAGGCTTGAAAGTAAATAAATAAAGTATCAAGTACCTCAATCGGGCAACCTTCCAGATAGACGATACCTGTGGTGTTTGTATGAACTAATGATCCCTTTGTACTTGTTGACTGTTTGATTTCGAATTCTAAATACAATACTTTTGTTCATGTTCTTCTAATACTTCTTGGTTAAATTGAGTTATTACTTGGATCCTTAGTTTGTACAATAATTCAAATACTTCTAATTATTACAATATCTTAAAAGTTATATTTTATGGTTTGTATTTATTATCGTTTACCGTGAAAGTGGTTTCTACAAAAAAGAATCACTTGTGTAGCCACGTCAGTTTGATAAGTTTTCTCATAACACCGAGGAAAGGAATATAAACTAAGGCTACCATAGAATTTAGAAGGGATATAATACAATTGGTAAATACCGGCAAATGGGAGTCACCAAAATATATTACATATCCCAAGGTGTAATAACCAGTTGAGAAGACTATAGTTTATAGGTTGATGGCAAACTACTAGGAAGAAAAGATAGAGACAAAACTCAATATTCTGTGTATTCTCGGAGCATCACTGATAGAAACTTACTCTACGCCATGAGTATTTAAGACCGTCTAGTTGACTGTAACCAGCAGCAAAGCACTCCAGGCGAACAAGTTGACCACGTTGGGGATTTGTTGGCCAAACAGCCGGAAAATCATCATATATCCTTGGATCTTGTCTCGGCTCATTACTATAGCGCACAGTGAAAGGCATATCTGGAAGTTTCGGTGAATCATACATACGATGGCCGTCAAACTGCATTGTTATCATACAAACGTAGACCCCACTGTCCTGTTAATAGATAGACACGTATATATTAGTAAAATTTATCATCTTCCTACTTTCAGTGTATAAATATAACACAGTGAATCTAATATTAAGTCAGATAAAAACCACTTCGGATGAACGCATCAAGATTAAGAGCAAAATATACTACACTTTTATGTATTGTTTGTGTATAAAAATGGCTCGGTAGATATCAATACCTTGAATAACTTAAATTTCAAAAGGTATTTTGACTATCTCAGGCCTCATAACTTGATATTAAACCATATTTACTTTCTACAAATAAACTGTTTGCTCAGATAGCATGTGTCAAATAAAAACCCGGTGGAATAAATAAATTTAATCTCATTCTGTAGGTGTTATTTGAGTTGGTTCAAATTTTTTAATACTTCATTTGTTTAAGACTAAATTTACGTACATACAATACGATCGAAAACGTAATTTGTGTAACATAATTTGCATTAAGTATCATTATTTAAAGCAGTTGGTATTTGGCCAACAGTCGGTCAGTCAGTTACAATGTAGGACCAGGCACATATATGCATTGGTCCAAGTTTCCATGCCTCATTAGTACAAGATGAACATCAAATTTATAGAATTAGTTGCTTCAATGGTAGTAATATATAAAAGAAGGATTGTGTATAGGGATATAATACAGAAAGAAAGAATTAGTTTATAGAAACAAAGGTATAAAGTAATTTTAATCTAACGGTTTAAAGGCAGACAAAGAGAGTATTCACCTAGGCCATTGTGGTCGATTCTGAGCCACGTCACTCGGTCTCCGACCATTGGTTACGACAGTCGCGCGGACCCCAACCAAGTAGTTTACATATACCAACATGGCTCAGACCAGAAGTTAGTGACTCCAAGGATTGATGCCACTTTTTGGTTTGGCCGACCCTAGTTGGCCAACAAAACTGATTTAACGAGATAACAGGCGATTCAGCATTAAGATTCTAGAATATTCCAAAAGAATTAAAATATTAGATCGCTGCCGTCTACAAAAATGTTTCTTGCTTTAAAAATAATATCGGGTTTATCAATCAACAATTAGCGCTAATAGGTTTGTTTTACTTTCATCTGACTTCAACTATTTCATCCTTCGGAAATGCCCCCAAATACATTAAAATATGACCAACTAGTTATTTATACAAAACAAACACTTTCATTGATTTTGAAACACCTAAAATGCTATCACACAGGCACTTTATCCTTGGATACCAAAAATATGAATTTAACCTTATCGAAAGAAATTATTTCAAATAATGCAGTTAAAACCATAATATTACATCACTCAGCAGTTATGTCCTCTGTCCTATTTATTTATTTAAATCATTCACGTATTAAAAAAGTCAACATATTTGATAATTGTTTGACTGAAGTATAAAACTCTGAACAAAGTGACAGAGAAAATTAACTTGACGTCAAGTTATAGTCCATGCAACAAACTTATCAATTAATCATAACTTTGGAACAGTCTTAATCATTTTTAAGTACTCTCAACCCATACATATAATAAATTTATTACTTACCACCACTGTAACCTCAGAAAAGCCAATGAGGCCTTTTGCCTGAGAAATAAATAAATTTCTTCGATATTCTGGTAAAACTGGTTCCAGTTCACCATTTTTGTTCATATACACGGTATAAAGTAAACCTTAGCGAAAAACAAGAATTAAATTCTAAGCGTTAATATTGTTTTTGAAGGCAATCACCCTAAACTTTAATATAGATTTCCGCAGATGTTTAACAAATATCACATTGTATAATTTATTCCATTATATTTAAAAATGAATTCAAAGAAACTAGGACGCAAAAAAGCGTGAAGTAATCGTTTATTAGGTTAATGGAACCAACATGTTAGTTAGTTCTTCTTTAAGATCTTCGTATTTTTGTTGGTCAAAGCATTAATCCAAAAAGATATTAGCTCAAATAAATTGATATCAATGACTAACAACTAACATATGGCTGAAAATGTCACTTGTTTGAGAAAACTTATGAAATTTGCCTCACTTTTATGACGGAAAGTTGTGAGAGAAACCTTAAATATTAATGTCAGTAAAAATATCATTCGAATTTATTTCGTATATTTTACTGTTCTGAGTAGTTTCAAGATACCCCCTGGGATTTATATCAACCTTTACTCATTTACTTTGATTTTTCATACAGATCACTGCTTCCCATTAAAGATATAAAAATACTTTTAGATGAAAATCTGTTAATGTAAATCATGTGATAATTTTATTTGACAGTTTAATTACACAAGCCTAGAAGTTTGTACAATATTAAAAATGAACCACAGTTTAGGATGTTATTTTGTGTCAAAGCCGTGGAAAAATTAATAATGGTTTGACCAATAACGCAGTGATAAACTGAAATAATTTTGGACTTAATCAAAGAGATGCTGAACTGACAAATAAGTATTCAACAGTATAATAATGCGAAAGTTAGTAACCGTAAATCCCTCAAGATAGCATACAATATACCAATTTACGACTATGTATCCTCTATATATAGAGTAAAAAATTAATTAACATTATTGCTTGTCGCCGAAAAGTAAGGCCGGTTCTACAAAGTCATAATTTTATAGTTTTTGCTGTCAAGTATTTCAACTCAACTGGTAGGAGCATATTTTACTGTGCAACTAAATCAAGTCGTTAAAAAAATTTCAATATTTGGTACTATAATCATGACTGTTAGTAACGAAAATACATGAGTAGGTGAATAATTTATCAATACTCAATCCTCTCCATTACAGTATAAGAAGAAAAAAAGTGACGATTAAATTATCACTAAGCTGTGTTTAATACATACTACTGAACCTATGTTATGCTGTGTTAATTAACTTACTGTCTGGAGGCGAATGGGCAGGAGGTTCACATGGCAAAGTCTCACTTTGATGCGACATTACTATCCTCTCATTTCGCGGCTGTTTAGGTGCTGTTTCAAGCTGTCCAAATATAATCCTTGCAGTTCGGCTGAGAACAGATCCATATATATTCTTAGCTTCGCACTGAAACATTTGTGAGTCAGTTGAAGTATCGGGATTGTGAATAACTAACGATCCAGCACTAACAGAAATGCGACCAGAAGGTTCAGATGCTGCGTCAATAAGTGTTCGATGCAAAATTGTGACGGTATCACCGGTACTGTTCGTCCTCATTTCAGTGCTAACATAATACCATTTATAGGTCGGTTGAGGGTTACCATTCGCTTCACAACGCAACTCCGCATACTTTTCAGTACTCATATGATGAACGTATCTAAAACAAATTCCTCTAAAGCATTTGAATCTTACAATACATCTTTAGGATGAACAATGAAACAAGGACCTCGAGCCATTCTGTTCGGAAAATCGCTTCCGTATGCAAGAGACTTCGAGATAGGCAGAAGTTGGTTAGCGTTTGCAACGGGAGCGCGGCAAATATGTCCCCTATGTGCATTCGGCGTATCCAGATACCATCCCCAGCGATTTCTGTCGGTACCATAAACAAGACGTGTTCGATCCCTCGGAAATGTTGGACGTTCGGCAGGTTTGGGTATAGTGTCAAGCCACAGATGTAGTAATTCCGACCTAACACTCTGGTAGTTCAGTGGATGACCCTCCCACATAAATTCGCCAAAGGAGTCAGGGCGCATCACGCCAGCTGTGTACCAGCGTAAACTACGTTTTCAAAAAGATCAGCAAGAAAGTGCAACCTACGATCGATTAACGGCAATATCGTTTAACCTGTCAGCTACAAACTGGTGTTCTTTTAATGTGTCGATACGGAGCAATAATCCACCATGTTTCTAAAAAAGATAGGATGAGCATGCTTACAAATTTACCTCGCAATTTTTTCTTGCTGCCAGATAATTTAATGGATCTTGGACAAAAAACGAGTAACAGTTAGCTTCAAAATTGAACCATCCATCGGGGCAATCTGCCATTTAACTAGTTTTGAAAACTAATCGCTCACTTGTATCCCAAATATCATCTTGCGGACAACCAAACCAAGGATTTATCGCAGCTACTTCACTTTTGAAAACGTCGAATATAAAGATAAACAGCCAGTAAAGCATCGAGCGTCAACTATTTTCGTAACATTTCTATGAAACCGAATTCATATCCGCAATCAACATTTTGTAAAGGGAACTAAAGTATAATTTACATTTGTGGTAAGTTTAAACAATAGAAATCGACGAATCAACTTTAGAGATTTGCAACCTCATTTTAATTAAACCGAACGATTGTCATTACAATACTTGACGAAATATAGAGTTTCAGCTTCAGTTTGGGAAGGACGGGAGGCCTGATGGCCTGTGTTAGTCCTGGCAGTGGTGGTCTCTCAGTTGATCCAACTTTCTTTTGAAAGAATTGACGGATAGAGCCTCAACCACGTGCTGAGGTAATAAATTCCACTCGTTGATAATTCAATGGGAAAGTCGATAGTCAGCTGATAAGTAATTTGTTCTTGGCTTGTGAACTTTTTTAGAGTGTCCTCGTAAATTCTCTGTTTTGGAAGACAAGAAAAATGAGGGCATGCCAGGTGCAAATTTGGCACTAAGCAATTTGAAAACTGTAATCAAGTCGCCTCTGGTTCTGCGATATGACAACGGGAAAAGATTCAGCTTGACCAGTCGAGCTTCATACGGAAGCTTTACTATTCCGGGAATCAGCTTAGTTACTGTTCTCTGAACCTTTTACAGAAGCTCACTGTCTTTTTTGAAGCAGGGGCTAGCCGCTTGTATGCAGTACTAAAGTTTAGGACGTACGAACACTGTATACAAAGTCGAAAACGTCTTAGCGTTGACATGACTAAAAGCCCTACGTATTGACCATAAAGTCCTAAAACCTTCGGCAGCTGTTGCATGGCAGTGTGCAATGGTCTTTAAGTCGTGGCTAACGATGACTCTTGAGTCATTATATATCTGGACGACAGGTGGCTCAGTGTTATTCATCGTGTATGTATCTGTACCTTGATGACCGATATGCATCATGACACACTTGAAAGTATTTATCGGCAACTGCCAGGTTTGACACCATTCAGATAATTTCTTCAGATCATTTTGGAGTTCTATGCTATCACCCTCACATCGTATCGTTCTCCATATCTTGACATCGTCAGCGTATAGCAAGACTGATGATGATAGGGGACTAGGAAGGTCATTTACACACAAGAAGAATAGCACTGGCCCTAAAACTGTACCCTGGGGCACTCCAGTAAGCACAGTTCCCCAGCTAGATAACTTTGAGTTCACCCGTACTCTTTGTTGACGCCCACTAAGGAGTCTTTTATCCACATAAATAGATTGCCTCCAATCCCGACATTTCCTAACTTATATAACAGCCGGTTGTGCGGAACCTTGTCAAAAGCTTTGCTGAAATAAATGAAGGCTACGTCTTCATGTAACTTTTGGTCCTTAAGAGCGCACCAGCTTTCACTAGCCACTAGTAAGTTAGTGGGACAAGAGCAACCTATTCTGAAACCGTGCTGCTTCTCCGAAAGGATCTGGTTTTTATCTAGATACTTAAACAGCTCCTTCCGAATAATCTTTTCTAAGATTTTAACAACCACACTAGTTAGGCTAACGGGGTGGTAATTCTCAGGTTTAGGTTTCGTACCTGTTTTGAAGACAGGACTTACTATGGCGTTTTTCCAGTCTTTTGGTAAACAACCCTGCGTTACGGATAGGTTAAAGCATATCCTTAAAGCGCTTGCAACGAAGTTAGATAATTCCTCCAGTAGCCTAGTTTGTAATTCATCGGGCCCCGTGGATTTACGTATGTCAAGCTTATTTAGTAGACCAAGGACATCGAGTTCTTTAATGGTCACGCTATCCAGTGTATGTGTGGGGGATCTGTATGCGCTGATGGGAAGTGTGTGTAGGGCCAGTGAAATGTCAATGAGCCCTAGCCAAATCATCCGGCAGTTGAATCACTGAATGTCGAACAGATCCTCGCTCCCTGCCAAGGTCATGTACAACCAACGCGCATTAGTTAATCGTATGCCATAGACTGGCCCATGCGGCAGTGGTCTTACTTTCGCTTGTATCTACTTTAACTAATATATTTCTGTAATAACGTCCTTTGTGTTGTACAGTCTTCAAAGCATCTATAGTACCTTGATACGTCAATGGGGATAGTCCACGTAAGGTGCTGACCACGAGGTGTGACTTTGACGTTAGTTGGTTGGTCACACCATACACGTCTAACTCGAGTAGGCCTCCAATCATTTCGACATGGATCATCTACGTTGGTGATCTACAGGTGCTTCTACGGTGTATACATTGCTAAAGTAGTTTGAGAACACTTGAGCCTTACCAAAGTCGTCCTCCACTAATGATGAAGCAGTACTGTCTCCCCATAATGCAGAAATATTTCCTCTTCTCTTTGTCTTTTGGTTTATATAAGAATACAAACGTTTAAGACGTTCTATGGATTCCTTAACAATCTTTTCTTCGTACGACTTTCTAGACTTACGGAGGGTCGAGGCACAGGTATTCTGAAATTTCCATACTGGGATTTAGTATCATCAGTCCCTAGTAACCTAAATGTATCCCACATTTTTCTTCTCTTACGGAGAAGGATGCGGACCCCCCTACTGAACCATGGTGGGGAGTTTCTCGGCCCCCTTGGTATAGTCCAAGGGATGTGGGGTGTAGTAACTTTTAGGCATGAATTTCAAAATGCGTCCCAGGCCGTTTCATTCGAGGACTCTGGGTCTGTTGTCCAATCTACTAACGATGCTCAGTGCATGATATCTGGTATGTTTGCTTTCCAGACGTTAGGTCTGGATTGGACTGACACGTGCTCGTGACTGACAGTTATATGGAAGTTGAAAGTTAGAACTGCGTGATCACTTTTACTTGGGGGTGGCATATAATGGAGGTTCTCAACGTCATCCTCATAGTGAGTTAGTATAAGATCTAGTAAGGGTGATTCAGTGTCCGGGTCGTACCTTGTCACTTCTTGCACATGTTGCACTAGGGCACATCTGATAACCGCACCAACTAGTTCCTGCTCGAAGGAATTTTCTGACGATTCAGTCCGCAGATTTACCATCGGTACTCTAGTCGAATACTTTAACTGAAATGAATCCAATTAAAGTGAAAACAGTAGTCTTGATACGTATTAAACGATCAAAACGATGAAATTTACTCAGCGAGGAAAAATACCACTGTCCTTTTTAAAAATTTGCTACCCTAATTGAATTATTTAGGTTTACACTATCAGTTTCCAGACTAGAGATTGAAGAACTCAATTAAATTATCATTTTGATAATGACCGTGCAACATTCGATCCCACTTATATTAATTATCCAAACTCTGAGTTATGATTAATAATTAGTCTGTGGAAAACACATTTCATGCCTAGTAGAGTAACTTAGATTCAGATTTAAACTTGCTTGACGGTTATTCTGCAGTTATCTTATATGACTGTCCAACCGTCTCGTTTCAAAACCCATGAATCCATAGTCCGTTTGGCTTAGGTCGATTAGAGATGTGCCATTTTCTAAGATTCATAAGAAACTAAGACTCCAAAATTTCTGGAAATCAGAAAGAACGGTACTGACCTTTCCCCAGGGTCATAGTTCTCGATATTTTCGTACCGGCTGTGCATGGTGATAAAATTACCCTAACTGTTGGCCATTAACCTGGTTGTCAGAAACGTATGTCACTGTTCAAAATTTTGATTACTCATTATTTGTGTTAATTGAATTAGTTTATGCACTGTGAACTTTCTTTGAACGACAGATTCTCGATTTTCTCTTTGATAAGTAGCCGGTTTCATGTTTACTAACAGTTTATCCACTTGATACTCTGAGGTTTGACCAATGAACCTATCAGGTGTAGAATGTTGTTCTTCGTTATGCAGGAAAACATTTGTTTTTTATCACTAGATTGTATTGATTCTAAAAGCAAAGTTGGAAAATATTATTTTCTATCCCGAAACCATTCAGGCACTTATGTGATTTATCAAATATATACTTAAGTTAATATTTATGTAGTATCACTCCTGTATGCAAACTGGCGTTTTTAGATTTCCCAGTGTCTAGTTGGTGCTTCATGGATTGTATATCAAAGTTATACAGAACATTTTAGGAACCTAAGAGTAATGGGCGTGACATGTCCTAAGACTCATACACCTCCATTGCAAACCTGCAATGCATTAAATGTATCAAAAGTACGTTCTGGTCTCATTAGCAACCTAGCAGAAGTTTCCAGGATGCTATGATAAAAACAGCTGAATTTTTACAGCACTTATAAGCATGTAAACGCAAGGTTGGTTCAGAATGTCCTACTAGTGAAAACCTCCCAAACTTCTATCGCTTTGATAATTACAAGAGGTAAATAATAGATATTTGTTCGATTTCTAGTTTCCATGTGAACAAGTTACTCATCGGCACCTGTGGAATACATTTTCATACCAGATGTTCTTTAAAAGTTTTACCGGCATCTTAAGGCAAATACTGTAAGGCTATCCCTTCATCCTCATGCTTTTAAATGCGGATCGAAAACTCGATGTTTAGCAAACATTGTGTATCGACGAACAATACATATTTGGTTTTCGTTTACAAACTGGAACATTCCACTGACACCGACGTAGGTACTTCACTTGTCAGCTGAAGTTGAGTACATCTGTTCTCAGTTACATCCAGAACACTCTAGGGCAAGAATGTTCTCTCGTGAATAAAATAAACATAAAACTTGAAACGAAACTTGATAAAGGTAAAACCCTAGTGTCAGTTCTTGTAGTAAACGTCTGCCGTGGTCAGATGAAAATGCCACGGCTTTTACAAATATTCAGCCTATTGCCACATTCAGATAATGGACGCATTTTGAAGCGGTAATACAAATTCAAAAATCTGGGCAACTGTTATTCGTCTATCGATCCATATACAGAACGCCAAAATCTTGAATAGTGAATTAGCTATATTTTATGCACATATCGGGAATTTACCAAACGCCGTTCTCTGCTACCGTAAAACTCATTACTAACCTTCTATATTGGGGTTTTCTGGAGTCTTGAAGCACAGTTAGGACTCGAGTAGCGAGGTAAGGACCGGAAGTTTGAGGTCAATAAATAACCTCTTCCGAAAACTGATATGACAGAATTGTCAGAACGTAATTGGTTGGTTTGGCCACAACGGTCTACGATAACGAAGGTGTTCCAAAATTCGTCTTTTGCAGATAGATTAAAAACAGATTTATTTTGCTTCCTAATGTGCTACTCCACAATGAAAAATGCGAGTCAAAAACAACTATTTGTAGAAGTATGGCAATCCAACCATCTAATCCGAGTAAAGAGAGTTTTCCATGTTTGCAGAGCAGTGTTAGATTAGATAATCATTGATACATAATGAAGAGAGAGGGGTTAACGCGAGTCAAGTTTTAAGTTGTACCCCGAGAAAAGTTTCGTGATGTAATATAATTTTATAGATAAATCACTCGAACATTTTGGTGAACCTAGGTCATAATCTTTTGCTTTTGTTGCGTACTCCGAATAAATGTATTTAACTTATCTGATCCATTTTTTCATGAACAATAACGGAAGGTGCTCTATGTTGAAAAGAACAAGAAACTTGACGAGCGATTCGCGCTCTCAGCTCGAGTGCAAGTGACCTGGGATATAGGCGTTAGACTGTTCATTCATTATTACAAATACTTTGAGCAAAGGTAAATAGGCAGGTAACTAATAGAAAATGTTTTGAAACAGTGTGACCATCTGATTGTGCTACTGACATTCACGATTCTTACGTGTGACATAAATGTGCTAGATGATAAGTAGCCTTAAAGTATTCCGGAGTAGTTGTGTAATTATGGTCTGCTTCGTCATTGGTACTGCTCTAATAGTAGACCTAATCCTAAAACTGTAGATTTGTCATGATGTAACTAGCTAATCTATAAGATCTTACATAGAAGCCACATCGTTGTCTACACTGACTCATCGTATCCCGACAATCACAAACATATGATGGAAAACACATTTAAGCTGGAGATAGAACAATATATTTAGTACTCAAGAGTGACCACGCCTGCAAGGCTGAACCATGCCATCCCATTCAACCAAATTGACGTTCCAGCGTTTTCCATAGTTAACCTTCTCTTCGTATCAATTCTTCAATGCCAGTCTTTTCAGTAATCATATTCTCGGCTTCAAATGTTAGGTTGTTAGGGTCCAGTTTCACTACAATACAAAGTTCTAAAAGAATCAAGCTTTAGGATGAATATACTAGTTGGTGTTTAACAAGACTGTGTGGGCTTTGTTAAGCCTTAATTAACTGAAACATATTCTCCGACCGTAGAATGTTAGTTCAAACAAATTTGCAATGAGCATCTGACGGATATTCAGGGTTTAACAGAGTTGTTGTCTATAACAACTTTGGGACCGAAATATTCCAAACTCAGTCCAATCAAAATCAAGGAATGAGGACGTTCGAAAATATATTTGAAAGTGTCATAATTAGGAGTATTTTAATTATAAAACAAGCTAAGAATCCCAGAAATAATGCAATCGGGTCAAGAAGTACTAGATAAACACGAACGAATGCACTGTATTTTGAATTTGAAATCAAGCATCCAACAAGTACAAAGAAATCTTTAGCTCATACAAACGCCAAAGGAAGGCATTCGATATGTCGAGTAGTGCGTAATCCAAGCCGTTTAGTTGTTGCGAGGGATGGGTAGCACGGCGTACTCAAAGGAGACTTGGTGTGGATGAATGACCAAGCTCATTCAGCTAAGGTGTGTCCAGTAAAACTAATGAGGTCAGCATCAATGACGGAGACCTATCGAATTTTTTTTCGGGATTTATTTATCGCTACATACGTGCACGAAACCCAACTACAACAACTTCTTGTTTCGACTATCAGATTGTCTGAATTTCACGTTCGTTGATTATTTGAGAAATACATATGGACGATTTCCTTCTTCTTTTTCCACTTTTCTTCCAGATTCTCTCATACAAATTACTACACACACTACAGTAAAATATGTACTTGAAAGCATGTCATATCGACAGTCTTGTCGACTTACACAGAATTCTAAAAAGCTTTTTACTTACTACTGCGTCTCATGAAATATTATCAGCAATGTAAATTCATCGATTTTATAAGAACAAAATAATTAGTAATACCATCTCCAACCTTGGTGGTTATAGTGAACCTAGAGGACACGTTTGATTTTTCCGGCGGCTATTTTGAGTGCTCTTCGAGGTGAGTCCTGATTGGTGTTTTGTCTCTTCACATTGTATGCGTTATGTTAGTAACCGTTTTAAAAGTAATGCGAAATGCACAGCGTCCATTCATCTCGCATTTTCTTTAGAATTTATTTGTAAAATTTGCACTGAAACAGCACTGCGAGTGCATTTTATCTTAATCTTTCCTACCATATAATTGTATTTGTTGAGTAACCCAGCTCCTGGTGTACGCCCGACCCTTACTAAAATTTATTTAAGCATGTGGTATGATCTTATGGATCCTGGTTTGGCTTTTAGAGGGCAAAAACCATGGGCACCCCATTAGGTTGTGTTACCTACCTAGTCTTCACCTAGTATCAGGTAGTTTTTCGATCCAAACAACATGGGGGCTTCCCCTCGTTTTTGCGTTGCCTGGCAAGTTCGTGATTGAGACTGCATGACGCGAACACAAATTCAAGTTTGTAGAAAAGACAGAAGTTTTATGGCGTGTAATTTTTTTCTAGTATGCTCCTGTGAATGTCGTCTTCTTTTGAACTAGTCAATTGAAGGTGTTGAAACCCCTGTTTCAGATATCAGGTTACAAGTGTTGATGACGGTGCGGGAACCTGTATGCCACCGGTATTTTTTTCGTTCTTGGCTTTTGTACTCACCTGCTTTATCCTCTGAAATGTCCCGATCTATTGGGAATAAAAAGAGGATACATTAGGTCCACAATCACTTAGTATTCTATATTCAGATCACCACTCAATCTACGGTAGCACAGGGTAAAGAGGTCTAACTTTTCAAGCCGCTCTTTGTACGGTAAACCCCGAATTTCTGGAATTGCACCGGTGTCTGCCTTTTATGCTTTTTCCTGGATATCGGAGTCACCTTTTAAAACGAGCTTGCAGCCTGAACACAGTTTTCAAGCTTAGTTCTAACTAAGGTTGTGTATACTGCAGTGAACATAGTAGTATCTAACTTGGTGAATGTACATTCTAAACCCGACGCCTCAAGATCATGACTAAGTGTCACTGCAAGATCCCTGTGAGGCCGGGCTATGGGTACAGACACTTCTCTTGTGCTGTATCTATTTACCTTTGTACCCCCAAAGTGTATGCAGACGCACTTTGCCGCGTTGATAGGTATCAGTCACTTTTTTAGACCAGTTAATCACAATATTTAAGTCTGCCTGAAGTGCGTATGCATCTGCGTCTCTTGATATTTGTCGCCAGATTTTTACATCAGCGTGTCGCAACATTGGGTGTTCATTTACATACAATATAAAAAATAAAGGACCTAGGATAGAGCCTTGGGGTACTGCACTAAGTACTGGTTTCCAAGTGGAGCATTGGGAATTTATTCCTACTTTTTGTGTACAACCTACCAGGATGTCCTTAAGTCATTTTAGGAGAGGTCCGGCGATCCCATGATTTTCCAGCTTCAAGAGCAGTCTATTTGTTGGCACCTTACCAAATGCTTTACCGGAGTCTATGTAAAAAAACATCTACTGATTTTCTATTGTCTAGAGCCTCTCTCCATTGCTATAAGGAGATTTGTTGTGCAAGACAAACCTATCCTGAAATCGTATTGTTCGCTGTTTAACAAGTTGTTGGTTTCCAAGAATGTCATTGTGGTCTTTTTGACTATTCTTCCCAGTATTTTAACCACAACACTGGTGAGTCTGGCAGGTCTGTAGTTTAATGAAAGTTGTCTTGATCCTGTTTTATTTATTGAAGTGACAATTGCATTCTTCCAGTTTATAGGTAACTCGCCTTGGCCAAACGACAGTGAACATCACAGTCAGTGGTTTTGCAATATATTGTGCAATTTGTCTTAGGATCTTGGGGTGTAGTTAACCTAGTCCTGTTAGCTTTTCCGTGTCTTAAGTGCAAAGAGCCTTAAATACATCATCCCAACCGAAGTTCACAGTAAACAGACAGTTTCTTGACTTTGTTGTGTCTAGTTTGTCTAGAAGAGGCTGTGGATCTGTTGCCTGGAGAAAGACTTCTGGACCTTGAGTATGCGGATGATATTGTCTTACTGTGCGACAATGCCCAAGGCATGCAATCCGCACTTAATCAGTTGGCAATCAGTGTCCGTAGGTATGGTATGTGCTTTGCACCTTCGAAGTGCAAAGTACTTCTACAAGACTGGCAGGATTCCAATCCTGTACTCACCCTGGATGGTGAGCAGATAAAAGTAGTCGAGAAGTTCGTGTATCTGGGTAGCTGTATGAGTGCTGGTGGGGGATGTGAGTGATGAGACCGATGCACGTATAGTGAGAGCCAGAGCGGCTTATGCCAATCTGGGCCATCTTTGGCGCCTTCGTGATGTTAGTCTGGCTGTAAAAGGTCGGATATACAACGCGTCGGTGAGAGCAGTTTTGCTCTATGCTTGTGAAACCTGGCCTCCGAGTTGAGGACGTTAGACGACTCTCTGTGTTCGATCATCATTGTCTCCGAAGGTTTGCTGACATCCAGTGGCAACACCATGTTAGTAATGCAGAGGTTCGGCATCGTGTGTTCGGGCACAGAGATGATAATGCAATTGGTGTCACCATCTTGAAACACCGACTTCGGTGGCTTGGACATGTTCTACGAATGTCGTCTCAGAGAATTCCACGTCGTGCATTATTTGCCGACTCTGGAACTGGTTGGAAGAAGCGGAGAGATGGTCAGTATATGACATGGTGTCATGGTATGAAGGAAAGCTGCAAAGGGCTGGCTTGTGTTGGTCCTTCACGACTCCCTGGTTGGGGTCCGAGAGATGGTGTTACACAGTGGCTAGAGACGTTATCAGATATGGCTCAGAATTGAAGCCAGTGGCGATCCTGCTGTAACCTTCTTTTACTTTCTTCATAAAAAGTGATTGTGTCCCTCTTTAACTGAAAGATTTCTTCTGATTATACCTTTCTGTTCCGCCATTTTTACCATTATTATTATTACACCACCTTACATCAATCTCTTTTTTTCTCCTTCCCCTTAAATTCTCATTGTTTTGTGTGGCGCATATATATTTGGCGCATTCTTGCACCAATATTTATGTGTTCAAATAAATAAATAAGAAGAGGCTCCTGATAGAAAACTGCATCGAAATAGTTTGCCATAGCCTCTGCTTTTTCCTGATCATCCTCTATCACTTCAGATCCACTCCTTTCCGTAATTAGATTGGGAATCCAATGTTGCGTGTGAGGAGCTTCGTAAGTCATATCTGACGGAATCTCTAATGTGCTGGAATAAAATTGATGCAGTTGTAGTTTCTAACAACTTGCAATCAAATGACGTCGTTGATGACCCTACTTCTTAGTTTATCCAGTTTATATACGGTAAATTAAAGTCGCCTAATATAAGGCTTTTACCCCTATTACACCATGACTTGAGTTCGCTTGGGAGAAAGTCATCTACTACACATTCTGGACCGTGGTATACTACAACTTATTTAATATATTGCTGTTTACATTTGTTATAATCTCTTTCTTACGGTTATGACCCAGCTATTCCTATTGCTTAGTATTCTCGGACACCGATTCCACTCGACAAGTCCCCAAATCAGAACACGGTTGAAGAGGAAAGAGATTATATTCCAAATAACAAGGTTAAATGGAAGCAAGAAGCCAGTAAGAAGCACAATAGGGAAAACGTCAGTATATTTATAGTGTTTACATGAGAAGATTCTAGAGTGTTCTCCAACTATCGACTAGTGCTGATTGGATAAGAATTAGCCAATCAGCGTGCACCAAAGCAATCGTGCATTGAGCTTGCTTTAATCTAGTCTATGTCCCACTAACAACATTTCAGCCTTCAGCGCATCAGTTCACATATCCCTGAATCATATACCACTGTTTCGACAGCTCGTATAGTTAAGGTACTTTTCGTGTACAGGATAACTGTTTAGTTTATCAGCCCTACTGGGTAAAAAATACTAATCAATTTGATTTCACTATTATGCACACTGCCGTTAACCATGTTTCTGAGATAACAATGACATTAGAATTTTCTATGTCTGTCATTGTCTTGAGCTCCGCCACTTTATTTTGTAGGCTGCGAGCATTTTTGTAGCACACCTTTGATTCTGTGGAGAATATTCCCTTACCACCCAGAGTGGTTTGAGTATCGTTTTGCTCCGAACTTTTACAATTTGGAAACTCTTAAGTATAAGGCGGCGGCCCTCATTTATTTCTACTTCTGCCGATCGTCTTTTAATACGATTAACCAGGCTGAGATCTTCACGGCCATATATTCCGGATCCATTCAGTTTTCCAGTATTAAATTTCTTTCTTCAGTCGAAACAAAGGTAGCTTTTAGAAGGCGGATTTTCTGTGTACTTTCAGAATTCACTTTTTGCCCTATTATATGAAGCTTACAGATGCTAACTACTACGATTTCCGGAAGAAGTTTGCTTATTAAGGATTTAGTTTGGCTAAGTCTTTTTCGAATCTAGTTTTTGGTTCTCTCAACGTATGAAAAATGACTGACCTGTCAACGAGGTTGGTTTTAACACGCTATGGAGTTTTGTTTCCTGAAATCATCTGCCTGCAGTCCTATTTGGCGTCAAACGCAAAGGTCTTACTGTTTTCTTAGTTTTTTTTCTGGGTGTAACTAAGTCAATCAATTACTTTATTGTGTCTCTTAATCACATCATCTACACCTCTCAGGCTTTACTCCCCCATAGTCTGTTTTGCGTTGATATATGAACCCGGAACTGAAACTAGATTCACATACTTCAGTGCTGTCCATAATTTGTTTCTTAGAGTGCTTTTTCTTTTGTCTTGTAACCACGCCTACATCTGTGTGCCCATTATCCTCTTTAATGGAGTCCACCTTGATGGTCTCATTCAAATCCAAAGCTGAGCTCATGACAATGCTCTGTTTCCTCGAAAACAAAAATCCGCTCATCTACTGCTGCCTGTTTATCTGAGGGCATTTTTCTAGCTATATTCAGAAGCTCAATCGCTTCAAGAATCAGTAGAGACTTTGTAGAACAGTACGCTCTATACATTCAACATATTAGTGGCTTGCAGCACCTTCTATACGCAGCCGGAGTAAACCCGGTGCACACAGTATGACACGACTTATTGTAGTTGTTATATTGCATTCCATCATCGACCGTGAAATAGCATGCAGGTCTATCACAACGATGTTCTACTTGCGCCATAAAATTGTTTAGTGATCTCACAGAGAGAACAACAACAGGAACTGGTCTCTAAAATAAGTGTCTTTTAAGACTTTATGGGTGATAGGCACTGAACACAAAAAGCAAGTTTGTATGTTACTGTAATTGACAACAATAAAAAAGCATCCGACTTGAATAGACAAAAAATCTTAACATCTTTGGATACAAACAATACTAAAAGATATACTCAGCGAGGGAAAAAAATACCGCTGCCCTTTTGTATCTGTACTCAAAAAGTATAGATGATAAATTACTATATAAAAAACAATACTTTTGGCGATTACTTTATCTGAAATATATTTAATTAAGGCAAAAACAGTAGTCTAGATGCGTAATTAAACGATCCATACTATAAAATATAGTCAGCGAGAAAAAATACCACTGTCCTTTTTAAATAATGCTCGTATATTTAGTTGATTATATTCAATGGATTTTATTTAAATTGAAAACTCTAAAGATAGCTGAAAGTAGGCCATCAATTCTTCCTGTCTTCCACTTCAGGTGCAGTTATAACAACGATTATATTGAATCTTGCGTAAGTTATGTCAGTGATCCATTCACAAATTTGATCTAAATATTTTAAGCACATTGGCTCTCCCTTACCTCGAGACTGACTTGAGGTCTGTTAGAACTCCAGTCGTTATTTATCATCTGAATAACGTTAAGCACTGACTCACTATTTTACATTTTATTTTGCGGATTGTCTACGTAAGTATGATAAACTTTTTGTTTTGTATTAGCAAATGCCCATTTATTTAGTAGGTAAAGCACTTAGCTTACAACCCAGTTCCACTTTGATTTGAGAACCTGGGTGATATCGTCAGCCTCCACAGTGTTTGGATCAAAGCACAGAATTTGACATATACCTAATAATGTCACGATGTTATATCAATCTTCTAAGTCTCCCCACTCAAGTTTGGAAGTAAAAATGAGCTCAAACAAGGTGTCCACTTTTTGGTGGATAAAACTAGTTATCATCTATCGCTGAACCGTCACAAAAAGTAAATATATGCTAACTCTTAATTCACTCCCTAATTGGTTTAATTTCTAAAGCCTAACTTGTTGTACCAAGTGTTCGTTTTTAAATCTTATTTTCTCTGGTGCATTCAAAATTCAGGTGTCTTTCACATAAATGGATTACTCAAGTGATCCACTGACAGATTGTCAGTCTCAAATGTTATCGTTCTGGGATCTCATACGTGTTGAAATAGATGGTCTAAAATGTGACCATGCCGCTTTCAAAACCCAGGACTTACCACTGGCTCGTATTAAAAAGATTATGAAGTTGGATGATGATATCAAATGTATGGTGAGTCTTGATTTTGTGTTGAATGAAGTTGTTTCAGAATAATTTTAAATCAGTTTTTGGTGGGATTTAAGGAATATCAAACGACTGTTAAAAAAAAACTACAAAGAACAAGTTTGGGTGAACAGATGTTATTCGGACTGAAAACGAGGAAATAAAGAAATGTTTCGTAGCCTTATATATTAGCTCTCAGTTGACGATTAATTTCCATAAGTATGGCATGTACTCTACAGCTTCTAAACCTAATTTACTTCTCTATGACTGGCAGGAGTCTGTACCCTTACTCACTTTTGGTAGTGAGCAGTTACATGTAATCGAAAGGTTCGTGTATCTGAGTGGCTTTAGGTGTGCTAGTGGTGAGGTGAGTGATGAGGTCAATTTGCCTGTAGTAAATGTGAGAGCTGCTTATGCCATCTTTGGTGCCTTTGTGATGTCTGTCCGGCTGTTCAAGATCCAGTTTACAACGCTTCAGTGGGGGAAGTTCCGCTCTATGTTTTAAAATTCTGCCCTCTCTGAGTTGAGAAAGTTAAATAACTTTGTGTTCGACCATCGTTATCTAACACATCTACAGAAACCTGGTTTTCTATTAAGCCATTAATTTTAATTAGAGAAAAACTTTTCAGTCTCTTACAAATGAAATATTTGTACATTGATTGTTTATCTTTGTCTATATTATTACTGTTCACATAACATTTCATATTATTAAGTATTTCCCATTTATAAAGTTAAATTTTCTGTTTGTTTGCAAGTAACCTACCTCTACTCTAAATAAATTTAAATTCATCTTGACAATTGACAGTCATCTTGCATGACAAAACTTCATTTGTAAAATGCAAACTACTACTGAGATCTTATAAACTTTCCTCTATAGTGGTTTTTGTATCACAGCTAGCGTAAAATTAAATATTTAAAAATCCATAAAACTAAATACTTTTCTAATTGAAGTGCTCCAGTTAATTAAATATGTGGTATTTTTTTTTATCTTAATCGGAGATTTTTTATGTTAATTCTACTCATAACAGGTCATCTCTATTAGTAAATATCATGTTCAACCTGCATACATTTACTGCAAAATGAGATAAAGTTTTTTGTAACGACCTAGCACTTGGTAAATTATTTCAATATAATTTTAGAAGTATTCATTTTTTTGAGTATTAAGGGTTTTCTGAATATCCTTGTACTTTTTACTTATAAGATGATAAGCGCTGAGGCACCCATATTGTTCGCAAAAGCCGCTGAGCTTTTTATACGAGAACTAACGTTGAGGGCATGGATCCATACAGAACGTAACCGTCGGCGTACTCTTCAAAGAAATGATATAGCAATGGCAGTCAGTGATGGCGACACAGATCAATTTGATTTTCTTATTGATATTGTACCACGTGAAGAAGCAAGAGGACATCGTCGGGTAAGTTTTTACTTGTTATTATATAAGCAGTTATTACATATTATGACTTAAGAAATTCACAATATTTCAGAGCTATAGAATTCGTCGTTTTGTTTTCTAATAATATTTTCAAGTGTTCTGAACATTAATCCTCATAATATTTAACTATGAAATATCATCTCGACGCTTGTATATTTAGCTAGTGGCCGGGTTTGGAAAAATGTAGATTATTTCAACCGTTTTTTAATATACACTCACATTATGTTAACGATTGTAAGTAAGTTAAAACCACAAATCGTCTGGTTGTAGTTAATTGAACCAGTAAAATTACATAGCATAATTCTTTGAGGAAATACTGAGATCTTTATACAAAATATAAAAGGTGAAATTCATGCCCTTCGATGCGAATATCTCCCAGTTATCTGGATGTTAAGTTTGAATTCGGCTGGTAACTCTCAAGGACAGGATCATATCTTCAAACCTCACTTAATCTACTCAAGTCTGAGTGACCGTACTGTATTAGTAGCTTGCATACGAGCTTAGATAATCCCTTTGTTTTTTAGACTGACATTGTTTACTGAGTAATTTATTATCAAGTTTAGGTGTCTCATTCAAGCTATTCACAGCTAATACATAGTAAAAACAAATTATATAATTTTTAGCAACATCTCTTTGTTTTCTATCTCTGTTTAAAAGTTAATGTACTATAAATGTACTTCTACTACGGCGAGTATTCTGTGTTTTGAATCATCAGTGTTTGTAGCACATATGTTTATCCACTTACTTTAAACCATTTAAACTCTACCCATGGAGTTGAAGTATCTTCATTCAGGAGAATTGTGATGCCTCGTGGTGAAAGCCGAGATTCTTCGAAAGTCACGAGATTGATGTCCCTTCTAACAACTAACAACAAATATTTACCCAGTTCATACTAAATTAATTATTTCAATCATTGTAAAATAACAACTCTAAATCATTAACAGATAGTACAGTAATATTATAATCATATTATTAGTCTGTCTTCCTATACATCGGTTCATTATATTTCCAAAATAATATTTTTATCTATCACTACTTTTAAACTGTCATATAAACCTTGATGATACACTTTTTTTTATATTAAAGCCAACGCAAACAACCTCAGCTTCAAATGCTAATGGGAATTCAACGAATATTAAGTCGGAAAATCCTTCACATAGAAATAATTTTCTTACGAATACAAATGATACTCACTCATTATCTTTAGGACAAAACTCTGGTCAAATGGTTGTCTCCGGTTTGTCCAATGATGTTACAGGATCTTCAACCCAACCACAAACAGTAACTGTTGCTCTGGCATCTGCGGCCCTTGCCGGGGCAACATCCGTTAATTCAGCCATTCCATGTCAAACATTAGTCCAACAAAATCAACCTACAGCTGTTCATTTTACAACGATCTCTTCTGGGAATGGTTTAGCCATCGCCCAGTCTTCAGCTAATTCTGGGTCAACTGTAATAGCAGCTTCAGCACCTAATGCCACCACAGTCGCTACCACCGCAGCTCCTTTGCAATATGTTCTTCAACTACCGGTTGGCACAGCGGGAGCATCAGCTGGTCAGCCATTTCAAATACAAGTCCTTCCCCAACATTTCAGGCAAGTGGATCGAGTTTTATAGGTCCGATAACTATTTCCAAGTCAATTAAATAGCAATGCAATACTGAATGCAAATTTTTTGCTTATAAAATTCCAAAACTGAGGTTTGGAAACCAGCCTGTTTATATTTTCTCAAAAATTATGCATCATTAGAGATCAAAATAGCAGTCACATTATGCAAATCGTTTAAATTTTGTTTTATGTAGATATCATGTTAAACATGCTAAAAATGTTCTTTTGCAGTATACCACGCTCACGTATTAATGATTTCACTATTCCTAATAATTGGTATTATAAGCTTCATTAAAAGACCAATACCAATTTTACTAAATTTGTTGAAGTCACATTATAAATAGGAAACAGTTTAAAACGGGTTATTTGCTTTGAATTAAATAGTGAGATTATTCAACTGAATGCTCTTAACTCTTTATTATAATGAAGATCAATGTCTTTTAATAGATGTTCACATATAAATTTTTATTGAATGTGATTGGTGTGTAAAATAACACTTGTATGACTTCAACGACCACTCTATCGAAATACTTCATCATGATTCAGTTAATAGATATGCAATACGAAATGGCTGATTGCTCACAAAACTTAACTGTTTTACAGAATAGTGGGTGTGGCTAGTAGTAGAATCCAGGACGTGTATTTCGCTCTAATTATTACTCCCCAGCTGAATGTACCTGTAAAGCATTGACAACGGAATAATCGAAACCGTTACCAGTTAAACTAAAATTTATTCCCGTTGTACAAGCGAATGGCTATCTGAACTCAGTAGCTAAGTTGGCAACGCGTTGGTTTTCTAGGTGAAATGCATTGCGTTCAAATTTCGTAGTGATCGTCAGTTCTCGGATACAGGTACATTCAGCTGACAAACCCCAAATAGAACAAAATGAATTTTCTGTATCCCACTGCTATACACATTTAATATATTCGATAAGTACTTGTGAAACAATAGCTATACCAAGACAGTCGGCAGAGGATTCGCACATATGCCAGCTGAGATTTAAATCCAGTCAAAACACGGACAACGCGATAATCCAAACTATTACAAGTCAAATTAAAACTTAACCTTTGATTCGTTTTCTGATAAAATATCACAGACCCAGGTCAAAGATTTCGATAAATTTAATAAGATAATAATTAAACATTGAAGTATTGTTTGTGGTAACGAAATCCCCTTCAAAAATTAATATAACATCTGGAAGAATCTGTAGGCTTTGCTAGTAACCCCATTTCTCATGCAGTTCATGAAGTGACAAACTACTAATTTAAATGCCCACTCTTAAGATAATTCACTCTCTCAAAAAAAAACAATCAGTAAACCAGAATTGACACACGTCCAACTTACATAAATATTAAATCCCCAGTGTTTTAGTAACAAATAGTCATAGTTTGTGTAAAGGGCATGGTATCGAACTTTTAACTTATGATTATGCGATGCAGTTATTATGGTGTCGTCTGTGTAGCAGATAATTATACACAAGAATTCATTTATGCTGAACACCGAACACTTAGATATGATTGAATGGGAAATGACGGCGACAAAAAAAGAGATGAAGTGTCGTCATGTAGTAGTGGACTTTTTTGTTTAGTCAGAAAATAATTGTATTCAGAGATTTATAATTTAACTCACTGAAGTGTTCACCATAGAATGAAAGTTAGAGTTTATTCTGAAGACTAGTTTGGGATGTGTCATATTAATGCACAGTTGAGATTATAAAAGTAATCAAGAAAATGCTGATTGATTGGTGAGGGCCAACGTTACGATGTGCCCAACTGCAACTGCTTACGAATTGAATTAGTGAAATAAGCTCCTAAACGAACCAATATCAAAAATAAAACTACTGGACAGTGAAATGAAAGATAACCTTAGATACAAATTTAACATCTCTAGGTATCATAAGCGATTACAGGATATTAATTTTTCATATTGCTCACTCCTTAATAATAGCAATACTTAACTGCAAGGTTTTATCCATGCTTATCATACTAGAGTTAATAATGTACTTGAACTGGTCTTCATTGTAGACTGATTCGGTTTGTTAAAGAAGAATGACCACAAAAATTGACCTGAAAATCTTAAAATGACAACATGGTACTCGATTGTTGTTTCGTAATAGTGTATTTCAATGCTTAAATAAGAATGGGTAAACTGTAGATCATTGGTGTTTTTACTATTTTCAAAGCTGTACAGTATGGATACTAAAGATGGAAAAGTGATAAATTTTAAACTAAATCATAAATCTCATTTAGTTATACCATATTGTGCGATTAAATCACTGATTGGGTACCGTTAAATGTATTTATGAAGTTCTGGAACAGAGAAACAAGTCAGTTTCTAGGGCTTTTAAATTGTATTCATCGGTGGTTTAGACATATATTATACACGAAGCCATTAATGTGCAATAATATTTAGTTTATAGTTATATCAACGGTTTTTGATTAGCGCCCAAGCTATTTATTGTGTTATCGTTTACATTGTTTATACACGCTACAAACAATTCCAGTTGTAATAAACACTTGCTATGTTGTTATTATTTAAATATTTAACCAATATTTACAACAGACTGCTAACACTGACGCTGTATCTGCCGGTCAAGCTGGTGCTATCCTTGCCGATGGAAATACACTTCCTTTAGTTCAAGTTGTTTCTCAACCCGGTGGCATAGCAGTTCCAATCATTCAAGAGGCTGGTGGCAGTCGAACTCAAATTTTACAGCTTCAGGTAGACTGATTTTCTCTGTGTATATCACACTCACGTGTCCCAGTATTACAGTGTTCTTTGACATTTTTCCTAAATGTTCAAGTTATTAAATGTAAAATCTTCATATTACCATCATCTAGCAGCCATCATACTTCTATGTTGTATTTAAAGATATCTAAGTTTTCTCTTATTACACATTCAGTAGTTTTCTGTATTCTATGTATATATTGTATAGAGCAGTTATTAGCAACTCACCTAGCTGACAAGCCATCAGATAGCTTCTAATTCAAAATTATATCAGTAAAAATGTTCTAATACTAATATTCTAATATACTAAATCGATGACAGTCAATTATTGGTTAAGTCTAATGTATCTTTTAGTAAATAGCCTAACATGTGGTCATATCAACAGAGCTTAATGAATGTCACAATCTATCTATAATGAGTATGAATATCCTATCATGTACTATTCTTTTTTGAATACCATACCAAGCTTAAAAAACATTAGTTATTACTTTCATCTTCATTAGTAAACCAAATTTTTATACAGTGTATTGTAAATTCAAAAATAATAAGTTAACTTATGGGATCAATTGATATATCTTATATTTTGCAGGACCAATAAGCAAGCGATTGACACATTAATGCCTGTTGCTCTACAAGCTTCTAAGGAGGTAGTATTCACTCAAAAGAATAAGTCACCAAGCAGAATCTTTCTATGTGTTTTTGGCTGAAAACTCAGGTTTATATACATTAATTACAAGACTAAAAAATATAAAGCTACAATGTAATAAAAAACCGAATTAATGGAGGAATAATTTAATTAGTGATTATTTTGGGATCTTATACCACCAATTAATACATCAAATGAAAGCACATAAATAGGATAATGTGAACATACACTAATTCAAGTATTTGACATTTATACAGTAAAGTTATAAGTGATAATTCTCTGGCAGTTGAACCTTTCCCAAATCCACTTAGATTTTTGAAAGTTAGTAAAACATTGAATTGCACCTAACGTTTATTTATCTTAAATACTGGCAGCAGTACACATTTATCAAGTCAGTGTAATAAAATCCTCTAATTCCTTTCTGATAATAATAATAAAATGATGTACATTCTTTTGTTGTTGTTTTTTTCGTTCCACTTAGATGCCAGAATCAACTGCTGGTGTAAGTATCGCAAGTGGCTGTTAATCTGTCCGTATGAATCTCTAATATACACCTCTTTCTCTGTATGTGTTCGCTTGTTTGTTTGTATGCCTGATACATTAGTCATACAAAAAATGTTGTATACCGCCCCCCTCTCCATATTTCATGTTTGCGTTCATTTCATTTTTTACTCGTGTGAACATTTAATCATTCAGTTGTTGTTTCTTGACTAATTCATAAAGATTCTAATATGCTGCATGTTTATTTCCTTTTTCAAGATCTTCATTTTCTCTGTATCTCCCTACTTTCCTATTTATCTATCTATAATCCATGCATGTTCGGTATAAACATTATTATTATCATTTTTATATTGCTTAATTGTATCGTTTTATTAAAGTCATTGATTTTTATGATATTATCATTATTATTATCGTTGTTGTTCCTCTGTTAATTTCTCTCTGTGTCTCTTTCATATTTTATAAATGAGATTTCGTCTCTATATCAAACAATTTCCATGCATATTGTACAAAATATAAACTTGACTAGACGTTCTCTTTACTATATATATATATATATATATATATATATATATATATATATATATATATATATGGTTCTGTTTGTTTTGGAGCATTGACACGTATATTTCTCGCCTCTGGTAAAAACTCAACTCTAAACATTTCCTTAAATGCATGTCTAGAAAAACTTAAGAGATTCTATTCAACTGGATTATTTGTTGTACAGTAACAAAAAATCTATTGTTACCTTAACAATTTGCACATTAAATGTACACGGTAATATATATAAAATCTTAAAGTGTAAAAGCATTTTTTCTTCTCGACGCTTTTCTTTTATATCTATTTACACTATATCACAATGTGCATCGTTGTTTTGTGAACGTCCATCTAGTGTATTCATTGTGCGTAACACATTGGTTAAACTTAGATGCTTTTTCTTTCTTTTTTACTCTTGTTTACTAATCCTAGCAACGACCGACCTTGTTTCTACAGCAAGCCGGTGCTCTGCTAGGGACTCACATGGGTGCAGTAATTGCCAGTGTAGATGGTCATTCTCAACAAATTATGTACAGTTTACAAGCACAACCTCTGGTTTCTTCAAACTCTTCATCAAGAGCCCAAGTTCTTCTTTCATTGGATGAGGCATCTGAATGTATCTCATCTATTGCAGATTCAAACTGTATAACATCTAATAACAGTATTCATGCTGGTGCTGCTCAGTTATTAGACGAAGCAGCTAGTGAATTAGATATTGCATCATCTGTTGCTGTACCACATTCAGTAAGTACTGAAATACTTGGACCTAAAGATTACACTCCTCATTCTACGGAGCTTGATCACAAGCCGGTTATAAACTCCGGTAGTGTTATGATTACTGATGACCTTGTAGGTCTAACCGAAGGTCAAGCAGTCGAGATTCACACCGTAGAGTCAAATAACAGAGAGTGCTTGGAGTCTGGAGTTGACAGTAGTAATCCGCACCCAACCGTTATTACAGATGATGATGAAACCGTTTGAAACCAACACTTTGTCATATTCTTAATGTTGTCCAGTTTTTATTCTTTGCTTCAAAATACATGTATGTATATATGCATACCACTACAGAACAAATTTCGTCCTGTTAACGTAACTCGCCTATAACATGTTTTTCAACGTTTTATTTGCTCACAGCTATGCTATGTATTAAAAATGTGTGTTCATAAAGTGAAGACCGCTACATTCTGTGAATCGTGTGAATAACTATCCCGAACACGAAATATAATAATTCTATATATACCTTTCAGTCTAATTGTTTATGAGATTTTAATGTTCGCATATATTTAAAAAGGTTTACTCCAAAATATCTTGTTTGGTTTTATTTTCAAAACCTAGTATTTATGTTACTTCGTTTATTAAATTATTGTTTGCTTCTTGCGAACTAATTCAGCAACCTGTTAGACTAGTATTATGTTTCACATTCAGCAAACCGCCAATTGTCATAAGTCGTTTTACAGCAGGCTAATTTTATTTAACGATGTCCCAAAAAGGTAGTTCTGGCTAACCCGTTTGTACTTCGCTGATCTAGACAGTTTATTGGTGAAAACCGCAATGAATATGGTTAACTGCTGTTCCACGATCTGAGTCAATGTTGGGCTTGAGATCTAATGTCTATCAAAGAGAAACACGTAATGTAAGTTTCGTGTGATCACGTATTAATCCATGATACTGTACTTCACATTACAGCACCAAGGGAAGAGTATGATAACCAGGAACTAAGATGACGCCAGCTGAGTAAATTTGAAAAAACCATTGGAAAGCATAAATACGTCCAATACGCGGTTTTACAACTGATATACATGCATAATAATGATGTCACCTCATATAAGATTAGTATACCCTAAGAGTTATTTCAGAAGTTTAATAATCTATACCTGGTGTTTGTCATTTTCCGGGCTAGTAACAAAGCTTTACCGACCTCACTATTTAGCTGTAAGGAAGCTTAGTTTCAATCAATACTATGTATCCATAGAACAATCGGAACCTAAGATATAATTTATTCCTAATTACTAGTATTCCTCACCTTTTTGATCTTCTATAAGTCACATGTTTAGCCAGATCGAGTTTCCAGAAACAAAAAAGCTTTATTGACATCGTGTTAAGAATGATCATTAGAAGTATTGGTTTATAAGCTTAGTTTCCTATGGTGTATTGAATAGAAAGCTATTTCCCAGGGCCCTCGATATGCAATATCATTGAAATAAAGCAAGTCATATAACGTAGTTAATAAGTTCAGGACACTCATACATCAACTAACGTTTATGTGGTTTAATGTTTCAAATAAACCCACCGTTTGCAAACAACTTATTACCAAGCAATGGTCGGAAATGAAAAACCGTTGGCTCTTTCTTATCCTTATGTCTAACCAACTGGTTTGATTCTATACGATGCGAAGTCAGAAATATCTGCAACCCCCGATATTATTAAACAAAAACTGTAGTATGACACAACTTTTCTCCAGTCACAAACGAAGTAAAACCTGGTCAATATGTTTACTGATTCAAGTCGCCACAGCACGGAGATGAAGTTATCAAGACAAATTTCAGAGTAGTAGGGAGTACACGAAAAATAAAAAGCATATGACTCCGGGACTCAAATGTAAGGGCAGATGAGGAGTGGATGCATCTACTCCATTGGAAGTGACTAAGATCCACGTCATCCAACGTTCCCAACTATATAACGATATCAGCGCGGACCCCAAACCAGAGAACATGCATATACCTACGTGGCACAATCATTGATTTCACGGACTGATGCAATGCCTTGGTAGCTTGTACTTCTATTGTTCATACAGCTGCTCTACCATACCCTCGTCTTCATCAACAAACATTTGTTTGTAAACCACTGATGAAGACACTAATACGGCCCCCATAAAACTGTGGTGGTGCACACTGTATATGCTCAATTACACCACCCAAACTACATCCTGATACGTTTCAAAACCAAGCACAGTTAGCGACCAACCTTGGCAATGAGGCCTAATGGCTGTCCAACCTTACTCCCGGAAAATTTGTCTGGTTATACCACTTATCTGACTGTTAGAATAATCTTTTACGGCTCGATGTTCTTAGTACATCAACAGTTAGTATTTGCCGATTTAATAACCAGGACCGATGTTACGCAGCTTAGTAACTTCAGCGGTATGAATGTTTCCTAATAAAATTGGTCGCCAGTCTCGGGAAATTAAGTGCTACCAGAGCAAGTGTACCAACCCAAAAACACAATGATTTTTAAGTTCACTAATACAATTTGATCAAGTGCAGTAGCTAAATACATGTTTGTGCTGCATGCTTCACAATTTCTGAGCGCTTGTGATACTACTTAAGTGCCTAAACCGTGATAACTGGAGCAGGTATAAAAATTGGACCCATTGGTTGTAAATCACACAGAACTCCATTTTGTGACATAGACACTGAGAAAAACGAAACTCAAAATAGAGGAAACATCTACGCTAGAGTTTTTCTAACCGTTTACAACAGATAATTCCCACAGATATGATTAACATTCTATCATACTAAAAACGACATAGACTTCAGTCCGTTATATTTTTATGGGCCATATTTATGCCTCTCCAGGTCGTCTTTTACTGCATTTATTACATATCTAACATGTGACCAAATCCCGATTCAATATTATTGGTATTCGCCTTACATATCTGTACTTTCTTTTTAGTGATCAGTTTGTAGAGATAGTTATAACACACTGCTTGTTAACCGGCTATTTTAGTTCCTAATATTATGAGATTGAAGATATATTTTGAAGCAACACTAAATGTCGTACCATATATCCTGAGTCTTGCTGTCATTATGTTTAACAAATTAGATTAATATTACTAATGCTGAGAACTTCTTAACCTATGTAAAGCTTTCTACGAAAACTGTCACAGCCAGTTTTTAAATAAACGAGACTTCGAATAGTTACGAATAAAGTTAAATTGTTATGAAGTATTACAAAACATTTGAGTTACTTACTGTCCAACTGACTACACATCCTGGATGACAATATCAACAACGAACGTCAACCTCAGGAATCGGCAGTTAACCAGGGTGAAGGTTCCTTTTCTGTCCCAAAACAAACCTCACAATAAGCAGTAAATCTGACAAACCATGCAGGACTCATTTCCGCCATCATCAATTTCTGGGAATGTTACGAATTTTAGGACAAAGTAAATATTATTTCCATTGTTTTTTTCTTTCTCACGGATTTTAAGAGTCAATTACATTAGACTCTTTAGAGCATGAAGGTTGAGGAGATTTACGATGTAATATGTAGTTGTTCTGGCCAGACCACTAGTTACAAGAACAATCTCCCAAGATATTCAACACTGATGACTCGTTTGTTTGTGCAGAGATGGAATTCGTGGAGTCAAACGATGTCTAACTTGTCTACTCCTGTTCGAAGTGTGTGACCAAATAAACTTTTTAGCCGAACTACGAGTAACCTAAACCACAACTATGGCACACCATAGTACAAGTAAAAAACCGACTTTATAGGGACATATTTTCAGACAGCAATGAAGTCCTATACCACAAGAAATATTACTTCTGAATCAATCACCAGATAAACAAATTATCTGGTGAGAACAGAGTTTAACTTACTGTTACTAAGTCACACCCAACTCACCAGACTTATTAATTAGTGGAAAACAGTTCATACGTATGTCTGCATCTAGGTGGGTGCTATGGTTTTGTTTGTACTGGTAACCTGTTACTAAGTCAGTCAGCTACAACGTGGGACCAGGCATATATATGCATGGGTCCAGGTTGTCATACCTCATTAGCACAACAAGATGAACACCGGATTCATAGGAGTGGTTAGGTCAAAGGTGGTAATATATAGGAGAAAGATTGCATATAAGGATACAGTACAGGAAGAAAGAATTACTTAGTAGAAAGAAGGATATGAAGTGATTTTAATCTCTTAGTTTAAGGGAAGATAGGGAGTGTATGCACCGACGCCATTGTGATCGATTCTGAGCCATGTCACCAAGAGTCTCCAACCATCGGTTACGAAAGTCACGCGGACCCCAACCTGTTACTAAGCCATTAAGCATATGTGAATTTGTAAACGTATTTACTTATTATGATAACTGAAATCTTAGAAATCGAAGTTGTTTGTGTGAGTGACTGAATATTGAGTCTAATTCGGAAGTCCGCTTATGATTAGTTAAGAGTTACATTTACATGATGATACACCACACAAACCGTTAGATGTTTAGCTCGATATCAGAGGGTACTAAAATGTTTAAAAGACAGAGAGCAAGAATAGTTAGTTGTCTTATTTACATCTGTTCTAAATTATCCGAACACAGAGCAAATATTTGGACTACGGAGAAAAGTGTTACTTAAATTCCAGTAATTTCACGAGTAGGTAGACATTATGGAAAAGTAAAAATAATCGTCTTCTTTATAGCTCCAGAAAACCTAAGGTGTAGCCGTAGTTTAAAATTCTCCGGTATTCTATGGCGGACATGATTCTAGAGTCAAGTAGACAGGATGTGGAAATGCAAACTCCTTCTTACGAAATTTTCGGTATACATAACTATGGTTGCGAAACATCCCTAAGCTAGTTCTTTAGGTCGGAAAAAAATCTTAAGGACCTTATGCCTTCGCGTTTCAAAAAGCCAGACCACATTTCCAATAAATGTAGTATTATCAAGATAATGATCATACTAAGTCACTACCTTGGGTAGAAACATGAATGACGCAACCAAATAAATTGCTCCAATACGTAGCAACCATCTATTTGTACTTGACTAAGCCTGTATCTGATCATTTTTTAAATACGACCAACCATTCTCTTTTTATCCTACCAGAAGATAATAACTAATATGAAGTGGATTCGCACTTCAGAATAAAGAGCGAGTAGGTATAGCAAGAAAATAATAGATAGCACTAGCTTTTTATTCCAATCATAAGTGATGTTTAAAACTAAACGGTACTAATTTACAAACTAATGTTTCTCATGATGATAAAGATGATGGTAATGAGAGTCAAGCTCTTTACCGGGTATGTCATAAGGGTCGAAGTAGTTAACAAACTTCTTGGCTTTCTTCATTTCATGTCCTTTATATAAACCATAAATAGTAGGTGGGACGCAAATAAAGAGGCCGACGATGTAAAACTTCAAATATGGCCTGTTTTTATAAACATCAACATATGGAAACTGGCGAATCTTAGCAGTAAATGTCCATGGGTAAACCATTTGACGAGAACTACTTCTCATATAATTTTCAATTTTCTGCATCATTGATTCCATTGAGGCTCTATAGTAATTCATCGTGCTGAAGTAACGTTAACAACAAACAGATAATAGATCCGAAGTCAGAATATTGGTACTCCGCGCCAGAGTTTTTATTTCACAACTGATTGAAAATGTTTAACCATAGATTTTTTAAACTTAGATAGACAGATTGAGACCTTGTCATAACTGCTTAATTAATACATATCGTCATCAGGCATGGAGGGGAAATGTAACGTTCAGCATTCAGTAGGTTCGCGTTCAGTTTAAAGGTACTTGTCCTAGGAGATGTGTGTGCAGCAATTTGTATGTGGGAATCTGGAAGAAAAGTGGAAAAAGAAAAAAACCGTCTATATGTATTGCTGAAATAATCTACAATAGGTAGCAATAACACAAACGTGGAATTCAGACAATCTGATAGTCGAAACAAGAAGTTGGTGTAGATGGGTTTCGTACACGTATGTAACGGTAAATAAATCCCGAAAACAAGTTATTCTGTAAGTCTCCAGCATTAATGCTGACCACATTGAATGTATTGGACACGCCTTGGCTGGATGCGCTTGGTCATGCATCCACACCAAATTGCCATTGAGTACGCCGTGCTACCCATCCTCCGCAACAACTAAGCAGCTTAGATTACACACTACTCGACATATTGAATATCTTCCAAACATACCTTCGAATATCTCCATTCCTTGATTTTGATTAGACTAGGTTTGGAATATTTCGGTCATAAAGTTGTTGTAGACAACAACGCTGTTTAACCCCGAATCTATGCATCTCAATAATGTACTTTTGCTGACACACCAAGAACATGAAAATTTCAGGTCAGTATTCTAGGATGTAATATCATGGGGACAAGGGGAGTATTGTGGGGACTAAACAATGTTTTTATGCTGGAGTGCAATTATATGACTGACAACCAGGCGCTAATATGACGTCAGTACTCCTAATAAACGAAGAACAATAGATGAACGGTCGTGAAGTGTTTGTTCATTTTACTTAGTAGATCTCATCCATAACAATCCAGGCTATAGCAACTCTCTTCGTTTGGGATAGAAGAGTGGACGTCTTTGGCTTCGAGGTGAATAGTTTCGGCGGAACGATCGGGTTTTCGTCTGTGCTGACACTATATTCTGAAGCTTGTATGTTCATTTAAGTACCAGATACAACGACGCCTTCAGCTTAAGTTGCATGCATTACTTTTGTAAGCTTGAGGATTCACTTTGACTGTGTTTGGAAATTCAATGAGTATATCGCAGAACTCTGCAGTTTGTACCGGTGGATTCTGTGCCAAATTTGGAGAAATGGCTTGGCGTTTGTTGGGATTCTGTTTAGGTTTGGTGCACAGTTGACTACATATATCTGATTTAGTACTGAACTTTCAGCGGTACCAAGAAAACCATACTGATTGTCTGAATTAAGTTAACCCATTTGATGGCCTACACCTCTGTATTTGTGATAATCTGCTCTATTTTCTATGATCCGTTTACATTTACTTCACAGTTCATATAAAACTCTTGACACTGAGAGTGAGTTCTTTTGCGAATGGATCTTCTGGCGCTCCCGCACTTTGCGTGTGATGTGTCTTACGTAAGCCGGTTCGTAGACATCTTTCCATTATCTTGTGTCAAATGACGTAGGGTGGTGTCCGGGTTTCGTGAGTCCAAACAGTGTTAGACTTAGCAAGGAAGTGCTTGTATCCATCCGCCTTGAAGGGCTGTTTCATGAACAGTATTGTTTCTAACCAAGACTCAAAGATGTTACAAGAACAGTGATTTTAACTTGCCACTTAACGTCTCTCCTTGAGAAAGATTTCGGACCCTTTCATAATCTGATAAAAAAGGGTTTATTAGTTAATATCTTAACATAGTATATTGTGACTTGAGAATATTTAAGATCAAATCGCAGACTCCTTTAATAAGCGAAGGAAAGAGAACAAAACATAAATCTCTATAATGAATTTGCTCAAACTTACTGCTGGATCCCGTGAACTAGTGCTCCAGTTGAACAAATCGCAACTTAGGGTCACTACCATTGGATTTTGGGGTCTTGACTTTATCGTGACATTGGTGTTTATTTCTATCTCTGTAGAGTTACGCATAAACGAACTGTGTAGTCTATACTACATTTACATGTCGCTCTTTATTAACCTATACTATTTTTCATCAATCATTTAACTTCCAATAATGAATCATTCGGAGTAGAATGCGTTCGTGCTGGAGAATCGTGTAGTTAGGAATCAGTGTTGTGATGGGAGTAGTTCAAAATATTTACGTCACTACAAACTAATGTGGTAGGTTTCATTATTTTCGCAAGTTTCAGATGAATATATTCTACTCAACCCTTCATCTTGTTTGTTAATAATTTGACCTCTCAATTTACACAAGGATACTAAGCACTTGAATTGTAATTCGGTTGTCATGTTACATGCGTCATAATTCACGAGTGTATAAATTGACCTTGCTTTGAGGACAAGCCAAGGCAAAATTTGGGTGTAACAAGTATTTTCGCACTAAAAATATAGTAGCCCCATCTCCTATAATGATCTCGCTCTGATCACGAAACAGTATAATATTCGAAGAGAATAAATCTTGATCAATGATATGAGAAGACAAGAATGTCCCCTTGACTTGAATCTTCTCCTTTACTTTCTATCTGACTCAGTTCGTCCGTTTTACGAGGAAAGTTTGATGCGTTCAAACAGCAAGTTAATGTTCTCTACTCAATATGTATTAACTGTTGTATGAGATACAACTTCATATTGTGTGATTTAGGCCGATGACCGATATTATTAAAGTCCCTTCTGTCATTAGGCCAGTTGCCCTGATATGATGCCATTGACTAGCCACAATATGGCTGTATAACCTATGAGACCTCATGTAAAGTCACATGATTGTCCTTACTGATTTATCCTATTGTGATACCCGCCAATGTCCTTAATAACCCTTGAAGGACACTTTTGAAGCGTGGGTATATTATTGTGTCGTATAAATATCAGAAGCTTACAAAGAGCGACTACGCCTGCATGGTTGAATCATGCTGTCGTGATTAGGTGCTTCCTCAGTCACCCTTTTTGATCTTCTCCAAGTGTTCATCGGCTAATGTGAGTCTTCTAAGTTAAAGTGTAACAGCTTAGGTTGGTTGGTTAAGAGTTGACCTCAAACAACCAAGCATATGCCTGAACAGTATAGTTCAAGTATTTACTCACTTCCTTATTTTGTATAGGTGTTATATTCCCCATTATCATATATTGAATGTTGAGAGGCTTTGTTTGTCTGAATAAATAACAACACGCTCCACTGTGACTGCGCGAAGATCGAAATAAAGGCCTATTCACTACTTGTCTGCTTTCTTCTATCAATAGCACGAGGGTTACCTTAAGGCACGAAAACGTATGCTTGGCCTCAGGGACAGTGTGGTTATGAAGTGGCGTTATTTTAATATCATCACAGATTCATGGGCTTGTGACTTATATAGAAATGGTATCCTGGCTGTGTGAGACTGATCTTAGGTGGTACGCCAATCCGTGTTCAGACAGATTTGACAGCTTACATTTGTGAAAATTTAAAAGTGGGACTCTGTGTTCCGTGAATTTCTGATTTCCAATAAATTAATGTTTCTGCCTCGCAGGAAGGACTCGGATTTATTGTGTTTGACCAAATGGTTTTGTGGCAAATGTAGGGCTATCTTTGGGCAGCCATCCCTTAGTTTCAAAAACTATAGAATATAGATTGCTTATGAGTAGGCAACGGCCCTTTAACATGATTTGATTAGACTGAAGATGGCACAGGTATTCAGTATTTGACAACGCTTCTGCCAGTAACACCTTCTAATATAACTCGTACCCACCAAGAGAAATTAAAAGACAGAAGTTGTATTTGACGATTGCCAATATATCGGAATTGTCTGATCTAGTCTGGCTAGCTATTGCGGTAGATGTTGAGCACGGCGTTCCCACACGTGATCTGGTGCGGATGCATGACCGAGCGCCTTCAGCTAGGTGAGTCCATTAAAACATATGGTCAGCATCCAATGTCGAAAACTTACAGAGCTATTTATTTTGGGGATTTATTTACCGCTACAAGACGCTGGTAAATAACTTGTAGACCAATGCGACATAGTTTACATCACGCACTGATCGTAGGTATACATCTCTGGTGGTGAATAGGTTCCCGAAAGAAATGGCTGTGTAAGTCCTCAACCTTGGTGATAACCTCGTTTAGTTTACCAGAAACCCTTCTACACGAAGGCATCAGATGAGGCATCCACATAAGATAATGATTGGACATGCCGTGTTGGGCATCTCTTACTGTATACGAACTTAACAAATATGGCAGACTCCCTATGAAATGAGGTTTGTAATGATAGTATAATTGTTGCGAATAATCTTGTGTTTTGGTTTCCCACGTATCAGGAGCCACTGGATCGTGTGTTTGACGCTTTAATAAAGAAATAAAAAATAAGATTAGTAATTCAAAATTTCACAAGTACAGAAGTTAAAGAAATTTTTATTCATTATTGTAATAAAATGAATTTAGAAATTACGATTTTTTATGTACCAAACTTCTATCCATAGAAAAGATTTAAATGCCAGAAGTCAATTTATAGTTGACTTGGAACGGTAAATACGTTATCTCTATCTGTCAGTTGCTTTTTTATACAGTACTCACTTCAAGCGAAAATATAAATATCTTATGTATCATATAGAAATACTAGATTTCTTAAAGAGAGACTTAAACACTAGAAAGTTAAGTAAAGTGCGGTGAACTACTAATGTAACTCTGCTAAGCCGTCTACAAGGAAACCTAGAGATCATACCCTTCACACCTACAGGGATGGAAGAAACATATTGTCGAAAAATCAAACACGGAATTTTCAATCCCAATAAGTTACTCAACTATTATTCAGATATATTTAAATATTGCATCCTGAGTTTATTTCATCAGCAAGGGGTACCTTAAGTCGTCAGAAAACAGATTCTCCCCGCAGAATTCAAACAGATCTCATCACGTTTCATCAACGGAGACAATGCTATTAGACTATTCAGTTGACGTCAAACTTGATTACCAAAATTTGGTAAGAACTAAGGACTAAACAAACACGATACTCGCTTCTACTCATTAATCAATCAGTGTAGATTATATAGATATCTACAAATAAAAACCACAGTGATGAATATAATAATGAAATTTTTTATTATTGTTAAGAGTAAGACAACTCCGCCTGCAGCTCTTATAGGGTTGCTGCCGGTCCCAAGCCCGGGTAAAGGAGGAGGGTTGGGCATGGGGTTAGCGTCCCCATCCCGTAGAAAACTAACTCGCTAAAAAAACGCTTACCAGAAAAAATAATCCAAACCATTTAAACTCTGCCCTGGGAGTTAGAAGGTCTTCAGTTAGAAGAATTATGACGCTTCATGGTGAAAGCCGAGTTCCTTCGGAAGCCACGAGGCCGATGCCCCTTCTAACAACCAGAGCAAAAATTTTTATAGGTACATGGAACGTTCGAACAATGTGGGAAACCGGGAAGACCAGTCAAATAGCAATGGAAATGAGGAGATACAACTTAGCAGTACTGGGAATCAGCGAAACCCACTGGACCCAAGCTGGACAGAAAAGGCTAGCTACGGGAGAGATGCTGCTATACTCCGGTCACGAAGAGGACAATGCTCCACACACTCAGGGAGTCGCTCTTATGCTGTCCAAAGTAGCACGAAATGCACTTGTAGGATGGGAGTCTCACGGATCCAGAATCATCAAAGCATCATTCAAAACAAAGAAGGAGGGGATCTTAATGAATATTATCCAATGTTATGCACCCACCAATGATAGCAACGACGACATTAAAGATCAGTTCTACGAGCGGCTGCAGTCAATCATTGAGAAATGCCAAGAAAGGACCTAACTATTCTGATGGGAGATCTAAATGCCAAAGTCGGAATAGACAACACTGGATATGAAGATATTATGGGACGACATGGACTGGGAGAAAGAAACGAAAATGGAGAAAGATTTGCAAATCTATGTGCATTCAACAAATTGGTCATAGGAGGCACAATATTTCCACACAAGCGTATACACAAGGCTACATGGATCTCACCGGACCACACTACAGAGAACCAAATAGATCATATTTGCATCAACAAAAAATTCCGAAGGACAATGGAAGATGTGAGAACCAGGAGAGGTGCTGACGTAGCTTCAGATCACCACCTAGTTGTAGCCAATTTAAAACTGAAGCTAAAGAAGAACTGGACAAGTGGACAAACAGCACTACAAAGGTTCAATACAGCCTTCCTTCGAGATACTGACAAACTCAATGAATTCAAGATAGCTCTCAACAACAGGTTCCAAGCCTTACAAGATCTACTGAAAGAAGAAGAAACTACTATGGAGGACAACTGGAAAGGCATCAAGGAAGCATTAACTTCAACGTGTCAAGAGGTTCTGGGCCTAAAGAAACACCATCATAAGGAATGGATCTCTATAGAAACACTGGACAAGATCAAAGAAAGGAAGAACAAGAAGGCAGCAATTAACAACAGCCGAACACGAGCAGAGAAAGTCCAAGCACAAGCTGAATACATAGAAGCAAACAAACAAGTGAAGAGGAGCATTAGAGCCGACAAGAAGAAATACGTGGAAGAACTAGCAACGACGGCAGAAAAAGCTGCTAGAGAAGGAAATATGAAACAGCTTTACGATACAACGAAGAAACTAGCAGGGAAATACAGTAAACCAGAGAGGCCGGTCAAAGACAAAGAAGGCAAGCCAATCACCGAAATTCAACAACAGCGTAACAGATGGGTAGAATACTTCGAGGAACTCCTGAATAGGCCGGCTCCAATGAATCCACCGGACATCGAAGCAGCACACATAGATCTTCCTATAGATGTCAACCCACCAACGACGGAAGAAATTAGAATGGCCGTCAGACAAATCAAGAACGGGAAAGCAGCAGGACCCGACAACATACCAGCTGAAGCACTGAAATCAGACATCGAAGCAACCACAAGCATGCTTACCTTCTATTCAAAAAGATTTGGGAGGAGGAACAAGTGCCGATGGACTGGAAAGAAGGACACCTCGTCAAGATTCCAAAGAAAGGAGATCTGAGCAAATGTGAAAACTACAGAGGCATTACACTACTGTCAATACCAGGGAAAGTCTTCAACAGAGTGTTGCTGAACCGGATGAAGGATGCAGTAGACGCCCAACTTCGAGATCAACAAGCTGGATTCCGTAAGGATCGGTCGTGCACAGACCAAATTGCAACACTACGGATCATCGTCGAACAATCAGTTGAGTGGAACTCATCACTATACATCAACTTCATTGATTATGAAAAGGCATTCGACAGTGTAGATAGGAGGACATTATGGAAACTTCTTCGACACTACGGAGTTCCTGAGAAGATTGTCAATATAATCCGGAACTCATACGACGGACTACAGTGCAAAGTAGTGCATGGAGGACAGCTGACAGATGCATTCCAAGTAAGGACTGGAGTCAGACAAGGCTGTTTACTCTCTCCCTTCCTCTTTCTTCTGGTGGTCGACTGGATTATGAAGACCTCAACATCTGAAGGAAAACACGGAATACAATGGACAGCTCAGAATCAATTAGACGATTTGGACTTCGCAGATGACCTAGCCCTCCTATCACGTACACACGAACAGATGCAGATGAAGACAGCCAGTGTAGCAGCAGTCTCTGCATCAGTAGGCCTCAGCATACACAAAGGGAAAACCAAGGTCCTCAAATTCAAAGCGGAGAACAGCAATCCAATCACTCTTGATGGCGAAACTCTGGAAGATGTAGAGTCCTTCACATACCTGGGAAGCATCATCGATGAACAAGGAGGTTCAGATGCAGACGTAAAGGCGAGGATCGGCAAAGCAAGGGTCGCATTCCTACAATTGAAGAACATATGGAACTCAAAACAACTTTCAACCAATATCAAAGTGAGAATCTTCAATACGAACGTCAAGGCAGTTCTACTGTATGGAGCTGAAACTTGGAGAACTACAACAACCACAATCAAGAAAGTACAAGTATTTATAAATAGCTGTCTACGCAAGATACTCAACATCCATTGGCCGGATACCATCAGCAATAGCCTTCTGTGGGAGAGAACAAACCAACTTCCAGCTGAAGAAGAAATTAGGAAAAGACGATGGAAATGGATAGGACATACATTACGCAAATCGTCAAACTGCATCACGAGGCAAGCCCTAACTTGGAATCCTGAGGGGAAGCGAAAAAGAGGAAGGCCAAAAAACACATTGCGTCGGATAATAGAAGCAGATATGAAAACGATGAATTACAACTGGACGGACCTAGAAAGGATTGCCCAGGACAGGGTTGGATGGAGAACGCTGGTGAGCGGCCTATGCTCCTTCACGAGGAGTAACAGGCGTAAGTAAGTAAGTAAGTAAGTAAGTAAGTAAGTAAGTAAGTAAGAGTAAGACAACATTCAAAATACACTAACTTATCATTATCATATTATGTAAAGAAATTTCAGTAGAATTTTAGGTACACTAAAACATAAGTACAAAAACTATCTTTGTATAAAAAGATAATTTCGTCAAGACAACGAATAAAGTCGAACAATTTTCAATAATTTAGTGTGTTAAATTTCTGTGACATTTTCTCGAGCTAACCGATGTCACTCCAACCATCATTAATAGTCTTGAATCAACTCTAAATCCTTACAGGTCCTCAGTATGGTAACGCCTCTCCATCCCCTGCCCGTTGAGTCTTGTGGTGTTTAAATGAACTAGTGATTCCTTTGTATTGTTGGATACTCGATTTCGAATTCCAAATACACTACATTCGTCCGTGCTTATCTAATACTTTTTTATTCGATTACGTTATTTCTGGGATTCTTAGTTCGTACTGTGGTGATCCAAATAATATATGAACTCAAGAATGATAACAGAGTTATTAAGTACAAACTATAATGTTAGTATATATCAGTTAGACGCTATAAACACAACAAAAATTAGTGACGTTACTTAATTTAGCAGGTTTGTACGTGTTCCGATTGAGCTTGATACCAAAATCCACAATAACAGATGACTGAAGATTCCAGTAAGACTGATGTCCTTCTAGTGATATAACCAAACGTAGAATATGGTATAATTTGGTTGTAGTCTATAAGTGTAAACGGTAGTTGATTTAGAGTTCAGTTAACACAATCACGAGCAATGAAGAACGAGAGATATGTGTATAGCAGTGTATTTGTTATTAGGTAACAGCGTGTGTCATGCTATGAGTGTAACATGACGGAAGAAAGTGTGTTCAAGGTCAAACATTTAAACAACACGTAAAATCATTCACTGATAAATGTACAGGCTACGAAAAACTAGCAGAATAAATACAAATGACATCAAAAACTATTTACAAAATAAGCTTGTCATACATATCTCCACAGTACTATAATTCAAATACTTCTAATCATCATAATCTACAGTCCTAGATGCGCGAATATTGTATTTCAAGCATGTCTAGTTTATATAATAGCACAATAGACCGCATCACATGATAAAAGGGAAAATAATAGTTACACAAGATCCAACCAAGTGACACTGTAAATAATAGACTGAAGACAAATTTGAGGTCACTTACATTGTCTTACTTTAATATCTATTTCTTCAATTTAAACCATCCCCTGTTTTTTATTTACAACCGGAATAATATAGTATCAATCAGTGATCCGAAAACATACATCAAAGGTTTATTGATCTTAATGAAACACCATAAAATATTATTAACATATTTGACTACTTTTTATTTGTTAGTAGCTTAAAACGACAACTTTATTTCTTTGAAGACACGAGCCGATAAACGCAATACCACCATTGAAAACCTGGAAATCGGAGTAATGGACTCCACACGAGTGCTTATCCACGAACCTAAGACCTTAGGTGGCCTAAAATTGACCATTTCATGACTTCAGTGAAACTTAAAATCTTCATGATTTTATACTGACAACCTAACTTCTGTCTAGGTTGTAGCTCATTTCTAATCGACCATTATATAACTTCAGATGAATTTTTACGAATTATATCTCATTCAAAACAATATCCAAAACCAACACAAACATATTTTTGCTCTTCCGGTTTTGGGAAACAATATCCCATGAATACTGAATTGATTTAACTTGTTCATAATGCAGTAGATCTACTATTCGAATAACATGATAATCTATGGAAAATATGGTTAAAAAGCTGTTTTAGTGTATCTACACTCTGTGAAGACAGAGAGTTTTCAAAATAAACCGTTCAGCTAGTTGTTCAGACGAGATCTTCATATATTTAATTAAAAAGATGTATACAACAATCAAAGGTCATTACAGTGAGAAAGATGAGTTTGTAACTATGTATATATGGGAATTTAATCACGTAACTTTTTAAAACCCCTTACATGGTGGTAAGATCGTCTGTGTAATGAGGACGAATTTATTTCCGAACACTGAAAGTGAATATCCGGGTTATATTTTAAGCGAATTTTTGGTTGTTCCATCTTTACAAGTCTGTCTTTTGGTAACGACATATTACTGTGATTCTTATTTGAGTGTCTGATGTTGTTACAAAATCTTTAAACGTTATTCTTTCTGTCCATTAATTAGTAGGAAATGTTAATGAAAGGTTTTTGCATTGGCAATTCAGACTTATATGATATTTGTTCACATATGTTTTAGGCCCTAACGTCTACACATAGATATTTGAATCATTCAGTTTGTGAGGCGGTGTCGGAAATAAAAACTTCCCAAGTAGGTGAAAACTAAAGGAAATTACTAGTAAACATCCCACCCTTCCTGACGTTACATTTCTCGATTGCAAGTCCTCACTAGTAACAATTCGAAGCGGTCAATAATATCGTACTCTAATTGTTTATGACTTATTTCAGTAGATGTTTAATCCAAAAGACTGATGATAGCATACGATTTGGCTAGTGAATATTAACAGTGTCAAAGTTCCACTTTTGAAAAATAAGTTTTGTGTTTGTACTAATATTCGTAGTAGTAAAAGTAGTATAAGTAATAATGTTATTAGCAGTAGTACTCAAAAATGGAGTACATTACTTGACTGTTTTTGTAATATTTAGATTACGATATATATATCTCTCTCATATACTGAGATCATCTACAATAGCAAAGAAATACATTGACTTAAGTAGTGTATAATTTTATTCATTTGTTAAATATGTATCACAGTATGTTTTAAATGTCCATGTGCAATGTACTCTATACATTTTCAGCATATACTACATGATATATACTGACCGATCATATTAGAAAATGTAAATTACTATATATTAGTTACCATATACAAAATATTTAATCAAGACGGTATTACTGAGTTATCTGCCAGTAAACAGGTTACTGATCAAGGATTATGTTTATTTATTAAGAGATAACTAAAAACAAAGCAAGTTACAAATTTTAATTGGTTTGTATTCATCCTTAGCTGATGGTCTCAAATATGAACAATAGAATAATTCAAACCCTTCTTAATCATATTAAAAACACTATACCTCCTTGAACATGTTATCGGTTATCTGAATTCAATAGTTTATTAGCTAACTAGTCGGGATTTGAAGTGAAACGTATTAGATTTGACTATCAGAAGCAATATGATCACTAGGATGGAAGCACATTCGGCTGATGAGTCCCTACTCGAATAAAATACATGTCTCGGATTCCACTGTTGGCTACAGTCCATCTTTTCTAAAAGTTAAAAAGTAATAAACAATCTTTCATTATATCAAGTCTCAATAATTTACTTATAAAATTTAAAATAAGGATATTTACAGAGGATTCAATTTCAACATTCGAAATAATCATTGAATCCATAAATGTTAATAACAATCTTATTCATTCTTCTATTTGAAGGTTGAAAACCATGAATTGTTTAAATAGTGTGTGTTCATCGTCATCGTATTTTTTTCTTGAACTTATTCATAAAATATTAATCGTCCTATTATATAAAACTAAACATATTCTGTAGTGTATGCTACTGATGTCGACAGATATAAGTAGTATGTATCACCAATAGAAAGTAAAAATGCCTGGTGGTAGAAGGTTAATAAAATTGAACAGAAGAGAACCAGAACAGATAGTGATTGATGTGAAAAATGAAGAAACAATCAAGTCTAAAACAATTGATTGACATTTTGCAAATGAAATATTTACTTTATGGTTCTCAGATTTTACTAAGAGATTCTATAATTTTGTATTGGAGTATATTTGGTTGCCCCAACTACTATTCTCATCCGCTACAATTCTTAATACTTTATCACTTTAAAGTAGAAATATTTAAACCATTTAAATAAAATTCTATCACTATTGGATTTCATGACGTCATATACTGAATTATATCTTGTAACCATCACAGTAAATGTTTTGAACTTAAAATTGTAATACCTTTATCAAATCTCTTTATATCATATTATGTTAGGACATAGCACAACCATATTACTTTGATTGCTAATGTGTGGAGCACTTACGTTGTCTTACTTTAATATTTATTTCTTCAATTTACACCAGGCCCTGTTATTACTTACAACTGGAATAATATAGTATCAATCAGTGATCCGAAAACATACATCAAAGGTTCATTGGTCTTAATGAAACATCATAAAATATTATTAACATATTTGACTACTTTTTATTGTAATACGTTTATCAATTCTCTTTATATCATTTTACGCTAGTTTTAAAAAACTCTGATAAGTCAACTTTTCGTTCATAAAATATGTATGGATTATTTTTTTATTAACTATTAATACTACTGAAAATCAATTCAGGAGTTTTTACCTTAATATTTTACACAGTTGAATAATTTTATAACTGTATAAAGGAAACCATATTGAAATCATAGATGCGTGTTGAAAAATCAATGAAGTGTAAATCAAAAGAAATTTTGCCATGGATAAATTGATGATTAACAAAAACAAAAAAATAAATCTATCCTGTCATTATTTTAACCTACTCGTGTTGATTATAATATATCAGAAGGGGTTTGTGGAGATTTCTTAGAAATTTCACAGATTGAAATCATGAGTCAATTGAAGCTAGACCACCATGGGAAACTTGGAAGCACTGGACGGCCGTCTCGTCCTAGTATGGGACTCCTCAGCAGTGCGCATCCACGATCCTGCGGGGTGCGGGATTTCTAAAATCTAAACAAACCCCTTCTGATAATAATCATCTGCTCACTAGTGACTGACTACAAGAGATACCCCTGGAGTTCTATTGAGAGGCCGTTACCAGTGGAGTTCAACCAGGTCTGTTGTGAGATATCAACTCACTGAAGACAATGGTATACGGTGGCGCAACTTCGTAGATTGGTTGAAGTTATACATTAACACCATTAGATGTCGGCTCAGTGGTCTAGTTGGTTAGGCGCCTGGCGCAGAACTGATAGGTCCCGTGTTTGAATCTCGCAGGTTGTGGGATCATGGATGCGCAGTGCTGAAGAGTCCCATACTGGGACGAAACGGCCGTCCAGTGTCTCCAGATTATAATATAATTTAGACTATGTGACACGAATTTATTCACTTTATAATATGATTATAAATATCATAAGAAAACATTTCCAAAAAAATTAACATTGTAAAGTGAAGAATAAAACAACTAGATAAAATTTCGATGTGAAATTTAACTTTAATCTCCTTTAATAGTTGAGATCATGAGTCCATTGTAGCTAGACTACCATGAAAAAACTGGAAGAACTGAATGGCTCCTTTGTAAATAAATATATATTCATATTACATTTTAAACATTTATATAATACAGCTATTATTGACTAGAATTAATATAAACTCATGTCATATTGTGAATTTTGTAACTAATAATATTGGATCTGTTTTTTTTTATAAAGCAAAAATTCAATTGAATTGTTGATCAGATTTCAAACAGTTTGAATGATTTACTTATCTTAGTTTATAACATTGAATCAAATTAGTTATTTAGTATTTAGATAGTGACTTCGATATAATAGAGAATATTTGTAGCTCAGGGTGATGATTTTAGCAGGATAAACAACTACCGTACATAAGACTATGGACAACAATTCACTAAATCCTAGATCAACAAAATAAAATATTATTTAGTCCTGGAGAATTTTGAAGGACCCATTTCCTTTTGAAATGTATGTTGATAATGTGGTGTACAAAAAAAATTATAAGCTTTATGATTAAACCATTGATCGCAAAGAGCACAATGTTTTCATAAAGGCTTCCACATAACTAGTCAGTATCACTAAATAACATGAAATATTTTCAACTAACAATATCTCTCAATAATATGGATCATGCAACTTAGAAGTTGTTTGAAAACACTAGTAATAACTATGACAACGATGATCTTGACATCATATTCGTGAATGCCTAATCAGTTTAAATGTTCAGCCTAATTAATATCAAACTAATCAAGTTATTCAATAATATATTTCTCTTTTTTAACACTATGATTAAAATCTTATTGTTCATTTATATCCTTCATATAGAATATGAATTATATTTTACTTTACAATGCATTAAACTACTTTTCATTTGTATAGAATTGAACTGTGGAAAATTAATAAGAGATTTGCTTAGATCAGGTTTCGTCCCTTTTTAAATTCATCACCAATAAATATTGAGTACTTCATAATACGATGATATATATTTGATTTTCAATAAGCGTATTCATTTCTCAAAACTTCAAATATTACCTTGTTTTTTGAATAGAAACAATGATGAAGTCTTTCAATACTAACAGTTTGTCTCTAGATATAATATATCAAGATAACAAATAATTTAAAGTAATAATAATGTGAAAAGTTAATCAGGAACTACATTTTGTCTAGTTACAATAACTTCCACCTTGTACATAAGAATGATTTCCTTAATAAATTGATATAAGTTAGAAAATTGTTGGAAAACAGAGGGTATTAGACTACTTAGCAGTACACATTTACAGCATTGTACATGAGATGGAACTCTAATATTATAGGCAAGAATTAGGGCTAACAGTCAGGTCTTCATTTATTCAATAGTAAGTAACCGGTAAAATTCACTTGCGACACCTTATGATATCTGTTTTTCTGTTAATAATTTGTACGTAATCACATTGTTTCATGAAATAAAAAACAGTTATTCTTCTTGATGATATCCTTATCCTTTATATCAGCTCATTTGTTGGTTTATAATAATAATAATAATCTGGTCTTGTAAGTAGTTATCACTTAGTCACATTTTATTGCATTACATTTTATCTACCGAACAGTATAACATTCATTCATTTAGGAATGACTAAAAGTCATTTATTGTAAATTATAAAATTCTCTATGCCGAATGCAAAACACTCAGTCCTTCCATGGGACGCAATACATTCAAACTATGATCTGTTATTTTACATTTCACATTTAAATGAATTTGATTCATAGCACATCGATATCATCTAAACGATCATGATGATGACTATGTTACGTGTAATATGGATGAACTTTAGCAAACAAATCATCTATTAAACATTTCGATAGTTTAGTTCCTTTCATTCACCTCGAAGTTTGTTATACTACTACTAATAATAATAATAATAATAATAATAATATTAATAATAATAATAATAATAATAATAAGAAGAAGAAGAAGAAGAAGAAGAAGAAAGTATTCAAAGAGTAATTTGCCAGACAATATACCCTACCATTTGTGTTGTATCTATTTCATAAACATTGTGAAATTTAATATTCTTTATACTTCAGATACAAATATGAGATAAAATTAACTAAATTTACATAGACTGACATGATTGATGAATAATGATGATAACAATAATAATAGAATGACAGACAGAGAAAAGTCTAAAGAGAAATGTCATAAAAGATAGGCATCAAGAAAGAACATTTCTTGAAATGAAATGAATATAACTGAAATATAAACAAACACGTGGGGGATATAAAGTAGAATTGAAGTAACATGAAACATATCATAATCATAAATTGAATTAATGGACATGTTTACAATAAACTATTTTCTTTTCTTTTTGTTTGTTTGTTTGTTTGTTTTTCTCATTTTCCTTCCCGAGGCACCTTTTCCCATTACTTCTCCCTCTCCCCTTCCATTTTTCTATCTTCTCCCTTCTGTAAAACTTTTACTTAAGTTTAAAAGTTCATCATAGAAAGTATCACATTACATAAAACAAAATAAGGAAAGAATGAAATAATCATTAATTATCCAGAAACCTTCAATAGTTTATCTTCACTATATTTCCTTTTTTTTAAAAAAACAAATTAATTTATTATTCATTAAATGAGTATTTATAGAATGAGTTGAGTATATATGTATACGTGTAGCTTTTATTAGATGGTATATTGATTAAATATAATATGACTCATTTAAATTGTCAGGCTTATTCATTGACCCATAAATATGTTCCTTTTTATTACAGGAAATATATATATATATATATATATATATATATATATATACGCCTGTTACCCCTCATAGAGAAACATAGGTCAACCACCTTCATTCTCCATCAAATTCTGTCCTGAAAAATCAGTTCCACTTGTTTCCACTCGCTATTCATCATTTTTATGTCTACTTCTAATTCTTAATGCACTATATTCTTTGGTCTTCCTCTTTTCTGTTTCCCTTTAGGATTCTAAGTTAGAGTTTGCCTCATCTTCAATGTATGTTCTATACGCTTCCAATATCTTTTCCTAATTTCCTCCTCAGATGAAAATTGATTTCTTCTAGACCATAGAAAGCTGTTGATCATGGTATGCGCTTTACGGACATTGAGTATCTTGTGTAGACAATTGTTTATAATTACTTGTACTGTCTTGATGATGGTTGTAGTAGTTCTCCAAGTTTTAGCTCCGTATCGTGGAACTGTTTTCACATTCGTATTAAAGATTCTGACTTTGATATTAGTTGATGCTTGTTTTGAGTATCATATGTTGTTCAACTGTAGGAATGATGTTTTTGCTTTGTCGATCCTCGTCTTTACGTGTGCATCAGATCCTCCTTGTTCATCGATGATGCTGTTCAGGTACATAAATGTTTTCACCTGTTCTAGAGTTTCTCTATCAATTGTGACTGCATCGGTGTTCTCTGCCTTGTATTTGAGGATCTTGCTTATATATATATTAGGAAGACAGTTTTAAACATATGCCATTAAATTCAAAAGAAATATTTGTTTTACCATTCTAATCAACTGAAATTTATTTTAAGTGCAAAATATAAATACTAATCAGAGAGTGGGGTTTTGTGGATATTATAGTCATTTCAATAGTTGAGATCATGAGTCAATTTAAGCTGGACCACCATAAAAAACCTGGAAGCACTGAACGGCCGTTTTGTTCTAGCATGAGACACCTCAGGAGTGAGCACCCATGATCCCGCCCCGCGAGATTCCAACCCAGGACTTATCAGTCTCGCATGTGAACGCTTAACCTCTAAATTACTGAGCCGACATCCAACGGTGTTAATGTCTAACTTCAACCAATCCACGATCTTGCACCTTCCAGTGCTTCCAGGTTTTCCATGGTGGTCCAACTTCAATTAACTCATGAATTCTACTAATAAATAGTATTTTTATTCGAATAAAATTGTCCTTTTCATCGTATAAAAGTCTGTTGTTTTTTGTAAACCAGTATGTTCCTAAATGTAAACTTTATGCTACTCATGATATTGTTGTCTAAAGTGTATTCCTCACTGTTCATTGTAAGATTGTTCAAATTATCAAAATATTATCTATTCACTTTTATTTTCATAAGGCAAATTCACTTGTTTATTAATCAGCCTGACAATAACTACACATGAGTAGTCAAAGTATAAAAATAGGATGTATTTTATTCGTTTTGCTGACACCCATTTATGATATTTTGATAACTAAAGTAGTATTATCTAGTGCTTTGTTATAGTTGAATCCTATCAACCAACTTAATACACGATTAGTAGTTTAAACAACTTGATAGTGTAGTATATTTTGTTTATTGTTACTCGGATGGAGGCAATCATCATATAGCTTAAGACTTTAAGCCTCAGTACTTTAAGCTATATTATCCTAAACTGAAAAGAACCAAAAAAAAATGTGAAAATAACTCATAATTTTCATGTCAGAATTCTATGAATACTTATGTTCCCATAAATACATACCAGGAATGCAGAAATGGAATGATATCATATTTACTTGTATGTAAAAATGATTCCACGTAGTTAATAAATTATTCACTTTTAAGAATTCAGTACTACGAAACACAGCGATTTCTGCAGCAATTTGGATGACTCTCCCGGCCTCCCACATTGTACGAACATTCTATGTACCTAAATTAATTGTTGCTCTGGTTGTCAGAAGGGGCATCAGCCTCGTAACTTCCGAAGGAACTCGACTTTCGTCATCAGGCGTCATAACTCTTCTAATGAAGACCTTCTGACTCCCAGGGCAGAGTTTAAATGGTTTGAATAATTTTTTCAGGTTGGCGTTTTTCATCGGGTTGGTTTTCTACGGGATGTAGTTGCTAACCTCATGCCCAACCCTCCTTCTTTATCCGGGCTTAGGACCGGCAGTAGCCCCATAGGGGATCCAGGCGGAGCTACCAAACACAGTCCTTGGTAATTATCAGTTTTAATCCTGATATAAAATGAAAAAGTCGTGAAATACAGCATGAATAAATGATTGTATTTTACAAAATTATAAAATCATACATATATCAATGAAATTATATATCGTAATTATATTGCGCATAGAACAAGTACTCTCGGTGTGAATAGGGAATAATTGATTTTTTTAATCCCAATAAATATTGCAAATATTTCTCGGCCAGCTCTTAGAATTGTCAGCAGTTAATCACTAAAATGTTTATTCCTAAATGAATACATTACCCATAAACCAATGGAGTAATTAATTGTTTTCACTTCATATAATAACAAGAAACAATTTCAGTACATACACTTGAACTTATGTATGGTATACCACCATGTTCAGTGTTTTTTGTTTGTTTGTTAAAAGCATTATTTGAATTTCAAAACACCACTATATTATTTACACTTAAATAATCAGTATATTCATCATGATAATTACTGTAATCCTCACTCAGTCTAAATTTTGATCATATTACAATTTCTTGAAGTTGAAAGAATGATAAACATTGAAAAATTGACTAATAGTTTGGAAATTAAAACAAACTGCATCACTAGGCGTTCCTTAATGTGGAATTGTGAGGAGAAACAGAAAAGGGGAAAGCCAAAGAATACACTGCGTCGGGAAATGAAAGCAGATATTAAAAGGATGAATAGCAATTGAAAATAACTGGAAAAGATTGCTCGGGACAGGGTTGGGTGGAATGTGCTGTTGGACGGCCTATGCTCCTCCATGAGGGGTAACAGGCGTAAGTAAGTAGAGAATTTGAAAATTAAAAGAACAGACTTATGTCGTGAACTTCTTCAGAGTGATAGTTTATTGATTAAAGCCATCAATTCTCAGACATTCAGTCTCAAATTCGAATTTAGGTAGTTCCGCTTAGGCAAGCATTCGTAGTTTGCAGTTCACGTCAAAATTGTTACTCTACGAATATCTTTGAGAAACTTATCAAATTGATTATGAACCTAACTATTTAAATATATTAGAATTAATACTCCAATTATTGTCAGAGATAAATGAAATGATGCTAAAAATTGCAGTGACATATATCAACTTCTGTAACAATGAATATTTATGAAATATTCACTTATTCTTTTGATCTACATACCTAATTCAAATAGCCTAATGATAATTCTAAACGTGGACCAATATGTATTACAGAAATAACTCCATACAATATTAATCTGATGATATTCGTAACTTGCCACCAACATGATACCATTGATCCACTTAGCTTAAATCAGTTATCCATGTTCTAACGTTATTGAATTGATTTTTTTAATACATCCGTTCTTTGATAGCCAAACTTTACTAGTCATAATTTCAAATTATAACTACAAGACTCCATCTTGAAACCAGTCATCAGTGAACAAAAGATTACAATTAGGTTACTTGGTTTGAAAAGATTGATTTAATATTATGGGTAATTCCTGTCGCTAATGGATATCAACTAGAGAACTATTGAAAAGTAGTTAGAATTGAAATGTTCTTTCATCTTAATACAATCTTCCTCAGTCATATGCTCCCACTATTTTACATATAACATCAAACCTATGGACCTCAGGTTTTATTAGAATGTGAAACATCTTTGTCTTACTGACCTGGATTTAAGTCCATATTTTTTCAAGCTCAGTTGATACAGTAATCTAATCACCCAATAATATTATTAAGTTAATTTCAATCGCTACTTAGTTCAACTTAACCTATTAGTTATCTTTCCTTTAAAATTCGCATTCAAACTCTTTTTAATAGTTTTTCTTTTTAATTTATTCATTTATTACTTGATTTTCAAAGATAAATCCTATTCTGATTCTTTTAATTCTTCTTGCTGTTGTCGATACTTTGATAAAACGTTTCCAGTTAATTTAATTCTCTTTGAACAATTTGATAATCAACATACATACCCTCCTTTGAAATTTATTTGGTAGTGTTCTGTGTATGTATGTATAGTCTATGTGTAATGATAACTGATTGATCGTGTTTAAAAAGAATAGAAATTGAAATTTCAGGTTAGTAATTTTTTTAAAAAAGGGATTTAGATAAATGTATTGAAGATTTGCGGAGATTTTAGTATTTTACAGTTGAAATCACGAAGTGATCTTAGTTAGACTACCATTAGAAACCTAAATGCACTAAAAGACCGTTTCATTCTGGTATAGGACTCCTCAACAGTTTGTATCCACAATCCCTCACGCGTAGGGTTCATTCCGTGCCGGATGTAAGACAGTTATCTATCATGAGTACTATAAGAAGGGTAGCACAATATCATAGATTCATTGCAGTTGAACATTAACATCGTTGGATCCCGGGCAAGTGGTTTAGAGCCAGGCCAAATGTCATGTGTTCTAATACTGAGTGCAGTATCGTAGATGAGGACTTTTGAGGAGTCCCATACCGGAACGAAACGATCTTCCAGTCCTTCCAGTTTTCTTAGTGACAGTCTAGCTAATATCAGTTCATGGTTTTAATAGTGAAAACACTAAGTAAATGTGTTTTAAATATGTAATCGATATCGGTAGGAAAGTATTGAAATTAAAAAGTAACAAGAATATCATATCGATTGAGTTTAATGGTTTACAAAAACATTTTCCAATGTAAAGTAACTTCAGTAATCTTCTAACTTATTCATTAAAATATTTTATTTAAGCCCAGAGAAAACTGATAAAACGTTGAGGATCGTTAAGAGATAATGCAATAAATGAAGCATTTCGATTATTCCCATGATGACTACATAGTTGATGCAAGACTGAGACAACCGTCAACCGACTATTATTACTGCAAATATCAAAAATGTGCTATCCCTTTTGATTCCCAATAGTCAATCGATTGATCGAATAATAACTGATACATCGAATTTGGGAAGCTCATCAATACACGTGATTCTAGCATTTCGGGTGGAGAATAAACGTACAGAAAACGAGGCAACTAGCTAACTTGACGTTTCAAGACTTCTGATGATAATTCGAACAATGAAAAAAGAGAACAAATGTCCATATTGGCCTAAATGAAGAGTATATTGAATGGTCAAGGTAGATATACTCTAAATTCTGTTAAACAAAGTTATGATATCAGGTTAAATATTTAATTTGACTGTATAGATTTCATCATAAACAAATAATAACTTCAAAAAACTTTAAACTAAGGAGCCCAAAACAATTACTTCCTAAATATTAGAGATTTATCAACAATACTATAGTAAATGGAGCAAATGAGTCATGTACAATATCAGATAATATTCTTCCTATATTACAAATCGACTGAAGTTAGAAAATATACATCATTGGCTTTAACTCAGTGATCTAAATGGTTTAATATTTCTCATGTATTCAATAGACCCTAAATTCCACCCTACTTATAAACATAGCTGAGGAGCACCACATTAGAATCAGAAAGTTGTATCATGTCCTATAGTTTTTGTCTGTTCAATTACTGATGTCAATCAATGATTAGAACAGTTTGCACAAATTATTAACCATCCTTTTGTTTTAATTGATGATTTCAAAGATTATAAAGGTATTATAAAAAATGAAATTGACAGTTGGCATTTTTTTTCTCCAGTGGACAATAAACAAAAAAAAGGGAAAATCCTTGATTATGTACCATGGATTAGAAATAATGTAAAGTTTGATTGAATTTATCTTAGAAAATCTTCTAATTTATAAACTGTCATAAATAAATTAACAAATTGAAAAATGAGAGAGAGAGAGAGAGAAGTTCATGGCACGTGAAACATTCACATACAGTGTTTTTATTTTATTCTATTATTCTATTCTCTATCCTCTATCCTCTATGTTAAGGGGTGATTTGAAAACAATGAAAGGGTAGTACCATTATGAGTCATAAATATAATACACACAATTTTTGTATGCATTTGAATGATGAATGTACATTAACCAGTCAGTCATTTTATTTTTAAGCTGGTGGTGTTAGAACTGGTAAAGTAAACAAGTTGATTAAACTTCTAAAGAGAAAGGCTCGTGTCTTTATGTTATTTCTTGCTATCTCTTTCTCTCTCTCTCTCTCTCTCTCTCTTTCCCTCATCTGCATTGTTTATTCACGTCAGTTGGTTTTACTTAGATAATGGCCCACCACCATAACATCTTATCTACTACTACTACTACTACGACGACTATAACCTTGAAACTAATGTAAAAGGTGAATTTCATTTGTACCCTAGTGTGATTTATATATTGTTTCCATCTGTTCAAAATAAATTTTTTTTTTCATTAATCCACTTTATACAAATTCTTAATCTAATCATATAAACTTTAGTAGAGAATATATGGGTTCATTGTAATTGCATACACTTTCATGCATAATATATTCATTCATACATGAATACATTCACATGCATAACATATATACATACAACACATGAATTTATGTATTTTAAAAGAAAGAAAGAAAGAGAAGAAGACAAGAAAAGACAGGCAGGAAAGAATAAATTTAAAATGATCATGTTATCGAAATAGAACAAAGATAAATTATGCACAAGTCTACCTTCTTTCATATTCAAATAATGATATGTGTACATAATGGATATTGCTAAAATATGTATTTTTCACATAGACAACCTGTAAAGAATTTACTTTTAAATGATGAAAATAAAGCAAATGTTTAAGTAGTTAAAAGAATAAAAATTTAGATTTTTTTTTTTTCTTATCCAAGTGACCGGATATAGTAATCAATAAAATACTAGAAACTGAATGGTAAGTTGAAATAAAGATAAATAATACATTTAAGCCACTGTACAAACATCAGTACTGAGATCCAGATATATTCTGTTGTTGAGCCTCAAGTAGAGTGAAGTATAGGTCTTAAGTTATACTGTTAGTCATAATCAAAGTATACTAAAAACGTATATCATAAGGTTATATTTGTAAAATTTGCAATCAGAATGCAAACATGACAACAGGAATTGAACAACTGAAGTCCTGAACATTAATGATATGGAATGTTAAAATAAAACATTGACCTACAGGAAACTCATAAAAAGTTAGATTGATATCATGAATGAATCAGTGTTAGACAACCATTGAAAACCTGGTCGTGGTCTACAGGTGAAGAGTCCGCGCGTGAGACAGAAGGTCCTTGGTTCGAATCCCATGTGCGGGACTGTTGGTACTCACTGCTAGGGAGTCACATACAAGGACGAAACGGCTGTCCAGTGCTTCCAGGTTTTCAATGTTGGTTTAACATTGATCCATTCATGATATCAATCTCAACTCAACAATCTCCACAACCCTATATTGATACTCTTAATGTTATTTTATAGAGATGCTTATTTTTTGGCAATTGTATGATTAAACTCAAGAGTCTTAGATTATAAAATAATCATATACAATAATAAATAACTAAAACAGTAACAAGACTAAATGAGACTCTATAGAAAATAACCTAGAAACCATTGGATTAAATCCTACCGAAAATAATGTCGTTATTTTTCCATACTTTGTAAATAAAGCCTTAGTAGCAAATAGCGTTCTGTTTTCTAGATCTTGGTGCTGATCAAGCATTTATCAAAATGCGTATATCTTCATTTTACGATAGGTCAGTCATAACCCGAATAGACCAGTGGCAATGTCTCTATTTGTGATATCGGATATTGTGAGTTCGAATCTCTCTAAGTACATTAGTTCCTTAAATATAGTAATTAGGATTTTAACCCTTTTAACCTTTTAGGAGCTTAAATCTGTAATAATTTCCTACATTCCGCGTGCAGTTACCACTCCTAATTCTAAGGACAATCATTTTTCTCATCCATTGAGTTAATTTTACCCTCTATATGTTTTTAAATGTTCATCTGTAGTTCTTCTTTTTAATTATATGTTCATCCATCTAAAATACTGTTATTATTCACGTTGGTCACTAGTCATATGCATTTCCAAGTCAGCTTCCTATAATCTTCTCTCACCATTTCTAATATAAGAATAATGAAAACACTGTCGCATATAGCTTATAAACATAGGTCCTTCAACGAATTGTAATCTTTTATGAAGAAAATAAATGTTGATGATTTTCAACTTACTAGCTTGTTTGGCTAGTTGTTTTAAACGACTCGTCATTTTTATGTACTTGTATGTTTCCTGTTATTTTTCTCAGTTCTTAATTTCGTAAAATTACTCTCTACTTACTACTTAGCTGTAATTTATCAGTTTAACGAAATTATATACTTATACTTTTTCAACTTTTTTTCACCTCTGATAACTTTCTAAAAAAAGTTATTTCTGATAATTTAGTAAAAGCAAAGGTGTTTGGTTATAAAGCTGTATCATTAAGGTACTTAATAATTCACTCGGCAAAAATATACTACATCGACAGACCAATCAGATTTATGATAGTAGCTTATGGATATTTGAGCGAGATCTAAAAAGCGATGAGATAGCTCGTTTCCTCAAACAGAATATGACATAATATGAAAAAAAGTCACAAGAAACTCCGTCTTCTGATTCACATTGTATCTAAAATAGTAATTATTCGTTGAGGATATTTGATGTAGTCGATAACACAGCCAATAGTATATGTGAGGTCCCTCAAAGTCCTCTGTTCATTAAAACTTAACCGATACGGAAAAGCTATTCATTTACATATAGTGTGTACAATGGATAGCTACCATTTATGCAAACAATCGGATGACAAGACGGGATTATATTCATCAGATCGTCATCCACTCGCGTCATTTTGTCTACCCTATAGCTGATATCCACATTGATAATGTTGAAACAGTATGGCAAGACTAGTTAACTTTATTCGCCCTTATAAAAGTTTTAAACTTAAAGTGGTAGAAAGTTAAATTGAATAGCTTTTCCATCCAATCTACTTTTGCTTTAATACAGATAAATCTGTGATGAGCATTAATAATTTATTAGTCATATAAAAAGTATAGATTAGATCTGAAATTCTAGGTTTACTGTGGAAAATTATTCACTTGCGTTACTTGCATTCTCAGCAGCTAATAAGTGGATATTTTTGGAGTTCCTCAATGTAACTAGTACAGCATAGTTTCATTCTCTATAAATCACCCAAACAACCAACTATGAAATAGATCTCACTGAAGTTTTAGTTGCGAAACCTATGCCTATTACACCTCGTGGAGGAGCGTATGCCAACCGCCAGCATTCTCCACCAAACTCTGTCTTGGGAAATCTTTTCCAATTGTCCCATATTGCTAGAATAAGCTGTGTGGGCCTGACATAGGGCCTGACAGTACAATCTTAACAAATTAGACTATTTTCTAAGATAATAATGTAAGTCAAGCCCTAAAGGTTATTTTTACTCGATTTACAGACAAACAGGTTTCAGATATGACTAAGATTAACTGTCAAGTTTAAATCAACATTATTCTGCATCTCTTTCATTCTTATCTCATCTATCATAAAAGACAGAATCTATGGTACAATTCTTTCTCTAAACTGATACTTCTAGTCAAGTAATAAGTTATGTTTAACTAATTTTCTAACGGTACAGGAAAACAAGCCTTTTGTCTGTATTATGATTATATGAAGAAACTTATCATGAAGGCTTCCTGGACTGATTAAGAGATTACTTTACGTCTTTTAGATTGCTTCTATTTTATAGATCTCATCAGTTTAGGGATCAAAAGATTCAACTATTCACTAATGAGCTGTATATTTGTAGCTAACTTCATCTACAATGAACTGAACAAACATTTACTTAATTACGTCTGTCACCTCTCGTGGAGGAGCACAAGCCAACCATCAGCATTCTCTATCAAACTCTGTCCTGAAAAATCGTTTCCACTTGTTTCCAGTCTCTATTCATTCTTTTGATGTCTGCTTCCAATTATCTGAGCAGTGTGCTCATTGCTCTTGCACTTTTTCGTTTGCCTTCAGGAATCCAAGCTAGCGCTTGTCTCGTGATGCAGTTTGATAATTTCCGTAATCTATTTCCTATCCACCTCCAGCGACTTTGAAATTTGTTTCTTATCTAAAATTACCATTTATCAAATGATTTAAAATGAAATCTTTGCAACAACATCAAAATCATTTTTGCGTTCCAGAGCCATTTAAATAATAAATGTAAACATGCATATAACATTAAGTCAGGGTATTGAAAAATAATCACTATGACTAAGATGAGAATCTATGGTGGAAGATTCAATAAACAAATGATTTTCAGGACAAACAATTCCAGTGTCAATTTAGGTCATGTAATAAGCGTATGAATCACCAATCGTAACACATACTGATGTATATTTGTCTAATATAACGAATAATGAATATTTTATTCATAAATATATCAAGGTTAATACATATGAATGTGATATTTTGTACAAAAATTAGGTTATAATGTTCTGCTGAACATAATTATTAATCATATATTCACTTGTGACTAGTGAAGTTCAGTCGTCTTGAAGGTTAGATAGATATTATCGATGGGACATAGTGTTCATCATGTGCTACATCATAAAATAACGGAAGTTAGAAATATGAACCGTCGTATTCCAACTGGCTAGTTTAAGGGCCTTGCACCTGTTAGATGGCACAAGAGTGTTGGTTCCAATTACACATGTAGTGGTGGGCACATATTGCAGATGATTTCAAAACAGGAACTGAATATTTGTCTTGTGCTATTCACTAGTTTTCCTACTCGTATCAGTCTATGGTGGAAATTAATTCCAAATTGGGAAACTTCTACAAACCCACCCAATCAGTCAGTTATGATTAACGTAGAGCCTGGAACAAGTGTGAGTTATTCAAAATTATCATATCATATTGATAAGGTGGGACGAATTTCAGAGTAGTCAAAATACTGGCATAACGATGAGAATCACTAAACCTTAATAATATGTTAAGAGAAGACGGAATGAAAGAATAAGTATTAAGGAATCCTGGGACTCAAGCTCTAATGGAAGAGAAAGAGTAAATACATTTACACCAGTGTGATTAATTGTGCCTTACATCAGCCAACCTCTCCAACCACTGATCATGGTTATCAGGTGGACGCCAACCACGTAGTCTGGACCTACCAACGAGGCTCAAATCAACAATTAGTGACCTAATTGACTATGTAATGTTCCCGTAAAACTATTTTATTAATAATAATAATAGTAAAGTTTCATCTTAGACTATAATCGATTAGATTGTATCAAAAGTTTATTTTGTTTCTTTTCTGAATTCAGTACACACTCAAAAACCCTGCACTAAAAACTTTCACTCAATTACAACAATAGATGTAGTTATCTAACTGTATTTAATTGTAAATGTTGGCCAGTCAGAATAATGGGATTGTATAAAATGTAAATATGGACAATGGAATACACTACAAATTTTCTATATAATTTTCTAATATTACAATTTAAAGTTGTTCAATTGTTGGTGAGGACTCTGTGAGAAACACGATTAACTGAGATGAAATATTTTTACCAATACTATGAGATAGAAAAAAGGAAATGTTAATCACAAAAAGAAGTGGATTAAACTTGTCTAAACTGTCAGTTAATCATAATGAAATCAAGAGAAATGAATATTTTTCTGAAGAGATATATAAAATAGATACTTCCACAAAGTTCTAATAGGTATAACATTGTAGTACTCATTAATTGTCAATCGTTGATTCACTTATCAAAGTGGAGGTTTGTGGAGACTTATGGTTGAATTCAAGAGTCAATTTAAGCTGGATCACCATTGAAAGCCTGAAAGCACTGGACAGTCGTTTTGTCCTATTATGGGACTCCTCGGAAGTGAGCATTCATGGTTCTGCACACGGGGATCGAACCTAGGACCTTCGGGATGATGCGCGAATGTTTAGTCTCTAGACCACAGAGACGGCATCCAACAGTATTAATGTCCAACTTCATACAGTCCACGAGATTGCGCGACTATCTTCCATTATTTGAGGTAGATACCTGTCTCTACCTGACGTGGTTTAACTCCACCTGTCACGGCTTCTCACTAGAACTCCGAGAATTCCCTCACGAAGCTGGCCACATGGTAATTATCAGTATAAGATTGTGGAGTTTGTTAAGTTTTTTGATTGAGATGGTCGTGCAATTTCGTGGATTTGTTGAAGTTAAAAATTAACACTGTTGAATAACGGCCCGGTGGTCTGGGGGCTAGGCATTCGCGCACGAGACAGAAGGTCCCAGGTTCGAATCCTACGCGCGAGATCGTGAGCGCGCTCCTCAGGAGTTCGACCCTAAGACGAAACGACCGTCCAGTGCTCCCAGATTCTCAATGGTGGTTCAATATTCATCGATTCACAATCTCAACCAACAACTCACTTTGTTTGTTCAAGCTGAACGAGACCGTATCGTATGATAGATAACTGACGTAATATGATCAGAAGTATTATGGATATTTCCCATAAACTTAATGTCGTATAGTTTATAAGTATCTGTTATTGTTAATAAATACGTGCCGGTATACCAGGCTGTACAATCTCTTGTTTTGAGAAGTTATGTATCTGAAGATAACCTAAAGGAGACCTTAAACCTAGATTTCATGCTAGTGTTATAGGGAGTATCAATTCTCTGAAAATCACAGGTACTCCTTGCTGATTAATGCAAACTAGAATAAAACCTAGATCCAGGATTTCATATTGGCTACAATCAATCACTTAACTTCTCAATACAGTGCACTTGATGTCAAGTTACTTAAACTTGTGACAAGATTGCAACTGAAACAATAGAATTTGTCAGCACAAAAATGACTAAGCGAAAATGACATATGGCCGCTACTCATAGATCAAGCAATTGTAATCCCTTGTTTTGAATGATAAATCCGATACACTTACAATTATTATTTAGACCATATCTTTAATTAATGTAGTAACCAGGTAGTGTTCTGAATTTCTGCATATACATATTTGAATCAATCATTTCAGTTACAAAGTTGACAGTTAGTATTTAATTAATCTTGAATTCATCAATGTAATATGATTCGAGTTAGGTTCTTTGTGATCAAGTGAATTCTTTCATTTGAATGAATGATAATAACTAGTTAAAAGAACCCGCATTGAATTTGATTGATTACTTTTCTACAAAAATTAATATGAAAATATGACCAGTGACTAGTATACCAGTACCATCACTATGACGTAGTGATAAAAAAACAATCACATCTACCACCTTCTATTCTAGTGAACATTACAAAATATTTTAATGGAAATTTTAAGCGAACAAAACAAAGGGTTCTCATAAAAATTAATTAATGTTTTAAATACCATTTGATAACAATAATCATAGTAACTGAGGCTAGAAAACTGAAGTGTGTGTAGTATTATTAGTATAGGGTTATGGAGATTGTTGAGTTCAGATTGATATCATGATTGGATCAATGTTAAACCAACAGTGAAAACCTGGAAGCACTAGACAGCCGTTTTGTCCTTGAATATGACTACTCAGCAGTGGGCATCCACAATCATATTAGTAATAATAATAGATAGTTATATCTATTCAGAATTATAATATTTGAGGATAATACATAGGCACTTATAATGAAAATTCTATTTCAACAAAATTCTAAGTAGTATACATACCTTTAAAATTCACTCTATTTTTTCTGAGTAGTTATTTCTTATTACCACTTTTTTGTACTTAAATAAATAAAACGAAGCGAATACAAATTATCATTTTGATTTATAGTTATGATATTACTTACTTGAATAATTTTTTCTGGTTAGCGTTTTTTAGCGAGTTAGTTTTCTACAGGATGGGGTCGCTAACCCCATGCCCAACCCTCCTCCTTTATCCGAGTTTGGGACCGGAAGTAGCCCCCGGAGGGACTCCGGGCGGAGTTATAGTTATGATATATGGTATTATGAATTAATAATTTAGTATTATATTCATTTGAATTGTTTTCCTCTTAAACTCTAACATCAAATTGTATGTCAATATTCTAATCATTTATAAGTCTCCAAAGACGAAACAGCTATCCAGTGTTCCCATATTTCCATGATGGTCTAGCTTCAACTAACTCATGAGTTCAACTATTAAATGACTATAATATCCACAAAATCCCTCTTTGATTATTTTCATTATTTGTTTAGTCTGTTTTTAAATTTAAACTATAAAATGCGTACATTTTAAAAATAAACAAAATGGATTATTAAGCAAACAAAATATTATCTCAATAAATAAATAAATAAATTCGTTGTGTAAATATTATTTCCAAAGGAGGATCATCTAATGTTGGTTGGAAACATCAATGCTAGATCATTATTTATAAGGTAAGTAAAGTCGAAAATGAAGCTAATGTGCAGGTCGTTAATATTGAGTAATGAATTGTTAGAATCCTCAGTTGACTGAAATTCAAAACATTCTGATAAAATGATTTATAAATAACAAATTCTATCTTGTCTATGTGTACGTTTAAAAGATCATTAGATGTGAACTAGTAATCTAATCAGAATCAAAATTTAGAAAAAATAACCTATCTATTATGCTTAGATTTTCAATATTTCTTTAGAAGATATCGATTTATAGTTAAAATGATTTACAAAATGTAAAATAAACTGACTGAAAAAATGAAAGCACTGGACGGCCGTTTCGTCCTAGTATGGGACTCCTTAGCAGTACGCATCCATGATCCCGCGACCCGCGAGATTCAAACACAGGACCTATCAGTTCTGCGCCAGGCGCCTAACCAACTAGACCACTGAGCCGGCATCCAACGGTGTTAATGTATAACTTCAACCAATCTACGAAGTTGCGCCACCGTACACCATTGTCTTCAGTGAGTTGATATCTCACAACAGACCTGGTTGAACTCCACTGGTAACGGCTTCTCACTAGAACTCCAGGGGTATCTCTTGTAGTCAGTCACTAGTGAGCAGATGATTATTATCAGAAGGGGTTTTTAGAGATTTTTTAGAAATTTCACAGATTGAAATCATGAGTTAATTGAAGCTAGACCACCATGGAAAACCTGGAAGCATAAGACGACCGTTTCTTCTTAGTATAGGACTCCTCAACAATACTCATCCATGTTCCCGCATGTTGGTCTAGCTTACACCAACTATTAAAATTAATACAATCTCCATAACCCCTCCCCATTCTAATAAAATAAACTCTTTATAATGATCAAATAAAAATTCATGATCATTAAAATATCTTATCTGTAAATTGTACTTAATGAAAAAGTTTTTTCTCAGGTATACACGTGTATACACATTTATTAATGCTTGGTTTACAATTGAATGAATACACAAACATAAGTGTGCCTGTATTGTTTGTATATTCAGTAAGTTCACAGATTTATTGATTAATACAATTACTTTTTTTATATATTAATTATATATACACATATCATACAATCATTAAAGGTTCACTTAAAAATCGATACATCTCTTTGTTTATCTGATCGAATTTGATATATGACTTAGAATGTTTACATAAATCTATACAAATATAAAATTAAGTACACATTTATTTACACATACATACACAAATGAATACAGTATACATATAAATCAATCACTTTTTTTGTAGTACCAGAAAGGGTTTCCTATTTGAACATATTTGTTTGACCTCTCTAAAATCATTCATTATAGTATAATTATTAAGCAGATGTTTAAGTAATTACTTTATATTCTATTTATTCAATGGGATAATTGGTCTTTTTCTCTAAAAATAAATATATTTAATTAAATTACAATCTGTAGGCTTCATTATCATATATTGACTTGAAATTGAAGTATTATTATAAAACCAAAGAGCATTGAATAACTAGTTCCTTTGAATAAGGAGTTCCTTAACAGTGAGCATAGAATATCAAGTCCATAACCTTCACTTTTCGTTGCGAACATTTAATCATTAGAAACATATGGCATATGTCGAATGGTATAATTTTGATTCCGATCCATTTCCTACACAATTAAGCGATTACCCAGTGACACATTTGAACTACACCAGTCATTGTTTTTCTCTAGAAATTCAGTACCATCTTGAAGTTAGTCATTAAAGAGCTGGCCATTCTAGTTTATTTGAACGGGTTTTGTTACGACTGGACTGACTTATAGATACTAAACACATAACATAAAGATTTTAGGTTCAACCCTCGCCAGGTTTGTGGTTGAGAACTGGTGGAAAGCCCATTATTATAAGGAAACAATTATCCAATCTTTCCTGGGTTTTCAAAAGTACTCCAACTGAGATCAATCTATAACAAATACAATCTAGATATTAAATTCATTTCCATAATACCTTTCAAACGATATTTTAAGAATTATTATCTGTTTAAAAATGAAGTGAAACATCTGTTTCTTCTCAATTCTAGATTTCACAACAATTTCTCCCCATTTTAATTATATTGGATTAAAGTTGAATGGTAGAAAAAATCTCACATCATTACGAGCTCATTAATGAATTGATTAAGTTTAATAAATCATTTCGTAACTATGGGTTATTTATTTTCCCAATCCAATCTTTCAATATTGGATTGATTTTTTAATTCAATAATTATATCATTTATTCACGTGTATTTTTATCTTTGAAAAATTTACAATCTGCCATTATATTAATTCTAGTAAAACTCAAGTGAAATAATCATCATTATTAATAGATTTTCCTTCTTGTAATTCATTTGACAGGATGAATTATAATTACATTGGAACACGTGTATGTTAGACTTGATGTATAAACTTTACAGTACTTTATAGAGTGTATCTATCAAATAAGTAGTCTAGACCATACATTTTGGTCCTATTGAATTCATTCTGAAAAGAGATCTATTGAGTTCATACTACTGAATATCTTTAAGATGAAACTAGGAAATTACTTCTCATTTATTGAGTTTGAATGTTTTCCACATATACTGAATTGTAAAGAAAGTACATAAAAGCGCGTCTCAAAACAGACTATATATAGTCAACTTATGAGAATGATTTATTGTCTCTAAGATTGCACAATTTGGAAACTTGACATCAATAATTCCAAGAATATGTTCTACTGACGAAGAATAAGATTATTACTTTACATTTTAAAAGTTTAGCATCCACATTAAGTAAACATAGATGATATTATCTAGATCAACAACAAAAGATTCATAATTAGACTATCCAGCTCAAATAACTCAACATTATTAATAAAATCAGCCTGAGACATAGATCTTCGTCATAAATATGATCTATTAATACTGGAATTCAGTTCATCTACAATCACTTCTTATGATTTTACACATCAGAATAACCTTAGTTAAACAACCGATCAAAATCAATAGGTAACAATCAGCTATGCATTGACGATCCCATAGTGAGTCAGACCCAAGACCTTCAGGTCTCATGGTGAGCACTTAACTTCTAGATCACTCAGTTAACGTTCATCAGTTTACACTCCTAACTTCAGTCAGTTTGATATGTTGTTTATTCACAATTTTTTGTCATGATGACATTTGTCTCACGCCTGGGATGTTTGAATCTCACTTCTTATCGCTGTCAGTAATATTACTGTCATATATTTCCAACTGTAAGCTATAGAGGAGTATGAATCCCGATTTCATTTAGTAGGTATGTTCAAGGCTAGAAAATAATTGCCATCAATGACTGATCAAAATTCAACTCTGAATGTCAACAAGGAGATAATTCAAACTTCTATTAATAATGATATGAACATCATACTCATTGAGCAAGTTAGTGGTTATGTGGACTAAGTAGCTAAGTGGATAACGAGTTGGCATCTTAATCGATAGTCACTGGATTTGATTTAATCTCAACGTACATATAGAGTAAGTACATCTAGCTGGCGAGTCTTAAACAGAGTGAAACGAGAGCTCTAGATTTCACTACTAACCATAGTTCATCCATTCTTAATATGGACAACATATTTAATGCTAGTATTGATAATGTCATATAATGGACTAATAAAATTTATCATAAATTATATATATATATATATATATATATATATATATATATATATATATATATATATATATATATTCCAAATACATCAATGAAATTTCTAGAGTTATTTCTTGAAAGTATGGAATACCATTTAATTATTCTAATGTGTGCGAATTGCATTATTTATCAACTATCTTCTTTAAACTTGAACTCAGGGGAAGAATTCAGTGACGTGAATCAGAATCAATATTAACAGTATTAAAGCAAGCAATAATCGTGTGTTTGGACATATGGTATACGATACTGACAACCTTGAAGGACTTATTGGCCAATCAGGAGACGCAATCAAGTTATATAACAATTTAAAATAAACCGCAATAAAATTACAATGGAATAGTAATTTCGGTATGATAGATAATCTTTTAAATGTTAACTTATCACTGTCATAAAGGAAAAAGGTTAATGTTACAATGTAGGATTTGAACTACTGTTGTATGTTATAGTTATAAGCTACGGATATGAACTCGGTTTACAAATTAGAGTTGAAGTTTTCATACAAACCGATATCGTCTATGGTGTAACTATGCCTAAATTATCGCCCCTTTTTCTACAAAATTAAGAAACTTATTGTTGAGATTTAAAGACAGGAGTTAAAGTGGGGGAATACTAACTAGCTACACAAACACTCTTGGCTATGTATTCAACCACAAAAAAGTATTGTAACACATGATCTATATTTGGAATAGATATTTACTGTAATTTCTATTAAGCATAATGTCATATTCACTGTTTGGTTGCATAGTAAGTATATTTACCGGTTTCAAGCAATTTATTAACCAAATATGGCCAATTTTCACTTAGCTCATTGTAATATACAATCTATCTAACATTTCAATTTCAATTTCGTACCAAAATGTACTAGGAGCTATCGTAATTCTGGTTTACTTAAAGCTATCAGTTTAATATAGTTTTACCGAACATATTTTCATCAACCAAACATTTTGGTTGATCTCAGTGATTATAAAGCTAATGTTTTATATCAATGATAATAATCAAAATAATAGTAATAACAATCGACATTATTACTACCATCATATTATGATTACATTAGTAACCAAGTTGTACACGCCATAATTTGTAATGTATTGATAGTTAAACCTGAACAAATACTTTTGTATTGTATGTTGATGGGTCATTTATTAATCATCAGTGTTGTTGTGAGGTGGTTACATTCAATTATTAAATGACATGTTTTGTTATTGTTATCTCCACGACTGATATAACAAAAACAGATAACCTGAAAGTATGATCTACCTAGTAATTGTAACAATGAGGTTGAAAAGAAAATATTCAGTGGACTGGAAAACAATTCTAATTTTAAAATGAATCATAATTCCGATTTTTGTATCATGATTTATCGTTAAAGTTCAAGAAAAAATCATGTGAATAATAGAAAGTTGTTAGAAATTTTCGACTGGACTTCATTTAAAGAAAGAAAGAAACGAATATTGAACAGATCATTTATGCAGTATCATGCTTTGTATAATTTGTCTTATATTCAAATTTTAGCCAAGTAAAACAGTCTACAATTTGTTTCAAAAATTCAATATTGATCAGATAGATAGTAAAGAAAATAAGACGATGGTTGGAGGTAGTCGTCAGGAAGCCCTGGACCTAGGTTTCTTGCTATATGGCACTCGTCAACGAGGTATACTTGTAATCTTGGGGGAAGTGATGCTCCTTGACGGATTCGATTTTCACCATCCAACCACCACCTCATCTCAACGTAGTGCATGAAATATTGAGTCATCTATACTAGTGGCCAAATAGCAACTTGGTCGATAGAATTCGATCTGCACTAATGACGATCTGACACACATGACACTGATTCCTACCCAGTGATCAATCAATTGTAAGTGAGGAAAATAACCTAGCTAATTTGAATGTTTTTCGTCAAAACATCTTAAAATGTAATTCAATTATAAAATGTTCAATCAAATAAATTTTCTCAAAATAGTTTTTAATTCTTTCTAGGTTATCAAGGTATCAAGTAAAGATCATCGATTTATTCATAGGATCTAATAAGTTTAAGCTTTGACAGATAATTTTAAAGTCAGAATGTAGGTTTCATTAGATAATTTATCGTTAAAATTCATTACTTTTCAACATAAAACTTTATATCTATTTATCATTTGTTAAAGTAGTATTATCAAGAGAATTCTACATCACCTTTGTATCCAAATGTTCTTATATGTTATCACGTGTGTAATAACAAATCCAAAACAATTTTACAAAAGTAAACAATCAGAAGGAATTTTTGTAAGTAGTATGCTCAAATCTATGGATTTTCGAATCAGGACTATATTCGCACACCGTTTTTGGATGGATAGATAATCAGTTAACAACCAATAAGAGCACACATGTGTTTATTTGTGAAAGTTGAAGAAGTCTTTCACTATTCACAGAATCATTTAGACATAAACTAATTTATCTAGACTTCTAATAAGTTCTTTTTGTTTTAAATGACATCAAGTTTTCTGGTGATAACAGGTCAGTTATATAGTAACAGTCGTCTTGGATTGTAAATCCTCCTAAATCCTCCTGCAATCCATTCTTTAATTCTTCAACATTGTTAGTATAGGCTTATGTTTGTTACTGTTGTACCAACTAATACCAGATTCTGATTCACTATTTAAATAACCCTCTTCAATAATAATTACGATGTGGTGAAAAAGAACTAGCATACAACAAATACTTCAATAGTGTTAACAAAGAATCTTGTTTTCCATTAGCGAAAACATTCAGCATATCATCCGACAAACAAAGATTATTTGATAGAATTATTTGTAACCTCCAACACAGATTGACCTCCGTTAGGACATTATAAAAAGTTACAAAACACTAGACAACTGTCTCATCTCAGTACACACACATGGTCATGCTAAAGGTCAAACCTAAGATATTTATGTCTCGTGGTGAGCACTCGATTATTAAACTACAGTTTTGCCATCTGGCCACAAGTCCTCAATAATGACACTGAATAATCGCTGGTCTACATGACGTCAATTTTTGCTGGAAATGTGCACCATTGGATTTCGGCTCAGAGGTAATAATGGTCAAATGCTTATTCCGAGACATAAAGGTTCTGGGTTTGATCTTTGATGATGCTGAGGGCGCTATACAACAACGAAGAGGTAGTCTACCGATCTATGACCTGTAAAAGTACTCTGGTTAAGGTCAATCTATAACGAATACTATCTATAAATTAAATCAATCTTTACAAAACCCCTTAATCGATTCCGTGAATCGCTAAAATCAACTGCATTTATTCTGATTGGACACTGAAAATCATGTTTATGTCGTTATACTGTCATTTTTATCTTGTTAAAATCGTGTTGGAAAATTCGAAAAAAGAACAAGATGAATTTAGAGTGTTAATGCTTGTTCATATATTAAAAACTAATAATCATATGTGATACACACCTACCCTCAAAAACATAAGTTGGAACAAATTCATGTTGTAGACGTGTAAACACAATTCAATAATTCTACTGACAACAAATGCATCATAGTAACTAACTTGAATTTCAGCATAGTTAAAAATGAATCATAACTATCTGGTATTTTCATTTTATTTGTTCAAAAAATGAATACTTGTTTATTTGATTGTAAAATATTGGTGTACGCGTGTGTTGTGCGCGTATATAAAACGTATTGTGTGATGTGTTCACACGTGGATACAAATATCAATTTATTATCTTCATTATTCATCTTTAAGATAATTGTAACTGACAGGAAAATTGCATGTTGTAACCTTAGTTGTGTAATAACCGTGGTTACTAATTATTATGATTGAAATTTGTCTATTTTTATGTTAAAGTATAATAATAATAATATCACAAACCTTATAGCTTATAAGAAAAATGAAACTTGAATCAAAGTAGATATATAACCTAGACAAACCATGTAATAGTGTGTAACAATTAGTCTGGTTCAATATTTTGTTACACTGACTTGGACTATTATAATAATTTCAGAAAATAAATAAATAAATAAGGAATTAAGTGTAACTAAGTTTGGTGTATTGTCTGTTTTACATAGTTAAATCACACATAGATCATATTACAGGCGGATTTGTTTACGGATTGTGTTAAATTAACTTGTCAATATGTATAGTAAATCGATTGAGTTTCATGTAAGATACAAAATGGATGCATTCGTATAAATTTGATTAATTTGAAGTTATACTCATTGAAGAGTTTCTATCATCTCAGCAATAAAGCTCATTAATTCTGCAGAATAGATAAATTGTAATTTAAAAACATACATTTCGTTCTGTTTGGGACTTGCCAGATGGATGTATCTGTAGTACAGTGTTGATGTTAATTTTGAGACTGGAACCTCGATACCACTCACTTTAAGTACCAATGCTGCGTTACTTAGTCAAGCACGCCACTAACCTCTTCAAAAGGTATGATATTCCTATCATTGTAAGTAAACATATGAATTATCCCATTGCTGATATTCAGAATCGGATTTTGATTAACCTGTTGGCAGATATGTATCCTGTACTGATTACCTCGATATAACCTTTACTAATATTACTCAATAAGCTTAAAAAAATTGTGCGAAATCCAAGCAAAACAGTTGGTCTCTTCGTAGTCTAGTGTAACAAATCTTTGAATTGATCATTTCTAAGCTTTTATTCGATATAATTCTATCACAACCATCCACCCAGATCATAATAACTCAGTCATTTGAGTCCGGAGATGTATAGACAAACTCATTGATTTACCTATTCTGTTTGCTATAAAATTTTATGCCTGATCTTAAAAATTATATCCTATTCACTGGTTCATTCATACACTCTGATATCAATTTATATTGAAAACTCGATTCGAATTGAACATTTCTATAGGAACCAGAAAAATGAATAACAAAGTTTTATCATATTGAGTAAAGATTAAAAATAAAACATATTTGAGACTCCACCTGTAGCTGTTCTAAAGTTACTGCCGGTCCCAAGCTCGAGTAAAGTAGGAGGGTTGAGCATGGAGTCGGCAACCCATCTTGTAGAATAAGTCTTGGCAGAAAATGCTAACCAGATAATCCTGAAAGGAAACGGAAAAGAGAGAGGCCGAAGAACACATTATGTTGGGAATTGAAAGTAGACATGAAAATGATGAATAGCAACTAGAAACAAATGGAAAGGATTGCCCAAGATAGAGTTGGATGGAAAATGCTGATGAGACACCTGTACTCCTCCACGAGGGGTAACAGACGTAAGTAAGTAAGTAAGTAAGTAAGTAAGTAAGTAAGTAAGTAAGTAAGTAAGTAAGTAAGTAAGTAAGTAAGTAAGTAAGTAAGTAAGTAAGTAAGTAAGTAAGTAAGTAAGTAAGTAAGTAAGTAAGTAAGTAAGTAAGTAAGTAAGTAAGTAAGTAAGTAAGTAAGTAAGTAAGTAAGTAAGTAAGTAAGTAAGTAAGTAAGTAAGTAAGTAAGTAAGTAAGTAAGTAAGTAAGTAAGTAAGTAAGTAAGTAAGTAAGTAAGTAAGTAAGTAAGTAAGTAAGTAAGTAAGTAAGTAAGTAAGTAAGTAAGTAAGTAAGTAAGTAAGTAAGTAAGTAAGTAAGTAAGTAAGTAAGTAAGTAAGTAAGTAAGTAAGTAAGTAAGTAAGTAAGTAAGTAAGTAAGTAAGTAAGTAAGTAAGTAAGTAAGTAAGTAAGTAAGTAAGTAAGTAAGTAAGTAAGTAAGTAAGTAAGTAAGTAAGTAAGTAAGTAAGTAAGTAAGTAAGTAAGTAAGTAAGTAAGTAAGTAAGTAAGTAAGTAAGTAAGTAAGTAAGTAAGTAAGTAAGTAAGTAAGTAAGTAAGTAAGTAAGTAAGTAAGTAAGTAAGTAAGTAAGTAAGTAAGTAAGTAAGTAAGTAAGTAAGTAAGTAAGTAAGTAAGTAAGTAAGTAAGTAAGTAAGTAAGTAAGTAAGTAAGTAAGTAAGTAAGTAAGTAAGTAAGTAAGTAAGTAAGTAAGTAAGTAAGTAAGTAAGTAAGTAAGTAAGTAAGTAAGTAAGTAAGTAAGTAAGTAAAGTAAGTAAGTAAGTAAGTAAGTAAGTAAGTAAGTAAGTAAAGTAAGTAAGTAAGTAAGTAAGTAAAGTAAGTAAGTAAGTAAGTAAGTAAGTAAGTAAGTAAGTAAGTAAGTAAGTAAGTAAGTAAGTAAGTAAGTAAGTAAGTAAGTAAGTAAGTAAAGTAAGTAAGTAAGTAAGTAAGTAAGTAAGTAAGTAAGTAAGTAAGTAAGTAAGTAAGTAAGTAAGTAAGTAAGTACTGGTTCCATTTACCCTTTTATCTAACCAAATCTCATTCAGTGCATATTTTTTTCTGAACAAAAGTATCCATTATAATGGACAATCTCTTTCAAAAAATTTATTATTTAGTTCTTTGTACAAATAATTGCTTTGATAATAATCCAAACTCTTTTTCATTCAATAATAATTTCTCAAGTGATTTATTTAAATATTATTGAGAAAAGACACAAAATGAAACAAAGATTATATATAACTGTCATTTCATGTTTATGGATGTAGTATCTTCTTTTTTAAAAAAATAAATACTTTGTTCAAGTTATAATATAAGGGTAGAAGTTTTGCTGAAATACACTAGGACTAATTAATAAGTTTGAAATACATTTGATTAATTTTGGCAGTTGATAGCTAACAACAACAACAATTATTATTATTATTATTATTATTATTATTATTATTATTATTATTATTATTATTATTATTATGAATAAACACTAACAAAAGGAAGTGATACTTGTATAAAGAGATACTTTCAAAGCACAGAAATTACATTGTTGAGTTTCAATGAGACCTAATTAATAAAAATAAACATTTAAATAATTATCAGTCTAAGGTAGTGGAGATTGTTGAGTTTAGAATGATATGATGAATGGATCAATGTTAGACAACACTTGAAAAGCTGGAAGCACTGGACAGCCGTTTCGTCCTAGTATGTGACTCAGCAGAGCGCATCCACGACCCCGCACATGGGATACAAATCCACAACCTGTCTAGCCTGCGAGCGCTTAACCTCTAGACCACTGAGCCAGTGTCCAACAGTATTAATGTCTAACTTCAAGTAATCCACGATATTCTTAAGGAATCTCATACTAGGACGAAACGACCATCTATTACTTCCAGCTTTTCAATGGTGGTTTAACATTGATCCATTCATGATATCAATCTAAACTCAACAATCTCCACAACCCTATACTGATAATTATCATTTGCTCACTAGTGAGTGGCTCCAAGACGGATTTCCTGGAGTTTCAGTGAGAAGCGGTGACTAGTGAAGTTCAACCGTGTCTGTTGTGAGGCAGTTATTGACTGATGACAATGGTGGACTGCCGCGCATACTAGGACGAGACGGCCTTCCAGTGATGGTCAAACATTGATCCATTCATGATATCAATCTAAATTTAAATAATTAATTATGGCAGGAAATTTCTTTATTAATGGGACAACCAATCGACTGAAATATGTGTAATTTTCAAATGTGACAAAAATCAGCTCACCAACTTTTACAAATTCACAACAGACACACAATTTGGTAAATAGTAAGATTGTGCTAATCAGCTTTCTTTAAAAATGTGGGATTTTTCGGAACTCCACTTGGTAATTTTGGCAAAGTTTTGTTCTCTAAGCTGGATGGTTTGGTCGTGGAGCTTTCAACGTTATTATGAATGACGTAATCAGCACAAACTTCAAGTAGAGGCCTACCTGAAAGCTCCACGACCAAACCACCCAGCGCAGAGAACAAAACCCCATCAAAATCATCCACCTCAGCTACAAATCTTTTCTACCATCCATTTGGTAACCATGTCATATGGAGTCAATCAAGTTGACATTGAGTCAGTAATTCATAGATGATCACCTCATCTGAAAACAAATTTAACTGAAGTTTAATATAAAAGGTATTGAATTGCAATCCATTCACATGATTATTTCATTGTTATTATACAACCTGAATGTATTGACTTATGAGTGTAAACTGGTTAAGGATTCTCGATCAACAAGAAACAAACCAACTGCCTAATATTGTATACTTTTCAGTAATCTTATCATAATCTTCCATATTGATTTCATTCATTTGTCTAATCAATAAAATAAAATCTATTTCCATCAAATCATTAATGATAGTCTTTTTGAAAATGTTAGAAATGAACTCTCGTTTTCTTTTTTAGAATTAAATATCACAATTAAAAAGGTTAAAATGCATTTTTCAGCGCTCTATGGAGACAGTAACTTTTAAAAACTTTGGTTACGTATACTTTGTAGTCTACAAATTTGTAACTCAAATGAAGTCATTATGTTATAAAATCAACAGATTATGAGTTCACTTTTAAATACAATTGAAAGTAGATATCATTCATAAACCACAAATGTTGAACAGTCCTGACATCAGTACATTTCTTAACCATGAATATCCTCTAAAAAACCAATATTCACTCTAAATAATGTTTTCCAATTGTTATATATATCATTGCCTTTTTCGTGTTGGAAACATATATCATACTATAGAAGCAAATTTTCTTCATTCTAATAGACGTTCATCGTATAATTAATCATCTTTTCAGTGATAAATTTATGTAGTACTACAATTTCATCAGTTAACTTTAAATTCTTCCAACACATACATGAGTTTCCCAAGAAACATTTCCCTATAAAGCGATACGTTATAGTTGAATCTGAAACTACGAAATATGTCAATACTCAACTCATCTCTTGTTCATAGGTTTATTCACCCAGTTTTGAGGCATACAGATTGTGAATGGCCATTGATATTACACGTCTGGCAAAACAGGAATAAATGTAATGCGTCCTTTCCTGATTTCCTCGTCACTTACAAGCTGGTTTATTCTCTCAAACAATAGACTGTTGATAATGATGATGGTATACAGTGAAAAAACATTGAGTATCTTGTATAGACAGTTGCTTATAAATAATGGTGCTGTTTTGATTATGCTTGTAGTAGTTCTCCACGTTTCAGCTACATACAACACGACTGTCTTCACGTTCGTATTGAAGATTGTGAATTCGATACTGGTTGACAGACAGTCGTTTTCAGTTACATATATTCTTTGACTGTGGGAATGTGGTCATCGCCTTGCCAATCCTTACATATTCGTCTGTATCGAATCCTCCTTGTTCATCGATGATGCTGTTCATGTACGTGAAAGTTTCCACCTGTTCCAGAATTCCTCCATCAATTCTGATTGTGTTGGTGTTCTCTGTGTTGTATTTGAAGATGTCGTTTTATTTCTTGTGCATGTTGAGGCCTATTGATGCAGAGTCTTCTATTACACTGTCTGTGTTCACTTGCATTTGTTGGTGTGTATTGGATAGAAGAGTTAGGTGATCTGAAAACTCCAAATCATCTAGGTGTATTGTATTGCGTGCTCATAGGTATTACACAAGGTATAAATAATTCAACCTTAGCGCTTTCAATGGTAGCAAATGGACAGTTGTTTCGTCCTAATGTAGCTGCCTAGCAATTACAGTATTGTGAATTGACCGGAGTTAAGGACGTAAACGTCTCGACACCAACTCAATGGTTTGAAGCTCCTAGTTTCAAACCTTTATGGTCTCGTGGGTGTGCACCACTTGGGAGTTTCATGAAAGGACGAAGCAACTGTTCAATTCTTCCCATTTTTCAATAGTTGGCAAATCGAAACCATTGTAAATTATTATTTGGTTTATTAGATTACAAAAATAAGTTTCTGTGAAGATGGTTTGTTCATCATGAACTGGTGTCAATTGTAGGGCGGTAGAATATATAACAAAGAGAATAACTGAATTTTAGATGGTGGTTGGAGGTAGTCAACATGATCGATAGCATTCGATCTGCACTAATAAGGACTAGACAAGCATGAGATTGATCACCACCCAGTGATCAATCAATTGTGATAACTGAATTTTATTCAAAAGAAACTCTATTGATTCATTAGAAGCTCATACGGATATAGATCATCTAGAGTCAAGATCAACTTGACCTTATATATATGAACATGGTGCTCTTCATGTTTCTAAGTAACTTATTTTGATTACTAACATATGCATATATACATATATCTTAAATTAATGAGTTGTCAACTCTTTCAGTTACGTGACATAATATAATTATAATTCTACACATCATTAGGCATTAATCTGTTTTTGTTATCAATTAATTTACTCCAACTATGTTTTAAAGGTCTACATAACTGCATAACTGACCCAAAGGCTTATGTGAACAAAATAGTCAGTGGTAAAACTGATACATGGTAATTAAACATTTTCTTGGTTAAATTAATAAATAGTTATTTTGTTCTAGTTCTAAGGTTGTTCGTTAAAATATTCACACTCAATGTGAAAAATGATTGAATATACAGGGTTTTGGTTTCGTCACAAACGTATTTTTCTTCAGTTATTAAGACGAAATGTAATACTTTACATTAAGTTATTTCTCAATAAATTATAATCATGACTATCAATAATCAGGCACTTCGAACTCCAAAAAATTTACTAACATAATTGTGAATAATAAACTATGAATTATTCTTTCAAAATTGTAAAATGTGCTGGTGATCTGTAAAGTACCTTTCTTACTATTAGGATCACATTATCTAAATGTTTTTGTATCCCATTGTTAATTCCTATACAGGGATTAGAATTCAATAGACATCCGTCCAAAAAACCTAGAGGTTTATCTAGTAGGGTTTTGATTGAGGATATATACAAACTTGTTTAACAACTCTGATACTTTATTATTAAGATTTATATTTTTCTACTGTTTATATTCTGTCAGTTTTAGCGGCCATATGAACTCTTTGAATGGATAGCTCTCATATTATATGTAGATACAAGCTACTGACAATTTGTAAAATGACTAACAATCTCAGAATAAAATATCCTCCATACTATTATTAACCACTATTTAAAATGTAATAAACACTAATTTTGTAGCATAACTTGAAATGGTTATTTTAAAATTGAGTGTGTAAAGAACCAGCTGAAGTTATCTGTAACATTTTCAATGTTCAATAAGTTTGCTGCATCATGGACTCTCAATCATTCTTTAGTTCATTAAGTGTTTGATTACTACATGGTAGCATGCAATTTTTATTAAAGATTACATTTTAAGCCGCAACTAACACCATATTTGTATTTTTCATCCTGTATGTTGAGCTGCTCTTCACTGGCATATCCATAAAAGACAGATATGAATAACTCGAAACGCTCGAAATAATAATAATGGCTTTATTCAGTATTATGTGTTTAGAATAACATGCAGTCCTCAGAATGAAATATTTCAACACGTTTCTCTTGTTCTTGTATCACTAAGGCTAGTCGATAACTGCATTATGTATATACATGAAATATGCAAATAAATGATCTAGAATTAAATGAATTGTTTTCAAGAAAATAAGACTATGCAACTGTGAATTAGAAAGATGTTCGAGAACCTAAGTTTTTGTTGACATAACCTCTTACAACCATTTCATCTAACAGTAGATATATTAGATACGATATTGTATAATTTAAATACTTTTGCTTATATGCATGGATTCTAATGTATCGGCCTCTCGCTCCGTTGGAAGATATACAATGAGAAAGATATAAATGGAGTGTATGATTGACATATGATAAAACAATACATCTCAGTTGTTTGCAAGATTTTAAATACCTATCTACGACCATATTCATAATTACATCACCATTTTCAGCATAGCGAAATTTTTTCTCAAAAGTCAAAGGAAGAATAACAGGGAAGAATAAAGAATAATAAAAATGACAAATCGCTAAATTAAATGTCAAGTAATGCCAAAATCATGTAGCCTTTTTATGTCATAAGTCAGTTTTAACCAATATATGAGAAAAACAAGAGATTATATATTGCATCATAATATACATCACTCATCCACTTAATGAGTGGAAAAATGACCAATACTGCAAAATCCAAAAGACTTAGTAAATATTAAGAATGTTATAGATCACATGAGCTCAAACAAACCATCGTATTGATACTTATTTTAGAAAAAAAAAGATGAAAACAACTTCCGATGATGAATTCATATTCCAATATATTTTACAATTACCCATCACCATTATTATCTAACCATGGTAACAAGAACAGAGACACATAGAATGTAAATAAGATATATTACAAGCAATGATGGATAGTGGCCAGCAGTGGAATCAAGGACGCGCGTTTTGTCCTATTTGGGACTCGTCAGCTGGATGTACCTGTATCTCAGAGTTGATGTTCACTCTGGGACTCGAACCCAGTACTATTCACTTTAAACGCCATCTCATTATCCACTCAGCTACTGAGTCCTGATAGCCACTTGTTTGTGCAATAGGGTGAATTTAAGTTCACTTGGTATTGTTTGGACGAAAAGCGCATCCTGGATTCCACTGCTAGCCACTATCCATCATTACTTACAAAAAGCTTGTGAATTAAGGCAATATCGAGGTATACGCACAGTATGCACATATACCAAGAACAGAATGATCAATAGCAGTCTTAAACCTCAATGGGAAGATACAAGCCAAACAATAACAAGTGAATTAGAATAAAATATTGTCCAAAGAAGTTGTCATTCCTTTTTTTAAATATATATAAATATATGTGTACGAAAACTCATTGAACAAGTGTCATTATTAAACACGCACTGTTGTGAAAATGAGTTTACTTGCATAAATTTATCATGATCTTTGTTGTTGTGGTGAATATGTGTGTAGATACACACATGAATAACATGTAAACTTGTATAATTTGATTTTTTCTGAACAAAAAAAAAACACGTTTTATCATGAATCCAGATGATATGACACTAATGAATAGTATCATAAATTTTTTTTAAGGAAAATTTTTTTAAACCTTGTAATTGTTGCTGTTTATTTATTTATTTATTATCTTTTATCTTTAAACACAATGGTAATGAAGGATTGAAAGGTTTAAATGGAAAATTAAATGAACATGAACATAGAGAACCATAATACAATGAAGTACTTGAATTTTATATTTCATGTAATATATAATACCCTATTTTAACTTTTTTTTCTTACCCTCATATGAAAAAATGTATGTCAACTAAGATTATGAAAACATTCTGATTATACTGTATAGATAAATGGAAAGAGCTTTCAGTAGATTTGAAAAATACGACTTGTGTAAAAATCTATGATGAATTTTCATGTTTTAAATATTCATTTCGACTGATAAGTTATGTATATATGAACATTATGTATACTGATATGATTCCATAAAACAAAAACTCACAATTTAGTACGATACTAACTACGATGAAAAGGTTAGAACGAATATATGACAGAAAATGGTGCTAATTTTCATCGCTTTGTTTGTTATATGAAGAAAAGATAAACTATCGTACATCATGAAATTTAAGGTAGATTATTTTGTCAGTTTAGGGGTTGGGAAGATTGTTAAGTTTTTGATTGAGATCATGAACAAATTGATGTTAGACCACCATTGAAAACCTGGAAGCACTGTACGGCCGTTTCGTCCTATTGTGGGACTTCTCATTAGTGCGTGTGTTCGTGGATTGGTTGAGGTTAGACATTAACACCATTGGATGCCGGCTTAGTGGTCCAGTAGGTTAGACGTTCGCGCGCGAGACTGAAGGCCCTGGGATCCGAATCCAGCAAGTGGGATCGTGGAGTAGATTATTTTGATTAAATCCAATAAAACATAACGTCACAAGCATAAAACACAACAAGAAATTATTTACTGATGAAGTTAAATGACTAGTAAAAATTTTTTTGAACATATATTTAATGTATTGAGAATTCTTCACTGTAATTGTGTATATGAAAGTGAATACAATAATTGTTACACTGCTTATATTCTATCGATTCGTAATGAATCTTTTCGTGAAGAAGCGATAAAAATAACTGTATACTCACACGATCATGTATATTTATTTTAACTGTAATTAACTGTAATTTTAATATATTGTGCCGACCAAATGATCACATTACGTAGCATTGTTGAACAATTAGTTGAATGAAACTCGTTACTATACATCAACTCCTTTGACTATGAGAAGGCATTTGAAAACGTGGATAGGAAAATTTATAGAACGTTCTTCAACAGTATAGTATACCTGAGAAGATTGTCAACATCATACACTGCAAAGTTGTGCATGGGAGACAGTTGACAGAAGCAGTCCAAGTAAGGACGGAGTCAGAAAAGGTTACTCACTCTCTCCCTTTCTCGTTCTTCTGGTAGTTGACTGAATTATGAAGATCTCCAATCTGAGTGGTTGTCTGGAATATAATGAACAACTTGCATGCACCTAGACAATATAGTGTCTGCAGACCACCTAACTCTTCTATCCAATACACACCAACAATGCAAGTGAACACAGACAGTGTAATAGAAGACTCTGCATCAATAGGCCTCAACATGCACAAGAAATAAAACGACATCTTCAAATACAACACAGAGAACACCAACACAATCAGAATTGATGGAGGAATTCTGGAACAGGTGGAAACTTTCACGTACATGAACAGCATCATCGATGAACAAGGAGGATTCGATACAGACGAATATGTAAGGATTGGCAAGGCGATGACCACATTCCCACAGTCAAAGAATATATGTAACTGAAAACGACTGTCTGTCAACCAGTATCGAATTCACAATCTTCAATACGAACGTGAAGACAGTCGTGTTGTACGTAGCTGAAACGTGGAGAACTACTACAAGCATAATCAAAACAGCACCATTATTTATAAGCAACTGTCTATACAAGATACTCAATGTTTTTTCACTGTATACCATCATCATTATCAACAGTCTATTGTTTGAGAGAATAAACCAGCTTGTAAGTGACGAGGAAATCAAGAAAAGACGTTGGAGGTGTATAGGACATACATTGAGAGAAATATCGAACTGCTTCATGTGGCAAGCGCTTACTTGGAATTGTGAAGGGAAATGGAAGAGAGAAAAACTAATGCACACAATGAACTATGAATGATTTGTAAATGTACCCATATGTGTAAAAATAATTATAGAAAATAATCAAATTTTTTTCCTATATACAATACATTGATTTATGTATTGTTTTAGTGTTAGGGTTTTTCTTCTCTTATTTAAACGGTTGTTTCAATATAAATATAGCATTGTTCATTAATCAATAAGTCTGGTAACCCGATTCATGATAATAGAGTTAATTGAATCGTGAAAGAAAATTTATTTCATATCTTTATATGATTTGTTTTAACAGAGTTTATGTGTGTATGTTAATTCTGAACTAATTTTATCTTGATAAAATAATTATTCTTTTAAATAATTCCCTACAATAAATATTTTTTTATGTGTTTAATATTGATGTCAAATTTTTTGGTTTTTCTGGATCTAAATAGATCAGGTATCATTAATAGATCATAGCCACAGCATGAAATGAAATACTTATCCTGCTGAATATACTCAGTTTAAATGTCTTATATTACGTTATATCTTCATGAAATCAAATAAATTCTTTTTTCTAACCATCATTTCATTTTTGCTCATTTGTCCTTAGGTCATTTTATTAAAAGATACTTGAAAAGTAGTATTGCCTAATTCTATCATGCTCACAGTATTACCATGGCGACGTTGAAATAATATTCAGAATAATTAAACTAAACACTATTTAACGTTTATATCAATCTAATCCTAATGCAGTTTAAATAATTCCACCAAATACTAGGAAATCTCATATGTTTTACTATATAGTTAGATAGATACAACTTAGATTGGAACATTCCATCTAATCTACTTTGAAAAACTGAATGATATAAACGTATTTTCACCAAGTTCAACGACGAATTTATTGATGAAAGTTTCTAAAAATTATCTCAAGACAATGTTTCAATGGTTATGTTACTTCAGTGTTAAATAATGAATTTAGTTATCAGAGATAAGATTAAATTTTTATCATTATACTTATACAGTTAGATTAGTAGTTAAGTTTACAAAGTTAGGGTAGTTACGTAATGTTAAAATTAACGAAAAACGAATGTTAAGTAGGCTTAATTGACTTAACAATTCAACTACGGTCATTTCTTATAAATTATTTACTTACAAACTGAACCGTACAGTTTGATCGGATTGACTGATCGAATACTAGGATGAAACGGCCATCCAGTGCTTTCAGGTTGTCAATGATGGTCTAGCTTAGATCAACTCATGAAATCAACTATTAAAAATTAAGTAACTACAATACTATGCATGGTGAATAACACAATTAGATTCGGAAATAAAACAATCATTTGACTCCAGGATGATTTTTGATGCTAATTACAACCAATGAAATCATCAGCTATTGGATTAAGCCTTTCTAGTAGGTGTAGCCTACCTGGTTGAGGTTCAGTGATAGGCAAATTTGTGTGATATGGCTCAGAATTAATAGCACAGATGCAGATGCATTTTTTGTTTGTTTTCCCTTGAGTCTTTAATTGTAAAATATATTGTCGATATGTAGTGTTTTTTTCCCGTGACATATCGTTAGTACTTCTACTATACTGACATTTGTCTTGATAATTTCATCTCGTTGTGTATGGTAACTTGAACTTATGCATATATATCAGATTCTACGTTGCTTGTGACTGACTGCTTGACTGATGAGAAATACAGAATATGCCTAATTATGTGTCATGTAATCATTTATTTGACATTACTCATAATACACAAAGTATGATTATAGAAAATAAATAATTGTGTTAGTCAATTTTTCCAAGATTTTATGTTAGAGTCCCACTCTCTACCAAAGTGAAATAAATTAAAGCTATGTCTAATTCTGTTATTCTTATTTTTCGATGTTCGTGTTTCCCGAAAAACCATTTTTCTTTACGTTTCATTACAAATAGATGTTATTGTTACACACACATACATATTAATATATACTCAGATTTTAACATTTCAGGTGTAATTAATAGCTGGTACTCTGCATGAATTAAAGCAAATATATTGGAACATAAACCTGTAACCCAGTTGTGAGAGTTCTAATATTTAAGTTAGTAAATTATCACTTCATAGATCTTTCATCATAGTTATCCTTTTCACTAAAGTTGGATAACGGTTAGCAATGAGGTTCATAGTGACTGTTTTGTTTTACTTGGGATTGATTAGGGAGATTTACTGTATCCAAGTGTCAATGATTATTGATGAGTCTCAAACTCAATAGCTTTCTCTTCAAACTCTAAAGAGTTATTCAGTGAGTTACTTAGTTCATATTAATAAATTTCAGTTCTTAACATTAAAAGCAGAAAAATACACAATTCTTATAAACTAGTTACCGTTTGTTTATACTTTCTATCTAGAATATTCACTGATATAATCATCATCTACATCCTGAGATTGATTATGTTAGTAATAATCCCTGTGCAATGTATATACTTAAAATGATTACTTGTACCGTTTATAAGTGAAGTGATCAACTTAGTGAATGATACGTTGAAACGAACTTTAATTCCCTAAAATATATATTCAGTTATTAGGAAATGGTTCTAATTGTTTTTTTTGTCAAAAAATTTAACCAGTTGAAATTCACTAACTGATTTCATAACCTGTTACTCCTTCTAGAGAAGTATAGGCCACCCACCAGCATTCTCTATCAAACTCTATCGTGAAACTGATTTCATAAGTAAACTATAAATCAGTTCAATCAATTCATTCATTTCGGTAGTATTGTATGGAGTTAATTAATTAAACAATCCTATCATCTCATCGATATATAGCCAATATTCATTAGGAATTATAAATTACTTTATACCATAAAAATTCAGTATTAAATTAATATAATACATAATACCTCTTTATTTAATAGTATTCCATAACTATAGCAACCTTATTACATAATAGTTCAACTGATGCTTGAACAATGTTTGCTTTATAACATTGACAATAATATATAGACTATTGATATATGTATGTACAAATAATCGCAGTCATTTCTAACTTGTTTGCATATATATATACTTATGATAAAATTGAGTGTAATATGCGCATATTATCATTTTGTAACTGAAGTTCATTACATGATGCAATCTTATATGTACTTTTTTCTATTAGGAAAAATAGTGTTAATCATCATCTTCATCGAATGAATAATTGAATTATTCATAAATTGCATCATTTGACTGAATGATCTTTTTCACGTGCTCTCTATCACTCGTTCATCAATTAGATTTCGATTTTATATGAATTTAATTGGTTAGAATGTTGACATATTGTAATGATAATATGCGCTAACATTATATATCAGTTACATAATATAAGTCAAAAATATCTTATAAATATTCTAATCTAATCAAAGAATTGTCTTTGCCTTGGAATAAATTCAATTCATAAGAAATCTAAAGAACATTGGAGTATTGAAACACTAAAGATCCTGAGTGTGAACTATAAAGAAGTTTACTAAAGTTAGGAATGTAAACCATTTGATGCTTACTCAGTAGTCTAATAGTTAAAGACTCGTTGTGAGACCTAAAGGTTCTAGTTTCGATTCTTGATGGGGTCGTGGATGTATACAGTATCGAGAAGAATCGGATGATCAGTAATTCCTGACTTTCGATTGTTGTTTATGTAAGATTTATTCATAATGTAAACTATCAAAACAAATGACTGCAATGGCTTCTGGGTTTCGGTCATTCTGAATAATAATAATAATAGATGTATTATAACGGAAATTTTCTTCATTTTATTCAAAATATACAAAAACATTAACTCATTCACCAAGTACAAGTTTTATGAATTCGATTTTGAAGGATAATGTTTGCTTGGTGGTTTATGATACTACTTCTGATTACTTAAATCGAATTAGAGAGGGGTTTCAAACTGTAAACTACTGGTTAAAAACAATGTCTTAACCAGTTAACCACTAGTTTTTTAACGATGGCTGTTATTATTTGATTCGTGCTGTTATTTGTTGTATATTCTACATTGAACATTGTACCAACAGATAAATGTTTTCCTATTTTACTGAAATTATTATACTTTTCTAACTAGATATAAACAAAGAAAACTTGTTTTAATCCGAAAAATAGAACATATATATATATATATATATATATATATATATATATATATATATATATATATATAATAACTGGAAAGATTCATTAACTTAAAAGATACAAAATGAATTAACGAACATAAATGTGCGCTACAATGCACATACATTGAACTTTGTACATAAAACTTGAAAATTGATGTTGTACTTAAGAATTTGGTTGACTTTTAATCATGACTAATCTATGTAGAATGTCAATGAATATTGATCTAGGAGAATAAACTATCTCATAGGCATAGCGAATGGATACATTGTTGTTTGTTTTTTTCTTTTTCTTTTTTTGTTTGAAAAAGCAAACAACAACTGGGACGTCGTAATTTTGTACAACAAAATTCTGTAATAAAATATACATATATATTCATGTACGGTTTAACATATTTTCTTCAATATTCAGTAAGTATATAGTATCAAGTATTTCCAAGTATTTTCCCGTCAGTTCAGTGAGTGATTGTTGCATAAAAGAATAAGACTTTTACTGAAGATTTCATTTCAGTTATCTAAAGATATATTTACACGTATTCTACGAATAAGTCACTGTAGTGCACTCAAATTGCTGTATGAAAAAGGCAAACAAATTGAAAGTTAGAGCTTAAAATGAAATCTTTTAGAAAAATGATGCTCGTACATGCAGTACTCACCCATCAAACAGGAAAATACTCGAAAAATGTTTTGAATTGTACACTTATGGAACATAGAAAAACGGATGCATTACACATTTACGGACACATATTCTGTCTCATATGTATGTGGTATATGTTGGAAGTTGATCTAATATTTAGATAATAGTGGTTATATATAAAACAGAATGAATGCTTCCACTTATTTTATACTTAACAGTTCAATCTCTAGATGAAGATTTATATTTTTTTCAAAATTTGACAGTGATGATATAACTGTTAGGAGCAGCCGATAGAATTCGATGTCAAGAGTAGCAGTCTGCTAGTTTGTTTTGTGGAAAAGTTCAAATTAATCATATCGGCTTAAACTTTTGGCTACTATAAAAGTAGTTTGGAGTGATACTGAATGTTATACAGTTAAACTACACATCTGGAAAAGAAACCCAAAATATCATCGAAGTCAGCAATTAAACATAACTACATTTCTTAGAATGTTTGTGTTCTTACTGACACTGGACTACAACATCTAATGTAGTCCAAAGAATAATAATCTGTTCCATGTTATTCACTTCTTTTTACTGATTAAAAATCTTGTGAACTGAGATGGATGATGGCTAGTAGTGGAATGCACGACGCACGTTTTTTTCATATTTGGAACTCGTCAGCTGGATATGAGCTCTGAGACTCTAATCCAGTGCTATTTACCTCAAACGCCATCGCGTTATCCATTTAACCACTGGCTTGTGCGATGGGGTAAAAGACCGATCAATTGCAGTAATAAACATCAATGGGAAAATTCACACAATCATTATAAATGAATTAAAAATCTTATGGTTTACCCTTGTGATGTAGTCATTAAATTACTGAGTAATCCGACTTTATATTTTGACAGTTTTCAGTAAATATATGCTTGAATCCAATCAATAAAAGTTGTTCCATCTACAACAAATTTAGATTGTAATGAATCTGTTAGGCATCAATGATTTTGTGCAGTTAAGAGTTACGAGTCACCTAGACTGGTGGCCACATTGCAACATGATCGATAGCATTCGATCTGCACTAATAAGGACTAGACAAGCATGAGATTGATCACCACCCAGTGATCAATCAATTGTGATTACATCTCAGTCCTACAGGAGGTCAGTCACGGCTCGGATAGCTCAGTGGTAACGTCTCTGACTGTGAAGCTGGGTGACACGAGATCGAATCCGCCAGGGAGCACCAGTTCCCTCAAGATTACAGGTACACCTTGCTGACGAGTGCCAAGTAGCACGAAACCCGGGTCCAGGGTTTCCTGTTGACTACCTCCAACCACCATCTAACTTCTGATTAGTGCCCACCTTATAACCTGATCGACACAATTCGAGCAACGTTAAAAGACTAAGTAAATATGACATTAATACTATTCAGCAATCAATCAAAGTCAATATTTCAGTTTTGCAGAATGTTAGTCGTAGCCCAAACGGCTCAATGTTATTGTCTCAGGTTGTGAACTGAATGACGTAAGTTTCAATCCCACAAAGATTAACACTTTCTTCCATACAGTAGATACTTCATGCTGAGAAATGTTAACTAGCAAAAAACGTACACCCAGGGTTCCTTGCCATCTAATTCCAACAAACTGAAATACAAAAGTTTTACTGATGCCTACATTTCCATCAGTATTATTTAACTAAAAATTCTTATGTTAAGACTTTATGGGGACTTATTTAATTTTTTTGGTAGTACTCGTCACGGATTGGGCTCAGTTCGGCAACAAGTAAATATCGATAACTTATTACATAAACTTAATGATTTAACACTAACTAGTAAAGTAGTCTTGATTCCCATTCAAATCATTGTCTTGTGTTAATATCATGTGGACATGATACATGACTGCACTACATCTAACTGGGTAGCTAATTGGGTAGAAAAGAAAGTCGACCATCACGTGCCTCATTAACATAACAAATGTGAGAAGATACATACCACATCACAGAATAATTATAGTTAATATATTGAATTGAAAGCGTTTATATGTTATTTATAACATTCTATATTCGGGTAATAATAATAAACTCGTTATCATAATCTGTTTAAATACTTCATAATTGTAATGAATATGTTCTTCAATGTTTACACAGAAATACAATATTATGGATTCTAGATCATAGTGATCGAAATACGTATACTTTTTAATTTAAATTAATAAACACTTGATCTGTGAAAGTATTTAGTAATTTCAGAGTGACTGACTATTCATAGGTCATCTTTATCACAAACTAATATTGATTGAGGTGCACTGAATGATTGTTTTATTGTAGCTTAACGCTTTTATAACAAAACATAATCTAAGTATCCTTTAGCCCTGTCCCTCACCCTCATAAGAGAATAAAATAAAACTATCTGAAGTTTCAGATGTGCAACATGATATCATCGAAGCATTAAGTCACAATTGAATGGTGCATAATTTTAAACTGGTAACAGTTAACATTTGAGTTTAATATTTTGTTAAGTGTATAAGTTGAATAATGTACTTTGACTATAACCACAGACGGATTAGCACTATTCAGATTGTTGTTAATCCAAAACAACAAAGGGGACAATTTTAAAAACTGTAATAAAATGAACTGAAATGCGCTGAAATGAAAAGTAATATGAATGATACCCGTTATGTTCAGAATTAGTGCTGTTCATAGAACGAATATTATCCGGTAGTCAATAGATAGATGAACAGATGAACAGTTACAAGTACGTAAAAAAATCCATATGGAAATGAATACAAAATAGTCATTACAAATAGATGATATATTTAGTTACTCTCTAATTTTCTAGTCTCATAGACAATCCAAATAAGTAGCGACTTGTATAGATATGCCATGTCAATTCATCACATCAGAATACAGCTGAGTCTCAGAACAGAGATTTTACCTGATGGGTTGTTAATAAATAAGGATAGAATTTTGCTATAATTTACTTATCAACATAAACCAATCAGATAATTTGGAGCCAGCTCTGATGAATTGTCATCTTTATCAGTAATAGTCCTATAAATACTTTAATCAGGTATCCACAAATACTCAATAATTTCAGTTTTCAACAAAGAATACTATGATCATATAGGTCTGAAGTATGCGTTACAATATGAAAAAAAAGCTACTTTTTTCACAGTTGAAATGACGAACTGATCTTAAATAGACCACCATTGAAAGCCTGTAAGGACAGTGCCCATCCCCGACCTTAGAATAGAGAACTGAATCCATGACCTGTAGTACAGTGTGGTACAGCAATATGATATAGTATATAGAAAACACAAGTATGGACTTGCAAAGGCATGCTTTGTAAATTCTTCACAATACTTGTCTCATTCCAAACTTGATAGGGTTCACAAATCTTCTAAAATAGTTATAAACTCGATTAAGTTTAGAGAAAAGAGGATTTATATCTAAAAGTTTAGATGAAAAGATGTTTTCTTGTTACTGTAGTGAAATTATAAAATTTGAACTCAGTATGTCAGTTTAAACGTCAGTGATCAATTTCGAGAGATTATTCCACGAGTTCTAGTGAGAAACAGTGATCAGCCGAATTCAAACATGTTAGATGTGAAGCAATTACCCATCAATGACGTATAAAGATCGTTGTTTGATATTGCGAAGTAACTGACGATAGAAATGTAAACTGCTGGATCCTGACTTAGTTGTCTGAATGTCTAAATTAGATTTTTGTGTGGTCTGAATGCCCTAGGTTAGATCTTCTTTGTGGTTGCTGATGTACACTATTGAAGAGTCATATACTAGATACTTTTCATAAATGTTCCGTTTATTCATTGTATGAACAAAAATTATTCAGTGTCAGAATTTTTATTCTTATGATATGAATCACAAACACCTGTTGCTTAAATGGTTAGAACAATTTATTTGGTAACCTTGCTATTTAAAATCAACCTACGGTTTTCAAGTTATGACTCAGTGCTTATGATGAATTAATTCTACAAAGTAGTATGTTGACATAGATACATATAACCCTTCTTTTCTACAGATATAAATCAGTTTAATGCAGATTGAGTGGAAAACAAAAGAATATCATAGTTTTATTTTTTTAATATTTAACTAATCCAAATAATGGATAATCCCTTTTTTGTGTCTTACTTCAATGTGCTTGAATCACCATAGCAACAGAATTTGTCTATATTTTTATGTGTATCAGATTAAGTTCAAGCACACGTGAGGCTGTCACTGGATTAGTGATAGTTGTAGTGATGATAATGTTGGTGATAACTGCAACACAAAAAACGGGCCAAACAGTGTTAAGACAATGGATTAACTGACTTGACCTTGACTCTGTTTGCGTGCCTGGTGAATATATAACTTAATATTTATTATGAAGTCCGTTACAGACAATGTGTATTTGTATGTTATGGTGGGTGAGAGATAAAAAGCGGCAGTTGGATTTTTATACTATAACACTATGGCCTTTAAGTAAATTATGCATATATATGTATCTTTGTGGTGGATGACTAAACAGTTAAGTATCTGCCTTTTAAGCACACAAATAAAGTAAAAATCGACATTTATAAAATTGTTACTAAGTGATCAGCGCAAGTTATATATTACTATGATGTGACTGTCAGTGAGTTAAACGGTACAATTTTAATAGTCTGTAACATGTATTAAAGGATTTTCAGTAATTATCAATACCTAAAAGTATGTGCCAAGCAGATTATCATATGGATATTTTAAAGTGCATAAGTGAATCAGTGTTCTATTTTTAATGACAAGATTCCTCAGTAGGTTGTTTCGTCACAAACTGAACTTAATTTGTTAACTATCGGGAAACCAGGAAACAGTGGGCATTTGTACCGGACTCGTCAACAGCGTGCATTCATCCCCACAACGGCGATCAAACATAAGATTTTCGGATTTGACAGACAAGACTTATTATTCAGACCATAGAGTCAGCATCCAATGTCTAATATTTATATGTACAACCAATTTGTAACATGTCACAGTCATCTTCGTATGTTATTGATGAGTAACTGACTCAACCAAAATCCGCCTGATCGCAGTTTCTCATTAGAACTCCTGCAATTGTCTCTCGAAATCAGACATTAATGAACAAATGATCTATGTTTTATCATAAATCGATATCATACTTCTGACTAGGAGCATAAAATTAAAATATCCAATTCAGTTTGACCAAACTATAGATTTTTTATAAAACAATTCCTAGAACTCAATTGATTTACACTATCAATACAACTAACACTTATCTATTATTCCCCCACCCCTATTATAATAGTACAATAGACTATTCACTATTATGAGTCAATTGAAGCTAGACCACCATGGAAAACCTGGAAGCACTGGACGGCCGTTTCGTCCCAGTATGGGACTCCTCAGCAGTGTTCACGCACGATCCCGCACCCCGCGGGATTCGAACCCAGGACCTACTGGTATCGCGCGCGAGCACTTGACCACTAGACCGCTGAGCCGGCACCCAACGGGGTGCGGGGTGCGGGATCGTGGATACGCACTGCTGAGGAGTCCCATACTAGGACGGAACGGCCGTCCAGTGTTTCCAGGTTTTCCATAGTGGTCTAGCTTCAATTGACTTATGATTTCAACCTATGAAATTTCGAAAAATCTCCACAAAAGTCATTCTGATATTCACTATTAATTCAAAATACCTTTAATATTGATTAAGTAATTTCTGATCCTCACTACAATATTTCAATTTAAAAATCACTGTCTTGAACCTGATTATTTCAACTGTTTTGTAATGATATCATTCGTGAACATTAACAAAACAAAGAAAAAACTTGTAAATGTACCAATTTTTATCCTGCATCATTAAAATGTATGTTAAAATTAAATAAACAAATTGAATGTGAATGACCTTATGAATTTAAATGGTAATAAATCAAATATATATATTTTTTTATATTAATAAAGTACATTTTTCATTGGATAAAATACACATTTATTATTATTAAGTTATAGTTATGATTTATAATAGACCTCTATTTGTTAGTGATACTGTATTAATGAATTTAACAATTTGTATTATGTGTACAATGTTGATTAAACACATCTTGATGAAACGGCCGTCCAGTGCTTCCAGGTTTTCCATGGTGGTCTAACTTCAATTGACTCATGATTTCAACCTGTGAAATTTCTAAAAAATCTCCACAAAACCCATTCTGACATCTTGACAGTGACGTAACATTTTATCTTATATATATATATATATTTCTTATCTCAACATAGTGCACGCAATGTCAAGTCACATAGACTAGTGGTCACATTGCAACTTGGTCGATAGCATTAGATCACCACCCAGTGATCAATCAATTGTGATTACATCTCAGTCCTACAGGAGGTCGGTCGAGATCTGGATAGCTCAGTGGTAACGTCTCTGACTGTGAAACGAGGTGACACGGGATCGAATCCATCACCACCTAGTGATCAATCAATTGTGATAATAGAGTAATTTGATTTTATTCTAAAAAGCTTATATTCACTAACAAACTGAAATGATTCAGTGTTCAATCAATGTGTATTACACTTTTGGTCATTTATTCTTCTTCTTCTCATTCAATAAACGAATAGATATTGAATATTGATGTGTTATTTTCTCTAGAAATTTCATTCTAAACAAAATTTTATTAACTATAGAAACACTTCACTTCTCATCGACAACAGGATTAATTAATAATGCTTATACTAATTAAAACATTATTCATAAGGAAAGCATATATTGTTATTTTTTTCCTGAATATAAGTTGATTAGATGTATGTTTTTTATTTTTCTATGATGAATTATGCAATATATATCTATATGGATGCAATTATTTTATCTTAGACCAATAATACACATAATACATATTCACGAATGAATTATTCTGAGAGAAGTTATATATATATATATATATAGGCATTTTTATTCACATTATATATATTAATAGTCTATTCGACTAGTTTAGGTCAATCATGTGATTCCATCTACATCTAGGCCTTATCTAGCTCGATCATGTATCACATGATACGTGATGGTATTTTGATCATAAACTTAATTGTACATTTTTGAAGCTCAATTCAACATAAAATAAGATATTCATTAGGCTATGATTGATTTGATCTTTGTTTTGTATATATGTGTATATATTCCGATCATTATCTATTTTGATCTTATTTGAAAATCATAGTAACAATGATCTACATTGTTAATATGATTTTCTAAACAAATTAATCTTGTTTATTCATGTTTATTGTGAAGTGAACAACAATACACAAATCATAATGAGAAAATTGTGAAGTTCTGTAAATAATACGTATATGAAGATTTAAGTATTATAAACAATATTTTATCATTAGTCATGAATTAATTGAATCTAATTTTACTTTTTAATGATCATCTTGTGTTAGTTGAATATACCTTCTATTTAAAACAGAAACAATTGAAAAATAGGAATATTTTTAAAAAAAGTGAGTTTCAGAAGGGGTTCTTGTGGATATTATAGTAATTTTAATAGTTGAGATCATGAGTCACTTGAAACTAGACCATCATGGAAAACCTGGAAGCACTGGATGACCATTTCGTTCTCCTAAGCCCCGCGAGTGGTATAGACATTAAGCGTTCGCGTGCGAAACCGATAAGTCTTGGGTTCGAATCTTGTGGGGTGGGATTGTAGATGCGCACTGCTGAAGAATCCCATACTGAGACGAAATGGCAATCCAGTGCTTTCAGGTTTCCTATGGTGGTCTAGCTTCAAGTGACTCATGAATTCAACTATAAACTTAATAAACATTTACTTTCCACATTGAAAGCGAGGAAAAAATCAATTAACTTTTAATTATTAGATGAATAAATTAATATTTATAATCTAGTTGTAGAATTTCATACTAAGTGAGCTCATATTGTAGGAATTCAATATTACGTGTATAGTGGATCATTTTCAATAAAAGCTAATAATATTGATGTGAAGCTTTGATGAGATTGTATTCCGATACTTTGTATACACAATTGATTAGTTGTTTAAAAGAAAGAATATAATATTGATTTAGAGAGAACATTTTTATCCGTTCAATGATAGAAGTCAGTGAAGAGAAGATTAATTTTGTGGTAATTTGGGTATAATGTAAATATATCACAACGTGTAAAGTGAATAACCGAATTGACGTTGTTACTGTTTGATCGCTGAATATCAACTTGTTTAGTTGATAAATGCAGATACAGTCAACATCATCTGTTAACAAAGTTTACCATAGTACATGGTTTACCGCTACATTGCACTTATTGTCAGTGTTACAATGGGAATTAATAGTGCAATGGATGGGTTACATTTATTTTCTTAATCTTACATTTATTCAGTTAGAGTTGGGCAAATATTTTAAATAAAGAATTCTATGAACGTAGATAAATTGGACGCATGACATATAGCAAAATGTCTTTCTAAAATTAAGATAATGACGTGGATGAGTAGTATATTATGATCAGGAATCATTTAGCTCATTACGATACGTAAAAATAACCCTAAGTTTACGTTTATTAATTGAAATGTGAAGTTTGAACCATAGAAGTTCGTACATGAAAACACATATTCGCAGATATAAGTTAATCAAAGACGAGAATCGTAAAACATGTGCTCCATCTGTGTTGAATATAATTAAATCAATCATGAGTGTTTCAAGTGTTCCTGTAACCCGCTATCATCTCACAGGTCTGTTCAGTTCCATGTGTAAATATTGATATTTGTTTCAACTGGAAGTGTAAGTATATCAGTTTGAGAATTAAAATATAGTCCAAACACTGAAATCTTCAAAACAGCGAAAATACATTTTTCAGTACTGAAATCTAACGTCTACATTCACTAGTTAACTCTGTAGAAATTAATTACATATCTAGTGTCGATAATTAAGTTCTTAGTATTTCTTAGGTATCATACTGGTTAGATCACGAATTGATCGTGCCTAAATCCTGGGATCGAATCCCGGATGAGGGGTTATGAATGTGTACTGCTAAGGCGTCCTATATAACACGAAACAGCCATCTAGTGATTCAAGGTTTTCAATAGTGGTTCAGCAAAAATAAGTTCGTGATTTAAACTGCACAAATTCTATGATCTCCAAAATATCCCTCTATACCAATAATATCATACTGAATTTGATCTAACTCCGCCTGCAGCTCTCCTAGGGTTACTGTCAGTCCTAAGCCCACACAAAGGAGGAGGGATGGGTGTATGGTCAAAATCCCCATCCCATAGAAAACAACCTTGCTAAGAAGTGCTAACTAGAATAAAGAAATCGAACAACTTAAACTCTGTCCTCCGAGTTGAAGAAAGAATTACGACACCTCATGATGAAAGCTGAGATTATTCGGAAGTCACAAGACCAATACCCCTCCTAAACACCAGAAAAGCAATTAATATAGGTACATGGAATTTGATCTCAATAGTCAATTTCTGAGACTGAATATCTAATGATTCCATAAAATAATAATCATCTCAAAATATTTAACTTGTATTAGGCATTATTTATACCTCTATGTTATTTGTGAGATCATAGTTTTTATCTGAATTTCTTGTCTGGATTGTATTCGAAATTATAGATGAGACAGCTCTCCTAGAAGTTAATACGCAATACATAGTTGTATTTTTTACATTATGATCTTCAAAACATTGTATACTAATTTCAGTTTGGTGTTCCCGTTTACAAGCAAACCATTATGGTTACATGTGTATAGACCTCTTATATAGTTGCACAAAAAGAAGCAAATAGGAACTGATACAGATTCATATGGAGGGATATGCAAATAGGATTAATGCAGAAGTTCATTATTTATTTCGTCAAAGATGTTGTCAGAAAGATATTTAGTGCTGTTAGACGTACGAGGGCGGTTATCACTTTTTGGTTGCCCACAATGTAGAAGGATATTTCTTCTTAAAATACTTGAGGAAGGAAACTGGATTAGTAGTGATTGTACCGACCTGAGAGTATGACTACGAAGTAAAAGAGGGAACTGCCTGAGGGCTGTCACATGCGTCCTTTCTGTGGGTTTTGTGTTATGTAAACTTCGTACGTCAAAAGGCCTTACTGATGGAGATAGACATACATGCGTTAAGATACGGTGCTGCATTTTTAAGGTCGGCCTTTTCTAACCTCTTCTTTCCGTTGTGTGCAGGTAGCATCGCTGCAGATGCTATTTGTCTAAGGAAAACACCTTACTAACGTCATACCTCAGTACAGTCAGCCGTACGTCTTCGTAATTTGATTATGAATTTTCTGCTTTTAGTTTTACCGTTCTACCGATCCGATTGGCATGGTATTATTCCAGCTAAAATGGATCTGGCGGGCCATTACGACAGACAAGCATATTGTCAACAGACTTAAAATTAAGGATTACTTATTCAGCAATTTGTTTTCTACAAACTGCCTTCATTTGTTCATGTAATATTTAAACTCATATCAATAATTTCAAACTGATATCAAATCTGTTCAAGTTAGTTGCCAGTCAGTCACAACGTCGAACCTGGTACGTATGTACATTGGTTCAAGTTGCTACACCTCATTAGCACGGATATGAAATTGTCAGGCTAAATCTGGTAATAGTATCAGTGGTAATCGGAAAAATATGCGACCATGGTACTACACTTTGATCATCTCACTCATTCAATGTTAATTCTTAAGTTGTTTATTCTATTATCATTTATTGATTTCTTCAGTATTATGTATGGTATCATCAGAAACAGGATCTAAATTAGTTTCTGTGCGATTGATCTAAATATACTGTGAGGTTAAGATTTGTCAATAAAAAATTTTCCATAAAACGATTTATAAGTATGAAAAGGATGTAACAAGAATCCTATCTGTACTTAGATGAGTGAGATTCTATTTCTTTTATAATGATATCGGCAACTGGAAATAATCTTTTTAAGACTAACATATATATTTTTATCATATTCATTATACCTTTGGAGAAATACTTTTGATATTTTTGCAGACTCTGATTGTCGTCTGAAAAGTGGCTTCACAATTATTAGGTAATTCTTAATAGTACTACCACTCAACTTTATGGTAGAATTGTCGTGAACGTGAACACAAGTGAGGACAACCAAATGTATTTGGATACAAAATTACATAATCTATTAGTAAAATCTGAAAACCATACAGTAAATACTTCATTTGCAAATTGTTAATCAATTGTCTCAGAATTGATTGCTCCTTCGTTTCCACACTACAGAATTAGTTCCACAATTGTAATTATCAACTACTTGATAACCTACTCAATTACTATAGTTAGATTATAGTTTATCTATTCAGATGTTTCTACGAATAAAATGTCAATAGCTGAAATGAAACAAAATTAACTACATGATATCGATTGAGTTAACGAACATATAGTTAATTTGATCGATAGAGTTTGATTAGTTCTAGATAACAGTAGACAATTAATCATTAGGTGACCGGCAATGATCGATTGATGTAATCTAGTATATATTTTCTATAAACCAGTCTGTAATTGATTAACAAAAAAGAAGAAACAACCAATTTATAAACATAATTTTAATAATATTATTGGCAATAATAATTATAATAATGGTACATAATAAAATCTGTATTGTTTAACATAACTTAAAATAGAGTTAGAATCAGAAAAAAAAGATGAATAATTGAGAACAAAGAGGAGGGGAAGGGAGACTTAATTCACAGAGTATATTTAAGGGGAATAAGTGAGGAAATGGGGGATAGAAATAAATAAATCTGCGTTGTGTTAAACAATGTAGTTTTTTTCTGTTTTTTTTTTTATTATTTAATGATTGTTCCATTAAATAATTGAAAAAAAGTTATTATCCAATTTTTCAAATGCATTCTCATTATTCAACGAATTGATCTTCTGAAAGAAAGTTGAAAAAGAAAACGGGAGAAAAATTAATGCATAATAATACTACTATTCATAGTCATTCATTTATCAGAGAAAATAAAAATATAGCATCGCCCAACAAGATAGTTTTATGTATTTTGTTTTAATGGTATAATAGTCAGGTTATTTGGGTAGAGATTCAAGAGACATTAGACAAGTGTTTTGTTTTAGTTCAAGGATTCATCAACAACGTATGAACTACATGACCTCCTCCCCATATGATATATGAGAGGATCTTTGATTTTGTGTCAAGTATCATACCACCTATTAGGATCATCACTTCATATCATTATATTGAAAATGATCTCATCAATGAAAATTTATAAAAGGTCCAATAAGTATGGAAGAACTATAAGAGATAGAATATCTGATTATCCTAGTGAAAAAAAAACAAATGATTGATACTATTATGTTTAGGTTGTAAACAAATGATGAGAAACCAAGAAATAAAAGAGATTCGCATCATTTTGCTACGTTCATTGTTCTTGTTTTAGTCAACAAGTTTAACAACATAATAATTTCCAAGTGATCTCAGCTAGGCTAATACCATTGAAAACAATGGAACATTCAACAGCTATTTCACCCTAATATAGGACTTCTTAATAGCGCACACTTATGACTCACCACAAGGAAGGAACTCAAGACCATCAGGTCTCAAAACAAACTCTTAAATATTGTTAGATAAATAGGCTAATGAGATATATATAAACTAAGTAAATAGATATACATATATTTTCTTGATTTAAATAACTATTAACTTGGATGAAATATAAACTTATAGCAGACAAAGAAACTACTTTTATTGAAAATACTAAGAATGGTTGAATAAATACGGATAAAGGCAAGTTGTATAGAGAATACTTTGTAACCTTGACCGTGACAAAAATAAGACAAACCTACAACCTATATATATATATATATATATATATATATATATATATATATATATATAGCCGTGATGATTCATCTTAGTTACTTGTATAAAAATTCAATTAATAAACGAACAAAAATTTCAGCATAGCAACTAAAATATTATTATTTAGATTGGTAAAAATAAGAGAATGTTTACTAATAACATGTTTACAAGTTAACAAATATATAACTAGGAGATATTGATTATCGATGTTACTGGTATATATTTATGTTGAGTAAATGTGTATAGTTTCCATTACCAATAGTATTATTATCATGTTTATTACTATTAATTAACAACAGTTGTTTAATTGATCATTCATTCTCTACAACTCAGAAAATAAGTTTTTAAATGACATAGATGTGATCTATAGGAAGAATTGTAGTTACAGGATAGTTTTCATCATGAACTAATCCACATCAGCTGGATATTTTGTTCTGTTCAAGTTTGGAACATCTTTTCATTATTTCACAAATCTATGATGTTATTATATATGAGTTTTAATCATCATATTTTCATGTCTAAACGAATAAGATGCCTACTAACTTTGTTAATGAGTATTATTGACTATGGACTGTGAAGTTAACCATAGTATATATATATATAAACTTATATTCTTATCAACTGGCTTATTCAGTGTTCGGAAATCGTTGTATCTAACATGAGTACTACTTAACTGTTGTTTCAACTCTGTGTGAGGATAAAGTTCCAATAATACCTGGAAACTAGATATTTACTATGCCTACAATGACTTATTGTTTATTATTAAATCAGAAATCAGTACATATAACTTTTAAAGCTTCAGATTTCTGATATTTTCGTGCAAGGCATTTAGACGAACTTTGTCGACAGTTTCGATTTAATTAAACAAGTCAGATGCAAATGAACATGTTTATGATAGATCAGACTAGTATCCAATAGGGACGCCACTCGTAATTGGCACCTTATATGAGGATTCGCTAAACAATCTCACCTGAAACCCGATTAATTGCTCGTAAGTTCATTGTTTTTAAACTCTAAGTTAGACTGTTTTTTTTTCTTATAAACAGGACACAATCAACAAAGTTGTTTGTATCCTTCATTTATATACTTCAGACAGTATCTTAGTCTAACTTGTAAGCCTTAATCAACATACTGAAGACACATACGAAATTAGACCGTTAAGTTTCTGTGTCGTTTCATTTTTTTTAATTTTTCCGTTTCTGAAATGTTTGCCTTAAAAATAAATATATGTATTTCCACTTTATTATTATTGCTATTATATTTCTCAAGTATTCTCAATCAATATAAAGGGTTATTTGAAGAAAAATATGCTCTCTTAGTGTTATGTGTATTGAACACATCCTGTTCTGTTTTTATCCCACATGTCAGTTAAGAACACGTGCAAGCAAATAATATAATATAAACCATATTTGAATACAAAGGGATTTTGTGTGTGTGTTTGTGCAGAGAAGTTCTATACTTTTAAGAAATCATTTGTCTGTAATCTATGCGAATATGTTTTGATACACAGAAACACATATATGCACAATAAAAATAATAAGAGGGTGAATAAACAGTCAATTTAATTAGGAAAACATAAAAACCAGATGGATATGTGAAAAAGAAAATTACCACCATATGGAATAAACATATACAAAAGAAATGAGGAAGGTTAATTCCTATTAAACATAGTCCTTTAATTAATAAGGACTGAAATATACAAAAACAGGCACGATCCTCTATTTCTGCCAATCAAGTATTTCAGATTGGCAGGGGGGCAAGTTTAATCACGAATATATACACAAAGGAAATCTAACTATGCATCTGTCTTTATTGTTAAGATGAATGAGTCATAAAAAATATGTTTCTTCTAATAGCTAGTGGTATGGAGGGTATTTGGGGGCAAAATAAAGAAATAACGGATGAAGTGTTTCCAGGTTATGACCTTGATGATAATCTAACTAGTAAAGCAAGCAAAAAATCTGAATGTATCATAACAAAAAGGAAGTATCCATTTTACAAACATTTAAGCTGACTTTAAGTATATAACTAATTCTATGAAAATTTATTTCTTCACAATAATCATGTATTTTTTGTGAGAAATAGTGACTAGTGCATTTCAATCGCATCACGCTGGATGATTATTGTTAGACTGTATCATAAAATAGGCCGAATTTAAAAATACGGGCTGTTTAATTTTAAATCGTACTGGTGTATAAAGTAATTGAGTTTACAATGAAATGAGGAAGTTCTGTATTGTTGTTCCGTACTCTATATAAACGTTAATATGTATTAGCAAAGTTATCTATCCTGTTGTTTACAAATGGCATCAGAATGCGGAGACCTATCAGAGGATGATTAGAATGCACTAAGTGGCTGAACCATAGGAAGGTTTAATGTAACCACTACCAAGGGCTTTTGGATTTCCTGGGTAGTTTGTTTGTAAGATTCCGGATCTTGGATAAAGGTGCATTCAGAATATTACACACGATGTATGTGAGACTGAATTTGGAATATAAGATTCAAGAAGCAAGTGGATATGGTTGATCGAGTTCATGGGTTAGGGACTACAACAGAGAGGTCTTTTGACCTATAAAATGAAAATGGACGCCTTAGCCTATTTCCATAGTCTAAGAATTGGTCTAATTTAGGGTTTAATGTGTGGTTAAAGATAACTGTGATATTAATTTGTCCTATCTACTTCTTCCATCTCAGACTGATAATCAAAGAGATTTTTTGAAATTTCAAGAACCAAGACTAAATCGTTCAAGTTTCCAGTTTTGCTTATTGTGTTGGATATGCATTACTGGAACTACAACTCAATAAATGATGCCAACATTTTCTGTCAGAATTTCCTGAAGGACATCGGATAATCACCATTGGTTTCTTGACCATCGATTCTTACCACTGAAGAATATAAACTGAATTCAGTGCCAGGTAGTAGGTACACAGAATATCAAACTAAAATGAAATGTGTCAAGTACTGGTTGGGTTTTCCAGCCCTTTTAAAAAAATAAACAGTTTGGAGTTCAAAAATGACCTGTCAAGTGTACAATTTCATCATGAAACTAACAATTAATAATAGGTTTGTACTTGAACATGTACTTAACATTTAAAGGAAAGAGTAAAATAAAATAAAATTTACCTTGATTGTTTTTGTTTCTTTCTGAAAACTATGAATTACTTCATAGATTGTCGTCGTCGCTTAACAGCAAAATAATCTGTAAAATAAGCGTGGAAAAAAGAAAATATTATTCCTATATCATTATCAAGTCATTAAAGAAGAAACTATTCGATCATTATCAAATGTTTAAAACAATATCGGGTTCCTTAGCAGTGCTCATCTACATCCCCACTAATCTGATATTATGAGAAAATAATTGTCCGCTGCTCATCGATTTTCAGTAGCATCTGAACTGAGATCGACCTGTGATGAATATGACCAACAAGCTGAATTAAAATGTTAACTACAATGTGTGTAATGTCATTCGGTATTTTCTTCTTTCTTATTTGTATCCTATTTAACTGTAGTTGTACAAAATCTAAACTTTATTTATCTTCTTAAATTAAACTGATTTTTAAATTGACTACTATTAATAATATGGTGTCAGGAAGTTAAATCTTAAATTTTATGCGAGAATTTATTTTCAATATAACTGTTGGAAAAATTGTTAATATTCAATCCATATGAAAAATAAACAAAGAGTACATTATTGAAGCATTCAGTTTCGTTGTTTAGGTGTTATATAAGATAAGAGTATAGGTATAAGTAAACCAGAAAAATAGTCTATACAATTCAGTATTCTGAGAAGGGGTTTTTGTAGAGATTTTAGAAATTTCACTAGTTGAAATCATGAGTCAATTGAAGCTAAACCATCATGGAAAACCTGGAAGCATTGGACGGCCGTTTCGTCCTAGTATATTGAAGTTAGACATTAACACTATTGAATGCCGGCTTAGTGATCTAATGGTTAAGCGCTCGCGCGCGAGACTGATAGGTCCTGGGTTCGAATCTCGCGGGGGGCGGGATCGTGGGTGCGCAGCTGCCGAGACGTCCCATACGAGAAGGAAACGGCCATTCAGTGCTTCCAGTTTTTCCATGATGGTCTAGCTTCAATTGACTCATGATTTCAACTAGTGAAATTTAATATTTGTCCAGAGTTCAAGGTATACATAATGAAAATAATACAGTATTTTCTGTCTGATTGTGAATTTTTACTACTAGACTGTTTCAAGCTTTTTTTCTAAAAAAAAACATATTTCAGTTAGTTGATCAATTACAACATAGAACCTGGTACGTATGTTGATTGATTCGAATTTCCATAATCCCATTAACACATATATATGAAATTGTCAGACTGAATCCTATAATACTAGAAATATTAACAGTATAATGGGTAAGGGACAAGATTAAGTATCGAAGATACAAGTCCACACGAAATGAATACACGAAAAAAAGTAAAGAGATATTTAGAATCTCAGAATTTGGAGAAAAACAAAAACTGAATGCACCTGAGCTATGTCGTTTAGATTCTCTAACTATATTTACACTAAAATGTTATGATTTCTTGTAATTGTATGGATTTATTTTTATTCTCTTAGTCCTATTGTTCCTTACGTTTTGTTTAAAATGATCAAATGATCCCGTGATTTGATCTTTTTTGAAGTTTAAGTAAATAAAAAATATATCGCATTATTAAATTTACAATGATAGATTGAATTAAAGGTCTTCAGTTTTTCTGGTATTATAAAATATTACATACTGGATTATTATTAAATAATATGAACCAATTAATTTTAACCACATTAGTTAAAAGAACTTGGTAAAACAAGGCGAATTCATTTAATTTTTAACTGATTACATCATTTTGTGAATAGTTAATACCGATCTATCTGTTTTGTTTCCATGTAAATCAAGAGTCAATTGAAGCTAGACCACCATAGAAAATCTGGAAGCATTGGACGGCCGTTTCGTCGTAGTATGGGACTCATCAGCAGTGGTCTAGTTGATTAAGCGCCTGGCGCGAGACTGATAGGTCCTGGGTTCGAATCTCGCGGGGGGCGGGATCGTGGATGCGCACTGCTGAGGAGTCCCATACTGAGACGAAACGGCCGTATAGTGCTTTCAGGTTTTCCATGGTGGTCTAGCTTCAATTGACTCATGATTTCAACTAGTGAAATTTCTAAAATCTCCACAAACCCCTTCTGATAATGTAAATTTGCAAAGAAAAATGTTTGATTATACATTTTTTTGTTATTCTGAAAATGTCAATAAACTATTTATATGAATTACAGACAAATTTAAGGGATATTTATAAGTGTTAGGAATTGTGATAACTTTTGAATGACGCTTACATTATTTTTTTTTACATATTCTATTTGACTAATGTACTTATATTTGAATAAGTAGCATTCTGTGATATTCACAGTCATATCATAATATACACTGACATTATTAATCTTCTCGTTAAGTAACTGTACAAAATTATCGTTATTAAATCTTATCCAATTACCATTCTAGTAAATAATTCATAACAATTATAACGTCCACTTTTAATAAAACTATTCCATATAATTTAAAAACAATTGTGAGTAAGGGGTTGTAAAAATTGTTGGATTTCATTGAGATCATGAATCAATCTAAGTTGAATCATCATTGAAAATTTGGAAGCACTGGACGGCCGTTTCACCTTAATATGGATTTCGCGTGCGAGACAGAAATTTCTGGATTCGATTTCTGCATGCGGATTCGTGGACGAACACTGTGGGGGAGTTTTGTACTAGGATAAAATCTCCATTCAGTACTACCAAGTTTTCAATATTGCTTAAATTGTCTCATGATTTCAATAAATAAAAAAAAGATTTTAAATGATACAATCATAATCGAAATTAATTGGATAATTGTATTTTTTAAAAATTAAATACCCATCGTTAGCGAAATCGAGTGAATTTTACAATTAATTTAGATATTTAGTTCAGAATTGTGAATTTTCAAGTTCATCACTAATAGAAATAAAAATTGGATAACAACAGAAATAAGTTCATCATTAGGAAGAATTAAGTAGTGAAAAATTTAAATCCAAATACAACTATCTAATACAAGTTTATATACAAGTCTATGGAACATATTAAACGTATCATTCGCAACAAATGATGGTACAACAGTGAATCAATTTCAGTTTTAATCTGTAATCAAATTAAGTTTGTGAAAACAAGTGCATAAACCAGTGAATATTACTGTCATACTTAGAACTTGGACATTATGCATTATTTTTTACTTAGTAATTATTCACACTGTCGACCATCTTTATTCAATACAGAGTTAGCTTTAATTTATTATCAAACTCTACGAAACAACTGTTCAACACTCTTGAATTTCAAGGTTTTTCTAGTTGATGTTTGAGATATTTTCATAGTAATTTTCCACATAGCGGATTGAATTAAAGACATATGAATAATACAGAACTATAAATTAGTTTTAATGATCTTATAATTCCGTGTTCATAAACTAAAATTTTTTACAGCAATTTACTAAATATACAGGAACACTAGTGTTAATATCAGCTATTTTTAAAAAATAAATTTTACTAGTTAGCCAATTAGAAAAAGAAAGGTAGGAGGAAAGTGACTAGACCAACAAAGCACATTGATTTCCGATATTATTTTAAGGTGATTAACCGAAAAAAATAGATAAGTATAATACAATTCTAGAAGAATTATTGAATTACCTGTTACTTTAGGCCCAGATTTCTTTAAACTTAATCGATCAGGTTTTATCAGTTTAACTGAATGTTGAGAACAGGGATTCGAACTTGATGGTAACATTGTATTATTACTACTATTATCTGAACGGATAATAATTGGATTCACAGGTAATGTTGTCGTTGTTATTTCTGATAACTTTTCAGTAACTTGTGATATGTTGCCGAATTTGTATGGTGTTGATGATGATGTTGGTGATGGTTGATTCAGAGTTATTGAGATAGTTGACTCTGTCGTTGAAGGAAAGTTCATTTCAGATTTTTGATTATCATTTAGTAAAGTATCAGTATTAGATAGGTTATATGATGAATTAAACGAATAAGTGAAATTTCTGAGTTCACTATTTGTAGACTTTTTATAGAGTTCCATGCGTGTTTTTTGCGCTACTGACACTGGAAGACGTCGAAATGCTTTTAATTTACGCGGAGATTTTATGTAGAAACTTGGAGGTGATTGGACAGGTTCTAAAATGAATTCATTTGTAGAATTTTTCCGTAAATTTCCACTATGTAATTGATGTACAGAAAGTGGTTTCCGAATTTTGTTCTCTAATACAATATTGGGTGGTTGAAAGTTCCATTTATTTTGGAAACGGTCTAAATCTTTACGTATAATTGTCTCCAAAGTTTGCTGAATACGTATACATGATACAGGTTCACCAAACAACCTTCGACATAACTGAACCGGTGCAGTGATACTAGCAGTAGCTGACATTCCCAAAGAGAAAAGGTAACAACTGATCGTTACAAGCCAGGTAAAGGAATATATTATGAAATACAGATAGATGATTGGTCAATAACTACTGTAAAATGATTGGCTAAGGGGACATTTTAGTATATACTACTGTAATTAATTAAGTAGCTAAAAAACAAATCAGAAAAACATGGATATTTACAGGAACGCTTAGGCAGATTCACACTGTAATCATTGATTTATACTTAAGAAGTCTGAAAATTTCTTATAATGTAAAGAGTATATTGACGAGGTGTTTGGTTTTAAATGAGTACTGGAGAAACTTCGACTCGTGTGAACAACCTTTTGAGGATCAGAAGGATCATTCATACACAATATTTATGTGTATTTAGATAGAATTTTAAAACTTAGGAAATTATGGATAGTTTAGCTTCTAGCATACCAAATTCTTAAAAATGTATTTTGCCATGAAACGAATTATTGACGCTTCTGTTGCGTTTAGTTTTCCAGTTTGTGATTTTTGAAACCAGATTTTCTAACTATGTAGATTATTTTGACGGTTAATTCTGGTACGGCTATGCGATCAACACAATGTGCATCTAACACTACCTGTTCTTGTGAACTAAGTTATATAGGCATAGTTTTTCCCAAAGCACTTCCGAACACTGAAATTCTGTAGAATATGAAACAATCAATAGTTTTATTTTTATACACTTAGTCAACTCTAATCAATTGTTTGATGAATATCTATAAATTTGTATCCGTACAGCTCTGTATGCCAAAGTAACAACTTATCTCATACATGAAGTGTAGAGACATAATTGTAAATATTTGCTTCTTCGTATCAATGAAGTTGATGTATAGTGATGCATTTCATTCAGTTGATTGTTCCAAAATGATTCGTAGTGTTGCGATTTGATCTGTACACGATCGATCCCTACGGAGTCCAGCCTGTTGGTCTCGAAGTTGGGCATCTACGGAGTCTTTCAATCTGTTTAACAATACCCTGTTGAAGACTTTTCCCGGCGTTGAGAGAAGAGTGATGCCCCTGTAGTTATCACAGTTGCTGAGATCTTCTTTCTTCGGTATTTTGATCAGAAGTCCGTCTTTCCCGTCTGTTGGTACTTGTTCTTCATCCCAAATCTTGCTGAAGAGAATGTGGAGTATCTTTGCAATTACTGCTACACCTGCTTTCAGTGCCTCTGCTGAAATGTTGTCTGGTCCTGCTGCTTTGCCACTCTTGATTCGTCTGATGGGTATGCTGATCTCTTCAACTGTTGGTGGGCCAACATCGATTGGGAGGTTCGTGGGTGCTGCTTCGATGTTGGGTGGGTTCGATGGGGTTGGTCGATTCAAGAGTTTCTTTAAGTGCTCTACCCACATGTTTCACTGTTCTTCAATGTTGATGATTACTTTGCCTTCCTTGCTTTTCAGTAGTCGTTCTGGTTTACGATAATTTCCACCGAGTTTCTTTGTTGTGTCATGCAATTGTCTTATGTTTCCTTCTCTTACAGCCTTTTCCACCGTCATTGCTAGATCTTCCCCTTCCATTTGTTCTCCATAGTAGTTCCTCCTCCGTTGAATAGATAATGAAAGACCTGGAACTCATTGCTGAGGCCTATTTTGAATTTTTGAGTTTGACAGTATCCCGGAGAAAAGCCGTAATAAACTCTTGTGATGTCCACCCCGTTGTCCAGTGCTTCTTGAGTTTTAATTTCATATTGGCGACCAGCAAGTGATGATCAGATGCTATATCAACTCCCCTCTTGGTTCTCACACCCTCCATCATCCTCCTGAACTTTTTGTTGGTGCAGATATGATCAATTTGGTTCTATGTAGTGTGATCTGGTGAAGTCCATGTGGCTTTGTGTATGCATTTATGTGGAGATATAGTCCCGCCTATGACCAGTTTATTGAAGGCAGATAGGTTTGCAAATCTCACACCATTCTCGTCTCTTTCTCCCAGTCCGTGTCCTCTCATGATGTCTTCATATCCGGTGTTGTCCATTCAAATCTCCCATCAGAATGGTCAGGTCCTTGGTTAGGCATTTCTCAGCGATTGACTGCAGCTTATCGTAGAATTGATCTTTAACGTCTTCACTGTAGTCGTTGGCAGGCGCGCAGCATTGGATGACGTCCGTTGTAATGCCCTTTTTCTTTGTTTTGAAGGAGGCTTTGATGATCCTGGGTCTATAAGATTACTATCCTATGAGTGATTTTTCTGTTTGTTTGGAAAGCATCAGTGCAAATCTTTGTGTATGTGGAGCATTTTCTTCTTCATGGTCGAAGTATAGCAGCAGCTCGGCTGGAGCTAGTCTTTTTTGTCCAACGTGCGTCCAATGTGTTTCACTGATTCCAAGCACCTTCAGGTTGTATCTTTTCATTTCTACAATAATTTGGATGACTCTCCCGGTCTCCCTCATTGTTCGAGCATCAGCCTCGTGACTTCCGAAGGGACTTGGCTTTCAGCATGAGGCGTCTTAACTCTGCTAAATGAAGACCTCCTAACTCCCAGGGCAGAGTTCAAATTATTTTTTCTGGTTAGCGTTTTTTTAGCAAATTGGTTTTCTACGGGATGGAGTCACTAACCTCATGCATATCCCTCCTCTTTTATCCGAGCTTGGGACCGGCAGTAGCCCCAGAGGGGCTTCAGGCGGAGTTTTTTACAAAAGACAGAAGAATGAAAAAGTGATATGGAAATATTCTTAATAGCCAAATGAGATTTTTGTTTAGAAACCAATATGTCTGAACAATCTGATTGTATTTGGGCCACAAAGTCGAAATCAGTATATTTCTCGTAAGCTAGAAAATTTAGATCATTTCTGGGCGGTTCTCCATTGACAAAATTGTTACTTCTTATTGAAAATCAGGGCACATGATTTAATTTCATAGATACTCAAGAGCTGGCATTTATTAAACAATATATGAAACGTGAAGACTATAGATATGTGATAAGTGAAAATGTTAAAGTCATTTTTTAATAAATGACAGGAGACAGTTAGACTTTTATTGTTGACATAAATTAAGAGATTATATGTTGTTTGGAGTTCTTCACCTAAGATACATTAATAGAAATATTCTGTTACGGAGACACTTGTTTATTTATTGAAATCTGTTTCATTGGCCATCTGCAGTGAAAATTTAACAGCCACATCGGAATATCACAGAGATAGTAATAGAGGGGCGTAGATCATACGAATTTCAGAACATTTGACAACTAGAGGTTTTCTTCAATACACGAAACAATTAACGGCTTTTAATAGTCGTTACTAACACTATCTGGCCGGTACTTTTGTTTCTGGCACGAAATCAGAGTAATAAAATGCAATTATCTCTATGATACAACCTTAACACCAGTTAAAAGAAATCCATTTGGTATTGTTTGCTTGAATTTTCCCATTGATGGTTAGGATTTCAACTGACCAGTTTTTTATTGGCATATGTGCATCCTGTGAGGATTGTCTCGATATTGCTTTAAGTCATAAGCATTATAAGCAAAGATAGATGATGGCTAGCAGTGGAATCCAGGACACGCGTTTCGTCCTATTTAGGACGCGTCAGCCGGATGTACCTCCATCCCAGAGTTGATGTTCACTTGGAGACTCGAACCCAGAACAGTTCGCTTCAAATAGTGCTAGCCACCATCCATATTTGCTTATAATGCTTTTGACTACAAACCAAGGAGCCCTAGACAGTTACTTCCTAAACATTCGAGATTTCTCAACAATACTTATTTACAAATGTTATAACGCTATAGTGACCCCTAAAGATTTTTTATTCCTATATCTCATACGCAGTCATAAACCCTGAATTAGGACAAAACAGTTGTCTAGTTTTTACTGGCTCAGCTTTTGATCTCAAATTATGATAAAACTCAAAATATTAATAATTGGTAATCATATGTATTTTGAAAACTAAATTATAGAATATGTATGGATTAACGGTTACATCCAATGGTGGAACTGAAACAGTATGTATACATTAAGAAATATATTTGAAGGTAATTTCTATGTTAGCAACTTTATAACAGACCCATTAAAACTTGGTGTTTCGGAACTTGAAATTATCTCGAAACTATTACTCACTGCAATAAATTATCGACATGATAAAGAACATAATAAGCAGTCGGTAATATAGATCACTGTACATAATTTGAAAATGGATTTGATCACATAAAATAGTTTATATGTGAGCGAGAATGATTAGGATTGGTTGTCTGCTTAGTCATACATGTAGACAGTCTGACAGGTGTCAGATAAGTTATATATTCCCCTTTCCTTATAATTATTATCATTGATTGTTCATTGTTGTTGGATTGTGCCGGGTTTTGGTGTGGAAGTATGTTTACGTTCTAGTGAGGCTAATCACGTGTTCTTGATCTGAGTTGTGTTGACGTCCTGTAGAATAGACACTGGAAGGGGATCTAGTGTAGATATTCGTCTAAGGTAAATTAAAGTCCCATACGTGTAAAAACAACCGTTATAACAATAGTATCCATTAAAAATTGTGGTAAATAATTATTTCAGTTATGGTTATGCCATAATACAGTGTAGTGCTGCTAACCTTGAATTGAAAATTATTCATTTCTTATTGTCATATCTTGTTAAACTGTTAGTGTTTGATTGCCTTATAAATAATTCGTATAACTCCAGGATCTGAACTCAGTACCGTTTACTTCAAGCTCGAACCCACTGCTATCCACCACCCATTTTTGTTTATAGTGCTTGTGACCAAAGGCAGTATCGAGACAATCCACACAGAATGCACATATGTCAATAAGAGACTGATCAATTGCAGTCCTAAACTTCAATGGAAAGATACAAACAGAAAATACCAAATGAATTTAGGCTTCACCCTACTGCACAAGCAAGTGGCTATCAGGAGTCGGTTGCTAAGTGGATAGTGCGATGGAGTTCGAAGTAAGCGTTACTGGGTTCGAGTCTCGAATACAGGTACACTAGCTGGTAAGTCATAATTCCCATAGATATAAGTCAATTTGTATCATTTCTATTAATAATGAAAAATCTCGAAGGTAGTCACATGAATGTACTAGATACATCGTGAAAATCTAGATTGTTTTTCTCTCTTTCATCAGATCAAATTTCTGATATACAGCCTATCTATCATTGGAAAAATAATAAGTTTATTATCTTAATCAAAACAGCAGTAACAACATAGAACTATGAACCAGATTTGTATACAGTGAGAAAGAGTATGGGATATGAAATTTAATTAGATTCAGATGTTCTTTTACAGTTCGAATTATTATTGGTAGATGTATATTTATAAGGAGATAGGTGTCTTTAGTATATAGATGTATAAATTACGAGGTTTCAGTAGGTAAAACAAACAATATCTACCAACTCCTTTCAGAAAAAAAATTGGACAGTTCAATGCCCATAAGGTTCGAATGTGTTTTTGTGGTGAGAAAAAGCAAAATTAAGTAGAATTGAATTTAAATTGAATAGAACTTCCACCCCTCATATATGATCCATTCAGTGAAGAGTTTATTGATGAAGAGAAGAAAAGGAACAAAACAATGCACTTATTACTTTACACTGACTGATCACTAAGCGGTAATCAATATCATGACCATTTATTTCTTTGTTGATCGAATTCCAATGAACAAGGTGGATTATGAGAAATATTATTAGTGGCTCAATGTCTTATAAACTATTTTTTGATAGTGCAAATATTTGGAGGCAATCGGAAGATAGTTTTGGGTCAGTGTGCCATGAGTTCCAATCCCATAAGGAGTATTAGTTTCCACAAAGTTATAGCTTTTTGTTCTTGATAGTACACAAAACTCCTGGTACAGTTAAGCGCCAAAAAGTCACACGAACAATTTGATAATGGTGAGAAAGTCACATGATCTATAAATAAATGGACAGTTGAGTTGGAAAATATTGCCTAAGAAAGACTACTGTTACGAAGATCTTAATGCATAACTAATTCAGGATCATTCCTGGCTTCTACTCTGAGTAATATCTGATGTCTCCAATTATTGAGCTGTACAATGTCCATGACTGGGAGTCTTGATGGAGCGACAGATGGCAGCTCTTCACAGCTATCTTTCATAGTATAGCGTCATGCCATAAGTTAGACACTTCTCCGTTGTTTGCACTGTCTACAAATAATGTCACTTGGTGTTATAATTCTCTCTTATTACAACGCAGCTATTCCTGTTGCTTAGTATTCTCGGACACTAATTCACTCGACAAGTCCCCAAATCAGAACACGGTTGAATAGGAAAGAGCATATTCCAAATAACAAGGTTAGATGAAAGTAAGAAGCACAATACGAAAAACGTTAGTATATTTATAGTTTTTAAATGAGATTTCTAGAGTGTTCTCCAAGTAATGACTAGCGCTGATTGGGTAAGAATTGCCCGATCAGTATGCATCAACGCAATCATGCACCGAGCACGCTTTAATCCAATCTATGTCCCGCTAGCATTTGGTAAGCGCCCAGTTAACATATGTAATACATGTTCAAGACCTTAAAGTCGACGTTTTGAGATTGAACCAATAACACTTCATCTGAACACATACTTTTGTACTTCATCATAGCATTGTCACTCGAGATCAGCAATCTTTCATAAAAAAACAATGATCAAACAAGAAATAAAGATGTTTTCCTGATGATTATCAACTAGTATGAAACCTAAGTTCTGGAATTCTTTCCAATTGACTTCAATCACCTAATATCTGTTTCTTTCGTAATCAATAAGATGAATGCATCTCACTAGTCAGTCATCATCATTTAAAAACATATTGTAGAGTATGCTGTAAAAAGTTATGGATTCTATGCTACTGAATCGAGTATAGTGGATATTGTTTACTGGTGAGTTCGTGAATTTAAAGTATTTATTCAACGTGGTACATTGTAAACTAAGATCATATTTAAATTGTGGATACATAGTCTTTGCCTCAAGGTCAATTTATTTGACTTAAACGCAAGTAAACAGCTTTAGCAATAATTATATCTTCTTATAAGTCAACCAGACATAAGCAACGTAGAACCTGCCATATATATGTATTGATCCAAGTTGTCAGTCAGTCAGTAACAATGTAGAAATTCGTACGTACGTACATCAGTTCGAGTTGCCATACCACATTAGCACAGAGATGCAGTTGTTGATTCGAATCCTGTAGTGGTAGAGGTAGTAAGAGTATAAGCAGTCATCGAAAACATTAGGGTTTGAAGATGTTATTCAAGGAGTATAATACAGTGAAATAAATTTGGAAAGAGAAAAAAAAGAGACAAGGAGAATTCAGGAGATTAGAATTTAGGAGGATCCAAGTTGATACAATATAAGTACAGATATTTTAAATTAATACCTTTGTAGTTCAATTCAAATTACTTTATTATTATTCCTTTCTTTTACACCAGCTTGCTTTGACATATGATAAGACTGGCTGGAAGAGTTACATGGAAAAGCGTGTTTAACATGTAAAACGTATCAACAGCAAGTAGTTGGTTAACATAGAGTTGTTCTATTAATTTATTCGACACAGGATTTGGACATTGAAAGCTACAAGATATAGTCTGAAGCACAGTTCTCAAAGACTAAAAATAACCATCTCAAACAGTTCATAATAAATGCAAATAAAGGTCTATTGATCGAAACAACACAGAATTTAGGGGACTAAGAAAAGTTTTTAAAGCGATTCTGAAGGTTCGTGGGCGATTAATGTTTATCGACTACATATATAAATACAATGTTCTATCAAATAACATGACAAAAGAGATTAGCGTTGCTGGTGTCGTTATTTTATGAAGATGACCAGAGTCTAACTTAACACCGGTTACATACAGCTTATCTGTAGTGTTGGTTCAGTAAATCTTAACCCATAAGAAGACAGTATTTTGATTTCAGTGCAACCCATTTTAAACTGTCCCCGTCTATAAAATAAGAAATTTAAGTGAGGATACTGCTTATTTATGATATTTTAATGGAGTCAACACTGAGATTTTAACCGCGATCCTACAGTTTACTATTTTTGGTAAAATTATTTTCAAGCGGTCTGTCCATTAAGCAAAGGTTTTAATAAACCAGTATTCTACTTATAAGATAGATTTTCACAGTAGACAAACAAGATTACACGTTCAAATAGTTGAAAACACTACACTAAGTCGGTCATCATCAGCGTATAACCTAGGACAAATGTCCACCGGCTCAAGTTTTCACATCATATCAATATAGAGACGAAATTAACAGGATGAACATCAAAAGGATCAAGATAACATTAAGTAGGTTAAACATAGGAAATATGCTTTGGAAATTCGGAATGAATTCACAGAATAGTATATAAAGATCAACACTTAAGGAAAGATACCGAATAGATGGATTTGAACTACCATAACCGACTCTAAGCTATCACGTAAGGTTCCTAACCATTGTTCACAGTTATTCTGCACACACCAATCAGACAATTTTGATCTGTTAGAGCGGCTCAGACCGGTACTTGATGACTTTGTGGACTAATGGTATTCCTTAGTTCGGTCACCCCTGGCTTTTCCATAACCTCAGTCAGTTAGTCAGCTACAACATAGGACCAGGCAAATATATGCACCGGTCCAAATTGCCATACCACATTAACACAACAAGATGAACACCGGATTCATAAAAGTAGTTAATTCCGAGGTGGTAATATATAAAAGAAAGATTGCATATGAGGATATAGTACAGGAAGAAAGAATTAGTTCATAGAAAGAAAGACATGAAGCGATTTTAATCTCTTAGTTTAAGGGAAGACAAGAAGTGTATACACCGACGCCATTGTGATCGATTCTGAGCTATGTCACCCACAGTCTCCAACCACTGGTTACAATAGTCACGCGGACCCCAACCAAGTAGTCTGCATCTACCAACATGGCTCAGACTAGAAGTTAGTGACTTCAAGCACTGATACCACGTTTTGGTTTGGCCGCCCCTAACTTTCTTCCAACCATCCCGAACGCCGGTTAGCATTGCACGTCGTGGTAATCAGTGTTCGGGCATATGTAACATGTGGCCCAACCATCTCAGTCGGTGAAGATTCACAACCTCATCAACTGATGTACCATCCTTACCTAATACCCTGCGTCTAACCTCACTATTACTTACCCGGTGATCCCAGCAATATTTCTGAGACATCTGTGGTCAAATACTAATAGCTTACGAGTGCCTTCTACTCTTAATGGCCATGTTTCGCTGCCGTAAATTAAAACAGAACGGACTGCCAGCGCAGTATACTCGTCCTTTTATTGATAGATGGATATCTCGCCTTCGCCATAGGTGACGTAAGTTGGTAAAAGCCAAGCGAGCTTTTCGAATCCGTGCTGAGATTTCGTCAGACACCAACCCATTAGGGTTGATCAGACTTCCAAGACAAGTGAAGTTGTCAACGCGTTCGACTACTTCACTCCCTATCCTTAGTTCAGGTGTTGGCGCAGGCCAGTCCTGAAGCAAAAATTTGCATTTAAAGGGGGAGAAGCGCATTCCAAACATTCTGGGATTGTTGCTCAGTGCTACCAAAAGACTGCATTTTAGAGTCTTCAGCAAACAGGACTATGTCATCTGTGTATTCTAAGTTGATAAGTGGACTTCCTGGTATGAGATCAATGCCCGAGAATTCAGTCGACGAGAACGTTATTTCCATCAATAAGTCTATGATGAAGTTGAACAAAAATGGAGAAAGTGGACAGCCTTGTCGGACACCAAATGAGGTTGCGAAAGCAGATGACAGTTCGCCATAAGTTTGACTCGACTAGTAGTGTTCGAGTAAAGAGCCTTCACAAGGTTTATGCACTTCTGAGGTACGCCTTTCGATGACAGACACTGCCACAGAATCTCGCGGTCTACCGAATCAAATGCTGCTTTCAAGTCAAGAAAGACCACCATTGTCGGACGCCGATAAGTATGCCTGTGTTCTAGAACCTGACGAATGGTGAATATGTGGTCGATGCAGCCACGACTAGGTCTGAAGCCAGCTTGATTCTCTCGTGTTGGCAGTTCACGAGTCTTAGTTAAGCGTCTGATAATTATCGAGGCCAGTATTTTAGATACTATATTAGTTAAACTAATCCCTCTATGGTTGTCACAGGATGACTTTAACCCTCTCTTATATATTGGGACGAAAAGTGATTGTGACCAGTCAAATGGGATAACGTCTAGCTCCCAGGTTTTAACTAAAATATTAGTCAACCTAATCGCTAAAATTGGACCGCCATCCTTAAAGACCTCTGGAGACGATCCATCTGCCCTTCCTTGCTTCAGATTAACTATAGCCTTTCGAACTTCAGCTAGAGTTGGGGGACCTACTTCAAAGTTCCATCCACACTGTCTGGGAATGGTGGGTAGTTGTAGAGTAGCTGAAGGCCAGCTGAACTGTTCTCTAAAGTGTTCCAACCATCGTTCTAAACGTCTGGACTAGGAGCAGATGAGTGTCGTCTTTTTCCGAAATAGTCTGACTTACACTTGACTTGTTAATTCCAGTTTCTTTTATTAATCTGTAGAGCTGTCTTGTGTTCCCTATAGCCGCCGCTTTTTCCATCTCTTGCTTTTATTGCCCACCACTGCTCACGGTCGTTCCTTAGACTTTTGCTTAACCTAGATCTGATTTGTTTTCGCTCTTTATCGTGTTCAGAGCCTGATGGGATGAGTTTACGAGGATCCATCAATGCAATAGACCTTGAGGGAATCCATTGGTTCTTTGTAACCCTGTGGTTTAAAGCACTAATAAATGTCATTGCTGTTTCCACAGCTGTTTGTATATCTTTCCAAGCAACATCTTGGTGAGCCTCGTTTTCAAAACTACCTAATTGTGACCTCAGTTGTTCCTGGAACCTACTTTTGGTTTCCTCGTTACTCAATTCAGTTCTAATAGGTCTTTTTACTGAGGCTTTTTTGCGTCCAGTGAGGCGCAAGCAGATGCGTGCCCGTATTAGGGCATGGTCGGAGTCCAAGCAGGTACACCAGTATGAGCGACAATCTTCTATCGATCCTCTCCAACGATGACTGATGGCAATATGGTCTATTTGAGTCCATCGTTGGTTTGGTGTAGAGGGTCGCCATGTTAGACGATGTCTCTGCTTATGCTTAAAATTTATGTTTGCTAAAAATAAACGATTGTCTGAGCACAGTTGCAGCAGACGATCACCATTATCTGTTCGTTGTGCCGAAATACTGAAACACCCACCTAAATGCATTTCTGTTTGGTTTAAGCTACCTATCTGGGCATTAAAGTCACCTGCTACGAGTACTATGTCTGAACGTTTAGCTTTCTGAAGAAGTTCAGATAGCTTTTTGTAAAATTCATCTTTCACTTCATCTGAGCTGCAGTCAGTGGGTGCGTAGGCAGAAACGACAAAAAGGCAACGACGTGTGTCCCTATCCTTCCGAGTTCTTACGGAGCCGTTTAGCCGAACAGCACATAAACGACTGTTAACAGGGATCCACTCTAACAATGCCTGTTCCGCCCTCATGCTTAGTGCTATGTCCTTTCCATAACCTACTTTTCTACGAGACAGAATTACGTGTCGGGGTAGGTGATGATTGGGGATGCGTAACACCTATCCTAGGTACCTCAGTCAAAGGTTTACGTGCTCACGAACTAATTACGTTAAGAGGATAGCATTAAATTTACTTATTTATTTTAACACGTAAACATTGGTTAGAGGAACCAAATATATATGCGTTATACAAATCATTCAATTTGTGTGAAAGCATTAAACGCCGATTATAATCACTTCAAGTTCCTAAGAATCTTGTTCACTCTTATAAATATAAAGACAATGCAACGCGCCATGTGTATATAAAGCAAACGATAGATGGTTTGATTTAATTACCCACTAGAAAAAATATGAACAGAAAATTTTGTATCGGCTGAATATGTATAGATTATACATGTGGAATTATTCATGTATACAGAATGATATCAAATTTGCATTTCTTTCTAGTGCATTTAATCACTAATCACTTATAAATTAGGATTATCAACTTCTGAGGACGAACGAAGTATAATTTGTTTCTTTGAGAAACCACCTTCTGTTTCTACAATCAGATATCGATAATCAAATTCTTTAGATTCATTCTGATTAGATGAGAAAAAGAAAAACAAAAGAAGAGTAAACCTTTTTATTTATGTAAGACTATGTTTAACTGTGTAAAGAAGAAATAGTAACTAGTTTTTCAAAAGGAAGTCGTACATTTATCTACTTTCCAGTGGTAAGTAGTATAAATTCCAAACACATATTTCTTATTGCAGAGAATAGGATTTAAAATTTAGATTTGAAGATTTTGGGAATGCAAACAGTAGTTATTTATTTATTTGAACACAAACATAGGTACAAGGGGGCAACATATACATATGCGCCGCACGATAACAATGAAACCAGTAGCAGTTAACGCTGATCAGTGTGAGGGCTGTGATACTGCCTGGGTGCCCAAACTGAAGCAAAAGGTCTCCTTGGGGAGGGGGGCACACACCCGGAGCCTTTGACCTGAAGGTCTAATCTACAAGGTAGTGGAGCAACTTTAGGATGCAGCCCCATGGTGGCCGGTGACTAACAACTGGTTCATATGCCTTTTGTTACCTTAAGATCCTGGAGCCCATGTACAACATTGGTTTGGGATCATGGTTTTCCAACTCCCCTAGGTGGATGCTCCAAACCCGCTAACCCGGTTAAGGCGCCAGACATTCGCTTTACGTCCTCTCACTTTCGTAAACTACACCCACGCCGCGGGAAGGCAGTGAGTAGGACCTCCCTGGTAGTGGCTATATACGCATGGCCATGTGAGAGAATTTCGAAAGGGAGAGTGAACTCTCTTCACCCTCAGTCGTACCATGGGAAAGTTAATATGGTGAGACTGATTTGTTCATTATGAAAAAGATGCCTATCTCTACATTTTAAATCGCGAAATAAGGTATGTGTTTTACATGCAGACTTATGGAACTCACTTTCATTGTATTCATTTGGATGGTTATTTAACAAGCTAGCGAATAGAAAATTTTGAACAGGCGGAGGATGTATGATCTACCAAAAATGTATACCACTTCGAATTATTACAATGAAAACAATTATGCTGCGGGATGTGAAATGTACGAAGGTTTCCTACCAATAAACTAGTGTTTTCAGATTTAGGTAGCGATGAGTATGGTTTTCTACACAGTTTGGAAAATAATTAATGTTAAGTTTGAATAACAAGTTATTACGAGGATATCCCGAATATTCGATAAAGACTGAACAACTGAAGGTTTATAGAAAAAAACAGTTCGATTTAACTGTGGGAAAAAATAATACGATGACTATACCTCCGTTTCAGAAACCCAAGTTCAATTACTGTTGGGAAACACAATTATCACAAAAATTATATGTATTAGGACAGAATAACATCTAAAGCTCTGTTGCAACTTTACGTAATAGTACAGACATTGAAGAATTGATGTTAGTCCTGACTTAATTTTGAGGAAAGACTAGTTGGTTGGAATTTTTCTGCTTGGTTAATGCTTCCTGTGGCTTATTTTTTTTATGAACCACACATCTTCCGATGTTTGTGCTTTTACTCTATTTGTCACTAGATGTGTAATTTATGACATTGATTTCAAAATTAAACTGAAAGCTAAGTACAGTTGGTAAGTTCAGCACTCTTACTAAACCATGCGAGTGCAAACTGGAGTTGGACTACAATTTTACACTAAAAAACAATACATGGTGAACACTTTTTACAATATAGATTTTCACTTTCATTGCTTAGTACCCAAGAATATCATAGCGTCCCAGTTGAACATATCTGTTGCTTAAATATTTTAGATTGAATGCTTTTCGCAAATCATCCAAATACGTAGTTACACAACTATCTCCGAAAAAGATGGAAATAATATTGTTCACTCTCAATCCAGGAGATTGGATCGATGGGCAGAACACTTTAGGGATCAGTTCAACTGGCCTTCAGCCACACTTCGGTTTCCCACGATCTCCAGTCAACCTGAATGGCAAGTTAATGTAGGTCCTCCGTCCCTTTACGAAGTTGAAAAAGCCATAGGAAATCTGAAACGAGGGAGAGCAGCAGGCCCTGACAGGTTTACTCCTGAGATTTTTAAGAATGGTGGTCTAGTATTAGCAATCAGATTAACCGAGGTCTTAGGTAGAATTTGGGAACTGGACGTAATCCCATCTGACTGGTCTCAATCACTGATTGTGCCAGTCTATAAGAAAGGACAAAAGTCCTCTTGTGACAATCACAGAGGAATCAGTTTGACTAATATAGTGTCTAAAATATTAGCTTCAATAATACTTCGACGCCTAATCAAAGCTCGTGAAGAGCAGATTAGAGAAAACTAGGCCGGTTTTCGACCTGGACGTGGTTGTATCGATCAGATATTCACACTACGTCAGGTTCTAGAACACAGACACACATTCAGACGCCCCACAATCGTAGTATTTCTCGACCTTAAGGCGGCATTCGACTCGGTTGATCGTGAGGTACTATGGTGGCACTTGTCACTGAAAGTAGTACCAAAGAAGTGCATTAACCTTATAAAGGCTCTCTACTCGAACACAACTGGTCGAGTGAGAGCTTATAGAGAACTGTCATCAGAATCGATTACCTCAAGTGGTGTTCGTCAGGGCTGTCCACTCTCTCCATTCTTGTTTAACTTTATCGTCAACGTACTTTTAGAGATGACACTTTCCTCATCTAAATTTCCAGGGGTTGAACTACTGGGAGATTCACTTGTTGACTTAGAATATGCCGACGACATAGGTCTATTTGGTGAAGACGCTGACAAAATGCAGAGTCTTCTGACCACTATAAGCAACAATACAAGCATGTTCGGCATACGATTCTCCCCCTCGAAATGTAAAATGTTTCTTCAGGATTGGGTTGCATCGACACCTGAACTAATGATAGGGAGTGAAGCAGCTGAGCGTGTCGACCGCTTCACTTATCTTGGAAGTCTCATCAGCCCTTGTGGTCTAGTGTGTGACGAAATCTCAGCACGGATACAGAAGGCTCGACTAGCTTTTGCCAACTTGCGTCATTTATGGCGTAGGCGAGATATCCATCTATCAACCATAGGACGTGTTTACTGCGCAGCAGTTCGTTGCGTCCTACTTTATGGCAGTGAAACATGGCCGGTAAGAGTAAAGGATACCCGTAGGTTACTAGTATTTGATCATAGGTGTCTTCGAAATATTGCTCGTATATCGTGGGACCATCGAGTAAGTAATGCAGTTGTTAGAAAACGGGTACTAGGTAAGGGTGGCAAATCAATTGATGAAGTAGTGAAACTTCATCAGTTGAGATGGCTGGGACATGTGCTACGTTTGCCCAAGCACTGACTTGCGATGTTTTATGGTGTGAGAGTAGGTTGGAAGAAAGCTAGGGGCGGCCAGACCAAAACATGGCACAAGTCCATGAAGTCACAGACAAGTGGACTGAGTCATGTTGGTAGTTGTAGACTACCTGGTTGGGGACCGCGAGATGATAGCAACCGATGGTTAGAGACCCTGAATGACATGGCTCAAAATCGTTTGCAATGGCGCAGGTGCATCCACTCTCTGTGTTCTCCCAAATTCTAATTTTCTGAACTCTCTATGTCCGTTTTCTTCTCTTTCCAAATGTATTTCACTGTATTATACTCCTTGAATAACATATTCAAACCTTAATCTTTCCGATTACTGCTTATACTCTTACTACCTCTACCAGAATGACTTGCTTTGAACCATATCACTCGGGGTCTGCGATCACAGAATTTTTGAGTTTCAAGGGACCAAACTAAGAATCCTATTCTTCTCATGCTAGTAAGCAATAACTTCATTGGTTAGTTTTGTGCAGGGGTTTGAATCACTGTGACGTATATTATTTCCAGAATTCCATTCATAAGGATTGTTTTAAGGGGTCATTGAGGATGTGACATTGATAGTTAAGATAAAATTTGAATGTGAATAATGATTATTGAGACATATACTTTGCTCATTATTTAGGTTTATTTATTCGAGATTTGAAATAATACCCGTATCAGTGTTTCTTTATCTTAAAAGGAATACAAACGTTTTCAATAATACCTTTAAAATTAACAAAGATTATCGATGAATGTTGCAACAAGATTACACCGAATGTTAAAAACAACTCACTTCAACAACCTCGAGATAAACTACACCAGATGCCAAATTGCCTTTAATGTAAAATTTCATTGCCATATGCAGTCGACTTTTGTCATCATGCCATGAGTCATAGCTAGAAGTTTTGTGAACAAGGAAATTAGGAGTCAATCTTTGACATAGATAAGGAGTTACGGTAAGCTAGTTAGTTGATTACACGATGATATGGTTTATTAATGTATTGAATAGAAGTGTATCGATGTGGCCTAGTGGTCGAACCACTTGCCTTTCAAACAGCTCGGAGGTTCAAACCCTACTTCAACTAACGCAGCTTGGGAAGTCAAGTAATATCACTAGTCCTCACATAGTGTTAGCCGATGCTAGGTTAGACGACAGCTGATTGGACCAACATGAGACTTGAAATAACGATAGTGGTTAGTGATGTAAAACTAGATTATAATACAGTACTAACTGATACATGTTGAACGGTATGGATAACGTAATCAGAGAATCACCCACCAGATGTTTTATTTCATTGGTTTTTCATCAGACTCGCAAAATCTGAATTAAGTCACAGCGTATGAATAAGTATAGTATATTTTAGTAACTCTTTAATGTTGGTTAAAGACACTAGCCAAATGGAATTGATGTGCTACCTAACCATTCAAGATCATCATAATTTTAATCTAAGTTGCAGAATATATTAAACAGTATGAATACTTTACTCTAAGGATTCAAAATAAGTCAGATTTTGTGGACAATCCTCAGCTATCTATTTTAAACCAGGACAGAGTAAAAAAAAACATTTCTTTTAGTTTGTAGTTTTATTGTTATCCAGTGAGTATTTTCATAAGCAAAACGATCAATGTGGACTAAAACTCACGAACTTATATTTACTGGTGAAAACCAACACATAGCTTATGTTACTTCTTTTAACGTGAATTACTAACGACTTGCTTTTTCTGAAAATTTACGTAGCTAAGTGCTCGTGTTTTGGAAATAATAAGCTAGGCCAGAAGTCGATAGATCTTTTGAGATTACTTAATATTTAGAGGTTAAGATAATTCTAATAAGTTAATTTGACCAAATGAGGATCTAACTGACTTTAAGAACTTGGAGAAACGGTACACATTAACACAGGCAACGTTTGCACACACATCGATGAGGTCAGCCCACAAATATTTTCAGCAAAGTTAGCTTATTGATAAACCATAACTGAACACGCTATATTGAAGATTAGAGATGGAAGTAAGGCTACATCGGTTTTGAATAAGATTTGTGTAAATCAACTAAGCAGGAGTATTGATGAGTTTTGGGAGGGTTTTCCCACAAAATATGTTTGATACTTGATTTTTCAAAGCGATAACTATCAAAATAATCGATTCCCCTGTCCAGATTATAATGCATTAACTCACGGTGTTAGCCTATAGTCACAAATAATCCGGACTTTGTAAATATCAGAAATCATGAATGCAGAAATTCAGTTACTTGTAAATAGTGAACATTACAAATCAAAAGATTGTCGACGCTGCTGAGCGCGATAAATAAGACTATCTTACGCAATATTTTGTCTTCTACGACGACTATCGGGGCTGGTACGAGCCTTGAGAGAACTTCCAAAACAATCAAGCACCTGAGAAGTAATTAGATGGGGTCTTATTTTCTGATTACAATAAACGCACTCGACTGTCAGTCTTACAAATTCTGAAGGCATCGTCATAAACACCATTAGGGCTCCTGGATGAAAAAAGTTCATGAATTATTGCATATAAGATGGTGCCTATTGATTACAACTATTAGTTATGCAACCCATTTCTCACCTGTAAGCACAAAGCCACCAAGGACTACCGTAAAATACCCAACATCTTTAGTCGTTTGTTTTACTTTTCAGAAATCCAAAACATTATTTTGAGATACCTTTCTCAGTTACACTAGCTAGTGGAAGGTTTTCACGTTTTTCTGATGGGGTGACAGAGCTGTTACTCGCTGAACTAACTGAACGATATGGCCTTACTGGCCATTGTTGATAGGGGAAACGTGAGACACTTAGCTTTACCGATGGGACTTGGAAGCAAATTAGCTTGACAAATCTTGTCATTTTTTGCGCTGATTTCCGCAACCAGGACGATCCTAGGGGTATCGTTCACTGATGGAGGTCACTGAGCACTTGAAGGTCAAGCCGTCATAAAGCGATTGGTGCGCCACCGCGACATTTCGCACGCGATGAGACTTCTATGGACGACCTTTGAGCGACTCTAAAATGGCCTTGAGAGTGCCTGCCTAATAACTAGAACCAAATGAAGATTATTAAGCGGTTTGAAGGATAGGGATTATGATTTACATTTGATGGTTAAGGTTAGGAATTATATTTAGGCTTTTCATCACGAACTGACATCAGCTATAATGCCAGAACTCTATTCAGCCAAATAAATGATTGAATGAGTGTATCCCATGACAGTGGGACATGTGAAGTAGCTAGTTGCCGCTTGAAATGCAAGGGACAAGAAATGCTGATTGGTTTGATCTGTCGCGGTCCAGGCTGTGAGGTAAATGAATTTCTGCAAAGCAGTCTTAATACTTGGTCACAAAATGGTCGATGTCTAATCCTAATCAGTCTTCGGTAATAAGGATAGTAGGTTGATGAACCTGTGTTAATCCTGACACACTGCTTTCCAGTGAAGTTTCAGTCTCAGTTTCAGTTTGGGAAGGACAGGAGGCTCGACGGCCTATGTTAGTCCTGGCAATGGTGATCTCTCAGTTGATCCGACTTTCTTTTGAAGGCACTGACAGATGGAGCTTCAGTTACGTGTTGAGACAATGAATCCCACTCGTTCGATGGGAAAGTCAGTAGTCAACTGACAAGTAATTTGTCCTGGGATTGTAAACTTTTTTGGAGTGTCCTCGTAAATTCTCTGTTTTGGAAGACAAGAAAAATGAGGGCATATCACATGCGGATTTACCACTCAGCAATTTGAAAACTGTAATCAAGTCACCTCTAGTTCTTCCATATCACAAAGGAATATGTTTAGCTTGGTCAGTCGAGCATCATACGAAAGCTTCGCTATTCCGGAAATTAGCATAGTTACTGTCCTTTGAAACTTTTTCAGAAGCTCACTGTCTTTTTTAAGCAGGGGCTAGCCGCTTGTATGCAGTACTCAAGTTTAGGACGAACGAACACTGTATACAAAGTCAAAAACGTCTTAGCGTCGACATGACTAAAAGCCCTACGTATTGACCATAACGTTCTAAAACTTTTGGCGGCTATTGCACGGCAGTGTGCAGTAGTCTTTAAGTCTTGACTAACGATAACTCCTAAGTCATTATATGTCTGGACGACAGGTAGCTCAGTGTTATTCATCGTGTATGTATCTGTGCCTTGATGACCGATATGCATCACAACACACTTGGAAGTATTTATCGGCAACTGCCATGTTTGAGACCATTCAGATAACTTCTTCAGGTCATTTTGAAGTTCTAAGCTATCACTCTTACATCGTATCGTTCTCCATATCTTGACATCGTCAGCATATAGCAAGACCGATGATGATAGGAGACAAGGAAGGTCATTTACATACAAGAGGAATAGCACTGGCCCCAAAACTGTACCCTGGGGCACTCCACTAAGCACAGTTTCCCAGCTAGATAACTTTGAGTTCACCCTTACTCTTTGTTGACGCCCAACTAAGAAGTCTTTTATCCACATCAATAAATTACCTCCAATCCCGATATGTCTTAACTTATATAACAGCCGGTTGTGCGGAACTTTATCAAAAGCTTTACTGAAATCAATGAAGGCGACGTCTACAGGTAGCTTTTGGTCCTTAAGAGCGCACCAGCTTTCACGAGCCACTAATAAGTTAGTGAGACAAGAATAACCTATTCTGAAGCCATGCTGCTTCTCCGAGAGGATCCGGTTTTTATCGAGATACTTAAACAGCTCCTTCCGAATAATCTTTTCTAATATTTTAACAACCACACTAGTTAGGCTAACGGGGCGGTAGTTCTCAGGTTTGTGTTTCGTGCCTGTTTTGAAGACAGGACTTACTATGGCGTTTTTCCAATCTTTCGGTAAGCGACCCTGCGTAACGGATAGGTTAAAGCATGTACTTAAAGGGTTCGCAACGAAGTTAGATAATTCCTTCAGTAGCCTAGGATGTAATTCATCGGGCCCCGTGGATTTACCTATGTCAAGCTTATTTAGCAGACCAAAGACATCGAGTTCTTTAATGGTCACGCTATCCAGTGTATGTATGGGGGGATCTGTATACGCTGACGAGAAGGGTGCTTCTATGGTATACACGTTGCTAAAGTAGTTCGAGAACGCTTGAGCCTTACCAAAGTCGTCCTCCACTAATGATGAAGCAGTACTGTCTCCCCATAGAGCAGGAATATTTCCTTTTCTCCTTGTCCTTTGGTTTATATAGGAATACAAGCGTTTAGGACATTCTATGGATTCCTTAACAAGTTTTTCTTCGTACAATTTTCTAGACTTACGGAGGGTCGAGGCACAAGTGTTCCGAGCCTTTCGATACTGAGATTTTGACTCATCAGTCCCCAGTAACCTAAATCTATCCCACGTTTTCCTTTTCTTACGGAGAAGGATACGGACCTCCCTACTGAACCATGGTGGTGAGTTTTTCGGCCCCTTTGGTATAGTCCAAGGGATGTGAGGTGTGGTAACTTTTAAGTATGATTTTCGAAATGCGTCCCAGGCCGTTTCAATGGAGGACTCTGGGTCTATTGTCCAATCTATTAACGATGCTGAGTGCATGATGTCTGGTATGTTTGCTTTCCAGACGTTGGGTCTGGACTGGACTGACGCGTCCTCATGACTGGCAGTTATATGGAAGTCGAAAGTTAAAACTGCGTGGTCACTTTTACCTAAGGGTGGCATATGGTGGAGGTTCGCAACATCATCCTCATAGTGAGTCAGTATAAGATCTAATAAGGATGATTCAGTGTCCGGGTCGTACCTAGTCGCTTCTTTCACATGTTGCACTAGGGCACATGTGATAACCGCATCAACTAGTTCCTGCTCGAAGGAATTTTCTGACGATTCAGTTCGCAGATTTTCCCAGTCTACCATAGGTGCATTAAAGTCCCCTAGGATTAGACATCGACCACTTTGGGACCAAGTATTGAGACTGCTTAACAGGATCTCATTTGCCTCACAGCTTGGACTGCGATAGACCAAACCAATCAGCAGCTCTTGTCCCTTGCATTTTAAGCGAAGACTAACTAATTCACACGTCCCACTCTCATGGGATACACTATCGATAATGGTAAATGGGATAGCATTCCTAATGAATAGAGCTACTCCCCCTCCTTTGCGCTTTTGTGTTCTGTCGGCCCTTACTAACGTAAAGCCCTCGAAATCAAGTTCTATACTATCTATAGCCTGTGTCAGCCAGGTTTCTGTTACTGCGATTATATCTGGCTTTATAGAGTCAATCTGTACACCTAGTTCCGATCGCTTATTAAGTAAGCTTCGTGCATTGGTGTAACAGATCCGAAGCCTGTTTAAGTGCCTTCGTGCTTCACCCAGAGTGGCTTCGGCATCATTCTCTGTCGAAGTCTTACAACCCGAAAATTTACAATTTTCAGGTCCTTTTCGCCAGCGTCTAACCTATGTTGTAGTTCTTTCTCGGCTTCCCGTCTTTTAACACGGTCTGCCAACGGTAGGTCCTTTCGGATAAAGACTCCTGAACCCTTTAATTTGTGTCCATTTTGTAAAATTAGGTCACGTTCGTTTGAAGAGCCGAATACTACTTTAAGCAGTCTGGAATGATTTGGTTTCGAGTCCGTTAGACTCCCTAGTCTATACACCTTTAGCAAGGTGACCCCAGTCATATTTTGAGGCATGAGTTGATTAAGCAGCTGCCTAATCAGTACAATGTCATGCTCAAAACGAGCTTTAGGTTCAGAGCTATCGCTCTCCTTAATTCTATGAAAAATAGCTGATCTGTCGCTATGATCAGCTTTCGATTTTTCAACCACTTTTACGGGGGCAGGTTTCCCTTTTATATCAATACTTTTCTTCCTTACAACCTTTACCCATTCGTCAACGCTGCTGGTAGAAGCAATAGCAGTTGCGTCAAACCTAGTGTTGGGTTTTGGGGGGTTGTCGACGACCTGAGGGGTCGTGTTATGTTTACCATTTGAAACCGATCGAGCCTTGCGATTGCGGCTCCTAGGTGTTTCCTGTTGGATCCCATCTGGGAGACGGGGAACAGAAGACCCTACTTTTCTTGAGCTTTTTTTAAGGCAGGCCCCTTTGGAGACTGCTTTTCCTTCTTTGACGGGCGTGAGTCATCTATCACCGGACTCACCTTAGTTTCCTTCACATTGATTTGCGTGTCCAGCCTTTCCTTGAAAGTATTCACTGATGGGGCTGATACCACTTGTTCGGGTAAGGCGTTCCAATGATTGACTACTCGATGAGAAAAACGGGATCCCACTTTAAGTTTATTAGATCGTGGTTTTCGAACCTTCTTGCTATGACCTCGGAGATTATTAGTGCTGGAGGGAGCGAAATGATAAGACATATTAACACCCAAATCATAATTAAAGATACGAAATGCCAGTATAAGGTCATCTCGTGTCCTACGATACGACAAGGGGAAAAGATTTAGGCGTTTTAAGCGCTCATCGTAAGGGAGTCTAGAAAGACCCTTCACTAATTTCGTTCCCACACGCTGGACACGCTCAAGGGAGTTAGTATCCTTTATCAGACACGGGCTAGCTGCTTGGATACAGTACTCTAAATGTGGTCTAACATATATGAAATATAAAATTCGAAACGTTTCCTCGTCAAAAGATTTGAACGCTCGATGAAGTGACTATAACGCACGAAAACTTTTGACAGCGGCTGCTTTGCAGTGCGTAGTTGTTTTTAAATCATGATTTAATATTACTCCTAAGTCTTTATGCTCTTGAACGCATGGAAGAGGTTTACCCTCAATAGTGTAACGGTAACTATTACCGTGACCGATGTGCATTAGTACACTCTTCCTAGCATTGATTTCTAAGCCCCACTCTCGAGCCCATCTAACTAAATCGTCTAAGTCAGCTTGAAGATCCAGATGATCAGCCGCACTTTTTATTGTTATCCAGATTTTTACGTCATCCGCAAACAATAATGTCGACGACCTAAGTAACAGCGGTAACTCATTAACGTAGAGAAGGAAGAGCAGTGGGCCGAAGATGGTGCCTTGGGGTACACCACTTTTGACCGGCTTCCAATCGGATAGCGTTCCATTGACCCTAACTCTCTGTCTGCGGTCACATAAGAAATTTCCTATCCACTCATGTACAGTACCTATTATTCCGAAGCTCGTGAACTTCTGCATAAAACCTACGTAAGAAACCTTGTCAAACGCCTTGCTAAAATCTATGAATATCACGTCGACAGACAGACCATGATCTAGGGCTTCTGTCCAATCCTCCCTCGCAATAAGCAAGTTAGTCAAACATGAACGCTTGTTACGAAATCCGTGTTGCTCAGGAGCTAACAGATTGTGTAAATCTATGTGGCTTAGCAACCCAACCCGAATTATGGTCGACTGGGAAGAACTGCGAAATGAATTGTCAGAAACTCCTTCGAGAAGGAACTAGTTGATGCGTTTATCACATGTGCCCTAGTGCAACATGTGAAAGAGGCGACTAGGTACGACCCGGACACTGAATCATCCTTATTAGATCTTATACTGACCCACTATGAGGATGATGTTGCGAACCGCCACCATATGCCACTCTTAGGTAAAAGTGACAACGCAGTTTTAACTTTCGACTTCCATATAACTGCCAGTCATGAGGACGCGTCAGTCCAGTCCAGACCCAACGTCTGGAAAGCAAACATACCAGACATCATGCACTCAGCATCGTTAATAGATTGGACAATAGACCCAGAGTCCTCCATTGAAACGGCCTGGGACGCATTTCGAAAATCATACTTAAAAGTTACCACACCTCACATCCCTTGGACTATACCAAAGGGGCCGAAAAACTCACCACCATGGTTCAGCAGGGAGGTCCGTATCCTTCTCCGTAAGAAAAGGAAAACGTGGGATAGATTTAGGTTACTGGGGACTGATGAGTTAAAATCTCAGTATCGAAAGGCTCGGAACACTTGTGCCTCGACCCTCCGTAAGTCTAGAAAATTGTACGAAGAAAAACTTGTTAAGGAATCCATAGAATGTCCTAAACGCTTGTATTCCTATATAAACCAAAGGACAAGGAGAAAAGGAAATATTCCTGCTCTATGGGGAGACAGTACTGCTTCATCATTAGTGGAGGACGATTTTGATAAGGCTCAAGTGTTCTCGAACTACTTTAGCAACGTGTATACCATAGAAGCACCCTTCTCGTCAGCGTATACAGATCCCCCCATACATACACTGGATAGCGTGACCATTAAAGAACTCGATGTCTTTGGTCTGCTAAATAAGCTTGACATAGGTAAATCCACGGGGCCCGATGAATTACATCCTAGGCTACTGAAGGAATTATCTAACTTCGTTGCGAACCCTTTAAGTACATGCTTTAACCTATCCGATACGCAGGGTCGCTTACCGAAAGATTGGAAAAACGCCATAGTAAGTCCTGTCTTCAAAACAGGCACGAAACACAAACCTGAGAATTACCACCCCGTTAGCCTAACTAGTGTGGTTGTTAAAATATTAGAAAAGATTATTCGGAAGGAGCTGTTTAAGTATCTCGATAAAAACCGGATCCTCTCGGAGAAGCAGCATGGCTTCAGAATAGGTTATTCTTGTCTCACTAACTTATTAGTGGCTCGTGAAAGCTGGTGTGCTCTTAAGGACCAAAAGCTACCTGTAGACGTCGCCTTCATTGATTTCAGTAAAGCTTTTGATAAAGTTCCGCACAACCGGCTGTCATATAAGTTAAGACATATCGGGATTGGAGGTAATTTATTGATGTGGATAAAAGACTTCTTAGTTGGGCGTCAACAAAGAGTAAGGGTGAACTCAAAGTTATCTAGCTGGGAAACTGTGCTTAGTGGAGTGCCCCAGGGTACAGTTTTGGGGCCAGTGCTATTCCTCTTGTATGTAAATGACCTTCCTTGTCTCCTATCATCACCGTTTTGCTATATGCTGACGATGTCAAGATATGGAGAACGATACGATGTAAGAGTGACAGCTTAGAACTCCAAAATGATCTGAAGAAATTATCTGAATGGTCTCAAGCCTGGAAGTCGCCGATAAATACTTCCAAGTGTGTTGTGATGCATATCGGTCATCAAGGTACAGATACATACACGATGAATAACACTGAGCTACCTGTCGTCCAGACATATAATGACTTAGGAGTCATCGTTAGCCACGACTTAAAGACCATTGCACACTGGCGTGCAATAGCCGCCAAAGGTTTTAGAATCTTATGGTCAATACGTAGGGCTTTTAGTCATGTCGACGCTAAGATGTTTTTGACTTTGTATACAGTGTTCGTACGTCCTAAACTTGAGTACTGCATACAAGCGACTAGCCCCTGCTTCAAAAAAGACAGTGAGCTTCTGAAAAAGTTTCAAAGGACAGTAACTATGCTAATTTCCGGAATAGCGAAGCTTTCGTATGATGCTCGACTGACCAAGCTAAACATATTCCTTTGTGATATGGAAGAACTAGAGGTGACTTGATTACAGTTTTCAAATTGCTGAGTGGTAAATCCGCATGTGATATGCCCTCATTTTTCTTGTCTTCCAAAACAGAGAATTTACGAGGACACTCCAAAAAAGTTTACAATCCCAGGACAAATTACTTGTCAGTTGACTACTGACTTTCCCATCGAACGAGTGGGATTCATTGTCTCAACACGTAACTGAAGCTCCATCTGTCAGTGCCTTCAAAAGAAAGTCGGATGAACTGAGAGACCATCATTGCCAGGACTAACGCAGGCCATCTAGCATCCTGGGAATTCCAAAATGAAGCTGATAGATCGCCATAATCCGAGACATATTAATTCATTCGTGATTGGCTCGTTCACAAATTGTTGTCTCGTCAACGTCAAGCCTCCAAGTAACGAGAAAAAGCCATCGTGATGATGCATGATTTTCGACAAATCTTCAATAATACTGACGCGCGCTATGAAAAATGGACAGTTGTATTTTTCTTCTGAGTATACTTTATAGTATTGATCGTTAAATTGCGCATCAAAACTACAATTTTTGCTTTAGTTGAATTTGTTTCAGCTAAAATAATCCCCGAGAGTACCTTTTTTCTGTGCTTTACGAGTACAGATACAAAAAACTAAAGGCACTGGTATTTATTCTTTATCATTGAGTACTGTTTGTATTCATAGGTGTGAAAGTCTTTTTGTAACTACAGATGTTGGTTTTTCATTGATGTTAGGCACACTAACTTTTTTATGCATAAACATGAAAAAAATTTATGGCGCATTTGAAACATCTTTGTGGCAGACCGGCATGCCATTTTCCTGTCCATGATGGAATGCTATGTGATAACTGCAGTAAGTGGTACCACATGGTGTGCACCGGACTTACGCCGGCTGCATACAAACGGTGCTGCAAGCATTATGACGTTGTTTGTGCAAAGAACGTTGTTCTACAAAGTCCTTGTCTGTTCTAGAAGCAGGTGAGCTGCTGAGTACAGCTAGAAGATTGCCCTCAGATAAACAGACAGCAGTAAATGAACAGAATACTGCTTTCGAGGAAATTGAGAGTGATATCATGAGCCCAGCTCCAGAATTAAATAAGACCATAAGGGTGAACCCCATCAGGGAAGAAGACAAACATATGAATGTAGGCCTTGTCACAAGGAAAAAGAAAAAGCGCGCTGAAAGAAACTATCTGTAGACAGTACTGAGGCATGTGAATGTACGATTTCAGCTACGGATTCCCATATCAATGTTATGCAAACTTGTGGTGTTTGGATTAACTAATGATTCTTTTGTACTTGTTGAATACTCGATTTCGAAGTCTAAATACAAAACATTTGTTCGTGCTTGTGTCGTAATTCTTGATTCAATTGCGTTAATTCTGGGATTCCTAGCCCATAGGATAACTCAAATATTTTCAAATATTATACTGGCGTCGCGATGGAGCCTGCGATGGAAAAGGTAGATATTCATTCAACTTCTGAAGCTTTTGAGGATTATTTTGTAAGGTTCGAAATCTGGGCTATGACCAAGGAAGATGATGAGGATGTTAATATTGTGGCACATTTCCTCAAATTCATCGGAAAAAAGCATGTAGCCTATTAAGAACTCTGGCTATGCCGGAAAAACCTATCTCTCTTCCTTATACAACTCTCAAGGAACTGTTACTAGACTATCTTTAGTATACAAATTTTGAAGCCATAAAAGAAGATTTTGTAACGCGACTCATGAGAACATAAAAACTTCCAGTACATCACTACGTCATCCCAACCCAGTGCATATTCAAGGCTATGCAGATAATTCATTGAGGAGTTGCAATGCCTTTTACGAAGATGGGCGCAAGTTTGGTCAGTGTTTGTCCTGTGGCAAGCTCCACTCTTTTGATTCATGTAAATTTCGTAATTCTAAATGCTTTAAATGTGATGATATTGGACATACTCTGTCAGACTGCGATACTAATGTTCATCTTATTGCAGCTATTATTATGTCCTATTGTGGGACTCCTCAGCAGTGCGCATCCTTGATCCCGCTCGCGGGAAAGGTTCAAAATATGGGCTATGACCAAGGAAGATATTGAGGACATATTCAGTCAGCTTGGAATATTACTGTTAATCTTGCTGGAACTAATATCAAGTCTTTAGTTATGATTTTATTAAGTTGAGTATTTATAATGATCATTTATCTTTATCAACGATTGCAATATACAGTGTAGAGTCACATAGCAGTTCAGAGTTAAATGAAACTCAGAATTCTTGCGAGACAACAGTTTCTAACAAATCGATTTATCAGATTACTCATGTTATTGTACCAAATATGGCTTTTACTAATGATTCACATATTTCCGATGAAATGTCTTACGAATCTGATGGAAATATGTTGAGTGAACATAATTATGATCGAAAACCTGATATAGTTTTGATAGATGCTGATTGTATAATGATCCTTTACTCTGCAATGACATTCTTAATAAATTCGAGGAAACTAATTGAGAAGAATCAAATCTTGATGTCATACCATTTTGTTTCTTGTAGGAAACTCGTTCAGTGAGAAGCACAAGTACTAAACGAGCTCGATTTTGATTACGATTCAGATGATTTCATATCAACTGCTGTTTACCCTTATCACAAAGTCACTTCCAAAATATACTCTAATCAATGTGAGAAATATGTTTTGAATGAAGTCACATTATTCATAATTTGGGGATATGAAGATCAAACATTATTTCGCGGGGAAGGATATTCTGAAAGTCTATGGTTCAAATTGTCGACTTACATGAATAAATCAGGCAGTTTTTGCATAGCGAAACCAGGCAAGCAGTCAAAATTTTTTAAAACTTCGCAGGGTTTTTAGTGACATTGGAACCGGAGATTAATGGTACATCTATCCATATTTCTTACCTCTTGCTCTGGAAAACTTCGGAGGTCCTTTGTGCCATCATATGTAAGCAAAGGTGTGTCAGTGTTTGTTTTTCTCCCGAGGACCACCACTTCCTAGACATTCTCTTCAGTGTTTATGAGCACTTTCGATACGATTTTTTGTGTGGTTGGTGCGGCTTAGTACATGCCTCTGGTAGCAGAGAGCCCACATTGACTTCCGAGCAATCCAGTTATCTCTTATATAATCATATTCCCGTGGAAGATGAGTTCTTAGGTGTTATTACTCCTGAGTAAATCTGAATATAATGTGTTATGAAAAGCGAAGCTCACATGTCAGATCGCCTGGTTTTCACATGATATTTCAAGCATTTTCTCACATCAGGATTTCTGGACTACAACAAATGATTTGTACACTTAACACTTACCTCTTTGAAAAATGCTCTCAAGACATTGAACGAATAAAGTATTATGTCTGTATAATTGTGCGCTGACTATGCCGCTGTAATTTCGGTCACTTACGAATCCATAACAAAAATGCGTGTATCATACGTACCGCACATTATATCCAGTAGTCTTACGACGTCCTCGCGTTGTTCCCGCCTGCAAAGAGCACACGTGACGGTATGCCTTTGCCCAAGACTATCAGTAGCCACTAGCCGGAACAGTATAAAACCTTAAGATAAATGTATTACTATTCCTTACTTACCCAACTTTATTGGTCTGATAAGTCGAGTCAATTTATACTACCTTTGCTCACTGTGAATTAAGAAAATCATAGAAATGTTCCCATTTTCACCGAAATCTTTTAATTCAGTGTTTGACTGGACGTACTACAAATTCCCGTCTATACTTTAAATGTCTAAACTTAATTAATTAGAATGTGAGTTCAATAGCCTGGGCACTATTATGATTGTATTTTTAGCAACATCATCCTTGGTAATATTTGTGGAACTTCCAAGAAACCAAATGTCGAATTCTACGCGTTCACGTATTACTCAACAGAAATGGTTTCAGATATAATCGTTCACTCAACGACAAGTGTCGTCTCAAATGATCTACAGAAATGTATCGTTCACTACACGGATGGTTGTGCACAGTCTTAACAGAGGTGAATTTTAGTTCACCATTTGCTGCACGGACCCAAAATCCAGATTCATAGAGGCATTATTTCGACTTGAATGATAAATTCGCTCGAAATAAGGCATACGTAGATGACCGACGTCGTCTTCTTTGTCTAGGTTGTGGTGGTGAGTTAGAAGTTGTATGCACTACGGAAGAATGCTGTTCCCTACCATCACCTACATCCTGAACACAAGCATCTGATTCTGACGAATGGCACTTAAGTCCATATGTTGGATGGCTGAATGGTCATATTTGTTTAGGTAACAATATGCATTTAAGCTCATAATGAATTTCAGAACCATCATTTTACCGAACCACTTTGTTTTGGATTCAAACGGGCAGGTGAGCGTATCTAACCCACCAAGACAGCGATTCTTCAGTCCAAACCTTAGTTTGGATTTAACATGTTCCTTATCGGAAGATTCTCTTAACTTATGAAAAACGACTGACCTCTCGCCGAGGTCCGTCTTAACACTCTGTGGAACACTTGTTCCTAAAATCGTCTCTTCCCTGCAATCCGATTCCGAGGTCACATACTGTTTTCTTACTCTTATTTTCCTAGAGGTGACTGTCAGCCACTCATTTACCTTATTTTATCTATTAATCACATCACTTGGCTCCCTCATAGTTTTATAATATTTGAAATTATATGAGTTATCGTATGAACTAGAAATCCCAGAATTAACGCAACTGAGTCAAGAATTACGACACAGGCACGAACGAATGTATTGTATTGAGAATTCTAAATCGAGCATTCAAAAAGTACAAAAAATCATTAGTTAATTCAAATACCACATCCGCCACAGCTTAAATTGGAGTATAATTGTTTGTAATAGGTTGTACGTCTTCTTCTTAAGTTCATCCTGAGTCTGTCCGACATTGTATAAGATAAAAACTCGGTATTATCTAGAATACACTAATTAGTATTAGAATTAACAACCAAAGTCGGAATAGATTCATCTGGGTCCTGAAATTGTATACAACCAGCATGCCAATATTGCAATGAAGTCATTTATATCTAGAATTCGAACCATAGACTTTCAGACTATCCTTCCCCGCGAAATAATGTTTGATCTTCATATCCCCAAATTATGAATAATGTGACTTCATTCAAAACATATTTCTCACATTGATTAGAGTATATTTTGGAAGTGACTTTGTGATAAGGGTAAACAGCAGTTGATATGAAATCATCTGAATCGTAATCAAAATCGAGCTCGTTTAGTACTTGTGCTTCTCACTGAACGAGTTTCCTACAAGAAACAAAATGGTATGACATCAAGATTTGATTCTTCTCAATTAGTTTCCTCGAATTTATTAAGAATGTCATTGCAGAGTAAAGGATCATTATACAATCAGCATCTATCAAAACTATATCAGGTTTTCGATCATAATTATGTTCACTCAACATATTTCCATCAGATTCGTAAGACATTTCATCGGAAATATGTGAATCATTAGTAAAAGCCATATTTGGTACAATAACATGAGTAATCTGATAAATCGATTTGTTAGAAACTGTTGTCTCGCAAGAATTCTGAGTTTCATTTAACTCTGAACTGCTATGTGACTCTACACTGTATATTGCAATCGTTGATAAAGATAAATGATCATTATAAATACTCAACTTAATAAAATCATAACTAAAGACTTGATATTAGTTCCAGCAAGATTAACAGTAATATTCCAAGCTGACTGAATATGTCCTCAATATCTTCCTTGGTCATAGCCCATATTTTGAACCTTTCCCGCGAGCGGGATCAAGGATGCGCACTGCTGAGGAGTCCCACAATGGGACGAAACGGCCGTCCAGTGCTTCCAGGTTTCCGAAGGTGGTGGTTTAACATCAATCGGTTCATGATCTCAATCAAAAACGTAATAAAATCTTCACAACCCTCATACTAGTAATCCTAAAAAACACATCAAAATCTGAATGTATGTCCTGCCGTCACATCACAGGCTCAATCGTGGCGCCGATATGATAATTAGGATTATTTGAATTATAGTCTCAACTAAGAATCCCAGAAATAACGCAATTTAATCAAGAAGTACTCGACAAGCACGAACGAATATATTGTGCTAGAAGTTCAAAATCAAGCATTCAACATGTACAAAATGATCATTAGTTCATTCAAACACCCCAATTAGGTCATTCGTTACATGATATTACAAAGAAAGATCACAAACTATGCTTCTTAATAAGCAAAGATAACGTTTCAGAAATCGTTTAAGTAAACGAGCACCTTCTCGACGAATGTTTACGAAATGTTGGTGAACTATGTACAACACAAAGAGGTCACAAAACCCAGATATAAACAGCGCTCTGTAGTCATTATTAGGAGAATTATATGAATCTCTTATTCACATTCCGAATTCGCCGTCCGTTTGCGTGTATTGCCTTTCATTATTATTTAATACTCAAAGTTTGAATTACATTCAGCCAGAATTCAAGTCTAGATCTCTGAAATGTATGATGTTTCCCGAATAAAAGGAAAGAACAGCTCCCACCAACTCATACGCCTTTTAATTCTATGGACGAATTTCTTCATTATCTTATAGTTCAAACGTTTAAAGGTTACATAATCCGTGACGTTTTGATAAATTTCGACTGCTTGCCTAGTTTCGCTATGCAAGGACTACCTGATTTATTCATGCAAGTCGACAATTTTCCGATTGATACACTTATATACCGTTTTAATTTGCAGTACGCGTGATTAAGCTCCGATACACCTGTTTCGAAGGACACAGTTTGTCGTTGACTTTGGTTTCGACCACTTGGTTGACTTCCGAATACCTCACTGTTCGGTGTTTGCAAGTTCATCGTCTTCCCGCTGTCCTCCACTATGGTACTGTATTTTGAAAGAAATTGTGTCTTTTGGTTTCGAGATCTTACACTTAGCTTGGCACATCGGTCAGGATTGTTAGACAGTTTTTACTTGAGTATTATAAGGGGAATGAAACAGAAAATAAAACCATTGTACACGATTTAACTAGAACATTAATTAAATACTTTGAGCTTCAGATAGAGAAAAAACAGAAACGGACACAGTTCAGAAAAATCACTTCTCATTCAAACTGAAGTACTATTGATTTAGAACGTTAAGCCACATTACGGAAACGTTAATTGAGAAAGTGAGTCCTATACACTGAAACTGTTTGGTCTTAGAAAAGGAAGCAGCCAGTCACAAAACAACATGCTTTTAACCGGTGAGATTACACTAGCATTTTTGGAAAACGTCTTCATCACCAGCTCAGGTCAGCAGATGAATCGTTGGAGACCTGGAAATGCTGGACGGTTGTTTTGTTTAAGTTCAAAAGTAAGTACCTACAGCTCTCCATAGGTCGAATTCAGAAACCTCATGCTTGGAGACAGCACAACACCCCAAGGTGACAGCATCAGAATTCAATAATATATTCTCAACGCCAGTCAACTTGTGACGTTAGTAGTTGCTACATTGACAGTAATAAGAACACTGTGTTCAGTAGTAGTATGTTTAAGATAAAAGTCACAAGGTCGAATTTATCTGAAAACTAGAGTATTCGTCGTTTCAGAAATCTTTTGACCTGTGGACATATTGATCGAGCAACAATCCGTGAGTAGATGACCTATAGTGCGGAAGAAGCTGGTAATTGTGCACACATTGAGCAAACTTGTAAATGCTATAGGTTTAACAGAGTAGATAGGTTTCAGAAATCGCAGTAACACAGTTAAAGACGGCTAGTGATTTCTTAGCTTACTTTTATGAGTGAATAGATTAATGGTTGGTGTACAAAACTATTCATTATGAATTAAGTTAGTTTGATACAGCATATTGTATGAAAAAACTTCTATACATTTAAAACGGATTTACCCATGGTGATGACAAGAGGATTTCTGTTTGCGCCATGAATTAAGATGACTAACGGTCAAGGTCAGTCAGATTGAGATACCTTCAAATGTAAACCTCCAACTTGTATCTCAGACCATCTGATTGTTGTCCTCTGAACACCATCGTCATTGTAGAAAAGTCATAAACTACAAGAATACACGACCATTCATTGTTTCTATAAGTTTTGAAACATTATTTAACACATGTGCCCAGTCATACACATCCCATAAGTTCAAGTGACTTTGTTCACTTTGATATCTGTGTGAGTAAATGTCAGATTCATTAATAAGTGTGCGTGTTGATATCCTGAATGAACACACTATGGCGCTTTGCATGTGACCAGTCTGATAAAGTATTTAAGCCCGTACAACACTTTGGCAAACAAATGTTTCCTGATCACTGTGATAAATGGGGACTAAGACGATAGATGTAAGCCGAGTGACAATCAATCATTTTTCAATCAATTTGAAGAGAAAATAAAAAGGCATTAGGAGTTACATAACAATGCAAGTGTATTTGATTGAGAAATTGGGGGCCACATCATTGATGATGCATTTTTACGATGACTGTTATTGAATGATGGGCACTAGGATTTTGATTGTTGATCAGATTTCCCGGACGGTTCTTCAGGAACATCTGCAGATTGAGCTGAAGCCAAATCAATACCTGCACCAAGACCGGCCAGTATCAGTTCCTCTTGTGATGGACCTGCAACGACTACATATTCCAATAAACATCAAAATAAAAGTGATACCAAGTATGACAAATGTGAACACATATACATTTATATTTTACTTATCTATTACAGCACAACATGCAGCACAACACTACAAAAAATGAGATAACTCTCCAAGAACCAGCTAGTTAATATAGACTTCGTTTACTATGATTGGGTCGAGTCGGCCAACATCGAGTAAGATAAGACTCACCTGGATTCTGACATTCGAACGATACGACCAGCACAACTATGATGAGCTGAAACGAGAGGGCCGATCAGACGGACAATATCACACAACAGAATTGTAACATACAGTGAGGAATTGCATTGTGGTGGTTTACTGTTGAAGTGAGTGTTGTTTGCTCGTTGGCTTGTTCTTCCGTTGACTGCATATATTGCACTGTTGTATTTATAGTGGACGTCGTCCATTCCACATACACACACGTGTTCACACCTGATAATTGGCTGTTCAATGGAGTTGATTTGAACTCGTGTGTTGTGTGGCATGATGGCTCGTTGGTTTGTTCGTTTGTTGACTGAATTGCATTTCTAGTGAAACTATTCTTGCTACTGATGTTGATAACCATGCTTATTGCTTCATCAGATTACTATGAAACTCTCCCCAAGTAAGGTGATTAGCATTCTTCATATTAATATTGAGTGACGCACGCCATTTTCACCTTTCTCAATTGTTGTGAACATTACAGACACCAGTACTAGTTGAAATTTTGTCGCAAACTGACTACGTAATCTCTTTGAGCGTGATTTGGTTAATACTTTCATCTAATTTTCAGGCTTTACATTGCATGTTGAAAGGTGACTCGTTACTTTACAAGTACTTGAGTTGCTCGATTATTTCTCCATCAAATACTGTTTACTTAGAAAACCTTCCGAGTTGCCATGTAAACTAATATAACAACATAAACACGCTTTCTAGAATATGAATTCTCTCTAGGATAACATACAAAACAGCTTGCAAACAGCTTGGGTTCTGCACGTCAACCGAACAGAATATCTGTCATTCCATAGACACATTCACACATCGTGAGAAAATTCGTCAAGCCAACGATCCCAAACAACACTCGATTGAAATGAATCAAGCAGATCATAACCACATCTCCACAACAAATATCATACCATAGCACTGCTACTGACACATATCCGCAGGGACACTTCACACAAAACAATGAAGCACACATGAACATAATCAATTCAACAAACTGTGAACAGTCAGATAACTGTAATTGATTGTTCAGTTGGGTTGGACAATTAAGACAATGTGACAGACGAAATCGAGTGGACTAAGTGAGGTAAAGGGTGCCGACTTGCCACACAACACACGAGTTCAAATCAACTCCATTGAACAGCTAATTATCAGGTGTGAACACGTGTGTGTACGTGGAATGAACGACGTCCACTATAAATACAACAGTGCAATATATGCAGTCAACGGAAGAACAAGCCAACGAGCAAACAACACTCACTTCAACAGTAAACCACCACAATGCAATTCCTCACTGTATGTTACAATTCTGTTGTGTGATATTGTCCGTCTGATCGGCCCTCTCATTTCAGCTCATCATAGTTGTGCTGGTCGTATCGTTCGAATGTCAGAATCCAGGTGAGTCTTATCTTACTCGATGGCGGTTGATTCCAATCGACCATATGACATAAAGCTGATACATGTTGATTGGTCATTGGAATATATATCGACCATTTTCATGAATATAGTAATGTGTCGAGTTTTGAAATTGTTATATGTGGGTTCCGATTCATTTGCTTCCATCATTCCTGATGTATTACGTGACATTTTTATGTTGTGTCATCTTTTTGATAGCTACTGGAGCTCCAGCAGCAGGTAGAAGGTGTCCTTGTTGTTCCGGCGCATGCCCTCAATGTCCTCGGTGTTGTGGATGTCGTGGATGTCGAGGTGGAAACTGTTGTGGAGGATGTTGCAGTAAACGAAAAGACAACAACAAAAACCGAGAAGTCTTGGGAGATGGTCAAGTCAAGATCTAAACGCATATAGTATGTCATTTACGCCTCTACCAAATACATTACATTATTCTATAATTTCGAGTGCTTATGTGTTCGCTATACATCGAATAATAAGCGACTGTCCTTTGGTTTATGTGTCGTGTAACTTTGTATTTGTAATCAGTAGCCAGTCTGTGTCCGTGTAAACCAACCCGTTTTTCGTCGTATGCTTGAGTGAAATCCATATCAGTGTTTCCCAATTATTATACATGGATACATTCATGCATCGTTCTGCTATACATGTTCTCACTGGTAATCCAACCACTGTTGTTCTCACAGCAATTGAAGCACATTGATACCGTTTCACACAAACTAGCCACCCTAAATAGCTACTAGTAGCAAGAGTAGTCGGAAACGCTAACCCAATCAAACAAAACATACAAAATACTGTCAATTCATCTGCCTGTCTACATACTTATTGGAGACTTTTCCACTCACAATGACACTCGGATCCTACATCATCCTTTATTCGATAATGATGGTAGTGATAGTGATTCTTACGTTTTTGTAAAGTACGACATCCCTCATATCGGGTGAATGGGAGTTTAAACGGGAATCGTGGGAAGATACTATATATATACATGTGGATTGAAACTCACCTCATTGCACAAGCCAGTGGCTATTTGAACTCAGTGGCTAAGTGTATTACGTGATGGCAGTTGAGGCGAACGGTGCTGGCTACAAGTTCTCGAGTGCACATCAACTCTGGGATGTTGTTTCATCCAGCTGAACAGTCCTGAATAGAGCGAAGCGTATACCATGGACTCTATTGCGGGTCACCATTAATTTGCTTCAAATGCTTCAAATATATATATATATATATATATATATATATATATATATATATATGAAATCAGAATTTGATTCTGCTGAAATATTTTCATCACATTTATTACGAATATCATTAAAGAATAATGGTTGATTCAGAAAACATCATCTGTCAAAAATGCATCGAATTTGTGATCATAATTTGATTCATTCAACATATTTTCCACAGGATAATTTTGAAATGAATTTGGATTTTCTGCCTGTGCACCTCCATATCAGGGGAAACTGTTACTCTGACTACTTCGGGATAACTTGTCATTCCCTCTGATTCATCACACCAGTAATTAGGGTTTGTAATCAACATACATTGGTTGTGAGAATATCCAACATCTGATACAACAATATCAGGAATGTGACTAGAACTCGACTCATTTGGAACATAATTATCGCATTCTTAAGGTATATTGTGGTGTGAGCTACTTATATTGATATGAGTAGTATATGACGCGAGTTAAAACGTAATGTCTGGCGACTGAAGATGAGGGGAAGATCAAGAAAAGAAGAGCGAGAACACAATGGAATTTGTAAGAAAACACACGAACAATGGAATGGAAGATAATGGATTGGTGTTTGCAACGGGAAACAGTCTAGTTTGATATGATGCATTGATATTTTGCAAATTGACGATTTACTTTATGGAATTTAGATTTTATTGAGATAGTCTGTAATTTTTGTATTACATACATTCGATTGCCTGCGCCCGACATATTTTCCACAGATTTATAAGAGATTCCATCTGGAATATATGAAACATCAGGAAAAACCATGTCCGAATCAATAACATGCGAAATTCGAGAAGACGTTGATTAACTAGAAACTGTCGTCTCACGATGATTCTGAGTATCATTTAATTCCGGACTGCTATATGACTCTATACTGCTGTTCGAAATCATGGATCAAGTTAAATGATCATTAGAGACACTCAACCCAATTGCATAACAATTACAAATTTTAGCATTATTTGCAGCAAAATGAACCGTATAATTACAAACAGATTGGATGTCTCTTATCTCATCACGTTGGAAGCATGTAGAATTACGAAATACGCATGAATTACATGGGTGAAACTTGTCACAGGACAAGCATTTACCAAACATTTGCTCATCTTCATGACCTGCTTCGAAACTTCGCAGTGTTATCTGAATAACCTTGATTACGCACTAGACTGGGACGACGTAGTAAATTAATGGAATTGCTGATGTCATGACGAAACATTTTGTGAAATTCTTCTCCCTTACCGCATTCGAAATTTGTACACTTTACATGGACAAGTACTAGTTGCTTGAAAAATGCATAAGAGAGTGAGATCGACTCGTTTGGAAATGCCAACGTCTTTATAACTCTGTATGCTTCTTTTCCAATGAATGTAAGGAATTGAACTCTAATGCTGACATCCTCAAAATCAGATAACAGATAACAAGATACCAAGATACCCCCACAAGAATCAAAATATGTCCAACCGCAATAACAAAAGTTACATGGCGAGGACAATGTGACAATTAAGAAAGTTGGACTTATTGTGTAAACTAGAAATCCCAGATATAATGCAATTTACCAGATGAGCACAAATTGACGTATTGCATTTAGAATTCAAAATCGAGCAGTAATTAGATACAAAAGAATCATTAGTTTCTCTTTCTTTACTAGTTGAAAGGCATTAATTTGTGCACTTATTGATCCTTCGAAGTAATTTTTATTAGGTTGTAGTGTGGCGTCGAGTCGCGGTTGACTATGATCACCACTACAGAAAGACCACGTGCCAGTTCAACGATAAGATCCCCCGTAGGCCAAATAACAGAAGTCAGTTGATGTCTGTAGTCGAGATGTATTTGTTGTTGATCTCGTGGTATCGAAATAATACCGAGGTTGTGCCAAAGGAGTGCAAAGGGGAATACTGAGCAAACTTAGTTTCGTGCAAGGTCACAAGCAGCGGAAGAAAGAATGTATTTTGGTACAGTTAAACAAACGAGCACGGTAAAACAATCCCTGGTACAATTGGTTATAATAATAAATGTTTCCATTACACCAATCGCGTTCTCTTGATAAATGCAGGTCACTACAAGGTAATTGTGATTATTGAAGGTATTTTAATTAACATACGAACTAGGAATTTCCGATATAGTGGAATTTACAGCAAATAGAACTAGTTGAGCACAAGTGAATGAATTGTATGTAGAATTCGAAATCAGGCAGACATCAAATACAAATGAATCGAAGATCCTTTTTGCGATAGTATGTAACCTCTGCACACTCCAAACACATATTTGGACGAAGAATTCTTCCTTTTAATAGCTTTGATGAAGTCTCTTTCGTTACATAATATTTAGCATTTCTATATTGCAGTAGAAATGTATCTAATCCCCTCTCCATCCCATTAAATGTTGAGGCGGCAATAGGATCAATAACAGTTTTCAATGTTCTGATAAAATTTTTGCCTGACCATTAGAACAAGGGTGCCTGGGAGCACCGTCCAGATATCTGCTCTCTATACCATTCAACCAGGTAATGCCTGCATCTGTATGAAAATGAGATCCATTTTCAGTCGCTAACGCCATGGGAACCCCTTCTGGACTAAAACCCTATCTTTGTGCTTGGCTGGTGAAGTTTTCCTACCTTAAGGTAACCCTCGTGCTATTGATAGAAGAAATCAGACAAATGGTGTATAGGTCTTTATTTAGATCTTCGCGCAGTCACAGTGGAGTGTGGGATTTATTGTTCAGACAAAGCCTCTCAACATTCAATATAAGATAATAGGAAATATAACGCCTATACAAAATAAGGAAGTGAATGATTGCTTGAACAAAACTGTTTTGGCATATGCTTGGTTGTTTGGGGTCAACTCTTAACCAACCAACCTATGCTGTTACATTAACGTCCCGCTAGAATCGACTTCCGTTAATCGAACGTCGGTTCGATTAACCTACGGGAAAATTATCAACTCCCTCACTGTTTGACTTACAGTCAATGACGACGTTGAAAGGACCTTCAAACGTAGGGCTAAGCGGTGATTTTATTTTTTCACATCTAATCCGGACGTGCGTGCAATTGCTTAGATCTTTAGGCACATATATGGCGCGCGATTGTTCACGAGTATTAATTGGCTTATGTTTGGACATATGGTCCCGTAGTTGATCAACGTAATTTTCTAAATTAAGTCTTCGACTGTTAGTATTAGGGTTAATAACTTCACCTGGTAGTCTCAGAGTTGTTCCGAAAACCAGTTCCGCAGCTGAACACTGTGCGTCAGTTTTGACAGATGTTCGTATTCCCAACATAACTAACGGCAGGAATTCTATCCACTGATTGGGGCTTGGGTGAGATATAAGGGCGGTTTTATAGCTGACGGTCAAAACGTTCTGCCATCCCATTAGCCTAACGATGATGTGCAATTCAGCGTATCTTACTGGAGCCTAGAAGTTTAGCCAAGTTATTAAATAGTTCGGATTCGAATTGCGCTCCTCTATCCTTCGTTATTGTTATGGGCGTACCAAAAATGGTTATCCAGTTGTGCATGAAAACCTTAGCTACTGTTTCTGCTGTGATGTCCTCAATCGGGATGGCTATGGAGAATCTGGTAAACCGATCTATGCATGTAAACAGATAATTAAAGCCGTTCGAACGTGGTAAAGGGCCATCCAAGTCGATATGCACATGTGCGAAACGCGCATCTGGTTTCGAGAAAACACCTATGGGTGAATTTGTGTGATGATTAATCTTTGATTGTTGGCGTGCCGAACACTCTCTAACCCATTTGTGTACATCCTTCTGTAAATATATATCTGGCATTGATTAGTTTAGTTGGAGCTTTTGCGCCAGGATGAGACAAAGAATGAAAGTTATTATATATCAACTTTCTTATACTTTTGGGTACGAAAGGTCGCGGCATTGCCTTAGTCGTGTCACAGTAGATTAGAATACCATCAATAGGTGATGGTAAATGTTTTAAATTAAGACTTGAATTGTTTGACTTAAGTAGGTTTTGCAATTCTAGATCCTGCTCTTGTTCGTGTCTCAACGTCTTGAAGTTTACTGTAGACTGTTGTAGCACGTTCATTTCTAGTTTAGATAAAGCATCTGCCGCCTGATTGTCCTGACCTTTGACATGCCGGATATCGCTTGTGAACTGTGATATATAGTCAACGTGTCGGAATTCTTTCACGACAGAAGAAGGAAGGATAGAACACAAGTTCCTATATCGAATTCCTTCAGATTTGATACTGTGTCTCGTAAAATAATGCTCTATTTGAGCAAACCACAACTCAGGATTACTACGATCAAATTCTGGAAGTCGGGATTTCGTAGTCATAACAGTGTCTATCTCCACTGGTGACAAATCCTCCAGGTTTTGGGTTTGCATTGAATCTGATATGAGGTATGTGACCGATCTGGCCAGCGGCCTGCTTGAGCATCTGGGCTACCTGTTCCTGTCATCTAAATATTTCAACAAGTTATCTATTTTTGTTTGTTTTAATATATGATTACGTATATTAATCGCATAAACCATCCTAGTGCATTTCTGAAAAGTTTACAACCTTTCGTTGTCAAAGTTACAAAAAGCTCAATAAGAGATAATGTGGTCGCTGGCAATATGCAGAGAAAAGAATACACATTATTCAGATGTTTATTTACTGGACTGCTAACACCTAACTGGCTATCACTCAATATTTATCGTCAGGATCGACCAAGAAGAAAGAAACGGAAACTTGTTGAAATACTTTGTGCTGAGAATTCTATATTGTACCGAAAATATAATATTGAATAAAGCTTATAATAATAATAATTATAATAATAATAAATAATCTAAAATTTACTATATACTCATAATCTCTAATCCTAGTATTAACCAGGTTAATACTTAATAACAAATAATACTCAGATATTATATTTAATTTAACGAGCACTGTGCTCACCCATTTTCAAATCATGGTTAATAACTCCAGTAGAAGAGAATTTTTTCAAGCCAAATAAAAGGTCTAAATCTGTAACCCCTATAACTGACGACTCAGTACCTGACAATGTCGAACCTTTAACTACTGAACAGTATGTGTATTGTACACAGATGTCTCTATCATCAACAGATTCTCCATTTTACAACCCCTTTATCTCTACGTGCAGTATGCCACTGGTAAGGCTGTTTGACATACAAGACACTATGCCGACGTGCATCGAAAAGTCAGCACAGTCTACTAAACAGTATGTTCTTACTTACTTACTTACTTACTCCTCGTGAAGGAGCATAGGCCACTCACCAGCATTCTCCATCCAACCCTGTCCTGGGCAATCCTTTCTAGCTCCGTCCAGTTGTAATTCATCCTTTTCATATCTGCTTCTTTAATCCGACGCAATGTGTTCTTTGGCCTTCCTCTTTTTCGCTTCCCTTCAGGGTTCCAAGTTAGGGCTTGCCTCGTGATGCAGTTTGACGATTTGCGTAATGTATGTCCTATCCATTTCCATCGTCTTTTCCTAATTTCTTCTTCAGCTGGAAGTTGGTTTGTTCTCTCCCACAGAAGGCTATTGCTGATGGTATCCGGCCAGTGGATGTTGAGTATCTTGCGTAGACAGCTATTTATAAATACTTGTACTTTCTTGATTGTGGTTGTTGTAGTTCTCCAAGTTTCAGCTCCATACAGTAGAACTGCCTTGACGTTCGTATTGAAGATTCTCACTTTGATATTGGTTGAAAGTTGTTTTGAGTTCCATATGTTCTTCAATTGTAGGAATGCGACCCTTGCTTTGCCGATCCTCGCCTTTACGTCTGCATCTGAACCTCCTTGTTCATCGATGATGCTTCCTAGGTATGTGAAGGACTCTACATCTTCCAGAGTTTCGCCATCAAGAGTGATTGGATTGCTGTTTTCCGCTTTGAATTTGAGGACCTTGGTTTTCCCTTTGTGTATGCTGAGGCCTACTGATGCAGAGACTGCTGCTACACTGGCTGTCTTCATCTGCATCTGTTCGTGTGTACGTGATAGGAGGGCTAGGTCGTCTGCGAAGTCCAAATCGTCTAATTGATTCTGAGTTGTCCATTGTATTCCGTGTTTTCCTTCAGATGTCGAGGTCTTCATAATCCAGTCGACCACCAGAAGAAAGAGGAAGGGAGAGAGTAAACAGCCTTGTCTGACTCCAGTCCTTACTTGGAATGCATCTGTCAGCTGTCCTCCATGCACTACTTTGCACTGTAGTCCGTCGTATGAGTTCCGGATAATGTTGACAATCTTCTCAGGAACTCCGTAGTGTCGAAGAAGTTTCCATAATGTCCTCCTATCTACACTGTCGAATGCCTTTTCATAATCAATGAAGTTGATGTATAGTGATGAGTTCCACTCCACTGATTGTTCGACGATGATCCGTAGTGTTGCAATTTGGTCTGTGCACGACCGATCCTTACGGAATCCAGCTTGTTGATCTCGAAGTTGGGCGTCTACTGCATCCTTCATCCGGTTCAGCAACACTCTGTTGAAGACTTTCCCTGGTATTGACAGTAGTGTAATGCCTCTGTAGTTTTCACATTTGCTCAGATCTCCTTTCTTTGGAATCTTGACGAGGTGTCCTTCTTTCCAGTCCATCGGCACTTGTTCCTCCTCCCAAATCTTTTTGAATAGAAGGTATAGCATGCTTGTGGTTGCTTCGATGTCTGATTTCAGTGCTTCAGCTGGTATGTTGTCGGGTCCTGCTGCTTTCCCGTTCTTGATTTGTCTGACGGCCATTCTAATTTCTTCCGTCGTTGGTGGGTTGACATCTATAGGAAGATCTATGTGTGCTGCTTCGATGTCCGGTGGATTCATTGGAGCCGGCCTATTCAGGAGTTCCTCGAAGTATTCCACCCATCTGTTACGCTGTTGTTGAATTTCGGTGATTGGCTTGCCTTCTTTGTCTTTGACCGGCCTCTCTGGTTTACTGTATTTCCCTGCTAGTTTCTTCGTTGTATCGTGAAGCTGTTTCATATTTCCTTCTCTAGCAGCTTTTTCTGCCGTCGTTGCTAGTTCTTCCACGTATTTCTTCTTGTCGGCTCTAATGCTCCTCTTCACTTGTTTGTTTGCTTCTATGTATTCAGCTTGTGCTTGGACTTTCTCTGCTCGTGTTCGGCTGTTGTTAATTGCTGCCTTCTTGTTCTTCCTTTCTTTGATCTTGTCCAGTGTTTCTATAGAGATCCATTCCTTATGATGGTGTTTCTTTAGGCCCAGAACCTCTTGACACGTTGAAGTTAATGCTTCCTTGATGCCTTTCCAGTTGTCCTCCATACTAGTTTCTTCTTCTTTCAGTAGATCTTGTAAGGCTTGGAACCTGTTGTTGAGAGCTATCTTGAATTCATTGAGTTTGTCAGTATCTCGAAGGAAGGCTGTATTGAACCTTTGTAGTGCTGTTTGTCCACTTGTCCAGTTCTTTTTTAGCTTCAGTTTTAAATTGGCTACAACTAGGTGGTGATCTGAAGCTACGTCAGCACCTCTCCTGGTTCTCACATCTTCCATTGTCCTTCGGAATTTTTTGTTGATGCAAATATGATCTATTTGGTTCTCTGTAGTGTGGTCCGGTGAGATCCATGTAGCCTTGTGTATACGCTTGTGTGGAAATATTGTGCCTCCTATGACCAATTTGTTGAATGCACATAGATTTGCAAATCTTTCTCCATTTTCGTTTCTCTGTCCCAGTCCATGTCGTCCCATAATATCTTCATATCCAGTGTTGTCTATTCCGACTTTGGCATTTAGATCTCCCATCAGAATAGTTAGGTCCTTTCTTGGCATTTCTCAATGATTGACTGCAGCCGCTCGTAGAACTGATCTTTAATGTCGTCGTTGCTATCATTGGTGGGTGCATAACATTGGATAATATTCATTAAGATCCCCTCCTTCTTTGTTTTGAATGATGCTTTGATGATTCTGGATCCGTGAGACTCCCATCCTACAAGTGCATTTCGTGCTACTTTGGACAGCATAAGAGCGACTCCCTGAGTGTGTGGAGCATTGTCCTCCTCGTGACCGGAGTATAGCAGCATCTCTCCCGTAGCTAGCCTTTTCTGTCCAGCTTGGGTCCAGTGGGTTTCGCTGATTCCCAGTACTGCTAAGTTGTATCTCCTCATTTCCATTGCTATTTGACTGGTCTTCCCGGTTTCCCACATTGTTCGAACGTTCCATGTACCTATAAAAATTTTTGCTCTGGTTGTTAGAAGGGGCATCGGCCTCGTGGCTTCCGAAGGAACTCGGCTTTCACCATGAAGCGTCATAATTCTTCTAACTGAAGACCTTCTAACTCCCAGGGCAGAGTTTAAATGGTTTGGATTATTTTTTCTGGTAAGCGTTTTTTTAGCGAGTTAGTTTTCTACGGGATGGGGACGCTAACCCCATGCCCAACCCTCCTCCTTTACCCGGGCTTGGGACCGGCAGTAACCCTATTAGAGCTACAGGCGGAGTTAAACAGTATGTTCTACCAAGGCCTAAATCTAAAATTTCAAAAACTAAAGAGTTCAATGGTCCACCTCATACACACCAAAATACTGATAGATATAGTAATGAAATCTGACAGCTACTAAACTCTCTATCCAAAATCAACGGCGAACGTGAGCAACTAGCACCCCTCACTCATATATGGGACCTTGTCGCTGATTGAAATCTTGAGCAACTCACTAAAGCTGAATGCATTTTGGAGTTTGTGGCTGAAGAAGTGACGAAAAGAGTGATGTCCTCCTTCAATGCATACGTATACGACCAGTACAACTATGATGAGCTGAAATGAAAGGGTCGATCAGACGGACAATATCACACAACAGAATTGTAACATACAGTGAGGAATTGCATTGTGGTGGTTTACTGTTGAAGTGAGTGTTGTTTGCTCGTTGGCTTGTTCTTCCGTTGACTGCATATATTGCACTGTTGTATTTATAGTGGACGTCGTTCATTCCACGTACACACACGTGTTCACACCTGATAATTGGCTGTTCAATGGAGTTGTATCAGATGTTGGATATTCTCACAACCAATGTATGTTGATTACAAACCCTAATTACTGGTGTGATGAATCAGAGGGAATGAAAGTTATCCCGAAGTAGTCAGAGTAACAGTTTCCCCTGATATGGAGGTGCACAGGCAGAAAATCCAAATTCATTTCAAAATTATCCTGTGGAAAATATGTTGAATGAATCAAATTATGATCACAAATTCGATGCATTTTTGACAGATGATGTTTTCTGAATCAACCATTATTCTTTAATGATATTCGTAATAAATGTGATGAAAATATTTCAGCAGAATCAAATTCTGATTTCATATATATATATATATATATATATATATATATATATATATATATATATATATATATATATTTGAAGCATTTGAAGCAAATTAATGGTGACCCGCAATAGAGTCCATGGTATACGCTTCGCTCTATTCAGGACTGTTCAGCTGGATGAAACAACATCCCAGAGTTGATGTGCACTCGAGAACTTGTAGCCAGCACCGTTCGCCTCAACTGCCATCACGTAATACACTTAGCCACTGAGTTCAAATAGCCACTGGCTTGTGCAATGAGGTGAGTTTCAATCCACATGTATATATATAGTATCTTCCCACGATTCCCGTTTAAACTCCCATTCACCCGATATGAGGGATGTCGTACTTTACAAAAACGTAAGAATCACTATCACTACCATCATTATCGAATAAAGGATGATGTAGGATCCGAGTGTCATTGTGAGTGGAAAAGTCTCCAATAAGTATGTAGACAGGCAGATGAATTGACAGTATTTTGTATGTTTTGTTTGATTGGGTTAGCGTTTCCGACTACTCTTGCTACTAGTAGCTATTTAGGGTGGCTAGTTTGTGTGAAACGGTATCAATGTGCTTCAATTGCTGTGAGAACAACAGTGGTTGGATTACCAGTGAGAACATGTATAGCAGAACGATGCATGAATGTATCCATGTATAATAATTGGGAAACACTGATATGGATTTCACTCAAGCATACGACGAAAAACGGGTTGGTTTACACGGACACAGACTGGCTACTGATTACAAATACAAAGTTACACGACACATAAACCAAAGGACAGTCGCTTATTATTCGATGTATAGCGAACACATAAGCACTCGAAATTATAGAATAATGTAATGTATTTGGTAGAGGCGTAAATGACATACTATATGCGTTTAGATCTTGACTTGACCATCTCCCAAGACTTCTCGGTTTTTGTTGTTGTCTTTTCGTTTACTGCAACATCCTCCACAACAGTTTCCACCTCGACATCCACGACATCCACAACACCGAGGACATTGAGGGCATGCGCCGGAACAACAAGGACACCTTCTACCTGCTGCTGGAGCTCCAGTAGCTATCAAAAAGATGACACAACATAAAAATGTCACGTAATACATCAGGAATGATGGAAGCAAATGAATCGGAACCCACATATAACAATTTCAAAACTCGACACATTACTATATTCATGAAAATGGTCGATATATATTCCAATGACCAATCAACATGTATCAGCTTTATGTCATATGGTCGATTGGAATCAACCGCCATCGAGTAAGATAAGACTCACCTGGATTCTGACATTCGAACGATACGACCAGCACAACTATGATGAGCTGAAATGAGAGGGCCGATCAGACGGACAATATCACACAACAGAATTGTAACATACAGTGAGGAATTGCATTGTGGTGGTTTACTGTTGAAGTGAGTGTTGTTTGCTCGTTGGCTTGTTCTTCCGTTGACTGCATATATTGCACTGTTGTATTTATAGTGGACGTCGTTCATTCCACGTACACACACGTGTTCACACCTGATAATTAGCTGTTCAATGGAGTTGATTTGAACTCGTGTGTTGTGTGGCAAGTCGGCACCCTTTACCTCACTTAGTCCACTCGATTTCGTCTGTCACATTGTCTTAATTGTCCAACCCAACTGAACAATCAATTACAGTTATCTGACTGTTCACAGTTTGTTGAATTGATTATGTTCATGTGTGCTTCATTGTTTTGTGTGAAGTGTCCCTGCGGATATGTGTCAGTAGCAGTGCTATGGTATGATATTTGTTGTGGAGATGTGGTTATGATCTGCTTGATTCATTTCAATCGAGTGTTGTTTGGGATCGTTGGCTTGACGAATTTTCTCACGATGTGTGAATGTGTCTATGGAATGACAGATATTCTGTTCGGTTGACGTGCAGAACCCAAGCTGTTTGCAAGCTGTTTTGTATGTTATCCTAGAGAGAATTCATATTCTAGAAAGCGTGTTTATGTTGTTATATTAGTTTACATGGCAACTCGGAAGGTTTTCTAAGTAAACAGTATTTGATGGAGAAATAATCGAGCAACTCAAGTACTTGTAAAGTAACGAGTCACCTTTCAACATGCAATGTAAAGCCTGAAAATTAGATGAAAGTATTAACCAAATCACGCTCAAAGAGATTACGTAGTCAGTTTGCGACAAAATTTCAACTAGTACTGGTGTCTGTAATGTTCACAACAATTGAGAAAGGTGAAAATGGCGTGCGTCACTCAATATTAATATGAAGAATGCTAATCACCTTACTTGGGGAGAGTTTCATAGTAATCTGATGAAGCAATAAGCATGGTTATCAACATCAGTAGCAAGAATAGTTTCACTAGAAATGCAATTCAGTCAACAAACGAACAAACCAACGAGCCATCATGCCACACAACACACGAGTTCAAATCAACTCCATTGAACAGCCAATTATCAGGTGTGAACACGTGTGTGTATGTGGAATGGACGACGTCCACTATAAATACAACAGTGCAATATATGCAGTCAACGGAAGAACAAGCCAACGAGCAAACAACACTCACTTCAACAGTAAACCACCACAATGCAATTCCTCACTGTATGTTACAATTCTGTTGTGTGATATTGTCCGTCTGATCGGCCCTCTCGTTTCAGCTCATCATAGTTGTGCTGGTCGTATCGTTCGAATGTCAGAATCCAGGTGAGTCTTATCTTACTCGATGTTGGCCGACTCGACCCAATCATAGTAAACGAAGTCTATATTAACTAGCTGGTTCTTGGAGAGTTATCTCATTTTTTGTAGTGTTGTGCTGCATGTTGTGCTGTAATAGATAAGTAAAATATAAATGTATATGTGTTCACATTTGTCATACTTGGTATCACTTTTATTTTGATGTTTATTGGAATATGTAGTCGTTGCAGGTCCATCACAAGAGGAACTGATACTGGCCGGTCTTGGTGCAGGTATTGATTTGGCTTCAGCTCAATCTGCAGATGTTCCTGAAGAACCGTCCGGGAAATCTGATCAACAATCAAAATCCTAGTGCCCATCATTCAATAACAGTCATCGTAAAAATGCATCATCAATGATGTGGCCCCCAATTTCTCAATCAAATACACTTGCATTGTTATGTAACTCCTAATGCCTTTTTATTTTCTCTTCAAATTGATTGAAAAATGATTGATTGTCACTCGGCTTACATCTATCGTCTTAGTCCCCATTTATCACAGTGATCAGGAAACATTTGTTTGCCAAAGTGTTGTACGGGCTTAAATACTTTATCAGACTGGTCACATGCAAAGCGCCATAGTGTGTTCATTCAGGATATCAACACGCACACTTATTAATGAATCTGACATTTACTCACACAGATATCAAAGTGAACAAAGTCACTTGAACTTATGGGATGTGTATGACTGGGCACATGTGTTAAATAATGTTTCAAAACTTATAGAAACAATGAATGGTCGTGTATTCTTGTAGTTTATGACTTTTCTACAATGACGATGGTGTTCAGAGGACAACAATCAGATGGTCTGAGATACAAGTTGGAGGTTTACATTTGAAGGTATCTCAATCTGACTGACCTTGACCGTTAGTCATCTTAATTCATGGGCGCAAACAGAAATCCTCTCGTCATCACCATGGGTAAATCCGTTTTAAATGTATAGAAGTTTTTTCATACAATATGCTGTATCAAACTAACTTAATTCATAATGAATAGTTTTGTACACCAACCATTAATCTATTCACTCATAAAAGTAAGCTAAGAAATCACTAGCCGTCTTTAACTGTGTTACTGCGATTTCTGAAACCTATCTACTCTGTTAAACCTATAGCATTTACAAGTTTGCTCAATGTGTGCACAATTACCAGCTTCTTCCGCACTATAGGTCATCTACTCACGGATTGTTGCTCGATCAATATGTCCACAGGTCAAAAGATTTCTGAAACGACGAATACTCTAGTTTTCAGATAAATTCGACCTTGTGACTTTTATCTTAAACATACTACTACTGAACACAGTGTTCTTATTACTGTCAATGTAGCAACTACTAACGTCACAAGTTGACTGGCGTTGAGAATATATTATTGAATTCTGATGCTGTCACCTTGGGGTGTTGTGCTGTCTCCAAGCATGAGGTTTCTGAATTCGACCTATGGAGAGCTGTAGGTACTTACTTTTGAACTTAAACAAAACAACCGTCCAGCATTTCCAGGTCTCCAACGATTCATCTGCTGACCTGAGCTGGTGATGAAGACGTTTTCCAAAAATGCTAGTGTAATCTCACCGGTTAAAAGCATGTTGTTTTGTGACTGGCTGCTTCCTTTTCTAAGACCAAACAGTTTCAGTGTATAGGACTCACTTTCTCAATTAACGTTTCCGTAATGTGGCTTAACGTTCTAAATCAATAGTACTTCAGTTTGAATGAGAAGTGATTTTTCTGAACTGTGTCCGTTTCTGTTTTTTCTCTATCTGAAGCTCAAAGTATTTAATTAATGTTCTAGTTAAATCGTGTACAATGGTTTTATTTTCTGTTTCATTCCCCTTATAATACTCAAGTAAAAACTGTCTAACAATCCTGACCGATGTGCCAAGCTAAGTGTAAGATCTCGAAACCAAAAGACACAATTTCTTTCAAAATACAGTACCATAGTGGAGGACAGCGGGAAGACGATGAACTTGCAAACACCGAACAGTGAGGTATTCGGAAGTCAACCAAGTGGTCGAAACCAAAGTCAACGACAAACTGTGTCCTTCGAAACAGGTGTATCGGAGCTTAATCACGCGTACTGCAAATTAAAACGGTATATAAGTGTATCAATCGGAAAATTGTCGACTTGCATGAATAAATCAGGTAGTCCTTGCATAGCGAAACTAGGCAAGCAGTCGAAATTTATCAAAACGTCACGGATTATGTAACCTTTAAACGTTTGAACTATAAGATAATGAAGAAATTCGTCCATAGAATTAAAAGGCGTATGAGTTGGTGGGAGCTGTTCTTTCCTTTTATTCGGGAAACATCATACATTTCAGAGATCTAGACTTGAATTCTGGCTGAATGTAATTCAAACTTTGAGTATTAAATAATAATGAAAGGCAATACACGCAAACGGACGGCGAATTCGGAATGTGAATAAGAGATTCATATAATTCTCCTAATAATGACTACAGAGCGCTGTTTATATCTGGGTTTTGTGACCTCTTTGTGTTGTACATAGTTCACCAACATTTCGTAAACATTCGTCGAGAAGGTGCTCGTTTACTTAAACGATTTCTGAAACGTTATCTTTGCTTATTAAGAAGCATAGTTTGTGATCTTTCTTTGTAATATCATGTAACGAATGACCTAATTGGGGTGTTTGAATGAACTAATGATCATTTTGTACATGTTGAATGCTTGATTTTGAACTTCTAGCACAATATATTCGTTCGTGCTTGTCGAGTACTTCTTGATTAAATTGCGTTATTTCTGGGATTCTTAGTTGAGACTATAATTCAAATAATCCTAATTATCATATCGGCGCAACGATTGAGCCTGTGATGTGACGGCAGGACATACATTCAGATTTTGATGTGTTTTTTAGGATTACTAGTATGAGGGTTGTGAAGATTTTATTACGTTTTTGATTGAGATCATGAACCGATTGATGTTAAACCACCACCTTCGGAAACCTGGAAGCACTGGACGGCCGTTTCGTCCCATTGTGGGACTCCTCAGCAGTGCGCATCCTTGATCCCGCTCGCGGGAAAGGTTCAAAATATGGGCTATGACCAAGGAAGATATTGAGGACATATTCAGTCAGCTTGGAATATTACTGTTAATCTTGCTGGAACTAATATCAAGTCTTTAGTTATGATTTTATTAAGTTGAGTATTTATAATGATCATTTATCTTTATCAACGATTGCAATATACAGTGTAGAGTCACATAGCAGTTCAGAGTTAAATGAAACTCAGAATTCTTGCGAGACAACAGTTTCTAACAAATCGATTTATCAGATTACTCATGTTATTGTACCAAATATGGCTTTTACTAATGATTCACATATTTCCGATGAAATGTCTTACGAATCTGATGGAAATATGTTGAGTGAACATAATTATGATCGAAAACCTGATATAGTTTTGATAGATGCTGATTGTATAATGATCCTTTACTCTGCAATGACATTCTTAATAAATTCGAGGAAACTAATTGAGAAGAATCAAATCTTGATGTCACATTATTCATAATTTGGGGATATGAAGATCAAACATTATTTCGTGGGGAAGGATAGTCTGAAAGTCTATGGTTCAAATTCTAGGTAGCAGTAGTTTCAGTACTCAAGCGACACGATGATTGTCCACAATCCCAGGAAGCAGGTGAGTCTGTTGCGACTTTGGTTGTTAATTCTAATGCTAATGAGTGTATTCTAGATAATACCGAGTTTTTATCTTATACAATGTCGAACAGACACAAGATGAATTTAAGAAGAAGATGTGCAATCAATTAGACACTTAGACTCCAATGTATGCTGTGGTGGATGGGGTGTTAGAATTAACTGATGATTTCTTTGTACATGTTGAATGCTTGATTTCGAATTTCAAATACAGTACATTCGTTCGTGCTTGCCCAGTATTTCTTGATTCAAATGCGTTATTTCTTTTGAAAAAATGATGGCAAATAACGTGGAATTTACTGTCTTTGCGAAATGAGATCAGATAAGCTCGAATGATTACCAGGGATTCTCGAAAAATAATTTTCACCAGAACATTTTTAAAGAGAATCGCAGTTGTTTATCTATGGACTGATGATTCATTCGTATTTGAAGTCTGCCTGATTTCGAATTCTACATACAATTCATTGATTTGTTCACACCTAGTTCTATTTGTCGTAAATCCCACTATTTCAGATATCCCTAGTTCATATATTTATACTTTTGATCACCACATTGGCGTCGCGATGGAGACTGTGAGAGGTCAATAAAATATTCATTAAACTGTGAAGCTTTTGGTGATTGTTTGGAACGGTTTGAAATCTGGAGCGTGATCAAGAAAGATGTTAAAGGTGATGAAATTGTGGCACAGTTACTGACAGTCATCGGAAAAGAAGCGTACAGCTTATTGAAAACGTTGGCACATCCAGAAAAGCCTATCTCACTTTCTTGTTGAACACTTCAGGAACTACTATTAAATCATGCTAAGTGAACCAGTTTTAAATGTCGTAAGAGCGTGAAATTTCATAAGATGTTTCGTCAGAATCACCAAAAGGTTAGGGAATTCATCCTTGAATTGCAAAAACAAGCTGCCAAATGCAATTTTGGTGACCAACTTCCTGTACAGCTGTGTGGTCGAATAATTGCGCGAATCAACACACCAGGTTTGAAAAGAGAGCTGTTAGGAATGCCAAACTGTTCCTTTCCAGGTGCTACAACTGCGTGTATTAACTAGGAGACAGTGAATGAACTTGATATCCAGTCGATGAAGATTTTTAATGCTTTGCCTAGTTGTCATGATTAAATACAATCTCAGGATCAATCAAACGTGCGTTCGTTCAACAGTGATTCCTATCCTCGTGTAAATACGAAAAAGTGTTTCAACAACGAATCGCAAAACAAGTCACGAAGGTGAGATCAAGTTTATTAAGTGTTTATCACATGGAAAATTTCATTCTCGTAATCCATGTACATTTCGTAATGCTGAATGTTTTAAGTGTGGTAAAATAGGACACATTCATTTAGTAGACAAACACACTGTTCGTTTTGCTCTAAGTCGTAGTGAACCTTGTAATTTAGATTTCATTAATCCGGGTGTTCCTAATGATCCTGTGTTTTTATCCGCCATTTCGGAAGGTAATGTTCATATTCCAAAACCATTATGCACATCTCTTGGTTCATTTTATGACTTTAATGTGATCACAGGCAGTATAGAGTTCATTGTTTCATTCAAAAACTTGAAATCTTTAGATCCTAACGTTGTGGTACGACTCATCGAAGTAGCAATATTGGTAATTACTGGACACAGACTACCCATACGATGATGTTGTGAATTGCTAATAAGGGATGATAATTCTTCATACATACCTTGAGAATTTTTTGTCAGTGAAACAGGACTATCAATATTGGGTTTAAAGCACTTTGAAAGGCTTAAAGTGGAGTCGCCTTTAGTTTATAAAGAAACTTCCGATGCTTTACTTGAAGATTTGATAGTTGTATGCGCTAAGTGCAGTGGAGGTATGAAAATCCAGCCTATAAAACTTCAAGTACAGAGTGATCCAGTCTTTCTTAAAAGACGAATAATTCCTTATGGTCTTCGAGAAGCAGTCTATAAGACATTAAACGATTTTTTTGCGAAAGGCATAATTAAGCCGATTCAATCTTCAGTATGAGGTACTCCTATTGTTACTCAACTGAAGTCGAACGACAAGACCCCTAGAATATGTGGTCACTATAGACTAACACTGAATTCCTGTTTGTCGAAGCAAACATGCACGACGGTTGAAGCCGAAAATATTCTAAATTGATTTCATGGTTCTAAAGTGTACTCGAAAGTCGACTTAAAAGACGCTTATTTTCAAATCCCTTAGACTAATCGTCATCTATTTTGATGACAATCAACATTACTTTTGGTCTGTTCAAATACAATTTCCTTCCATTCGGTCTAAGTTGTTCTCCAGCCATATGTGAGGAAGTTGTGAATAAGGTAGTTAGTGATCTTGAAGTTGTTGGAGTTTATCATGATGACCTCATTGTTCACAGTTCTGGTAAGGTAGTTCGTGACGAGAGACTTGTAGCTTAACTGTGTCGTTCAGTTGGTAATAATCTTACAGTGAACCGAAATAAGTGTTCATCTTGTGTATATAGTTTTGAATGTTTTGGATACCAGTTGGTAGTAATGGTCTTAGACGAGAGATCAAGCGACTAGCCTCACTGAAAAATGCACCATCTGCGAAAAATTTTACAGAACTATGTTCGCTAGTGGGTGTTGTTCAATACTATTCCCGTTTTCTCCCTAATTTTTCTTGTTATACCAATTATTTATTTATTATTTTAATATCCTATTCATTCAAACGGGGTGAGGAACAAGAGTCATGCTTAAGAAGTTTACCAAAGTTTCTTCAAAGTGATGGTGTTCCTCGGAATTACTTTCCTGGTATACATTCCGTACTTAATACTGATGCATCACCTGTGGGTATTGGTGCAGTTTTGGGACAGGAAATTAGAACAGTAACCTGTGTTTCACGCGGACTTACTGTTGCTGAACAAGGTTATTCACAAAATTAGCTAGAGGCATTAGCTGTGTTTTTGGCCGTCAAAAGACTCCACAAATATTTATTCGGAAGGAAATTCACCATTGTTACTGATCATGAAGCTTTGAAGTTCATTCATCATTCTGAAAAATCCTTAGCACGTTCCTCAGTTGCTATGGCTCAACGACGGAATATTGCTTTGGGTGTCTATGACTATATGTTTCAGTACAGTAAGGCCAAGCAAATTCAACGCGTTGACTACATTTCTCGACAACCATTACAAGATAGACCTATCATTACTTCAGAATGTTTGTTGGTGTAACCTTCACCAGTGAAACGTCCAGATGTCATTAGAGAAACTCGTAGATACTTTGTATGTATACACAGTGCCATATGGTTAGGTCGGAAGGCTAATCTCAAACGTGGATCTCCTGTCTACTTTCGAAAGCGAGATGAGTTATCCACTACTCCTGATGAAATTTTGTGTCTAAATGATCGTGTTGTTATTCCTCCTTCATTGCGTAAATTTGTCCTTGAAGATCTTCATAGTGGACATTTAGGTTTTGAGAAAATGAAGACCTTGGCAAAGCTCACATGTTAGTGGCCAGAGATAAATACAGATATATGTCGTAAAGCAAACAATTGTGAAAAGAGTCATAAGTTGAAAAATCAGCAACCGATGTGGCCCCCATGATCAGTATCGTCTGAGGCCTGGAAGAGAATTCATGCAGACTATTGTGGCACATTTCTTGGCAAATACTATGCACTTGAAGTCATTGATTCTTTTTCCAAGTGACCTGAAGATTTTTTCATATCTTTACGGAATTCTGACTACACCAGCCAAGCACAAAGATAGGGTTTTAGTCCAGAAGGGGTTCCCATGGCGTTAGCGACTGAAAATGGATCTCATTTTCATACAGATGCAGGCATTACCTGGTTGAATGGTATAGAGAGCAGATATCTGGACGGTGCTCCCAGGCACCCTTGTTCTAATGGTCAGGCAAAAAATTTTATCAGAACATTGAAAACTGTTATTGATCCTATTGCCGCCTCAACATTTAATGGGATGGAGAGGGGATTAGATACATTTCTACTGCAATATAGAAATGCTAAATATTATGTAACGAAAGAGACTTCATCAAAGCTATTAAAAGGAAGAATTCTTCGTCCAAATATGTGTTTGGAGTGTGCAGAGGTTACATACTATCGGAAAAAGGATCTTCGCTAGACACGGGGATTGTGGTGAAGGATTTTGGGAAATCTATGATGTAAAGTCTAGATACCAATGACCTAAGTACACACAATCGACATGTTGATCAAGTCCTAAAATCTCTAAGGCTGGGACGGCGGATATACATTTAGAAGGATTGATAACAACACCATGTTTCTTAAAACGTTCAAAGAGGATCTGACCGTGCTGGACTTGCTCTTCTATTGATGAGCTTGCGATCAAAACGTCGTGTATGTAGGCGAATACGAAGTCTCAGCGTCTTGTAACATCACCCATGAATCGTTGGATTGTCTGGGCGGTATTTTTCAGTTCAAAAGGCATTCTTAGAAACTCAAACAGACCAAAGGGTGTGATGATGGCTGTTTTTTCAATGCCTTCTGGTGCCAACGAAATTCGGTGGTATGCGTGCACAAGGTCGAGTTTCGAGAAAATGAATTTACCATGTAAGTTTAACGAGAAGTCATGTATATGTGGGATAGGGTACCTATGAGGAATGGGTTGACTGTTCAGACGGCGGTAGTCACCACACGGACGCCAGTCTTGGTCTTTCTTTGGTACCATGTGCAACGGCTAGGCCCAAGGACTATTGGATTGTCTAATAGTTCTAAGTTGCACCATGTATTCAAATCCTCTCTTAGATGTCTGCAACTTTTTTGGTGGTAGTCTCCTCGCTCTGGCGCAAATGGGTGGTCCGATGGTAGTGATGTGAGGTTGCACATGGTGTGAGTTGCATTCCTTTTGATAATCTGCTTTCGTAATGCACTCGTATTCGGTCAGGATGTCGTTGAAAATGTTGTTCACTAGTTTCATTATTCGAACACCATGAATTTCATAGTCAGTAGTAGGTGTACCGTACGCCTGCAGACGTGTATTTTCATCATTTTGCTTCTTCTTGGTCATGCCCACTAATAAATTGTAAGCACTGAGAAAATCCGCCCCTAGGGTGGGTTGTTTAACGTAAGCAACTATGAAAACCAATGTGAATCGTCTGAAGAGTCCGAGGTCTAATATGAGAGATTGCTCTCCATACGTTTTGATGGTCGGATCGTTAGCCGCTACAAGAGACAGTTTAGTGCTTGCAGTTGGTTGTCTTCGAGAGAGGTGAAGTGGAATAATACTGATTTCTGCTCCTGTGTCGACTAAGAAGTCTGAGGCAGAAATACGATGACTGATGTGAAAGAGGCGGCTAACGTGTTGGCCAGTAGCAGACAACGCCGTTACCGTCTGGCCTGCTCGTTTCCCTGATGTTCTTGCTTGCTTGTTGTAAAGTTGCACGGTTGTGTGCAATGACGTGCTTTATTACCACACTTAAAATGATATCAACAGATACCACCTGCCTGCCTGGGTGCCCTAGGGCGATGTCTAGACGCTGATCTTTTTCTGGAAATGGATCTATGCGGTCGATAATAGATGCTCGAGATGGTAGCTTGTAATGATGCTAACTGAGTTGTTCACTGCGTTAATTGCTGTTGGATGTTGAGGGGACTTACTATGGGACAATCTATATCGATAAGTTTATCCGGAGAGTACATGATGCGAAAAACAAAATAAACTAGTGTATCAGGTGAAAAATGTAAACACTATAACGTCTATAATAGATTCGAGGCTCACCAGATAATTGTGGTGGACCAGACAATATACGAACTCAAAAGGTAATAACAGAGTTATTAAGGACAAATAGTAATGTTAATATATATAAGTGAAATGTTATAAACACAATAGAAATGAGGGACGTTACTTAATTCACCAGGTTTGGGCGTGTTCTGATTGAGTCTGGTACCAAAAATCCACATTTATAGATGGTTGATGATTCCCGTAAGGTTGATGAACTCCTAGTGGTATAATTCAATGAAAGAAATGATATATTCCAATTACAGTCTATAAATGTAGACAGTATATGATGTAGAGTTCAGTTAAAACAACCACAAATGACTGTAGAAAGAGAGGTATGTGAGCAACAAACTATTTGTTAGCAGTCAAGAGTGTGTCATGCTATGATGTAACAAAACGGAAGAAAAGTGTGTTCAGGGTCATACACTTAAAAAACACGTAAAATCATATAAGGATAAATGTACTTGCAGTGAAAAATTGATAAAATAAATGCACATAACATCAAAAACCATTTACAAAATAAGCTTTTCAGCCATACTTACAGAGAGTAGATACATTTCTACTGCAATATAGAAATGCTAAATATTATGTAACGAAAGAGACTTCATCAAAGCTATTAAAAGGAAGAATTCTTCGTCCAAATATGTGTTTGGAGTGTGCAGAGGTTACATACTATCGGAAAAAGGATCTTCGACTAGACACGGGGATTGTGGTGAAGGATTTTGGGAAATCTATGGTGTAAATTCTAGATACCAATGACCTAAGTACACACAATCGACATGTTGTTCAAGTACAACTCCAGGAACAAAGCAAGTCTGTTCCAATTTGTGTCGTTAATTCTAATATTGATGAGTACATTCTAGATAATACAAAGTCTTTACCCAATACACTGTCGAACAGACACAAGAAGAATTTAGGAAGAAGACGTAAAATCAATTACGGACACTTAGACTCCAATGTATGCTCTGGCGGATGTGGTGTTCGAATGAACTGATGATTCCTTTGTACATGTTGAATGCTTGATACATTCGTTCGTACTTGTCGAGTACTTCTTGATTCAAATGCGTTATTTCTGAGATTCTTAGTTTATACTACGATTCAAAAACTCCTAATTATAATATCAATATATCGGTGTGTGCATTTAAATCATTGAATACAAGAAATCAATCCGATAGACAATTGTAACGATGACAGAAATACTTGTCCGAATAGATGTATTAAGTACACAAAAAGCAGTCGCACAGGAAAAACGTGCAGTTGAACTTAATAATAACCCCTCTGCACTCACCATATTCCTCCAAAATAAACTTAAACGTTCTAAATCGAGAGGGAGTATATTCATTAAAGGCAAACAAGTATACGAAGATCTCAAACTTGTCGCAGAATTATTTAGTGAACACTTTTGTTTCTCACTAACTAACGAAAACCACAATTGTATGAACGAAGAATATTCTTTTCAATAATTTCTCATCAGGTTCTACAATTATAAATCCAGATTAATAATCCATAAAATTGGCCAGATTTAAGGCAAAATACATCATCATTTGGAAATTGTAATATGTGAATCAGGAATTGTTTGTTATATAAAATAAAATCGTTAATCTTGGGGCTGACTAATATGAAGTGTTAATTTGAATCAGTTTATAAGCGAAATGAAATTGTGAGATAAATTATCAGAAACCATTAATGATTCCGAACGAATCCTAGTACCTTCTTGTGAAATTACTAATGTAGAATTCAATGTACAAAATATCTCCAAGGCAATCAGTACATTGAAACACTCCTACACTGATGGACCAGATGGTATTCCATCTAGCATGCCCAAACATGGAGGTGATGATATTTGTATTTGCTTCTCAAACTATTCGCGATATCACTCTCTACAGCGTGTTACCCTAATGCCTGGAAAATTACACATATCATTCCCAAAATTAAAACAGGACCTGAAGCAAACGTTGAAAATTACCGACCCATAAACGTAACTTCAGTGGTATACAGAGTAATGGAAAAAGTAGTTAAGGCGGCTGTAGTCCAACGTCTACTTACTAATAATCTCATCTCGAACCCCCAGCACGAATTTCTTAGGTCTAGATTATGCGAAACATGCCTAGTAGACTATTTGAATGATATAACTCTGAAACGAGACAGCGGACTCCTTGTATCAGTCCTATTCTTAGAATTTAAGAAATCCTTTGATAAGGTCCCACACAAAAGGCTACTCGTCAAACTATGGTCCTTCGGAATAAACAACCCACTGTACTCATGGTTTGCTTCGTTCTTAACAGAACGTAAACAGATGGTAAAGTACAACGACTGTTTCTCGTCACCTAGACCAATCACCAATGGAGTCATCCAGGGAAGCGTGTTATTGTTATCATTGTTATTCACAAACATCTTATGGGTACATAAGTGTTGGGAAGAAACCATTTCGGGTTTCTTCAAAAAATGCAATAATACACAATTTTCAATAATGTTAGCATTATACTTGCCGTATTAAAAAAAGAATTTCAGTCAGTCAGTCAGTCAGTCAGTCAGTCAGTCAGTCAGTCAGTCAGTCAGTCAGTCAGTAACAACGTAGAACTTCGTACGTACGTACATCAGTTCGAGTTGCCACATCACCTTAGCACAGAGATGCAGTTGTCGATTCAAATCCCGTAGTGGTAGAGGTAATAAGAGTATAAGCAGTAATCGGGAAGATTAGTGTTTGGAGATGTTATTTAAAGAGGAAAAAAGGGACATGAAGAATTCAGAAGATTAGAATTTGGGAGAACACAGAGAGTGGATGCACCTGCGCCATTGCAAACGATTTTGAGCCATGTCATTCAGGGTCTCTAACCATCGGTTGCTATCATCTCGCGGTCCCCAACCAGGTAGTCTACACCTACCAACATGACTCAGTCCACTTGTCAGTGACTTCATGGACTTGTGCCATGTTTTGGTTTGGCCGCCCCTAGCTTTCTTCCAACCTACTCCTATACCACAAAACATCGCAAGTCAGTCGTTGGGCATACGTAACACGTGTCCCAGCCATCTCAACTGATGAAGTTTCACTACTTCATCAATTGATTTGCCATCCTTACCTAGTACCCGTTTCCTAACAACTGCATTACTTACTCGATGGTCCCATGATATACGAGCAATATTTCGAAGACACCTATGATCAAATACTAGTAACCTACGGATATCCTCTACTCTTACCGGCCATGTTTCACTGCCATAAAGTAGGACGGAACGAACTGCTGCGCAGTAAACACGTCCTTTGGTTGATAGACGGATATCTCGCCTACGCCATAAATGACGCAAGTTGGCAAAAGCTAGTCGAGCCTTCTGTATCCGTGCTGAGATTTCGTCACACACTAAACCACAAGGGCTGATGAGACTTCCAAGATAAGTGAAGCGGTCGACACACTCAACTACTTCACTCCCTATCACTAGTTCGGGTGTCGATGTAACCCAATCCTGAAGCAACATTTTGCATTTCGAGGGGGAGAATCGCATCCCGAACATGCTTGCATTGTTGCTTAGAGTGGTCAGAAGACTCTGCATTTTGTCAGCGTCTTCACCAAATAAAACTATGTCATCAGCATATTCTAAGTCAACAAGTGAACCTCCCAGTAGTTCAACCCCTGGAAATTTAGATGAGGAGAGTGTTATCTCTAAAAGTACGTCGACGACAAAGTTGAACAAGAATGGGGAGAGTGGACAGCCCTGACGAACACCACTTGAGGTAATCAATTCTGATGACAGTTCGCCATAAGCTCTCACTCGACCAGTTGTGTTCGAGTAGAGAGCCTTTATAAGGTTAATGTACTTCTTTGGTACTCCTTTCAGTGACAAACACTGCCATAGAACCTCACGATCAACAGAGTCGAATGCCGCCTTAAGGTCGAGAAATACTACCATTGTGGGGCGTCTGAATGTGTGTCTGTGTTCTAGAACCTGACGTAGTGTGAATATCTGATCTATACAACCACGTCCAGGTCGAAAACCGGCCTGGTTTTCTCTAATCTGCTCTTCACGAGCTTTGATTAGGCGTCGAAGTATTATTGAAGCTAATATTTTAGACACTATATTAGTCAAACTGATTCCTCTGTGATTGTCACAAGAGGACTTTTGTCCTTTCTTATAGACTGGCACAATCAGTGATTGAGACCAGTCAGATGGGATTACGTCCAGTTCCCAAATTCTACCTAAGACCTCAGTTAATCTCATTGCTAATACTGGACCACCATCCTTAAAAATCTCAGGAGTAAACCTGTCAGGGCCTGCTGCTCTCCCTCGTTTCAGATTTCCTATGGCTTTTTCAACTTCGTAAAGGGACGGAGGACCTACATTAACTTGCCATTCAGGTTGACTGGAGATCGTGGGAAACCGAAGTGTGGCTGAAGGCCAGTTGAACTGATCCCTAAAGTGTTCTGCCCATCGATCCAATCTCCTGGATTGAGAATGAATAATATGTCCATCTTTCTCTGAGATTGTTTCGCTAACGGTCGGGTTCCTAATTCCGGTTTCCTTAACGAGTCTGAACAATTGTCTGCTATTACCTATTGCCGCTGCCTTTTCCATCTCTCTTGCTTTCGCTACCCACCACTGTTCGCGATCATTGCGTAGACTTCTTGTCAGCTTGCGCTTAAGCTGACTCCGCTCTTCATTATGTTCAGAGCCAGGTGGAATGAGTTTCCGAGCATCTATCAGTGCGATAGATGCTGCTGAGATCCAGTGTTGCTCCCTAACCTTCTGGTTTACCTTACTAGCAGATATCACTGCTGTTTCCACAGCTTTTCGGATATCATTCCATGCTGCATCGGGGTGGGCATCACATACATGGCTGCCTAACTGTTTTCCTAGTTGTTCCTGAAATATACTCTTAGCTTGACTATCATTAAGTAGGCCCTAAGAGGTTTCCTTGCAGCGTCTTTCCTACGTCCAGTAAGACGCAAGCAAATACGCGCTCGCACTAGAGCATGATCTGAATCTAGGCATGTGCTCCAGAATGAGCGACAGTCTTCTATCGAGCCCCTCCATCGGTGGCTGATAGCGATGTGATCTATTTGGGTCCAACGTTGGGACGAATTAGGGGGTCGCCATGTTAAAAGATGTTTTTCCTTATGCTTAAAGTTAGTATTTGCAAGGAACAGGCGGTTATCTGAGCATAGCTGCAACAGACGGTCGCCATTATCTGTTCTTTGAGCCACGACACCATAAGATCCACCTAGGTGTCTTTCCCTATCGCTTAGTTTACCTACTTGAGCATTAAAGTCACCGGCCACTATTACTACATCCGAGCGCTAGCTTTTCGGAGAAGGTCCGAAAGCTTTCTGTAAAACTCATCTTTTACATCATCTGAGCTGCAGTCAGTGGGAGAATAGGCAGAGACGACGAAGAGGCAACGACGAGTGTCCCTATCTTTCCGGATTCTTACTGTTCCGTTCAGTCGGACAGCGCACAAACGACTGTCTACTGGGATCCACTCTAAGAGAGCTAGTTCTGCCCTAGGACTCAATGCTATACCTACGCCGGCGAGGCCACGGGAAGCAGAATCAGGGCTTCCAGATACACGAAGCGTAAATCGAGTCGGTTCTTTATTTTGGCATGGTGAGGTCAAATGAATGACGCTACTTGGATCCTGTATGCGCGTTTCGGAGACGCAGCACACATCGATGGCGCGAGATTCTAAAGTTTTAGCTAAGGAAGCCTGCTGTCCTATTTGGCAAAGTGTTCGTACGTTAAAAGCTCCTACGTGTAGTTTAGAGCGTGGTTTCAGGAGACCAGGAATGGCGTTCCACGTACTCGAATCGTTTGCCCTAGCGGTGCGAGGTGATAAAGAGACGTGAGGAGGGTTAGTCATGGAGATAAGAGAGGTATTAGGAGGTGTAGGAAGGATTTGAATGTGACCACCTTGGTCTCTTGTGCTGTTACGGGTATGAGGGCTGATGTCACTTCCCGGCTGCCCACACCGTGGAAGGGTATTTCTTGAGGAACCTGAAAAGGAAATTGGATTAGTGTTGGTCTTGACGACCTGGGAGCGTGACCGCAGAGCCCAAGGGACAACTGCTTGAGGCCGGTCGCGCACGGCCTTTTTGTGGAAGGTTTTTGACGTGTTAGCTCCGTTCTTCAAAGGGCCTTACCGCCGGAGACGGAAATCCGTGAGGTAAGGTGAGGTGTGACATTTTTAGGGTCGACCTTTTCTAACCCCACCCCTCCTTGTGGGAAGGCAGCATCGCTGTCATGCTGGTTGTCCGAGGGAAACACCTTACTGCTGTCACACCTCTCTACAGTCAGCAGTACGACTTCGCCCTCAGACCTTGAGTTGCTGCTTTTAGTCTTACCGTTCACCAATCGACCTGCCTGGCATGGTAGAACCTACAGGAACATATGTTCCAGCCAATATAGCTCGGTTGGGTCATCACGATAGGCAAGCCCGACCACCGCGTCAAGGTAGCAGCTTCGGTCGGGTATGTTAATAATAATAATAATAAATCGGGTCTGTGTAATTGAGAAGAATATTGAATTGAGTTTAAAGAAGGAAATGGTAAAAACAAGGGAATAGAAATAAAGGAGACGTGAAATACGCAAACAGCTTAATTGGCGTGTTTATGAACATAAAACAAGAACAAACGATTATGTATATATCGTCAAATTAGTAACAAAAAATAATTAAGAAAAAAAAACTTATTATTATAGTAAGATATGACGCTAGAATAAATGTTTGTGCAGTCATAGTTTGGAGTGATACGATGAAAGTCTCAATTGAGTGAAAAGGATAATGAAATATTAATATGTATGAGTCATATATGCATAGTGAAGAAAAACGGGTCTGAGAAGTTAATTTAAGTGTAACACAAGTTGTTGTCTTAATTACAAACTTCGTATCTTAAAAATATTTATTTAGAGGGAAAGAGGAGAGAAAAGAAGTGAACACCTAGTGAAAAGTCTTATCCATGATAAGAATAATAATTGCGTAATGAATATCAACCACAGAAGGAAACCAACAATTTAGAAAAATAAAAAAAGTCCTTTATTGCACTCGGATAAATACCATGTAGATTTATTTAATAATATACAGTGTGAAACCGGATGTTAGTATGAACATATGTACAATAATAATTAAGAATGATGCTATGAAAGTCACAATTAATTTCAAAGGACAGTCAGGATTTAAATATGTTAAGAAGGATAAGAAGATATAAAAGGAATATCTAATATGTCGGGGTAACAATAATGAAATTAATAACAGTAATAATTATAGATACGAACATAAGCAGACTTCATATATTAAGAGGAATAGAAATAAAATAAAATAGACGTGAAAAGTTTCAAAGTTCAGACTGTTGCTATATCTTAAACCCAGGTCACGAACAGTGTTGAGAGGTTTGAGTGTATGTGTCTGTACAGTCAGATTTAAGTTAAGACAGCGACCAATGTGAATAAATCCACTTTTGTCAACATTAAGTGGCATATTCCACGAAATAGTCCATTCGTACAACTTGTTTATTTCCTCTTGGATTACCGCTGAAATATAGCTTTCTTTCGTGGGAGAAGAGAATGAATAAACTACTTTCAGGTCATCAGCAAAAAGAAAAGGCTTACCATACTGAAAGAGGGAACACACATCATTGATAAAAAGGAGAAAGAGTAATGGACCAACCACACTTCCTTGTATAACCCCACTGGTTACATTCACAGGTTTAGAGTAGCAAGATCCAAAGCGAACGATTTGGCTACGTTCTTCTAAAAAAGATTTGAGCCAAGATAAAAGGGGATTCTGTATGCCAAATGAAGAGAGTTTTAAAAGAAGAAGTTTGTGTGAGACACTGTCGAAAGCCTTACTAAAATCGAAGTAAAGAATTATCACTGACTGACCAACATCTCTTTTCTGGGTAATTTGATCAAAAAACTCCAGGTGCGATGTGAAACATGAGCGTTTAGTCATAAACCCGTGTTGGGATGGGCTGATCAGACTAGCCGAAAGTAATAGCTGTTTGTGGATGATTTTTTCCATGGTTCAAATTAATTGGCCTATAGTTAATAATATCACTACGTGGTCCTGTTTTGAATCTAGGGGTGATAAGGGATGTTTTCCATACAGATGGATAGGTCCCATATTCCATAGATAGATTGAAAAGTTTCAAACAAAATAGTGGAAATTCTCTACTTCCATATTTCACAAATGATGAAGGTATCCCGTCAGGTCCACCATCATAAGACTTTTTCAGGGCAGCTATGGCCTGCTTGATGTTGGAGGGTGTAAAATCAATTTTCGACAGATGTCTGGATGTCAGCATTGGAAATGTAATGATGGAGTTTTCAGTTCCAGTTTTGTAGCACTGCGAGAAGTGCTTGCTGAATTGTTCGCATATAGTATTCGGGTCGTTAACAATGCTTCCGTTAACTATGAAGAATTTAGTCGTGCCAAGGGAATTCGACTTTACACGGGATTTAAAAAGCCGAAGTATTGATAATTCTGGGCTTTTACTACGTAGAGCTTTATTTTCTATATTCATAAAATACTTACGTTTAGATGAAGCATTTCTGTTGATTAATTTAAGTATACTCTGAAGTGCATACACATCATTCTGCTCGTAGTAGCGGCATTTTAATTTCCTCAGCTTTCTTTTAAAAGTATTTTGGCCCCTATTAGCATTATAAGCCACACGGCCAATAACTGGAGCAGTGCAGTCAAGACAATATATCAGGTTGTGGTATAGATTGGAAAGCGCAATGTCAACATTATTTGTGGTAAAATAAGTTTCCCATGGTAAACATTGAATGAGAGTTCCAGTCCGTTTCCATGTTTGTTGATCAAAATGTCTGCTTTGGTACATCAATGAAGCTTTAGAGTTCAATTGTATGGCGTTTAAAGAGTGAATAATACCCAATACAACTCTATGGTCACTCATAAAAAACTCATGACTGGTATGTACTGAGATAGAGTCTATGTTGATTGTGAACATTAAATCAAGTGTATTATTCCCCCTGGTTGGTTTTCGGACCTGTTGAACCCATCCACAAATTTCTAATGTTTCAACTAGCTTGTTATATCGACCTGGTACCGGAGTCAAGCCCCATTTAATTTTTGGCAGGTTAAAATCGCCTCCGATGATTTTAAAAGTATGCGGTTGGTGCGAAGCAATGGAAAATATGTTTGTTAGTAATTTGTCAAACTTAGTATCCGCATGAGGTGGTCTATATATGCATCCCACAAGTAAATAATTTTGGGATCCACAGTTTACAGTAACCCAAGTGGAGTCGTCTATAGCATCAAGGGATTTATCCTCAAATTTGCACGCTTGAATGTCTGAACGGACATAGATAATTGTACCGCCTCCTATTCCATAACATCTATCGGTTCTAAAGAAAACGTAGTTATCTACATTCAAGGAATGATCGGATATAGATGAATTACACCACGTTTCCGTAATAAGTACAATGGTTGGATTAACAAGGAATAAAAGAGTTTTAAGATGAATAATTTTATTAGACAGAGAGCGGGCATTGAACGAAAGAATAAGAAACTCAGAGTCATCATAGTGAAGCAGGTTAGAGTATAAATCGCAATTGGTAGTTCCATGAATACTCATAGGATTAGCTAAGGTAAGAGTCGTGTTGCGAGGGGAAATAGATTCAACCACTTTGTCATCATGTGAAATATGTTTACCGTTGCCGGCAGGAAAGCCGGCGGAATTACAAAAAAATTTTTCTCATTGCTATTGGATATAACATCTGATAAGGGCATACTGTACATATTGGGAGCCGGACCAAGAAGGCTATCAGGTCTATGGTTGTGACCAAGTGGCCAATTACAATTCAGATAACTATTTATACCTGACGTATGGGTAACGTGTTTAAGACGTTTATTTCCAAGGTTTGTGGTTGATTTCGGCTTCTTCATAAGTTGGAGAGGATTGTGTACTGTTAAACATACTTGCGATGGTTTGCGAGGTTCGAATATATCAACGTTAAGTGCGTGGTCAGTTATATGAATGTTATGATTAGTTTTCCTGTTATCCGTTGCACAGTTACTGTAACTGGGTGTTGCACTAACAGGGGTTTGGATTGTGTTATCCCATTCTTCATCAGCACAACTACTTCGGGTTGAATCTAAGTCAACATTCTTAAGAGGATGGACACCACCTACATCGGGATTACTTTCTTCTGGGTTTTGAACTTTATGAGATTCAGAAGAGTTTTTCGGTGGCGGCAAAGTTGTTAAGCTAGACGTCCTCTTAGAATCGGACTTAACGTTACAACCATTAGGATTATGATGCGTTTGAGAGTTTGAAGCTGATGGTCTGTAGTTATCTCTTCCTGCTTTTCGCTGGCATGGTGTTTTATCCGGAAGAGTCTTAATATCCTTGAAAATCTGTTTTTGTCTCAATGAATTGGAGGAATTTAAAAATTCACTGGCGTCTACAGATGAGTTGAATTTGAACAAGATCGGTGAGTGCATACCAGGATGACTTCTTTTTAATCTTGTGCATACACATGGTACGTGTGTCATATTGCTGGCTCTAAGCAGACTAGATTTGATATTTTTAAGGGCATGTGTATCCGGTATATTAAACACAATTGCATTGCTAGATCGTCTTATTCTTTCAAATACCTCTGATGCAACACGATCTAGGAAAATATTTATGTCATTCATTTGATCTGGAGTCTCTGTGAGGTTGGGGTTGATGAGATATTTAAGCGGATTGAGAATGTTCATGTCTACTTGCAACTTTTTTATAGCATCCATATAGTTGCAGTTGCGATTATCATCACTGTTTACCATCAGAGTTTTCAACATGTCTGGAATGGAGACAACTGGTAAAAGCCTGTCTGCTTCCGGATGAACGGAGTGGCACGTCTCGTTGAAACTGTTGGAAATCGTGTCAGTAGTGGTGTTAAATTGTGTCGTTTTCCTACGCCTAGAAGCAGAGGTCTTCATTTTCTTTTGTGGCATGATAAGAAAGTGACGTATAGCAAGTGGATTGAACAGAATGTTGGAAATAGAAAGGGTGAAAAAAATCAATTCCGAGGGCTCAAGTTAGTCTAAAAATCAAAATCAATGTTTTAAACAAGAGCGAATGAATCGTGAGAATTAGTGGTGTCAAAAACAAAAGATGACAATGGCAGGAAGATAGTGACGGACACGAAGTATTTATGTCAGTATCTCTGTGGAGGCGAAATAGAATATAAAGGAGCAAGTTGTATAAATTTTAACATATATATGACAAGTAAGATAGTCTTATATCGTAAAGTATTAGTTCTACTTTGTTTCTTATGTATATAAACGATATACGTAACACCATAGGATTTGGGAAACCATAATTGTATGCTGATAATCGCAAAATAATATACAGCTATAAGCCTGAGACACTAAGCGAAAGTGTATCCCAGATCCAAAAGGACTTCAATAACTTAACTGTCTGGAGTGAAAAACAGAAATTACCATTTAACATCAACAAGTGCAGGATCATGCACTTTGGAAAGCGTCCCTATAAGCCGCAACTTCACTTAAATTAAAGTAGAGTCCAAACACTCAAATCAGTACACGATTTAGGAATTAATTACACAGGAAGTCTGAACTTTGAAGAACATGCCACCTCCATTATTTCTAAATCTAGACGGCTAATTGGTTTCATAATGAGAAGTTTTTACACGACAGAGGCTGGGATTACTCTCTACAAAATATGCGTACGGCCCTCCCTTGAATACTGCTCTCTTGTCTTCTCTAATATGAATATCACAGACAAGATAAGAATAGAAGATGTTCAAAGACGTTTCACACGCCAACTGCTAAGATGTAACTCGAATCTCGATTGCACAGAGAGATGTGAGCACCTCTCTTTAGAACCTTTATGGCACCGTAGGCTAAAGAACAATTTAATATTTCTCTACAAAGCGATATATGGGCTCTCCTTTCTAAACTCCTGCTCAACTATGACTCATTGTTGAACGCACGCACGTTTGATTGACCCTGAGATTGTATTTAATCATGACAACTAGGCAAAGCATTAAAAATCTTCATCGACTGGATATCAAGTTCATTCACTGTCTCCTAGTTAATACACGCAGTTGTAGCACCTGGAAAGGAACAGTTTGGCATTTCTAACAGCTCTCTTTTCAAACCTGGTGTGTTGATTCGCGCAATTATTCGACCACACAGCTGTACAGGAAGTTGGTCACCAAAATTGCATTTGGCAGCTTGTTTTTGCAATTCAAGGATGAATTCCCTAACCTTTTGGTGATTCTGACGAAACATCTTATGAAATTTCACGCTCTTACGACATTTAAAACTGGTTCACTTAGCATGATTTAATAGTAGTTCCTGAAGTGTTCAACAAGAAAGTGAGATAGGCTTTTCTGGATGTGCCAACGTTTTCAATAAGCTGTACGCTTCTTTTCCGATGACTGTCAGTAACTGTGCCACAATTTCATCACCTTTAACATCTTTCTTGATCACGCTCCAGATTTCAAACCGTTCCAAACAATCACCAAAAGCTTCAGAATTTGAATGAATATCTAACTGTTCCGTCGCATGATCCTGCTCGCGACGCCAATATGATAATTAGCAGTATTTGAATTATAGTATAAACTAAGAATCCCAGAAATAACGCATTTGAATCAAGAAGTACTCGACAAGCACGAACGGATGCACTGTGTTTGAAATTCGAAATCAAGCATTCAACATGCATAAAGGAATCACCAGTTCATTTAAACACCTCAGTTGATCAAACACAACTCCAGGAACAAGGCAAGCCTGTCCCAATTTATGTCGTTAATACTAATATTGATGAGTACATTCTAGATAATACAAAGTCTTTATCCAATACCCCGTCGGATAAACACATAACGAACCTAAGGATAAGAAACTAGGATTCCAATTCAGGATGTTGCGATTATGGTGTATGTATGAACTGATGATTCATTTGTATATGATGTCTGCCTGATTTCGAATTCTACATACAATTCATTCACTTGTGCTCAACTAGTTCTATTTGCTGTAAATTCCACTATATCGGAAATTCCTAGTTCGTATGTTAATTAAAATACCTTCAATAATCACAATTACCTAATAAAAATAGCTTTGAGGGATCAATAAGTGCAAAAATTATTGCCTTTCAACTAATAAAGAAAAAGAAACGTGATATCCACACAAGAAGATTACAAGAAACCAATCCGATAGACAATTGTTGATAGAGATCGTGATTGCACATTATTCCCATCAGTACTTCTTACTTTTACTCAAATGACTCACATTGTCTTCCTACAACACCGGTTTCTTACCTGCCAATGCAATAAAGGTAATGAGAATGACATAAAGCAAAGCATTAAATTGATCTAGAGATATCATACGGATGGTTTAAAAGTGCTCTTAAATGTTGTCAAGTGAACCATGATTCACAACAGCATAAATCGCTGTTGTCGACTATGTGGATATACAGTTCTGAGACAATGTATCGGTCTACATTGCTTCCCTCTTGCTACCTCCTTTAAGTTTGTTTGTCGAGGGTAAATTTCCCTCTGACTGGAGAGAGATAAGGTCAAAACGCAAACACTAAGGTGATAACAAGATGCGAGTCTCCCATTACTGACCGGTTGAATAGCTCTTTCCTGCCAAAAATTTTGTGGAAGTGCTACTACCGCATCTCTGTGCAACGATCTTACTGTTTATTAATGACCACATTTCGACCGTAGACTCTCAAACGCTGACATATGTGGATGATCCTACAAATTGTATGTGTTTAGTTGAGTTTGTATGTAAGTATGTAATTATGCATTTTATTAGCTGATGTGCAGCTATTTTTGTGTTGTGTGTTTACTGTGTTTTCCAATTTTCTGAAATTAGAAATTGGTGGTAAGAAGCCCTTATTATTTGTTCTGGTTAGTTGTGTGGTCTGTTGCATTTGAAGCAAATTAATGGTGACCCGCAATAGAGTCCATGGTATACGCTTCGTTCTATTCAGGACTGTTCAGCTGGATGAAACAACATCCCAGAGTTGATGTGCACTCGAGAACTTGTAGCCAGCACCGTTCGCCTCAACTGCCATCACGTAATACACTTAGCCACTGAGTTCAAATAGCCACTGGCTTGTGCAATGAGGTGAGTTTCAATCCACATGTATATATATAGTATCTTCCCACGATTCCCGTTTAAACTCCCATTCACCCGATATGAGGGATGTCGTACTTTACAAAAACGTAAGAATCACTATCACTACCATCATTATCGAATAAAGGATGATGTAGGATCCGAGTGTCATTGTGAGTGGAAAAGTCTCCAATAAGTATGTAGACAGGCAGATGAATTGACAGTATTTTGTATGTTTTGTTTGATTGGGTTAGCGTTTCCGACTACTCTTGCTACTAGTAGCTATTTAGGGTGGCTAGTTTGTGTGAAACAGTATCAATGTGCTTCAATTGCTGTGAGAACAACAGTGGTTGGATTACCAGTGAGAACATGTATAGCAGAACGATGCATGAATGTATCCATGTATAATAATTGGGAAACACTGATATGGATTTCACTCAAGCATACGACGAAAAACGGGTTGGTTTACACGGACACAGACTGGCTACTGATTACAAATACAAAGTTACACGACACATAAACCAAAGGACAGTCGCTTATTATTCGATGTATAGCGAACACATAAGCACTCGAAATTATAGAATAATGTAATGTATTTGGTAGAGGCGTAAATGACATACTATATGCGTTTAGATCTTGACTTGACCATCTCCCAAGACTTCTCGGTTTTTGTTGTTGTCTTTTCGTTTACTGCAACATCCTCCACAACAGTTTCCACCTCGACATCCACGACATCCACAACACCGAGGACATTGAGGGCATGCGCCGGAACAACAAGGACACCTTCTACCTGCTGCTGGAGCTCCAGTAGCTATCAAAAAGATGACACAACATAAAAATGTCACGTAATACATCAGGAATGATGGAAGCGAATGAATCGGAACCCACATATAACAATTTCAAAACTCGACACATTACTATATTCATGAAAATGGTCGATATATATTCCAATGACTAATCAACATGTATCAGCTTTATGTCATATGGTCGATTGGAATCAACCGCCATCGAGTAAGATAAGACTCACCTGGATTCTGACATTCGAACGATACGACCAGCACAACTATGATGAGCTGAAATGAGAGGGCCGATCAGACGGACAATATCACACAACAGAATTGTAACATACAGTGAGGAATTGCATTGTGGTGGTTTACTGTTGAAGTGAGTGTTGTTTGCTCGTTGGCTTGTTCGTCCGTTGACTGCATATATTGCACTGTTGTATTTATAGTGGACGTCGTTCATTCCACGTACACACACGTGTTCACACCTGATAATTGGCTGTTCAATGGAGTTGATTTGAACTCGTGTGTTGTGTGGCAAGTCGGCACCCTTTACCTCACTTAGTCCACTCGATTTCGTCTGTCACATTGTCTTAATTGTCCAACCCAACTGAACAATCAATTACAGTTATCTGACTGTTCACAGTTTGTTGAATTGATTATGTTCATGTGTGCTTCATTGTTTTGTGTGAAGTGTCCCTGCGGATATGTGTCAGTAGCAGTGCTATGGTATGATATTTGTTGTGGAGATGTGGTTATGATCTGCTTGATTCATTTCAATCGAGTGTTGTTTGGGATCGTTGGCTTGACGAATTTTCTCACGATGTGTGAATGTGTCTATGGAATGACAGATATTCTGTTCGGTTGACGTGCAGAACCCAAGCTGTTTGCAAGCTGTTTTGTATGTTATCCTAGAGAGAATTCATATTCTAGAAAGCGTGTTTATGTTGTTATATTAGTTTACATGGCAACTCGGAAGGTTTTCTAAGTAAACAGTATGCAGTCAACGGAAGAACAAGCCAACGAGCAAACAACACTCACTTCAACAGTAAACCACCACAATGCAATTCCTCACTGTATGTTACAATTCTGTTGTGTGATATTGTCCGTCTGATCGGCCCTCTCATTTCAGCTCATCATAGTTGTGCTGGTCGTATCGTTCGAATGTCAGAATCCAGGTGAGTCTTATCTTACTCGATGGCGGTTGATTCCAATCGACCATATGACATAAAGCTGATACATGTTGATTAGTCATTGGAATATATATCGACCATTTTCATGAATATAGTAATGTGTCGAGTTTTGAAATTGTTATATGTGGGTTCCGATTCATTCGCTTCCATCATTCCTGATGTATTACGTGACATTTTTATGTTGTGTCATCTTTTTGATAGCTACTGGAGCTCCAGCAGCAGGTAGAAGGTGTCCTTGTTGTTCCGGCGCATGCCCTCAATGTCCTCGGTGTTGTGGATGTCGTGGATGTCGAGGTGGAAACTGTTGTGGAGGATGTTGCAGTAAACGAAAAGACAACAACAAAAACCGAGAAGTCTTGGGAGATGGTCAAGTCAAGATCTAAACGCATATAGTATGTCATTTACGCCTCTACCAAATACATTACATTATTCTATAATTTCGAGTGCTTATGTGTTCGCTATACATCGAATAATAAGCGACTGTCCTTTGGTTTATGTGTCGTGTAACTTTGTATTTGTAATCAGTAGCCAGTCTGTGTCCGTGTAAACCAACCCGTTTTTCGTCGTATGCTTGAGTGAAATCCATATCAGTGTTTCCCAATTATTATACATGGATACATTCATGCATCGTTCTGCTATACATGTTCTCACTGGTAATCCAACCACTGTTGTTCTCACAGCAATTGAAGCACATTGATACCGTTTCACACAAACTAGCCACCCTAAATAGCTACTAGTAGCAAGAGTAGTCGGAAACGCTAACCCAATCAAACAAAACATACAAAATACTGTCAATTCATCTGCCTGTCTACATACTTATTGGAGACTTTTCCACTCACAATGACACTCGGATCCTACATCATCCTTTATTCGATAATGATGGTAGTGATAGTGATTCTTACGTTTTTGTAAAGTACGACATCCCTCATATCGGGTGAATGGGAGTTTAAACGGGAATCGTGGGAAGATACTATATATATACATGTGGATTGAAACTCACCTCATTGCACAAGCCAGTGGCTATTTGAACTCAGTGGCTAAGTGTATTACGTGATGGCAGTTGAGGCGAACGGTGCTGGCTACAAGTTCTCGAGTGCACATCAACTCTGGGATGTTGTTTCATCCAGCTGAACAGTCCTGAATAGAACGAAGCGTATACCATGGACTCTATTGCGGGTCACCATTAATTTGCTTCAAATGCAACAGACCACACAACTAACCAGAACAAATAATAAGGGCTTCTTACCACCAATTTCTAATTTCAGAAAATTGGAAAACACAGTAAACACACAACACAAAAATAGCTGCACATCAGCTAATAAAATGCATAATTACATACTTACATACAAACTCAACTAAACACATACAATTTGTAGGATCATCCACATATGTCAGCGTTTGAGAGTCTACGGTCGAAATGTGGTCATTAATAAACAGTAAGATCGTTGCACAGAGATGCGGTAGTAGCACTTCCACAAAATTTTTGGCAGGAAAGAGCTATTCAACCGGTCAGTAATGGGAGACTCGCATCTTGTTATCACCTTAGTGTTTGCGTTTTGACCTTATCTCTCTCCAGTCAGAGGGAAATTTACCCTCGACAAACAAACTTAAAGGAGGTAGCAAGAGGGAAGCAATGTAGACCGATACATTGTCTCAGAACTGTATATCCACATAGTCGACAACAGCGATTTATGCTGTTGTGAATCATGGTTCACTTGACAACATTTAAGAGCACTTTTAAACCATCCGTATGATATCTCTAGATCAATTTAATGCTTTGCTTTATGTCATTCTCATTACCTTTATTGCATTGGCAGGTAAGAAACCGGTGTTGTAGGAAGACAATGTGAGTCATTTGAGTAAAAGTAAGAAGTACTGATGGGAATAATGTGCAATCACGATCTCTATCAACAATTGTCTATCGGATTGGTTTCTTGTAATCTTCTTGTGTGGATATCACGTTTCTTTTTCTTTATTAGTTGAAAGGCAATAATTTTTGCACTTATTGATCCCTCAAAGCTATTTTTATTAGGTAATTGTGATTATTGAAGGTATTTTAATTAACATACGAACTAGGAATTTCCGATATAGTGGAATTTACAGCAAATAGAACTAGTTGAGCACAAGTGAATGAATTGTATGTAGAATTCGAAATCAGGCAGACATCATATACAAATGAATCATCAGTTCATACATACACCATAATCGCAACATCCTGAATTGGAATCCTAGTTTCTTATCCTTAGGTTCGTTATGTGTTTATCCGACGGGGTATTGGATAAAGACTTTGTATTATCTAGAATGTACTCATCAATATTAGTATTAACGACATAAATTGGGACAGGCTTGCCTTGTTCCTGGAGTTGTGTTTGATCAACTGAGGTGTTTAAATGAACTGGTGATTCCTTTATGCATGTTGAATGCTTGATTTCGAATTTCAAACACAGTGCATCCGTTCGTGCTTGTCGAGTACTTCTTGATTCAAATGCGTTATTTCTGGGATTCTTAGTTTATACTATAATTCAAATACTGCTAATTATCATATTGGCGTCGCGAGCAGGATCATGCGACGGAACAGTTAGATATTCATTCAAATTCTGAAGCTTTTGGTGATTGTTTGGAACGGTTTGAAATCTGGAGCGTGATCAAGAAAGATGTTAAAGGTGATGAAATTGTGGCACAGTTACTGACAGTCATCGGAAAAGAAGCGTACAGCTTATTGAAAACGTTGGCACATCCAGAAAAGCCTATCTCACTTTCTTGTTGAACACTTCAGGAACTACTATTAAATCATGCTAAGTGAACCAGTTTTAAATGTCGTAAGAGCGTGAAATTTCATAAGATGTTTCGTCAGAATCACCAAAAGGTTAGGGAATTCATCCTTGAATTGCAAAAACAAGCTGCCAAATGCAATTTTGGTGACCAACTTCCTGTACAGCTGTGTGGTCGAATAATTGCGCGAATCAACACACCAGGTTTGAAAAGAGAGCTGTTAGAAATGCCAAACTGTTCCTTTCCAGGTGCTACAACTGCGTGTATTAACTAGGAGACAGTGAATGAACTTGATATCCAGTCGATGAAGATTTTTAATGCTTTGCCTAGTTGTCATGATTAAATACAATCTCAGGGTCAATCAAACGTGCGTGCGTTCAACAATGAGTCATAGTTGAGCAGGAGTTTAGAAAGGAGAGCCCATATATCGCTTTGTAGAGAAATATTAAATTGTTCTTTAGCCTACGGTGCCATAAAGGTTCTAAAGAGAGGTGCTCACATCTCTCTGTGCAATCGAGATTCGAGTTACATCTTAGCAGTTGGCGTGTGAAACGTCTTTGAACATCTTCTATTCTTATCTTGTCTGTGATATTCATATTAGAGAAGACAAGAGAGCAGTATTCAAGGGAGGGCCGTACGCATATTTTGTAGAGAGTAAGCCCAGCCTCTGTCGTGTAAAAACTTCTCATTATGAAACCAATTAGCCGTCTAGATTTAGAAATAATGGAGGTGGCATGTTCTTCAAAGTTCAGACTTCCTGTGTAATTAATTCCTAAATCGTGTACTGATTTGAGTGTTTGGACTCTACTTTAATTTAAGTGAAGTTGCGGCTTATAGGGACGCTTTCCAAAGTGCATGATCCTGCACTTGTTGATGTTAAATGGTAATTTCTGTTTTTCACTCCAGACAGTTAAGTTATTGAAGTCCTTTTGGATCTGGGATACACTTTCGCTTAGTGTCTCAGGCTTATAGCTGTATATTATTTTGCGATTATCAGCATACAATTATGGTTTCCCAAATCCTATGGTGTTACGTATATCGTTTATATACATAAGAGACAAGGTGGACCTAATACTCTTCCCTTGATGACTCCATTGGTGATTGGTCTAGGTGACGAGAAACAGTCGTTGTACTTTACCATCTGTTTACGTTCTGTTAAGAACGAAGCAAACCATGAGTACAGTGGGTTGTTTATTCCGAAGGACTATAGTTTGACGAGTAGCCTTTTGTGTGGGACCTTATCAAAGGATTTCTTAAATTCTAAGAATAGGACTGATACAAGGAGTCCGCTGTCTCGTTTCAGAGTTATATCATTCAAATAGTCTACTAGGCATGTTTCGCATAATCTAGACCTAAGAAATTCGTGCTGGGGGTTCGAGATGAGATTATTAGTAAGTAGACGTTGGACTACAGCCGCCTTAACTACTTTTTCCATTACTCTGTATACCACTGAAGTTACGTTTATGGGTCGGTAATTTTCAACGTTTGCTTCAGGTCCTGTTTTAATTTTGGGAATGATATGTGTAATTTTCCAGGCATTAGGGTAACACGCTGTAGAGAGTGATATCGCGAATAGTTTGAGAAGCAAAATACAAATATCATCACCTCCATGTTTGGGCATGCTAGATGGAATACCATCTGGTCCATCAGTGTAGGAGTGTTTCAATGTACTGATTGCCTTGGAGATATTTTGTACATTGAATTCTACATTAGTAATTTCACAAGAAGGTACTAGGATTCGTTCGGAATCATTAAATGGTTTCTGATAATTTATCTCACAATTTCATTTCGCTTATAAACTGATTCAAATTAACACTTCATATTAGTCAGCCCCAAGATTAACGATTTTATTTTATATAACAAACAATTCCTGATTCACATATTACAATTTCCAAATGATGATGTATTTTGCCTTAAATCTGGCCAATTTTATGGATTATTAATCTGGATTTATAATTGTAGAACCTGATGAGAAATTATTGAAAAGAATATTCTTCGTTCATACAATTGTGGTTTTCGTTAGTTAGTGAGAAACAAAAGTGTTCACTAAATAATTCTGCGACAAGTTTGAGATCTTCGTATACTTGTTTGCCTTTAATGAATATACTCCCTCTCGATTTAGAACGTTTAAGTTTATTTTGGAGGAATATGGTGAGTGCAGAGGGGTTATTATTAAGTTCAACTGCACGTTTTTCCTGTGCTACTGCTTTTTGTGTACTTATTGCCTCTGTTCGGACAAGTATTTCTGTCATCGTTACTAAAGGGGAAAAGTCATTTAAGTTGTGGAATCGAGTACAATGTTTTTGAAGACGTCTTCTTGTACTGACCGGTATATAGAGATCTTTGGAGAACGTAGGTTTACAGTATTCTAAAGGTGCGATGTTGTTGATGATACTTTTGATGTTGTGATAAAATATATTGGTTAATGTGTCGGTATTGTTTGAGGTAAAGAAAGTTCTCCAATCAGTGCTTCTTAGGTAATTGTGGAAGTTATTCCAATCAACCTTGCGATAGTTTCTACGAAGTGTTACGGTTTTATTTCTATCGGTTGTGGTTTTTACATTAAGGCTGCATATGACAATGTTATGATCACTACCTGGGAACTTTTTTCCAATATACAAAGTATTGGGGATGAGGCCACTGGTAAAGACTAAGTCTAAGATGTTTTGATGTCTGGTAGGGCTATCGACATACTGAGTCCATTGTCCAAGCTCTAGACATTCAATAAATGATTCATAACGTCTCGGCGCTTTGACTGGCAGCCAAGAAATTTCGGGCATATTGAAGTCACCACAAATGAGCTTGCCTGTGAATGAGAGGGATGATGCTAGTGTGAATACCTCCGATAATACTGCTATTTCATCTATTGATGCGTTAGGTTGACGATAAACACAGCCGAGCAGTAAGGTAACGGAATTCGACGGCTTTAATACAATCCACACCGAATCCTTCAGTTTGTTTAGTTCAGGCATATCACATAGCAGTGAGTTTAGGCTAGAGTGAGCGTAAATAAGGCATCCTCCGCCTCGTCCATTCAATCTATCGCTTCTATATAGGGAATAGTTATCAAGAGATATACTTCGGTCGGAAATATTACTGTTAGTCCATGCTTCAGATATCATAATAACTGATGGTTGATATATGGATACAAACAGGGCTAAATCCGTCTTTTTGTTGCAGATCGATCGAGCGTTGATAAGACATATATTAAGCAAGTGGCCTACTAAGTTAAAATGGGTGAGGGTATCTCGGATAAAGTCGTCGTAACCCTCGCGGTGTGAGATGAGTTTGATGTGAGGGATTGGATGTTCTTCATTAGCTCGGTATTTTGATAGCTAGACTTATTGGGAGATGTATCAAATGAGCTAGTGAAGTTGATTGGGGAGTTTACCCAGGAGGAAAGGGTGGGAGTACTCTCTGATGGAAACTGTACGGAGGAAACAAATTTATGGTTTGCATGTGGTTTGAAATAACCTGGGCTATATGCTTCAACAGAGGTGTCACTAGGGGTCTTATTCCAAAAAAATCTTGTACAGGCCTACTGTGAAGTGTATGGTTATTTACAAAATAGTCTTGATGGTTAGACTCGTAGCCCCTGTTATGGCTATTTACGTTAGCGTGAGAGGGGTCTGCTACGCGTAACTGGGAGGAGTTGCGACTGTTATTAACATGGGAGCCGTTGTTATGTGATGGGTCGGTACTAAAGGGTGTGAGAAGTTTTCTTTCTGAGAGTAATTACAGTTGCGATCCTGGGGAATGTAGGTAGGGTGTGGAGTGAGAAACCTATTATTACCATTCTTATTAATGGTTTTAGGCTTCAGGGGGTGATTTGGGTGGCCAGTTCTCTGGTAGTTTTCGTTAGTCTGCGTGTAAGAAGGCTTGCTACGTTGAAGCCCACCACCCTTTTTGCAACTTGGAGGTGTTGAAGGCAAGTTATACGATAGCAGCGGGGAGAACCTGTTCACTGTTCTTGGGATACCTATAGAGCAGTTGGGTTCAATCTTACGTGTTTCCCTATTCGGTATCATGAGTTTTGTCTTCCCACCCTTTATTTTCAGAGCTGGAGTCTTTCGTTGTCTCTGTGAGATGAACTTACGTTCATTCAAGTCTACTTGTGGAATATCTTTAGGAGGACAAATTTTCAAGTGTATAGGTTTAGTTGGATGTGTGTTGTTACACGACTCACATTTTAGTACATTACTGAACGAACAGCTGGGATTAGTCATGTCGTTATGGTTTTTGGGGTCCGTATCTTATCCAAAGGTTTCTGATCTGTAGACTCATCTAGATCAACAGAGTGATCAGCCGTATGTGGAGTGGTGTCATGCTTATTGTTCGTGTGTTTTAAACTATTTGCTGTGTTGCAAACTGTCTCTGGCTGATTATTAACTGTAACACTCCCATTCAATTCTATCGCTTCGCGTCTTCTTACACGACGTTGACAGGGCGTAAGGTCTGGAGTGACTTTTATATTCTTGTATGGAATTAGTGAGCTAATATTTTTGCTAGAATCAATAAACTGCTTAGCATCGTTACAACAGCCAAACATAAACAGGAGGGGGCAAGTCGATCTGTCTGACTTTTTTCTAAGGCGGATGACTTTGCAGTTAACGTTCGGCATACCGCATGCTCTAAGGCAAATATCCCTTAACTTAGATGGGTGTGTGCGGTCGAGGATGTTATACGCAACTGCATTGAAGGAGGACATCACTCTCTTCGTCACTTCTTCAGCCACAAACTCCAAAATACACTCAGCTTTAGTGAGTTGCACAAGATTTCAATCAGTGACAAGGTCCCATATATGAGTGAGGGGTGCTAGTTGCTCAAGTTTGCCGTTAATTTCGGATCGAGAGTTTTGTAGCTGTCGGATTTCATTACTATATCTATCAGTATTTTGGTGTGTATAAGGTGGAACCGACGTTCGATTAACGGAAGTCGATTCTAGCGGGACGTTAATGTAACAGCATAGGTTGGTTGGTTAAGAGTTGACCCCAAACAACCAAGCATATGCCAAAACAGTTTTGTTCAAGCAATCATTCACTTCCTTATTTTGTATAGGCGTTATATTTCCTATTATCTTATATTGAATGTTGAGAGGCTTTGTCTGAACAATAAATCCCACACTCCACTGTGACTGCGCGAAGATCTAAATAAAGACCTATACACCATTTGTCTGATTTCTTCTATCAATAGCACGAGGGTTACCTTAAGGTAGGAAAACTTCACCAGCCAAGCACAAAGATAGGGTTTTAGTCCAGAAGGGGTTCCCATGGCGTTAGCGACTGAAAATGGATCTCATTTTCATACAGATGCAGGCATTACCTGGTTGAATGGTATAGAGAGCAGATATCTGGACGGTGCTCCCAGGCACCCTTGTTCTAATGGTCAGGCAAAAATTTTATCAGAACATTGAAAACTGTTATTGATCCTATTGCCGCCTCAACATTTAATGGGATGGAGAGGGGATTAGATACATTTCTACTGCAATATAGAAATGCTAAATATTATGTAACGAAAGAGACTTCATCAAAGCTATTAAAAGGAAGAATTCTTCGTCCAAATATGTGTTTGGAGTGTGCAGAGGTTACATACTATCGCAAAAAGGATCTTCGATTCATTTGTATTTGATGTCTGCCTGATTTCGAATTCTACATACAATTCATTCACTTGTGCTCAACTAGTTCTATTTGCTGTAAATTCCACTATATCGGAAATTCCTAGTTCGTATGTTAATTAAAATACCTTCAATAATCACAATTACCTTGTAGTGACCTGCATTTATCAAGAGAACGCGATTGGTGTAATGGAAACATTTATTATTATAACCAATTGTACCAGGGATTGTTTTACCGTGCTCGTTTGTTTAACTGTACCAAAATACATTCTTTCTTCCGCTGCTTGTGACCTTGCACGAAACTAAGTTTGCTCAGTATTCCCCTTTGCACTCCTTTGGCACAACCTCGGTATTATTTCGATACCACGAGATCAACAACAAATACATCTCGACTACAGACATCAACTGACTTCTGTTATTTGGCCTACGGGGGATCTTATCGTTGAACTGGCACGTGGTCTTTCTGTAGTGGTGATCATAGTCAACCGCGACTCGACGCCACACTACAACCTAATAAAAATTACTTCGAAGGATCAATAAGTGCACAAATTAATGCCTTTCAACTAGTAAAGAGAAACGAAAACTAATGATTCTTTTGTATCTAATTACTGCTCGATTTTGAATTCTAAATGCAATACGTCAATTTGTGCTCATCTGGTAAATTGCATTATATCTGGGATTTCTAGTTTACACAATAAGTCCAACTTTCTTAATTGTCACATTGTCCTCGCCATGTAACTTTTGTTATTGCGGTTGGACATATTTTGATTCTTGTGGGGGTATCTTGGTATCTTGTTATCTGTTATCTGATTTTGAGGATGTCAGCATTAGAGTTCAATTCCTTACATTCATTGGAAAAGAAGCATACAGAGTTATAAAGACGTTGGCATTTCCAAACGAGTCGATCTCACTCTCTTATGCATTTTTCAAGCAACTAGTACTTGTCCATGTAAAGTGTACAAATTTCGAATGCGGTAAGGGAGAAGAATTTCACAAAATGTTTCGTCATGACATCAGCAATTCCATTAATTTACTACGTCGTCCCAGTCTAGTGCGTAATCAAGGTTATTCAGATAACACTGCGAAGTTTCGAAGCAGGTCATGAAGATGAGCAAATGTTTGGTAAATGCTTGTCCTGTGACAAGTTTCACCCATGTAATTCATGCGTATTTCGTAATTCTACATGCTTCCAACGTGATGAGATAAGAGACATCCAATCTGTTTGTAATTATACGGTTCATTTTGCTGCAAATAATGCTAAAATTTGTAATTGTTATGCAATTGGGTTGAGTGTCTCTAATGATCATTTAACTTGATCCATGATTTCGAACAGCAGTATAGAGTCATATAGCAGTCCGGAATTAAATGATACTCAGAATCATCGTGAGACGACAGTTTCTAGTTAATCAACGTCTTCTCGAATTTCGCATGTTATTGATTCGGACATGGTTTTTCCTGATGTTTCATATATTCCAGATGGAATCTCTTATAAATCTGTGGAAAATATGTCGGGCGCAGGCAATCGAATGTATGTAATACAAAAATTACAGACTATCTCAATAAAATCTAAATTCCATAAAGTAAATCGTCAATTTGCAAAATATCAATGCATCATATCAAACTAGACTGTTTCCCGTTGCAAACACCAATCCATTATCTTCCATTCCATTGTTCGTGTGTTTTCTTACAAATTCCATTGTGTTCTCGCTCTTCTTTTCTTGATCTTCCCCTCATCTTCAGTCGCCAGACATTACGTTTTAACTCGCGTCATATACTACTCATATCAATATAAGTAGCTCACACCACAATATACCTTAAGAATGCGATAATTATGTTCCAAATGAGTCGAGTTCTAGTCACATTCCTGATATTGTTGTATCAGATGTTGGATATTCTCACAACCAATGTATGTTGATTACAAACCCTAATTACTGGTGTGATGAATCAGAGGGAATGACAAGTTATCCCGAAGTAGTCAGAGTAACAGTTTCCCCTGATATGGAGGTGCACAGGCAGAAAATCCAAATTCATTTCAAAATTATCCTGTGGAAAATATGTTGAATGAATCAAATTATGATCACAAATTCGATGCATTTTTGACAGATGATGTTTTCTGAATCAACCATTATTCTTTAATGATATTCGTAATAAATGTGATGAAAATATTTCAGCAGAATCAAATTCTGATTTCATATATATATATATATATATATATATATATATATATATATATATATATATATATATATATATATATATATATATTTGAAGCATTTGAAGCAAATTAATGGTGACCCGCAATAGAGTCCATGGTATACGCTTCGCTCTATTCAGGACTGTTCAGCTGGATGAAACAACATCCCAGAGTTGATGTGCACTCGAGAACTTGTAGCCAGCACCGTTCGCCTCAACTGCCATCACGTAATACACTTAGCCACTGAGTTCAAATAGCCACTGGCTTGTGCAATGAGGTGAGTTTCAATCCACATGTATATATATAGTATCTTCCCACGATTCCCGTTTAAACTCCCATTCACCCGATATGAGGGATGTCGTACTTTACAAAAACGTAAGAATCACTATCACTACCATCATTATCGAATAAAGGATGATGTAGGATCCGAGTGTCATTGTGAGTGGAAAAGTCTCCAATAAGTATGTAGACAGGCAGATGAATTGACAGTATTTTGTATGTTTTGTTTGATTGGGTTAGCGTTTCCGACTACTCTTGCTACTAGTAGCTATTTAGGGTGGCTAGTTTGTGTGAAACGGTATCAATGTGCTTCAATTGCTGTGAGAACAACAGTGGTTGGATTACCAGTGAGAACATGTATAGCAGAACGATGCATGAATGTATCCATGTATAATAATTGGGAAACACTGATATGGATTTCACTCAAGCATACGACGAAAAACGGGTTGGTTTACACGGACACAGACTGGCTACTGATTACAAATACAAAGTTACACGACACATAAACCAAAGGACAGTCGCTTATTATTCGATGTATAGCGAACACATAAGCACTCGAAATTATAGAATAATGTAATGTATTTGGTAGAGGCGTAAATGACATACTATATGCGTTTAGATCTTGACTTGACCATCTCCCAAGACTTCTCGGTTTTTGTTGTTGTCTTTTCGTTTACTGCAACATCCTCCACAACAGTTTCCACCTCGACATCCACGACATCCACAACACCGAGGACATTGAGGGCATGCGCCGGAACAACAAGGACACCTTCTACCTGCTGCTGGAGCTCCAGTAGCTATCAAAAAGATGACACAACATAAAAATGTCACGTAATACATCAGGAATGATGGAAGCAAATGAATCGGAACCCACATATAACAATTTCAAAACTCGACACATTACTATATTCATGAAAATGGTCGATATATATTCCAATGACTAATCAACATGTATCAGCTTTATGTCATATGGTCGATTGGAATCAACCGCCATCGAGTAAGATAAGACTCACCTGGATTCTGACATTCGAACGATACGACCAGCACAACTATGATGAGCTGAAATGAGAGGGCCGATCAGACGGACAATATCACACAACAGAATTGTAACATACAGTGAGGAATTGCATTGTGGTGGTTTACTGTTGAAGTGAGTGTTGTTTGCTCGTTGGCTTGTTCGTCCGTTGACTGCATATATTGCACTGTTGTATTTATAGTGGACGTCGTTCATTCCACATACACACACGTGTTCACACCTGATAATTGGCTGTTCAATGGAGTTGATTTGAACTCGTGTGTTGTGTGGCATGATGGCTCGTTGGTTTTTTCGTTTGTTGACTGAATTGCATTTCTAGTGAAACTATTCTTGCTACTGATGTTGATAACCATGCTTATTGCTTCATCAGATTACTATGAAACTCTCCCCAAGTAGGGTGATTAGCATTCTTCATATTAATTTTGAGTGACGCACGCCATTTTCACCTTTCTCAATTGTTGTGAACATTACAGACACCAGTACTAGTTGAAATTTTGTCGCAAACTGACTACGTAATCTCTTTGAGCGTGATTTGGTTAATACTTTCATCTAATTTTCAGGCTTTACATTGCATGTTGAAAGGTGACTCGTTACTTTACAAGTACTTGAGTTGCTCGATTATTTCTCCATCAAATACTGTTTACTTAGAAAACCTTCCGAGTTGCCATGTAAACTAATATAACAACATAAACACGCTTTCTAGAATATGAATTCTCTCTAGGATAACATACAAAACAGCTTGCAAACAGCTTGGGTTCTGCACGTCAACCGAACAGAATATCTGTCATTCCATAGACACATTCACACATCGTGAGAAAATTCGTCAAGCCAACGATCCCAAACAACACTCGATTGAAATGAATCAAGCAGATCATAACCACATCTCCACAACAAATATCATACCATAGCACTGCTACTGACACATATCCGCAGGGACACTTCACACAAAACAATGAAGCACACATGAACATAATCAATTCAACAAACTGTGAACAGTCAGATAACTGTAATTGATTGTTCAGTTGGGTTGGACAATTAAGACAATGTGACAGACGAAATCGAGTGGACTAAGTGAGGTAAAGGGTGCCGACTTGCCACACAACACACGAGTTCAAATCAACTCCATTGAACAGCCAATTATCAGGTGTGAACACGTGTGTGTATGTGGAATGAACGACGTCCACTATAAATACAACAGTGCAATATATGCAGTCAACGGACGAACAAGCCAACGAGCAAACAACACTCACTTCAACAGTAAACCACCACAATGCAATTCCTCACTGTATGTTACAATTCTGTTGTGTGATATTGTCCGTCTGATCGGCCCTCTCATTTCAGCTCATCATAGTTGTGCTGGTCGTATCGTTCGAATGTCAGAATCCAGGTGAGTCTTATCTTACTCGATGTTGGCCGACTCGACCCAATCATAGTAAACGAAGTCTATATTAACTAGCTGGTTCTTGGAGAGTTATCTCATTTTTTGTAGTGTTGTGCTGCATGTTGTGCTGTAATAGATAAGTAAAATATAAATGTATATGTGTTCACATTTGTCATACTGGGTATCACTTTTATTTTGATGTTTATTGGAATATGTAGTCGTTGCAGGTCCATCACAAGAGGAACTGATACTGGCCGGTCTTGGTGCAGGTATTGATTTGGCTTCAGCTCAATCTGCAGATGTTCCTGAAGAACCGTCCGGGAAATCTGATCAACAATCAAAATCCTAGTGCCCATCATTCAATAACAGTCATCGTAAAAATGCATCATCAATGATGTGGCCCCCAATTTCTCAATCAAATACACTTGCATTGTTATGTAACTCCTAATGCCTTTTTATTTTCTCTTCAAATTGATTGAAAAATGATTGATTGTCACTCGGCTTACATCTATCGTCTTAGTCCCCATTTATCACAGTGATCAGGAAACATTTGTTTGCCAAAGTGTTGTACGGGCTTAAATACTTTATCAGACTGGTCACATGCAAAGCGCCATAGTGTGTTCATTCAGGATATCAACACGCACACTTATTAATGAATCTGACATTTACTCACACAGATATCAAAGTGAACAAAGTCACTTGAACTTATGGGATGTGTATGACTGGGCACATGTGTTAAATAATGTTTCAAAACTTATAGAAACAATGAATGGTCGTGTATTCTTGTAGTTTATGACTTTTCTACAATGACGATGGTGTTCAGAGGACAACAATCAGATGGTCTGAGATACAAGTTGGAGGTTTACATTTGAAGGTATCTCAATCTGACTGATCTTGACCGTTGGTCATCTTAATTAATGGGCGCGTCCAATGGTCATAAATGATATAATGTTCAGTTGTTTTGTAGCACAACTTAACGGCATCGTCCGGTGTATATTTTGTGAATGCACCTTCACGTATCTAAATATCACTGATTATTAGTAGTAAATCATATTTTGTACGCTTTCATAAAGCGGATATTCTGAGGCTATAATTAAATAAGGAACACGATGAAAATGTTTTTGTAATCAACCGTGGTAAATTTCAGCAACCTGTTAACACACCGTAGATTGCTCAGTCGTTCTGATTTATCTATATGTTCTATTCATGAGATCCATGAGATGACGATTCTTTGGCAGTGTTTGTACTTCTTTGGATAGCAACAGTGTAAATCCTCGTGTGTTCTATGCATCTTCTTTACGACTGAGATACGATAGCAGCACTCGTGATACTGACTTTTATTATTTAGTTTGCATCCGATGAGCTTCGATTACTCCAAGCACCTCTAGATTTTGTCTCCTTATTTCCACAGCTATTTTAACAATCATGTACCTGTGTCAGTTGTAGCTGAGGTTGTCGTTGACCTCGTGACTCTTAAAAAGCTCGGTTTTCGCCAGGAATTGTTGTAGCTCTTCTAAACAAATACCCTTCAGCTCTCAATGGACAGTTCAAGTGGTTGAAATAAGTTTTCTGGTGAGCGTTTTTTAGCAGCTTCGTTTTTGCGGAAGGGCTCTCTAACTCTATGCCCAACCCTACTCATTTATCCCGTGTTGGGACCAGCATTAATCCCAGAATGATTTCAGGGGGATTCGATTACAATGTGTAAGCTAACTTTCACTGAGAAAGCATTGGTGGATGCGCAACATGAGAACTCTTATAAGGGATATCTTCGTAAGGAATTAGTGTGTAAAATGTACAGTCACTTGCAATTGGTGTATGAAAACATCTTCATTTTAAAAGCCAGGTACCATCATCATGGCAGCCAGTGAGCTACCAGATTGATTTGTTTATGAGGTGCTAAAAGAGAGTAATTGAGTATAACATAAAACCACAGTCTTCTTTAGAGACAGCATAACATTTTCACGATTGTCGTGTTATTAGTTATCAAATTAAAAACTAGCAAGTTATATAAACCTGAGTGCATCAAGATACAAAGTATCCGCAAACGTTGTGAACCGTAGGAAGGGGTTGAACTCATCAACGTGCATTCTAAGCGCAATCAAAATAAAGTATTAGTGATCGTCCAATCACTCACGTCCGTGTATGTGTGATGATAGGTTTCACTGAACTACACGGTTTCAGGTGTGAATAAAGAGGAGAAATTGATCCATAGAAAGTCAAATCAATAAAACACAAGAGACCATTAATTAGTATTCGGCCATGCATATTCGTGCATGAGTGTTGATTGATCCTATCGAGTCACCCGAATTCAGAACGCAACGGTTAACTTGATCAGCATGAAACAGGGCAGTTTTCTTATTCCATTCCGTCACTTTGAGTGGATGGGACAAATCAAACTTGCGACCTAGGTTGGAAAACTCGTTGAGCTTCTAATTCCTTTGCGTTGATCAAGTCATGAAAGAACTGTTCATCTGAGATGTCTTGAGGTCAGTTAGAATGAACACCCTAAGTATAAAGTTTTGATGGTGAAAGAGTTATATCCTGAATTATCAGGTGGATATAGAAGTAACTGAAAAATAGTTAAATACAATCAACCGAGAAAATTATCGATGATAAATCTGCATTGAGACGACAAAACCGCTCTTTATAATTCCTAGTTGCTTGCAGAAAAATTTAGTTATTTAAAATTATTCATGCATTTGACACTCAACGTTAATTTAAAGTATAATATTCTACAACAAGGCGTATTCGTTCGTCCAATTTAATGCCCATTCATCATAGTTTGGGAGAACGCTTTGTTTATAAACTGCCGACACTGTGTGAAAACTGATCAGTATATTCTACGTAACCATGGAATATTTTCTGAATGTGACCCTTAGTATTTCTCATGAACGGTAACCAGTTAAATGAGACATTTAAGTTATTACATGGTCCTTTCGATATTTATTGTCTTTCACACTTCATTCAATGTAGAAATGTGGTTTACTCGTAGACTTTTATCTTCACACATATGTAAACAGTTGCATAGCACCGAAAACAAAGTAGTTGAAAGGGCTTCCTTCATCGAAATGACTGTGATCTGACCAAAACACTGACTCAACAAAACTACCGAATCTGCATAAAAAATCAAAAGAGTGAGTAGACAGGGAACAATTCTACTGTATTGAACATTATATATATATATATATATATATATATATATATATATATATAGAATGATGATTTAAGTTATTTGTTGAGTTTTTTTAGTGTGAAGGGTGTTTTTCCTGTGAAGCACCGACACCAATATCAGATTTCATCGAAAACGTTTTAATAGTTTTACCAATCCAGTCGAATATCTTACTGGCCTTATCGCTGCCTGCGTCTGAGTAAACTGGAAAAGAAATAAAGCAACACCAAAATAACATGATTAACAATCATAACAAACTAAACATAACATTATACCTACAGTCTACTAGGTAACACACAATCCATTGAATGAGATAGAATAACAATATATCATATTGTTGAATATGCTCAATCGCCAAATCAATAGAGATTGAACGTTACCATTTGAAAATCGATATGAGCTTTCATCTTGTGATGTTTCCAGTGAGAATCGATCAGTAACGAGTAAAGTGTGACTAACCTGGATTCTGACATTCGAACGATATAACCAATACAACCATGATGAGCTGAAATGAAAAGATTGATTAGGCGAGCAATATCACACAACGAAATTGTAACATACAGTGAAGAATTGCATTGTGGTGGTTTCCTGAAGAACTGAGTGTTGGATTGTCGATTGTCTGATGTGTGGTTTTCTCGATTGTTGACTGCATTCATCACTCCACCCTATTTATAGTGGACGTTAGCCATTCCATATCCACACACGTGGTCACACTCGAAGTCTGGTGGTTCGATAGAATCGATCATCGAACACGTGTTTCACATTAGAGCACAGTGGTTTCCCACCTTTGTTCGCACACACGTATATCATGTTTCAGAAATGTTGTGATCGTTTTCGCTTTACATAGGAATAACGGAAGGTTGTTGAAATGACAGGCTCCATCATTTCAATAGTATGAGTGCTTCACACAATCATCTATTTTTCGATCATCTGCTTGACGATTTCGGAAGTGGAAATCTTAATGAAGGTATAGTCTTGTGTTCATCGTTTTAGTGCATGACATGTCGAAAGACAGAATAATCACCACGGAAGCAGTCATTCGGAACGGCGATTCGTCGAGGTTGTTCATAAATTTGAACAAACTATACTTGATCGTGCGTGAATATCTTGAAAGCTGTAATTTGGTTTGCTTTCTATAGTTGACAGTCCTTGGAATTTCAGTGTCATCAGCAGAGAATCGCAGACAAAATATAATACGACACAGCTGGACTATAATTTACGGACGAGCCAATCATATTTGAAAGAGAGCAGATCTCGAATTTTGCCGATCATTCCTTTGTTTTCATAAAGTCAAGGTCAGAGGAGATAGGTTGGGATAGCTTCTGACGTATTTTTACTAGCACCGACGGACTAATATTTATTGATAGCTGTACGTCTTCATGGCAGTCGTTAGTTGACCGTCAGTGTGAGTGTTTAAATATCACTTTGGCGTTATAGCTCTTATGATTTCGTGATAAAATCATCAAACCCTGATATTCTACTGTAAATCCTAATCTCACTCCTCAAACTACTCTATGATATTCGTTTAATATATGGAAGTGGGTTGACGTTCCATGATCAATGTGATGTAGCTCAAAAATCGTCCTAAGATTATCGTCTTACCCACAAATCAAAGGAGAGAGATTTATTTTGTAAGGATCTCATTAAATCTATTGGCGTTCGAGTTTATCCATTTCAGTGTCAGTGAAATTCACTGATCGAATTTAGACTGAAAATCGCTAATAATTACGGCTGGTTGTTTCCAGTTTATCGACCAAATCTACTGTTATATCATTAGCTATACGACTTCCGCCAATTTAGATACACTGACTTATGCCATCAAGCGGTTGACGCATACATCACTACGAGCAGCCTAGATTTCTTATGGATCCACCGAGCTAGTAGCTTCTCTCCTAACCCAGCCGGTTTAATCCAGAACGCCAATATCAACCTCTGCGATACGAGTCATATATTCCAAAGACACTGGGTTTGTATACAAACAAATCAGACCACATCACACCATAAAATAAGAAATAACATTTGTACAAGATCAAGCCGAAAGTGCCTGTGATTGTAAGAAACTGTTACTAATAAATTGGGAATATCTCAAGTATAGTAAATCGTATAATAGTCAAATCAAAGCTCATAATGAGGAAAATAGGAATATACACGTAATATAGTCACTTAATTGTCATACAATCCGGATATAACACATACTCTCATAGTTTTGTAAACTCCTGTGTTGTTGTCTTCGCCTCAAAATCAATAATCAAACCAATTTGTTCTTGATCTCACTCAGAATGTTCTTAAATCTTGTCTTGTTATGTATATCAAAAACTGGTACCTCTCCCGATTGCACGAGTTAAATCGTTTCATTACAGTGCTTCAAGTATAAACACTTCAGAACTCCGCTCTGTTACACCTTAATATTCGTGGGAGGTTTCCTGCCGAAGTGCATGCACAAGTTGTAAGTTGTGCCGCACTTCTATGCCCCTGCATTTTACTTGCACTGGGAATCGAACACGACAATGAGCTACATCCTCAATATGCTTTTCTTAGACAGATTGGAAAGTTGTATTTTTCAAAAGGACACGTTATATAGGCTTAACACTTACTGAGACGACGTTTGAAGAATAAACTCAAAAAGATCATCAGTTCAAAAAAATTCATAAACTCGTATGTAGATATCACTACAAGATATGTTGCATAATAGATTATGTGAAAAATGAAAACACTCACACTGACGGTCAACTAACGACTGCCATGAAGACGTACAGCTATCAATAAATATTAGTCCGTCGGTGCTAGTAAAAATACGTCAGAAGCTATCCCAACCTATCTCCTCTGACCTTGACTTTATGAAAACAAAGGAATGATCGGCAAAATTCGAGATCTGCTCTCTTTCAAATATGATTGGCTCGTCCGTAAATTATAGTCCAGCTGTGTCGTATTATATTTTGTCTGCGATTCTCTGCTGATGACACTGAAATTCCAAGGACTGTCAACTATAGAAAGCAAACCAAATTACAGCTTTCAAGATATTCACGCACGATCAAGTATAGTTTGTTCAAATTTATGAACAACCTCGACGAATCGCCGTTCCGAATGACTGCTTCCGTGGTGATTATTCTGTCTTTCGACATGTCATGCACTAAAACGATGAACACAAGACTACACCTTCATTAAGATTTCCACTTCCGAAATCGTCAAGCAGATGATCGAAAAATAGATGATTGTGTGAAGCACTCATACCATTGAAATGATGGAGCCTGTCATTTCAACAACCTTCCGTTATTCCTATGTAAAGCGAAAACGATCACAACATTTCTGAAAACATGATATACGTGTGTGCGAACAAAGGTGGGAAACCACTGTGCTCTAATGTGAAACACGTGTTCGATGATCGATTCTATCGAACCACCAGACTTCGAGTATGACCACGTGTGTGGATATGGAATGGCTAACGTCCACTATAAATAGGGTGGAGTGATGAATGCAGTCAACAATCGAGAAAACCACACATCAGACAATCGACAATCCAACACTCAGTTCTTCAGGAAACCACCACAATGCAATTCTTCACTGTATGTTACAATTTCGTTGTGTGATATTGCTCGCCTAATCAATCTTTTCATTTCAGCTCATCATGGTTGTATTGGTTATATCGTTCGAATGTCAGAATCCAGGTTAGTCACACTTTACTCGTTACTGATCGATTCTCACTGGAAACATCACAAGATGAAAGCTCATATCGATTTTCAAATGGTAACGTTCAATCTCTATTGATTTGGCGATTGAGCATATTCAACAATATGATATATTGTTATTCTATCTCATTCAATGGATTGTGTGTTACCTAGTAGACTGTAGGTATAATGTTATGTTTAGTTTGTTATGATTGTTAATCATGTTATTTTGGTGTTGCTTTATTTCTTTTCCAGTTTACTCAGACGCAGGCAGCGATAAGGCCAGTAAGATATTCGACTGGATTGGTAAAACTATTAAAACGTTTTCGATGAAATCTGATATTGGTGTCGGTGCTTCACAGGAAAAACACCCTTCACACTAAAAAAACTCAACAAATAACTTAAATCATCATTCTATATATATATATATATATATATATATATATATATATATATATATATAATGTTCAATACAGTAGAATTGTTCCCTGTCTACTCACTCTTTTGATTTTTTATGCAGATTCGGTAGTTTTGTTGAGTCAGTGTTTTGGTCAGATCACAGTCATTTCGATGAAGGAAGCCCTTTCAACTACTTTGTTTTCGGTGCTATGCAACTGTTTACATATGTGTGAAGATAAAAGTCTACGAGTAAACCACATTTCTACATTGAATGAAGTGTGAAAGACAATAAATATCGAAAGGACCATGTAATAACTTAAATGTCTCATTTAACTGGTTACCGTTCATGAGAAATACTAAGGGTCACATTCAGAAAATATTCCATGGTTACGTAGAATATACTGATCAGTTTTCACACAGTGTCGGCAGTTTATAAACAAAGCGTTCTCCCAAACTATGATGAATGGGCATTAAATTGGACGAACGAATACGCCTTGTTGTAGAATATTATACTTTAAATTAACGTTGAGTGTCAAATGCATGAATAATTTTAAATAACTAAATTTTTCTGCAAGCAACTAGGAATTATAAAGAGCGGTTTTGTCGTCTCAATGCAGATTTATCATCGATAATTTTCTCGGTTGATTGTATTTAACTATTTTTCAGTTACTTCTATATCCACCTGATAATTCAGGATATAACTCTTTCACCATCAAAACTTTATACTTAGGGTGTTCATTCTAACTGACCTCAAGACATCTCAGATGAACAGTTCTTTCATGACTTGATCAACGCAAAGGAATTAGAAGCTCAACGAGTTTTCCAACCTAGGTCGCAAGTTTGATTTGTCCCATCCACTCAAAGTGACGGAATGGAATAAGAAAACTGCCCTGTTTCATGCTGATCAAGTTAACCGTTGCGTTCTGAATTCGGGTGACTCGATAGGATCAATCAACACTCATGCACGAATATGCATGGCCGAATACTAATTAATGGTCTCTTGTGTTTTATTGATTTGACTTTCTATGGATCAATTTCTCCTCTTTATTCACACCTGAAACCGTGTAGTTCAGTGAAACCTATCATCACACATACACGGAAGTGAGTGATTGGACGATCACTAATACTTTATTTTGATTGCGCTTAGAATGCACGTTGATGAGTTCAACCCCTTCCTACGGTTCACAACGTTTGCGGATACTTTGTATCTTGATGCACTCAGGTTTATATAACTTGCTAGTTTTTAATTTGATAACTAATAACACGACAATCGTGAAAATGTTATGCTGTCTCTAAAGAAGACTGTGGTTTTATGTTATACTCAATTACTCTCTTTTAGCACCTCATAAACAAATCAATCTGGTAGCTCACTGGCTGCCATGATGATGGTACCTGGCTTTTAAAATGAAGATGTTTTCATACACCAATTGCAAGTGACTGTACATTTTACACACTAATTCCTTACGAAGATATCCCTTATAAGAGTTCTCATGTTGCGCATCCACCAATGCTTTCTCAGTGAAAGTTAGCTTACACATTGTAATCGAATCCCCCTGAAATCATTCTGGGATTAATGCTGGTCCCAACACGGGATAAATGAGTAGGGTTGGGCATAGAGTTAGAGAGCCCTTCCCGCAAAAACGAAGCTGCTAAAAAACGCTCACCAGAAAACTTATTTCAACCACTTGAACTGTCCATTGAGAGCTGAAGGGTATTTGTTTAGAAGAGCTACAACAATTCCTGGCGAAAACCGAGCTTTTTAAGAGTCACGAGGTCAACGACAACCTCAGCTACAACTGACACAGGTACATGATTGTTAAAATAGCTGTGGAAATAAGGAGACAAAATCTAGAGGTGCTTGGAGTAATCGAAGCTCATCGGATGCAAACTAAATAATAAAAGTCAGTATCACGAGTGCTGCTATCGTATCTCAGTCGTAAAGAAGATGCATAGAACACACGAGGATTTACACTGTTGCTATCCAAAGAAGTACAAACACTGCCAAAGAATCGTCATCTCATGGATCTCATGAATAGAACATATAGATAGATCAGAACGACTGACCAATCTACGACCAATATTTTGATGCCCTCATATGTTTATTCCCTTGAATTCGTAGAAATTTGCTTTTCATATCTGGTTTAGAATAATACTGTGACTCTCATAATTTGTCTGGAAATATTTCGGTCAATTCTGATGTATGATGTTTGCAACAGCGCAACACTCGGCATCGTATGAAGGTCACCACACAATCAGGTGATTTTCCATGTGCCTTTAATGGGAATAAAGTAGGACTAGTCTAACTAGGTAACTTAACCGAATATCTCATGTTTCTTTTTTACCTATTTACCTGACCTATTGACCACAGAGTCAATCAAACCATGTGGAATCACTCTGAACTCCAGGAAGACGGTCTCTCCAAAACACAAATGTGTTACATCAATCCACATCAAAAGGTACACTGGCAAATCAACCAATTCACTCCTCAGTGGAAGGAAGGCAGTTATTGCACTACATCAAGGTTCCAAATGTACGATGAGTTTAACATTAAAATAACTGATTCTGTGTCACCATCGCCAGCATTAGTTAAATGAAGCATGTCACTTATCGTCAAATCTGGAGCACGAGATAATTTTTTAAATTGCATGATTTAGATGCTTCAATGGATTCAACGGACGACCTCATATACTTTCTGTCTAGACACATGTGTATATGAATATTTGGTGATTCTGCAAGAAATAATACTTAGTTCTTGTTACACTGGTGTTGAAGAACAAACTAAGGCAAAATTTGGACGTAACAAAGAGTTCTAGAGTGTGATCTTTCAGATTGTTAAAGAATTTTTCTGCTCGTCAAGAATAGTTTAGGACAAAATATTACCATATAGCACGCTGTGATAATAACACATGCATTTCACACATTTATTTTCGTATGTTTGTGTAAATGAAAAATATGTTACAGAGGAGGCAAATGGATTGAATAGTTGAAATACATGACAGCCTTGTTCGGAATGTAGAGATGTGAATTCGTTCACAAATTCACAAAGACAAATCTATGTCAGAAATTTACGGGGTGAAGATAGATGAGCTTGTAGCAGTTGAACTGAAAAATAGATGATTGCCAACCAGTCTCCTCATGCACGTTTCAGTTCCTCCGTTTTTCAGAATACACAGTGGCACTGACACATTACACACGTACACAAACACATTAGACACAAAACGACAATGTTATGCATGTACACAATCATCGAAACAAAGTGTTGCACGTCCGGTATCATGTAACTGGTTGTCTAATCGAGTAAGGCATCGAGTCAAACATAATGGTGGAAGTCGATTGGCAAGTAGGGTGTCAGTTTCCAATTTGCCACATACAACACAACAACACAAATCGACACTATTGAACAACTGGTTTTCGGGTGTGACCACATGTTTACATGCGGAATGGCCAACGTCTACTATAAATACAACAGTGCAATGTATGCGGTCAACTGACGAACAAGCCATCGAGCGAGAAACACTCACTTCGAAAGTAACCCACTACAATGCGATTACTCACCGTATGTTATAATTCCGTCGTATGATATAGTTCGTTTGATCGATCTTCTCATTTCAGCTCATCACGGTTGTACTGGTCATATCGTCTGAATGTCAGAAACCAGGTGAGTCTCACATTACTCGAGGTTGATCGGTTCTAATTGACCTTATGAAATGGTGTTAACTCACATTAACTTTGCTGCTATCACTATTGATATTCGTGATATTGTGACTCTGTTTTATTTCGTTTTCAGTTGATGCGGGTCCGGCTATGGAAATCGCCACTCACGTATTCTCCTGGATTGGAAATATTATTAAGAAGATCTCAAACAAGCGTGGACTTGATAAAGATGCTTCGAAGAAGAGACGAGTGTCTATCGAAAAGAAGTTGTAACAGGCATCTGACATCAACTCGTGTTACACTCAGAACACCACTCAACTTTTAGTTCCCATTCTTTGTGCAAAATACACTTGCATTGTCTCGCAGCTTCTGTAGTTCTTCTCTCCATTCAGACTCAGTGACTCCATAAAACTAGTTTGCCATGTCCTACAGTAATGGTTTGGATGAGAAAATGCTCTCAAACCGACTTGCTTCCATCGTTGTACAGTTGTTCGTGTATGCAGTAGATTGGGATTCGAGCATCGTGACGTAATCACCTGAGTGAATCAGTCCCTTAATACATAGGTGTTTGCCACGGTTACACCATACATATTCCATACGAATATCCTTCAACGTTCGAGCGAACAATTTTAAGGGAATTTAGTGTCAAGTAGTTAGAAGACATTAGATTTGGAATCGGTGTTGCTGTGTTTTTGAGGTATTTCAGCACCAGATTCGTATGTATGATTGGTTTTGAACTACCTAAAATGACCGTGAATTTTTGGGATATTGTATTTGTCGTTTGTCAATCAAACTAAAGATTTTGACATATGGTCGATAGCTTAAAATAGAGTGAAATGTTGGGTGAATAATCAAAATAGGAATTAAGTTCCATATAGTCATCCAGTGGTTGCTTACATTTATTTCAATCAAATGCCGTGTTAGCTAGTGGTTGGTGTTTTCACAGGTTTATCTCACTGGAGCACGTAAATGCTACCAAAGCTTGTTGATGAACCATCATAGCTAATAATAAATATATATTGGCAGTTATTATTAGCGATAAAGCTGGTAAGCTATGAATAATAATCACTATTACATTACGACAATACACGTGAGGATCAATAAAAGGGCTAATGGAATAATACTTTAGGATAAGTAAAGATTGATTGATAAAGTTAGAATAAAAGTGAGGCTTAAGGAAAGGCTGAGTTTTTAATCAGGCTTACGAATATCGAATTACGGTCTTGTTCAGTACTAGTACTAAAATAACAATAGAATTAATAATGAAATTGTAGTATGTCATGGTAAGACTGTTTAATCTATAAAGGCGTACAAGGAAGTCAAATCTTTCTCTATTCAGAAGACGACATAAAAACTGAAAAAACCACAATAGGGATTGAAGAAAATTAATTATAATCTTAAATACAACAAATATTATATGCTTATGTAAATATTTTGGAATACGACACGACAAACTTGCTCTGCAACATACGCGTAGAAATTGCTCGGAATGCAACTGTTCCCTGAACAATAACCAGTAGAGTAAGAACACACAAAAGAGTTGGAAGAAAGAGAATGAAAACAGAGAACGCACACAGACTTAACACAGACCCAAGGACAGCATGACTCCTTATATTTGCTGACTAGATATTTGGAGTGACGATATTCAGAAAGTAAAATAGTATAATTTACTATAGCCACACTCACTCTGAACAGTGTTTCAACCCTCTTTCACTCAGTTGCGTGAGGGTCAATGTGATGTTGCTCAAAAATCGTCCTAAGATTATCGTCTTACCCACAAATCAAAGGAGAGAGATTTATTTTGTAAGGATCTCATTAAATCTATTGGCGTTCGAGTTTATCCATTTCAGTGTCAGTGAAATTCACTGATCGAATTTAGACTGAAAATCGCTAATAATTACGGCTGGTTGTTTCCAGTTTATCGACCAAATCTACTGTTATATCATTAGCTATACGACTTCCGCCAATTTAGATACACTGACTTATGCCATCAAGCGGTTGACGCATACATCACTACGAGCAGCCTAGATTTCTTATGGATCCACCGAGCTAGTAGCTTCTCTCCTAACCCAGCCGGTTTAATCCAGAACGCCAATATCAACCTCTGCGATACGAGTCATATATTCCAAAGACACTGGGTTTGTATACAAACAAATCAGACCACATCACACCATAAAATAAGAAATAACATTTGTACAAGATCAAGCCGAAAGTGCCTGTGATTGTAAGAAACTGTTACTAATAAATTGGGAATATCTCAAGTATAGTAAATCGTATAATAGTCAAATCAAAGCTCATAATGAGGAAAATAGGAATATACACGTAATATAGTCACTTAATTGTCATACAATCCGGATATAACACATACTCTCATAGTTTTGTAAACTCCTGTGTTGTTGTCTTCGCCTCAAAATCAATAATCAAACCAATTTGTTCTTGATCTCACTCAGAATGTTCTTAAATCTTGTCTTGTTATGTATATCAAAAACTGGTACCTCTCCCGATTGCACGAGTTAAATCGTTTCATTACAGTGCTTCAAGTATAAACACTTCAGAACTCCGCTCTGTTACACCTTAATATTCGTGGGAGGTTTCCTGCCGAAGTGCATGCACAAGTTGTAAGTTGTGCCGCACTTCTATGCCCCTGCATTTTACTTGCACTGGGAATCGAACACGACAATGAGCTACATCCTCAATATGCTTTTCTTAGACAGATTGGAAAGTTGTATTTTTCAAAAGCACACGTTATATAGGCTTAACACTTACTGAGACGACGTTTGAAGAATAAACTCAAAAAGATCATCAGTTCAAAAAAATTCATAAACTCGTATGTAGATATCACTACAAGATATGTTGCATAATAGATTATGTGAAAAATGAAAACACTCACACTGACGGTCAACTAACGACTGCCATGAAGACGTACAGCTATCAATAAATATTAGTCCGTCGGTGCTAGTAAAAATACGTCAGAAGCTATCCCAACCTATCTCCTCTGACCTTGACTTTATGAAAACAAAAGAAGTGATTGAAGACAACTACAGAAGAGATTCTCAGGACAACCGAAAACACAGTGAAAAAGACTAGTGACAAGTGACCAGGAGTGACAACATACGACAAACATTCTTGCAATGGCATAAGTGTGAGTACTACCAAAAGAGATAGTAAAATATTTGGTTAGCCAATATGACCGTGTTGAATTTCAAGAATATGTTGGTATAAACATAGGTCAACTGGCATCACATTTGCGGTTAACATGATTTATAACTATACGGAAACGGTCTAAATTAAGTGCAATAAATTAAAAATTCGATAGGCACAACGGAAACAACCGGCCTGGAAGCGCACATATTAGTTGAGACTAATCAGATGTCATTATCATCATCTTCAACGAGATGCTGAAATACCTCAAAAACACAGCAACACCGATTCCAAATCTAATGTCTTCTAACTACTTGACACTCAATTCCCTTAAAATTGTTCGCTCGAACGTTGAAGGATATTCGTATGGAATATGTATGGTGTATCTGTGGCAAACGTGGCTAGCAGCGGAATTCAGGGCGCACATTCCGTCGTATTTGGAACTCGTCACCTGGATGTACGTGCATCTCAGATTTGATGCTCCCTCCGGGACTCCAACCCAGCACAGTCCGCTTCGAATCCGATCGCGTTATACACTTAGTACACACCTGCCTTCGCTACTACTGATTGAATGGTTTAGCGAGTTTGTTGAATTGGTGTGATTGTAGTGACTTCGCCGCTCGACTGATGCTGAGATGACCTGACTTGACCATTTAGAAGAAGGAAAAATCATAGCAAGGTATACGTAAGTGAACCTGAGGAGGATTATTATCATGACCAAAAATATAAAATGATGTATACACGTGTATCATTGCGGGTCGCTGGTGAAAGGCTCCCTCTTAATAATCCGGCCACAGCATACTCCGATCTAGATACCTGGCTTCATGCTGGACTGCATGTTTCCTGGCTTAGTGTTATTTGCCCTAGGCTTCGGCAGTTATTATTTTCTTGACCGGGGTACCCAGCCCGTCGTATGCCCTGGTGATGTTCTCGTGACTTTCGAGTTGCCTATTCTGCTAGGAGAGATGGGACCGTGCCTGATGCTATTGTTATTTGCTAGGTTCAAAGAGAATTGTATGCTATATGTAAGCAAATCCGTCCCGTTATTGTTCCTATTTGGAATCTTTTACACCGTTGAAGCGATTCGGTTTGGCTTGCCGTTCACGGGCTTGCTAACTGGCATGCGCCTGGCTTCAAGCTGGACTGCATGCACGCTAGCTTAGCTGTAAATATCCTGGGCCGTAGCGTTAACCATTGGTTACATGCATTCGGGAAACCAATGTATGTGATAAGCGGAGTACAACGTTGAGCGACGGATCACTGTGCTCGTGTGTCGATGAAGAGTGCAGTCAAATGTGTGAATTAATTTGAAATGCATATGGCTTTGAACATCGACATCTTGAATCCATATTGCGGCTAGGGGATATCCTGTGGCCAATTCTGTCTGAGGGTCGGCTATTCATTTATCATGGCGCACAATACGTCTTGGATTGAGCGAGTGACTAATTACAAATATGAAATTTTATTTTGTATATACTGATGGCGTCCCATAGTTCATACGGAAACCAATGCACTATCAAATAGAAAGCTTGATATACGGCGTGGACTACAACAATTCCACATTATATAAATTTAAGAATGAATGTCTTGAGCATACTCCTTGTAGTCAATACTTATTATTTCACAGTTTGGTTGTTTCATTATTTGTGTTTTTAACTTCCGCGTTTGTTCGAGCTTGTGCTAGCGAGCGAACAAATTCCTGTATTGTATGATTGACGGTGACATCGAAATTCGTCGACTCAGATATCATATGCGGTTCAAAAGCACTTAGGAACTTCCAAACAACCAACTGTGTTTTCTCTACCACAACACTCCGATTTAAGTCAAACATACACGCATTACTACATAATCGCCTTTCCAAATGACTGGTTCTGTGATGATTATTCTGTCTTTCGACATGTCATGCACTAAAACGATGAACACAAGACTACACCTTCATTAAGATTTCCACTTACGAAATCGTAAAGCACATAACCGACAAATAGACGATTGTGTGAAGCACTCATACTATTGAAATGATGGAGCCTGTCATTTCAACAACCTTCCGTTATTCCTATGTAAAGCGAAAACGATCACAACATTTCTGAAAACATGATATACGTGTGTGCGAACAAAGGTGGGAAACCACTGTGCTCTAATGTGAAACACGTGTTCGATGATCGATTCTATCGAACCACCAGACTTCGAGTGTGACCACGTGTGTGGATATGGAATGGCTAACGTCCACTATAAATAGGGTGGAGTGATGAATGCAGTCAACAATCGAGAAAACCACACATCAGACAATCGACAATCCAACACTCAGTTCTTCAGGAAACCACCACAATGCAATTCTTCACTGTATGTTACAATTTCGTTGTGTGATATTGCTCGCCTAATCAATCTTTTCATTTCAGCTCATCATGGTTGTATTGGTTATATCGTTCGAATGTCAGAAACCAGGTAAGCCTCATCTTACTGGTTGCTGACGTTTTGCACTTGATATCGTGTTCGATGCTCACACAATGTTATCTTATTCGAGAATTTTCTTTCTCCCCCTTTTTGGTTTATATGTTTCCATATTGCATTTTATTTAGTGTGATATTGTTCATTCTTCGTTTCTGCAGTGATTGTTATTTTTCACACACTTTTTTCCTCTTTCTGATAATTTTCTTTTATTTGGCTTTTAGTTTTTGCAGGGGTGTCCAACGATATTACTGATAAAGTTTTGGCCGGTCTTGATGATATCATCAGTGCATTTGTGAATATACCTGCAATCAAGAATGGTGAGTCACAGAAGAACACCAGCGTATCAGTAGAAGTCTAACATATATCTAGCAGCACTTAACAGAGTCATTCACTTTGTTGTTTTAATTCCTTATAGTAAATACATATGTATTGTTCTGCAGATTATTCTGATTAATGCTCCTCTTAAATTTAAAAGATTCTGTAACGAACAATAACCAGAAATCCACTAGATTCCTAAGTCTTGCTGTTTTCAATATGCTTCGCAGATATTCAACTGACATGTGATTATGAATTAATTACGTGGTCGTAAAGTTAAATGTGATTGGCCACAGAGTGCGTATAAACAGGCACTCGGCTTACTGACCACTCAGTATGAGGCTTTCTTTTCTATAATTAGTTTTTACTGTGGACTTAATTATAGTGACTGCTCGTAGCTATTTGGGATGAGATATTGTTTAGCGTTTATTCCAGTTTTCTAATTTTGGTCGTAAATCAGGTATCTAATAAAATAAAATCTAGTCCTTGTATAACATATCATTCAAGTATCCAACCTAGTGGGAGTATATTCGCGGGTCCAGTAGTTTTACGGTAGAATGGAAGTTTATTTCTGCGAGATAACACATTCTCTTAGATAACCGCTCCAATGAGTCCTATTTGGACGAAGTCAGTGCACCGAGCCAATTTCAGATGCGCCATTAGGACCCATAACGATTGGATTAAAAAAATTCCTCAGCTATGACACAGTCAGTAGTTGTGATGACTTACATTACAACAGAACTGCTACAACAACACTACCAACCAGGAAAATACAAGTTCCTTTCCCCTTAGACATGAATACTCCAAAACACAAACCATATGAAAGAAATTTATTTGGTGGAGATCCCACAAAATTAATTGACATTCGGGCTCATTCGGTCCATCGTCAATGAAATTCACTGATCACATTCACAGAAATTATCAGAACTGAGCAATTGCATCTAGACGCGAATTTACTAATAATCACAGCTGGTTGTTCCCAGTTTCTCGATCAAATGTGCTTTCATAGTTCTGTAAACTCCTGTGTTGTTATCTCTGCTTCAAAATCATTAATTCAAACAGCATGCCTCAAAACTTAATCTTTGTGTATAAACCATAGGACGATATTGTTTTTCGTACTCTGTGCCCTCACGACATGGAAATTTCGCAGAATTAACGGAGAAGGCTTCACCATACCATCTTTAGTGTCATTCATGCAGAACACTGGATTGTCTGTGGACTAGATATAGGGGAACTGACTACTACTGGATGTGTTTCTCTGAACGTTCTCTGCAAAGCATTGGATGTAGCTATTCCGAATGTCTCATTCATTCCGAAGTAAGTGTGCTTTCGTAACTTCCTCGAGTTTCCAGTTTTAATGCAGTTGGAAGGGAGACGTTTGGAAGGAGTGTAGTAGATTTGTCACAACAACGCACACGAGTTTTAATTAAGTCAAATGAATATCTGAGGGTCTCGGAACATTTTTGTATGAACACATGTGTATATGAATAATAATTGATCCTGCAGCAAATAATATTTAGTTCAGGTGAGACTAGTGTTGTAGAGTGGACCAGAGCGGAAGTTGAACGTAATAAAGAGTTCTTTAATTTCGTTTATTGGATTGACTTCATAAAGAACCCATTGAAAGGAGTACATTTAATTATAAGTGCTAAAATAACATAAGCACAAATGTATTCTTGTCTCTCCTTCTCCTACACTAACAAACAAATATCTACACTTTTGTTGAGTCAAATTACTAAGATACTCTGAAGTATTTTAAAATAGTGAAAACTGCTAGTAAGTTGGAAGAGTTCTGTCAACCAATAGATAATCTCACAAGAGTCGTCTAAAATGAAAGAATGACCTTTTGGCGTACCGATCACAGAGTTATATCAATACTGGTCACATGCATTTGGCAAATTCATATTATATGCTTCCCGTTTCAGAGGAAATATTTTGCTTAACTTAGTGTCAACAAACTATACATGGTTAATTGGCAGTTAACATATATTTCCCTACGGTTCTACAACAAAGATGAATGTTATTATGATAATGGCATTGGCGATAAAAGTTATTAACTCTTTCTGTAGCTGTTCTAGAGTTACGGTCGGTCCCACGTCCAGGTAAAAGAGGAGGTTGGACATTGACTCAGAAGTCTCCTCTCGCAGAAAACAGCCATGTTAAACAAACACTGACTAAAATAACCATCTAAAATCTGCACTTCGATTTCAAGGATCTTCGTTCAGGAGAATTATGAAGCCAGACTATGAAAGCCAAAATTTTTGAAACTCGCAAAACCAATGCCTTCTCCAGGAACCAGAGCAACAACTAATATAGGTACACATAATGTTCGACGGACCGGAAGGAGCAATCAACTAGTTCCGGAAATGAGGAGACACAACTTGACGATGTCCGGAATTAGTGGAATCAGTCGGGTTCACACTGGACAGAAAAGCATAGATTCTTGGAAAACGTTGCTGTACTCCGATCACGAAGAGGAAAATGCTCCACACACTCAGGGAGTTGCCCTGATGATACTCAAACTAACATGGAACGCATTTATAAGATGGAAATTTCATCAAATTATCTTTCAAGACAAATGAGGAGGGGAGCACAATGAATTTTTCTCAATGCTATGCACCCACTAATGATAGCAACGACGACGATAGAGTTAGGTTTTATGAGTGGCTGCATTCAGTCATAGTGAAGTGCTCAGAAAACAACCTAACCATCCTGATGGCAAACCTAAAGTCAAAGTCTCAAATGGAAATATCGCGTATGAAGATATCATGAGAAGAAATGGACAGGTAGAAATGATCAAAAACGGAAACAGATTATCAAATTATTGTGCATACAACGAAATGGTTATAGGCGGCACAAAATTCCCAAAATCACATACAAAATTCAAAACGAGTCTCAACGGATTATACTGAATAAAACCAGAATGATTCTACTTGCACATCTCAAACATTCAGGAGAGTATTGTAAGACGTAAGAATCAAGACGGAAGCTTGATATGATGGAATGATATTTTGCAAATTAACGATTTACTATATGGTTTTCTATTTTACCAAGTAACTCTGTAATTTTGTGCTAAGTAAAATTTGGTTGTCCTCACCTGTGTGCTTCACACAATCGTCTATTTGTCGGTTATCTGCTTGACGATTTCGGAAGTGGAAATCTTAATGAAGGTGTAGTCTTGTGTTCATCGTTCTAGTGCATGACATGTCGAAAGACAGAATAGTCATCAAAGAAGCAGTTCATTTCAGTTAATTAATCCAACTCTGTAACCCCTATATCAGCAAATGTAAGATACTTCTTCAAGTACTTGTCAACACATGTCAGCTTCGTTTGTCTCGGCCAAGTTCGCGTAGATAGTGCGTAGTTGTGCTGACAGAATGGATAGGAGGACATTTCATCAAGATACCAAAAAAAAATCTTAGTAAATCTGAATACAACCGAGACATCGCACTATTATCGATATCAGAGAACGTTTGCAACAGAGTGTTGCTGAACCGGGTAAAAGACTCAGTAGACGCCGAACTACAAGATCAATGTGCAGGATTCGGTAAGGATCGATTGTGCACAAACCGAATCTCGACACTATGGATCACAAGTTAAACAACACATACGCTGATAAAATTTAACAAATAACTTAAACCATCGTTCTATATCCTTAGGGCACTACTCGTTTTGTAAATTTTATTCACGATGTTCAATACAGTAGAATTGTTCCCTGTCTACTCACTCTTTTGATATTTGTGCACATTCAGTAGTATTATTTGAATTAGGGTTTTAGGTCGAATCACAATAAGTTCGGTGAAGGAAACGCCTCCAACGGTTTCGCTTTCTGTGCTATACAACCGTTCACATATGTGTTAAGGTAAGAGTCTATCAAAGTTTGGAAAGATTCTTCTTTTCAAATATAAATTTCATTTCACCGTGTGGAATATATTCAATCTTTCTGTGTACATACTCTTTATGAAGTGTGCGAAGAATGCGAGGGACTTGTAAAGGAACATCTCATGCTACACATTCTGAATTGCAATACACATTCAATACTCACAGAAACGACTGTGATCATTAGGCACGTTAATGCCTTCCGTCGTTGAGTTGGATAAGCGCGAATCAGTGAATGTAAAACAAATACAAAACAGCAATTTGTGGAACAATGAAGATGTATTCAATCTAGACAAACGAAACTACAAGTTGATAACACTCAGAGCTTGACCTTGCCAGCCATTATATCTTCCAAGTTCGCGTTGATAGTGCGACGCTTACTGCAACATCCTCCACAACAGTCTCCACCTCGACATCCACGGCATCCACAACACCGAGGACATTGAGGGCATGCACCGGAACAGCAAGGACACCTTCCACTTGGCGCTGGTGCTGGTTCTGGAGCCGGTGCTGCAATAGCTGAAAGTCAGATACAAAAACACCGAAATGTTATTCATCGAATGAAGTGTTACAGAGCAAAACAACGACACGTCAAATATCCACGTTACACAACCACACCGCATCACATCACAAACCAGTTCATTTCAGTTAATTAATCCAACTCGGTTATCCCTATATCAGCAAATGTAAGATACTTCTCCCAGTACTTGTCAACACATGTCAGCTTCACGTCATGTGGCCAAGTGGAATTGATCAGTAACGAGTAAAGTGTGACTAACCTGGATTCTGACATTCGAACGATATGACCAATACAACCATGATGAGCTGAAATGAAAAGATTGATTAGGCGAGCAATATCACACAACGAAATTGTAACATACAGTGAAGAATTGCATTGTGGTGGTTTCCTGAAGAACTGAGTGTTGGATTGTCGATTGTCTGATGTGTGGTTTTCTCGATTGTTGACTGCATTCATCACTCCACCGTATTTATAGTGGACGTTAGCCATTCCATATCCACACACGTGGTCACACTCGAAGTCTGGTGGTTCGATAGAATCGATCATCGAACACGTGTTTCACATTAGAGCACAGTGGTTTCCCACCTTTGTTCGCACACACGTATATCATGTTTTCAGAAATGTTGTGATCGTTTTCGCTTTACATAGGAATAACGGAAGGTTGTTGAAATGACAGGCTCCATCATTTCAATAGTATGAGTGCTTCACACAATCGTCTATTTGTCGGTTATCTGCTTTAGAACAACATATATAAGCGAACAATATTGTTTTCGATTAGATCCTCATCAGGCTTTACTCTAATATACAGTAATATTTATATGCATATACGAAATAATTAAACCAATCAAGGTAGTTTATAAGTCAATGATAACAATGGAAAAGATTACATAATAAGTAAAAGGTGAAAAGTACAAATTGATGGTGTGACAACAGGTGCATTAGTTTTTGATAAGCAATAATAATAAAGGTTCAAATCAATGTTACATAATCTGAAATAGGTCAATGATTAGAAAAATATAGAAACTGAGATAACAATTATAAAATTATAAGATGACGTAATAAGAAATGTTCAGATAATTGGACCATGAAACGTATAGTTGAGAGAAAATAAAGTGGTAGGAGGGTGTGAAGAAAAATAATAAACGAAGAGAAAGTTAGAAAAGGAATAAATAAATAAATAAATTCATTTATTACTTAAGGCCAAGGGAGAGATAAGGGAGTTACAAATTTCTTCTGAACACAAAGACTTGGCTTGTTGGCTCGGATTCCTATAGCTTCTGCTATGTGTAAGAGACGAGATCGAACACCATAAGGAAAACTAGTGGGAATCCGGTAAATAACTTTGAACGACTTGTTTCTGTCCACTACATGACCGCTATCGATCAAGTGTGATAGAACCGAGCTGCGTATTGTTTTGACGTAACCTTTTCCTAACCACGAAGGGAGGTGTTCACTAACTCGTTGGTTTAGTTGCCTGGTAGTGCGCCCAATATAGCTTTCTCCACAGGAGCAGCTGAATTCGTAGATACACATAGAAGTGGCATAACCAGGTAACTTATCCTTCAATTGCGGAATCACCATCGATCGGGTCGAATACGATAGGCAGAGGTTGGCAGCATTAAACGTTCTCTTTACTGCTCTAGTCAATCTATCCCGTAATACATCGCTAGCCAAATCACCATTGAATTGCAGTTTCAAGAAAAGCGGTTTCTTATTAGCCGTCAGGGTCACTATTTTCCTGTTTTTTACGCGCAAGTGTTTCTTCAGGAAACCCAGTGGATATCCCAATTCAATCAAAATATTATGAATGTGTTGTAATTCTCTATCAATAGTGTCGACTGAGCATATCTTAAGAGCTCTATTTGCAAGACATTTGACTAAGTTTCTCTTATAATGAAGAGGCACAAAGCTTAAAAAATGTGTGTATTGGCTTGGCGAAGAACTTTTTCTATACACACCCCTGCTGATAGAACCATTTTCTTTTCTACTTAACAAAACGTCCAGAAAATTTAGTTTGTTATCTATTTCCTCCTCACATGTAAATTTAATAGCAGGATGTTTGTTATTAAATAGTTCCAGTAGTTGTTCTTTTCTAATGTTCTGATCGGCAATGATGAAGGTATCATCAACGTAACGACAGTAGAAATCCAGTTTATTGATAACCTCCTTGAGAGGTCCGTTTTCTAGTTTCGCAAGAAAAAAATCCGCAAGGATGGGACCTAGTGGCGAACCCATCGCTATACCATCAATTTGTCTATAATATGTGTTATTAAAGACAAAATGGACATTCATTGTGCATTTTAAAAGTAATTCTTTAAGACTAACCCCAGGAATTCCAATATTGATTTGTTTTTCCTGCAGTTGTTGGCACACAAAATCGATAGTCTCTGTTAACGGTACATTGGTGAACAGGGAAGCAACATCTAAAGATATCATTCGTTTCCCATTTAAATTTATATGTTCCACTTTAGATATGAAATCGAAGACGTCTTTCACGCTTCTATTGACGACTAGTTTGTGTAAGGGGTTTAGGATACGAACTAGCCACTTTGCAGTTTTATGATAAGGTGAATTATACATATCTAAAACTGGGCGAAGAGGAAGACCTGTCTTGTGAACTTTAGGTAAACCATATAGTCGCGGTGTGTTCGATCCAGTAGGCTTGAGTGAGTCATGTAAGTCAGGAGTAAGAATACTTTTATCTGCTTGACGATTTCGGAAGTGGAAATCTTAATGTAGGTGTAGTCTTGTGTTCATCGTTCTAGTGCATGACATGTCGAAAGACAGAATAGTCATCAAAGAAGCAGTTCATTTCAGTTAATTAATCCAACTCTGTAACCCCTATATCAGCAAATGTAAGATACTTCTCCAAGTACTTGTCAACACATGTCAGCTTCTTTTGTCTTGGCCCAGTTCGCGTATTAATGCGTCTTTTGCTGCATCTTCCTCTTCATTTATCACACTTTTTGTTCTTCTGTCCTATAGATGTCAAGTTTTTCAATGGTTTCTACTGGCGTAGCAGCCTATCGTGTACCGTAAGACTTAGGATATCAAGAACTCACAGTTGTTGTTAATGCTCCGGAATATGTATGGTTTCAATCACTTGAAGAGCATTTTCGATGAACGAGGAAGACCTGATTCAGGCGTAGTGGAGAGGATATGCATAATTAAGGAGGCATTCCTTCCGTTGACAAACTTACGTTATTCAAAATAAATATCAGGTAAAATCAATGTCAGATTTTTAAATACGAACGTCAACATACTCCCGATGTACGTATCTGAAACTCGGAGAAATACTCCAACCATCAATAAAAAATACAAGTATTTTCAGACAAGTATCTACGCAAAACACTCAATGCTCGTTGGACATATACCATCAGCAATAACCTACTATGTGGCAGATGCCAACAGCTTCCAGTTGAATGAGAAATTAAGAAAAGCCACGAGAAATTTTCTGAGATGAGCATTGAGGAAATCGTCAAAATTCATTAAGACTTAGATGCTTACTTGGAATGCTGAAGGAAAAAAACACTAGAAAAACCATGGAACGCTGCGTTGGAAATTGAAAGTAGTTAAGAAAAAGATGAAAAGCGGTTTAAACCACCTGGAAAACATTGCCAAGTATATGGTTAGATGGAGGAAACTGGTTGTTAAATTGTGTTGATTTGTGTTGTTGTGTTGTATGTGGCAAATTGGAAACTGACACCCTACTTGCCAATCGACTTCCACCATTATGTTTGACTCGATGCCGTACTCGATTAGACAACCAGTTACATGATACCGGACGTGCAACACTTTGTTTCGATGATTGTGTACATGCATAACATTGTCGTTTTGTGTCTAATGTGTTTGTGTACATGTGTATTGAGCAGTCACGTAAAATCATCGAATGCCAATGCAAGAAAGGGTGAAAACGTTTGTGGTATATCTTTAAGTTGTTGTTTTCCCACAACATTCGCACTAGAAACCAAGTCAAAAAGTTACGATGATATTTATGTAGGTTATCGAATAATCAAGGCAGAAGCTTGAAAAGTATCAATCCATGATGTTAGTGGTGAGAGGTTATTAGAATTATTGGTGAGTAAAATATTAATGTCAGATTTGAAACACTTTTTCATCAACAGAACAGTCTGGACAGTTGACGAAATCACGCTGGAACTGAAAATTGGTTCATTTTACAGCAAAATTTGCATCACGATTCGTCTAAACAACATGGAACAACGAGAAATTTGGTAAATAGGAATTTTCACTATATTGATACGCAATATTTGCAGCATGAACCACGACACCGTCTTGATGCGATTCGACGCCATGTACGCTGGTAACAATCTGACTGACAACTTGCTGCAATGTTGCAGGGCAAACACTTAATTTGTATCTGAATACCTCGAATGGCATAATAATGGTAGCTGATCCACTCATAATTTTATTCAGTGGAATTCGTAGATATGTACGTTTTAGGTCTGGTTTCGAAAATTCCTTTGACTCCCATAATTCGACTGGAACGATTTCAGTCAATTCTGAGGTACGACGGTTGCGGTAGCGCAGCACTGAACATCGTGTGGTCACCATAGACTCACGTAATTTTACATCTACCTTTAATGAGAATCAAGCGCGACTAGTCTAACTATATCACCCAACTGGAAACTGTGAATACTTTCGACCAGCTTATATGACTTATTCATCACAAAGTCACTCAAAACCGTATAGAATCACGCTAAGCTAAAATAACGACACCTTTCACCGACTTGTTTATAGACAACATAAATCATAATCAATATATCAATTTGAAAACGAAATAGTTCACATGCGAAAAAAGTGAATCATTGTTGCGAAATTCATATTGGCATGTAAAAAGTTCACTGAAAAGTGGCGACAAAATAATCCAAAACGAATCCCAGTACAATCTTTCAAAAATAAAAAATAAAGCAAAAACTCGTAGGGTTTAAGATAGAAAAGCTCATGACAGTTGAACAGAAATTTAGTTGATTGCCAACCACTTTCCTCTAATCATGAAAAAAGACGTCAGAAAGAATCAGTTTCTTCGTTTTTCGGAACACGATGGCATATGGTAACTTCATGTAACTGATCATCACACATGTCCACAAACACATTAGACACAAAACGACAATGTTATGCATGTACACAATCATCGAAACAAAGTGTTGCACGTCCGGTATCATGTAACTGGTTGTCTAATCGAGTAAGGCATCGAGTCAAATATAATGGTGGAAGTCGATTGGCAAGTAGGGTGTCAGTTTCCAATTTGCCACATACAACACAACAACACAAATCGACACTATTGAACAACTGGTTTTCGGGTGTGACCACATGTTTATATGCGGAATGGCCAACGTCTACTATAAATACAACAGTGCAATGTATGCGGTCAACTGACGAACAAGCCATCGAGCGAGAAACACTCACTTCGAAAGTAACCCACTACAATGCGATTACTCACCGTATGTTATAATTCCGTCGTATGATATAGTTCGTTTGATCGATCTTCTCATTTCAGCTCATCACGGTTGTACTGGTCATATCGTCTGAATGTCAGAAACCAGGTGAGTCTCACATTACTCGAGGTTGATCGGTTCTAATTGACCTTATGAAATGGTGTTAACTCACATTAACTTTGCTGCTATCACTATTGATATTCGTGATATTGTGACTCTGTTTTATTTCGTTTTCAGTTGATGCGGGTCCGGCTATGGAAATCGCCACTCACGTATTCTCCTGGATTGGAAATATTATTAAGAAGATCTCAAACAAGCGTGGACTTGATAAAGATGCTTCGAAGAAGAGACGAGTGTCTATCGAAAAGAAGTTGTAACAGGCATCTGACATCAACTCGTGTTACACTCAGAACACCACTCAACTTTTAGTTCCCATTCTTTGTGCAAAATACACTTGCATTGTCTCGCAGCTTCTGTAGTTCTTCTCTCCATTCAGACTCAGTGACTCCATAAAACTAGTTTGCCATGTCCTACAGTAATGGTTTGGATGAGAAAATGCTCTCAAACCGACTTGCTTCCATCGTTGTACAGTTGTTCGTGTATGCAGTAGATTGGGATTCGAGCATCGTGACGTAATCACCTGAGTGAATCAGTCCCTTAATACATAGGTGTTTGCCACGGTTACACCATACATATTCCATACGAATATCCTTCAACGTTCGAGCGAACAATTTTAAGGGAATTTAGTGTCAAGTAGTTAGAAGACATTAGATTTGGAATCGGTGTTGCTGTGTTTTTGAGGTATTTCAGCATCTCGTTGAAGATGATGATAATGACATCTGATTAGTCTCAACTAATATGTGTGCTTCTCAGACGGTTGTCTCGACTTAGTATATACGTTGACAGACGTTCCTGCGATCTCCAAACTAATGCTGCGAAACAGTGTGTATCAACGAGCATTATGCAACCATCTACTTACAAAGGAGATTGGTCAACAGAGTCTGGTCATATGTAAGCAGATATTAAGATATCATGATGAGAAGTTGAGTTCGATACGAGAAGCATGAGAAATTTGCATTTAAATACAACACACGTTTTGAATAATATTATGAGATGATAAGACCAATCTGAGGAGTGTGGTGTATCTGTACAATACATTTCAATCCGTCTTGTTGCATTTACACCATTCAATGCACTTTATTTCCGGAAACTGATGAACGTTCAGTAAATGAATTAATTTTGAATCAAATTCATAAATTGATTTGTGGTTATTATTAGATTTATTACAATTCATCGGTGCAGAAATACTACATTTCATCGTACAGCTTTATTATTATATTAATTTTGAAGTTTTAGAATGTGCCTTGGAAAATATTTTTAAACGAGTACATTCCACCAAAGGTTAAGTCGATGTTATTACGGCTCATCAAGCAATCTTACCATGTGTATTTAGAAGATGTCTAATAGGTGCTGAATCATGTCAACCTCTTGGTAAATTACGAGCGATATTTAATTCAACCTTAGATGATAATCAGTTATATCAAAATTTTAATTCAACTGATACGCATGAGAATGGTAAACGTGAAAAATAAACATCAGAGAAGTATGATGAAGGTGCATTTTACTAGCTTGCTGGATGATTTACCATGTCTTTAGTATTTCCTAATATGTATAAGTTTTCATTTAGACTATCCGTATATACTTCATATGAATAACTTCTATACCGTTTTCAGTATAAGATATACTTACTATTCTCACATAACAATATACTAACATGAGGAAGTGTGTCGTTTTCAGGAAAACCATATTATATTAAATAGTAACCTGACACTTCCTTGTTTTGATAATCATTGATTCAGTCATAAAATCACCTAGCTAACTACAGCGACTTCTTATAAGATTCCTATATAATACCTATCATTTTCATAAAGTTAGTTCCATAAACCCTCTCAACCTCTAAATTTTTTAGTTGTACAAGTTCATGCTTCTTTTTCATCGCCATGTTCTACACCAACCTAAACGTTAACGTGGTCTGTACGTGCGTTGCACCACATAATCTCTATGCTACTTTAATCTAACGATCATTTAAACCGTCTTTAACAATTTTCGCTAAAGCTATCATAATTGTTATTGCTATACGTATTTGAGTTTATGAACTGAGCTATAATATTAGTTGTCTAAAAAGATGTTGATCATAGTTCAGGTAATTAATTCACCGAATTTAGGTACAATCGTACCACATTGATATAATGACTATCGCGCTGTTGAGACCAAAACAAAGTGTCTGGGTAAATGACGCATATCTAAACTACCTAGATAGTGATTCTTTAGTCTGAACCTTACTTTGGATTCTACAGTTTTGAATATTAAATATTATTATTTAGTTATTCAATCAATAATCTTTCAATCAGTAATCAAACCAAACGCAACAAATAAATGTTATTCGATCGTTTCTGGATAGATCACATACAGATTCGAAAGATAATATTGGTTGCGTTTTAACACAAAGTGTTCCCAATTCTGGAAGAGTGCTTTAATTCACAATCAAAAATGTTCGACTCCAGTCAACGCAAGTAACACAATCTACGAGGAAACAAACCAATATGGCTGCCACCAAGACCAAGTATCATGTAAAAGAACATAAATGCTTTTCAGAAAGAAACATGGAAACCCAGTGAAAGCGTAGGGAAAACTTAACAAACTAACTGGAACATTAGTTAGAATTCTTTCTCCCCGCGGTTATACTTTTGTTCCTTCAGTTAGCCTACTAATGCTAATGCAATCGGAAATCAAATTATACAGACAGCACACCGATATGAACATCAATTAGTTTTTAATATAAACCAAATAAAATGCCAATATCAGCATTAATACAACACTAATCGTTTTTCTATTGCTCATCACGAAATGCTTATACTGATCACAGGTTAAGTTATTAACCAACGGTTAATACTATGCATCTTAATGTGACTTGTTAAAATATCTCTATACTAAATCATTCATGATCACTATTACCCCCTTTTGTTTAACTCTTAAATAACTTTTGCGTGTATTTTCACTTTTTTGTGTAAATGACTAGGACAAAATTTTGGGGATTGGTGCATGTTTTCCCAATCAGCTGCTACCGCCTTCTTTTTTACTTATCTTTTTGCTTTTCAATATCCGGAGGATTTTTATTGTTCCCTTGGTAACCTCTAGGGCTCAGCAACTCCAATCCATTGGGTATCGAACCAATATAACTTTGATTCTGGGGGAAGAGTGGTGTAGTGGCATTAATTTCTAACCACACGATCTTTGAAGTTGAGCATATAATTACTGAAAAGATTTATATTCAACAATTAACATGAAGAGAAGTTAAAAAAGTTCTACGCGAGAAGATTCAGTCAGTTGGATGGCATGTCTCAGCCTTGCGGGCGTGATCATTCTATAAAACTTGTCTTCACTCCAATTAAATATATCATTTTATCTTTGGCCTACATGTGTTCTTTAGGAAAACCAAACATTAGATTGCTAATTTTAATGATACGACGAGTCAGAATAGACAATGATGTGACTTCCATGTAAGATCTAATGGATTAGGCTCATAGATTAGATCTTATAGATTCACATGATGACATATCTACAGTTTTGTTATTAGATATCACATTATATTAATATTAATACTGAACTAGACCATAATTCTACACATCTTTAAGTTTAGCTGATTACGGTTCGTGAGAAATACTAAGAGTAACATTTAGAAAATATTCCATGGTAACGTAGAACTTACAAATAGATTTTTTAAAGTGTTGGTGATTTGTAAACATGGTGTTTTGCCGAACTATGATGAATGAGCACTAAATTCGATGAAAGAATACGTTTGATTGAGAAACAATGAACTTCAAATTAACTTTGCGAATCAAATACATGAAAAAATGTAAATAAATAAAGTTATCGAACAGCAACTGGGAATGATAGAAAGTAGTTTTCTTTCAAATATTTTTCGAATAATAAAGACAAATGTATTCATCAAGGTTCATAAATCAAATCAGGGCACATAAGCTATTCAGTTTGATAAAATATATCTGATTTAACCACTTATTCCATGAGGACGATATCTAGATACAAAAAAAGTCATGTCAATAAATGAAAGTAAAAAACAATACAGTAAACAATCTAGAATACACAAACTATGAGAAAAAATATTTCTAAGAGATCAATCCACCAGAATTATAGGCAAATGGAAATAAATGTTATCTAAATTTTGAAAGATTCTTCTTTTCAAATATAAATTTCATTTCACCGTGTGGAATATATTCAATCTTTCTGTGTACATACTCTTTATGAAGTGTGCGAAGAATGCGAGGGACTTGTAAAGGAACATCTCATGCTACACATTCTGAATTGCAATACACATTCAATACTCACAGAAACGACTGTGATCATTAGGCACGTTAATGCCTTCCGTCGTTGAGTTGGATAAGCGCGAATCAGTGAATGTAAAACAAATACAAAACAGCAATTTGTGGAACAATGAAGATGTATTCAATCTAGACAAACGAAACTACAAGTTGATAACACTCAGAGCTTGACCTTGCCAGCCATTATATCTTCCAAGTTCGCGTTGATAGTGCGACGCTTACTGCAACATCCTCCACAACAGTCTCCACCTCGACATCCACGGCATCCACAACACCGAGGACATTGAGGGCATGCACCGGAACAGCAAGGACACCTTCCACTTGGCGCTGGTGCTGGTTCTGGAGCCGGTGCTGCAATAGCTGAAAGTCAGATACAAAAACACCGAAATGTTATTCATCGAATGAAGTGTTACAGAGCAAAACAACGACACGTCAAATATCCACGTTACACAACCACACCGCATCACATCACAAACCAGTTCATTTCAGTTAATTAATCCAACTCGGTTATCCCTATATCAGCAAATGTAAGATACTTCTCCCAGTACTTGTCAACACATGTCAGCTTCACGTCATGTGGCCAAGTGGAATTGATCAGTAACGAGTAAAGTGTGACTAACCTGGATTCTGACATTCGAACGATATGACCAATACAACCATGATGAGCTGAAATGAAAAGATTGATTAGGCGAGCAATATCACACAACGAAATTGTAACATACAGTGAAGAATTGCATTGTGGTGGTTTCCTGAAGAACTGAGTGTTGGATTGTCGATTGTCTGATGTGTGGTTTTCTCGATTGTTGACTGCATTCATCACTCCACCGTATTTATAGTGGACGTTAGCCATTCCATATCCACACACGTGGTCACACTCGAAGTCTGGTATTTCCATATAATGAATCTCAATTTAGTGTTTTATTACTTCATCGAAAAATCTGTACATTTCTTGCTTTTATGGAATACTCTTTTACTTTTTCATATAACGTTAATTCTTACCTGATCAAAATTTACAAAACGTATGATTTTCTATTATTATTCGAAATCGTAAACTGTTTATTTTCTTGCTATTTTTCATTATTTCCATGCCAGTTTTCGAGAGGTATATTTATAGTGGTCAGCTGAATTATTGGATAACAGCATATCACGAAATATCAGAAATTCTACTTTTCAAGCAGCGGGATAGTAAAAATATATTTTTGAATTTGTTGTTGCCAATATACCCAAAAGCTATCTACATGGAATTATCCAGTGCAAAATTCAGCGTGATATGTTTCTCAACGCGGATTGTGATTGTGTTTTTCCAGTTACAGATCTCCAGAAGCACTAACTTCGTCAACTTCAGGTTTCAAGTGACACAACGATGAGATTACTCTTTGTACGCGTTACCCATTTTGCACTGAATGTTTCGGATTTAGATGATTTTAAATATGAAACCACAACTTCAGTCTCTTTATATTCTGTCACATAATCACACAATCATCTGTGGTGTTCAGTGAAACTTTTCTCAACATCAATCATAAAATATTCCTCTTCCCTTTTCGAATATTTCAACAAAATCAAGACAACCAATAGGCGCTTTTGCTTTAGTGAATATGCACACACTAATAAAGCACTCTGTCAGAAGTTGTTACTCAACTAGTGGTAAACTCAATATTATCATTAAATTTGTACTAGAGGTTACTATGCACTCCAAAATTGCTTTTAAGTCATTTACTCCTTATATCAACCATAAAACGTGATCTAAACCACGAAAACTAAAGTAGATTTACTGTTTATTAAAAGACTTCAGTGTACTGCACCAAATACACACTATAAATGAGGAAGTGCAAATTCAGCATAGAAGATATAAACAAACAGAGGAACGGAATGCGCTTACTATCGCATCTAAATAATAAAACTTGTGCTGTCTCCTGAATTAGCGTATAACTAACATTTGGGTTGCTTCAATGTACAGAATCTTACATAACACCAATCATCACATGAGCAACAAGAAGTCGTTTCTTTGTTACGAGTTTTACTCATCTTCTAAGCTTTTAAGCCAGTAATAGCACTGACACTACTGCATGTTAAGTTTAGGATTTTCCTGTTCAGTTAACTCCGTGTCTTGTCTAATGTTCAGTGGCCGTTCGCACTCATCTGTCATTGTTCTGATTGTGACGTTTGATTCATTATCCAGTCGAGTTAAATGTTTAGTCCAAATCTAAGAATCTTGTGGCGACTGAAGAGCTTTGATAACGAATTGGCATTTAAGTCAGTCTTCCATCAATGAGCGTAGCTGAAACCGATCACACTCTTTTTCGACGACGTCTGATAGAGCATTGTATCTATCAGCGTGACGTTTCACCACACTTAGACACTGATATCGAATACTAAACGAAGATGTTCAACCGAATATCTATTTCTCGAGGTAAAGTTGGCAGTATATGGTCAGCATAGCTTGTATGTTCAGTACTTTATTACATACGGACTAACAATCAGGTCTTGCTTAAAAATTTTTATTCTAAATGTATCTTCTCAATATTCGAACAACGTGATGAAGGTATTTCCACTTTTGGGGTTATAATTGAATTCTGGTATGCTGCTAGCGACTGCATCACAAAAAGCACTTTAAATAGCCTGAGAAGCCGTACAATGGGTGTGTGGGTTTTGTATGAACTAATGATTCTTGATTTTGAATTCTAAGTACAATACGTCCATATGAACTCTCCTAGCTCTTCGTGGCTTGAATTGCGTTATTTCGGGAATTCCTAATTCGTACAATAATCCAAATACTTCTAATTATCACAGGATGTCAAGCTGTTGCGTCGTTTTCCAACAATAGCACATTTGCATCAAGTTGCGCACGCTGTTGTTGTAGTATTTAATTGGGCAGGTCATCTGACATAGGCATCTTGAATATGTTTTACTTCGTTCTCGGTGCCACTGTTAAAATTTCTCTCATGACGACACAGCCACTTTTCTTGCTTAGTGTTTTTGAACATTATTTTACTTGGTGAAAACCCAAATCAGAACACGCCTGAACAGGAACAAAATTATGCTCCAAATCACAAGGAAAGATGGAAGTAGGAATCTCAAGTGTTAGGATATTTATAATTACACATAAGGGGATTCTAGGGTCTTTTTCAAGTGTCTACTGATGCTGGTTTGTTTAGTAATAGCCAATCAGTGTACCAGAATATAGTCCTGTACGAAAGATGATTCAATTTAATTTATATCCCGCTAGCATTATTACTCTAAATTTTAACATTATTTTTATAGGTAGATTCATATCCCGAAAAATGAAAGATAACTTATTTTGTCCTCCAACAAACATCGGGACAGAAAGACCTAATACGGAACTACAGACCTATAAATATAACCATGGTTATATCTCACATAATGGAAAAAGTGATAGAACATAAATTATCTAGTCACATATAATGAAGGTCTACTCAACACGTGTCAACAGAGCTTCATTAGAAGACGATCTTGCAATACACGCCTGACAGACATCCATAAGTATTATACTTGCATACGTAGCAGAAGAAACTAGTGGTTGTACTTATTTTGACATTTGGAAAGCTTTTTAGTAGACGCATATGTATACGACCTTCGAGATAAAAATCTACTGACAAATTCATGTAAACCTCTTTTCATCAAGTATGAATTAATATGAAACAGTCTTCCCTCTGAAACACGCATTGACTATGGATAGCATACATGTTTGATACTTCTTGATGAAGTCTAAGCTTTCACTGATCTAGCACCTTCGAATACATCTAAGACATCATACGCCCTATGCATTTTTAAACCATATCAGACTCTAAATTTAGTTTTCCCTGGTTTTCTTGTAGTTCTATTAGATATGTTTCCGCAGCTATATGTCCCTTTTTACTTTTCCATGTAGTAGACAGGTAACTCACTAGACCTATCAATATTGCTTAACCATAGTTGATCGCAAGGATCGTTCCTACTGCGCTTAAAAGTTGTCAATCGAATCTCACAATCTTCTGCCTACTACCGGGGGTCTTATATGTATGGAGCTTGTAACCCAACGCCCTGTTAGGGTAGCAAAAAATACTATCAGCATTAAATAAATATGAGTTTCTACTCGTCTATTGTTCGCTAGCTTTTTGTTTTCACGTACACTATGCATGAATTTTATCCGCTGATTTGTCGTACATTTTTCTCTTCCATTATAAACTGTTAAGTATTGTTTAAGGTTTATATCTAAGCAGCCTTCTGCGCCTTTGTTTTTTCTTTTCTCAACATCATGCTCTCAGTACGTAGCTACGGAGCTTCTGACGCCTAAAACAAACTTAACGTATGCTCCCTCTAAAGTCACAGCTTGTACCAAGCGTCATTTAAATTGAGTTTACAAACAATATAAACTTCCTAAAAACTTGTGTTGCCAGAATAATTAACATGACCGGAATTCTAGCACAGTAATGGAGAATTTGTACCAGGTGTGCAACGTGGATGCGAGTTTTTTGAAAAGTGAAAAACTCCACTCAGAGCAATATTTAAAAACATACATCTAATCACCAACTCACCGGGACATCTGCACAAATGTGCACTTTTATTTTTATTAATTTCATTTGCTTAACAACCGTACTTAGGAAGTATACTGTATGCCAAACAATGTTGTAAATTACAGATCATGTCTGTACAAATGACGTGTACCTACTCTGACAGGAGCATATTGTGTTTTTTTATTGCCAAAATTTTAGCTCACATCTCTCATCAACAATGGTTAGTGAAGTGTATCAGATAATTTCGTAGCTCCTGATCTCTCAAACAAGTACACCTGTATAGTTCCATAAGTTTCAGCGTTTGTGTTTCTTCTCTAAATTAGTAAGTAATTAATCGATTGTCGTTTGATAAATAGTTTTCATCTTAGTCACTCTGCATTTGTTGAAGTACCTAATTTGGCGTTGTAGTTTGCGTTGTCCACTTTATGTCTTGCAGCAATCAACAGGGGGCCTTTGCAATGTCGTTTTGCATTCGCACAAAATTTATACTTTCCATTTGGTTTCTTTACCAAGAGTACCGGTGAGCTATATGGGCTATCCGCTTCCTCAATTATACCTTCTTTCAACATTTCCTGGACCTGACGATTTACCTCAGCTTCTAAATGCACCGGGACACGACGTGTTGCAAATATATCTACTCGATCGTTCTTTATCGGGATTTCGTGCTTTACTTTGTCATAAAATCCCCATCTCCAGTGAACAGTTTCGCATACTTTTTGCATAACTCGTTAATGTTTGGTTTCTTGGGCGAGACATCCGCTGCCACTCTCATTTCAACCATTTCGCTACTTTCGTGTATTGGCAATGAACCATACTTTGTGACCACCTTACCGCTTCTTAAGTCAACTATCGCATTTACTTCTCTTAGGAAATCTGCTCCTAATATTGGTCTCGATAAGCTTGTGGTTACCACGAACGGAAAATTTATCTCAGCATCTCCCACTTTTACGATACTGTTAGGTACGCCAAACACTTCTAACATATGGCCTCCTATAGTGTGGATAGCTAATGTACACGGCTTGAGTCTCTTACATTGCTCTTTGCCTATTAACGATACTGCTGCACCTGTATCGATCAGACAAACTAAATCTCGTTCATTTATGTTCACTCTCGTATACACTGTCCCTCTGTCTACTAACGCAACAACCCCCAGATTCTTAGGATAATGTTGGGGACGATAGATCCCCAAGCTCATATTTTAAAATTTATCTTATCGATCATCTTATTGATTAAATGTTAGATATTTTTTATTGGGGTCAATTGATGAACTATCGACTAAATGCGCAAATAGGTCAATTGATGAACTATCGATTAAATGCGCAAATAGGTCAATTAATGAACTCGTTGATTAATGTTCAAAAAAATTTTTATGACAATATCGATTGTAAATAATTGTATAAATACGCTTGATTTGTGTGTTTGATTTGACTTGTTATCTGCTGTTTGTCTGTAGAATACACTTTCTACACCTTACCCAGACTTCTTGATCGAGTTAGCAGAGTTGGGGACAACGAACCAGAGTAGCTATCGAGTCGCTGAATCATTGATCCTTCGTTCGTTCGAGTAAGACGCATCAGTAATAGCATTCAAGCAATAACGAAACATAACAAATTGGCGACGGTGGTTTTGAATTATGGACCCTGCCAAACTTGAACTGTTACTTGAACAGCAGCTAAAATTGATGCAAATGTTAATGGAGACCAAGGTTACGCCTCCCTTACAGCCAAGCACGTCTAGTTCAACCACGGCACCATCAGTAGATGGCATCGCAAATAGCATAGCTGAATTTCATTACGATCCTGATTCTAATGTTACTTTTGAGATGTGGTTCAGGCGATATGAAGATCTATTTAAATTTGATTTCGCCAATCAAGATGATGCTTGGAAAGTGCGGCTGCTACTTCGTAAACTGGGTGCAAATGAGCTGGACAAGTATTGCAATCTGATCTTGCCGTTGAACCCACGTGACCGATCATTTGCAGACACAGTTCAAACATTAATCCAACATTTCGGCGATAACTCGTCACTGTTTAATACTCGTTATCGTTGCTTGAAGCTAACTATGAACGAAGATGATGATTTTCTTACGCATGTGGGCGTCGTCAACCGCGAATGCGAACGCTTCCGGTTAAAGTCCTTGACTGAAGATCAGTTTAAGGCCCTGATACTTATTTGCAGCCTACAGCACCAAAAGTTCAGTGACTTACGAACAAGGCTATTAAGTCGTTTAGATCAAGAGCCAAAACTCACCCTGAACGATATAGCTAATGAATATCAACGTCTCATCAATCTGCAACGAGACACTTCTATGGTCCAGAGTGGTGGATCTAGCCGATTTGAAGTACGAGCGGTGCAACAGACACCTCGCAAAAACAAACACGTCCCCGCTTCATCCAGTCCATCTCACTCCAGCTCTAGACGACAGACTAAAGCAACTCCTCCTGCTCCTTGCTGGCAATGTGGTGCATGGCACTACGTTCGAAACTGCCCATTTAATCAACATCGATGCAAGAAGTGTAAGGTTATTGGTCATAGGGATGGTTTTTGTCTGACGAAGAAGACTCCAAGTCAATCCAGAAATACCAAAAAGACCCTTCCTAGATCCCGCACCAATTCATTGAGCTTAGTATCTTCGTGTCAAAGCTCATCACCGTGTCAGAGAAAATTTATTACTGTTAACATTAATGGGCATTCATCTAAATTGCAAATAGATACAGCATCAGATGTCACTATCCTTTCTCGTAAGACTTGGATCAAAATGGGCAGCCCAAACTTGCAGCATACAACGCAAAAGCCTCGTACTGCGTGTGGTAACTACCTTCACCTGCTAGGACAAATGGAATGTACAGTCACTTTCCGTGATTTGGCATTTGTTGGGGTATGCTACATAACGCCAGCTGACCTAAATTTGCTCGGGTTAGATTGGTTCGACCACTTAAATTTAGCTGATGTCCCGTTGAATACCATATGCAACCTGGTATCACAACCCCAACTACGACAACAACCACACGACTTGGAAGCTTATACGAGGAACCTAATGACGCAGTTTTCAACTATTTTCCAACCTGGATTGGGTCGCTGCTCTGCCATGAAAGCAACACTTCGATTGAAAACTGGGGCTAAGCCTGTTTTTCGCCCAAAGAGACCTGTCCCTTATGCAACATTACAAACAGTAGATGAAGAGTTGAACCGCCTTCAACAACAAGGAGTTATCACTCCCGTTTCCTACTCTGCATGGGCAGCACCTATTGTGGTTATTAAGAAGGCCAACGGCACGATACGTATATGTGCTGACTTTTCAACAGGTCTCAATGCAGCTCTAGAACAACATCATTATCCCCTGCCTGTTCCCGCAGACCTATTTACCATGCTGAATGGGGGAAGATTTTTCGCTAAGCTGGATCTAGCTGATGCTTATTTGCAAGTGGAAGTAGATGAAGCATCAAGAGAGCTGTTAACTATCAACACTCATCGTGGTTTGTTCCAGTATAACCGTCTACCTTTCGGAGTCAAAACTGCACCATCTATTTTCCAGCAACTAATGGATACCATCCTATCAGGTATCTCGGGAGTCGCGGCTTATTTGGATGACATTTTAATTGTAGCAACGACATTAGAACAGCTACGAGAACGCACGACATTGGTACTGCAACGCATCAGTGACAACGGTTTCCGGTTACGCCTAGAGAAATGCCAGTTTTATTTGCAGTCGGTAAAATACTTGGGGTTCATTTTCGATGCCGACGGCCGCAGGCCGGATCCTGAGAATATCCGAGCTATCAAACTGATGCCAACTCCTACTAATGTCTCGTCACTACGTTCCTTCCTGGGACTTGTCAGCTATTACTCAGCGTTCGTTCCATCGATGCATGATATTCGCGCTCCACTGAATAGCTTACTGCAGAAGAACAGCTCTTGGAACTGGACTAAACAGTGTGACGCTGCCTTTTGTAAACTGAAGTCCATTATTAGTTCGGAATTGCTGTTGACACACTACGATCCAGCCATGCCGATCATCGTAGCTGCAGACGCTTCCGCCTATGGCCTAGGCGCTGTTATCTCCCATCAGTTCCCGGACGCATCGGAAAAAGCCGTTATGCATGCTGCCCGCACACTAACCCCAGCAGAAAAAAAATACAGCCAGATAGAAAAAGAAGCTCTTGCGCTTGTGTTTGCTGTGCGCCGTTTCCACAAGTTCCTGTACGGTCGGAGATTCACGCTTCTCACAGATCACAAGCCTTTACTCGCAATATTCGGGTCGAAATCTGGCATTCCAGCCCATTCAGCAAATCGTCTTCAGAGATGGGCCTTAGCACTCTTGGGGTATGATTTCGAAATCCAGTACCGACGCACTCAACAATTCGGTCAGGCGGATGCCTTATCACGGCTCATTAGTGACCAGTTGGCGGCTGAGGAAAACACGGTAATCGCATCTCTGCTAGCGGAAGACCACGCCGAATGTTATCTGACGACCGCAATACGAACTTTGCCGGTATCTGCAGTGGACATACAAAATGCTTCTAAGAGCGACCCCATCATCAGGATGACTATGAGCTATGTCACCAACGGTTGGCCGTCTAAGAAGTTTGATGGTGATATAAAACAGCTGTATCAGCGGCGGGATTCTCTATGCATTGTAAACGACTGCTTGATGTTCGGAGAGAGAGTGGTTGTGCCAGAATCCCTTCGTGCAAAAGTGCTGAAACAGTTCCACCTTGGTCATCCGGGGTTAGACGAATGAAATCCATAGCCAGGAGTCATGCGTATTGGCCGCTAATGGATCAACATATAACAGAATTGGTTGGAAAATGTATGCGGTGTCAGCAAGCAGCAAAAGTAAACGCCAAAGTTCCACCAGTTTCATGGCCACAACCTGATCATCCTTGGTCCAGGATACACGTCGACTTTGCAGGCCCGATTAACGGAACCATGTATCTAGTTGTAGTCGACGCCCTTTCGAAATGGCCTGAAATCAACCCTATCATACCGCCAACAACGAGTAAAACAATACAGATCCTCACAGAAATTTTCTCCCGAAATGGTATACCAGATGCCATTGTATCTGATAACGGTTCACAGTTTACCTCAAGCCAATTCCAGTCATTCTGTCAACGACTAGCCATAAAGCACTTACGCTCGCCACCATACCACCCGCAGTCGAATGGGCAAGCAGAAAGGTTTGTGGATACGTTCAAAAGAGCCTTGGCTAAAACAAAAGGGGAGGGGACGCCAGCAGACGCGTTGCAAAATTTCTTATACGTGTATCGAACAACACCAAATGAGACGTTGCCTGAGCGAAAGTCCCCAGCAGAGATCCTAATGGGAAGAAGACTGAAAACGATCCACAGTCTGATGCATCCAAGTAATGCACCGACACCAGTACGGACAAAGTTTGAAAAGCGATCCACGTACGAAGTGGGATGTCCGGTGTTTGCCCGTGATTACAGACCGACCCATAGTCCATGGACAGAAGCGCGAGTGGTCAGAAGAATTGGTCGAGTCATGTACGAAGTTGAGGTAGGCAGCGACAGGTGGCAACGCCATCGGAATCAGTTACGCAAACGGTTAGCCCCAGACCGCCCATCAACAGAAGCAAATATTCCTCTTGACATCCTGCTAGACACATTCAACTTACCGGCAACCCACCAAAAGAAAAACCTCAACAACAAGCTGAAACACGTCCAAGACGGTGGCCTATCCGAGAACGGCGAGCAACAGTCAGGATGCAGGTTGACCCCAGGAAAGCCCGCTATTAAAAGGGGAGGAGTGTTGGGGACGATAGATCCCCAAGCTCATATTTTAAAATTTATCTTATCGATCATCTTATTGATTAAATGTTAGATATTTTTATTGGGGTCAATTGATGAACTATCGACTAAATGCGCAAATAGGTCAATTGATGAACTATCGATTAAATGCGCAAATAGGTCAATTAATGAACTCGTTGATTAATGTTCAAAAAAATTTTTATGACAATATCGATTGTAAATAATTGTATAAATACGCTTGATTTGTGTGTTTGATTTGACTTGTTATCTGCTGTTTGTCTGTAGAATACACTTTCTACACCTTACCCAGACTTCTTGATCGAGTTAGCAGAGTTGGGGACAACGAACCAGAGTAGCTATCGAGTCGCTGAATCATTGATCCTTCGTTCGTTCGAGTAAGACGCACCAGTAATAGCATTCAAGCAATAACGAAACATAACAGATAAAAAGAACACTCGTTATAACGTTTAGAATATCTGTGTCGTCGTCTTGTTGGACAGTTTATCTTCCAATGTCCTGTCCCTCCACAAGCGTAACATTTATCGTTCCTTTTATGGTTCACTCGTATTGCTGCAATCTCACGCTCCAGCTCCTCAATCTTCTTCTCGACATGACTTATCTCCTGCTTTTGGCACCCGACCGGAGCTACTGTTCGCGTCATCAGCTGACGAGTCACCCTCGCCAGTTCACTAATATCCATCGTTGCGCTGCGTTCACCAGTTTCAGCTGTTGGCAGACGGTGGCAGGCACACCCTCGATAAACTGCGACGCCAACAACTGTGCCTCCGGCTCCTCATACACACCCGGCAGCGCACGGCGTAACAATCTGGTAAGCTACACAGCCAGCACCAGTGGGTCACCATCGACCGGTTACCTCGCCAACGGAACTTCTGCAGTGCCTCCTCTCTGTCCACTGGTCTGTCGAACTCCGCCGCCAACCGCTCCGTGACTGTCTCCCATGTCGTCTTCCCGCCAGCACCATCCAAGCCGTCTTATACAGCCTTAGCCCTGCCTATCAGCAGCGTCCCCAACAGCACTAACTTCGCCTTCGGCTCCTTCACTCCCACCAGCTCCGCCACGGCCTCAAACTCCTTCAAGAAGCTCAGCACATCTCCGTCCTCAAATTCCTTCGGCCATGGAATCTTCATCCTTGGTGAAGGCAGCGACACCAAATGTAGTGGAGGAGAACACAGGTGAGGACAACCAAATTTTACTTAGCACAAAATTACAGAGTTAATTGGTAAAATAGAAAACCATATAGTAAATCGCTAATTTGCAAAATATCATTCCATCATATCAAACCGGACTGTTGCTGTTGAAAACATCAATCCATTGTCTCAAATTTCATTGTTCATGCGATTTCTTACAAATTCCATTGTTTCTTCGCTCTTGCTTTCTTAATCTTCCCCATCTTCTGCTGCCAGACATTATGATCTTTTAACTCACGTTATATACTACATACATCAATATAAGTGGCACGCATCACAATACTATTGAGATGATGGAGTCTGTCATTTCAACAACCTTCTGTTATTCCTATGTAAAGCGAAAACGATCACAACATTTCTGAAAATATGATATACGTGTGTGCGAACAAAGGTGGGAAACCACTGTGCTCTAATGTGAAACACGTGTTCGATGATCGATTCTATCGAACCACCAGACTTCGAGTGTGACCACGTGTGTAGATATGGAATGGCTAACGTCCACTATAAATACGGTGGAGTGATGAATGCAGTCAACAATCGAGAAAACCACACATCAGACAATCGACAATCCAACACTCAGTTCTTCAGGAAACCACCACAATGCAATTCTTCACTGTATGTTACAATTTCGTTGTGTGATATTGCTCGCCTAATCAATCTTTTCATTTCAGCTCATCATGGTTGTATTGGTCATATCGTTCGAATGTCAGAATCCAGGTTAGTCACACTTTACTCGTTACTGATCAATTCCACTTGGCCACATGACGTGAAGCTGACATGTGTTGACAAGTACTGGGAGAAGTATCTTACATTTGCTGATATAGGGATAACCGAGTTGGATTAATTAACTGAAATGAACTGGTTTGTGATGTGATGCGGTGTGGTTGTGTAACGTGGATATTTGACGTGTCGTTGTTTTGCTCTGTAACACTTCATTCGATGAATAACATTTCGGTGTTTTTGTATCTGACTTTCAGCTATTGCAGCACCGGCTCCAGAACCAGCACCAGCGCCAAGTGGAAGGTGTCCTTGCTGTTCCGGTGCATGCCCTCAATGTCCTCGGTGTTGTGGATGCCGTGGATGTCGAGGTGGAGACTGTTGTGGAGGATGTTGCAGTAAGCGTCGCACTATCAACGCGAACTTGGAAGATATAATGGCTGGCAAGGTCAAGCTCTGAGTGTTATCAACTTGTAGTTTCGTTTGTCTAGATTGAATACATCTTCATTGTTCCACAAATTGCTGTTTTGTATTTGTTTTACATTCACTGATTCGCGCTTATCCAACTCAACGACGGAAGGCATTAACGTGCCTAATGATCACAGTCGTTTCTGTGAGTATTGAATGTGTATTGCAATTCAGAATGTGTAGCATGAGATGTTCCTTTACAAGTCCCTCGAATTCTTCGCACACTTCATAAAGAGTATGTACACAGAAAGATTGAATATATTCCACACGGTGAAATGAAATTTATATTTGAAAAGAAGAATCTTTCCAAACTTTGATAGACTCTTACCTTAACACATATGTGAACGGTTGTATAGCACAGAAAGCGAAACCGTTGGAGGCGTTTCCTTCACCGAACTTATTGTGATTCGACCTAAAACCCTAATTCAAATAATACTACTGAATGTGCACAAATATCAAAAGAGTGAGTAGACAGGGAACAATTCTACTGTATTGAACATCGTGAATAAAATTTACAAAACGAGTAGTGCCCTAAGGATATAGAACGATGGTTTAAGTTATTTGTTAAATTTTATCAGCGTATGTGTTGTTTAACTTGTGATCCATTTTGACATCAGGAAAGCTTTTTAGTAGACGCATATGTATACGACCTTCGAGATAAAAATCTACTGACAAATTCATGTAAACCTCTTTTCATCAAGTATGAATTAATATGAAACAGTCTTCCCTCTGAAACACGCATTGACTATGGATAGCATACATGTTTGATACTTCTTGATGAAGTCTAAGCTTTCACTGATCTAGCACCTTCGAATACATCTAAGACATCATACGCCCTATGCATTTTTAAACCATATCAGACTCTAAATTTAGTTTTCCCTGGTTTTCTTGTAGTTCTATTAGATATGTTTCCGCAGCTATATGTCCCTTTTTACTTTTCCATGTAGTAGACAGGTAACTCACTAGACCTATCAATATTGCTTAACCATAGTTGATCGCAAGGATCGTTCCTACTGCGCTTAAAAGTTGTCAATCGAATCTCACAATCTTCTGCCTACTACCGGGGGTCTTATATGTATGGAGCTTGTAACCCAACGCCCTGTTAGGGTAGCAAAAAATACTATCAGCATTAAATAAATATGAGTTTCTACTCGTCTATTGTTCGCTAGCTTTTTGTTTTCACGTACACTATGCATGAATTTTATCCGCTGATTTGTCGTACATTTTTCTCTTCCATTATAAACTGTTAAGTATTGTTTAAGGTTTATATCTAAGCAGCCTTCTGCGCCTTTGTTTTTTCTTTTCTCAACATCATGCTCTCAGTACGTAGCTACGGAGCTTCTGACGCCTAAAACAAACTTAACGTATGCTCCCTCTAAAGTCACAGCTTGTACCAAGCGTCATTTAAATTGAGTTTACAAACAATATAAACTTCCTAAAAACTTGTGTTGCCAGAATAATTAACATGACCGGAATTCTAGCACAGTAATGGAGAATTTGTACCAGGTGTGCAACGTGGATGCGAGTTTTTTGAAAAGTGAAAAACTCCACTCAGAGCAATATTTAAAAACATACATCTAATCACCAACTCACCGGGACATCTGCACAAATGTGCACTTTTATTTTTATTAATTTCATTTGCTTAACAACCGTACTTAGGAAGTATACTGTATGCCAAACAATGTTGTAAATTACAGATCATGTCTGTACAAATGACGTGTACCTACTCTGACAGGAGCATATTGTGTTTTTTTATTGCCAAAATTTTAGCTCACATCTCTCATCAACAATGGTTAGTGAAGTGTATCAGATAATTTCGTAGCTCCTGATCTCTCAAACAAGTACACCTGTATAGTTCCATAAGTTTCAGCGTTTGTGTTTCTTCTCTAAATTAGTAAGTAATTAATCGATTGTCGTTTGATAAATAGTTTTCATCTTAGTCACTCTGCATTTGTTGAAGTACCTAATTTGGCGTTGTAGTTTGCGTTGTCCACTTTATGTCTTGCAGCAATCAACAGAGGGCCTTTGCAATGTCGTTTTGCATTCGCACAAAATTTATACTTTCCATTTGGTTTCTTTACCAAGAGTACCGGTGAGCTATATGGGCTATCCGCTTCCTCAATTATACCTTCTTTCAACATTTCCTGGACCTGACGATTTACCTCAGCTTCTAAATGCACCGGGACACGACGTGTTGCAAATATATCTACTCGATCGTTCTTTATCGGGATTTCGTGCTTTACTTTGTCATAAAATCCCCATCTCCAGTGAACAGTTTCGCATACTTTTTGCATAACTCGTTAATGTTTGGTTTCTTGGGCGAGACATCCGCTGCCACTCTCATTTCAACCATTTCGCTACTTTCGTGTATTGGCAATGAACCATACTTTGTGACCACCTTACCGCTTCTTAAGTCAACTATCGCATTTACTTCTCTTAGGAAATCTGCTCCTAATATTGGTCTCGATAAGCTTGTGGTTACCACGAACGGAAAATTTATCTCAGCATCTCCCACTTTTACGATACTGTTAGGTACGCCAAACACTTCTAACATATGGCCTCCTATAATTTTCATCTTAGTCACTCTGCATTTCTTGAAGTACCTAATTTGGCGTTGTAGTTTGCGTTGTCCACTTTATGTCTTGCAGCAATCAACAGGGGGCCTTTGCAATGTCGTTTTGCATTCGCTTACAATTTTATTCAAGTTTTATTTTCAATATCACTGTGAAACCGGCATTCCAACGAGGAGGAATACATAACCCTATGCTTTTATCTTAAATTATCCTGACCATCTTATATTCCCATGCGTGTGTTTGATCTGATCTTTTGTGTGCCTTACAAATGTTGAAGGTACTGAATCGTTGTCTTGTTAGGGTTTGAAACCCTTATACATTTACAACTTCGTTGACGTCATCACAATAAGTGCTAGATAGTTAGTCACACTTTGTGCCTCACTCAATCACTCTAAAAATATCACTTGAAGTTTCGATCTAGACACTGTCGCTGAGAGTGTGGGTGACTTAAATCTACAGAAAGCGTCACCTTCTCACTGGGGTCAAACTTGAAAATCATTTGATTGTCTTTAGCATACCGACGAATCTATTCGCATTGATAGGTTGTTGGAAGTATAAATCAAAGCCATAAGTTAGAAAGAATTCCGCGATAAATAAGATATCGTCTTCCACAACGTCAAAAATGCATTTGTAAGAGTGTGCTTTAATTATCTACTTTTTATTTAAAGTTCCGTGTTTAAGTCTTCAGTTTAACATCCTTGGCCGAATGGCCGAAATCGACGGTTTGTCGATAAGTTAGAAAAGATCAACCGACGATTGAAGAATCAATCACACAAGTCCTAACAGCACATCACCATAAGAAATGTTGAATAATAAATTATGTGAAAAATGAAAACACTCACACTGACGGTCAACTAACGACTGCCATGAGGACGTACAGCTATCAATAAATATTAGTCCGTCGGTGCTAGCAAAATACGTCAGAAGCTTTCCCAACCTATCTCCTCTGACCTTGACTTTATGAAAACAAAAGAAGTGATTGAAGACAACTACAGAAGAGATTCTCAGGACAACCGAAAACACAGTGAAAAAGACTAGTGACAAGTGACCAGGAGTGACAACATACGACAAACATTCTTGCAATGGCATAAGTGTGAGTACTACCAAAAGAGATAGTAAAATATTTGGTTAGCCAATATGACCGTGTTGAATTTCAAGAATATGTTGGTATAAACATAGGTCAACTGGCATCACATTTGCGGTTAACATGATTTATAACTATACGGAAACGGTCTAAATTAAGTGCAATAAATTAAAAATTCGATAGGCACAACGGAAACAACCGGCCTGGAAGCGCACATATTAGTTGAGACTAATCAGATGTCATTATCATCATCTTCAACGAGATGCTGAAATACCTCAAAAACACAGCAACACCGATTCCAAATCTAATGTCTTCTAACTACTTGACACTAAATTCCCTTAAAATTGTTCGCTCGAACGTTGAAGGATATTCGTATGGAATATGTATGGTGTAACCGTGGCAAACACCTATGTATTAAGGGACTGATTCACTCAGGTGATTACGTCACGATGCTCGAATCCCAATCTACTGCATACACGAACAACTGTACAACGATGGAAGCAAGTCGGTTTGAGAGCATTTTCTCATCCAAACCATTACTGTAGGACATGGCAAACTAGTTTTATGGAGTCACTGAGTCTGAATGGAGAGAAGAACTACAGAAGCTGCGAGACAATGCAAGTGTATTTTGCACAAAGAATGGGAACTAAAAGTTGAGTGGTGTTCTGAGTGTAACACGAGTTGATGTCAGATGCCTGTTACAACTTCTTTTCGATAGACACTCGTCTCTTCTTCGAAGCATCTTTATCAAGTCCACGCTTGTTTGAGATCTTCTTAATAATATTTCCAATCCAGGAGAATACGTGAGTGGCGATTTCCATAGCCGGACCCGCATCAACTGAAAACGAAATAAAACAGAGTCACAATATCACGAATATCAATAGTGATAGCAGCAAAGTTAATGTGAGTTAACACCATTTCATAAGGTCAATTAGAACCGATCAACCTCGAGTAATGTGAGACTCACCTGGTTTCTGACATTCAGACGATATGACCAGTACAACCGTGATGAGCTGAAATGAGAAGATCGATCAAACGAACTATATCATACGACGGAATTATAACATACGGTGAGTAATCGCATTGTAGTGGGTTACTTTCGAAGTGAGTGTTTCTCGCTCGATGGCTTGTTCGTCAGTTGACCGCATACATTGCACTGTTGTATTTATAGTAGACGTTGGCCATTCCGCATATAAACATGTGGTCACACCCGAAAACCAGTTGTTCAATAGTGTCGATTTGTGTTGTTGTGTTGTATGTGGCAAATTGGAAACTGACACCCTACTTGCCAATCGACTTCCACCATTATATTTGACTCGATGCCTTACTCGATTAGACAACCAGTTACATGATACCGGACGTGCAACACTTTGTTTCGATGATTGTGTACATGCATAACATTGTCGTTTTGTGTCTAATGTGTTTGTGGACATGTGTGATGATCAGTTACATGAAGTTACCATATGCCATCGTGTTCCGAAAAACGAAGAAACTGATTCTTTCTGACGTCTTTTTTCATGATTAGAGGAAAGTGGTTGGCAATCAACTAAATTTCTGTTCAACTGTCATGAGCTTTTCTATCTTAAACCCTACGAGTTTTTGCTTTATTTTTTATTTTTGAAAGATTGTACTGGGATTCGTTTTGGATTATTTTGTCGCCACTTTTCAGTGAACTTTTTACATGCCAATATGAAATTTGCATGGATGCGCACTCCTGAGGAATCCCACAATAGGACAAAACAGCTTTCCAGTGCTCCAAGGTTTTCAATGGTGGTCTAACATCAATCGGTCCGTGATCTCAATCAAAAAATAACAATCTCCACAACCACAAAACTGATATTTTTAATTTCGTTCGCTTTTTTGACCTTGGACCATTGAGTTTCCTTTTATATCCGGTATTATGGAAGGCATACTCTCAAAAAGTCACGAAAATGATTGAACTTATTGTTAGGACCATACGTTCAGTAAACTCGAAATTGGATATTGACTTTGGGACTCGATTTTGTTACATTTCGTTCCCAGAAATTCGAAGAACGTCAGGAAAGTTATGGTAACTTATCTCAAACAACACGTGGAAAACGCAGAGGGAATTCGCTTATTCCAACATATAAACCGCCTACAATCCCACCTAGAAGTATACAGAATGCAATCCATCCACCAAACAACCATTTAATAAATTAAGTTTTAATGTTAGAGGGGCGATATCTACTACATCTTAACTAACCAACTTAGAATTCCGCAGATTGATTGTCACTTGGGTCAAACTTCCGAGAGTAATAATTGACTGACTTTTAAAGTTGAACCAGAGCGGAAGTTTGAGCACGACAGACACATAAATACATTCCGAAATTCTTAGTGACGTCACCGCAAACCACCCCAAGATAGTCGGACATATATTTCAAAAATATTCAATCGTGTGGTTGATATCACGGGAAAATGATACACAAGAAGCGAAGAGATCGAAAAAATGAATTTCTGTGCATGGGCATTCGTCATATAGAGATATGAATTTGTAGCGTTTAAAGTGTAACTTTTTTGATTGCTAACCACTTTCCTCTAATCATGAAAAAAGACGTCAGAAAGAATCAGTTTCTTCGTTTTTCGGAACACGATGGCATATGGTAACTTCATGTAACTGATCATCACACATGTCCACAAACACATTAGACACAAAACGACAATGTTATGCATGTACACAATCATCGAAACAAAGTGTTGCACGTCCGGTATCATGTAACTGGTTGTCTAATCGAGTAAGGCATCGAGTCAAATATAATGGTGGAAGTCGATTGGCAAGTAGGGTGTCAGTTTCCAATTTGCCACATACAACACAACAACACAAATCGACACTATTGAACAACTGGTTTTCGGGTGTGACCACATGTTTATATGCGGAATGGCCAACGTCTACTATAAATACAACAGTGCAATGTATGCGGTCAACTGACGAACAAGCCATCGAGCGAGAAACACTCACTTCGAAAGTAACCCACTACAATGCGATTACTCACCGTATGTTATAATTCCGTCGTATGATATAGTTCGTTTGATCGATCTTCTCATTTCAGCTCATCACGGTTGTACTGGTCATATCGTCTGAATGTCAGAAACCAGGTGAGTCTCACATTACTCGAGGTTGATCGGTTCTAATTGACCTTATGAAATGGTGTTAACTCACATTAACTTTGCTGCTATCACTATTGATATTCGTGATATTGTGACTCTGTTTTATTTCGTTTTCAGTTGATGCGGGTCCGGCTATGGAAATCGCCACTCACGTATTCTCCTGGATTGGAAATATTATTAAGAAGATCTCAAACAAGCGTGGACTTGATAAAGATGCTTCGAAGAAGAGACGAGTGTCTATCGAAAAGAAGTTGTAACAGGCATCTGACATCAACTCGTGTTACACTCAGAACACCACTCAACTTTTAGTTCCCATTCTTTGTGCAAAATACACTTGCATTGTCTCGCAGCTTCTGTAGTTCTTCTCTCCATTCAGACTCAGTGACTCCATAAAACTAGTTTGCCATGTCCTACAGTAATGGTTTGGATGAGAAAATGCTCTCAAACCGACTTGCTTCCATCGTTGTACAGTTGTTCGTGTATGCAGTAGATTGGGATTCGAGCATCGTGACGTAATCACCTGAGTGAATCAGTCCCTTAATACATAGGTGTTTGCCACGGTTGCACCATACATATTCCATACGAATATCCTTCAACGTTCGAGCGAACAATTTTAAGGGAATTTAGTGTCAAGTAGTTAGAAGACATTAGATTTGGAATCGGTGTTGCTGTGTTTTTGAGGTATTTCAGCATCTCGTTGAAGATGATGATAATGACATCTGATTAGTCTCAACTAATATGTGCGCTTCCAGGCCGGTTGTTTCCGTTGTGCCTATCGAATTTTTAATTTATTGCACTTAATTTAGACCGTTTCCGTATAGTTATAAATCATGTTAACCGCAAATGTGATGCCAGTTGACCTATGTTTATACCAACATATTCTTGAAATTCAACACGGTCATATTGGCTAACCAAATATTTTACTATCTCTTTTGGTAGTACTCACACTTATGCCATTGCAAGAATGTTTGTCGTATGTTGTCACTCCTGGTCACTTGTCACTAGTCTTTTTCACTGTGTTTTCGGTTGTCCTGAGAATCTCTTCTGTAGTTGTCTTCAATCACTTCTTTTGTTTTCATAAAGTCAAGGTCAGAGGAGATAGGTTGGGAAAGCTTCTGACGTATTTTGCTAGCACCGACGGACTAATATTTATTGATAGCTGTACGTCCTCATGGCAGTCGTTAGTTGACCGTCAGTGTGAGTGTTTTCATTTTTCACATAATTTATTATTCAACATTTCTTATGGTGATGTGCTGTTAGGACTTGTGTGATTGATTCTTCAATCGTCGGTTGATCTTTTCTAACTTATCGACAAACCGTCGATTTCGGCCATTCGGCCAAGGATGTTAAACTGAAGACTTAAACACGGAACTTTAAATAAAAAGTAGATAATTAAAGCACACTCTTACAAATGCATTTTTGACGTTGTGGAAGACGATATCTTATTTATCGCGGAATTCTTTCTAACTTATGGCTTTGATTTATACTTCCAACAACCTATCAATGCGAATAGATTCGTCGGTATGCTAAAGACAATCAAATGATTTTCAAGTTTGACCCCAGTGAGAAGGTGACGCTTTCTGTAGATTTAAGTCACCCACACTCTCAGCGACAGTGTCTAGATCGAAACTTCAAGTGATATTTTTAGAGTGATTGAGTGAGGCACAAAGTGTGACTAACTATCTAGCACTTATTGTGATGACGTCAACGAAGTTGTAAATGTATAAGGGTTTCAAACCCTAACAAGACAACGATTCAGTACCTTCAACATTTGTAAGGCACACAAAAGATCAGATCAAACACACGCATGGGAATATAAGATGGTCAGGATAATTTAAGATAAAAGCATAGGGTTATGTATTCCTCCTCGTTGGAATGCCGGTTTCACAGTGATATTGAAAATAAAACTTGAATAAAATTGTAAGCGAATGCAAAACGACATTGCAAAGGCCCCCTGTTGATTGCTGCAAGACATAAAGTGGACAACGCAAACTACAACGCCAAATTAGGTACTTCAAGAAATGCAGAGTGACTAAGATGAAAATTATAGGAGGCCATATGTTAGAAGTGTTTGGCGTACCTAACAGTATCGTAAAAGTGGGAGATGCTGAGATAAATTTTCCGTTCGTGGTAACCACAAGCTTATCGAGACCAATATTAGGAGCAGATTTCCTAAGAGAAGTAAATGCGATAGTTGACTTAAGAAGCGGTAAGGTGGTCACAAAGTATGGTTCATTGCCAATACACGAAAGTAGCGAAATGGTTGAAATGAGAGTGGCAGCGGATGTCTCGCCCAAGAAACCAAACATTAACGAGTTATGCAAAAAGTATGCGAAACTGTTCACTGGAGATGGGGATTTTATGACAAAGTAAAGCACGAAATCCCGATAAAGAACGATCGAGTAGATATATTTGCAACACGTCGTGTCCCGGTGCATTTAGAAGCTGAGGTAAATCGTCAGGTCCAGGAAATGTTGAAAGAAGGTATAATTGAGGAAGCGGATAGCCCATATAGCTCACCGGTACTCTTGGTAAAGAAACCAAATGGAAAGTATAAATTTTGTGCGAATGCAAAACGACATTGCAAAGGCCCCCTGTTGATTGCTGCAAGACATAAAGTGGACAACGCAAACTACAACGCCAAATTAGGTACTTCAACAAATGCAGAGTGACTAAGATGAAAACTATTTATCAAACGACAATCGATTAATTACTTACTAATTTAGAGAAGAAACACAAACGCTGAAACTTATGGAACTATACAGGTGTACTTGTTTGAGAGATCAGGAGCTACGAAATTATCTGATACACTTCACTAACCATTGTTGATGAGAGATGTGAGCTAAAATTTTGGCAATAAAAAAACACAATATGCTCCTGTCAGAGTAGGTACACGTCATTTGTACAGACATGATCTGTAATTTACAACATTGTTTGGCATACAGTATACTTCCTAAGTACGGTTGTTAAGCAAATGAAATTAATAAAAATAAAAGTGCACATTTGTGCAGATGTCCCGGTGAGTTGGTGATTAGATGTATGTTTTTAAATATTGCTCTGAGTGGAGTTTTTCACTTTTCAAAAAACTCGCATCCACGTTGCACACCTGGTACAAATTCTCCATTACTGTGCTAGAATTCCGGTCATGTTAATTATTCTGGCAACACAAGTTTTTAGGAAGTTTATATTGTTTGTAAACTCAATTTAAATGACGCTTGGTACAAGCTGTGACTTTAGAGGGAGCATACGTTAAGTTTGTTTTAGGCGTCAGAAGCTCCGTAGCTACGTACTGAGAGCATGATGTTGAGAAAAGAAAAAACAAAGGCGCAGAAGGCTGCTTAGATATAAACCTTAAACAATACTTAACAGTTTATAATGGAAGAGAAAAATGTACGACAAATCAGCGGATAAAATTCATGCATAGTGTACGTGAAAACAAAAAGCTAGCGAACAATAGACGAGTAGAAACTCATATTTATTTAATGCTGATAGTATTTTTTGCTACCCTAACAGGGCGTTGGGTTACAAGCTCCATACATATAAGACCCCCGGTAGTAGGCAGAAGATTGTGAGATTCGATTGACAACTTTTAAGCGCAGTAGGAACGATCCTTGCGATCAACTATGGTTAAGCAATATTGATAGGTCTAGTGAGTTACCTGTCTACTACATGGAAAAGTAAAAAGGGACATATAGCTGCGGAAACATATCTAATAGAACTACAAGAAAACCAGGGAAAACTAAATTTAGAGTCTGATATGGTTTAAAAATGCATAGGGCGTATGATGTCTTAGATGTATTCGAAGGTGCTAGATCAGTGAAAGCTTAGACTTCATCAAGAAGTATCAAACATGTATGCTATCCATAGTCAATGCGTGTTTCAGAGGGAAGACTGTTTCATATTAATTCATACTTGATGAAAAGAGGTTTACATGAATTTGTCAGTAGATTTTTATCTCGAAGGTCGTATACATATGCGTCTACTAAAAAGCTTTCCTGATGTCAAAATGGATCACAAGTTAAACAACACATACGCTGATAAAATTTAACAAATAACTTAAACCATCGTTCTATATCCTTAGGGCACTACTCGTTTTGTAAATTTTATTCACGATGTTCAATACAGTAGAATTGTTCCCTGTCTACTCACTCTTTTGATATTTGTGCACATTCAGTAGTATTATTTGAATTAGGGTTTTAGGTCGAATCACAATAAGTTCGGTGAAGGAAACGCCTCCAACGGTTTCGCTTTCTGTGCTATACAACCGTTCACATATGTGTTAAGGTAAGAGTCTATCAAAGTTTGGAAAGATTCTTCTTTTCAAATATAAATTTCATTTCACCGTGTGGAATATATTCAATCTTTCTGTGTACATACTCTTTATGAAGTGTGCGAAGAATTCGAGGGACTTGTAAAGGAACATCTCATGCTACACATTCTGAATTGCAATACACATTCAATACTCACAGAAACGACTGTGATCATTAGGCACGTTAATGCCTTCCGTCGTTGAGTTGGATAAGCGCGAATCAGTGAATGTAAAACAAATACAAAACAGCAATTTGTGGAACAATGAAGATGTATTCAATCTAGACAAACGAAACTACAAGTTGATAACACTCAGAGCTTGACCTTGCCAGCCATTATATCTTCCAAGTTCGCGTTGATAGTGCGACGCTTACTGCAACATCCTCCACAACAGTCTCCACCTCGACATCCACGGCATCCACAACACCGAGGACATTGAGGGCATGCACCGGAACAGCAAGGACACCTTCCACTTGGCGCTGGTGCTGGTTCTGGAGCCGGTGCTGCAATAGCTGAAAGTCAGATACAAAAACACCGAAATGTTATTCATCGAATGAAGTGTTACAGAGCAAAACAACGACACGTCAAATATCCACGTTACACAACCACACCGCATCACATCACAAACCAGTTCATTTCAGTTAATTAATCCAACTCGGTTATCCCTATATCAGCAAATGTAAGATACTTCTCCCAGTACTTGTCAACACATGTCAGCTTCACGTCATGTGGCCAAGTGGAATTGATCAGTAACGAGTAAAGTGTGACTAACCTGGATTCTGACATTCGAACGATATGACCAATACAACCATGATGAGCTGAAATGAAAAGATTGATTAGGCGAGCAATATCACACAACGAAATTGTAACATACAGTGAAGAATTGCATTGTGGTGGTTTCCTGAAGAACTGAGTGTTGGATTGTCGATTGTCTGATGTGTGGTTTTCTCGATTGTTGACTGCATTCATCACTCCACCGTATTTATAGTGGACGTTAGCCATTCCATATCTACACACGTGGTCACACTCGAAGTCTGGTGGTTCGATAGAATCGATCATCGAACACGTGTTTCACATTAGAGCACAGTGGTTTCCCACCTTTGTTCGCACACACGTATATCATGTTTTCAGAAATGTTGTGATCGTTTTCGCTTTACATAGGAATAACGGAAGGTTGTTGAAATGACAGACTCCATCATCTCAATAGTATTGTGATGCGTGCCACTTATATTGATGTATGTAGTATATAACGTGAGTTAAAAGATCATAATGTCTGGCAGCAGAAGATGGGGAAGATTAAGAAAGCAAGAGCGAAGAAACAATGGAATTTGTAAGAAATCGCATGAACAATGAAATTTGAGACAATGGATTGATGTTTTCAACAGCAACAGTCCGGTTTGATATGATGGAATGATATTTTGCAAATTAGCGATTTACTATATGGTTTTCTATTTTACCAATTAACTCTGTAATTTTGTGCTAAGTAAAATTTGGTTGTCCTCACCTGTGTTCTCCTCCACTACATTTGGTGTCGCTGCCTTCACCAAGGATGAAGATTCCATGGCCGAAGGAATTTGAGGACGGAGATGTGCTGAGCTTCTTGAAGGAGTTTGAGGCCGTGGCGGAGCTGGTGGGAGTGAAGGAGCCGAAGGCGAAGTTAGTGCTGTTGGGGACGCTGCTGATAGGCAGGGCTAAGGCTGTATAAGACGGCTTGGATGGTGCTGGCGGGAAGACGACATGGGAGACAGTCACGGAGCGGTTGGCGGCGGAGTTCGACAGACCAGTGGACAGAGAGGAGGCACTGCAGAAGTTCCGGTTGGCGAGGTTGCCGGTCGATGGTGACCCACTGGTGCTGGCTGTGTAGCTTACCAGATTGTTACGCCGTGCGCTGCCGGGTCTGTATGAGGAGTCGGAGGCACAGTTGTTGGCGTCGCAGTTTATCGAGAGTGTGCCTGCCACCGTCTGCCAACAGCTGAAACTGGTGAACGCAGCGCAACGATGGATATTAGTGAACTGGCGAGGGTGACTCGTCAGCTGATGACGCGAACAGTAGCTCCGGTCGGGTGCCAAAAGCAGGAGATAAGTCATGTCGAGAAGAAGATTGAGGAGCTGGAGCGTGAGATTGCAGCAATACGAGTGAACCATAAAAGGAACGATAAATGTTACGCTTGTGGAGGGACAGGACATTGGAAGATAAACTGTCCAACAAGACGACGACACAGATATTTTAAACGTTATAACGAGTGTTCTTTTTATCCTAAGAATCTGGGGGTTGTTGCGTTAGTAGACAGAGGGACAGTGTATACGAGAGTGAACATAAATGAACGAGATTTAGTTTGTCTGATCGATACAGGTGCAGCAGTATCGTTAATAGGCAAAGAGCAATGTAAGAGACTCAAGCCGTGTACATTAGCTATCCACACTATAGGAGGCCATATGTTAGAAGTGTTTGGCGTACCTAACAGTATCGTAAAAGTGGGAGATGCTGAGATAAATTTTCCGTTCGTGGTAACCACAAGCTTATCGAGACCAATATTAGGAGCAGATTTCCTAAGAGAAGTAAATGCGATAGTTGACTTAAGAAGCGGTAAGGTGGTCACAAAGTATGGTTCATTGCCAATACACGAAAGTAGCGAAATGGTTGAAATGAGAGTGGCAGCGGATGTCTCGCCCAAGAAACCAAACATTAACGAGTTATGCAAAAAGTATGCGAAACTGTTCACTGGAGATGGGGATTTTATGACAAAGTAAAGCACGAAATCCCGATAAAGAACAGTCGAGTAAATATATTTGCAACACGTCGTGTCCCGGTGCATTTAGAGGCCGAGGTAAATCGTCAGGTCCAGGAAATGTTAAAAGAAGGTATAATTGAGGAAGCGGACAGCCCATATAGCTCGCCGGTACTCTTGGTAAAGAAACCAAATGGAAAGTATAGATTGTGTGTCGACTTCAGTGAACTGAATAATATAAAAGACCTGAAACCTTGTGCAATGCCAACAGTGGTGGAAACATTAGATCGGCTACAAAGTGCTACGGTGTTTACAGTCCTGGATTTACGGTCAGGCTATTGGCAACTGCCTATAAAACAGAAGGATCAAAGCAAGACAGCGTTTACTGTACGTGATAAACAGTATCAATTTAATCGAATGCCGTTCGGGTTGGCGAGTGCACCGTTCACGTTCACAAGATTGATGACGCTACTGCTCAAGAATCTAGATAATGTCGAGGTATATGGCGACGATGTGGTTGTGTACAGTCAGACAGAAACAGATCACATCAAGCATGTGGAAGCGGTCTTAAAGCGAATTGACGAATTTGGACTTCGAAATAATAAGGACAAGTTGCAGATAGCGAGAAGTAGCGTCACGTTGTTGAGACATAAAGTGGAAAATGAAGAAATAAAACCATTGCCGGAGAAAATTCTTGCCATAAAAAATATTGCGGTACCTAATTCGAAAAGGAAGTTGAGACAGTTCCTGGGAAGAGCGGCGTTCTACAGTCGGTTTGTCATGAATTTCAACGAAATAACAGCACTCTTATATAAGTTGCTGAGCAACACCAAGTTTACGTGGACTGAGACTGCCGAACAAACGTTCAGCCGAATCAAAAACATGCTAGTTAATCGTCAGATGACGCTCAGACTGCCTGAACCCGGAAAACTGTTTACAGTGGCCACAGACGCAAGTGATCATGGTATAGGTGCTGTGTTGAGTCAGGCTGATAGAGTGGTGGAATACGCGAGTCGCGTCCTCACACCCGCTGAACAGAAGTATTCAACCATCGAAAAGGAGTGTTTAGCAATTGTATGGGCAGTAGAAAAATGGAGACCGTACCTTTTAGGTAGACGATTTCACATTGAAACCGACCGTAAACCCCTGCAGTGGTTGAAAACAGCAAGAGACCCCCGAGGGAAGTTGGCGCGATGGATGATACGTCCGCAAGAATACGACTTCAGTATCGGCCATGTCCCAGGAAAAGAAAACGTAATGGCGGATTACTTGTCAAGGCATCGCAAGAACGACGGATTTACTACGAAAAAGTGCATACTGGCCGGGCATGAGAGACGATGTGGCTGAATACGTGTTAACTTGCCAGCAGTTTCAACTAATGAAAAGCGATCGATACACACAACCGCCATTACAGTCAATCCCAGTAACCGCAATCGGTGTTCTATGGTCGGTGGATGTGATGGGACCGTTTCTACAGACGGCGAGCGGTAACCAGTACCTGTTAGTGATGACGGAACATGCTACACTTTGGGTAGATGCCGCACCCATCGCAGACCAGGCGCATCGCTCCTCCATACAAGGAACAACCAAGAAGTCACTTTTCTTGCTCATGTATGGCAGACAACCACGACTTCCAATGCACAAAAAGACCTGGCCACAACAACAGAAGTGGACGACAACAAGGTTAAGAAAAGAGAGGAGGGAGACAATAAGGAACGTGGAGAAGAAACAAATATCAGACATAAAGAAGGCGGGACAACAGAGGAGAACGTGTAAACCCTTTGCAGTGGGGGAGCTAGTAAAGTGTAGAGAACGAAAAAGTAACATAGCAGGAGGAGCAGGGTCGGGAAAGCTGATCCCAAAGTGGAAAGGACCGTATGTTATCACGGAAAGACGCAGCTCGGTCTACACAATCAGGAGAGAAGACAAGCAGAAGCGCGTAAATGCTAGTCAGCTGCAGAGATGGTTTCAAGATCATCATGGGTGTGAGTCACGAAAAGCACCAAAGAAGACAGCGGTACGGAGATCAGAAAGACTACGACGACAACTTATTAAAAGAGGGGACGAGTGTGGTGCACTGTTGAAATGACAGACTCCATCATCTCAATAGTATTGTGATGCGTGCCACTTATATTGATGTATGTAGTATATAACGTGAGTTAAAAGATCATAATGTCTGGCAGCAGAATATGGGGAAGATTAAGAAAGCAAGAGCGAAGAAACAATGGAATTTGTAAGAAATCGCATGAACAATGAAATTTGAGACAATGGATTGATGTTTTCAACAGCAACAGTCCGGTTTGATATGATGGAATGATATTTTGCAAATTAGCGATTTACTATATGGTTTTCTATTTTACCAATTAACTCTGTAATTTTGTGCTAAGTAAAATTTGGTTGTCCTCACCTGTGTGCTTCACACAATCGTCTATTTGTCGGTTATCTGCTTGACGATTTCGGAAGTGGAAATCTTAATGAAGGTGTAGTCTTGTGTTCATCGTTCTAGTGCATGACATGTCGAAAGACAGAATAATCATCAAAGAAGCAGTTCATTTCAGTTAATTAATCCAACTCTGTAACCCCTATATCAGCAAATGTAAGATACTTCTTCAAGTACTTGTCAACACATGTCAGCTTCGTTTGTCTCGGCCAAGTTCGCGTAGATAGTGCGTAGTTGTGCTGACAGAATGGATAGGAGGACATTTCATCAAGATACCAAAAAAAAATCTTAGTAAATCTGAATACAACCGAGACATCGCACTATTATCGATATCAGAGAACGTTTACAACAGAGTGTTGCTGAACCGGGTAAAAGACTCAGTAGACGCCGAACTACAAGATCAATGTGCAGGATTCGGTAAGGATCGATTGTGCACAAACCGAATCTCGACACTATGGATCACAAGTTAAACAACACATACGCTGATAAAATTTAACAAATAACTTAAACCATCGTTCTATATCCTTAGGGCACTACTCGTTTTGTAAATTTTATTCACGATGTTCAATACAGTAGAATTGTTCCCTGTCTACTCACTCTTTTGATATTTGTGCACATTCAGTAGTATTATTTGAATTAGGGTTTTAGGTCGAATCACAATAAGTTCGGTGAAGGAAACGCCTCCAACGGTTTCGCTTTCTGTGCTATACAACCGTTCACATATGTGTTAAGGTAAGAGTCTATCAAAGTTTGGAAAGATTCTTCTTTTCAAATATAAATTTCATTTCACCGTGTGGAATATATTCAATCTTTCTGTGTACATACTCTTTATGAAGTGTGCGAAGAATTCGAGGGACTTGTAAAGGAACATCTCATGCTACACATTCTGAATTGCAATACACATTCAATACTCACAGAAACGACTGTGATCATTAGGCACGTTAATGCCTTCCGTCGTTGAGTTGGATAAGCGCGAATCAGTGAATGTAAAACAAATACAAAACAGCAATTTGTGGAACAATGAAGATGTATTCAATCTAGACAAACGAAACTACAAGTTGATAACACTCAGAGCTTGACCTTGCCAGCCATTATATCTTCCAAGTTCGCGTTGATAGTGCGACGCTTACTGCAACATCCTCCACAACAGTCTCCACCTCGACATCCACGGCATCCACAACACCGAGGACATTGAGGGCATGCACCGGAACAGCAAGGACACCTTCCACTTGGCGCTGGTGCTGGTTCTGGAGCCGGTGCTGCAATAGCTGAAAGTCAGATACAAAAACACCGAAATGTTATTCATCGAATGAAGTGTTACAGAGCAAAACAACGACACGTCAAATATCCACGTTACACAACCACACCGCATCACATCACAAACCAGTTCATTTCAGTTAATTAATCCAACTCGGTTATCCCTATATCAGCAAATGTAAGATACTTCTCCCAGTACTTGTCAACACATGTCAGCTTCACGTCATGTGGCCAAGTGGAATTGATCAGTAACGAGTAAAGTGTGACTAACCTGGATTCTGACATTCGAACGATATGACCAATACAACCATGATGAGCTGAAATGAAAAGATTGATTAGGCGAGCAATATCACACAACGAAATTGTAACATACAGTGAAGAATTGCATTGTGGTGGTTTCCTGAAGAACTGAGTGTTGGATTGTCGATTGTCTGATGTGTGGTTTTCTCGATTGTTGACTGCATTCATCACTCCACCGTATTTATAGTGGACGTTAGCCATTCCATATCTACACACGTGGTCACACTCGAAGTCTGGTGGTTCGATAGAATCGATCATCGAACACGTGTTTCACATTAGAGCACAGTGGTTTCCCACCTTTGTTCGCACACACGTATATCATGTTTTCAGAAATGTTGTGATCGTTTTCGCTTTACATAGGAATAACGGAAGGTTGTTGAAATGACAGGCTCCATCATTTCAATGGTATGAGTGCTTCACACAACCGTCTATTTGTCGGTTATCTGCTTGATGATTTTGGGAAGTGGAAATCGTAATGTAGGTGTAGTCTTGTGTTCATCGTTTTAGTGCATGACATGTCGAAATACAGAATATTCATTGAATAGGCAATCATTTTATTGGCTATTCTCCAGTTATTATTCATAAATGTGGCTTAAATATATTTGATCAAATGTAAATATCTCATGTGTTTGATTTTCTTCGTTTTTTGGGGGTTATAGGCTTGCGAATTTCAATTTCAGTCAAAAAGACATTTCTGGTGGTGTCTCCATGCATGTCAATACATGTTCTAACTCTCCTGGTCCTCAGTACTCTAAAAGACATGTCATATGATAGGAATGTATTTGGTTAAGGACTCACGAAATTTGTCGACATTGGAGTTCACTCGCGTCAATGTCGGCGAAATTTACTGACCAACATTCAGAGAAATCATAATAACTTAACAGATGCTTTCGGACGCAAAATCACTGTTAGTCGCGGCTAGGTGTTTCCAGTTCATCGATCAAATATACTTTCATATTTCCTTAAACTCCTGTTTTGTTTTCCCCTCTTCATTCCAATAATTTAAGCAACTTTTGTCAGATTCCAGTCTCAATGCGGAAACCACAAACCTATATTGTTTTTCGTACACTGCAATCTCGTGTCTTGTTAGGTTTGCACTATAAGGTGGCAAGCTTTTCCCTTTAATCTTCATTTTTATTCGTGCAGAACTGACTAGCTTTCCCACACTACGAGTTTGTAATATTAGTAATGTGATACTGGATGTCTTTTTTCGAATGTTCACTGTAAAACAATGAATGTTGCTATTCTTAAAGTGCGAAATGATCATGTTTTGCGTCAACATTTATTCTGGTTTCATGTAATGAATTTAATTACTGATTTACAAATTGCTACAGACTATTTAAGTTGATTGTGTTGCTGAATTTATGCTAGCTGACGGGTTGGAAAAATAATAAGACGCGTACCTTAACATCTTCAACTTTGTGTGTTGTTGAACTCCTGTCGTAGACTGATCACGTAATCTATTCGTAGTTGACTTGGATTACATTTCATAAGTGAACTGGTTACGATCGTTGTCTGCTTGCTACCGTGCATGAAACTAGTTAACGATGGCGTGACAATATGCTCGATGAGCTCAATGTTTCCGAATAACTACACATGCACATGAAATCAATCAATGTTGCTATTGGTTGAATGGTTGCTACATATAGAGGTGCTTATACTCCGCCTACTAAATTAAGAAATACGTCACATAAGTTGGCTAAAATTGGTTATCTCGTTTAAGGCTATTTAGTCCATAAAACTAGAGGAGTCACTGACAAATTTTGAACACAGGATAATGACGTGATTACTGATACGGTAAACATGAGTATCCGAGCCGTCGACATCATAATACATAAAACTATTTATGTTTTCTAGCAACTTAACACAGTCTGTGTCTCATAAACAGTTTCATCCAATCCTCATTTTTTTAAGACACAACTAATTCAGAATACGCTAACGTGTAGTGATAAAGATGTTAAAAAATCCATATTAAGATGCCGCATGTGATGTTTCTCTTATCTACCTGAAGATCATGAAGGTTCACATCAAATCCAAAACAACAGGACTGAATGTGTCATTAGAGTTTTAAAGTCCTTTGTATGTGCTCTTTCTATCCCGATATAAAACTTCCACTAAGTCATTTTTAAGACCTGGCTCGGAGTTTATACATTCGTTCAAAGACACACCTTGTGGTTCAGCAACACAGTCAAACACTATTCGAACCTTGTTTGGGTCTTTAGGATTCAACACGGGATGTGAAATAAGACACCCTTCTACCTCAGCAGATTGAATCGCTCGAGGCAAATATCCTCTACTCTCGTGAATAGTTAATATATTAGTACACTGTTTAAGAAGACTCTTATAATTCAGTACTCTTTCATGTAGGTAAATCAGTCATTTTCCTTTTTCTCATTTGTTCCTTGGAAGTATATGCCAATCTGTTCTCCAGGGTACCAGCACTTGATAGTTGTCATTGAAAAGTATCGTTCATTTGTTAGTTATATCCGCGATGGCTTTATCACGCGATGACATGGCGATCCTATACGAGTGCTAGTTTTCCGAATATTCATGCTCAAGAATCATAAAAATTTCGTGGTCAATAGAATTCTTTGCTTCCAAGCAGCCTTAAAGGATAAGGTTTTACTAACTTGACCTGCTGGTTCAAACAATGCCCATCCAAACGTAGTTAACAAAGAATAGAGTTGCCTAGGCCCCCTCTCACCTCCTTTGCTACATCACTTAAAAGTAATATCGTGTCCGACCCGTTATCCAACAAAGCACACACCACGTGTCATGCTGGGCCATATAAACTTATATGTACGAACCCTAAATATGTTTCATTTGAATAAATGAAGTTACAACATGCTTGTACTATGAACACTTTTATATTGTCGTCGCTTACAACCGTTTACGTCACACATCATGGGTTGGCAGAAGTCTGTCGCTCGATGACTAAGCCCTAAACAATCCTTACATAACTTAAACCTCCTCAGTATTTCTAGCCTGTCCTTGTAACCCTCTGCCAGTAACTGTCGACAGGATGAGATCTCATGAGCATTGAGACAGATAAGACGCTACACGTTTTCGTTACTCAAAAAGGTATGGACATTAGCTTGAATCGCAATGGGTTGGATGTTTAATGTCGTCTAGGCTTTGTAGTCCCCCTTGCTAATTGCTCATGAGTATTTGTAGCGACTGATACTATCTTTTTTCTGCAAATTGTAACAAGTCGTCGAAATTTGACTCTTATCCTCTCTTTAAGGTATCTTCCACCGCTTTCGCCAATTTAGACTGTACGGTTCGTGATAATCGCCTTGTTATTCGTCTGATATTTGTGGAACAGTCCGAATCAGCATCTCGTCTCATTCGCGACAAAGTCACCATAAGATTGGTCATATGTCTTATTTGCCACTGCAGACCAGTTACACCGTCCTGATGTAATGATGGACAGTTTAATAACTGTTAAAAATGGTTCTACTACGTCATGCAACCTACCGAATTGCCTGTGTAGAATAGTGATTGCTTTACGGTAGCATTCTCTCTCTGGCAATAAAACACAATGTTCTATAGCGTCCTTCACAATAGTGTGTCAGGTAAATTAGTCTCTGAGTATCATCGTTCACTAAATCGACGATATTAATTTTGAATCCTCTCATAAACGTCCTAAACTTGAGAGGATTTCTATCAAATTTGATAATTTTAATTTGAGGTAAGCTCGCTGTCATGAACAGTGACTTGGCAGTATCTACGAATGATTTAAGTTCAACTTGACTTCTCGTATTTGTGTTAGTATATCGGGGGTCAGTTGCAGTTTTGGGTGTCATGTATGTGTCAGAATTTGCATTGGTTCCTACAAAGACACTGAGGGAACAAAATTTTCGGCAGTCGAATGTTCTGTTTCTGCTGAACTGTCTGTATTGTGCTTCGGTTATCTGTTCTTTGTCATTGTCAGGTCAAAATAACAGAAACAATTTAAGAACACAGTGAGCTACTGCATGGATTCAAACCAATTTGAAATAAGTTGAGAATTGTTAAATATATCAAAGAGCCTAAACTATGCAACTGAGATGCGCTCGAAATCGAAGTTCTCAAAACAGTAAATTTTCTTATAGTTTGGTACACTACTGAGTAATATACATACATTAGTTACAAATAATGACACCGTTGCCGGAATACTGATTAGAGGACCGTTCACCCCCACTTGGCTCGATAGATACGGGTTACTTCAGATGATTCTATACCAAACGAGAGAGAGTAGTTGGGAGCCGTTTGTACCAAACTGGCTTCCTTTTCAAACATAGACCACATTTTATATGCATTATCAATTTTTATTGCTGGAAGAGGAGGCTTGAAGAGCATTTTTATTGATAACAGCTCAAATTTCGGAAGCGCGGGTGCTAGTTTGGAGGCGATTATATACATTTTGGGTCAAAACAAGATAGAGAACGACCCTAACGAATACATCTTTGAATGGCATTTCAGCTAGCCTAGAACAAGCTGCCTAAGCGAAGTGTGGTAGCGCATCATGGGATCGACCAGAAGAATTATCAGGGCATTTTTATTTAAAAACATACTAACCGACGAATCGTTGCGGGCGTTTTAGACCAATGCTTGGAGGATATTGAACTACAGACAACTAATAAAAATGACGGGTGATTCTGGAGCCTTAGAGGGTCTTACTCCGAATGGGTTGTTATTGATTTATCATTCAACGAAGTTTCCACCGATAGGACTTCATCATACATTAGAAGGAAAAAATCGCAAGCCTATCTAAAGTTTTTTCAAACAGATGGATACGAGGATATCTGAAAAGCCTTCAAACAGGAGACATGCTTAAACATACGAAAATATGTAGTCACATGACTTTGTTCTCGTAAGCAATATTAAAACAAGTAGTAGTCTATAGCCTAAGGTGATTGTCGAACAGGTAAGCTGCAGTTTTGACTAACGAGTCTCAACGGTGAGCTTGAGGATGACAACCATGAAAATCATTCGGTTTTACGAATAGTTGTTTGACGACGACGACGACGACACCGGACGATGTACGTGATGTATTTTGAGAGGAGTGTAGTGTGTAATCGACAAACGAACCCACCGATGAAAGTATAGAATAATCACCATCACATTATCCTTCCTTTATGTTCTATAACTACGCCCTGTTTATTCGTCGTTCATAATTCTCGCGTTTGTTATAAACGACATCAGGTTGTTTAGTAATTATCCCTATCCTCTGATTACTGTTCGGTGTGTTACTTATGTCTTCTTGTCCTGTTTAATGGGTGGAGTAAATTGTTTTCTGCATACCAACAATGTTATTTTTTCGTTTTAGAAGCATATAAAGTCTGTGGAGCCAAGTGGCTTACGTGTTTTGGCTTGAGACAAGTTAAGACTGTGACCGACAGTCTGTAAAAAGTTTAGGATTGCACCTGTAGGAGATTACTCCTCACACATGGTGTAGGATTAGTCCGAGTCTTCTTGTGTAAATACCGAAGGCATCTTCGGAACACCCTTTGATCTTGACACTGTAGACCCACATTTTTAAAGCCGAGGAAAGAATGAGACCTACTATGGGATACAGATAAATTTCAAAGCGACAGTTAAAAAAGCAAGACACCACGAACTTTAAAATAAGAGGGTAGTGAACAACGTGGGATATGTTTCAATGTTTGGTAAAAAAATGTTTAGCTATCTCTCAAATCGCAGTAAAATACAATCGAATTCCCATCTTTCCATCACGAACAAAATTGGCATATGTATTTATTGGTACGTTTATTCACTTCAGTTCTATCATTGCAGTTAATACAATAAAAAATGTAGCAGACATTATGGTAGTTGGCTAGAATCTACAAAATGGTAATCCCAATTATAGAACTGGTTATCAGTAGGATAATTGGTAATGAACTTTTGTAGAAATGAGGGACAAGATCAAAGCATTAGTATTACTTCATTTTGTTTTAAAACCATAGTTGTCTGTGTTTTTTAATAAATCAAGACAATTATCAAACATGGAAATATTTGTTTGCAAAATAGCATACAATTCATAGTTTAATTCAAAAATAAACAATATATATGATGTCTTGATGGAGTACATTGCACACATCACAGAAATACTCAACAAAGAACAACAAAACTAAATGAAAACTGAACCAACTAAATAGTTTATCGAAAATCCGTCGTTCTGTAATTAGTAATCTGGTGGAGTAGATAACTGAGCTAAATTTAGTTGTTGAAATCGATAAGCAAGGTAGAGTTAAAAGTTCCGATTTTTAGCACACAGCAAAGACGCTTCAGTCTACTCCATTGAAAAATCATATATCAGGCGTAGGTACATGCGTATGTCCGCAATATACAGTGTCCACCATAAGACTGCAGTTAGTCTGTTGATGTATTTTTCAGAACTTTTCATTCTAATATGAGTGAAATTATAAAAATTTGCCTGTACAAACATGATTTATTTGCACTTAAGTGCAGTGCACATCATTTTATTATTGGTTAGAGGGTATTAACATTTACTCGCTTGATAAACAATACAGAATGATTGTTTGTTGTCAAAGAGCAATACTTCAGTTTAGATTCCGGAAGTAAGTTAGTGTAAACCTGTTTAACGGCTAAACTGTTATCATTCCATGATCGGTGAACTTTAAAGACAAGATTAAAGCTAAGGCAACAATCATACCATTGGAAAATAAATACGAAAACAGAACACGATTATTTGCCACAACCTATGAGCTATAAATGTTCATAATGCACAGAAATTAACAAAATTGCAAACTTTTAGCATTGAGCTGGGAAATACCGGCTCCATAAATCACACGATAACACTTTTTACGTGCACAAAAGCAGAGATAGTTAAATTGCTGTTATGCCAAAAATGATGCTGTTTCGGTTATTATAATCCCCACAGGAAAATTGAATATTAGTCCTCTCCAACACATCTGCTCAAAATATAAAGTGTAGGTTGAGTACAACTGAAATGAAAAAGACTATATATATCTATATATCAATTATACGAAAATACTCAAAGTTGTGGCACCAATAAGCAATTCATTTCCGAATGTTACTGAAGAATTTGTACGGCCAAATCGAAAATGAATAAAGTGGATAGGCTGTTGCAGAACTCATACCTAGTTGTTAGTCATAGAGAAGTATGTCCGTGTCCAAATGGCGATCTAATTCTGTTGACTACCGTCCAAACTATGTACGGCGGCCTGCTTGAATATCCGGGCCACCTGTTTCTGCCATCTAATTATTTCAGCAAGTTATCTGTTTTTTCATTGGTTTTAACTTATCATTTTGCCATTAGTCGCATAACCTATTCAGGCGCTTTTATGAAAAGCCTACGACCTTTCGCTGCGCAAGTTACAAACAAGTACTATAAAAGACATTGTGGTGGTTGGTAGTATGCGTTAAAGAGAATGAACATTATTCGTATGTCCATTACCGAGATACTAAATTCTAACTGCCGATCACTAATCAACAAAGTGGACTATCTGCAATTCCTACTAGGTCAAAATATGTATCGTAATTGTGGTGTCATCACAACTCAAGAATCTTGGTTAAATGATTTACAGGACGGCTGTCTAGTATCACTACGTGATTTCGAAATTTATCGTCAAGATCGATCAAACAATAGAAAGAGGTATGACGGCGGTGTGGCTACGTTTGTAAACGTAAACTGGTGTCGATCATCGTTTGTGTGTTTGTGGTGTTTTAATGAACTAATGATACCTTTGTACTTGTTGAGTGCTCGGTTTCGAATTCCAAATACAATACATTCGTTTGTGCCTGTGTCTTCTTAATTCAATTGCGTTAATCCTGGAATTCCTAGTTCATACGATAATTCGAATACTATATTGGCGTCGCGATGGAGCTTGCAATGGAAAAGTTAGATATTCATTCAACTTCGGAAGCTTTTGAAGATTACTTTGAAAGGTTCGAAATCTGGGCTATGACCAAGGAAGATGATGAGGATGTTAATATTGTGGCACACTTCCCCACACTCATTGGGAGAGAAGCATACAGCTTATTAAGAATTCTGACTATGCCAGAAAAGCCTATCTCGCTTCCTTATACAACTCTCGAGGAACTGCTGCTAGACCATCTTAATTATACAAATTTCGAATGTGGTAAAAAAGGAAGATCTCATAAAATGACTCATGAGGATATAAAAAATTCTACTACATTACTCCGTCATCGTGACCCAGTGCATACTCAAGGTTATGCAGATAGTTCATTGAGGAGTTGCGATGCAGTTCACGAGGATGGGCACAAGTTTGGTCAATGTTTGTGCTGTGGCAAGTTTCACTCTTTTAATTCATGTAAATTTCGTAATTCTAAATGCTTTAAATGTGGTGATATTGGACATATTCAGTCAGTCTGTAATACTACTGTTCATGTTACTGCAACTAATATCAAGTCTTATACTTCTGATTCTACTGAGTCAAGTATTCATGATGAACATTTATCTTTATCAACGATTTCAAAAGGCAGTGTAGAGTCATATGGCAGTTCACAGTTAGATGAAATCCAGAATTCTTGTGAGACAACAGTTCCTAATCAACCGATTTATCAGAATTCTCATGCTATTGTACCAGGTATGATTTTTCCTAATGATTCACATATTTCTAATGAAATTACTTGCAATTCTGAGGAAAATATGTTAAATGAACCTAATCATGATCAAAAACCTGATGTGGTTTGGATAGATGCTGATTTTTCTAACGATCCTACGCTCTGCAATAACAGTCCTAATGAATTTCATAAGAATATTTCAGAAGAATCAAATCCCGATGTCATATCATATATCACCTCTCCTCATAATGCATTTGGTCCTTGTGAAAAAAAACCTACTCGATGCGAAGCACGAGTACTAAGTGACCTCGAGTTTGATTACATTTCGGATGATTTCATATCAACTGCTGTTTACCCTTATCACAAAAACAGTTCTAATGTTTACTCTAAACAATGTGAGAAATATGTTTTAAATGAAGCCACATTATTCATAACTTGAGGATATAAAGATCCAACATTAGTTCGTGGATAGTGTTGAAAAATCTATGGTTCGAATTCTAGATATTAATGATTTCATTACAAGACCGACATGATGGTTGTATACAATTCCAGGTGAGTCTGTTCCGATTTCGTTTGTTAATTCCAATACTAATGAGCACTTTCTAGGTACTACCAAGTTTTTAACTTATACATTGTCGGACAGACTCAGGATGAACTTAACAAGAAGACGTATAACCGATTAAAAACACTTATACTTCTATTTAAGGTGTGGCGGATGTGGTGTTTGAATGAACTAATGATACCTTTGTACTTGTTGAGTGCTCGGTTTCGAATTCCAAATACAATACATTCGTTTGTGCTTGTGTCTTACTTCTTAATTCAATTGCGTTAATTCTGGGATTTCTAGTTCATAATACAATTCAAATTATTCAAAATATTATAGTGTTTTAAGTTTTCAAATGACTTCATCGGCTGTCTAACTCTAAGATGTCGTCCATAACATCTGAATAAATACAAATATGTTTACGTGACCAATATCTACGTGACCCCAGACTGCACATCATTTGTGCTATCTGTTTTTGCTGATGAATTCACTGAGTTTGCTGTTACTGCCTTCAGTGATTCACTTTCAGTCGTATGTGATAATTTCAATTCATGTGACTGTAGCTTCATTATGTCACCAGGTCACCAAAATGTGGTAGATTTTCCCACCCGTTTGGATGTTCAATTAGACTTCCTTTTCATCAATGATATGGGTATATATGCGACTAGTAAACGTGCTCCATTGTCTAGCTCAGAACACTGTATAATTCATGTCCTACCTAAAGTATATTGAAAGCATGGGAAGAGTACACTCTTACATCAAACCAAGAAAGTCAAATATAGGCATTACTCAGAATAAAATATCCAAAATCTGAAAAACATGTTTCATACGACTAACTGGGAATTATTTACAAATGACTCACTGCAAATCACTACTGATGTTATCACTTGTTACCTTAAATTCTGTTTTGATATTTGTTGTCCCACTGATACCATTTTTGTAAGTTTTGATCGACTGACATCTTCACAACTAAAACGACTACGCAGGGTGTACGAAAGAATGTACAAGGATAAAAACTTTAATGAAGTTCGTAAGCTAAATGATCTGATAAACGTAGGGACTAGACGTCTCAACTGTATGTTTACTGAAAAAATCTTGTCTTGCAAAAACTCTCCAAGTATGTGGAAAGTCTTTAAAGAACTTACAGATGACAGACAGATTAGAAGCGATAACCAGCTGAATGTTTGTGACTTAAATAAGTCTTTTGTACGTCGGTCATCTGATGTAATGCTCCCTCCATCCACAGGTTTAAAGAATAGCTGTGTTGCTCGTTCCACTGAAACTGATGTCCGAACATGTCTCCAGTCACTTAATTGATCTCGATATTTAGGACCTGATGGTATCCCAAACCTCCTTTTTAAAAATTGTGCTGATGTCCTATGTTATCCATTCATGACTATCTTTAACAGATCCTTTTCATCTAATCTCATACCGAAAATGTGGAGAAAGATGAAGATAATCCCTGTGCCCAAGAAAGAATCTGGTGATAAGAATTTGAAATTTAGACCTATTGCAATAACTTTACCCTTCCTCAAAACCATGGAAAAATTATTAATACTTCCACTTCAGCCTGCGATAAAAGAGTACATTGATCCGTATCAGCTGCTTACAGATGCAAAAGAAGCACCTTAGATGCTGTTGCTTTTCTGCATCACAATATATTGTTCAACTTAGAAAAGGGTAAGAAGTATCTTCGATGCGCTTTTCTGGACTATACTTCAGCTTTTGATTCGATACCAAGACAACGTTTACTTAACAAGTTAGTCAGCGTCAACACTGACAGCTGGATAACCAACTGGCTATGTTCCTAACTCTCTGGAAGGGAACAGTACACTGTGTTTGGAGAAAAGTGTTCAGCGTCTCTGCTGTTTCATGAAGGTGTACCACAAGGAACTTCTCTTTCACCTCTTCTTTTCTCTTTTTTCTGCATGATCTTCCATCTTCCACAGAAAACACTTTTGTGAAATATTCGGATAGTTTCACTGTATGTATGCCTATCTCTTCCTTTTTACATCCCATAGAAATGGATGAGTTTTTGTCTCGTATTGATTGTTGGTCTGTTGGTAATGGTCTCATACTTAATCCGTCTAAATGTCAAGCTGTTCACTTTAGCATGAGACATGAACGGCATCTAAACACCATTTTGAGATCCCATAATCCTTGTGCCGTTGGAGACTCTTTGATAAATAGTGTCGACGGTCAATTATCTTGGTGTTACCTTTTCCTCTTATCTTTCTTGGTCTTCTCACGTTTTATTGTTATCGAAGAAGGTTTTCCGTCTGACTTACTATATAAACAGATTGCATGCTCTTCGGACTACTCGTCATTTACTCATACAATTTGTCAATTCTTGCGTATTACCTATTATTCTTTACTGTTCTCCATTATTTTTTCCCGGGCTTTTGAGAAAAGCCTTTGCCGTATTGCGGAGAGTGCTGAAGGCAGTTAGCAAGATGTGTGGTGAATCTTTCGAGGTTGTAGTGGTAAATAAATCTCCAAAATAAATAGCCCTGTAAGTTTTCGACATTGGATGCTGACCATATGTTTTAGTGGACTCATCTAGCTGAAGGCGCTCGGTCAGGCATCCGCACCAGATCACGTGTGGTAACGCCGTGCTCAACATCAACCACAATCGCTAGCCAGATTAGATCAGAGAATTCCGATATATTGGTCATCGCCAAATATACTCTTCCGATCTCCTCGACTCTGTCTTTTGATTTCTCTTGGTGGGAACGAAATATATTAGAAGGTGTTACTGGTAGAAGCGTTGTCAAACACTGAATACCTGTGACATCATCATTGGTGAGACCGTCGTGATCTGGTACACCTTATTGCAACTGTGAGTCTGTTCCTTTTTGGGATTTTTATATATCATTGCCTTATTTTTTATTTTTTTAAACATTGTGATTTTTTTCGTGTTTTTTCTTGGATATATATATATTTTCCCCTCGTTCATTATCGTACTTCATATTTCATCATGACTGAACAGACACCTAAAGTACTCAAGCTTAAGACCTTGTCCCCACCTTCGTTTCAACTGATGCCTTTCTGGCCCGACAACATCGAAGCCTGGTTTTGCTACGCAGAAGCCGACTTCTCCGAGCACGGCGTGATCGACACACGTGCACAATTCCTCGCAGTAGTCAAGGCACTACCGCGCGAATTCAACAGGTACGTAACACCTAGTATGTTTACTAGTGATGTTTCCGATCCTTACGAAATCTTAAAACGCTCGATTCTTAAACGAGGAGACCTAACCGATCGACAAAGGTTAGATCAACTCTTCAATAACATCGACCTGCAACACGGTTCTGCGACAGACATGTTGCAACGGATGAGAGAGGTTATAGGCCCAAGAACTTTCGACGAAGGTCTATTCAAACAACTCTTCTTGTCAAAACTTCCCCAACAGGTGCAAGCAGTTCTGGTCTCGTTCCAGAACAACGCCTTAGACGAACTAGCTGCATCTGCCGACCGCATTCTAGAAATTACGAAACCTACTACCGAGGTATTTTCAGTCAAAGAAAAGCCTCACACGACTCAGAATGACATAACCGACTTATGTCACACACTCACGCGTTATCTTAGTCTTCGTACCGACCGTAAGAGATCGCGCACACCACGTAGAAGCATTTCTCGTAAGCGATCTGTCTCTAGACCACGAGAGACAGATAACCCCGACTGGTGCTGGTATCATAACCAGTATGGAAAGTTTTCCAGAAATTGCAGAAAACCCTGCAATTTTCCCAACACGAAACCGACTGATTCGAAAAACAATTCGGGAAACTTCCAAGCCGGCACGCGTTAACGGCAACCGTAGCCGGCGAACAAAGCCGTCTGTTATTCGTCACAGATGTGACAACGAGAGTTCGCTACCTCGTCGACACTGGCGCAGAAGTTAGCGTTCTCCCAGCAAATCCTAACGACCGACTTCACGAATCGACCCTAAACTTACAGGCGGCAAACGGAAAACCGATCGCTACGTATGGCAAAAGGTACGTTTACCTTAACGTGGGTTTACGCAAACCCATCCACTGGATTTTCGTCGTTGCAGATGTTTCTATGCCAATCATTGGTATGGACCTTCTACAACACCACAATCTGATCATCGACACTCGCAAACGGAGGCTAGTAGACGGAAACACTAATTTGTCCGTTTGCGTAACTTCTTTTACTGGTTGTAGAGTATCCCCAGTCACAGTTAAACATATGATAGACCCACTCTATCAACCACTACTCGATAAGTACCCTGGGATACAACAAACTCAACCGAAACTACCGTGTGTAACCAGCAATGTTACACATCACATCACGACTACAGGACCACCTGTATTCTCTAAAGCACGACGACTAGCTCCTGAAAAGCTAAGGTTAGCGAAAAACGAATTCGATCACATGATGGACTTAGGAATCATACGACCGTCAAGTAGCCCATATGCATCTCCGTTGCACATGGTCCCTAAAAAGGACAGCAACGATTGGCGTCCAACTGGTGACTATCGGCGATTGAACGCGAAAACCATTCCCGATCGTTACCCGTTGCCTCACATTCACGATTTGACAGCTACCTTGAAAGGTACAACTGTCTTTTCGAAAATCGACTTGGTTAAAGCGTATAACCAAATCCCTATGGCTACTGACGACATACCGAAAACAGCTATCATAACTCCCTTCGGACTCTATGAATTTTTGCGAATGCCTTTCGGTCTAAGGAATGCTGCTCAAACATTCCAAAGATTCATAGACGACGTTTTTCGAGGTCTCAACTTCGTACACGCGTATGTTGACGACTGTCTAATCGCAAGTCCGGACAGAGAAACACATCTCAAGCATCTGGACCTTGTTTTCGAACGATTACAAAAACATGGCATAACTGTAAACGTTCAGAAATGCCAATTTGGAACCGACTCGTTAGACTTTCTGGGACACACTATCGATGCTCAAGGTATCCGACCCCTTAGAACCAAAGTGGCGGCCATTCTGGATTACCCAGAACCGACCACCGTCAAGCAATTACGCACGTTCAACGGCCTGGTAAGTTTCTATAGACGTTTCATACCGAAATGCGCATTACTTATGAAACCTCTGACCGACCAACTTCGTGGAAATGCGAAATCCATTAATTTGGACGACACCGCACGAAAAGCATTCTCCACAGTTAAGGAACTGATCGCTAAAGCAACAATGCTCGCACATCAGGACACCCGAGCACCCATTAGCATCGCAGTAGACGCATCCGACTCAGCAATCGGAGGAGTCTTACAACAATGGGTTAACAACTCCTGGCAACCCTTGGCATTTTTCTCTAGAAGGTTGCTAGACACCGAATCGAGGTACAGCACATTCGGTAGGGAACTCCTAGCTATGTATTGTGCTGTACGGCATTTCCAACACTATATCGAAGGCCGTGAATTCACTCTTTTCACGGACCATAAACCGCTCACTTTCTCGTTAAGCTCTCCTTCTGACAAGTACTCTCCCCGTGAGTCTCGACAACTGGACTACATTTCGCAGTTTACTTCAGATATTCAACACATCTCTGGAGCAAACAATGTAGTTGCAGACGCCTTATCTCGCATAACTTCCTTGAACAGTTTCCAAGGAATCGACCTTCTTAAACTCGCCGAGCTTCAAAAAGAAGACAGTGATCTTCAGCACGAGTTATCGTCCACAACACTTAAACTACGCATCAAACAGATGGGAACAGGTAAGGAAACCTTACTTTGTGACACATCTACAGGTAGGGATCGCCCAATCGTGCCGAAACATTATCGACGCAATGTCTTCAATACATTGCACAAACTTTCTCATCCAGGTGTTCGTGCAACCATCAAGCTTATAGCAGAACGATTTTGCTGGCCTGGCATGAATAAAGACGTGAGGGAGTGGGCACGCTCCTGTGTAAGCTGCCAAAAATCTAAGGTTATCAGACACAATAAATGTCCCTTAGGCTCGTTTAAAACTCCCGATGCTCGTTTCGACCATGTTCATCTGGATTTGGTAGGACCTTTACCAGATTCAAATGGATACTCTTATCTCTTAACCTGCGTAGACCGTTTCACTCGATGGCCAGAAGCAGTACCTATCAAGGACATCACTGCTGAAACAGTGGCCCGCACATTCGTCGAACGATGGGTAGCAAACTTCGGTTGCCCTTCAACCATCACTACAGACCGCGGACGTCAGTTTGAATCTGATCTTTTCCGTCGTCTGACCACACTTTTAGGAATCACTCGCTTCCGAACGACCGCCTACCACCCACAAGCAAACGGGTTGGTAGAACGTTTTCACCGACAACTGAAAGCTTCACTATCAGCTGCAAACGTTTCACAGTGGACCGACGCTCTTCCACTCGTCTTACTAGGTATCCGCAATGCAGTGAAAGCTGACATTGGATACACTGCGGCTCAACTCGTTTATGGAACGACACTTCGACTTCCAGGAGAATTCGTGGATCCTTCGTGCTCTTCGATGAACATGGATCTAACCTCCTACACGAACAGGCTTACAAACGCAATGCGTTCAGTTAAACCTGCTTCCACTCGACCTCAATCAACTGATGTTTTCGTTCAACCTGACTTACGATATAGTACACACGTTTTCGTTCGTCGAGACTCGCATCGACGACCATTCGAATCAGCATACGAAGGACCCTTCAAAGTTCTTCAACGTGAATCTAAGTACTATATAGTCGATAAGAACGGAACCAACGATAGCATCAGCATCGATCGCTTAAAAGCAGCGTATTTAGAAGGAAATCCTATTCACGTCGACTTTCCTTTGGTACAATCGCACAACACGACTCCTACACTCATAATTCCTCAACCGACAACCAACACTAGCGATGATACTCCGAATGTATCTGAAAATAAACCTAAAACGACGCGTTCTGGAAGAAGAGTAAGATTTCCAGAACATTTAAACGACTACTGCACGTAAGACACTACTCGACATTTTATATTATCTCGATTTGTCTTTTGACAATATATAATATTTAAAAAAACAATTTTAATATGCCTATATGTTTATAATTTTATTTAAAAAAAAACAAAAAAGGATTATTTTTTAACGCTATTACGTGTGCTTGAGTTTATTTTCCATTTTTTCGCCGACATTGTGTTTTTACGCACATACGAGTGTATTTCGACATGCACTTACATTTCTTTTTTCTTTTCCAGGACGGCTGGAAAAGAACGATGCAGTTTACGAGGAGTCGAAATTTTCGTTGTAACTTTTTCTTTTTTTACTATGTTGTACCTCGGCCCCATATAGTAAGGAAAGACGACCAGACGCTGCTACACTTAGTAAGCTATCAGAAGAGTGTTTACCAACGACAAACTCGTTGGGTTTAAACTTCTGGCTGGCCACGTCTTAGGGTCGTCACTGCCCCACTAGGGGGGGAGTGATCTGTAGCGGTAAATAAATCCCCAAAATAAATAGCCCTGTAAGTTTTCGACATTGGATGCTGACCATATGTTTTAGTGGACTCATCTAGCTGAAGGCGCTCGGTCAGGCATCCGCACCAGATCACGTGTGGTAACGCCGTGCTCAACATCAACCGCAATCGCTAGCCAGATTAGATCAGAGAATTCCGATATATTGGTCATCGCCAAATATACTCTTCCGATCTCCTCGACTCTGTCTTTTGATTTCTCTTGGTGGGAACGAAATATATTAGAAGGTGTTACTGGTAGAAGCGTTGTCAAACACTGAATACCTGTGACATCATCATGAATAAAATGGTTGTGGATAGACATCTAAAGTCATGCAAACTCCTGGCAGTTGTTATTTTATCGGATGCTAACCATCCCCTTCACTCTTATCTTTCTCCTTGTATATCTTCTGGTAGAACGAGACGTAATTGCATTAAAATCCATGTACGCAAGCAAAAGTATAAAGGTTCTATAATACCTTACCTAGCAAATATATTCTGTGACGAACAGGTTGTTAGAGTTAACCTAGTCAATAACCTGCATTCTTAAAATGTCTCTAATTTGAAAAGTTGTACAGTTTTTCAGTTCTTTTAAAAATTTTCTTCTTTTCTTGTCTTTGTTACTGTTTTTTTGCGTAAGTAACTTGTTGAAATACTCTGTGTTGATAATTCTCTATTGTACCAAAATATAACATTGAATAAAGCCATTAAATAAATATATAAGGAGAAAACACACAAGAACTGCTCACAGATCTTGTTCAAAAAGTCACGAAACACGTTACAGGAGAACCGAAAACATTTGATCAACTAGAAACTATTATATTGGATATTGATAATTTCATTGTACTTTGAATGTATTTGACTTATTTAACCCTCGTGCTTCTTTTTATATATCACTGACCTCCTACATCTTGGTCTCACTGTTTCTGGTAAGGTATTATGGACGTTTTGCTTGGAGACCCGAAAATTGAAGGCTTGTTTTGTAATTGTTATAATTATCATAAGAACGATATACTTTGGCTAATTACTTGTAATTTACGAATATACTTTGGTACCAGGTTGGAATTCCGCTATACTGTTATTTGGTGTTGCAAGTTACGAGCAAATCAATTATCCGTGCTTCGACGACGGGCAGGAGCAGAACGTGGAGGTAGCACAAGGATCTCTTTGAACTATTGGATTTGAATCGAACATTAATTCTATTTGTTGGTTTCATTAGACTTATTCGTACTGATTTCTATTTAGCTTGATACAGTTGCTTTTAAGAGATAGAGATATACGATGGAAATAGGGAGTAAAATGTGAAAGGAAAATATAGGAATGGAAGGCGAGATTCTCGAAGCCGTTTATGATCTGTTTGATGTTGATGAGAATAAACCGGAGAATATAAGTGTTCATAGTACGGGTTCTCATCGGCTACTTTTTTAAGGCTTAAGTTAGGTAAGGCATTACGTGGGAAAAAAACAATTAGAAAACAGACCTGAATTAGAAAGGTAGCTTAAGATGTTAGAGCTTTAAGAGGAGGTTGAGCATGCTGAATTAGCATGTAAGGTTTAAAAGGGAGATAACCAGCTGCCTGTGGATAATGAGGACGTAAATACTAGGGTGGACAGATATCTAGTGGGCGATACTGGCTATAATATTCTTTTAGGGGTTCTATTCTGTATTCCAAAGGCAAATGGGCGGATAAGTTTGAGGATACGCTACATAGTATCGTTATTCGCATGTTTTTAACCAAAATTGATATAGTGTATTTTGACTGACAACCTAGTCCGTACAAACATTTTTTTGGTCAGTTTACTACCATTTTTGAAAGTAAATAGTCTGATAAAGATCAACTTTCATATTTTTTGTACTACAGCAAAGGAAACGCCAGGTCAGCTATTGAAACTTGCATTTCATTGCTCAATCACTTGAGTTATGACAGAGACAAAACAAATTTTGTATGATCTGTTTGTAAAGGGACACTATATTGCTCGTGAAGGAATTACGGAGTTACTTAACCATAAATCTGTTAGATGTTCAACCAATAAGCTGGCTAACTTTGCGATTAAGTTACGTAATTTATGCATAACATTGAAACAAATGGGATATATGTCCCATGTGAATTTTACGGCTAACTTAGAAATGATAATAGCATGTCGACCATTGAATTTGCAGAATAAATAAGTGGAAATTGTTGATAAGATAATGATGGCAGTCAAGGAGCCGAGTTTTAAAGAATTGATGACTTTCATAGAAGAAAGTCATGGAATTGCTTGGACACTGTATGGCACATTGGCACAGTGTGATTTTAAGATTGATAAAAGTAGTTATGGAGGAAAAGTTGATAAGACAGCACACTAGATTCAGAGTGAATGAAAAGGATAGATTTGAGAGAAATCTGTTCTACTCTATTCACGAAGACGAAAATGCTCCATACACTCAGGGAGTTGCTCTGATGCTCTCCAAAGAAGCATTAGTAGTATGGGGATCTCACGTACTCAGGGTCACGAAAGCATTTTTTAAAACAAGAATCACGATGAATGTTACCCAATGTCGTGCACTTATCAATGATAGCAACGACAACAATAAAGGTCAGTTGGAAGACAGGTTGTAATAAATCATGGCGAAGTGCTCGGAAAAGTAAATGACTATCCTGATAGGAGACCTAAACGACAAAGTCGGAGTGGATAACACCGGATATGAAGATGTCATGGGGTGACATGGGCTGAAAGTGATGAGAATGGTGACATATTTGAAAACTTATTCACACTCAACGAAGTAGTTATAGGTGGCACAAAATTTCCCTCATAAACGGATATATAAGGCGACATGTCTCTCATCCAATCACACTACAGGGAGTATGTTTGATTTCATTTGCTTCACCACAAATTTCGGGTCAATTGAAGACGTGAGAATCAGGAGAGCGGTTGACAAGACTTCATATCACCACATTGTGTTTGCTAAGCTGAAGCTAAGAAAGCAATAAACAACTAGACAAAAAGCACTACAAAGGTTCAATACAACCTTCCTTCGACATACTAAAAAACTCAACAAATTCATGATAACTCTCAGCCACAGGTTCCAAGCTTTAAAAGATCCACTCAAAGGAGAAGCTTCAATGGACGATGCTTGGAAAGGGGTGAAAGAAACACTCACTTCGACGTGTCGTGAGGTTCCGAGCCACAAGAAGCACCATCACAAGGAATGGATATCGATCAAAGTCCTGGAGAAATTTCAAGATAGGAAGAAAAAGAAGATAGAAATTTACAACAGTTAAACAAGAATATAGAACGTCAAAGCACAAGCTGAATTAGTAGACGGGAATTCAAAATTGTTTAAAATTTGTTTATGAACAATTTCTTTTTCATAATATAATGATACAATTATTTTGTTTTAAGTCGTCATCATTAACACTATCCAACTTAAATAACAATTTTGAAATTTTCACCACTTAATTGACAACAAATTCAAATATATTTGTTAGCGATATTCATCTGAAAAGAAACTAAGACCAAATCTTGTTGAATTGAAATAAACACTGAGGTAATATATTCAGTAGATCATATAATAATGTATAATTTAATACAAATTAATTTTAAAATGGTGACAGATTAAAGGTATAGAATGTTAAAATATAACTGAATACTGGATAACAACCTATAAAAGAATGGGGTGGTAAAAATTTGAATATTTCTGATTATATTGTAGCCTAAACGTAAACAAAGCTGACTCCATATGTTGGGTGTATTCATACATATCAACTGTAATTTATAACCTAATTAATTAAATTTTTAATTGCTAACTTACTCAATTACTTATTTAATTACTTAATTGCCCCTTCTCGAGGAGCATAGGCCGCTAACAAGCATTTGTGGAACTATGATCTATTTCAATATTAGTACTGTTTTAATTCTAGATCCAACCCTAAAATTGTAGATTTGCCATGATATAACTGCCTAATTTATAAGATCTTACTTAAGAGTCACATCATCGTCTACACCAACTCATTGCATCATAATAATCACCAATATATGATGGTGAACAAACTTAGGCTAGAGATAGAACAATACATTCAACATGTATAAAAGAAATACGACAACACTCAAGAGTGACCACGCCCGCAAGGCCGAGCCATGTCATCCAGTAAATTCGAATCAATTCAATTCATTCTTCCCGCTTTCTCCATCCTTGGGTTTTTCTCCGCGTTAGAAATTGAATACATATTTTCCCAGTTGTCTTGTGTTCAGCTTTGAGGATTGTGTCGTTAGGGCCCAGTGCCACTGCACATTGATCACCGAACTCTATCCTAGGCAATCCCTTCCACTTGTTTCCAGTTGCTATTCATCCTTTTCATGTCTGCGTCCAATTCCCAAAGCGATTTGTTCTCTGGCCATCCTCTCTTATTTTCCCATTAAGATTCCAAATCACCGCTTGCCTCGTGATTAGGTCTGATGATTTTCGTAATGTATGTACAGTCTACTTTGAGTGTTTATTTCTTATTTCCTTCTTAGATGGAAGCTGGTCTGTCCTCTCAAACAGTAGGCTGTTGCTGATGGTATTTGGTCAACAAAAATTGAGTGTCCTATGTAGCCAAACGTTTATAAGTACCAGTACAGTTTTGGTGATGGTTGCGGCAGTTCCCTAAGTTTCACTTCCGTAGAGTAGGACTGTCTTAAAGTTCCTGTTGAAGATTTTGACTTTGATATTGGTTGACAGTTGTTTCGACTTCCATATGTTCTCAACTGTGGAAGTGCTCTTCTTACTTTTCCAGTCATTGCATTTATGTCTGCATCAGATCCTCCTTGTTCATCGATGATGCTGTTAATTAGGTGCGTGAAGGAGACCACATCTTCCAGAGTTTCTCCATCATACGTGATTGGGATGATATACTTCGTGTTGTATTTGAGGATCTCGCTTTTTCCTATGTGTATATTGGGGTCTACTAATGCAAAGGCTTCTGCTATACTGGCTGTCTCCACGTTTGAAACTACACTGTAGCCAGTCCTATGTGCTCCGTATGATGTGACAATGTTTTCACGTACACCACAGCGTCAAAGAAGTTTCCATAGTGTTCTCCTATCCACATTGTTAAGTGCTTTCTCATAATCAGGGAAGTTGATGATTAGTGACGGCTTCCATTCAAATGATTGTTCATCGATAATCCGCAATGTGTTGATTTGATCCGTGCACAACCGATCCTTACGGAATCCAACTTGTTGGCCTCAAACTTGGGTGTCCCTTGAGTCTTTCATCCGATTCAGCAACACTCTGTTGAAAAATTCTCCTGATACTGACATTCATGTGCTGTCTATGTAGTTCTCACATTTACGCAGATCTCCTTTCTTTGGTATATTGATGGGGTATTCTTCTTTGCAGTCTATCGGCACTTGTTACTCCTCCTCCCGCATCATCCTCAATCAAACTTGAGGCAGGCTTGCAGTTACTCCTGTCTTATCTCAGTGCTTCAGGTGGTATATGGTCAGACCCTGCTACCTTTTACCACACTTGATTCGTCTGATGGCCTCCCTGATTTCTTAGATCGATTGTTGAGTGACATTTATAAGACGGTCTGTGTGTGCTCCTTCAGTGTACAGTGGATTTAATGAAGCCGGCTTGTTCAATAGTTCCTCAAACTGTTATGCTCATCTTTTCTTTTGTTCTTGAATGCCACTGATTGACTGGCTTTCTTTGTATTTAACTGGCCTTCCTGGTTAACTACCTTTCCCTGCTAGTTTCTTCGTTACATTATATAGTTGTCTCATATTTCCTTCTCTTGCAGCCTTTAATGCTGTGAATTCCAGGTCTACCACATATTTGTGCTTGTCGGTACTAATACCCCCCTTCACTTGCTTATTTGCCTCTGTGTATTCAGCTTGTACCTTGACGTTCTATATTCTTGTTTAACTGTTGTAAATTTCTATCTTCTTTTTCTTCCTATCTTGAAATTTCTCCAGGACTTTGATCGATATCCATTCCTTGTGATGGTGCTTCTTGTGGCTCGGAACCTCACGACACGTCGAAGTGAGTGTTTCTTTCACCCCTTTCCAAGCATCGTCCATTGAAGCTTCTCCTTTGAGTGGATCTTTTAAAGCTTGGAACCTGTGGCTGAGAGTTATCATGAATTTGTTGAGTTTTTTAGTATGTCGAAGGAAGGTTGTATTGAACCTTTGTAGTGCTTTTTGTCTAGTTGTTTATTGCTTTCTTAGCTTCAGCTTCAACTTGGCACCAGTTGGTAAGATATAGTAATAAATAATATATCTTTAACCGCGGAAGTTTAAAAAACCTAAATTGTGGTGAAAAGAGTCCTGGATGTAAATTAGAATAATTCATAAAAAAAGAATCAATAAATAAATCAATTAATAAAATTCCCCTTGAGGTATGTTTAGCGTATTCTTTGCGTTACAAATGGTCTTCGTCACATGTTATGCTGATCATCTGGGCTAATATTATCCTAGACAGGTAATGCTTATTCATGAACTACATTATGTTTGTGGTCCTACCCGTGCTGTAAAACTTGTGTGGCTTGGTTCTGTTATGTGTCATCTTTTTTCACTACCGATATATCTAGTCCAGCAACGATCTGGACAACAGACGTATATGGACTTTGATGTCTTCTTGTTCTTCCTTTCTTTGATATTGTCCAGTGTTTCTATAGAGATCCACTACTTATGATGATGCTTCTTGAGGCCCAGAACCTCTTGACACATTGAAGTTAATGCTTCTTTGATACCTTCCCATTTGTCCTCCATAGTAGTTTCTTCTTCCTTCAGTAGATCCTGTAAGGCTTGGAACTTGTTGTTGAGAGCTATCTTGAATTTGTTAATTTTATTTGTATCTCGCAGGAAGGCAGTATTGAACCTTTGTAGTGCTGTTTGTCCAGTTCTTCTTTAGCTTCAGTTTTAAATTGGCCACAATTAGGTGTTGATCTGAAGCTGTGTCAGCTCCTCTCTTGGTTCTCACATCTTCCAATGTCCTTCGGACGTTTTTGTTGATGCAAATATGGTCTACCTGGTTCTCTGTTGTGTGGTCCGGTGAGATCCATGTAGCTTTGTGGATATGTTTGTGTGGAAATATTATGCCTCCTATGATCAATTTGTTAAATGCACACAGATTTGCAAATCTTTCCCCATTTTCGTTTCTCTCTCCCAGTCCATGTCGTCACATGATATCTTCATATCGGGTGTTGTCCATTCCGACTTTGGCGTTTAGGTCTCCCATCAGAATGGTGAGGTCCTTTCATGGGCACTTCTCCATGATTGATTGCGACCTATTGTAGAATTGAGCCTTGTCGTCGTCGTTGCTATCATTTGTGGGTGCATAACACTGGATAATATTCATTGTGATCCCCTCCTTCTTTGTTTTGAATGATGCTTTGGTGATTCTGTATCCGTGAGACTCCCGTCCTACAAGTGCATTTCGTGCTACTTTGGACAGCATTAGAGCAATTCCCTGAGTGTGTGGAGCGTGTTCCTCTTCGTGACCGGAGTATAATAGTATCTCTCCCGTAGCTAGCCTTTTCTGTCCAGCTTGGATCCAGTGGGTTTCGCTGATTCCCATTACTGCCAAGTTGTATCTCCTCAGTTCCGTTGCTATTTGGCTGGTCTTCCGGTCTCCCACATTGTTCGGACGTTCTATGTACCTATAGAAATTTTCGCTCTGGTTGTTAGAAGGGGCATTGGCCTCGTGGATTCCGAAGGAACTAGGCTTTCACCATGAGGCGTCATAGTTCTAAATGAATACCTTCTAACCCCCAAGGCATAGTTCAAATGGTTCAAATTATTTTTTCTGGTTAGCCTTTTTTCATCGAGTTAGTTTTCTACGGGATGGGGTCGCTAATCCCATGCCCAACCCCCTTCTTTACCCGGGCTTGAAACCGGTGGTAACTCTTAAAGAGCTAGAGGAGATATTGTGTATTCATTAATGGAATCCTTTCAAGGAATAGAAAATCACCTAAAATTCATGCCGACTATCGAGTAATGCTGAATGCTCGGCTATTTCAACAGTATTGTAAATTACGAGAATCAAATTATTTCTCAAGAACTGATCTCAGCGATTCTTATCTGCAGATATTTCAAAATGAATTCGTACACTTCAGGTTGTGTTTCTTCTGTGATATTCCGGAAGGCTATAAATCACATTATTATCGGTCTATTTGACGCTAAGAAAATACATTTGTCCGCATAAAGACTGTCTTTTGAAATTATCCAGATGTTTTCGTTATACAGAAGTTGCTGCAAACTCATCCAAATGTTACCTTTAACCTAGTTGTGTAAAGTTTCGAGACTTCGTAGTACTAACCTCAAGGCTAAAATGTAGCTTTTTCATGCATTACATAAATATCACCTCTACGTTTACATCCGGTTCTTGATAAATTTCTCAAGAGAACAATGGTCTAAAAAGCATTTCTGATTTTTGCAAATTACAAACCGAAAATTACTGCATCTTGCTATTTATTAGTAAATTATTCATATTCACAGCTTGTCGTGGTCGACGGATCGTTTTATGGGAACATGTCCTATTTAGAAGAATTAAGTTTGGCTTCATGTTACCATAAAACATCATAAGTTTACACAAGGATTCGTTCGACATATGTAATACAGCGGCTAGCTATATCAGCCTATCATAATAGTCTTGCAGACCAGGTAAAAAACAATTAATTTAAAAATAATGAGCTTACGTGAAGTTGCTATTTTAGAGAACTGCTTAAATGAACGATCTTTACTCACACAACAAGTGAAAAGTGTTCGATGGACTTCATGGTTGTTTAACCTTTAGGTGATTCATGTCAAGGACTGGGGACCCGCTTGAGTTGGACTGGGATGGTATGACCCTCTAGATTACACCAAACTCACACCTCAAGATTAGTACGTAACATGGATTACCCTTCTGTCATATTCTGGTACTGAGGCTACTTTGATGACGGTATAGAGCAAAAACAACGATATTGCAGAAATGCTTTAGTAAGAATAGCTTCAAGAAACAGAGTGCAACTGCCGTCATACAGTCCATTCCATGAAATGTAATAAATTGTAGGTTGGCTATCCTTGACTTTGACAAAGATCGGTAAACTGTTCGATATTCAGTCAGCTGAGTGTCGGATGACCTGGTCAGGATCCAGTGACATTTCACCGCCGCTTAGACTTCATTTGACAATCAAATCCGTCAGCTAACCTGTAACCCTGTACTTCGTTGTACGATTATAATATCATGGTGTTATTGTTTTCCTTGTTTTTATAGAATGAAGATTGCAAGGGTTGTTGAGCACGGCGTTCCCACTCGTGATCTGGTGCGGATGTATGACCGAGCGCCTTCAGCTAGGTGAGTCCATTAAAACTAATGTGGTCAGCATATAATGTCGAAGACTTACAGAGCTGTTTATTTTGAATATTTATTTACCGCTACAAGGGAAATATTAATTTACATTAATGTTACAGTAAACGGATACACACCCTATGTTCTATTGATATTCTACATGCTTATTTTATTGTATCAGTGCTCGAAATAGAATACTTCCTACTTATGACCTAACATATTTGGGAGTCGTCATAGGAGAGGTATTCTAGACTGACAATGTTACGAAGTTATAAGGAGTAATAATGTATGGGACTCATTTTAGATTTATTAAGGAATAGAGCACTCAGCTACTAAACGTTACATCACAAATAGTCTACACGTATGTGGCACTTCACTGGACTAAAACCATCTTCTCATCAGATGCTCCCCGCTTTCAAATAACTTCGTTAAGCTAATGGACTCCTTGTTTCAAAGTTCTGAACAGCTCCTTTCGTAGGCTCAACAAAAGCTTGATCAACTAAGCGGCTTTTGATTCGCATGAGTTTGAATTCAATTAAGTGGCGAAAACATTTGGATAACGCTAAAGAAATATATATCTTATATTTAATTTAGTGTGCATTCTATCGACTAGTCGAGTTAGCACAATGTAGAAATGATAAGTTGAATACAAGTAAGACTGAGTACGAGTATAATTCATAAATACATATTAAAAATAGACGAATGGTGAGTGAGACAGAATACGGATATTGAAATTTTGTAAAAATCATTGTGTATAGAGTGAGTCAGCTCCCATATAAAGGGAAAAGTGTGTAACTGGGACAGTAGGTAAGAAAGGCCCACATAAATCAAATACACACAAAAAATCATGTGTGAAAAAAGTTCACGTGCGCGAATGACAGAATACCTAGAGGGATCTGGTTGATTTATCTGTCTGAATGTTAAAATAGGTTAAAAAACGCTGTATAATACAGTCCGGTACGAATTACGGTAAACTGACGTGGAACTCTGAAAATATCTTCACCAGCCGAAAGTGAAACTACCTATTGTTTGACAATTTATAGAAGCCGTTTTACTACGTTCGAAGGTTATCCAGTTAAGTGTATCTGTATATTACTATTCCATATATTTGAAAAGTATTCCTGTTTCCCGATTTCACAATCTTATGCTCTGATATCAATTAAATTTTCAATCAAATAAATTAAAAAAAATTGGCTGACTATTCACAGTGGATAAGTAATCCTACTTTCTGTCCTAAAATTTGTTCTGAAACTTCTGTTGTTTTTTTATTGAGATATTGTATAAGACCTTGGACTAGCCTCATTGTTTGAGCGGGAAAGTTCTTCAGTAAAAAAGGGGTTGGTTTGCTTGCATTCATATTCGTTGGTATTCTTGCCAGATTTCTTTCCTTATTACGTCCTAACTCTAGACTACTTTCATTACAGTCTTACGAGTATAATCGACTGGCATATTTACAATATTCCGAACTGGTACCAATTTATTTTTCCTACATTGTCAATAATATACTTATGTTCCTGCCTAGAGGTATTGATAATCCACTGCTATTAGACACGAAAGCCCGTTAAGCGACGGCTTCTATTCCGTCCACAACCATTTGAACGGTTGAAATTCTTTCCGAATGGACTGTCGTGGGCTTCGTTGATTGTCTCCAAAGAAACATGGAACCGCTAATATCCAAATAAAAAGTGTATAATAGCTTTCACGACAGCTGTTTAACTTTTTACGTCATTGGCGGTTCAATATTGACGAAATCCTTGTGCTCCATGACTTGAACGATTCAAGAACTACGTAGTTCTTTTTTACAATACAGTTAAGGACTGTAATTTTTTATCTGACTACTTTGTGCGACTTTTGTTGTTTGAAAGGAGAAAATGAATAGTCAATAGGACACTTTGCTCCACCTAAACTTGTGTTTCCTTTCCCCCCTATTTAAAGACCCAGTAATCATCGAATACACTGATTTAGTGGTTATTTTACTTGTCAGTTGACGTAATTCTTTTTAAAGCAGAAAATACATTACTCAAACCAATTTATGTACGCAGCTGTAGTGCTGGGATTCGGTTTCGGATTCAACCACGTGAAACTTATCTTTTGTCGCATCTCTATAAATGTCAAAGTTAGTGGACCATTCGTTGCCCCCTTATGTCCTACAAAGTTTAAGTTCGAAACCTCTGCAAACAATTAAGCTTTTATTCTTACAGCTCCGTTGAAATGTAGGTTAATGGCCCCAATGGTTTACCATATATAACAGTTAGAATTTGTAATTTATTTCTAATACATAAAAGTTGGGAATAGTCACGCGAAACACCGATGTCAAATAAAGTCCTCTTGTGGATACCAGAATATAGGTGATCTTTATCATCCTTTTAAAAGTCTTGTCTAAAATTGTGGTAACCTTGCTTCAGAAATATATTGAATAAAACTTCCTGCTTGACCATTGTTTCATCCTTCAGATTCTCAGGGGATTTACTATTTATTTATTATTTATTTGAACACATAAATATTGGTACAAGATGACACCAAATATTTACAGATTGCCTACATTTCTTCATTTTAGCAAAATGGATCCAGCCAAATTGCGGAATTTCAGAGTTGGTAGGGCTTTTAGAGCTATGGGAATCGCAACGATTGTGTCTACTGCGGTGACGGGAGTCGTCGTATACATGTATAATAAGAAAGAGATTGCAACTGCCAGGAAATTCTACCAGTATTTTTCCTCTTTTTAACTGTTCATTTTTAGGTCTTACGATCCTCAGTTGGAATGGAATGTTTTATTAAATTCTGGAATATTAAAAACTGTCAATAAAGATGGAAGTCTTGTCGATCTGCAAGACTAAAACTGTGTAGCTCTACTAGCGCATGTAATATGCATATAGACTTGTTTTTAAAAATTGTTTAGTAGACAGACGTGTCGTTTTCTATTAGATCAATCCGTCATATTCAACTTAGGACCTTGAATAAATGTGCATCTGCTCAAGTTGCCACAATGCGTCACAGTGAGTGAAAAGTGAACAAGATCAAAAACAGTGAAGTTGGAATGACATTAAATAATTAGATGTACGGAGTATGTTAGGACCTAAAATCTAGAAAAAGTAAAGCAAAAAATATATCTGGGCAATTGGAATTGATTTTGAGCCTTGTTACCTAAGGTGTTTTGCCGAAGATTGTGATTATCGTACAGAGACAAAAAAGCCTGCTCCTCTTGACGGGTACTTAATTGGTTCCCTCATTGTCAAAGACTTATTGGCTTCAAGCCACACTTTCAGTGTATAGGATGGCAGCAATATGGAGTTGTCCAACTTGGAAAAGGCAGAGGGGACGAGAAACTCACCCCATAAAGAATATCTCTAATGATGATGCTCTGGTGCGGCCAAGGGTGAGAAGAGTCCGCTCTTCCTCTCAAAATGCTCTTACACTGCCATTGCCAGGGATGTCCTATTCACTGCCTTCTCGCGGCTGGGGTGCTTATTAAATTGAGAGGATGAAAAGCAAATTTCCGGCCCTTCGGCCGCGTTGGTGGACACAGAGTCCACCTAGGGGAGTCAGAAAACCCTGATTCCAAACAATAGTGCGCATGGGCTCCAGGATCCTGAGAGAACAAACCTATTGTTGGTCACCGGCATGTTTGGGATATGATTCTCGCCCTCGAGATGCAAAAGGTTTCTTCAGGATTGGGTTGCATCGACAGGTGAACTAATGATAAGGAGTGAAGTAGTTGATCGTGTCGACTGCTTCACTAATCTTGGGAGTCTCATCAGCCCTTGTGGTCTGGTGTGTGACGAAATCTCAGCATGGATACAGAAGGCTCGATTAGCTTTTGCCAACTTACGTCATTTATGGAGTAGGCGAGATATCTGTCTACCAACCAAAGGACGAATTTACTGTGCAGCAGTTCGCTCCGTTCTACTTTATGGCAGTGAAACATGGCCGGTAAGAGTAAAGAATATTCGCAGGTTACTAGTATTCGATCATAGGTGTCTTTGAAACATTCCTCGTATATCGTGGGACCATCGAGTAAGTAATGCAATTGTTAGGAAACGGGTACTAGGTAAGGATGGCAAATCAATTGATGACGTAGTGAAACTTCATCAGTTGAGATGGCTGGGACATGTGTTACGTATGCCCAACGACCGACTGCCTCGACGTGCAGTGTTCAGTGGTATAGTAGGTTGGAAGAAAGCTAGGGGCGGCCAGACCAAAACATGGCACAAGTCCATGAAGTCACTGACAAGTGAACTGAGTCATGTTGATAGGTGTAGACTACGTGGTTGGGATCCGCGAGACCATAGCAACCGATGGTTAGAGACCTTGAATACCATGGCTCAAAATCGTTTGCAATGGCGCAGGTGCATCCACTCTTTGTGTTCTCCCAAATTCTAATCTGGATTCTTCATGTCCTTTTTTTCTCTTTCCAAATCTATTTCACTGGATTATACTCCCTGAATAACATCAAACCCTAATGTTTTCGATTACTGCTTACACTCTTACTACCTCTACCACTACGGGATTTGAATCGACCACTGCATCTCTGTGCCAATGTGGCATGGCAACTCGAACTGACGTACGTACGTAAGAATTTCTACGTTGTTACTGACTGACTGGTTACTGGCTTATTTATTTTAACACATAGATATTGGTACAAGGAGGCACCAAGTACATATGCGCCACGCAGGTCTCATTTGATATGTGAGGGCTGTGGTGCTGCCCGGGTGCCCAAACCGGCTACCGCGAGACGGCATCTCCTAGCGTTGTTCCACTGCCTTGAGAATTAGACCTCCAGATCAAAGGCTCGGGGGTGTGTATCCCCTAAGAAAACCGCCTGCTTTGGTTTGGGAAGTATTTGATATAAATGTAGTCGATTCACTAAGTTCGTCTATTGGAACTTGCGAACTTTCCAACCTGATAAGTCCTAATAAAAACGTTTGAGTGGTAGTCGACGTGGTACACCAGGCTATTAAGCTTGGAAAGACAAGTTATAGTTAACATTAAACCATCCTATGACTCACGGAATAGCCATTTCGATACTATCCAGGTGAAACACGTTAGCTGTGCAAAACTTTTGAGTGGAGCAATATGTTATTTTTGATTCTGAGATTTAATTCGGAAAATTCGTGACAACTTTTATACGTTTAAAGATACGAGCTAATTTACGCTTGAAATCCAACAAGAGTTTTAGAAAGATCTAGGGACTAAGTATACTCATAGTGACCAATCATTTAGAAAGATTCCAGAAGTCATACATAGAATTCTGAGAGTATAGACTGGCTACTTTATGACCGATTAGTCCGTTAAGATTTCTTAATCCCGAAGTTTTAGCGTTGAAAACTATTGATCACACTGGAACTTGTAAGTTGATTTTTTGATGGTTTTTTGTATCTTGGTGGGAAGATCCAATCATTACTGGGTGTACGTAAAGTAGATAATTAGTGTTGCAGGATTTTAGGACTTGTTGGTCTCTACTTGTCAATTCAATGGACAAAAACCCATAGAAGCTTTAGTTTTACAGAGATAAAATCCGTTTAGGTCTTATTATTTGACTTTCAAAAGTCGCACTACATATCAAATAATACATTCATTTGCGATGGATGTCGTTCGAATGGTTGTATGAACCAATTAGCAGTTGTCAGGGTGCATTTTGTAGAAAATAGATAGCAGTCAGTGTTATCAGATTTGTACGTTATATAATAGCAGCTGGTTAGGTACGATAAACAAGTAGCGTTCCGATGTATTTTTTGTTTGGCATCTACATCAGTTTTTTATTCAACAACTCTGCTTTGACTATATTGTGATATTGACTAACATCATTTGAGGCTCAGTGTGATCAACTAACGAGTTATCAGCATAGTCGGTTGTTAGAATGTCCAGTATTCTGTTGCCAAGTGGTACGCATTGCAGCGTTGGGGTATTTTATAGTTAACAGCATAAAGATGAGCAGATAGTTGTCCCATTCTAGTGTTGTTTTGGTGTTTTGAGCAAATGGGGCAAAGTATATAGTGATTCCTTTAACATGAGGCGACTGAAGTAGGTGGGGGAATGTTTACACGTTTCACATCCGATATTGGATGCAGATAAAGGAATACTTGTCGCTTGGAATGTGGTAAGAATTAATAGTTGTCCCAGGCCGTGAATTAATTTTCCGACTCGAGTTTGTTAGCTTCTGTAGATTATTGTCTAAACTACGAGATAGTGGGTCAGTCGATTTTATATTTCTCTATACCGACTGTGTTGTTGAGAGGATTTCTCTGTTGCCATTAGTTTGATTTATGTACAAAAGAATTGATAATATGAAATTAAGAATGCAACGATTAAATATATGTAACAAATGGCCTGTAAATAGTTTAGTAATATAAATGATCTCATTCATACGAATTTTGTTGCATGTGGTCTTCCACTAAATATATGGGAAGAAAGTATCCCACCATGGTCATTGAATAAAATAACTTTAATCACTATCATTCACCTAAACTCACTTGTCATCTAGAAACAGTTGTATTTACTCTGAGAATAATTGTAAGAAAATAGGTTGACAATTAAGGTGGAAAATGCTTTACTGTACAAAGAAAATATACAAATCAGCTGTTTTCTGTCTTGAAATATTTAAAAAGGCAATCGGCTAAACCTTGGAAACTTCCAATACTATGCAAAATTAATCTATTTGTTTTGTCCAGAAATGGTTCCATCATCCAATATGCTTGTTGATGAACAGTTACAAAACTTGTGCCTCCTGTATATTGTGTAGATAAAAGTAACCAATCTTCATATAAATAGCGAAGTGAGTTTTCATCCTCGATATAATTTGGAGTAAAAAGATGTGGGAATTTCAACAAGGCCCTACCAACCATAACACCTGAAATAAGTAAATGATTTAGAACAATTCCTTAGGGGTTTCTAAATACTGATATATATTTATATATAAAGAGCTGAAATACACTACTGATAGCCTCGAGGTAGGCCTCATAAATTTTGCACTGTGGGGATAACTCGCTATTATGAGCTAAGTGAAATATAGCAATGTTTGGTTCTTAAAATCCGCGAAATCGACAAAAACACCTGTCGTGCAACCAAACAGTCAACATAAGATGGTGCTCGAGCTAAATTACAAGGAAAACGCGCTCCTGGTGCAGATTGTATGATTCAGTGCACGGCTACGGATGTTTAGTGTAGCTCAACAGCAAAATCTTAGAATATACATATTACAACTACAAAACGTATCCACTTCAAGTCAACATGTCAGAAACAGTAGTCGTGGTGGCTACAATTAACGAGTGCAGAGGTGCTGTTTGTGACAAGAAGACATCACCAAGGATAATAGGGGAAACTCAGTGGAAGGCGGATTATAACTAGTTGGTGCAAGTATTAAAATTCATGGGTGGGAGAGGCTGTGGTAGAAGTATACATTAGGGGCAAGTCAATCAGAACGGAAAAGGCGCGAAAATCCAGATATTATGTACATACGATCGGTAGGATCACCTTTGAAAACTGCTCAGAATGTTCAGCAAGATGAAGAAAAATAGTTTCTTGAAACTTGTTTCTATACTATGCTCTCCTGTAAATCTGGTGATATCATTACACGTTCTCCAAACATAAGGGATTCTCCAGCTGAGCGCAGAGATTACCATTGCTGGAGTAGGTGTTTTAATTCTCCTAAGGACGATAGGCGTTTATTTTAAAGGTAGTGAATCTCCTGTTGAAATGTTTCCCTCTTTGTAGTATCTGCTACCTGGCAAGTCGTTTGGAAAGGGCTCTCATTGCATCCATGAGACTCGTCTGCGTAATCTGTAATAGAAATCACAGCAACAACAGAATCTTCATAAGTATTGGGGTAATTACTCATTGAGCGATAGGGCGTCCGCGTGACCGAAATCTGTCCGACGATACTGAGTGTCGAAACCATCGAACGCCCCCAAATGCCCTGGTATGGCCGAGAGTGGGGTGGGCCCGCCCTCTCTCTCGAAATGCTCTCACACGGCCACGCGTATACAGCCTCTGCCAGGGAAGTCCTACTCACTGCCTTCTCGTGGCGAGGGCGTTGTTTACAAAATTGAGAGGACGGAAAGCGAATGTCCGGCGCCTCAACCGGATCACAAACCAATGGTGCACATGGGCTCCAGTATCCTGCGGGAACAAATGGCGTAAGAACCAATCATTGGTCACCGGCTACCATGGGACTGTATCTCCTCACGATGCTCCACTGCCTTGTGGGTTAGACCTTTAGGTCAAAGGCTCGGGGTGTGGCCCCCCTAAGAAAACCACCTGCTTCGGTCTGGGCACCCGGGGGTATCACAGCCCTCACACAAATCGAATGATTTGTGTGGTGCATATCTACTTGGTGCCTCCTTGTACCAATGTTTATGTGTTTAAATAAATAAACCATCGGACAGTGTTGCCGCCCACCTGTGAAGTCGGTTTGCGAAATGCGCCATACAGCAGAAACAGTTGCCAATGCTTCCTTTTGATCTAGCACCAGCGTTTTTCCGCCTTTGTTAGTGATCTGGATGAGTGCATTACTGTTTTTTCCATTGAAAATTTGTGTGAAACTACCACATCATATACAGATGCATCTGCTGCAAATATTAGTGGCATCGTGATGAGTTAGTAGAAGATGAGATCCAAGTAGTGCTTTCAATTCTTCAAAAGCTACTTGGCACTGTTCTGTCCGTTCCCACTTGGTATTCTTTCCAGGTATATGATTAAGTAGTGTTCGCTTTTTATGTAGGGAAGGGGAAAAATGAGGAGTAATAACGAACGTCGAGTCGGCGGATCGTATGGGGCAGACATTTTCTTGGTAGTCTGGATATTTTCAGGGTCAGAGCGTTGTCGAAAGCTAACAAATATAAACCTGAGGTACTTCACAGATTTTTAGTCGGTCATATAATTCTTAGGATATTGTAACCATGAATATATCGTCTAAATAAACGACTATATTTGTAATGCCAGTTATTTGCTGGAATATCGCTGATACCATCTTCACTCCAAAAAACAGTTGATTATAGTGAACTAAACCTCGATGTATTTATGGTCAGTAACTCACGGCATCAATAGTCGACCTCTTCATAGAGATAGGCTTCAGCTAGATCTAGTTTTGCAAAGTAGCTTCCACCGATTAAGATGGTAAAAAGACCATCCGGAGTTGGTAAAAGGTTATGGTGTTGTTCTAGAGCAGCATTTAATCCCGTCGAAAAGTCTACGCAGACCCACAATGTACCATTTTGTGTCTTGGTGACTATTATAAGGGCTGCCAAAACTGAGAATGAAACTGGTGATATAACACCTTGTTTTTCTAGGTGTTGGAGTTCTGCGTCCACATACAGTAATGATGTATAAGGTACTGATTTTTTTGTCAGAACGCTGGATTTGCATATTTTTCCAAGTGAAGATTTACTTTCATTGTAGTGCAATTCTCCAAACCTTCTGCAAAAAGTCTATAAATTGATTTATGATTTTGTGATATACCGCTGCTATTCTTTATTTAAAATTTTGTTGAATACGTTTCGTAATGGAGTATCTTGAAGTCCAAAACTATCGCACCAGTCTAAAACTAATAAATTTGGTACTATTTAAACTTGTGTTAATTTAATTAAGTTATTTATTTACTCTGAACAAGTGGCTTACTTTAAGTCATGAAACGTTAGAAATACAATTTTTCTACTCATCGGGATATGATAACAAATATATTTATTACTAATAAATTTAGGTTATCACCTGATATGTAACATATTCCACTCATAGTCAAATCTTTGAGTGTTACTGAGAACGATAGGACTCCGATGAGTTTCAGTTTATCACCTGCCGCGCTCACTGCAAACTGACTTGTAGGGTGCAGACTGTATTTTCCCTTTTTAGTTCACCTTTTTCTGGAAAGAATGTTGATATTTGAAGCGGTATTTAATTGTATTCTTATCAAATAGCCATTTATCAGAACTTCAATACGCCTCCTGGCCGGCCTTTTGTGCACTTGATTTACCGTAAATACAGAGAAACATTCAAATGGTTTTATATTTGATATGCACCTTCTTCGGAAATTTGACTTCCGGTAACTTTTACTGCTCGTAATAAGTCTCGATGTCCAACAGTGTAACATTTCTAACAGTAATGGTTTTTAAACGGAAAGAACCTTGCGAAATGCCAAGCACCTGACGGGGAAACTTTAGGCTTCTCTTTTGATGGTTTTTCGTGTAATGATTTGGATGCTGGGGTCATGGAATTAGGACTTCATTTACTTTGTACTGCTTGAACGTCAAGTCTATTTTGATCACCGGAATGGACTAAGTTGGTGTCGTGTTTGAGGTTCGTTAATCGTTGATAACCTTCAGCAACTTCATTAAGTGTTAACGTTAGGTCCTGATGAAAACGATGTTACAGTCATGTACGAATATCCGTAAATATTTCGAGTTGTAAACTACAGGTAAGTAATTAATGAATTGAATTGGTCTTCAGAAAGTTTTTAATTTGAACTGCTCTCAGTCTTGATTAACTATTCCAACATGTGTGAGAAAACTGTCCTCTTTGTTCATTACTAATTTCATGTATCGATAACGAGAATTAAAAATCGACGACCGATCACCAAACAACTGACCAAGTGAAGTGATAATATCTGCAGAAGTTCTTTCACGTAGATTTCGAGACAATATAATGTTGCAACATTTGTCAAGTTCTTCTGCACCGAGCTTCCGTTAAAGAATACGTACTTTCCAAGAAACTTCGTGATCGAACTCAACATCAAACATATCTTCGTAACGTCGAAACCAGGTGTCAAATATTACATCTGAGGATGGGTCATAATTAAATTCAGCAATATTATCGAGCTTAGATACAAATACAGGGACTGGACTAAAACCATTAGGTTTCACGGCGAGCACCAAACACACCAATTGGTCAACAATGACTATTTTTCATACAGCTTAATGATTATCCAATTCCACAAAAGAGAGAGCGCTTTACGAACGGGAAGTCCAGGCATAACTCAATTAGCATTTCTCAAATCTTTGCTGTGTTGTTACTCAACAAAAGTACCATTTTCGATCCAAAGAATGTGTCCCGATGGTAACATTCTTTTTGAATTTTATCCACGCTAAAGTTGACTATATTTTCGCCTCAGCTTACTATTCGGTTTTTCAGTTTTTTAGGTCAACGTTAGTTTTAGTGTATCGTAATCTTTTGCACCACCCGTTTTTACCCATTTTATCCGTTCTGAGTGTACTATTATTTGTTTTACAGTTGCAAATGTTAGCTAGAATCTATTAATCAATTCACTATAGTCGTGAAGAATCCATGAAAGCGACCCGGATGCCACGTCGCCTTCACCTTTGATATGCAGTGTGGCAAATGCAAAGATTGGTTCCACGAAACATGCACAGATCTCACAGACTTAGTAAATCGAGTCGTAGGTGGGTATGTGGTACGTGCAACATGAATGCTGAGGATTTGCTAGGCAACATCATCATTCTCTTGAAAGGTCTACCAAAAACGTCAGCAAACCTGAAAATACGTAGTCCTAAAACGGGTAAACAAAGACGCGTAGTGAGGAAAAGAAGAGGGACCTCGACAACGTCAATATCGACAGAACATGTATCGACACTGATGACGATATGCTGAAGCTCAGCAACATCATAACATTGACAGTACTTGACTCTCTCAGCAAACTCGTACCTTCCTAAATCCAACGGTGGCCCCCAAAAACTCTGTAGACCATTGGAACCCCGTCAACAAATTTAAAAAGATCGAGTGTCACCATCTAAAAAGTAGAGCATTCCAGGTTTTGTAGTGAAGCCAACTGGTGATTTGGCTGTACAATCTCCCCCTAAGATTATCCAACCAGTCATCAAAGAGCACGGGAATCCGAAACGCATTTCAACTACCAAGTAGAAAGGTCCCAACCTGAACGCACCCGAAAACCTGTGAAAATGATTCGCGATGATTCTCTCATAATCATAAACCTAAAAGAAGCTCTGACCTTCCTCTTAGTCTTCAGGAAAATGAGGACAAAATGCTTTGGGAAGAGCTAAAAAGGAAGCTCAAACTTCCTAAAATAGAGCCTCTGACGGTTACACGGAAGGACTCCTTCGTGTAACGCTCAATGACACTGCCGACGTAGAGGATGTTCTGCTAGCTAGTCACTTACTGGACTCAGATGGGAATGTAAGAATACTGCCTGATATACTGTATTCTGAGGGCAATATCGTCAGAGCATTCCTGAGGAGTCTTGAGCGATGTTTTCCCGCAGAAGAAATAACATTGTGCAAGGTGTGCCAGAAAACGTGAACCCTGCCTTCTCAGACTCCGATATTCGGGATTCCAAATTCATCCTTGAAGCTCATAAAGATATTTACTCAACAGTTGGTGAGACCAGCCAAGATGGACGGGGATTTTAGACTTCGGCTGATGAAAATAACCTCTCCATCTCCCCATATAGCGGCTACAACTTACGAAGCATTTCGTGCCAACGGACGCTGGTCGCCAACTGAAATCCATATACATCCGGATAGGCCAAATGATGCCAGGATCAAGTACAAAAGCCAACTCAAGCTGACTATTCCGCTTGTGGGCTATCAAAATCATGAAAAAGAACAAAGAAAAGACAGTGGCTACCAACTCGGAAAACCATGTGTAGATAGGTTACCTGTTTATTCACATAAGATTCATACAGATAAACAGGACGGGGAAGCTCACGCGTTTTCATTTGAAAGTACAAACTGCTTATATATGAACGCCAGGAGTTTACCGAATAAAATGGATGAAATGCGCGAACTCAGTAATACTAACAATACTCAACTGGAAGGAATATCTGAAACATGGATATCATCTCAAATTACAAACCATGAGCTAGCAATACTCTGGGTTTCTTTGTTACGCAACGACAGAAAAACAGCATTGGGGATGGAGTAGCCTTTCACCTGCGATCTTGCTTGAAAGTAGATCAAGCGCACAACTAAGAGTCTATCAATCTTGACGAATCTGTATGATGTTCAGTAAAATTGTCTAACACCTCGAGGTGTCTAGCTGGTCCCCGAAATCTACAAGCAACCTACAGTAATCAAGAACCGCACTCTTCGATTGCTAAGTCGTAAAAGGCCCTACTGGGTGGAATATTGTAGTGAACAAGAACACGAGTGGGGACAATCTAATGCATTCGACACGAAATTACAGAGCATCTCATTAAAATCTGAGAACCATATAGTAAATAGTTAATTTGCAAAATATCAATCCATAGTCTTAAACTTGACTGTTCCTTTTTCAAATATCAATCCATTGTCTCAGATTTCATTGTTCATGCATTTTCATACCGATTGCGTTCCGTTCCCGTTCTTTCCCTCTCCATCTTCCACTGAAATACATCCTATGCCTGACCACCGCTATATACTACTTATGTGACCCATACAACAATACAAACGAACTGGTAACAACTGTGCATACAAGCAATTCAAACAAGCAAGGAACATATGGACAAAAGCAATAAGAGAAGACAGGCTTTGGTATCAGATAAAGCTTATCGACAAATCTGTCTCCAATCTGAAAAGCTTATTTTGTCATGCAGCCTTTCTTCGACAAGCCGAAACCGGAGTTTCCCAACTGCTAGGTTATAATGACTCAACCAAAAACGGCAGCGACACCGCCGACCTTCTCACAGAGCGGTACTTTCGGACATTTCAACCAACCTATACTAACTATATTGATGAGAGCTTCACATACAACTCAACGGGACTCAGAAGTGAACCTGAACGCTGATTTGATGTACCGAAAACTGCAGCATCTAAAAAGAGACACTTCTCCTGGCCCTTATATGGTCCATTATGCTGAGGGGAACAGCTTCAATCTTGACAACACTGTTTAGTGTGATGTTCTCACATTCTCCAAACCGAAGTACATCACCAGGAAATTGGAAGCTGGCTCACATAACACCAATTTTCAACGGAGGTCGAGGTCGATGCAGCGAATCTTCGAGGTAACGGCCGATAGCATTTCTCTCTATATCCTCAAAAATTACAGAGTCTTTGATATGTGACGATTTACACGACTACTTAATATCCATAAACTTATTTCCACCCCAACAGCACGGTTTTATGAAAGGTCACTGTTGTATAACCAACCTGCTGACCGCGGTGGACAGATGGACAAATATCCATAATTACAAGGGGAAGGTTGATGTCATATACCTTGATTTCTCAAAATCTTTTAATAGGGTCGACAATATATGTCTTATCAATAAGCTCAAACGATTAGTTATCAGATCACCTTTAGTTGATTGACTCACTTCATATCTAAAAAGTCGGGCCAGGGTTAACTTCACTTTCTCTCAGGCTATGGAACTTCCCAGTGGAGTCCTCCAAGGTTCAGTACTAGGACCTATTCTTTTCTGACTTATACAAACGGTCTTCCACAGCAGGTGTCGTCTGATTCACTACTTTTCGCTGATGATGTGGAACTCTGATGGGAAGTATGCAACAAGAGGATAATCTGGCACTTCAGGAGGTTCTGACTCAAATTCATAGTTGGGCAGATGACAACTTACCTTTAACACTTCAAAGTGTAAAGTAGTCTATCTGAGACATGTTTCGGACTACAAATACAACTTAGGTAACTCCCCTCTAGCGTTATCTTAAGTTCAGAAAGAACTCGGAGTGTTGTTATCCTACGATCTGAAGTCATACGCTAACTACGACAAAAATGTCTTTCGAGCAAACCTTGCACTGGTAACGTAGAAGCGCATTTTCGACCAGTTCGACGGAAGAACTTTCCACATTATCTTCAACAGTTTTATACGACCCCGTTTAGAGTACGGAAACAGTATTTCCTTCCTCACTCCAAAATGATAAGTATACTGGAACGTACCCAACGGCGAGCCACGAAATCAGTCCGGGGACTCAAATCCAAATCGTATTAAGAGCGCCTTCAGTCACCAAACCTTTGCCCATCAGAGTGCAGGAGTCTTAGAGGTGACCTTCTAACGACTTACAGCATCTTTAATACTTTTAGGCATCCCCTTAAACACCAACCTAAGCCTATTCCCAACACAAAGCTTAAGGGTAACACCCAGAAACTAGAGACACAAAACAGCAGAATGGACTGTATACACACCGTCTACTTCTTAAGAGCAGTCAAATGTTGAAATTCGCTGCCGGCTGAGCTAGTCCAAGCGACATCCCAGGAGTCTTTTAAGAGGAAACGACATGTTCTTAAGGACTGAAACAGTATCTTACTATGATTCGCTAATTTTTTCTTTTCCTCTTTTGTTGTTAACATACCTAGGTACTTACGTGGAGGAATCGGTGATCCACTGCCACTATATGAAGAAAATAGTTAAGTGAATGCTTCTATTTCGTCCAGAACCATGTGAACCATCAGTGACGATTGTCTCATTCTTTATGTGGTTAAAATACATCGGTCAAACTTTGGAAACTGATCTCTGGGCTGGTTATCAGTTTACAGACAAAGAGAGTTTGACGGACATTGCTGAAGAGTCTTAAGCTATGGTGGAACAGCAGATCGGTACCTCCTGGGTTTTCAATAACTATAATTGATACTTGTCGGTAACATATATACCACTAATGGCGCATTACCTTAAAATCGATATAAGTGTGAATTTTGAATATCTGTGTAGGTGATTAAGTCGAGAAGCTTCAGTGTATGAGAAAAATGTTCCAAAGACTAATTCCTAAATGATCTATCAGTGGTGCTTCGACTTGGGATAAATTTAAGAATCCCGGTAGTAAAAATTACTTAGGTCGGCGAAGCTATCTGAAAATTGGTTCATAAAGTATGTGTGAAGAATTTTAGGGGATCAGTTGTTATCACCTTGTTATAAAGAAAAGTAGTATGGTAACATTTTCTTACATATCACATTTCCAGTTAAGGACTCACCATGACAACCGGTCATTTCCTGAGCACAATATGCATCGTTTAGTACACGGACATCACCATTCAGTATTATTGGAATATCAGTACCCAAGTAAGAATGTTTAATTTTACAGTCGACCAATTCTTGAACCACATTCCATGAAGCACAGTCCCTGCTACGTTGTTGAGGTGTTCTTGCATGTAGTGTAACCCAGTCAACACCCATTACAGATAAACGTCGGACAAGTTCAACGGTAAGTTTGATCTATAAAAAATGTATATTTTAGTTACATAGATTATTTAACACACGATACTAAACACATTAAGGACGTTCTTTTCTACTAAAGAAGAGGTAGTACATATTACTAGGATGTATTAGAAACATTTATTCATATTTGGACACAAAAAATAATTAGGAATAATATCTATAATTAATTTACACTTGATACAGTCTTTCAATCCGATAACTACAAAAAACCAGCATATAAAATCGATTGACAAAAAAGAGCTTTATTAACTCCCATTTAGTATTTCTAGTTATTTGCTTATCGAAAAAAGGAGGTGTACAATAGGAATGATATTATTAACGATATAAAATAAGATTTTGTCTAAGTACTACGGAAGTTTAGGAAATATATATTGATAAAGATAAGTATTTTTCGACTTGAAACTACTACAATCAGGATTTCTAAATAAAATATCAGTTATCTCAGAGTAATTTCATAAGATATGGCGACAGTGATTTCCTCATCGATCTAAGCAAATTGCTTTCTGATATTTTTAGTATGATATGAGGGTACAATCATTAACTGTTGAGATTCCGTAGCTGTATTTAGGTTAGAGCAGATAATTTTCGAGCTAATTTCAATGAAATCATCAACATACATTTGAAAGCAGACATCTTAACAGTCGGTTTCAAATAATATAAAAAAATGTGTACTGTTAGTCATAAAACATGTTGTTCGGAAAAAAAATTGATGTAGCTTGGTTGGTCGACTAGGTTAATCGGGCAAACCGAACAATGCAAGATAGATTTCCTGATATTTACAAACGAAACAGTTTTTCCGTATGAATATAGTAAATACAAAAAGAATTAAGCATATCTTTTTTATTGACTCAATAGTTAACCTAATTTCGTAAAGTATATAATAAACTTAATAATGAAGTACAATTTAATGCATTACACTTTTTCCATGAATACTAGTGATTCTAACTGTTGCAACTTCCGTCTTATCCAAACCGAAATATATCAAGAATACCTTTGCGATTGTCAATATAAAAGCTGAATATACCCCTAATTTCTGAATTATTGAGTAAACTAGTAAAATTTTGAGGTATATATTGTTATTAAGTTATTAGGTCTATATTCCATTAATTTATATTGAACGATTCAATTTAACAGGTGAAAGTGAAGGTTTCCTCCACTAAGTCTTCGTTCACTTCAATAGTTTTAATATATCATTATGGTATTGCTGAGTAGTTCTGTTTCCTGTTAGGTAATGAGTTAATAGTTGATGTATCCACCACTTGAGTTATGGCCTTAATTTTCACAGATTAGATATTCTGTCTTAGTAATTTTATAAAAACTAGTGAAATTTTCTCGATGAACATTAAAATGGTACTGAGTGAGATTTTTTTTTTTAAATGAATAGCCTTGATTACTCTATTAGTATTCTTTCACCAAAGTACATATAACTATATTACTACCGGATGAACGAAATATACTATCTGAAAAAAAGACAGTTCAATAATTAAGTTATATCTAGAGCACAAATAAATGTTAAAAAACGCATGAAAATGTTTTATCACTAACTGGATCGCATGAACTTCCTTCTCCAACAGATCTATCACTTGTAGTTGGTATACGAATTTTAGCAGAAATTGAGAATGGACCATGAGATCGTGTTATAGACCTAAATTTATTTTCTGCTTTGTTATCGTTATTTGAATCCTCTATATAGTCTAACATTTTACAACTTTCCATATGAGAATTACGCCATCGTGGAATCGTATTTCGAGCGGCATGTACAATATTGGCAACTTTTTCAGGTTCTTTTAATAGAGCTGATCCTAATCCACTACCTATCGCCCAGCTAGAATAGGAAATGATAATGATGGCATGAAAAATTTAGTTCAAGATACTTAACTAATTTTGTATTCAAACACTAATACATGAAGGAAGAATATTCTTTTCAATAGATTCTGTTCAGGTTCTACAATTATATATCTAAATTAATAATACAAAAAGTGATCAGACTTAAGGCAAGTATATCGTTTAAAACATCCGCATGCAGCTTTTCTAGGGTTACTGCCGGTCACAAACCCGGATAAAAGAGGAGCGTTAGGTATAGGGTCACCAACCATATTTCGTAGAAAACAACCTTGCTAAAAAAACGCTAACCAGAATAAACAATTTAAATCATTTGAACTCTGTTCTCCGAGTTGAAGGATCTTCATTCAGAATAATTATGATGCCTCGTGGTGAAAGCCGAGAATCTGTGGAAGTCACCAGTTCGATGCCCCTTCTAGCAACCAGAGCAACAATCAATATATGTATGTGGAATGTACGGAAAATATGACAGACCGGGAGGACTAATCAAATAGGTGTGGAAATGAGGAGATACAAGTTGGCGGTTATCGGAATAAGTGAAGTCCAATGGATGCAGACTGGATAGAAAAGATTAGATTCGGGAGAGGTACTGCTGTATTCTGGGTCACGAAGAAGAAAATGCTTCGCACACTCAGTGAGTTTCTCTGATTCTGTCCAAAAAGGCACATATAGGTTGCGAGTTCCATGGACCCAGGATCATCAAAGTCTAATGAAGAAACTGAACAACTCGATATTAGTCCATTTAGTGCAAATTGGTCATAGTGCCAGTATAAGTCAATCTTTCTCAATTACTTAACGAGTCAGTGATTTTTGTCAAAGTTTTTCAGATTCTAAGTCTTTCAAACGGCAGAAGCAGTAGCCATCTAGATTAAAAAACCGGAGCTGGCGGCATACCGATTAGAACAACACATATAAGCGAACAGTTGTTTTCAATTAGATCGTCATCAGGCTTTACTCTAATATACATGAATATTTATACGAAAATGTAAACCAATCAAGGCAATATGGGTCAATAATCACAATGAAATAGAATAAGTCTGTACACATAATAGGTAAAAGTACAAGTTGATAGTAGGAAGACAGGTGAACTGATAATAGTAAGAATAATAAAGTACGATAACAAAAGTCTTATCAATAGTTAAACATTGAAAATAGAAGGTCAAACAAACATGGGTAAATAGACTAAGAATAGTAATCACAAAACATTAAAATCATTACGTAATAAGATGTGTGTAAATAATTAGATGGTGAAGAATACAAAAGAGGCGGAAAATTACAAACAAATAATGGATGTGGAAATAAGGTTAATGATAACAAAATAGAATAAAATAAATAATGGTAATAATAAAATTAAAAAAAAAAAAATCGTTAGTTAAGTTATAACTGGCCATGGAAGGGATAGGGGGGTCACGTATTTCTTCTGTACACATAAATTGGGGTTATATGTACGAATTCCAATGGCTTCAGCTATATGTAGGAGGCGGGAACGAACTCCGTCGGGAAATGATGGAGGTATACGATAGATAACTCGAAATGATTTCGATTTATCTACAGCATGACCGCTATCAATGAGATGTGCCAAGATAGAACTGCGAATAGATTTTCTCTGGCCCTTTATGTACCAAGTTGGTAGATGTTCACTCATTCGTTGGTTAAGTTGCCTGGTAGTACGCCCTATATAGCTATCTCCACAGGAGCAGCTGAATTTGTAAATGCACATAGAAGAGGCCAACTCAGGTAACTTATCCTTCGTTTGAGTAGACATCGCTGGTCGACAAGAGAAGGTCAACGCAAGATTGGCTGCGTAGAATGTCCTGGTGATTACTTTAGTTAACCTATATTTCAGAGTGTCACTAGCCACATCCCCGTTGAATTGCACTTTCATGTATAAAGGTTTCTTACGAACAGTCGAAATCTCCGACTTCTTTATTTTGTCATACATGTACTTCTTAATGAAAGCACTGGGGTAGCCGATCTCGGTCAGTGAGTTGTTGATAAATTCAAGCTCCTGACTTAGAGTATCTACTGTACAGATCTTTTTTGCTCTGCTAGTGAGACATCTGACCAAATTTCTCTTGTAACGGATAGGTGTGAAACTGCAGAAGTGAGTATATTGGCATGAAGAGGGGTTTCTTCTATACACGCTTCTACTTAATGTGCCGTCACTTCGTCTGCTTAGTGTGACGTCAAGGAAGTTCAGCTTCTTATCATGCTCGCTTTCACCAGTGAAAGTGATCGCTGGGTGAACACTGTTGAATTGGTCTAGGAGTTCCTCTTTACTGATGTTTTGATCTACGATAATGAAGGTGTCGTCAATGTAGCGGCAATATAAATCAAGTTTCTTAATAGTCTCATTGAGAGGTCCATTTTCTAGCTTTGCTAGGAAGAGATCAGCTAAAATCGGGCCTAGAGGCGAGCCCATGGCTATCCTGTCTATCTGTCTATAATAAGTATCGTTGAAGACAAAATGTACATTCAGCGTGCATCTTAGCAGCAGTTCCTTTAGGCTATCGTTAGGCAAGCCAATGTTGATTTGTTTTTCTGATATTTGCTTGCATATAAACTCAATAGTCTCTATAAGTGGTACGTTGGTGAACAAAGATCCTACATCCAATGAGATCATATTCTTCATACTAACATTAATATTTTCCATTTGGAGGTGAAGTTGAAGACATTTTTTACACTATTTCTAACAACTGATTTGTGTAAAGGTTCTAAGATTCGTACTAGCCACTTTGCAATTTTGTGGTAAGGAGAATTGTACATATCTAGAACTGGGCGTAGAGGAAGACCCGATTTATGTACTTTAGGCAAACCATACAGTCGTGGTGTAAATGATCCAGTCGGCTTAATTGAATCGTGAATCTCGGTCGTAATTATTTCCTTTTTCTTTAGATCTTTAAGGAAATTGGCCAATTGTCTTTCTACTTTATTATTGATGTCACAATTACTAGTAATTTTCTGAAATTTGCTAGGATCGCTAAGCATTGTTTCCATTTTTCCCATGTAATCATTTTTGTTCATGAGAACTATACCTCCTCCTTTATCTGGTTTGGTTATGGTCAGGGTTTCGTTTTTTCTTAGTTTCGTTAGAGTCTCGGTGCTGCTTGGTTAGTAGGTGATTTGTGGTACCCTTACTATTCTTGTACTGTTGGCAGCTATCAACTAATGTGGTTTTAAACCGAGCAAGATCCTCCAATGAGGTAGGAATCAAGTCATTTGTTTGTGAAAATAAATTCTCAAATTGTACATCAGTATCTAATTGGTTGATTCTATGCCTACTATCATAAAATTTAGACCCCAGAGATAAAGCTTCTAGTTTACCGATTGATATGAATTTTTACTGACCGTATATAGCTATTTAATATCAAATAAAATGGATCATGGCAGTAACTTGGTTCAAAAAATTAAGCTACATAAAATGAATTATTATTAATCGATCACTTAGTAGTCACAGGAACACATTTTCAAGGGCAAAGATTCCGACGGATTTTAATGGATTACCTAGTTGAATCTGGTTCGAAAGTCAACATTTTATATTCAATTGATTCATATTTTTTGCTGTAAGTGCATTATATGTAATTAATTTCTGACACGATTTAATTATTTTCTCTACTGTATAATTTATTCAATTCAGTGATAAAATATTTGTCAATACTAAGAGAGATGAATCAATTAAACAAATAGTGGATTATATGCTCTGTAAGATAGTCGACCTTAATAAACAGATTGAATCTGTGTTCATTCAACAAAATTTTACTAACTTCTATTATTTATCCACCGCTATTTCTTTAGTTTCAGTATTCCTTCATGCATAACTTTTTATCCCGTGTTCCCAAACAATATTCTAAACATTTAATCTTTTCCAATATAATTAATACTATGATTACTTCAACTAGCTTGCTATTCATTGTGTTAATCTCATTTTATTATGCTGATATGGTATAGGAATTAGGGCTATCACACAATTGTGACAGGCTTTGTGTTGATAATAATCGATATTTGTAGAAAAATTAAGAATGCTTCTTGGCGTTCTGTTGACCGGACCCATTTCGGTATTCTATTTCAGTAATTAATTCACAGGGACCCGGAGACGATGCAAATTTGGGAGAAAAACATCATAATAACTAACCATTTCCAAGAAGGAACGTCAAATAGATACATCTGTCGATGGAGGCATGGTCTTCATAGCCTCAACGTTTGCTGGATCAGGCTTTCTTCAACAATATCGAATTTCCCTCCAGATGCACTATGGGCTAACTGAGTTGTTGGGACCACCTGAGGTTTTCCAATATGCTTCCAGGTTCTTCGGTTAATGAATGTGATGTTGGAAGCAGTGTCGAGCCGCAGGTGGGTACGGTGACCGTCAACCTCGATGTACGTGTTACCATTATTTTTCTGGTTGGTGAATAAGGTTTATGTCTCCTGGAATGAAATCACAATGAACGACGATACATCTTTTTACAGCAAGATTCTTTATGTTGACATCTAGTGTAACCATAGCCCTTATATGGGCAAAACGTTTTTTAGTGCCACTCACCGCATAACCAGTACGAGGATGGAAGCTGTTTGTTTGAGCTGTTCTGCTTACGTACAAAAGAATCTTCTTGGCCATTTATTACCTGTACGTATGGTAGCCGGCCACTGTTTTCAACCATAGAAGTGTCATGTTTTAAGTTTACCAACCTCTGACATTCAATAATCACTTCTTGTAGCGTTATATTTGGACACTTCAATTTTACTCAGAATTCTAGTTCAGATGACGTCATCTTCAGACGACCGCAAGCTGTATACAAAAACAAGACACTTGAACTGGTCTTCTGTCATTGCTGATAATTTAAAACGCTCACATTTGCGATTTACCATGTTAGCATGTTGCACCCAGTCATCATTTCTAGTTGTTGGTTCTATTAAGAGGCCGCAAAGAATCCCACTAAAGCCGAACCACGACCATGGCCAAGACCGGACGCACCTTGACAAAGAATACATGCTAATTTTTGCCGGTCCAATACAGGGTAGAAACTACTTGTTTGCTGTAGATGTTTTCACCAAATGGTCGGAAGTATATGACATGTCGAATACGACGTCAGAGAGTACAATAAGAAAATTATCAGGTTTGCTTATTTCGGGGTTCCAGAGATCTTGGTAACTGACAACGGCACTCAGTTTATGTCATCTGCATTTAAGAAGTTTGCAGCGAAAATGGTATAACGCATCTACAGTCTCCTCCGTACCATCCTCAATCGAGTGACCAAGCAGAAAGATTTGTGAATACGATAAAAAGAGCTCTGGCCAAAGGAAGGGGAGAGGTTATTCCAGAAAAAGTGATCGGCAAATTCTTAATGTCCGACAGAGTTACCCCCGATCCAGCAGTGCCAGAAGGAAAGTTACCAGCTGAGTGTATGTTCAGAAGAAAAATTCGGACAGTGTTTCACAATATGTTGCCGCCCAGCAAGACAAATAAACCTACGAACGAGTATCGGGCGGTCACTCACAACTTCCAGGTGGGAGGAAGGGTACTTGTCAATGATTTCTTGGACTAATGCCACATGTCGGTCTGGCGTCCCTATCTTTCTTCCAGCCTACTCCCACACCACACAACATCGCCTATCGAGGTAGGCGGTGGTTAAGCATACGTAATACATGTCCAAGCCACCTCAGATGATGAAGATTTACTAAATCATCAATCAATTTCCCATCCTCACCTAGTACCTTATTCCTAACCTAGGCTTTGGTTACTCATTGGTCCAAAAATACATGAGCAATGCTTTGTGGACACCTATGACCGAATATTAGTAATCCATGAATATCCTCTGTTTTTAATGGCCATGTTTCACATTCAAAAAGTAGAACGGAGCGAATCGCTGCGCAGTAAACTCGCTTTTTGATTGGAAGATGGATATCTCGTCTACGCCACAAGTGACGCAGGTTGGCAAAAGCCATTAGAGTCTTGTGAATGTGCGCCGAGATTTCGTCGGACATCAAACCATCAGGACTGATGAGAATGCCGAGATAAGTGAAGTAGTCAATGTATTCAATTACTGTGCTACCTATATTTAAGACATCGATGTTGCCGGTGGTTAGACATATGTAATACATATCTCAACTACTTTAGTTGACAAATATTAACTGCCTTATAAACTGATTTGCTATTTCCACTAAGTAGCCTGTGTCTAACTTGACCTGGATCAACAGCATACGACTATGAGGAAATAGTTTTAATATGAACAAACCTAAGTAGTACATTTAAATATGGGGGAGGGTGGAAATAAGTGAAAATTAACTTACGGTTGAGGACAACCACAATTTAAGTCAATTCCATCACAATATGGTGCAAGCATTTCCGTGGCTATAGCAAATTCACATGGATCATTTGACGCAAGTTGTACAATCACGGTCGGTCATCTTGAATAGATACAACAACGAGAAGAGAAGAAAAATAAGGAATTTCAGAGGTTGCCCGTGAGACGAAATTGTTTTCAATTTCAATCAGTTGAAAACAGCGAAAGAGTCAACATCATGAGAGTAAATTGTTAGAAATGAAAAAAATACGACAAGCTGTAATTAGTAGCTTAGACAGTCAATCTGTGACAAGATTTTAAACTTATTTAACGGAAGAGAATGTTCAATATAAGAATGGTGAGAATAAAAACGCACAGAACTGAAATAAACCCTCTCTCTCTCTCTCTCGAAATGCTTTCATATGCTCACGCGTATAAAGTCACTGCCAGGAACGTTCAACTTGTTGTATTTTCGCGGCGGGGATGTTGCTTACGAAATCGAGAGGACGAAAAGCAAACGTCTGGTGCTTAAACCCGGTGGGTACGGAGGATGCTATCTGATTCCAAACCAATAGTGGACATGGGCTCTAGGATCCTGAGGGAACAAAGGCATATGGACTCATTCTTGGTAATCGGCTACCATAGGAATGCATCTCCTAACGTTACTCCACTGCCTTGTGGATTAGACCTCTGGGTCAAAGGTCTAGGGAGTGACCCTTAACAAAACCACCTGTTTCGGTTTGTGCACCCGGCCAGTATCACAGCTCACACACAAACTAAATAACAATTACTTTGTGTGGCGCATATATATTTTAGTGTCCCTTCGTACCAACGTTTATATGTTTAAATAAATAAGTACTCGCTTTAAATGATTGGAAAAGACTGGAAGATGATATTATATATTTATTCTCCTGGGCAATCATACAATTTTTCCAATACTAAACTTTACAAGAGTATGTAGATTCCTACAGCAAAAGCATGATTCCAATTGAATGACGTTGTACAGATGGAAAAGAAATTCCAATCATGGTCTAATTGACACTATAAAGACCATAGAGTGACTGTGGTTTTATTAGTCATCATATCAAAATTTTAGATCTGTAATACTACTGAAACATTTATTACCAGGAAAAGAAATCAATTAGGAAGTGTCTACAATACGATTAACAACATTTTCAATGACGTTGAATTTACATCAGATAAGAGATTAAGGAAAAAAACGGTAGACAAATATGAGAGAGAAGTAGCGACGAAAATGTGAAAAAATTCAAACTACATTGATTAGATTCTCATTATAACAACAAAAATACAAAACGTTTTTGGGTATATTCTGAATGCGACTAGGAGTGGAATTCATGACTCGCATTTCGTTCTATCTGATATTGAATGTACCTGCTTTCTAGTAGTAATATTCAAACTGAGACTTGAACCGATTATCGTTCACTTTAAACAACAATGTGTTATTTACTGAACTACTAAGTTTAGGTAACTACTAACATGTTCAACGGTATAAAAGTATTTGTAAGGTTTCATAATTTCTCATTGTTGATATACATAACTGCAAACACTATAAACTCTTATTAACTCATAAACACAAAGTGAACAAGTAATTTTTTTGTGTAGAATGACTAACTTGGAAAAGAAAAATCTCTCCGCTATCAAAAAATTAAGTACAAACAAAGAATGTCTAATCAATGCATGAATTATCTTCACGTTGTTTTATTGATTAAAAATAACAATCAGTTAGTTAGTTATAAATGGCTCTTTTAATATTCTCTAATTGAAGCTTTGAAAAAGGTATAAATTTCAATGGTCCATTAAATGCAAACAAAATTATACTCAAGAAGTTAATGAATTTATTGTTAATGACATAGAAAATATAACAATGATCTTACAAAACAGGTTCATCAATTTCAGTTCTCAACAACAATGGAAACATTCAAATAACTAATACAAATGAATTATCTTACAAGTTATCCATCTCAAATATATTAACAAGATGAATAAAAACTAGATGATATCTTATTATACATAATCGGTAATTTAACATTATAATGATAATTTGTAAAATTACTGAAATGATCCCTATAAATGCAAGTTGCTGCTTCAGGACTGGTCTGCGTCAACACCTGAACTAAGGATAGGGAGTGAAGTAGTCGAACGCGTCGACAACTTCACTTATCCTGGAAGTCTGATCACCTCAAATGGGTTGGTGTTTGACGAAATCTCAGCAGAGGATTCGAAAAGCTCGTTTGGCTTTTGCCAACTATGGCGAAGGTGAGATATCCGTCTATCAATAAAAAGACGAGTGTACTGCGCGGCAGTCCTTTCCGTTCTACTTTACGGATGCGAAACATGGCCATTAAGAGTAGAAAACATTCGTAAGCTATTAGTATTTGACCACAGATGCCTTAGAAATATTGCTGGCGTCTGCTGGGATCACCGGGTAAGTAATAGTGAAGTTAGACACAGAGTATTATGGAATGATGGTGAATCAGTAGATAAGGTTGTGAATCTTCATTGACTGAGATGGTTGGGCCACATGTTACGTATGCCTGAACACCGATTACCACGACATGCAATGCTTACCGGTGTTCGGGATGGTCGGAAGAAAGTTACAGGTGACCAAACCAAAATGTGGCATCAGTGCTTGAAGTCACTAACTTCTAGTCTGAGCCATGTTGGTAGATGCAAACTAATTAGTTGGGGTCCACGCGAATATTGTAACCAATGCTTGGAGACTGAGTGACATGGCTCAGGATCAATCACAATGGCGTAGGTGTGTGCACTCTTTGTCTTCTCTTAAACTATGAGATTAAAATCGCTTCATATGTTTCTACGAACTACTAACTATACCCTTATATGCAATCTTTCTTTTATATTTACCATCATTGGATTATCTACTTCTGTGAATCCAGTGTTCATCTTGCTGTGCTAATGCGGCATGGCAACTTTGACCGATGCATATATGTGCCTGGTCCTACGTTGTAGCTGACTGACTGAAATGATCGAAATGATAGAATTGATAATGTTCTCGTGAAATCTGATGTAAATAAAACACAACCACTAGATTAGCTGACTATTTACATATGGATCAGATAAAATATGATTCACTCAGAATACAACTCAATGATATTTATTGAGCTAACGATTACTTTATATGTGCTTTACATAAAGAAAGTCTTCGTTAGATTATTTGCATAATGAATGATTTGATAGCTAATATTAAACAATGAATCAATCAAATGATATCTTAGTGATCACAGTCAATAATATAGACTAAGGTTGTTTTTTTCGTTGGATGGGGCTGGTGGTGGTAGAATGATGTTCTATTAGGGTTAATCGAAAATATTGGTTAACCTGAATAAGTCTATAAAAAATTGTTTTCTAGTGTAATACACTAATTGTACAGATAGTTTTAGTGCTTTATTTTTAAAGGAATTTAATTTTTAAACAACATTCCGTAAATGAACTGTTTATTAATGAAACCAGTTATTATATATATATATAATGTTTGGTTATATTTCTTTGAAAAAGGTTGGATTAGATTACTGAAAGAAATAATGAATTTACTTCGAGTTAAATGGTTGAACTTTTTACAAATATAATTCTCTACTCTTTAATCTTTTACATTAATTCAGCGCTTAATTATTATGAGACTATTTGTTTAAATTTAAACGGAAATTTCTAGAAGTTACTAATTCATTTATTATAAATGAGATTTTCGTAGTCCGTTATCTGATTCCAATTTGATCGTATGTTGATTGTCGTTATCGAAATACACATTTCACCAGTTCTCGTATATAATCATCGATTTATATCATGTTAGTACATAACGGAATTAAATAAGTCAAATACGAGAATCGTCGATCAAGACAAATGATTGAAGAAATGAAGCGAAGTGAAATGATGTGCAATGGAGAAGGCATGTAAACCAACTCGATTTAATCAAGCGTTAATCGATGTTTATAGTCGAACAAAAATAAGTTACAGATACATGATGAATCAGATAAGAAATATATATACACACACTCAAGGTTAATAAGCAAATTAATTGAAAAGGTCATAATGTGACGAGCATAGAGAACGAGTAATTTGGTCTGTATGAAAACTAGAATAAGCTATGAGAGTTCGACATAGTGCCAGCCACTACAAGATTATGGTATAAATCAGAAAATAATATTTGATAGTGATTTAATCAGTCAGTCAGCTACAACGTAGGACCAGGCACATATATACATCGGTCCAAGTTGCCATCTCATTAGCACAACAAAATAATGCAATATATCGATAATAGAAACCAATAGGATGATCATAAAAATGAAATAGAATAAACATTAAATTACTTGAACAAGTTGTAAACTCAACATTTCTTGCTTTCTCTGATCGAATAAATGAATTAGCCAGTATCATGGGTGTATGAACTAAATCAACGTTATGTTTTCGAAGTAGTAAACGGAATGGTAATCTATAAATGTATATACACATATGAAAAAATATGCTGAGATAAATTGAAAAAGTAATGAAGAATGGACTGCAATGTGATAATTAATAAGGAATATACACATTAGCAATTGGTTAAGACTACTGTAGTCTACATCTGCTTCGTAGAAAAAAAACTAATTATTCAAAACACCGTGGCCCTGCGGACGATTGTTTTGACAATTTGTTTTCTTTAAAAAAAAAAGAGATATGGGTCATTTGAAAATATTTTCTGTCACACACTAGTGTGTATGATACTGATTTTGGAATAAAATCATTAGCAATTATATTTGTTATACAAGGGCCTCCAAGTGTTCTAGTACAGTCGAGAGTGGGGAGAGTCAGCTCTCCCTATCGAAATGCTCTGACATGGCCACTCGTATATAGCCTCTGCCTTCTCATGCAGGGGGTGCTTTTACAAAATTGAGAGGACAAAAAGCAAATTTGTGGCGCTTTAACCGGGTTGGTGGACATGGAAAGTACACCTAGGGGAGTTGGACAACCCTAATCCCAAACCAATAGTGCACATGGGCTTCAGTATTCTGGGGAACAAATATCTATGTGTTGAAATAAATAAATAAATAAAAAGAAATATACTCAACAATGACAGTTTATGAAGGCCTAATGCTTTATCGTATTGAGTGTTATTTCTATGTTCAAAACTATTGATAGTTTATTTGATTACAATAGTTTTCCCTTGAATTTCATATACTATGCTGACTATCATTTGAAGAAACAGACAACTATATAGTGTATTTAAATTATGGTGAAACGAATTTTGTTAATGGAGGTAAACGGAGGTTAAAGGATCAATGGGGAATGTTAAGTTCATGAAATATAATGAATCATAAACATGTACATCACGAAAACGTTGATTATTGAAAATTATGTACTAACTTTGTATATCGAACCATAGGAGCAGAAATCCGAACAAAAGGTATATCATCTTTTTTGTAGCATGAAAATATATCCATAATCCTGGAGAAATAAACAAGAAAAAATAGGTGTATTGTATGCATTCATTGACCGAAGAATGAACAATTGTTTGAAATCATCATGATTAAATCATTCCAAAGTTGATCTAGCCTGTATAGAATCAGTTAAAAATAACTTTTCCAGGGCATTGTTTAAAATCTGCGACCAACTACAAATATCCATCACATCATAATTATTTCATGGTACACGACATCTGTTTCGATATGAAGTAGTATTACTTAAAGGCAATGGTTTTTAAGGGAGAATACAACAAATTTGATTGATAATAACGTAACCTATTCACCAAGTATGGAGACCTATCTATACGGCTTTAAGTTGAAAATACTATTATGGTATAATAGTATTGGAAGCAGTAAAATTTCATCTTTCAAAAGGCTAGATCAAAACTCATTCCCAACAATTCAGTGCTCCTTGATTTCTTAATGCTTTTCCAGACGATATCAATTCGTAATGACATTGAAAGGAGAACTATTACGCCCAAAATGAATATTTTCGAAAATATGAACTGCAAAAAATAGAGTATTGTCAATCAATTCTTTCATTTTTGCTACTCATTCGTTTATACCTGTCAATGAATATTTGACTATGGCTATAGCAAAAAATATTAGTTTGGAAAACTTATTATTGTAGGACATAAGATGAAAGGTTGCTGAAAAGTATTATGTGTTCAAGTACTTTTTCAAGGACATAAACGTAATAAGAAAAAATTCAAACACGATCGATACCAGTATAAAATAAAAAAAATACATTAGGCTTAAAAATATAAGTTTATTATCCACATGCATACAAGTTGTAAAGACGTTTATTTTATTATTTTACTTGAAACATAAATATTGGTACAAGGGGCACCAAATAGATATGTGCCACACAATAACAATGAGGCCGGTATCAGTTATCATTGATTTGTGTGAAGGCTGTGATACTGCCGAGTACCCGAACTGAAGCAGGTGGTTTTCTTAGGAACCACACCCGGAGCCTTTGACTTAAAGGTCTAACCCACAAGGCAGTGGAGCAACGTTAGGACATATAGTCCCATGGTAGCCTGTGACCAACAATAGGTTCAAACGCCACTTATCCTCAGGATCTTGGATCTCATGTGCACTATTGGTTTGGGATCAGGGTTGTCCAACTCCCCTAGGTGGACTCTCCGTATCCACCAACACAGTTAAAGCGCTGGAAATTCGCTTTTCGTCCTCTCAATTTCGCAAACAACGCACTCGCCGCATTGAGTAGGACTTCCCTGGCAGTGGCCATGTGAGAGCATTTCGAGAGAAAGAGCGGACTCTCCCCACTTTCGACCGCACCAGGGCACTTGGAGGCTGTAGAAACGTATAACATAAAAAAGCACAATAACGTTATGTATTTGATTAAGCATTTATTTATTGTACGGTATCAATGTAAGTTTTCAAACTATTTATTACAAAACAAAGAAAGAAAGAGAAAAATAAAAACAGAGAATTCAGTTTTATATTTTGTGGAGAAAACATTGCGAAGGAATTAAGTTTTTTCTCTTTCAAATAAAGAAACAACTAAAGTAACAAAATCAACGATAATAACGGATTGAAGATCACTATTTCGTTTATTTTAAAAAGAGGAAGTATTTTTTTTTATTGACGTGTACTGTTAGTTGATGTTCCACTAAACAAATGTCGTATTCGAATTTCAAATTCTTCAACGGACAATTTAATATATTTATCACGATTTGTTGTGAATGCGATAGACATTGATTTTTCCCAGAAACCACGATATAAAGCGACTAGATCCCGTACTAATTGATGCTCTAAACTATTTTTCAATTCTCGATCAGGTATTGAAATAAGATGATGTTGTTTAGTTAAAGTATTCAGTCCATTATTAAAATCCTTAGAATACAAAGCAAGGAGAAAAATAGATATGAGTTAATAATTGTAAATCTTAATTACAAATCAACTGTAAATAATCTAGTAGAGAAACTTATGTGAAACACAAAAATTACAGTAGTGTATACGTTAATCAATTAACTGCTATTACGACATTCGTCCTGAAGCAAAATATTCATTAGAAAGCACTTTAGTAAATACATTTTTACTTTATACATATAAAGTTGAGAATGTACAGCGGCTTTCGGTATTCGATTATATCGACTCCTCAAAATGCAGAGAGTTAATATTATTTGTGAGCTAAATGAAGATCAGCATTGAAGTGGGGGCGTTTTATGTTACAACACTGACATAAATATATTTGTCATGTTCCACTACCTATCGAGAGCAAGTTTATGGTCTAATTAAACAAAACCGAAAGTTGGTCAGTTTATGATGCATAGATGAAGTGGACTTTACATATCATGGAAGTCTCATTAACACCGGTTATTTGGTGTCTGACGAAAAATTGGCACCGATTCGGAGAGCTCAGTCGGTCTTTACCAATTTATGTCACTCATGGCGTAGGCGAGACATTCGTCTGCCAGCCAAATGAAGAGTTTACTGCGCAACAGCTCGCTCCGTTCTACTTAATGGCTGTGAAACGTGGCCTTTAAAAATAAAGGGTATTCAAAGGCTATTAGTATTTGATCATAAGTGGCTTTGAAGCACTGCTTGTACATTTTGGGACCATACTACACAAGAACGACAAACCGGTTGATGAGGTAGTGAAACTTTATCGACTAAGATTTCTGGGACATGTGTTACGTATGCCCGTCCACCGACTACCTAAACGCACAACGATGACTGGTGCACGAGTAGGTAGGAAGAAAGCTAAGGGAGGCCAAACCAAGACGTAGCGTCAGTTCATGAAGACACTGACCATTGAACTGAGTCATGTAAGCAGGTATAGAATACCATGTGATTATAGTAAACAAATGCTAGAGGCTTTGAATGACACTCCTTGGAATAGTTCGCAATGGTGGAGGTGCATGCATTGCTTATCTTACCTCATATTATCAGCTTCTGAATTCCTTTTTTATTTCACTAATTTACATTTTCTAGAGTAATACCTTTGATGTCGGATCTTTTTAATTAACACTAATACTGTTACATGTACTTCTCTAGAATTGCCCCCAAATGCCCTGGTATGGCCGAGAGTGGGGTGGGCCCGCCCTCTCTCTCGAAATGCTCTCACATGGCCACGCGTATACAGCCTCTGCCAGGGAAGTCCTACTCACTGCCTTCTCGTGGCGGGGGTGTTGTTTACGAAATTTAGTGGACGAAAAGCGAATGTCCAGCGCTTTAACCGGATTCCAAACCAATGGTGCACATGGGCTCCAGTATCCTGCAGGAACAAATGGCGAATGAACCAATCATTGGTGACCGGCTACCATGGGACTGTATCTCCTCACGATGCTCCACTGCCTTGTGGGTCAGACCTTTAGGTTAAAGGCTCGAGGTGTGGCCCCTCTAAGAAAACCACCTGCTTCGGTCTGGGCACCCGGGAGTATCACAGCCCTCACACAAATCGAATGATTTGTGTGGTGCATATCTACTTGGTGCCTCCTTGTACCAATGTTTATGTGTTTAAATTAATAAATAAATACTTCTCTGGAATTCGCCCTAACAATTTCATCTCTCTGTGTTAGTGGCGTAGGGCAACTTGAACCGATGTACATGTATGTGTGCCAGTTCTTACGTTACACATAACTGGCTAATTGAATTCGAGTTTGGTAAGATTGTTATTTATCGGGACATTGTAAGTAAAACTGGAATTATCCCGTTTACCAGTCAAGGTCATGTATTAATATTGGGATATGCCCCATCTTCGACGTCATTATTATGGATGCTTTTTTATCCAGAGCTCTGTTTCGTTTAATTTGTGACTTGTGTCTTAGTTGATCTAAATATGCTTATTTACATTAGATTTATACTATTCATGTTATTTAGTGTCAAACGGGTTAAATTCTTAGTTTTTAATAGTAGAATGTTGATGAGTTCTCATTATCAATAATGAGTTAATTCGTTGCTCCATAACCATAAATTACATGAAAAAGCAAACAATATGAATTATAAATACGACAAAAATGGTACAGATACAGTCATTCGAGCATAACCTTGACTGGTAGGTAGGACAATGAATTTATTGAGAAACAGCAACAACAACAACAAAACCCACTAATACAAAAGGTATCCAATGTTTTAAAGTCAATCGGTAAAACTTACATTCCAAAGAGATTTTAAAAAAGATCTCTCCTTTTGATCTATCTATTAAAGTAAAAGAGATAAATATAAAACAAACAAGTTACAGTTAAAAAGCAATTACAATCAATGTAAAAACAAATTTCTTGATAAAATGATAGATACATTCAAGTAGATGATCTACTGTTAAAATAATAAGAGAATGAATGATTTACACAGACAAACATACATGCATTATGAATGATTTATACAAATATAATGATGTTATAGTAGTAAATTAACTCACAGAAGAACGATTAATTAAACCAGTAATACGATTTAAAATATTACCATCTGGTAATGAAAGCATGCGTGCACACCTACAAAGAATTAGATTAATTTCATACATAGAAACAGAAAACGAAACAAATTCAAAGAATAAAAGAATTTTGAAAACAGTTAAAAAATTATTCACAATTTTCTAGATTATTCAACATAACATGAAAAGAAAAAAAAAGATTCTCTAGGTAAAATAATTTAGAGACAAAATAATTAAGGTTATAGTATAGTACTATGTTATTAACATGCCAGTATAAAGCACCAATTTATGTTTGCCGCTATAATGACCATTAGTAGGAATGCAAAGAGTTAAGATAAGAGTTATGATTACTACTAACAAGAAAATTGATAAATGAAAACAATCACACAATCATTATTATTCAATAATTCTTCATTATCAAATCATGATAAACAAGGCTATTGCATGCATAAACACAATATATGAAAATAAGAGAGATTTTACAGACTAGTAAGAAGTCAACTCTAAATCGATGAGATAGTACGATATTTAGCACAAAAAAAGACACCTTGGTTAGATGTTCATCCACAGTATCTTGAGATTGCTCATTGTTAGTGATTGAATGTTTATGATGATTAGTGTTTAGATTTGGTGATAATACAGAAGCTAGTAATACAGATCCAAATTGAGATGCTCTACGTCGACGAATACTACTTGATCCACAACTTTCAGGAAATGGTCGTAAGTGTAGTATATCAGCACAACTAATACATAATTTTTGTTTATAGAAAAAGAAAGGATTAGTTATCTAGTTCATGACTAAATTGAAGAAAAATAAGTACAACAGGAAACAGATATAATGAAATAACATATAGACCGAAGGTCCTGGGCTAGATTCCCAGTTGAGAAGTCGTGCGTGTGGGATGCTGAAGATTCTCATCCTAGGACGAAACGGACGTCTAATCCTTTCAAGTTTTTAATGGTTATTTAACTTAGAAAGGCTCTTGATCTCAATAAAATTCTGAAATCTCTAGAACTTTGTACTAATAGAAAGTATAAAGTTTGCAAAAATATTTTCCTAAAAAGTATGTTGATAAACATGAAGAGTGAATACATCCCAATTGATAAGCTGCATTCACGATGAGTCTAGTTGTTTGTGTTTCATGGATATCTGCCGTTTAATTAATTAATTTAACATGAGATCGATAGTTTGTGTTTATGCGCTATTCAATCAAGAGACTGAGACAGTGCATAAAAACATTTTCACTAAGACAATTTTTATAGTGATATGTACTGAATCTATAACAATGCTTTCGTCGAAGGATTTGTTACAAAACAAATTATGCTAGGAATGGTTAGACGAAATAAACGATAAAGTATATGAAAAGTATTGAACATTGAAACAGATTCTCTCACTCTAATTGAAGTTCAAAAAACCATAAATAATCTGAAACGAGGAAGAACAGCTGGTCCAGATGGACTTACTCCAGATGTCTTTAAAAATGGTGGTTCAGTTTTAGGTTGACTAATATTTTAGCCAAAATCTGAGAACTGGACGTAATCCTATCCGACGCCGCAATCATTGATCGTCCCAATATATAAAAAAGGATCCGTAGGGGGATTAGTATGACTACCATAGCATCTAAAATACTAGCCTTAATAATTATCGGATGCTTAACAAAGACTCAGGAACAGCAAATACGAGGAAATCAGGCTGTTTTCAGGTTTGGTCATGAATAAATCGACCACATGTTCACCAATCGTCAGGTTCTAGAACACGGGCATGCTTATCGGCTTCCAAAAATGGTGGCCTTTCTTGACTTAGAAGTGGAATTCGACTCTGTAGACTGAGAGGTTCTATGACAATGTCTGTCATTGAAAAGTGCACCGCAGAAGTACATAAACCTAGTGGGGGCTCTTTACTCGATCAAAACCAGTCGAGTCAGAGCTTTTCGCGAACAGTCATATGATTTTTCAACCTCAAGTGGTGACCGTCACGGCTGTCTACCATCCCCATTTCTGCTTCATCATAAACCTACAGCTGTCAGCCTGAAATCTGGGGTAAGTCCATCTGGACCAGCTGTTCTTCCTCGTTTCAGACTATCTATGGTTTTTTGAACTGCAATTAAAGTCGGAGAGTCCATTTCAATGTTCCATGTTTGGAAATGTTAGGTAGCTAAATGTTAGCTGAAATGATCATTAAAGTGTTCCATCCATCGTTCAAACGTCCGGACTGAGAGGAGATAAGAGTTTCATCTTTTTCCGAGATTGTTTTACTCATACTTGACTTCCCAATTCCAGTTTCTTTCACCAGTCTGAAAAGCTGTCTTTTGTTACCTCCATATCCTTTGCTTTCATCGCCCACCACTGCTCAAGATCGTTCCGTAAACTTTTGATTAACCTAGATCTGATTTGTTTTCGCTCGTCATTGGGTTCGGAGTCTGATGGAATAAGTTTACGAGAATCTATCATTGCAACAGATGTCATAGAAGTTCATTGGCTTTTTGTAACCCTTTGGTTCAAATCATTAACATATGTCACTGTTGTTTCCACAGCTGTTTGTATATCTTCCCAAGAAACATCTGGGTCAGCCTCGCTTTCAGAAATGCATAAGCGCGGCTTTATTTGTTCCCGGAATCCACTTTTGGCTTTCTCGTCACTGAGTTCGACTCTAACGGGTCTTCTTTGTGTGGCTTTTCTGCGTCCAGTGAGGTGCAAGCAGATAGGTGCCCATATTAGAACATGGTCGAAGTCCAAGCAGGTATTCTCGAACGAGCGACTATCTTCTATCGACCCTCTACAACAATGATTGATGGCAATATGGTCTATTTGAGTCTATCGTTGGTTTGGTACAGGGGGTCGCCATGTTGGTCAGCAGTACGGCTTCGCTCTCGGACCTTGGGTTTACTGTTTTTTGTCTTACTGCTTTTCAACCGACCTACCTAGCATGTCGGAACCTTGAGGAACGATTTTTTCAGCCAGTATAGCCCGATTGGTTTATCTCGATAGACGAGACCGACCACAAAGTCAAAGTAGCAGCAACCGTCAGGAGTCAGGTTTATTATCAATTAACAGATGGAAATTATCCGGATAATCGAAGTCAGTCAGTCAGTGACAACGTAGAACTTCTTACGTACGTACGTCAGTTCGAGTTGCCACACCACATTAGCACAGAGATGCAGTTGTCGGTTCAAATCCCGTAGTGGTAGAGGTAGTAAGAGTATAAGCAGTAATCGGAAAGATTGAATCTGAAGATGTTATTCAAGAAGTATAACACAGTGAAACAAATTTGGAAAGGGGAAAAAAAGGGACATGACAAATTCAGAGGATTAGAATTTGGGAGAACACAAAATCAAAGAGTCAAACATACAATATTCGACCCATCGGGTTGTTAGTATATATATTCTAACTAGTAAATAAACTGAATAAAGTTTGATTTTCCTCAAAACAAAAACGAAATAGATTGTGAACACCAAAAACGGACATTTGTTAAACATACCATCGTGTATAAAAAAGTTTACGTTCATCCAATATACTAGTAATTTTGGCAACAGCTTCACGATCTTGTGATAAAAGATAACGGTGAATATTTGTCCTAAAAATCATCCCAATTACCGACACAATGAAAAAAAGAACGTATAAATTAAGAAAACCTGTATTATTTAGTTGTACAATGATATATCCATTTATTTAAACCAAAATATGGAAAAGTAATTGGGAATAGATGATTAAGTATCAAAATTATAGGGACTTGTGGAGATTAATAAATATTGGTGAGATCATGAACCAACCCAAGTTAGACAACCGTCGGATACCTGGAAGCCCCGTACAACTATTTCATCCTAGTATGGGACTTGGCGTTGTCCATCCATAACCCTGCCACCTGGGGTGGAATACAGAGCCTTCGGTTTCATGGGCGCACACTTAACATTGAGACGACTGAACCGAAATTCAATGATGTATATATCTGAATTCAATCAGCTGAAGATACGGAGCAACCATTTCCTGTGGTTGTCTGGTGCGTGGAACGAAAAGTATGAAATGACATTGAAATTTAAAATATAAAGAACGTGTCTATGCAACCGTGGTCAATTTTGAGATATGTCAGCAAACGCTCCCGTCCAAGAAGTCTGGATTACCTCCCACATATCTCAGTAAAAAGGTGGATGACTTTATGGACTGATATCATGCTCTTGTCTAGCTGCCCCTTATCTCCTTACAATCTATTACTATGAATAGCATTGTGTAGCAAGGTAGACGAGTAAACCATAATATTTTATTCATGAGGAATATAGGTTATACATAAGTAATAATAACAACGATATTTAGTATTCATGACAAGTTTCCTTTTATTCGAAAGCAAAGTTAATAGTTGTTTGTTAAACAATAGCACGAGATTACCTTGTTACAAAATATTTGTAAAGGTTTTTGTTATTTCTTACTAAGTATTAAAACTATTTTTTAAAACCAAATTTCTGATGGATGTTTAGTAACATACATTTTGTAAATCAAGTTAGTAATTCGTAAAGTAATTTTATCACAAAATGAAACCAGTAGTAGAACTGAAAGCCAAGGAGGACTGGGGGAGTGTTTTTCTTTAGTTAAGAGCCCATCATGAAAAAGTGCACACTCATGACCTCGTACGGAGTTGAAAGCACAGTTTTTGGGTCATAAAGTGAGAAGAATATCATTCTTTAATTAACCTGAGAAGCTGTCCATGAGCTCAGTCTCGATTGAGATCGTCCGTCTGTATAGTCAAGCAGTCTTAGGCTAGAATGATTCAAGCGTCCTAAAGCACATCAGTAATCAACAGTTCATCAACTGGTATCAGTCAGCGATAAAAACGATTTTAGTTCGTACTAAATCTTTACGAGAATAGGCTGAAAATCCCTCCAGTGTTTTACTGGACGGTACTGTTATTTCTTTATTCTTTTGTCCTACCTTATGTTAAATTTTGCTCAGGTCTCTTGTAACTTTATCTTATTTTCTTTTCTCTTTTTTCCCCGGGTTTTTACCATTTAACTTTGGCAAATATTTACCTTTATTTAAATTTGCTACTGCATGTTCCCAGCTTGTTCAAAATGCGGTCGAATTTGACTAAACTCAAGGTTACGCCATAGTTCGATTGATGATTGTTGACCTTTGATTACCTTCAAAAAACGGTTACGCCAATCATTGTAAATAGATATTTGATCTCATCTTGTTAGGAACAGTCTTAGTGATTCTCACGTACAGATCACTTGCTTATTAACGATCCCACTGACTGCTTAGTATGCTATTTTGTGCTAGATAAACATTCGCCTATGTAGCACAGGCTATATCTTTTAAGGTATCCTGCACTTATGACATAATGGCACGGGAGAAAAGTCAGAGCCTTTCGAAGCTGCCCGCCCTTTCGTTTCAACGACCTTGAACGGCCTGACAAAACGCGGTCATTCTGTATTTCAATTGCCACGGGTTTGTTGGGTTGCATGTGTATCAAGTTTTTCCATATAAGTCATCTTTTGCTGCATTAAAAAGCACAAAATAACTTCCAAAAGCATTAATTTAGCGTCCTCTGTTTTTTAGTGTACATATTGGCTCTGTTGTTGCTTCGTAACTTAATCTGTGATCCCAGCTGCTGTAGTAAATCTCAACGAAATGTCAAGTTACCGGTAAATCTTAAATATTTGTAGTACTTCCTTGGGTTATTATTATTTCAAGGAATAACTTTTTATAATTAATGAATTCTGTTCGTAGTGCTTCATGCGCAAGTGACATCTCAGTGGACCTTAGCGATGCTTTTCAAAGTATGATACTGAACAAGCGTTTCGCATGCTGGGATGACTTTGATAGCGCGCTAAAAGAGTTCCAAAAAGTATGGATGAATAATTTTATTCCTTCTCAGACTACCCATACTCATTACATCCACACGGAAAGCAAGTTGCTGAAGGATGTCAGGTTCAAATACCTGTTTGTTACGTTTCACTGTACATTTGGTCATAAGCGTAATTCGGAATGTTTGAAAGTGAATCAAAAACCGTGAGAACTTAACTAATATCTGAAGTTTAAGGTCTAAATTCCTTAATTGCCAATCAAAGTTCCATGTAAGAATGGAGGAGCAAGGATATGTTATCAAATCCTACAAGATGCTCCACAATCATCCATACAATAGTTCATGGATGGTTTGTGATCCATGGACAAGAAGATTGTCGTCGGAAGAGAAAGAGAATTTGAAGCCAGTCATTTTGCAGTCCCAGTCAACAGATGAAGTTATAGAACTGGTAAGGTGGTCACCGCTGCTGATGTAAAGACTGTGAAAGCTAAACTCTCCACAGGTAAGTGTATAAAAATATATTTCAGATTGTTGTACTCGAAAGCAGGTAATGGATTTGCTGCGACAAAAAAGTGAAGTGAGGGAACATTTAGAAAATGGATATGTAACGAGAATATGTTTCAATAGCTATGATCAAATACACTTGTACAATAAATATCCAGAAGTTGTGTGATTGATTCTACTTATAATACCAATAATAATAAGTGATTATGCTTTTCGTTGTATTACACTTTGTAGATATTCCTTATTCCAGTTGGTTGTGACGGATAATTTTGGCCGAGGACGTTCTGTAATGTTTGCTTGACGCGAAAGGATATGTGTGCAGATGTAACGTGGATTCCTGACAAATTCAAAGAAATCATGGGAACAACTACACGGACGGAAACATTTGTTATGGACTGTGCACGAGCAGAAAGCGCGGCTGTCCGTATCATACACGGTCATACAAACATTATTTTGTGCGCCTTTCACGTATGTCGCGCTTTCCGCAAAAAGGTCCACCAATGGTTGTTTACATAAAATTGCCCTTAGACACACGACAAATATTGAAACGTACCTAAGTCGATTGGTAACCGCAGAAACGGTTGGAAGGTATTTTTTGAAATGTATTTATTCAGTAGATTTAATCCATATTTCAGAATAATTAACCAGCGGACAGACGAATAGGCTAGTATCTATCTCGCTTTTGGATGTCGCATAAAAGTATGTGGGCGCTTGCGTTTTATGGCAATGTCCTAACTCTGGGTAACAACACGAATAATCATGTTGAGTCGCTTAATCGCCAAATAAAAAGATATGTACTCAAAATGGACTTCCGTTGCTAAACATGCTAACGCCCTTTGAACGTTCAAAAGTTTTATACAAACTGAAGAAAATGCGTTTTGTTCACGTGGAATATGAAAATGGCGACTGGTTGTTTCTGGTTGACTGCGGACGGCATTATGAAGTGGATGTAAGCACTTGTGAATGCAATTGTAGAATATTTATTACGTGTCGATATCCTTGCCGCCATATGCTACTTGCATATGTTAAAAGACAAACTATTACAGGTAAGCTTTATTACTTATAAAGTATAAACTGTATAGCTCATCAACCACATTATGGATGGGTGGTGTAATAATCGGGTGGAGTTCAGAAAATGATAAGTGGTGTGATGCAAAGCCTAAGAAGTTGATGAGCTATACAGTATATTGGATATTTATTGTACAAGTGTATTTGATCATAGCTATTGAAACATATTCTCGTTACATATCCATTTTCTAAATGTTCCCTCACTTCACTTTTTGTCGCAGCAAATCCATTACCTGCTTTCGAGTACAACAATCTGAAATATATTTTTATACACTTACCTGTGGAGAGTTTAGCTTTCACAGTCTTTACATCAGCAGCGGTGACCACCTTACCAGTTCTATAACTTCATCTGTTGACTGGGACTGCAAAATGACTGGCTTCAAATTCTCTTTCTCTTCCGACGACAATCTTCTTGTCCATGGATCACAAACCATCCATGAACTATTGTATGGATGATTGTGAAGCATCTTGTAGGATTTGATAACATATCCTTGCTCCTCCATTCTTACATGGAACTTGATTGGCAATTAAGGAATTTAGACCTTAAACTTCAGATATTAGTTAAGGTTCTCACGGTTTTTGATTCACTTTCAAACATTCCGAATTACGCTTATGACCAAATGTACAGTGAAACGTAACAAACAGGTATTTGAACCTGACATCCTTCAGCAACTTGCTTTCCGTGTGGATGTAATGAGTATGGGTAGTCTGAGAAGGAATAAAATTATTCATCCATACTTTTTGGAACTCTTTTAGCGCGCTATCAAAGTCATCCCAGCATGCGAAACGCTTGTTCAGTATCATACTTTGAAAAGCATCGCTAAGGTCCACTGAGATGTCACTTGCGCATGAAGCACTACGAACAGAATTCATTAATTATAAAAAAGTTATTCCTTGAAATAATAATAACCCAAGGAAGTACTACAAATATTTAAGATTTACCGGTAACTTGACATTTCGTTGAGATTTACTACAGCAGCTGGGATCACAGATTAAGTTACGAAGCAACAACAGAGCCAATATGTACACTAAAAAACAGAGGACGCTAAATTAATGCTTTTGGAAGTTATTTTGTGCTTTTTAATGCAGCAAAAGATGACTTATATGGAAAAACTTGATACACATGCAACCCAACAAACCCGTGGCAATTGAAATACAGAATGACCGCGTTTTGTCAGGCCGTTCAAGGTCGTTGAAACGAAAGGGCGGGCAGCTTCGAAAGGCTCTGACTTTTCTCCCGTGCCATTACGTTTATTATCAAATTAGTATCAGTACCTAGGTAGACTATAATTTCATGCGATTAGTTCTGCTTATGAATTTAAATAAAACTAGAAGAAATATTGATGCAGAATAGTATGCATTTATTATATTTCGTGGTTTCTCGTCAGCTGCTTACAACCAAATATGTATTAGAATTATATATATATATATATATATATATATATATATATATATATATATATATATATATATATATATATAGATGCTTATACTTATTATTGATAACCTACGTTATTCCAATTCTTTAAATTCAGTTATGTCAACTGTTTCATACCTCAATGTTAAATTCTAATACATATATATATATATATATATATATATATATATATATATATATATATATATATATAGATAGATAGATAGATAGATAGATAGATAGATATGCAATAACAGGTCAGAGGTTATTTGTTGTTAGAATCAAGGAAACATTAAGGATGGGTGATGTAATAATTGAGTGGAGTTCAGAGACAGATAAGTGGTGTGAAAATTTTATGGGTAATAAAGGATTCCGTTAATAGAAATTCATTATCCTTACAACAGACACATCAGAAATTAGTGTTAATTACAATTAGGTTCAGTTACCATGCTCACAACAAACAGGCATCGTGTGACTTATGACGAAAATGTGATTGATTAATGTGGCACTTATAGTAATTTTATGCACAGTTCCTTGATTCAACCTACATTTTGCAAACAGCTATGAACATCCAAGTTCAACACCACCATAATTAAGCACGTGAATGAAATGCAAATGGTTTCACAGTTCATTTTGGCATATAACTCCGATATGGGTAATTAGATTACTAATATGACTACAACCCATAAACAATCAAAAAAGAAAGTTAGTGCCCACTCGCCAGCATAGCCGAAAGCAAAATATGCCTATGTAGTACGTGCTTGTTGTTATTAAGAATCGACCATCCATTGATGATTTGGCCTTCCAGATTAAACGTAATTTATCCCAACAAATTATCTTATACAATATTTTATTACTTTAGCTGAGTTTCGTGGCTAGAATGGAGATATTAGTGTTATAAATTTGTGTTTTAGGTTGGATTGCTCGTTCAATGTTCGCCACGTATTTGGCCTGAATTACTTTGGACTTATACAAAGTCAGTCTGTAATGCAGTAGGAATTCAAGAATTAACTCATTAATACTTGTTATTTGATTCTAGTTCTTCTAGGGTTGAGCCGTATCGAACACTGACAGCTCCAAATCCCCATCATATAACTATGAACGACTCACCATGTTAGTAGTTTGCTTTATACCATGTTTATGATGCCAATCGGTTAGATTAATTGCTTAAATCTACAGTTTACAAACAGCCACCAATATCCACTTTCAACGCCACCATAATTAAGGACCTGAATTATATGTAGAAGTTCTTAACGCTCATTTTTCCATAAAACTCTGATTATGGTCCATTTTTGACTTCATAAACGGTGAATTTCACTAGCCTGAATTAGTAATGTTACAAATAACCACATTAAGCTCACTAAACATTCACACAGGTTGTCAGCAACAAACATGTCAAACTACTAATAAACTGCAATAAATGTCATGTAACAAGCAAAAATATTATGAAAAGTATTGTAAGACGAAAAGAAAACCGTTTATATCTGATAAATAACGACATCCCAAAATCCTCGACAATATGTTACATGTGCGCTAAAACACAGCGTAACAGCCTGACTGTGCCTGATGTAATTTGCTGCCTTTGTTAGATTAGGACCGATTACAAAGGGTTTGTGCTTTGATATAACCTAGTATTGGTGATGTGTGGGCGAGGCTGATAATGACTGGTTGTTTTTTTGGTCAGATTAGTAGATATTCTGACAGGTACGAGATGAGTTATATGTTCTCTTACTTTTATTGTTACTGTGACTGTTGGCGGGTTGTTGTAGGGTTTTGGTGTGGAAGTATACATGCATTCTAGTCGGGCTAGTCACGTGTTCTTGATCTGAGTTGTGTTCAAGGCCTTTAGAATAGACACTGGGAGTGTATCTAGTGTAGATATTCGTTTAAGGCGAATTAGCATCCAATTTGTGTAGACGAGGAAATCAGAGAGCAATGAGTAACTCAAAAATGCTTTACATGCTATACAGAAAAAAGTAGTTTGATCTACTTTGGTTAATTAGCTCTGCATTCAGATCAACTATTGGACTTTCGATCGTTACAACTACTATAGTAAATAGAATGAATGGTTGGAGAAATTTCACTAGAGACAGTAATATATTTAATAGATATACTTTCAATTTCATAAGGTCTTTATCACGCAAGTTATCTGAATTTGAACACATTGATTTAGGATAACTTTTAGTCACAGGATATATACGTATTAGCAATTTGATCATGGAGATTCAGCTAGTTAGAAACACATGACTTTTAGAGCAGTAATATCATGGATACAATAATTAATTTGCGATAACTAGATTGTAAGTTTTGCACCATTTACTTCGGTCTGAGCAGTTCGACAGAGTGTGGTTTAAAACTGAATACTTAAGTTTGTATTCCCTAAATGGATTACATGAATACTATCACATTATATAAGTTTAGAAATCACACATACTTATAAATACTTTTCAATATGTACTGAATATTATTCATTTGGAAAATCATTCGACGTATCTCTTCAGAATAAACTTCTGATTTACGTTCCAAATTTGTCATAAGAGCGAATATAGCATTAACTAAGAGGAAAAAACAATTTTCGAAAATAAGAACGGTGAAAAAATAGTCAAATGTTTATAGATCTATGTATATGTTGAGATTAGACACAGAGTATCAGGGAATGATGGTGAATCAGTAGATAAGGTTGTGAATCTTCGTCGACTGAGATGGTTGGGTCACGTGTTACGTATGCCTGAACACCGATTACCACGACGCGCAATTCTGACTAGTGTTGGGAATGGTTGGAAGAAAGTTACAGGTGACCAAACCAAAACGTGGCATCAGTGCTTGAAGTCACTAACTTCTAGTCTGAGCCATGTTGGTAAATGCAAACTAATTAGTTGGGGTCCACGCGAATATTGTAACCAATGCTTGGAGACTGAGTGACATGGCTCAGGATCAATCACAATGGCGTAGGTGTATACACTCTTCGTCTTCCCTTAAATCGTGAGATTGAAATTACTTTATACCTTTCTAATTCTTTCTTCCTGTACTAGATCCTTTTACAAACTTTCTTTTATATATTACTACCATTGAAATAACTGCTTTTATGAATTTGGTGTTTATCTTGTTTTACTAATGCGGCATGGCAACTTGGACTGATGCATATATGTGCCTGATCCTACGTTGTAGCTGACTGACCGATATGTTGCAAAATAAATTTTGAATAATTTATGACATTTATGTGGTTCCACTGAACAACCCAGAATTATGTTACATAATTTCATTCCTGGATTAAAAGGCTCCAAAAGGTGAAAGGAAAAAGCAAATAAACCCTAATGAATATAGTTGTCATTGGTTCTGAGAAATATTTATTTCTGAAGCAATTAAATGCGGCTTTAGGAAGCGACTAGCAGTGTTGCAATTGTTAAGTATTTCTTCTGTACACATAAATTGGGGTTATATATACGAATTCCAATGGCTTCAGCTATATATAGGAGACGGGAACGGACTCCGTCGGGAAATGATGGAGGTATACGATAGATAACTCGAAATGATTTCGATTTATCTACTGCATGACCGCTATCAATAAGATGTGCCAATATAGAACTGCGAATAAATAATATAATATTCATGTATATTAGAGTAAAGTCTGATGACGATCTAATTGAAAACAATTGTTCGCTTATATATGTTGTTCTAATTTTCACAATGGGAATCTTTAAATTGTTAAGTAGTTAAAATAAAGGATTTGTATGTAGTTGAAATTTTCTTGTAATGGTGATTTCAAAGCACTTTTTTAGTCAATTCAGAGAGGTTTTGAGCGAGAGAACTTTTGTTTCAACAGATGTTTGGTGATGGCTAGAGGAGTAGTTCAAATAAACTTCAGGGTAGTCACTCTAACATAAACGTCTGATTCAGAAAGCTAGAAAAATATTTCTTAACTATCGTTTGGAAGCTCAGACTTCATGATCGGTCTTGGAATGTTGCATATCGGTGACCATTGGGCAGAAACCATAGGTGATGAAACCCTGAAGTGATAAGTATCCCGTATGAATTCGCTCTATTAAAATGAAAAGATCAAATTTAGTATTCCATATTTATTTGTTCGCTTTGTATATTGTACTCTTAGGGAGTTTATCATAGTCGTGATCCGAATTATGAAAGAAACACTTCGGATACTTATGTTTTCTAGTTGACTATTGTCTTCGGTGTGTAAACTACGGTTTGCTTTTGTTACGTTTCTAGATCTCCTTTATGATATAACCACATCATAGTAAATATTCAGTTGGTAATATCAACAGTTAAGTAGGGTTTTATTTTGCTATGAGAAAGAAGTAAGGAATTTTATAAGGGATAACTCATTACTTCTTTACAGAGAACTGTGCGTTATAAGATGTTTTTTTCAAGTTGTCCTTAACTCTTTTGTATTACTGCAAAAACACTTCTTCAACGAATATATCAATGACCTTATAAGAATGTATGTCAGATAAATTTCGGATTATTCTGAAATGGATGTGTTCACATAAAATTGCAAATAGGATTATGTAGACTAAGATGAATGTAGCTGATAAATTGTGTAGGCCAACTAAAGTCGTTCAAAAAAATCATTTATAAATGCCTATTTTTGACAACTTTAGTATTTCGACATTTGATTTTGTCATAAAAAACAGCAGTTGAATATTGAATAACTCATTGATCACAAACAAATGAGACTCATGCATTAAACAACAAAACTTCCAAAATGAATAGAGTGCATGTTTCTAAATAGATGTAAACAGTTCTTGTTGATCAGAATATGTACTATTTTCCCTCGAAAGATAATAAGCAACGTTTTATGAATAAGCTAGTTCAATTGTCAATAACACACTAAAAACGTACTTATCATACAAAAAAAAAAGAATCCTTACATAAGTAATTCCCAAATTTATTTTCCAAAAAGGCATGATTTTGACCAATAGTGGTAAGATATTTAAGTGTGTTAGTGGTAGCTTGTGGACCAGCTTCAGTAAATGACAAAGTAGTACCAATAATATCAGCGAATTCTAACAAGTTTTCTAAATACATCAATGCCTAATCGATAAGGAAAAGAAAACAGATATACACAGATATTTCAAGTCAGTTCAATGTGCATAACAACAATACTGATACGTATCAGTTAGTAGGCACAGTATTTTATAGGGGGACTCGTTAGGTGGTTAGACGTAGTCAATAGGCGATATTGGACCTAGATTTTATGATACATGGCACTCATCAACAAGACTTATATGTAATTCTGAGGGAACTGATGTTTACTGTGTGATTCGAACTCATTTCACTTAGCTTCACAGTCTGAAACGTTATTACTGAGGTGCTTGAGTCGCGTCTGATCTCCTAAGGGATAAAGATGTTGATAGTTGATGATTTATTTGATTGTCACCTCTTGGTGTGACGAATTGAGCCAGTGTACATTTGCCTAAGGATAGTACAATTTTTATAATTTACTTTAGGAAGTCATAAACTAAGAAAGAATTCTTAGTATTTACCTTCTAAATGTCATCTCGGAGAAATGTTACATGCAAAACGGTGATGAATAGTGATATTTTAGTCTGTTGTTTATGTAGGTCACAAAAAAGTATTTTTGTGAAATGTATACTCGATGAAAGAAGAATAAGAACAGCAGTGACTAGAAAAAACCAAAAAAGTTTATTTCATCAGTTATGAATATTAACACATCAGATTGTTATTATTATACTGTTCCGATAAACTTTAGTTTGATGATCATAGAATTGAACTTAAGACTGACTTTGTTGCACGCACACAACATAAATGACCAATAGATAGTCTGTGTTACCCTTTTCTGTTCCGAAGCAATCATATTTTGCACCCTATTTTCTACTCTAGTTCCCAGCTTTGGGCATAATTGTCTTTTTCCTAATTATTGTACGTTGTGGTCGGGTTAGTCACCTATTTATTCATGTACCTTTTTACACTAATCTGGAAATCAGAAGAAAATCAGAAATCAGGATATCGGGAATAGATCAAGTAGTGTTCCAGTTGTTTTGTCTTCTCTCGTCCGCATGCTTGTCAGCCAATCAGGTGGTAGAATAGCTTTCTCCCCTCTACCCCATTTCGAACTCACGTGTACTAGCCTCATGGTTAGGTCGGTCAGCCTATCGCCCAAGGTCTTAAATCTGAATTAGATAAGTATCCTCGGCACCAAAAGTGGATAGACAGTTCAAGGACATAACAGTTACATACTTAAAAATACTTGGAGCGCTTCACTGTAAAAATTAAAGACTATGGTAATAATATACAGCCCCTACTACCTTGAGTTAGCCTAACACAGACAGCTTGCCTTATTTGAGGTACTAATCAATGTAATTTATGATCTCCTTGATCCAATAAATGAAATAATAAATAGGTGAGCTAAGGATATATATCTTTACAAACTCAATTGTCATACTAGATCGATCATCCATACAACTAGTTATTTAGACTACATCACTTAGGTTTTCAGTTTGCTTATACAATCCGAAATTGTATTGACAGTAGCAATAGGACGACTAAAAATGAAATGACAAGGTCTGATTACACAGAATGGTGTATTTCAACAGTCAACAAAATGATGGGACAAGTGTACAGGCACAAATGAGGAGTATTTGAAAGAGGCTTGATGCAACCTAGAGTTTTCTAAAAAAATCTCACATTACTGATTAACATTTTCACTGAACAGATCAATAATATCAAAAATGGGTTCTTCTTAAAAATATACCACTAATTAACAGCTTTTACAGTGTAAGTCTATTTTATTCACACATCCACCAAAGTTATGACCAATGAATGAAAAAGAAAACACATATTTGTTCTTATTCTTTAAAGTTCAATACACAACTATCAATGAAATTTCACTTACATTAGTTGTAAGTTCATGTATTGTTCCATCTTCGGGTACAATATTACTATTTGAACTAGATTTTTCTGTAACTTGTTGTAGAAATTGTACATAAGTTTCTAGGGTTATTTTACTTTGACTTAATAAACGAAGAACTAATTGATTAAAATCAATTAATACATTATCAACACCCTATTTAGAAAATAAACGAAAAGAAAAAACAAATTAACATTAGTAGTTGTTAAGTATATACAAATTTATTACTAAAAATTGATTAATTTATCAAATAAAACAGTGCTATGGTCTCAAATGAGAGTTCATACAATCATCGTTATTTTTTTAAAAAAAGCTTATATTTACACTACTTTAATTTGGACATATCCATGATCTGATCTAAATAAGATCCAAACTAGAACAATGAAGACAAAATCTAGCAGTTACATTTTCTACCTTAATCAAACGCAGTGGTACGATATGATCACTATTCAGTGTTATTCCATATATAATACCGGATTTCAACCTTAGAGAGAATACTTGAACAAAATCTAACATTTATGAAAAGACAAATGGATGCATATGTTTCCAATAATTAATGAAGAAAATTCTCAATAATTAAAAACATTTATCTTACCTGAAGTACAGAAACAAGATCATCAGAAATTTGGAAAAACTTTTTAAGTACTACTAATAATGACATAACCATATGAAATTCTGCCCGTCCTTGAGCTCGATGCATTAAACGAGTTAGTGTCTATGGTAAACATCAAAACAAAGCGAAGTCTGTGAATATGAACTAACAAAAATGCGATGTAAATATTACTGAATCATTTATGATACTTAATGCTTATTGCACATGAATTACATTACATAATGATGGATTAAATAGATAAGAAGTTCCTGAAGAGATATTTTGGAAACAAAATAAGAGAAAACGGAGTTTTATTAGTCTTTCGACACAAATGTTTAAAAAATATGTAACATTAGAAAAAATATTGGCTACCTACCGCGTACGATGTCTACTAAAACACAGAAAAATTGAAATTGTGGTCGAACTGGAGAGAGGGATCGATTTGTCAAGTCACTCATAATATAGTGTGCATAGTGAATAATCTCCAATAATATCCTACAATTTTCTGATCATCCAGAATTGTGAACAGGGTGAGAAAAAAATCCACAATCTTCAAGTTTCTGTGACGAATGCCCTCTTTATTTTAAACTAATCTGCACAACTGATCATCCAATAAAACTTATGATCACCGATAACTCTGAGATGAATTTCTGAAGTTCAGGTAAAAATTTATGACCGGTGGACCTTAGACACGTTGGGGGCGAAACAGTAGTCACCAACGGAATTAGACGGTCATCATTCTGTGTAACGAACTGACTGAAGTTAAAAATGTACCATTGAATCCCAACCAATTAATGTGATGGTTAGGATCTCACCACGACAACTGAGGGTTCTGAGTTCGATTGCTCATGAAGTCTTACCGTGCGCTGTTGGGAAGTTCCACGTAAGAACGAAAAAAATGTTGATTGCTATTCAGTTTTCACTGGTACCTAACATAGTGTCAATTTTTGATGAATATCACCTTGAAATATACATTAGTTCAAAGAACAGAAATTTAGAAGTGTTCGACAGTTAAAGTCAATCCGGTAGGAAGGCCTAAGCCTAATCGATAGAACTAAATTAGCACTATGGATTAGACAAAAAGATTATAACTAGATAACTAGGTGGTGTGAATGTTAGTGTAGGGTTTTCATCGTGCAAATAGCCTCCAATAAGTTGTAATGGTAATTTTGGATTCCAATAATATACTTTTAAGATACTGACTTATCATTACTGATATCAAGCATCTTAATAATATGACCTATTAAAGAGGGAGAAAAAGAAATAGACTTACTGTTCCTTCAGTTAGGATATCAGATGACCCGTTTTTAAATATATTGAACAATAACACTTGAGAATCTTGTGGACTAGCAGTCAACTGTAAACGATCCAACAAAATACATTCATTCTAAAAAATATTAAATAAAATAATGACAATAGCTAGTGGAGGATAGTTACTTTAATTTTCTAGGAAATAAAACACATCCTCGTGCACTCCTACTGAGTAGTAACAAAAAACTACGGTCAAAAATCAAAAGACAACTGAAGGTATTGATGACGAAGGAGAATGTAGAACTTACGACTTATAATCGATAAACCAAACTACATTCAGTGGTTTACAACTGGTTAGTACCCGAACAAAATTATCGAAGGTATAAAACTTAAGAGATAATCCTATTATTGAATGACCCACCTGGTTTAATAAAAATTTGTAATGCACAATGGGATTATATTAAATAAAAAATACGCTTAATGCAACTCAGCACTTATATGCAAACCCATGTACTTCATTATTATTGGTACTAGCTGCGTATTCAAAATGAAGTATCGGTGATCAGCAGGTTTTGAACCTGTGATACAATAATCAGATAAAATTTATGATGATTCATTTACTCATTCGGGTTTTGGAACCAGACGTTTTGTGTAAGGTTTAAAGTATGATGGATCGTTACTTGAATGACCGGAGATTTGACTCCGATTTGTATAAACGAAGGAATATGACAAACATAAATCTGTTTAATTCTATATATTACGTATCGATTAGCCCATTCGTGCGACGGCGGTAATAATAAGCCAAATACAGATTAAGTTGGATTGAATTTACTTTAGATTTACATTTACTCAGATAGACATTAAGAATCAGAAGCGGGAAAGCGAGAACACTCAGAAAAGCGAAGCGTCTCAACTCTATTTGATAAAGTGTGACTCACTATTTAAAGCTAGACAAAAATAAGCTAAAGATATTTGAGGGGCGAGTAAGCGGTACACACACATGCCCATACGAAAAGTCAAGGTTACAAGCGAATAACTGACAAGGTCGAATAATGGCTCAAGAGGAACAAAATATTTGGACTCTCTGAAAGCTAGAACAACCCGTGTAGGCGTGACATAGTACTGGACATTAGAGAAGATACCAGGAGGCTGTAGGGAGCCCGGTCCAAACCCGTGATAAATAGCTGGAAACTATGGGTTTGAACGACTAAACAATAAAGTTAGTAATTGAACATCGATTGTTTTAACCACTGCGGCACTGTTCTCTGAAGATACAATATAGAATCTCATCTTTAAAGGATGTTCAGCTAATATATATTGAGAACGATAAAAAATCAATGACGCAGTATTCAAAGTGTACACTGACTTGCATTAATTTGACAAGAACACCTAGAGCGATAGCATAGTGTTCAGAATCAAGTTCATCGGTTTCTGCTTCATTAATCAGTCGAACAGCATTTACTATAAAAGGAAAACGAAACAAAAAAATGAACAGTATATTTACCAGTTATACACAAAAAGAATTATAAAGTTGAATATTTCAATGAAGAGAAACAAGATTTATAGTTAATAGTTTTTAAAAAAAACTACTAAGTCATACTCGTTACCATTGATAGCATTTCGGGTACTACTGAAAGCCAGGGAGTATTGGATAGCTTATTCGTTCTAGGGTGAGCTCCGCAGTAGTCCTCACTTATGAACCTCAACAAGGATCGAATTCTGGTACTCCAGTTGAGAACAGTTTCTGAAGTACACCGAATTTGGAATAAACCAATTTCCCGAAACTACTCAAAACTAAAAAACTACTTAACAAACTGTAAACACAATTTATTATATGGGAATCACTAATGTTACTAGGCTTTTGGAAGTGGAACATCTCACAGAGCTAAACACTAGTCAGAAAACATGTCTAGTCAGTCAGCTACAACGTAGAACCAGGCACATATATGCATCGGTCCAAGTTGCCATGCCACATTAGCACAGCAAGATGAACACTGGATTCACAGAAGTAGATAATCCAATGATGGTAATATATAAAAGAAAGATTGCATATAAGGGTATAGTTAGTAGTTCGTAGAAACATATGAAGCGATTTTAATCTCATAGTTTAAGAGAAGACAAAGAGTGCACACACCTACGCCATTGTGATTGATCCTGAGCCATGTCACTCAGTCTCCAAGCATTGGTTACAATATTCGCGTGGACCCCAACTAATTAGTTTGCATTTACCAACATGGCTCAGACTAGAAGTTAGTGACTTCAAGCACTGATGCCACGTTTTGGTTTGGTCACCTGTAACTTTCTTCCAACCATTCCCAACACTAGTCAGAATTACGCGTCGTGGTAATCGGTGCTCAGGCATACGTAACACGTGACCCAACCATCTCAGTCGACGAAGATTCACAACCTTATCTACTGATTCACCATCATTCCATAATACTCTGTGTCTAACCTCACTATTACTTACCCGGTGATCCCAGCAATATTTCTAAGGCATATGTGGTCAAGAAAACATGTCCACCACTTTACGAAGCATAAACAGTTAGCCACAGTGCCAAGAAACAACACAAAAACTGAATTTTAATCACTACTTTAACCGATGACGACACAGGAGGAAAACAAGTATTTACGGAGTTTTCTGAAATTTCATTAAGAGTCATATATCGAAGGTGTACACTTTAATGCGGTGAACTTAACTGGGTTCGGGTAGCTTAGAAATCCCGAAATAGGACTAGAAAACACCCTGTTTTAGGCTGATCAAGGTCGAACTTTTGGGAAATAGTAAATCTACTACCAATTATTTATATCCTACATGATTGCTTACACGGTATTGTTGTCGACCAATTATACATAAATACTTCTTCAAGTACATTACAGAATTAGACGAATATTGAACTGGAAAATTAGAAAACTAATGATATTAATTTTAACCACAGTATTTATGTGCTTGTTAAATAAAAAATATAAACAATGACTGAAACTATTTTCAACTGTTCTTAGGAGGTTGACAGCTCAGTGGTTAAGATATTCACCTTACATCCACTAAGTAGCAGGTCCAAACACTGCTCAATCTATTTCACTTTGGGCAACTGATAAATATTGACAACCCTTACACTTAAAGTATGGCTAGAAGCAAAGTAAACACATCAGTGTCCGGTTATAAGTTAATAATAACTACTGTTTATCAAACAATAACTAACTAAATTTTACTTGATATCCGTGTAATATGCAAAGATAACCTTTTTTAACTGTTCAAAGTACGCACCTTTTCCTCCTATTTTAGTTGTGATTAACATACTGCTGATTCGAGATTAAATCAACAATTCTGCATACTTTTAAATAATTAACCATCTAATTTAACTTCTCAACCATCTTATTCAGAATAATTTGCTAACTTAATAACTTGTTATTGCAATTTTCTTTTGATAACCATCATAAATTCTTAAATTTTTGAGGAAATGGTAATTCTTCTTTGCAAATACCATAAAATTAGTGTGCAACTATAATGAAAAAGTCATGAAGCAGTAATTCGCATTTAAAGGGGGAGGAGCGCATCCCAAACATTCTGGCATTGTTGCTCAGTGCAATCAATAGACTGCATTTTATCAGCGTCTTCACCAAACAGGAATATATCATCTGTGCATTCTAAGTCGATAAGTAGACCTCCTGGTAAGAGATCAAGTCCTGAAAATTCAGTCGACGAGAACGTTATTTCCAGCAGTAGGTCTATGATAAAATTAAACAAAAGAGGAGATAGTGGACAGCCTTGATGGACACCATTAGAGGTTGCGAAATCAAATGACAAATAGCCATAAGCTCTGACTCGACTAGTAGTGTTCGAGTAAAGAGCCTTCACAAGGTTTATTTACTTCTGAGGTACTCCTGTTAATGACAGACACTGACACAGAATCTCGCGGTCTATAGAGTCAAACTCTGCTTTTAAGTTTAAACAGACCACCATTGTCGGACGCCGATGAGTATGCCCGAGTTCTACAATCTGACAAATGGTGAATATGTGGTTGATGTATTCATGAGCAGGTCTCAAGCCATGTTTACTCTCTAGTTAATTCCCTCCCAGCTGTTATGTTATCAGGTTCTAGCGATTTCCTAATGTTTATTTGTCTGAGGGCCATCATGATTTCTTCGGTCGTTGGTGGATTAACACCTATAGGAAGGTCTACGTGTGCTGCCAACAACAATAAACTAATTTAATTAGCAACAATAACGTGCTAACTAGCAACTTGTCTCGGAGTGCATTTTTAAAAGGAAGCTGTGGTATGTGAAATCAATTAGGTCAGGAGTAAGATGGAAACATATTGGTGATATTGTATGAGAAATGCTCTATGATATATGTTAACAAATGTTGAAAATATAGACCACTGAAAGACTTGAAGATATCGTGTCAGATTCCGTATAAAGCACTAATGAAGAGTTCTACATAATAACTGAGTACCTAATCGAGAAATCCCATGTAGAGTATGTAATTTTTCTAGAATTTTCACATGCATTGATTTTATTTAGTTTATTACGTGATATCAACTATAGTTAGACTATTCTCATCTTAGAAATTTCCTCTGCTTTGTCACGTGATAATCTGATAACAGAGATGGAACATCACATCAGACAAGAAAATAATATTTCTAGATCGTAATAGAAAAAATAATTGAAACGCTCTCAGGTTACTGTTATCATAATAAAGGAAGTTGTATATTTTCAGAGCAATTTTCATAAACAAAGATTATAGAATATTTAAAATTATTGGTTTAGTTCACAAATACACGTTTTCCTTCTTATTCTAATTTAATAATCTAAAAGGTGAGAATAGCCAAAACGTTGACATTTTAGCAGAACTAAAAACAAAGAATATGATTGTCAAGATTGCCAACCTACTACGAGTAACTTAAAACGCTCTGTTATTGCGAAAATTGGGAGGATTTCGTTGTTATTTACGCAATGCTGTCACACAGTCACACGTTTATAGAACAGCGAGGGAAGTGCCACTCATACCGTCACATAGTTTTTCACTACGTAAGTGAGTGAGAGGACCAAAGAGAACGTTTGACATTTAAACCGGGTTGGTAAATACGGAGAGTAGACCTAGGGGAGTGGTAAAATCTTAATTTCAAACCAATGATGCACTAGGAAATCCAAGATCTAAACATTTAGGGAGCATCTCAGAACACACAATTTAGATGGTGAATAATTATGATGGAATGAATCACACTGCAGTCAAATAAAGTTTATTATTAGCAAGTAAAGAACTAAAGACAGACAAATCATTCTATTTAACCTCATTATCAATAAAATGTATCGGAATCGAAATAACATCACTTACTATCCCAAACGAATCCAGGGAGGCTTAAATAAAACCAAATAAACACGGGAAAACTGGTAATAAATTGTTTAAATCCCTGAAGTATCAGCAATTTGTAAAATCAATTCGTATGTAATGTCATTGGAAAGATTATCTAAAATAGGCATAAACTTTGAAAAACTGCATACTGATCATTGTGTTTAGGATAATAATTTTTTTAGACAATAAAAACCCCACAATACACCAGTAAGCTTAAAGAAAGCAACTACGCTAAAATTTCCTAACACTATTTGACAAATCCAATCTTAATATGCATGTAATTAATTTGCATCGCCCATTCAATGACGATTCAACTTAGCATACGTTATTTATATATTCTGCCTTCACAGTATGTGTAGTGACAAAAATAACATTCATGAATTGTCACTTCGTGATCTAAGGAAGATCTATGCGTTAAGGTTTCGAAAACATCTACTGTCCTAACAGCTTAGTTTTGTACCTGGATGATCGAATCTTAATGATATGTAGAACTTTTCTCCAGCCTTTAAACAAAGGCCTGAGTCAAATATTATTGATTTATGTAACATCGGTTTATTAGAGGTGATCATAAAGCGTTTGATGTTAGTTGAAACATTAGATGAAGTGTTAACCAAAACAAAGGGTTTAACAATTATGTTCTCTTAGAATAATCAACTAGGTTTGTTTACCAACAGCGGCTCAGATCGGAAGTCATGTCAGCTTCTCTCTTAGATCTCACATCTTCCATTGACCATCTGAATTTTTTAGCAATGCAAATACGATCTATCTGGTTCTCTGTATTGTGATCCGGTGAAATCTATGCAACTTTTTGCATCCGTTTGTGGGGAATATAGTGCCACCTATGGCCGATCTTTGAATCCAAATAAGTCTACAAATCTCTCGCCAATCTTATTCCTTCCTCTCAGTCCATGCTATCCAATGGTATCTTCATATTCAGTGTTATCTATTCCGACTTTGATGTTCAGTTCTCCCTTCAAGATGGTCAGACCCTTTTCCGAGCACTTCGCCACGATCGATTGCAGCCTCTCATAAAGTTGATCTTTATCGTCGTCATTGATGGGTACATAACATTGGATAATATTCAGTGTGACTCCCTCCTTCTCTGTTTTGAAGGTCGCTTTGATGATCCTGAGTTCATGAGATTTTCATCCTATAAGTGCTTTACATGTTTCTCTGACCAGCATCAGAGCAAATCCCTGAGTGTGTGGAGCATTTTTCTCTTCATGACCAGAGCACGGCAGTACCTCTCCCAAATCTAATCTTTTCTGCCCAGTCTGCATCCAATGGGTTTCACTTATTATGAGAACCGCCTACTTGTATATCCTCATTTCCACACCTATTTGATTAGTCGTCCTGGTCTCTTACGTTGTCCATACGTTTCATGTACCTATATTAATTGTTACTCTGGTTGTTAGAAGGGGCGTCGAACTGGTGACAGATTCTCGGCCTTCACCATAAGGCCTCATAATTCTTCTAAATGAAGATCCTTCAACTCGGAGGACAGAGTTTAAATAGTTTAGATTGTTCATTCTGATTAGCGTTATTTTTTAAACAACGTTGCTTTATACGAGACATTATTGCTGACCCCATGTCCAACCCTCCTCTTTTATCCGGGTTTGGGACCAGCAGTAATCCCAGAAGGACCACAGGCGGATAAGAGATTAATTCATGAATACGAAGATGATTATGCTTTCCAACAAAATAATTAGGTTACAATATCTGCATATGACAGCTAACAATTTACTTTTAAATTTTGTTTAGCAATTTCATATAACAGAAAAAACTAACGACATCATGATATAAAATAGGATAATTGTACAACACTACAAGAGAAAGTTTAATACTTACCGTTTAGTGCGACCACGTACGTTGGGCGGCAGAAATCCTGGTTTCTAAAATAATTGGAAACAATATGCAAAAAGTATAACATGTTTTGCAAAATCTATATCTAATCAGGAAAATTCAGTAAAGATTAACACAATAAATAAACTTACAGATACTGTGCCAGATGATGATGATGATGGATTTTCAGCTTTTCTTAATAATTCACGTACTCTAAAAATATTCCATGTAGTGTAGGAAGATAACTGTTCGTTAAATAGTAGTATCAATAATAAAACATATGTGTAACATGTTTTTGTATCATATATTAAGCATTAAAAAATATTGCACTACAGAATTAAACTTCAAATGAATGGCATAGTTATTACACCACACAAATCAACATCAAAACCTGATGATATGCAAAGCGAAGTCCAAGCCTGCAGCTTAACGGTTACGAACGTAATATTTCGACCGCCAAGCACCTATATGACAGATGGATTAGTGACTTTGTCCAGATTTCTTCATTCATACAACGCCCCTTATGCGTGCTATATGTGGTCAATAGTTCAATATTTCACTGAGTGTTCCAGTTATACAGTTGTCTTTCCATATTTTCACTAGGTAAGGAATATAGTCTTATTATAATATGAAAATGAAACCACAATAGAATATATTTTTTACACTTTTAGATATCAAAATTTATCGCGATTGATTTACCAAACATTGATCAAATCAAACCTTATATAGGCTTGTATTGCCATATATATTAAGGCAGTCAAAAATAACACATTATTGAATTAAGGAGACCATGGGTATAAAATAATAAAAATTAATTAGAAAACAAAATTTAATGGATTTGTGACACAAAAGAAAGCTAGATTTCCATATTTAGATAGGTTTTATTTAATGAACCCTGACCTAAACTATGAAACAAATATTTCCCCACTTATTTAGAAATGACTACCTCAAAACTTGCTTGGATTCCGATCGCCTACTACGTGCAGATTCCCACACTTGGCTTCCAATCACATTCTAATAGTAAGCGCTGGGTATACTACCTCGTTGGCTAGACTGAAGTAGGTTGGACAGAAGATCGAACCACCAGGTTAGCGTTTAAACGTTGAACGCCTTAACTATTGAGACACTGATAGGACGTACCTGAAATGTGATTATCATCTTTATTATTTTCGATGTATCATAAATCAGAAGTTGCTAAGGCCAGTTTGTCGCACGACACTAAAGCCTATTTTTCCCAGACTTGATAACTTTGATTCTATAGTGAGTTGTGTAGGGAAATCTATCAGTATACTTTATAGACGGAATTATGTTAATCGATAAAATGAAACATACACTGTTAACATAAAATTACCTTACTAAATTCAAACGGATAAGTTCACGACGGCATTCACAATATTTTGTCAAACATCCTTGAGATATACCTTGTGGTTTGTTTACAAATGATTGATTTTCACTCATCCATTTAGCAAGAAAACGTAAACTATTCAACATATTATTTGGAATATCCTCTATTTGTTCTGTATCTTCAGTTAATGAACCATCACCTGATTCTTTGTCAGAGACTAAAATTTAAAGGTTTAGTGTTGACAAAATGGATTGTGAATAAATTACTTTATGACTAAATCTAACAGCCATATAATATCATCAGGTCTTACAAGCAAAAGAGTATGGCTTAAAGCTGAATACATAAACCTGGACTTGCTTACCGAATTGAATTAGTAGTTTAATAAAAATAGAGAAGTTTTAAGTAAATATTAAGCATATGAGCTACTTGAATTTTCAGTAAATTATAAAACTATACAACAGAAAAGTGACCATCAAACAGGAACAAACTCAAGGAGTTGGACTAATATCTCTTAGAACAAATCTATATTTGGAAGTTAGTAAATCATCGGATATATCTGTATGATGTAACAAAATAGGTGGATAGTTGGAAACAAGCCACCTGTTTAAAAGTAAAATGCATGAAAAAGTTAGACAACCCAATCAAATCGCCTATACTGAAGTAGATCGAGAGGAGTTTGTACCTGTGAACTGTTGATTAAAAACTGAGTATATCAAGTGACTAATTATACATTGTGAGCTAAAGTAACGATGGTCACCTAAATTTAATCAACTAGTGGGTGTGAGAATAATAAACGCCAAGTTCACGGTCGAAGTCTATCATTCATAAAGAAAAACACCAAATCCAAATAAAAAAGTTAAAATTACAAAAACGCCGTTTAAATTACAAAACAATGAAAGAATGTGCACACTTCAAGTTTGTAAACAGGATTTTATGATTTATCAGAACAATACGGAAAATGATAGTGAATAAACAGTTGGAAATCCAATAACCAATAATATTAGACGTAATTATTGTAACTTCTAGTCTAGTGGTTTCATAACGAAAAACAGCATCTCCTAACTTACCGTAAATATGAATAATTTGGCAAAGATAGTTTCCAAAAATGAATCTATCTTAATTCCATCTAGAGGGAAGAAATCATTGTGTTTCCGTCTAATAGTCAGTCAGTCAGTAACAACGTAGAACTTCGTACGTACGTACATCAGTTCGAGTTGCCATACCACATTAGCACACATTTGCAGTGGTCGATTCAAATCCCGTAGTGGTAGAGGTAATAAGAGTATAAGCAGTAATCGGGAAAATTAGCGTTTGGAGATGTTATTCAAAGAGTATAATACAGTGAAATAAATTTGGGAAGAGAAAAAAGAGACAAGGAGGAATAAGGAGATCAATATTTGGGAGAACACAAAGAGTGTATGCACCTGCGCAATTCCAAACGATTTTCAGCCGTGTCATTCAGGGTCTCTAACCATCGGTTGCTATCATCTCGCGGTCCCCAACCAGGTAGTCTACACCTACCGACATGACTCAGTCCACTTGTCAGTGACTTCATGGACTTGTGCCATGTTTTGGTCTGGCCGCCCCTAGCTTTCTTCCAACCTACTCCTATACCACTGAACATCGCACGTCTAATAGTAGATGACTATTAATTGATTACATTAATAAGATACTCAAGATTATCTCTAACCTGTTATCGAAGTTAAACTGGATAGTTAGTATATCCAGAATAACAAAAAAGGTAGCCAGAGAACAACTATTTCCTGAACGAACAGAAGTAAGTGCTACATACATAATGACTGAGGCAGTCTGATAATTAGTTCAAGAGAGCACTAAATTCATAACTCTTGTCTATCCTCCCAAAATATTAACAGAATTAATGGAGAAAGAAAAACACATTTGAGGGATGGGTTATACTGAAATTCTAAATATAATAGACAAATTAGGATCTTTACTAAAAACAACTAAAAACGCACCTTTTTGATCCATTAATCTTATTAAAGTAGCATCATCTATAGGACGGAAAGTTTGTCTTAATAAACCATCGAATTCACGTTCCAAGCTTCCTAAACCAATTGAATACAATGATGTCTAGGAGCCAAAAAAATTGAAGATACGTAGACATAAATAATTAAATGCAAAAAGAGGATAAATGCAATAGAAAATAATTAGCTGTACAGAAAACTGATTGATAATATTTCATATCCCCTTACCAATCGACTAAATTCAACATCTTGTGGATTATTCTCTTGAAAATAAGCCAACGCATCCTTTATACGTTCCATAGCCTTTAAAAATTTGTCAGTAAAAACTGTCGGTCTACAAGTAGAAAGAAGAGGAAATCAGATTTTTTTCTGTTATGAATCATATATATATATATATATATATATATATATATATATATATATATATATATATATATATATATATATATATATTGTAAAATTACCCTTGTCTAATAGTATTTTCCAACTCACGACCGGTACGGTGATACTCTTGCACTTGACTTAACTTTAATCGACAGGCTTCTAAATCTGTATAACGTAAAAAAATTTAAGAAATAAATTACTTAACATGTTATTTTACAGGTTGAAAGCCAAGAAGCTCAGTTACACATAAGCAACTTAAAATATGGCACTCTATTAATTAAGCAGTACAAATCTACTATTTCTAACCCACTAAGGTGAATATTATTTTTTAATTTATTCACTAAAACCCGATTCTCTTTCCTAAAACCTACATGTGAAAAAATATGGTATGAGGCCTCAGTAGCAGTTTAACAGTAAGACTAGCTTTTATTGAAATTCCTACTCAAACAACTCTATATTAAGGTTAAACAAAACATACGATGATGTTTGGTCAGAATTTCCGAAGAGAGATATCTTCTAGTGGGTGTATGAGAGCAAAGAAATATTTTGCTCTACAGTTCGGTATTTACTACCTCAACCTGGAGATTATTGATACTTAAAGTTAACAAAAAGGAATTATATAGGGTAGTTCCGAATACGTGAAGACTCAGTAAATGAAGTATCTGTCTCCACTGAAAGCTGCATGTAATAGCTAGACATTTATTTAACTGGTAATTTTGGTCAACATTTGTAGATAATAATAATAATAATAATAATAATAATAATAATAATAATAATAATAATAAAATAATTGCAAGTGGACAATAAAATTTGAGATGGAATACAAAACTAACTTCTTTGTAAAATCTGAAGTTGTTCCATATTTTTATTTAGCGGCTCCATACGTGTTTGATAAGATTGGACAGTTTGAATAATTTTTTTAAGCTTCTCACTAGACTGGCTAGAAAGAGTGTTGAATTGATCCTTTAAATTAGAAAGTTCCGCCACGTAGTTTCGTATCTAGAGATATAAAATGGGTAAATGCACAATGATGATGGTAAAAATAACAATCTTGTATATATTGCAGTGTTGCAAGCTCCCTATAACTATTTGAATAGTCGGGTTTTGAATTGAACACGGTTGCTGAAGATATATTGTTCTATCATATTCTTTTTATTTTTAGTTCAACTGCTACCTATAAAGTCCTAAAATTTCAGTGGTGAATTAAATAGGTCAGAAGTAGATTCACTGATTGCCACGAAAAAGAGAACAAATTTAAATCCTTGTAGGCGGATTTTCATTGCAAACCAGCGACTAATTTAGACTCTTGACTTTTAAATTATTATTTTTGAATATTTGGCGGTTTAGGATTGTTACTGTTATATGTTATCATTAAATGTAACAGTGATAACTAAATCGGTATCTTAAATATTATGTAACGAGAAATCTGAATAACTAAACGGTTTTGTACAGCATCCAGTAAAATGGATGAGGGATGTTAAATGACAGATAAATACGTATTTTATTCAAATACATATATATTACTTGGATTTTAGATAACAGAAAGTAGTGGGAAATAAACCACACTATCCTACGCCTTGGTGAATCAATAAACCAGACTGTTAAATTAGGGTTAACTGTATATAGACACAAAGTTTGCAAAATGAGGTGAGTTCGTCTTCTGTGTCAGTCGAATAAATTTATAGAAATGGACTCAAGCACATTTAATCAGCAAACACTTTCTACTACATATAAAATTTTAAAATACCACAGGCTAAGCGATGTGGTTTAGGTCAAAATGCATAGGAACGAACCAGGTCTAGCAAACTAAATATTATTATCATTTCCTAATCTTATTTTAACTCTGCCCGTAGCTCTTCTAGAGTTACTGCCGGTCCCAAGCCCGGGTAAAGGAGGAGGGTTGGGCATGGGGTTAGCGACCCCATCCCGTAGAAAACTAACTCGCTAAAAAAACGCTTACCAGAAAAAAAAATCCAAACCATTTAAACTCTGCCCTGGGAGTTAGGTCTTCAGTTAGAAGAATTATGACGCTTCATGGTGAAAGCCGAGCTCCTTCGGAAGCCACGAGGCCGATGCCTCTTCTAACAACCAGAGCGAAAATTTCTATAGGTACATAGGACGTCCGAACAATGTGGGAGATCGGGAAGACCAGCCAAATAGCAACGGAAATGAGGAGATACAACTTGGCAGTAATGGGAATCAGCGAAACCCACTGGATCCAAGCTGGACAGAAAAGGCTAGCTACGGGAGAGATACTATTATACTCCGGTCACGAAAAGGAAAATGCTCCACACACTCAGGGAGTCACTCTAATGCTGTCCAAAGTAGCACGAAATGCACTTGCAGGATGGGAATCTCACGGATCTAGCAGGGAAATACAGTAAACCAGAGAGACTAGTCAAAGACAAAGAAGGCAGGCCAATCACTGAAATTCAACAACAGCGGAACAGATGGGTAGAATACTTCGAGGAACTCTTGAATAGACTGGCTCCAATGAATCCACCGGACATCGAAATAGCACACACAGATCTTCCTATAGATGTCAATCCACCGACGAAAGAAATCAGAATTGCCATCAGACAAATCAAGAGCGGGAAAGCAGCAGGACCCGACAATATACCAGCTGAAGCATTGAAGTCAGACATCGAAGTAACCATAGACATGCTTCACCTATTCAAAAAGATTTGGGAGGAGGAACAAGTGCCGATGGACTGAAAAGAAGGACAACTCATAAATATCCCAAAGAAAGGAGATCTGAGAAAATGCGAAAACTACAGAGGCATTACACTAATGTCACCATCAGGGAAATTCTTTAACAGAGTATTGCTGAACCGGATGAAAGACGCAGTAGACGCCCAACTTCGAGATCAACAGGTTGGATTCCGTAAGGATTTCTTGTGCACAGACCAAAATGCGACACTACGGATAATCGCCGAACAATCAGTTGGGTGGAACTCGTCACTATACATCAACTTCATTGATCACGAAAAGGCGTTTGGCAGTGTAGATGGGAGAACATTACGGAAAATTCTTCGACACCACGGAGTTCCTGAGAAGATTATGAACATTATCCGGAAGTCATACGACGGACTACAGTGCAACGTCGTGCATGGAGGACAGCTGACATACGTACTTCAGGTAAGGACCGGAGTCGGACAAGACTGTCTACTCTCTCCTTCCTCTTTCTTCTGGTGGTCGACTGGATTATGAGGACCTCGACATCTGAGGGAAAACACGGCATACAATGGACAGCTCAGAACCAATTATACAATTTGAACTTTGCAGGTGACCCAGCCCTCCTATCGCATACACATGAACAAATGCAGATAAAGACAGCCAATGTAGCAGCAGTCTGCATCAGTAGGCCTCAACATACACAAGGAGAGAACCAGGGTCTTCAAATACAACACGGAAAACAGCAATCCAATCACACTTGATGACGAAACTCTGGAAGATGTAGAATCCCTCACATACCTGGGTAGCATCATCGATGAACAAGGAGGTTCAAATGCAGATGTAAAGGCGAGGATTGACAAAGCAATGGTCGCGTTCCTTCAGTTGAAGAACATATGGAACTCAAAACAACTTTCAACCAACACCAAAGTCACGATCTTCAATAAGAACATCAAGACAGTTCTACTGTATGGAGCTGAAACTTAGAGAACTACAACAACCACAATCAAGAAGGTACAAATATTTATAAACGGTTGTCTACGCAAGATACTCAACATCCATTGGCCAGATACCATCAGCAACAGCCTTCTCTGGGAGAGAACAAATAAGTTTCCAGCTGACGAAGAAATTAGGAAAAGACGATGGAAATGGATAGGACAGACATTACGCAAATCATCAAACTGCATCACGAGGCAAGACCTAACTTGTTATCCTGAAGGGAAGCGGAAAATAGGAAAGCCACAGAACACATTATGTCGGGAAATAGAAGCAGACATGAAAAGGGTGAATAACAGCTGGAAGGAGCTGAACAGGATTGCCCAGGACAGGGTTGAATGGAGAATACTGGTGAGCGGTCTATGCTCCTTCACGAGGAGTAACAGGCGTAAGTAAGTAGCCTTATTTTAGTGCCTTGTTAATTTGCAAACAATATGTCAATTCTTTATGGTAATTGAACTTAGATGCGACAAAGAATTTATTTCAGGGGTTAATTTCTAATATAATCCAACAACTAATAACTTTAGCAACCAAGTATCTGTGTATGTTTTTCCCTCAAGGAAACAATATATTTCCCGTAAACTATAGGTTGCTGGAAGTAAGTTGTTTCACTTATAAGTAATTTGTGTTATCATCATATGAAATTGTTCATAGTTTAACTATCGATCAAGAAGTAACACTTCAATTTTATTCAAGAAACAAGTGACTAATTTTATCTACCTGAGTTGACGACATTATTTTTCAGTATACAGCAGGTCAGGAACAAATTCTGCACCACATAAGCAGCCTAGTTTTGCGTAAATCGACACCTAAACTAACAGAGTAATGTTGTGGAACAATGTTGGTATCATATACCAAAAATTCCGCAACTGGCGACCTTGAGAATAATTTCCCTCCAATGAAGTTAACGGACACAATGTGTTATAAGTGGACAAAATTGTGTTCTTATTAACCCATGCTAAACTAAAAATACTCCATTGTAAGTAGTATCTTCTTTTCTACATACTTATGACTCAAATGGATGCCAAAAATGCAACTATTTGAACGTCAGTTGGTAAAGGATAAAAGTACTCAGTATTCAGTCGTTCCTTATTGTGACTGCCAGATTGGGTAACAACTCCACATATTGTGTTTTGATGTGAATCGCCGCAGTTATTTAGTTACGAAAACTGTAGTGACCACCTGCCCATCCATGCAACGAGTGAACCTGGGTCATGCAGTAATATTATTCTGAAATACTGGGTATGCGTCTTCAAATGAAAACTACATCTATCCAGTAATTTCTTGCAGATTTGTCAGGCATGACAGGCCTTTGCTAAATACATGTCGTTCCCTGGATAAAAGATTATGCCCTTCCACGTATATTGAAATATCCATCTGAGTAATTTTTTCTCATTAGTTCTGACAGCTGGACTGGTCATACCAACAATTCGATGGCTACCAAGTCTCTGCTGCACGCCTTATAAGTATGACTGACTATTGCGTCTTTCCACTCTCATGACAGACTAGACTGCCTCAAGGGTATTTATCATATAATATGGTCAGGAGTTCAGTAATCACATCATATAGGGCTTTCATAACCCTAGGATCAACATCGTCAGAACCACTGGGGTTATCGAGTTTGAGGTTTGGTAGTAGTCGTGAATAATTGTTGGCCTCCCGCCATCGCTAGTGGAGAACACTTTACTAAGATATTCTAATAAAGCTGCAGAGTTTGCAGCGTCATTTATAGCCAATTTCGAATGAATTTCTTGTATCGAAGTGGTGTCATTCCATCAATTCACTGATTTCGACTCTTTATGTACAAGAATAGCCTTTTCAGACTATTCTCACAACTCCCAACCAGTTTTTTTCAAATTAGTGTCTAGGTTTACTTATCAGCGCTTTGCAAGAGTTCCTAGTTTTACGATAAGTGGATATATACTGTTAGGAGCCTGTAGAGATCAGCATACTCCATTACCTTTTCCAACGACTAAGAAATTTCCTAATCTGTTCACTTATGCATAATGGACTGTTATTTGGTCTACGCTACACTAAGCATAGTATAAATGGAGACGTAACTAGGCTTTAATTGTAGACCATCCTTCTTCACTTTATGAGCTGGTATTTACTTAGCAGTCAGTTTTTTCAGGTCACTCTTATATGCCTGATATGTTTGCTGTACACGCATTGGAGTGAGGTTTAACATGGTTATATATTATGTTATAAGCTGCAAATGTGAATGATAAAACAGCATAGTCGCTAATGGCCAACGGTGGAAGAATATTTAGATAAGCAATATCCTTGATCGCTTGAGTGATTACTAAGACTAACAAAGGAGATCCTCTATTCGAACATAAACGTGTGGGTTCGGAAATATGCTGTACTAAAGCATGCTCTATCACCGTCACTAAAAGCCCACTATCAAAAGAATTTACAAGTCCTATGGCAGCCGTCTCAGTCCATCTAATAACAGATACATTAAAATCCCAGAATATCAAGTATCTTATATTTTTACTCTGTAGCTGAATATATTCTAAAATAAAATCATCAGGTAAGCAGCTTGGACAATGATAAATGACATCGAGTATAAATGTAGAACGTTCAAAAGTGACTTCATAGCTAACGACTTCACAAGTTCTACTATCAAGGGACTTTCAAACAGAATATCAAACATTTATATGTATATGTATATAACACAAAATCCCTTTCCTGAATCTATTCTTATCAATTCTTATGTACTTCGATCCGGAAAATTCCGGAGTAGCGTCAAAATCACATTTTGGTCATAGATACTATGAAAGGCTTAAATTCGTGCACAAATACGCCTAGTTCACACAATTTATTTTTTAGGATAGGGGCGTTTGCATATATAAATTCTGAAACGAACGATCTATACACACAGACATTGATGGTACGCGCTTCCAAGACCTAACTAATATAAAAGACATTAAGCGTACGTGGTAACACTAAACGGTAAGTAATAAACTTTCTCTTGTAGTATTGTACAATTATCCTATTTTATATCATGATGTCGTTAGTTTTTTCTGTTATATGAAATTGCTAAACAAAATTTAAAAGTAAATTGTTAGCTGTCATATGCAGATATTGTAACCTAATTATTTTGTTGGAAAGCATAATCATCTTCGTATTCATGAATTAATCTCTTATCCGCCTGTGGTCCTTCTGGGATTACTGCTGGTCCCAAACCCGGATAAAAGAGGAGGGTTGGACATGGGGTCAGCAATAATGTCTCGTATAAAGCAACGTTGTTTAAAAAATAACGCTAATCAGAATGAACAATCTAAACTATTTAAACTCTGTCCTCCGAGTTGAAGGATCTTCATTTAGAAGAATTATGAGGCCTTATGGTGAAGGCCGAGAATCTGTCACCAGTTCGACGCCCCTTCTAACAACCAGAGTAACAATTAATATAGGTACATGAAACGTATGGACAACGTAAGAGACCAGGACGACTAATCAAATAGGTGTGGAAATGAGGATATACAAGTAGGCGGTTCTCATAATAAGTGAAACCCATTGGATGCAGACTGGGCAGAAAAGATTAGATTTGGGAGAGGTACTGCCGTGCTCTGGTCATGAAGAGAAAAATGCTCCACACACTCAGGGATTTGCTCTGATGCTGGTCAGAGAAACATGTAAAGCACTTATAGGATGAAAATCTCATGAACTCAGGATCATCAAAGCGACCTTCAAAACAGAGAAGGAGGGAGTCACACTGAATATTATCCAATGTTATGTACCCATCAATGACGACGATAAAGATCAACTTTATGAGAGGCTGCAATCGATCGTGGCGAAGTGCTCGGAAAAGGGTCTGACCATCTTGAAGGGAGAACTGAACATCAAAGTCGGAATAGATAACACTGAATATGAAGATACCATTGGATAGCATGGACTGAGAGGAAGGAATAAGATTGGCGAGAGATTTGTAGACTTATTTGGATTCAAAGATCGGCCATAGGTGGCACTATATTCCCCACAAACGGATGCAAAAAGTTGCATAGATTTCACCGGATCACAATACAGAGAACCAGATAGATCGTATTTGCATTGCTAAAAAATTCAGATGGTCAATGGAAGATGTGAGATCTAAGAGAGAAGCTGACATGACTTCCGATCTGAGCCGCTGTTGGTAAACAAACCTAGTTGATTATTCTAAGAGAACATAATTGTTAAACCCTTTGTTTTGGTTAACACTTCATCTAATGTTTCAACTAACATCAAACGCTTTATGATCACCTCTAATAAACCGATGTTACATAAATCAATAATATTTGACTCAGGCCTTTGTTTAAAGGCTGGAGAAAAGTTCTACATATCATTAAGATTCGATCATCCAGGTACAAAACTAAGCTGTTAGGACAGTAGATGTTTTCGAAACCTTAACGCATAGATCTTCCTTAGATCACGAAGTGACAATTCATGAATGTTATTTTTGTCACTACACATACTGTGAAGGCAGAATATATAAATAACGTATGCTAAGTTGAATCGTCATTGAATGGGCGATGCAAATTAATTACATGCATATTAAGATTGGATTTGTCAAATAGTGTTAGGAAATTTTAGCGTAGTTGCTTTCTTTAAGCTTACTGGTGTATTGTGGGGTTTTTATTGTCTAAAAAAATTATTATCCTAAACACAATGATCAGTATGCAGTTTTTCAAAGTTTATGCCTATTTTAGATAATCTCTCCAATGACATTACATACGAATTGATTTTACAAATTGCTGATACTTCAGGGATTTAAACAATTTATTACCAGTTTTCCCGTGTTTATTTGGTTTTATTTAAGCCTCCCTGGATTCGTTTGGGATAGTAAGTGATGTTATTTCGATTCCGATACATTTTATTGATAATGAGGTTAAATAGAATGATTTGTCTGTCTTTAGTTCTTTACTTGCTAATAATAAACTTTATTTGACTGCAGTGTGATTCATTCCATCATAATTATTCACCATCTAAATTGTGTGTTCTGAGATGCTCCCTAAATGTTTAGATCTTGGATTCCCTAGTGCATCATTGGTTTGAAATTAAGATTTTACCACTCCCCTAGGTCTACTCTCCGTATTTACCAACCCGGTTTAAATGTCAAACGTTCTCTTTGGTCCTCTCACTCACTTACGTAGTGAAAAACTATGTGACGGTATGAGTGGCACTTCCCTCGCTGTTCTATAAACGTGTGACTGTGTGACAGCATTGCGTAAATAACAACGAAATCCTCCCAATTTTCGCAATAACAGAGCGTTTTAAGTTACTCGTAGTAGGTTGGCAATCTTGACAATCATATTCTTTGTTTTTAGTTCTGCTAAAATGTCAACGTTTTGGCTATTCTCACCTTTTAGATTATTAAATTAGAATAAGAAGGAAAACGTGTATTTGTGAACTAAACCAATAATTTTAAATATTCTATAATCTTTGTTTATGAAAATTGCTCTGAAAATATACAACTTCCTTTATTATGATAACAGTAACCTGAGAGCGTTTCAATTATTTTTTCTATTACGATCTAGAAATATTATTTTCTTGTCTGATGTGATGTTCCATCTCTGTTATCAGATTATCACGTGACAAAGCAGAGGAAATTTCTAAGATGAGAATAGTCTAACTATAGTTGATATCACGTAATAAACTAAATAAAATCAATGCATGTGAAAATTCTAGAAAAATTACATACTCTACATGGGATTTCTCGATTAGGTACTCAGTTATTATGTAGAACTCTTCATTAGTGCTTTATACGGAATCTGACACGATATCTTGAAGTCTTTCAGTGGTCTATATTTTCAACATTTGTTAACATATATCATAGAGCATTTCTCATACAATATCACCAATATGTTTCCATCTTACTCCTGACCTAATTGATTTCACATACCACAGCTTCCTTTTAAAAATGCACTCCGAGACAAGTTGCTAGTTAGCACGTTATTGTTGCTAATTAAATTAGTTTATTGTTGTTGGCAGCACACGTAGACCTTCCTATAGGTGTTAATCCACCAACGACCGAAGAAATCATGATGGCCCTCAGACAAATAAACATTAGGAAATCGCTAGAACCTGATAACATAACAGCTGGGAGGGAATTAACTAGAGAGTAAACATGGCTTGAGACCTGCTCATGAATACATCAACCACATATTCACCATTTGTCAGATTGTAGAACTCGGGCATACTCATCGGCGTCCGACAATGGTGGTCTGTTTAAACTTAAAAGCAGAGTTTGACTCTATAGACCGCGAGATTCTGTGTCAGTGTCTGTCATTAACAGGAGTACCTCAGAAGTAAATAAACCTTGTGAAGGCTCTTTACTCGAACACTACTAGTCGAGTCAGAGCTTATGGCTATTTGTCATTTGATTTCGCAACCTCTAATGGTGTCCATCAAGGCTGTCCACTATCTCCTCTTTTGTTTAATTTTATCATAGACCTACTGCTGGAAATAACGTTCTCGTCGACTGAATTTTCAGGACTTGATCTCTTACCAGGAGGTCTACTTATCGACTTAGAATGCACAGATGATATATTCCTGTTTGGTGAAGACGCTGATAAAATGCAGTCTATTGATTGCACTGAGCAACAATGCCAGAATGTTTGGGATGCGCTCCTCCCCCTTTAAATGCGAATTACTGCTTCATGACTTTTTCATTATAGTTGCACACTAATTTTATGGTATTTGCAAAGAAGAATTACCATTTCCTCAAAAATTTAAGAATTTATGATGGTTATCAAAAGAAAATTGCAATAACAAGTTATTAAGTTAGCAAATTATTCTGAATAAGATGGTTGAGAAGTTAAATTAGATGGTTAATTATTTAAAAGTATGCAGAATTGTTGATTTAATCTCGAATCAGCAGTATGTTAATCACAACTAAAATAGGAGGAAAAGGTGCGTACTTTGAACAGTTAAAAAAGGTTATCTTTGCATATTACACGGATATCAAGTAAAATTTAGTTAGTTATTGTTTGATAAACAGTAGTTATTATTAACTTATAACCGGACACTGATGTGTTTACTTTGCTTCTAGCCATACTTTAAGTGTAAGGGTTGTCAATATTTATCAGTTGCCCAAAGTGAAATAGATTGAGCAGTGTTTGGACCTGCTACTTAGTGGATGTAAGGTGAATATCTTAACCACTGAGCTGTCAACCTCCTAAGAACAGTTGAAAATAGTTTCAGTCATTGTTTATATTTTTTATTTAACAAGCACATAAATACTGTGGTTAAAATTAATATCATTAGTTTTCTAATTTTCCAGTTCAATATTCGTCTAATTCTGTAATGTACTTGAAGAAGTATTTATGTATAATTGGTCGACAACAATACCGTGTAAGCAATCATGTAGGATATAAATAATTGGTAGTAGATTTACTATTTCCCAAAAGTTCGACCTTGATCAGCCTAAAACAGGGTGTTTTCTAGTCCTATTTCGGGATTTCTAAGCTACCCGAACCCAGTTAAGTTCACCGCATTAAAGTGTACACCTTCGATATATGACTCTTAATGAAATTTCAGAAAACTCCGTAAATACTTGTTTTCCTCCTGTGTCGTCATCGGTTAAAGTAGTGATTAAAATTCAGTTTTTGTGTTGTTTCTTGGCACTGTGGCTAACTGTTTATGCTTCGTAAAGTGGTGGACATGTTTTCTTGACCACATATGCCTTAGAAATATTGCTGGGATCACCGGGTAAGTAATAGTGAGGTTAGACACAGAGTATTATGGAATGATGGTGAATCAGTAGATAAGGTTGTGAATCTTCGTCGACTGAGATGGTTGGGTCACGTGTTACGTATGCCTGAGCACCGATTACCACGACGCGTAATTCTGACTAGTGTTGGGAATGGTTGGAAGAAAGTTACAGGTGACCAAACCAAAACGTGGCATCAGTGCTTGAAGTCACTAACTTCTAGTCTGAGCCATGTTGGTAAATGCAAACTAATTAGTTGGGGTCCACGCGAATATTGTAACCAATGCTTGGAGACTGAGTGACATGGCTCAGGATCAATCACAATGGCGTAGGTGTGTGCACTCTTTGTCTTCTCTTAAACTATGAGATTAAAATCGCTTCATATGTTTCTACGAACTACTAACTATACCCTTATATGCAATCTTTCTTTTATATATTACCATCATTGGATTATCTACTTCTGTGAATCCAGTGTTCATCTTGCTGTGCTAATGTGGCATGGCAACTTGGACCGATGCATATATGTGCCTGGTTCTACGTTGTAGCTGACTGACTAGACATGTTTTCTGACTAGTGTTTAGCTCTGTGAGATGTTCCACTTCCAAAAGCCTAGTAACATTAGTGATTCCCATATAATAAATTGTGTTTACAGTTTGTTAAGTAGTTTTTTAGTTTTGAGTAGTTTCGGGAAATTGGTTTATTCCAAATTCGGTGTACTTCAGAAACTGTTCTCAACTGGAGTACCAGAATTCGATCCTTGTTGAGGTTCATAAGTGAGGACTACTGCGGAGCTCACCCTAGAACGAATAAGCTATCCAATACTCCTTGGCTTCCAATAGTACCTCAGAATTAATTCGCCTCATATATTCCTTTCTACGAACTAATTCTTTCTTCCTGTAGTATATCCATATGCAATTTTTATTCTTTACTTAACCACCTTTGAATTAACTGCATCGATGATTTCGTTGTTCATCTTGTTGTGCTAATGAAGTATGGGGACTTTGATCTATACATATATGTGCCTGGTCTTACGTTGTAGCTGATTTAGAGAGCAAACTTGCTCCATGTTCTTTTCAGGATGTACTGGGCGCAAGAATAAATACCAACGACAAAGTGGAAATAAGGACACCTCATCAAGATACGAAACTAAGATCTGGGCAAGTGCGAGAACTACATAGATGTTACATTGCAATCGGTACTAGACAATGTTTTCAACAGAGTGTTGCTGACCGGGATGTAAAACTCAGTAGACTTCCAACTTCGAGGTCAATAGCTTATATCTCGAACAGGTCGATCATGTACCAACAGAACCGCGACACTACGGACCATCGTTGAACAATCTTTTGAATGGACCTCGTCATTTTACATAAACTTCATTGACTACGAGAAAGCATTCGACAGTGTGGATAGGAAAATTTTATGGGAACTTCTTCGACACTATGGTGTACCTGAGAAAATTGTCAACATCATACGGAATACATACGACTGACTACACTGAAAAGTCGTGCATGTAGGAAATCTGACAGAAGCATTCCAAGTGAGGACCGGAGTTAGACAAGGCTACCTGCTCTCCTCCTTCCTGTTTCTTCTGGTGGTTGAGTGGATTATGGAGACCTCCACAACTGAGGGTAAACAAGGAATAGAAAGGAAAGTTTGAAATCATTTAGACGATTTGGACTTCGCAGATGACCTAGCTCTTCTATCCCGAAACACATTAACGAATCCAGTTCAAGACAACTAATCTAGCAGAAGCCTCCGCATCAGTAGGCCTCAACATACACATGCGAAAAAGCAAGATTCTCAAATACAACACGAAGGACACCAACCCAATTTTACTTGATAGAGAAACTCTGAAAGACGTGGAATCATTCAAACACCTGGGTAGTTGCGTCATCGATGAACAAGGTGGATCTGATGCAGATGTAAATGCAAGGACTAGATAATTAAGGGTAGCATTTATACATATGAAGAACATATACAACTAAAAACAACTGTCATTCAACATCAAAATCACAAACTTCAATACCAACGTCAAAAAAATTATACTGTACGGAGCTGAAACTTGAAGAATTACAACAATCATCATAAAAAAGATAGAAGTACTTATAAACAATTGCTTACACAGGATACTGAATGTCCGTTGACCGGATACCGGACAAACCACTGTTCAACTGAAAAGGAAATTAGGAAAAGACTTCGGAAGTGGATGGGACTTACATTACGGAAATCATCAAACTGCATCACCACGCAAGCACTAACTTGAAATCATGACGGGGAAAGGAAAAGAGGAAGGTCATAGAACACACTACGCCAAGAATTGTAAGCAGACATGAAAAGGATGAATAGCAACTGAAAACAACTGCAAGGGATTGCTTAAGACAGAGTTCGGTGGAGAATTTTGGTGTGCGACCTATGCTTCTTCACGAGGGATAATAGGCGTAAGTTTTAATGGTCAGGATTGGGCAGACTAAAATAAACCCAAGGTGTTTTCAAGCCATCTCACCTTGGTTCTATTGGGTGAGGAAGACAGAGGATTCATGAGTTTCCAAAGAAGTTCAAGCAGTGTCATAAAAAGATTAATAGAAGTCCGCTGAACACTAGCTTATACGAATTTCGAGTCGGAAGAAGTGTATCTATTTCTTGAGGTGTTTTCGCAAGTAAAATTGAAGCTGTACACTTTGAGTAAAATCTTAATATTTCTGCGGATTGACAGTCGTTATTGTATTGTGCTTGTGAGTTTAGTTAGTCCAATTTGAAATTAACATTAAAGGTCTTCTGTAGTTACCAATGAGAAACAAAAGTACACAATTTATTTTTTAGTGAACGCAGAGATCTTCCGTACATGAACTGCCTCTGATCATAGCAGAAAATACCATACACATGTTAGTATGTAAAAATGACTAGTTCGTTAAATGGAAAGCCTTACTAAATGGATATATCCCTGGTCGAAACGTCTATCCAGAGTTGAAAATCTGTTCATTACCTTACGTTTTGGCTCTTATGACAGGAGTGTACTCACTCCGTCATATCCTTATTTTAAGCCTAAAAGTGTTATTGAGCCACTGGATTGATGGCCGCTCGAACATTTGGATGAAATTGGTTGTAAAAAGTATTGTAAATATTACAAAGATATTGCCTTGTCCCGGTTGCGTGATCATTATCCGAGGATAAATCGTTTTGCAAGGTGTGCTTACCTGTTATTTATCTGGTTGCAGATGAGATCTAGTGTCAACTGTCGGATAGGATTTTCAAATTCTTCTCGACAGTTTAACAGGGTGGGTTATCTTGACACCAAGTAATATGTGTAAATAATTGATCTGGGTATTCGTAAAACAATATCAAAGAGCCCAGTATGCGGGAAACGTCACATTATTTATTTTCAAGAAGTCTTAGGGTTTCGACAGTTTGAACTGTCACCAAGTTTACATCTAGAGCATCAGGTGTAAACGGGTGTTGAGACTATACATAATCAAATAGCATAAATTCAGCATGGATTTATGGGGATTGCTGGGTTTCTTTGAAATCGTGAACTGGTCAGTCACACCACCATTAAAAACCTGAAAGCATTGGGAAACTTTTTTGTCATAGTATGGGACCCTTCAGCATTGCGTATCCACGATCTTGCACGAGATAGTAGAACCTAGGGTCCTCGGTCTGACGCTCCAAGGCGTAACTGCTGGACCATTGGAGTGGCATCTTAGGGTGGTAATGTTAACTTTAATTATTCCGTGGCGTTGCGCGGCCATCTTTCATTGTCTTCGATGGGTGACTTCCTCAAACATAGTAGATTGATTGAAGTTAGATATTCACGCCGCTTGATACCGCCTCAGTGATCTAGAGGTTAGGCGTTCGCGCTCGAGACAGAAGATCTGACGTTCTATTTTCATGTGCGGGATCATGGTTGTGCGCTGTACTAGAATAAAATAGCCGTCCAGTGCTTCCAGGTTTTCGATAGTAGTCCTACTTATATCGGCTTATAATCTCAAGGATAGATTTCCAGCCTAGTTTTATGGTTTTGTGAGAAATGTACGGGCTATATATTGTTAAAGTAGGGTGAAATAAAATTTCAACATAACGGAAATAGAATTTATTAACCAGAACAATAAAGTCGGCCATCTACTAGGCTTTGGATTACTAAGGATTAGATTCTATCAAAAGTGTAAGATATTATATTTCCACATGCTGATATATCCCGCTGGTTCTCCAGATTTATGTGTACTTACGACATCAAATAGATTTGAAGATAAAAGGTAAAGAAGAACCAGAGCTAATACGGCCTGTAATTAGAAAGCAAAAGCATGATAACTTTCAAGTACTTTATGCAATTACCCTTAATTCTACTTTGGTACTGCAATGTTTAATGAATGTAGTAATGCACTACTAAAATCAATTCTAAGTAGTCGGTTGATTGTCTTCCGTGAATTTTTAAAAATTGCAGTAATCATACTAAAAGTTGCTTTGCTTGAGTAACATTCGTATAAAAGTGCAATTTTCGACGAAACTCACAGAACAACAAACATATTATTAGGTGAAGAAGCTTAAGATACACCGTTTTATCATAGAATCTAGTTAAATGAATATTTTATATCGTTTTCCAAATTTCAGTTATTCACAAATCCATTCTTACTGAATACGTACATGTAAAAAACGAGTCGATGATTAAAACTAACGGACCATAAATTTAAATAAAGTGCTTTTAAGATCAACTGCAATGCGTGTAATATGTGTAATTCATTCACTCCGCAATAAATGAGGTAACTTTCTATCAGTTATTCCAAAATTTTACTGGCTAAGTGATCGTGATCGGCCATCTAGGACAAGCTTTCGAATAAAAAGGGTACAATACAGCTCTTACTATAGATTTACTATAGATTACTAGCCCACCTCTTCTGCACACCTTGTTTGTGTAAATTTTTCATCTTCTAATTCTGACTGCTATCTTCTTTATTTCTCTACACCTTCATTTTTATAACATTTCACATTTTAACAAATTAGTTTTCATTCTTGAGGATGTGATAGCTGCTGATCTCAGCAATATTAATGTCCTAGAACAAATGCACTCGTTTATATCCTAAAATTATAAACGCCTAGATAGCTATCACATTCACTAGGATTAACTCAACGAACATGTTACACAATCTTGTGGTAAGCCCATTTGGCCATTGTATCATTTGTCTATTCACTGTAACTCAGACACTTAATTCGTCATGTTAATTTCTGTGTGCATTTCAGACTCTTAATTCACTATGTTAATTTCGGTGTGTATGAGCGAATGCTATCCTCCTATTGGTTGCAATGTGCAGATAATCGATAATTTATCCACACCCGATTAACTCTCAAAAAATATATATGGATTTTAAAACACACACACTGACTCACTCACTTTGTCTCATCGTGTGTTGCTCGCTGTACGCTTGCGGATTATTATTAATCATTAGCAATAAGTTATCTCTATAACTGGTGCTCAGGCTTCTCAATAATCTCGAGTAAATCCGTAATTCTACTAGGAGATTAAGCCTACCTAAAATACTCAGTTAACGGGATATTATTTATTGGAGTCAGATATTGAGGACATTAGCCTCAACAATCTACAGTTGACGTTATCAAAGACGTGGAATCATACTGTAACATTAAAAAGTTAATAAGTTTATACAAGTTCATCATATATATATCATGGGGTACCATATGAACAAGGTTGACAATAACTGTATACTGCACATTAATATGAAATTCATTTGTTATATATAGTATTGAAGGTAATAAGAAAAAAATTTTTAAAAAAAAAGAAAAGAAGTCGATCAAAAAGGTTTGCTCTTGAAACTGATAAGTAACAGTTAGTTTACGAACAGCAATTAATTTTTGATTGATTATTTCATCATCCATGATACGTGGTTAATTCAATAAAGAAAACGAAAAAAAAATGTAAGATATTTATAAACCTTTAGATTTCTTTTAGTATATTGATATTATATTTGCAAAAACTTGACATTTTCTTCATCATGTAATGAAAGGAAAATAAATTATTAATATTTGAATTATTAAATTATATGGATTGTTCAATTATCAATAAGAATTAAAAACTTGTTATAATTGGTTATCTCATAATAAACATAATTATCAATAGGATTAGTTTGAAATACTTATTATCAGGTATTTTAGAGTTTAATCATATTCTCTTGATGACAAAATCATTCAAGATTATGATTAAGCATAAAAATAAAACAAAAAGAAAATTATCATAGAGATTATAATTCATTCATTCATTTTCTGTTGTTAATTATTCATTTATCAATTTTGACTGTTTTTATATGAGCGTATGTGTGTACACTTTTTATTCTACTCATCACATGTTTGTAGTTTATTTTTGTGTGAATATAAATATTGATTAAAGCTTGGTTAAATAGGGCTGGTTCACACGTGTTCTCCACTGCGCGTTCTTTCGTTTCGCTTTGCTCTCTTTTCGCTTCATTCTCTGCGATTCTCTGATGGTCTGTTTCAATCAACGAGGGCACAAATATATATCTATATTCAAGATCCATTCCCTTAATTGGTTTATTTAATTCCGTTATTCACTAACGCGGATTAAGTCGATAATAATATATGAGAATAGTCAGGATGTATATTTCGACAGCACTAATTCATACAGTCTAATTGGAGTCAGACATCGGGCCACTGAAAGTTGACCTTATGACCAGTTCGATGTTTGAGCACCAGTGTCATTCGGTAATTCAACATGATATATAATAGTTTTAAGCTTAGTGTCAAGATGTTCTATTTATCATAAATGAACCTCTCTATCATAACATTTAATTAACATTCATCGTTTTTCTAATCCACTACAAAGCTCTAACGGTGATTAAACCAATAGGATTTCAAAATAGGTATTAAGCTTAAATCTGTTTTACTTGCCACAGTGTGGTTAGCTAAATAGTATTGTCATTCTGTAAACGTAGAGTGTACTTCTGAATGAAATACATCATTTCATACTTTTATTGCGTACCATTTCATTAACATTCGTTCAGCTGTGTATTTTATGGGTTGCTTATGCATACTAGTAACTAGAACTTTGTAAGTAGACATGAAAATCAACGAATGGACTATTGATATACTCACTAATAAATATTTTCGAATAAACGTGCATATTTTCAAACTACAAAAATTATAATTTCGAAGGATAAACATAGTAGGATTTTATCCTCAGATTACATCGCTAAATAGAATAGATGTCGTTTAGTTGGAATTACTGCATTGTTTATTTTCCCGAATGGAATACCAAAACGTGTACTGAGTAACATAGCTAGCAATACTTTGAAAAACTCCTCAAAAATATTCAGATCCGAATAAAATTATTTCTTTCTAATGAATAAATGACATATTACAAATGCTGAAAATATTAGGCTTTGTAAAGAAGAAAACATGTATACAAAACTATGACATCTTTTCTCTCCGAACTGCACCACGGTGGCCTGCTTGAACATCTAGGTTACCTGTTTCTGCCTCATAGATAATCAACAAGTTATTTGTTTTTGCTTGTTTGAACATACCATTATATCTATTAATCGCATAACCTATTTAGGTACGTTTATGAAAACTTTAAGACCCTTCACTGTACAAGTTACAAAAAAGTAGAATCAGAGACATTGTGGTGGCTAAAAATATACAGCGAAAAGAGTGTACATTATTCAGATGTCGATTCCTGGACTGCTAACTTCTAACTATACATGTCGTCTGGATCGACCAAGAAGTAAGAAACGGTAACTCTCTGATATACTTTGTGTTGAGAATTCTATATTGTACCAACAATATAATAATGAATAAGGCCAAAAAATAAAATATAATAAATATAATATAACAGTTTTTATATAGTCATATACATATTCATTACGAAAGTGTATTTTCTCTAGTTTAAATATTTATTTCCTTATGGTGTACAGTTTAACACCGAAGTAGTTGATACCCTTGTAAACCATTTTTTTCCTCTCGCAATGTTAACATAGGATACATTTCAAATTTAAGATGAAACCTTTGATTAAACAAGCAAAACAGATTACCAAAAAAATATTATCATCTACAAGACTTCCCATTCAATTTGACTAGGTGTTAAGTTTGTCTTACATTGTTCCTACTCGTTCCCTTTCTACTCTTTTGTATATTGGCTTATACTACTTATTTAAATTCAGTAAGCAGTTTTATTCTCAACAATTTTCAAACTTATGTTGTGACGCAAGTTGTACTGTAACATTCTGAAATGTTCACATACGTTTGTAATGTTTGTCGTACTTATCATTGTATTCATCATTTTAATTACTGTAACTTACTTACTGTAGCGGTTATCCACAGTTTTGTATATTTGTTTAAACGCAACAGTTTCCATATTATTTTGCTCTTGGTTCGAGTTTCGGTTGCTCATAAACTGCTATCAAATTTAGACACAGCTACCAGCTGTCTTTTGTACTATCGTATGTTATAATTATTCTGTATGTTACTGTTACAAGAAGCTTTTTCATTTTCATACTTGAAGGACGTGTTTAAACACCCCAGACACCTCACAAGTTGAGGTTTGTAACTAAATTTAGTGTATTATTTAATAAAGAACAGCTATTGTAGACAAATCGATGTTTTGGAAACTTCGGTTTTGCGCGTATCTCAATTGGGTGACTTGGACGCTTCGATAGACCTAACAATATGTTAAGTGCCTTATGCTACATAACGACTAGTAAACAAATCAAATTTATTTACAATAATTTAACAAACACATTTTATGGAATATTACTATATTTAGTTGTTGATAGTTTTTAATCTAGCTCTAAGACAATTTGTTGTTAAGGTAAAGAAAGAGGTAGGTATCAAAAAATATTTGAGTCAACTATTGAACTATTAGATAGATTACATTTATATTTAAAAGAATAAAAGAAATTTTATATAGTTATGTGCGTACACATAGGGTTTGAAAACAATCTAAGAATCGAAACTGAACATTTAAAGAACAAAGTTTACAGTGTTTTGTCATATTTCACAGAAACAATATCATATTACAATCTATGTATTATTGTTTATTATGAATTCCTTAAAACATGCTATTCCAAACATGTAATTTCTGTAAATAAGAACTTTCGTCTAAATTTGAACGAATAGTTTCACAATATTTGGGCGCCGAGTTAATATGAGACATTAAAGAGGGAGAATGTATTTGTAAAATCTCAGCGAAAAAATTGAAGTAAATCCAACGTTTCGCCTGGTAATCTGGTCCAAGCTTTTCAAGGGAAATATAATCAAACAACAAAATTATCGAATATAAATAGTTACATGGTTCTCTGGTTTACTGTATACTTCGTAAAGGTATTTCAGAAGAGATCTGAAGGATTCTAACTCTTCAAAATATAAGAGTATTTTTGTGAACAAACAATACTCTAAGATCAAAACTAGTAAGAATCAGAGATGAAATTCACAAGGAAGAATAACAGAATTGTGTTTATGAAATCAAATGTAATGACTGTAATACAACTTATGTAGGTGAAACATCAAGGCAACTGAGTGTGAGGTTGAAAGAACACAAACTGTACTCAAAGCACATTCCTAAATTCTCAGATGATGTAAGAGAACAAATCAGCTATAGCATTACACTTGATAGAATGGGGTCATACAATTGATTTCAATGGCGCATGAATCATTTTGAAAGGCTTTAATTCTTACAAAGAACGACTAACAGCCGAAGCCCTCCACGTATGGGCTAATCCAAACAGTATTAATAGGAGAGATGGAATACAACTAGCTGTCCCATGGCAGCTAATAATTAGTAAGTAAACCTGAACTCCTTATTCCATTCTAGCTATCTGTATCATATTAACTAATCAATAGATAATTCATTCAACAGTTCAAATCAGTTATCTTATCTGAATATGTTAAACGATTGAGTGGAACATTAAAATAACACAAACTTTCAATTACAAATACATTCTTCTCTGAATTCAGTCTTTTATCTTGTTTACTAATCTTGTTTATTTATCTTCATTTTATGCATGTTGTGACATTTTTGTTTCATGTCATATATAAAATGATATGTTTTTTCTTAATATTCACCGACCGAAGACAATATATAGTTGAATGAAATATCCTCTTGAGATTAGTTGGTGGTTGGAGGTAGTCAACAGGTGACTCGACACTGCGGGATCCTCCAACCACCATCTAATCTCAATACATAGTGCCCGCAGTGTCGAGTCACCTAGACTGGTAGCCACATTGCAACATGATCGATAGCATTCGATCTGCACTAATAAGGACTAGACAAGCATGAGATTGATCACCACCCAGTGATCAATCAATTGTGAAATATCCTCTTCTCACTTACATATACACACAATCTGTTATCTTAACACTTTTCGTTTCACACCACATATCTTTTACATACTAATGTAAATACATACTTTAAACATTGTTAACGTTGATCGGATGACTTATTCAGTATACAGTAAACCAGAGAACCATGTAACTATTTATATTCGATAATTTTGTTGTTTGATTATATTTTCTTTGAAAAAGCTTGGACCAGATTACCAGGTGAAACGTTGGATTTACTTCAAATTCATTCACTGAGATTTTACAAATACACTTTTCCTCTTTAATGTAATTCCTGTTTCTAAATAAAAAACATAAAGATTAAAAAGTATTATTTGAAAGATGTAATTCATTATAGTAATGTTAGTTAAGTTATGTAATCAATTGTTCTGTAATAGAATTTTAACATAAACAGAAATCATTATTAAATAATGTAATTAATTCCTTTTAACAAACTTTACATTAATTCACTTGGTATTGTTTGGCTTGTATCTTCCCATTGAGATTTAAGACTACCATTGATCAGTCTGTTATTGGCATATGTGCATACTTTGCGTATGCCTCGATATTACCTTAATTCACAAGCTATTTGTAAGCAATGACGGATAGTGGCTAGTAATGCGTTTCGTCCTACTTGGGACTCGTCAGCTGGATGTACCTGAATCTGAGTTGATGTGCACTCTGGGACTCGAACCCAGTACTATTCGCTTCAAACGCCATCGCGTTATCCACTCAGCTACTGAATCCTGATAGCCAATTGCTTGTGCAATGGGGTGAATTTGAATCCACTTGGTATTGTTTGGCTTGTATCTTCCCATTAAAAAACAAAAATACAAAACAAAAAACCAAACACAATAAATTATTGTAAAATTAAAAGACACTGATTTCATTTTCAATCTATCAAAACTCTTACATAATTAATAATTGCAAAATTTATTATAACCTTTATTGAATACACATTACAGTATAGTTATGTAACATAAAATTAACTTTAATTATGGAGAAATAATATTGACTATTGCAAAAACAACAAAAAATAAACAAAACACTTCAGTTTATGTTACATTGATACTTGTAAATATCATGAAAAGAAAACAAACAATCTGTATGAATGATGACGCCATAAAAATGATTAAAGTTTGAAAATGAAAAACAAAGATAAACAATTTTTATTAGAAAGGGGTTTCATGGAGATTCTAGTAATTTAATGGTTGATTTTCATGAGTTAAATAAAGTTAGCACACCATTGAAACCTGGAAACACAGGACAATCGTATCGTTCTAGTATGGGAGTCTTCAGCGCGTGAACGCTTAACCTCTAGACCACTGAATCGGGATTCAACATGTGAATACCTAACTTCAACCAATGCACGGAATTGCGCAACCATCTTCCATTATATGAGGTAAATACCTGTCTCTATCCGACATGGATTAGCCCAACTGATCATGGCTTCTCAGTAGAACATTTTTGAGTACCGGCTCAGTGGTTTATAGGTTAAGCTTCCCTGCACGAGACCGAAGGTCCTGTGCTTGAATCGTGCGAGTAAGATCGTGGATGCGCACTGCTGAGGTGTCCCATACTAGGACGAAACGGCCGTCCAGTGTTTTCAGGCTTTCAGTGGTGGTGTAACATCAATCTGTTCATGATCTCAATCAAAAACTTAAGTTTCCATAACCCCATACTGATAATGATAAATTTGTAAGATCATGATAATTAAAGAAGTGAATTTACTGATGTTAATATAATTTGGTTATTTATAAACTCTCTAAAGAAGTGATTTATATAAGGTTATGAGAATTCGAAAAATTCGATTTTCCAAGAATTAGAAATTTATTTTTATTATTAATAGTCTATGCATCTTACAGAAAAATCCAAGCCATGCTTTCTAGTGACCTGCTGACTTTATGGAATTGTGCCTCATGAACTGAATTGAACGAGTTATAGAGAATGAACTCATGTCCCACTGTGTCGTTAAGTCAAATAATCTGTTTTAAACTCGAGCCTGACACAAGAATGCATCTCTGCCTAAACATAAGCTTAGAATATTGAGTCTCTTCGTTAGTAGTACTGTAGCATTAATGTAACTTGTATATCGATAAGAAACCTAGTGAACATTATATATGATCATATCCATGCTATGGAACGTACAGGACTTGCTCTTATTTGTTTCAAGCTTGAATATAATGTTCGGCAAACTAAACAGACCGGTTCCTGGTTACTATCAAACCATCTATGCTAATGTGTAAGCTTAGAGCGCACGAGCTTTCAGCTAGTGAATTCTTAGTGTGCTTATAATATATACCCTACCGGAAAAGAGCAGCTTCCGTCATCGCTTCTGAAATTATAACGAATATAAAAAATAAGGAGTTTTTGGTGGAGTTTTGTTCTCTGAGCTGGAGAAATTTGGACACTTCACTTCTATCTGAAGTTTGTGCTGATGATGTCGTTCAGAAGAACGACGAAAGCTCCACGACCAAACCATCCAGCTCAGAGAACAAAACTCCACCAAAATCATCCACCTGAGCTACAAATCTTCTCCACCATCTCAAAAATAAGGAGTGCAGTATATCTGTCGTCCAAAATGAGCATGTGTGCTGACATTTATACGTAAATCTTTGCCCGGTTATGTGTGACTTCATGAGTTAGAAAAACATTAGCCCAGATGGACTAATCCGTTGGCTAGGTTTTACATTTCATTTTCTTTTCTAGAATTCACAAGATCACAAGTAACTTTTTTCCCAACAAAAGTTGTTACGTTTCACTTTGGTCCATACAAACAAACTGAGATTTTCCACTCTAAATCTAAACTTTGAGTGCATGAATTGTTTTGCAATGCCAGATCAATGTATTATAAATGCTAGTAGTATCATAAAAGTCCTAATAGTCAACCTTTCATCGAATACCCACATTTGTTCTGTTATGCTTCAAAAATCACTGTTAATCATATAAGAAATTTCATTAGCAACACAACCCGATGTCTGAAGTGAAAGATGCTAGATTAAAATTTTGGGACGAACGTGATCTTAAATACGGGTTGAACCAGCAATTGGGTTCCAAATAAAACGAGACGAGCTCCCTTGGTTCCGGTACTAGTCACATTCTGTCTATTTAATGTAAACTTATATGATTCTGGCGAAATCGAAGCAGTGAACATCAGATGCACATATCCGAGAGAAGACTGGTCGAAATTTATTCCGAATATCAATAATGGGATATATCTGCTTGTAAATCATTACTTATAGATTCCTTCGACTATTCTCCATCTATTTGGCGGTAAAACTATGCGATTACCTGACTTATTCATCGAAATAATTCATACCATATTTTGCTTTGATTTAAAGTTTTTTCCATCAAAGTCATCGAATTTATTTATATACACTTCCTATTCGGCTGATTATTGAGATAAGTAACGATATTCAGCACGTATATCAGCACGTCAATTCGGCTCATCAGTATGGAGCACCTGGAGTACTATTATGAAACTGATAGTTTCCATGGGATTCGATTCTACGTCGCCAAGTGTCATTAATCCATGATGTTAACTATGAATCACTCTGATGGCATGTTTAACTATCTGATGAACTGAAATATAAATATCTCGAACCATTTAACACTAAAGTTTACTTCCATATTATTCACTCAAATACGTAATCATACTGGAACTTGATAGCTAGCATTTAATTCAGCACTAATGTCAAACATAACATTGATAATTACTCAGTGACCAATCAATATGAGTATTTTCAACTACATACTTCAGTGTAAATCAATAATGAAATATACAAACATTATTTTTTGCAAATATTATTTGAATTGACATTACATTAGGGTTAATATTGTTACTGCATATATACTGACGAAATTATTTAAATGAATATATGGATACAATATTATTGCTGTTAGATAAATAATCACTTACAAGGATTAGACTAAACACAGACATACACGAATACAAATGAAATAGAAACATATGTTATACTAGTTAAAAGCTAGTTAGATTGTCATTATTGCTTAATTAGTTTCATGTCAAAGGCGTCATACAATTAAATAAACGTCGAATAGAATGATAGAAAAGTAATAAATAACTATATAAGCCATATTTAAGCTTTTAAAGTCTAGAAACTGTGTAAGTCTGACTTTTATCTAAATAAACACGCTTTCTATACATGTTCATGAATTCAGTTATTAGGTTAACATATAAAACAGGTCGTATTATTTGTTTTTAAATATAAGTTATAAATTTATTGTTTGAAAAGAACTGTGCTGTTTACTTTGATGTAAAGATAAGTACACAAAGAAGCACTTGTGAAAGAATGTTGAAATATTGATCAAGTTTACTGAATGAGTTAATATTGTGTTCAAGGGATTGCGATATGATCTCGGAATGGCAAATGAAATGAAATTCAGCAACGCAATAACAAGATAAGCTAAGGTATTCCTATCTGTCTCAGTACCACTAACTAGAGAGAGAAAACCAGATTCAGTCGAGAATAATATATATCATTTTACAAGCACCTCGAATGAACGAACGAACGAACGAACAACAAACACACAACTCATTCGTATGCATACAATAAGAAAACATCAGGTTGGAAGGCGTCACAATATAGCGTACTAAAAAAATGAAACGAATGAATGACGTTTAAGGTTTTTCTATGTGGGAAACACAAATTGAAGGTAGAAATAGGCGATTACAGCACGGAAATGAGAGTTCAATTTTTCACAATTACATTGCAAAACTAAAAAAATTTATCAAGTGATTTTTAGAGTGCTAGCATTGCTAATGGTGATATAAGAGCATCAGATAATTATGAAATACATGTTTTTGATGTTGGTGGTTGAACTACAATCCGAATCGTTCTGTTGACTTAATTGATGAGTTGCTGATTTTCAAAATAGAATGGTTGATGATAAATGTTCAATGTATTGTTAAATGATTCACTGACAATAATTGATGTTACATCATTCGAATGATTTTTGTATTTTTGTATGGAACGTGTTCAGTCTCTGTCATTGAATAACTTTAAGCACAATTGTGAGTACGTTATCTTCAGATAACTATGTTAACATTCTATAGTGATTATCTAGTCAAATCACACTATTGCACTATCATCATTGCTCTGTTAACAGATTTTCAATAGTTGTAACATCTAATTGACGATCACTTAATATTTATCGTCGGTATAACTCAGGAAATAAAGAGAGGAAACTTTTTAGTATACTTGTTTTAAGAATTTTATATTGTACCAAAAATATAATATTGAATAAAGCCACTAATAATAATAATAATAATAATAATAATAATAATAAAAGCTGTCAGATTAACGTGTAAATCTAATAATTTTTTAACCAAAAAAAGAAAAAAAGTAAATAAGTATAATTCTATCAGTAATTTTATTATACTACTGAAATGATTAAGATTATTGTTCATCTAATAATGATTTCCTCATATTTATATTTATGCAGTAGACGCCCAACTTCTAGATCAACGAGCTGGAGTCCATAAGGATCGGTCGTGCCCAGACCAGATTTAGACATTACGGAGAATCAGCTGAACAATCGGTTGAGTGGAACTCGTCACTATACATCAACTTCATTGATTACGAAAAGGCGTTTGGCAGTGTAGATGGGAGAACATTACGGAAAATTCTTCGACACCACGGAGTTCCTGAGAAAATTGTGAACATTATCCGGAAGTCATATGACGGACTACAGTGCAAAGTAGTGCATGGAGGACAGCTGACAGATGCATTCAAAGTAAGGACCGGAGTCGGACAAGACTGTCTACTCTCTCCCTTCCTCTTTCTTCTGGTGGTCGACTGGATTATGAAGACCTCGACATCTGAGGGAAAACACGGCATACAATGGACAGCTCAGAACCAATTATACAATTTGAACTTTGCAGGTGACCCAGCCCTCCTATCGCATACACATGAACAAATGCAGATAAAGACAGCCAATGTAGCAGCAGTCTGCATCAGTAGGCCTCAACATACACAAGGAGAGAACCAGGGTCTTCAAATACACACGGAAAACAGCAATCCAATCACACTTGATGGCGAAACTCTGGAAGATATGCAATGTTTCACGTACCTGGGTAGCAGCATCATCGAAGAACAAGGAGGTTCAGATGCAGATGTAAAGGCGAGGATTGGTAAATCAAGGGCCACATTCCTACAATTGTAGAACATATTGAACCCAAAACAACTGTCAACCAATATCAAAGTCACAATCTTCAATGTCAATGTCGAGGCAGTTCTACTGTACGGAGCTGAAACTTAGAGAACTACAACAACCACCATCAAGAAGGTACAAATATTTATAAATGGTTGTCTACGCAAGATACTCAACATCCATTGGCCAGATACCATCAGCAACAGCCTTCTCTGAGAGAGAACAAACAAGTTTCCAGCTGACGAAGAAATTAGGAAAAGACGATGGAAATGGATAGGACAGACATTACGCAAATCATCAAACTACGCCACAAGGTAAGCCTTAACTTGGAATCTTGAAGAGAAGCGGAAAAGAGGAAGGTCAAAAAACACATTACGTCGGGAAATAGAGGCATATATGAAAAAAAGAATAACAACTGGAATGGATTGCCCAGGACAGGGTTGGATGAAGAATGCTGGTGAGCGGTCTATGCTCCTTCACGAGGAGTAACAGGCGTAAGTAAGTAAGTTTATTATATAATAAATACAATTTTCTTTATAAAATAATTACCATATAGCATATTATACAATGACATTTTAAAAAGTAAACAATAATAAATATTATTCTTTATTATTTTTGTCTTTTTTTCTTCTCAAAATCTTCAATTCATACAATAAATTACACATTTTCAAATATAATTTAATGTTTAGATAAGTTGAGAAATAATAATAACTCACTTCACTGATTGATTATGTTCATAAAAATGGACGTTAATCATAGATGAATATGATTTTCTATAATATAAACAATTTTATGATAATGATATTTCTTCTTATCGTTGTCTATGTTAAATACTGTCACTGATTTGTCTCTTTCTAGTGTATGTGTATTCTAAACGGATTATCTCTTTATTTTCACTTAGTTATAACCTTATTGTATCATGAAAAATTCTCAGACATTATGTTACTTATATTTAAAATGTTTTATACAATGTATACATATTAATATATTAACAAATGAAGAAGAACAGGCGATTTTTGTGTTAGTGACGGACATTAGTGATTCATTTAAGAAGAATGATTTATTGTCTAAAAGTATCTCATAACTATACTAACACTATATTATTTTATAAAAAACAAAAAAAGTATCCATAAAAGTGAATTGGACTAAAATGGACTAAAAGGAATAATAATGATAATAAAGGGTATAATCTCTTCATTTCTGCAGCAGTTTGGAAGACTCTCCCGATCTCCAAAATTGTACGAGCATTCCATGTACCTAAATTAATGATTGCTCTGGTTTTCAGAAGAAGCATCAGCCTTATGATTTTCGAGGAAACTCGGCTTTCACTATAAGGCGTCATAACTCTTCTAAAAGAAAACCTAACTCCCACGGCAAAGTTTAAATGGTATGAATTTTTTTTGGTTAACGTTCTTGTAGCGAGTTAGTTTTCTACGGGATAGGGTCGCTAACCCCATGCCTAACCCTTCTCTTTTATCCGGGCTTAGAACCAGCAGTAGCCCAAGAGGAGCTTCAGACGGAGTTAAAGAGTATAATAATAATGACGATTAAAATCGTTATCGATTTTGCTGAAACTTATTTCCATTTTTATATTGTCCAAGTGTTTACAGCATAAGATAATTGGATTTTTCATTTAGCCCATTTATATAATCAGTATTTGCATAGAAATGTTGATTAAGTGATAGATCCAAATATAATGTATCTTATAGATATAAAGGCCAAAGTTGGACTTGATAGTTTCAAAGAAATTAAGCACTGAGTATAAAGTTAATAATAAATAAATACCTTGTTATATACTCAGATCATTAAAAAATTGTATTTCTGACGTTTCGTGACTTAATGTGAGCCGCTTCTTCAGAGTAAATAAATAACCGAATTAAATTAATTCAAGTTTAAATATTATAAAGGAAACAATGTGTAACTTGAAATTTGTTCGATATTTGTTATTATTCTCCTTTGATTTGAACGGAGAAATTACTTTGTTAAGGATTTAATCTTTGAAAAGTATAATTTCTACCATTCCTTACTACATTACTTATAATGAACTATTTTATTGAAACAGTAGTAACGCATTCTGGAAAACTTATCCAGTGTTACTAATTTCATAAGTTATGGATCTATTCTTGTTCCGAATTCCATGATGTTCTCATAAACATTAAGTTTTCAACTCATGGTGTTTTCCTTTTTTCTAAGGAATTATATGAATGTTCAAGTAAGACTTAGCTATCTAATAATTACCAATAGATAGTTCCAACATATTTCCGATCCATTAGCCTATGTGAAATGTTTCTTTAAAGACAATCACTGTTTTTAATTGAACACGAAATTAGATTTCCAAAGGTATTAGTAAATCCAGTCATTTATTTATTTATTTAAGCACATAAAAAAGGAGGCACCAAACAGATATGCGCCACATTAATCATTCGATTTATGTGAGGGCTAGAATACTGCCCGGGTGCCCAGACCGAAGCAGGTAGTTTTCTTAGGGGGCCACATCCCAAGCCTTTGACCAAAATGTCTAATCCACAAGGTAGTGGAGCATCGTGAGGAGATTGACTCCCATGGTAGCCGGTGACCAACAATTGTTTCACACGGCATTTCCTTCTTTAGGATTCTGGAGTCCATGTACACAATTAGTTTGGAATCAGGGTTTTCCAACTCCACCAAACTCGTTAAAGCACCCGATATTCACTTTTTGTCCTTTTAGTTTCGTAAGCAACACCCCTGCGACGAGATGGCAATGATAAGGACTTCCCTGGCAGTGGTTGTATGCACGAGGCCACTTAACTCCAGCCAAGGAAAAACGTAAGTTTTTGTCAGCACTGTCTAATAAATAAAAAAACAAATCATTTGTTGTGGATTCACTTTTTTATTTTTGATATGGACTAAATGTTTAATCAAACAAAGTTTAATAACTTAAATCTCTTTGAGTAATAAGGATTTTCTTTAAAATCTCAAGTACTAATATAGAATTTGGGAGATTGTCTTCTACAAATAAGCTTACTAAAAGGAATAGAGAATAAATGTATTTGTTTCCAGATTACATTATATTATATAGACAATTCTAATTAGGTTTTATTTCCTTCATAATATAAATACGGATATAATAATAATTTTTTTTAAAGAAAAATAAATAGATAAGAGTTCATGAATCAATTAGACTTAGATCACCATGAAAATCGATTCATGAATTAAACTATTCATGTACTACAATCATCAAAAAGATGAATAACAACTGAAAAGAGCTGGATAGGATTGTTCAAGATTGGATTGGATGGAGAATGCTGATGAGCGGCCTATACTCCTTCACGAGGAGTAACAGGCGTAATTAAGTAAGTAAGGAAGTAAAAATCATCAAAAAACCCCTTTCTAAAAATAGATGAAAGTTATGAATTAATTTAATAATTCAGTAATCAATATCTTTTTTCTTTTTTTTTCAAGAAAGAAGTACCTTATCATTAATAATGAATGAATGAATTATAATAATAATTAAAAATAGACATTTAAGATAATCAATTAAAAATATAGAAAAAATAAATATAAAATAATAAATTACACTAAGATAATAAACAAGTGTAATATTGGCGATTAACATAAATATACATTATTCCAAATTATGTCCCATTTAAATCAATAACAAAAAAAAATTATCAATAAATTAATTTCAATGGTTAAGATCATGAGTCAATTGAAGTTAGACAACCATGGAAAACCTAGAAGCACTGGACAGCCGTTTCGTCCTAGTATGGGACTCCTCAGCTGTGCACATCCACGACCTCGCCCCTTGCTCACTAGTGACTAGCTTCACGAGGTATATCCTAGAGTTCTAGTGAGAAGTAATGACCAGTGGAGTTCAACCAGGTCTGTTGTAAGATAGTGACTCACTGAAGACAATAGTGGATGTGTCGCTCAATTAATTGAAGTTAAACATTAACACCGTTGGATGAAGGCCGGTTCAGTGGTCTGGTGGTTAAGTTCTCGGGCGCGAAACCAGTAGGTCTTGGGTCCGAATCTCGCAGGGGACGAGGTTGTGGATGCACACTGCTGACGAGTCGCATAATAGGACGAAACGGCCATTCAGTGCTTCCAGGTTTTCCATGGTGGTCTAACTTCAATTAACCCATGATCTCAACCATTGAAATAAATAGTTATCGATTTCAAGCTTATATATAATATAATTCATATTAAATATAGCAGATTCCCCCGATAATTAATTTAGTTATTAAGTAAATAATAATTTGTTTTTCTTTCTAAAAAATGAAATTCTTTGTTATCTATCATGAAAAATTTGTTATGTTTAGTTACTTCTTGATTATTCTAATAAAGATTTTGAATGTTTTGTTTGTTTATTGGTTTTGAAATAATTATTATATTAAATAATTAATATTTAAATTGGTCTGTGACTGATTTATTTAATTGGATAGTTGGTCGAAAACGAATTTTGCTTACCAACATATAATAATAAATAAGAACTTTCGTCTAAATTTGAATGAATAGTTGCACAATATTTGGGCGCCAAGCTTCCATGAGACATCAAAGAGGAAGGATGTATTTGTAAAATCTCAGCGAATATATATATATATATATATCGGATAATTTTGTTGTTTGATTATATTTCTTTGAAAAAGCTTGGACCAGATTGCCATGCTAAACGTTGGATTTACTTCAAATTTTTTCGCTGAGATTTTACAAATACATTTTTCCTCTTTAATGGCAACACATTATTTTACGTAATATAGATATATATACATTTTATCATAATTTATATTTAAATAATGTATTCGTTTCTAGTAGTGACCGATGAAATAAGCACCTTCAAAATAAAACAAATTTATTGGCAAAACAATTTAAGATTTAAATTTAAAGCAGCTAATTTATAAATATAAGGAACGGTTAACAGTTATAAAGATAAAAACAAAAAAAGCACTTGTGAAAGAATGTTGAAATATTGATCAAGTTTACTGAATGAGTTAATATTGTGTTCAAGGGATTGCGATATGATCTCGGAATGGCAAATGAAATGAAATTCAGCAACGCAATAACAAGATAAGCTAAGGTATTCCTATCTGTCTCAGTACCACTAACTAGAGAGAGAAAACCAGATTCAGTCGAGAATAATATATATCATTTTACAAGCACCTCGAATGAACGAACGAACGAACGAACAACAAACACACAACTCATTCGTATGCATACAATAAGAAAACATCAGGTTGGAAGGCGTCACAATATAGCGTACTAAAAAAATGAAACGAATGAATGACGTTTAAGGTTTTTCTATGTGGGAAACACAAATTGAAGGTAGAAATAGGCGATTACAGCACGGAAATGAGGAGTTCAATTTTTCACAATTACATTGCAAAACTAAAAAAATTTATCAAGTGATTTTTAGAGTGCTAGCATTGCTAATGGTGATATAAGAGCATCAGATAATTATGAAATACATGTTTTTGATGTTGGTGGTTGAACTACAATCCGAATCGTTCTGTTGACTTAATTGATGAGTTGCTGATTTTCAAAATAGAATGGTTGATGATAAATGTTCAATGTATTGTTAAATGATTCACTGACAATAATTGATGTTACATCATTCGAATGATTTTTGTATTTTTGTATGGAACGTGTTCAGTCTCTGTCATTGAATAACTTTTATCACAATTGTGAGTACGTTATCTTCAGATAACTATGTTAACATTCTATAGTGATTATTTAGTTAAATCACACTATTGCACTATCATCATTGCTCTGTTAACAGATTTTCAATAGTTTAATTTAGCGCAATATATGAACTGTTTTCAGGTTTAATAATGAATAAAGTCAATTAATAATGTGAATATAGAATAATTTCACAAAAGAAATTTTGAATGTGAAAGGCGACCTTCTTGAATATATGGTCAACCTGTTCCAGCCATCTAGATATTTCAACAAATTATTTGTCATTTGTTTGTTTCAATCATCGTATTATCAATGAATTGTACAACCTATTCAGGTGAGTTTTTGAAACGTTCACAACATTTCGCTGTTCAAGTTAAGAAAGAGGTCGATCAGAGACATTGTGGTTGATGGCAAGATATATATCGAAAAGAACGTACATTAATGAGATGATGATTACTGATCTTGTAACATCTAATTGACGATCACTTAGTATTTATCATCAGGATCGATTTAGAAATGCGAAAAGGAAACTTGTTGGTATACTTTGTGTTGAGAATTCTATATTGTACCACTGATATGTGGAGGTCATATTTAGAGATCAATAGGTATTTTATAATTTCTACTTCACAAGCTTGTCTATTATTCAGTAGGCGATTTTTATAATAATTTATTCACTTGATTTCTATCAGTCTAATATACTGAAATAAAATTTCGGCGAGACTCTAATTTAGCGACGACCTTTGAACGAATCTTAAGTGACCCTGACAATTATTAGCCAGTCAGAAGACAGTTATTATAAAGTGAGAATATATTGTATGTAGGTAATGAATTACAGTGGATATTCTTCTTTTACATGATTTAAAAACTTGTTAAGGTTTGATAAATGTTCAGAGGCTCTGAATTCATAATACATATGGTATAGAAACTCGTCCATAGGGTTAGTGGTTAGGGTTGTAGCCTAGAGTTAGGGTTAACGTTAGGGGTTAGGGTTAAGGTTGGGTTAGGGTGCTAACATGCAATCAGTTTACAACGGATATAAGAGGTTAGGGTTAAGGGTTATGGTTAGTGTCAGGGTGGGGTTTTAGCCTGTCAATAAACACCTCTTTTCTAAAATCCGATGTAAACCGATCGCATGTTAGCACCCTAACCTTAACCTAACCCTAAACACTAGTCTAACCCTAACCTTAACCTAACCCTAAACCCTAATCTAACCCTAACCGTAAACCTTAACCCTAACCTTAACCCTAACCTAACCCTAACCTAGCCCTAAACCCTAACCTTAACCCCTAACCCTATGGAAGAGTTTCTGTACAATATGCATTATGAATTCAGAACTTCTGAGGATTTATCAAACCTCAACAAGTTTTGAAATCATGTAAAGAAGAATATTCACTGTAATTCATTACTTGTAATATATTTTTACTTTATACTGTCTTCTGATTGGCTAATAATTGAAATTGCTCAAACGCTTTTCATTGGCTCGTCCCTAAATTAGAGTTTCGCCCTCCCATCTGTTTTAACCTCTCATTAATCACCTCCTCTCCAAAATCCGCTGTGAACCGACCGTATGTTAGCATCGCGTGTTGCAACTGGCTTCGTGACCTTGAAATAGCTCAAACGCTTCTGATTGGCTCGTCGCTAAATTAGAGTCTCGCCAAAATCTCATTAATTTAGACAATGTTTAGACAATGTCTAAGTAAAAAGTTAACTGTTTTTCATGTTTCACTCGGTCATTCTCGGTCTATGATGAATAAAAGAACTGACTTCAATTTTTATAAACCTAAAAGCAGTACACAGGTATTTCTACAGGCTTATTTTTATGTGATACAAATTAAAAGCCATTTATGTTTTAATTTTGCACACAAAAAAACGATGTGCATTTCCTTGATTCTGACTGGCTTATTCGTATATATTTGGTTTCATTAATTATTTTTAAAGGATGTACTTTTATTAGGATTAATTTACTAAATTACTTACTTTCTTACTTCTGTTACTCCTAATGGAGAATAGGCCGCCGACCAGCGATCTCCAACCCACTCTGTCCTGGAACTTCCTTTACACTTCTATCCAAATTTTGTATATTTTTCCCATGTCTTTCTCCATTTCTCGGCGTAATGTGTTCTTTGGTCTTCTTCTTTTCCTTTTGACTTGAGGATCCCATGTACGGGCTTGCCTTGTGACGCAGTTGGGTGCTTTTATCAATGTATGTCCTATCACCTTCCGGCGCTTTTTCTTGATTTTTTCCTCCGCTGGGATCTGATTTGTTCTCTCCCGTAGTAGGTTGTTGCTGATAGTGTATGGCCGACTGATCAAAAGTATTTTGCGTAGACAGTTGTTAATAAACGCTTGTTTCTTCTGGATGATGATTTACTGAATACTGAAGAAAAAATCTCATTATTTCCAAATTTTTGATATACTTTGTGTGTGTTATATGGATTAAACGTAGTATTTTTCTTAACTTTTAACAAGAATTACAACTATATGTTAAGATGAATATTGAATTCTATTGACTGTAAATAGTGTTTCTCATCAACTGTGTTTATTATAATTTAATTAATTTAGGAAAGATAATGATACGAACACCATTTTTTTAGGTGCGATGTGTGTCAGCATTACGACTAATTATCATCATTTCAATTCAAAGATAATTCTTTTTTCAAATTCATTATAAATGATATGATAGGCTAATGTATAAACATAAACAGTTATACAGGAGAAGTGGTTTCAGTTGGCGACTGGAAAATTATTTTCTTCTACTTGAAGTAATTTCTGTTTATAAGATGAGTATAGACTAAAACTAGAATTTTGAAAACTGCTACTTTGTGAAATACATGAGGACTTAATTTAAATCTATAAAACTGGACACTGTATAACAGTCCATTACGATTATGGAATAAAACAACCTATCATTAGATATATTGAACATATTGACTTTAACTATATACATTTGAAGTGTAAACAAAACATTATTTATAAATTGTTTGATGTATAATGTTATTTACTAATCACTTAGTAACAGTTATAAACTAAATTGGATGAATCAATCATAAGTAGTGAATAAACTTATTTAATAAACTTAAACACGGTAACAATAATGGATTTTTAAGGGTAACTATTCATGGCAAGAATGTTTAGTGTTATAACATGAAAATTCATCATCAGAGATCAACTTGTAAAATATAGATCTTATTATCAGAAGTGAAATATTTTTGTTATACAATCTAAGTGAAGTAAATAATTTAAAGAAAGAAATAGTTTTCTATTTGTTGACTGCGAAACATCCATAGTATTGCAGCAGAATATGTTAGCTATGTCAACTTCATCATAAAAATGAATGACTGTGGTATCTTGTTTAAGTTTATTAATCATTAATGTATCTTCCATTAATATACTTTTTGTTGAGTCGGCTTCCGGAGAACTTCAACGGAGCCTCCAGAGGCCCAAAAGGAGCCGAAGGGTCCTAGCTAATCAGAGTATGATGGAACGTTCGAGAATTCCAGCGTGGCGTGCTACTATTGGTCGGTAGCATAATATGTCGTTAACAGATTGGCTGAAAAATGATGTTGATTTAACAGACGCCAACATCTATAAATACCCATGATTTTCTGTACAAAAATGAACCTTGGGATAAAGTATTTTCTCTCATACTTGTGTCTTCTCTCTGGTGTTCAAGTCGCTGTGTAGTTCTAGACTGTGGGTTATCAGAATAGCTTAGGAAATAAATATGGCGTTCGATCGACAAGACTTATCACTTTTGCAATGTGATAACATCGCAATTGTTTCAGTCAAAGTTAGTTTCTATTCTAGACTGAAGTATATTGTAAACTATTTTTGTGTTGAACAATGTCCACGATAATTATTTTTTACCTGATTGAAACATGAATTCTTTATATTTTGATAAAAATCTATGAGTTAAGGAGCTACAAAACATCTCTAATTTCCATTGATTTTCTAGTAGACGTCAGTTAGTGCTAGTAATTTCACTCATGTTGAAAATTTAATAGATCTATACAAAGACAAGTGTCAAAATCTTATTTCTATTCAAATTCCTTTGAATTAATTGGTATCTACAAAGTAATTTTGAAATTTGTCATCTTTACATTTGATATGATTATATTTTCTACTTAAGTTTTTGATAAAAAATAAGATATCTTGTCATATGGTGAAGTAAACAATTCTATGAAATAAAAAGCAGAGATGGATGGTGGCTAGCAGTGAGATCCAGGGCGGGATTTTCATTCTATTTGGGACTCGTCAGCTGGATGTATCTGAATCTCAGAGTTGGTGTTCACTCCTGTACTCGAACCCAATACTCTTTGCTTCAAACATCATCGCTTTATTCATTTGATGTCTTAAACATCAACTGAAAGATTAAAACAACCAATACAAAAAATTAAATAATTCTATGAAATGTTTTCTGTTTTCAACTTAGTCAATTCCTAATAAAAAAAAGATAAACTTTCAAATTCGATTTTAAAAAACCTCTTCGAATTTTGAACCCATATTTTATGTATGTTTATGCTTAACATATTAATTACCTGCTTATTTATCCTTTTCTAAACTTATCATTTTATGTATACAAACACAATATTTTGTTTTTGGTTGAAATCATGAACCGATTGATGTTAGACCACCGTAGATAACCAGGATGTATATTTCGATAGCAATCATTCGATAGCGATCAATATACGATTTAACTGAAGTCCAATACGGAGACATGTTTACTTCGGATATTAAGTTCCTGTTTTCTATATTTATCTTCAATTTTTTATCAATAGCCTATTTATCAAGTCCTACTGAGTACTATTGTTTCCAATACTGTCAAAAAACGTCACATGCTTTATTATATTCATATACATCATAACTAAAACAAAAGTTCTTTATGTTAACTAAAATCTTTTTTTATTTTCAATGTTTGCATAGTTTAGATAATTTATTCTGACGTTTCAAAAGACAACTCGTTTTCTTGTCTACTTTGACATTGTTTTTTTTTCCGAAACAAAAAAAGAAGTGATATACTATTGATTCAGATTAGAAAATTAATCATTCCGGTTTCTTACTTCTTTTTTTCTTCTTCTAACAGGAAATCAATAATAATATGGTTAAAAGGTACTACTTAATTTATTCCTTTATCTTGTATTCATTATTTCTTATTTGTGACTGCTTTATATACTGTTTAAGAGAATGATATAGCACATATACTTTATTGTAATCATTTGATATGTTCATATAAACTTGATGTATTTTACATCAAAAATAGAAGAAGAAATAGTTAAACAAAAGATACACTGAACTCACTAGAATAAAACAATATTCTATGGTTTAAAAATATATGTATGTTATTGCCGAAAGTAAGATTGATTGAGTATGAATTACGTCAGATTACCGAACAATTTATTATATATTAAAATGAAGCAAAATAAGACTCAACACATTCTGATACTTTCACATTGTCAATAAACGTATAAAAACGAAAATGTTTGTTATTTTTTGCAAAACTCTGATCAATCAAGATAAATAATATCTTTTTATTAATTGAAAAAACTTAGTCAAAACGATCGTAAAATTGATTAAATTGATTTTGAAGAGATTGTTTACAATTCGACATTGATTTTCATAATGATCAGATAAGAACTTGAATACTATTGAAAATCAGAAAGCACAGAATATAGATTTCGTCTACGTTCGTAACTTTTCAACAATGTGTGCGTTTCATTTAACATGGAATCGAACCTAAGACTTACAGATATTCGAACAAAAATGATAAAGTCGGAGCCTTTTCAATTAAACATATAAACATTTTGAAACTATTGATCATATGTGATAAACATGAATATCTTAACAATCACTAGAAGGTTGCTGCACCCTAGTTTGCGACTTGATACTCAGACGAAAGTGAAAATTTATTTTATTTGTATACTTTCAAATAAAGTTTCAGTTACATACTTTTTTTATCTTTAAAATATTGCGCTACTTGGAAGCAGATATAAACTACTCAAACGAATAGTACTTTTTATTGGATCAAGATAATAAAGTCAGGTGGTTACAACTAAAGTGCGTAAACTTGAAGGTAAATCAAAGAACAGCTTATTACTCATCGAATCACAATCGAGTCATGAATTCAACTATTAAATTATTACGATATCTACAAAACCCCTCTCTGATTATAATCATCATGTTTTCACTGGTGACTGTATCCAAGATAGATTTTCTGGAGTTCTAGTGAGAAACAGTGATCAGTGAACTTCAACTGGGTCTGTTGTGAGAGAGTAGCTCACTAAAGGTAGTGATTGACGGTGGCGCAATTACTTGAATTTAGACCTTAACACGGTCGGATGCTGTCTCCGTGGTCTAGAGGGTAATGGTTCGAAACCAATATGTCCTGGTTGGAATCTCACGAGGCGGGATCATGGATGCGCACTGCTGAGGAATCTCATACTAGAACGGAACGACCGTTCAGTGCTTTCAAGTTTTCAATGTTGGTCTAGTTTTAATTGACTCATGAAGTCAACTATTAAATTAATATAAATATGGTCAATTTTATAACAATCGTTCTAAATATTTAATATCACTGGTTAAGATCATGAGTCAGTTAAAGCTAGACCACCTTGGAAAAACTGGAAGCACTGGACGGCCGTTTCGTTCTAGTGTAGGACTCCTCAGCAGTGCGCATCCACAACCTCGCCCCTCGCGAGATTTGAACCCAGGACATACTGGTTTCGCGCGCGAGCACTTAACCACTAGACCACTGAACCGGCCTTCATCCAACGGTGTTAATGTTTAACTTCAACTAATTGAGTGACACATTCACTATTGTCTTCAATGCATCCAGGTTTTCCATGGTGGTCTAGCTTCAACTGACTCATGATCTTAACCATTGAAATTACTGAAATCTCCACAAAACCCATGTTTAGTAATTCCATTAAATTTAAAATATCACTCTCTCTCTCTCACACACACACACACGGGTTTTATTACAATTAGATCGAATGCTGAACCAATTTGTCTGGGTTGATTGATTTATATTCTATTAACAATTGGTATTTTGTCTCCAAAATCATGTTACTTTACATCTAGAAAAAACTTTTAATCTATGAAAATTTTTTTTTAATTTTCAAATATTATGGTTAATTTCTATTTTACATTTGTTACACAGTTACCATAGTTTTTCTTTTTAAAGAACAAAATGAGATCTAATCAATCCACTTAAAAAAAATTTGATATTTTTAAAACAAAAAGAAAAAAAATATGAATGTTCAATTGAAAATTCACTTCAATAATTACTAACGAAAAATTGTAACCTTTTTGTTCTTTCGAAAATATTTCTTTTCATAAAACTTATAGATAAAGATTGTTGTATTCAAAGAAGAGAAAAGAGTAAAGTTTCAAAAATCTTTGACATTTATTACAATGAAAAGATTGTATATATATATGGTGAACTGTTTTCTAATAATGCAGTATAATACATCTATTTATTGTATACATCATAAACTTTGTTTAAATTAATTAATTAAGACTAAAATTAGATTGAAATAAAGTGTTAATATATTGCTACATTTCCCCGCAAAAAACAATTTTTTTTAAAAAAAAAGGATTAACACTAGTAACATTGTAGATATCATATTTTGTTCCAAATTCAATAATGACAATAAAGTAGGTTTTTGAAATAAAAAATTTGTTTTTCTAGATTGATATTATGAATAGATCAATGTTAGACCATGATTGAAAATTTGGAAATACTAGATGGTTGTTTCGTCCTAGTATGGGACTCCTTAACTGTGCGCATATATGATCCTAAGATCTTTGGTTAAGCTTCAAGATGGAGTTACGGGAGTTTTAGTGGGAAGCTATGACCAGTGAAGTTCAATCATGTCTGTTGTGAAGCAGTTAATCACTGAAGACAATGTTTTTTCAACAATCGAATGTATTATTGTTGATTAAAATTTTAGAATTACATATATGTATCCTAATACCAGTGAGTGGTATTAGTAGTTTTTGGTTGAGATCATGAGTTAATTGATGTTAGACCACCGTTGGAAACCTGGAAGCACTGGACGGCCTTTTCGTCCTAGTATGGGACTCCTCAGCAGTGCGCATCCACGATCCCGCATCCCGCGGGATTCGAACCCAGAACCTAACTTGCCTGCAATACAATCTGTCTACCTGAAAACGCATATCCAGGAAATTCCGTCGAGAGGTATTCAAAACCAATGTACGTGTTAAATACGATACAGGGGGGAAAGAAAACCTGCCTCGTATATTTGCGCTTCAAAGGGGGTAAAATTAATGTAATAATTGACCATCGAATAAATTCAGAGATGAAGGTTGTTAGTCCAGGAACGAAACTGAAAACTATATCTTAAATATAGTGCTCACTCAAACAAACGAAAATCGACATGTTCTGTTTTCTCAGTACCTCCAATCGCATTTTGCGATTTATGTGTACGTACAAAACATGTCTATGTTCGCATTTTCGAGGACATTTCAATGACTAAGAGACCCAACGCCTCTAAATGGTGCAGTAGCTCAGCATTTAATCGATACCAGATATATCATCGACATTTCGTAATCCTTCAAAATTATTGACAGACAAGAGCCTGATGCTCCTTAGCTTTCCCTAAGCAGTAGAAAAAAACTCGAACTTAATTTATGTGTTCAGAAAGAGACAGTAATAAGCTTATTACTACCTTGGCAAGTTTACAGCTTTGACTAGTTTTATCTGCAATTATTATTATTTTTGTTATTATTATGTTTAGCATTATATTGATATTTATTTTGTTATGTGGTCTTCGCCAAACTAATTCTTATTCTATGTACACTGAGATCATCCTTTCACTCATCAGTTTCTTTTTCATCCACTCAGTTTTCTCAGCTGTTGTAGATTCTTCAAATCTCGTATAGTTATTACAGAACCATTCAGTTTTAGGCAGTCATCACATCAATGGTCCAAATCATTTCTATCTATCTTCGAGTGATTGGAGTCTCAAGTAAACTTCATTTAAACTATGAACCAATGATTGTTTAACCACCAATAAAAACGTGAAAGCAGTGAACGGCCGTTTGATTTTATTAGCAAACTTTTCATCGGTATGTATCCATGGCCGTTCGGTGGTTCCCGGTTTCGAGTGGTGATCTACTGCTGGTCGGTCCATGGATTGAATGAAAATCAGCACGCTCCACAGCCCTACGCAAATTGTGTGTAAACTCTTTACAACTATAATTTATCTCATGATTTGTCTTATATATTCCGAATTTTTTGTAATTACTGCCTCACTCCCTCTTTGTTTTTAAATTTGATTTTCAAATGACTTCACACCTATACTTGCACATATTTACAATTATTATTGATAATCTCTGTTATTGTAATTCTTTTCGTCATCATTACCATCTACGTCACACCATATCATACCTCAATGTTCAGTCAGTTAGTCAGTCAACTAAAACGCAGGATGAGGCACATATATGCATCGGTAAAAGCTGCTATACCTCATTAGCACAACAACATGAACACCAAATTCATAGAATCAGTCACTTCAATGGTAACAATGTATAAAAGAAAGATTGTGTATAAGGATATAATACAGGAAGAAAAAACTAGTTCGTAGAAAAAAAAGTTATAAGGTAATTTTAATCTCATGGTTTAAGGCAAGACAAAGAGTGTACACACAGACGCCATTGTGATTGATTCTTTAATGAATATTTGTTTATAAGCGGCTGATAAAAAACCATGAAATATAATGAATTCATATTATTTTGCTTTATTCTCATATACTGTTTCCTTAGAAAATGCTCTAGGAAATATGGCATAATAAAACATATACGTAAGTGGAATATATGATGTTTTGAATTTCAATGTCGGCTTACTGTTATAACAGGTTTTTTTTAGTATTTTATTAACAAAGCTTTGTGTCATATCCCATAACAAAATGGAATATTTCTGATTATATTATGCATGCGATTAAAGTTAAATCATGATACGATTTTTAATAATTACACTATTAATATTACATCATATGAAATATAATTGTATTATTCCTAAAATTATGTTGGAGAATGTTGGTCAGCGACCTTTCTCTGTTGGAGGGTAACAGGGGTGAATAAGTAAGATCAGCAACTGTATCATATAGAAGAAGACTACATTCATCATAAAATTACCTGCAGACAAATGGCCAGTACTTTAATATTGACATGTTTACTTAAGGTTTTTTCAACTATATTTATAATCTTTGAATATGTTTAGCAAGTTTTACATGATGTCTTAATAAAACTAATGGTAACATTCATACAAAATGATAGATGTATAAAAATATGCAGTTATTATATTGAAATATACAGAAAATTTGGAAAATATCATATTTTAACCTCTCATAAGGAAGCTATTTGCGACTTATGAACCTCGAAGTTAAATAGAACCATAGAGAGCCCCCAAATGCCCTGGTATGGACGAGAGTGGGGTGGGCCCACCCTCCCTCTCAAAATGCTCTCACATGGCCACGCGTATATAGCCTCTGCCAGGGAAGTCCTACTCACTGCCTTCTCGTGGCGGGGGTGTTGTTTACGAAATTCAGAGGATGAAAAGCGAATGTCCGGCGCTTTAACCGGATTCCAAACCAATGGTGCACATGGTGCACATGCGGGAACAAATGGCGTATGAACCAATCATTGGTCACCGGCTACCATGGGACTGCATCTCCTTACGATGCTCCTCTGCCTTGTGGGTTAGACCTTTAGGTCAAAGGCTCGAGGTGTGGCCCCCCTAAGAAAACCACCTGCTTCGGTCTGGGCACCCGGGCAGTATCACAGCCCACACAGACAAATATGGTGTGACGCATATATATTTGGTGCCCTCTTGTACCAATATGTATGTGTTCAAGTAAATAATAATAATAATAAAAGAACCATAGAGAAATTGATATAGTTTAAATAATATATCCAAATAGAATAAAAAGGAAACCTAATTTATCTTTAATGTGTATTTATTTCAACAGTTGAGATCATGAGTTAATTGAAGCTAGACCACCATGGGAAACCTGAAAGCACTGGACGGTCGTTTCGTCCTATTGTGGGACGCCTGAGCAGTGCGCATCCACGGCCCCTCCCGCGGGATTCGAACCTAGGGCCTATCAGTCTCGCTCCAGGCGCTTAACCAACTAGACCACTGAGCCGGCATCCGACGGTGTTAATGTCTAACTTCAACTAATCCACGAAATTGAGCGACACTTTCACTATTGTCATCAGTGAGTTACTACCTCACAACTGACCCGGTTGATTTGCAATCAGTCAATGGAGAGAAAATACTGTTAGATCTACTGTGTTATACGCACAATTTACCATTCAATATTCCTATGATAAAACAAGTGGTATGATAGATGTTTTAATTAAGTTGCACAATTATAGAGTAGGGAACAGTACTTTAAAATTGATTTGTGAACAATAATGTAACTATACAAACAAACAAAGGTAGATTGGAAAAAAAATAAGTGAAATATTTAAAAACTCAAGAAGGAAATATGGATAAATCAAACCACAAATATCTTCTTATATTCTCGATAAACGTATCGCAGTCATAGTAGGTTATTTTGTATTGCAAGTCATTAATTCTTGTTGGAAGATTAATATTTTACAGTGTATACTGCTAGCTGGAAAGAGAATGGTAGACGATTAAGGCAAGATTGTTGTAGAAATGTAACTATAAAAAACTATCATTCTAATCAGAATGGGGGATTGAGTAGATTGTAGTGACTTTTTAGTAGTTGACTTCACTAGTCTACGTAAGCAGACCACCAGAGAAAACCTGAAATCACTGGGCGGCCGTTCTTTCCTAGTGTGGGACTCCTCAACAATGCTTCTTCACGATCTTGCATGCGGAACTCGAACCCAGGGCCTTCGGTCCCGGGTACGAACGCTTAACCTCTAGACCATTGAATCGGCGGACTTCAGTCGATCAATGCATGGCGCACAACCGTTCGTCCATTATGTGAAGTAAACACCGGTATCTATGCGACATTGATTGGACTCCGCTGGTCACAACTTCTCACTGTAACTCCAGAAAATCCATCTTGAAGTCAGTCACCAGTGAACACATGATCAATGTTGTCTTCACTTCTTCCGCAATAAAAGTAATTATATCACTAAATAAATTTGGAAAAACGTCTAATCTTTAGGCTTCTTGTTAATTGTCTTGTACGTTCTTGGGTATATAATTATTTCTTATTCAGTGATTATATTTTAAATGCATTTTTAATCCTAACTCATAAGATAATCAGTTGATGTGGTTTTTATTGTAAAATAAATGATGCTTTTCATTTGAGTGTTGTAATTTAGGTGCTATTAATATAATTCTTATGAAGACCAAATTACTCTGTATGAAATATATTATCATAAAATGATATAATAGGAGAAAATGGATTATATATATATATATATATATATATATATATATATATATATATATATATATATATATATATATATATGGTGTTTACTATTGATGTCGACAGACATTAGTAGTATGGAAAACCAGTTAGAAGTGGAATGCCTGTTCAAGAGGAGATTAAGAAGATTGAACTAAAGAAGTTAGAATCGAAAGAATCATGAATGATGTAAAGGACATTAGATGAAAGATTTGCAAATGTAGTATTTAATCTATGAATTTTACCAAAGTACTCGGTAATTTTGCATTAAACAAGTCTTCGTTCACTACATATATATATACCTGTGGTGCGTGCTAATTATATTAATGTAAGTAGTATATGACGCGCGTCAAGAACGTAATGTCTGGGAGCAGAAGATGCGGGAAGATCAAGTAAGAAAGAGCGAGAACACAATGCAATTTGTAAGGAAACGAATGAGCAATGAAATGTGAGACAACGGATTGACGTTTGCAACAGGAACAGTCCAGGTTGATATGATGGATTGATATTTTGCAAATTAACGATTTGTTTTTGATTTTTTCTATTTTATCGAGTAACTCTGTAATTGTGTGCTAACTACATTCGATTGTCCCCACCGATGTTCTGTTCATTACATGACGAACAGTTTTAAATAGGAACCTCTTTTCAGTTATTTTCTTTCTTCTTCAAAAAGACTTAAATATATTGAAAAGAATATATGAAACAAAGAAACAAAATAAACAAACAATTTGCGTAAATCATAACTCTTTATTTAAAATATTGAATCAATTACATAATAATGTTACAAAAAATCCACCCGTGTTTTTTTTTCAGCAATGACATTAATTGTGACAATATTCTATCTCTAATGTTTTTCTTTTTGTTTTGTTTTTTAAAAAAGTCCAAAAATGATTCATTTTTCAAATTATTCAATGATTACACATGATCTTGTTCAATTGATTATTTTTTATTGATTTAAACAAAAAAATTTAATGAAATTATTCAATAAACTATAATTGTATATTGATTTATACAAATATCATTGAAATGATTAAAATGGATTAAATTTACCAGCTTCAGATAATATAACAATTGAACGAAATACTTGTAATAAAATTAATAAAGTATTTTTACAAGTGAAAAATACATTTGAATAACTTTTTACATTATAATATACTATTAAAGTTATTCTTAATATAAGAAATGGTAAATCTTGTAACATTAATGATATACCAATAGCCCATAATTCAGTTTCACAACATAAACATGGTCGTTCACGACATAATAAAAGACAACCACCAATTAATGGACAATTAACATTGTTAGAATTATCTATAAAATCATTTTGTGATACTGATTTTGGTATACCATCAATTTTTGATGATGATGGTGATGATGATAATGTTAAAGGTGGAACAAGTAATTGAGCTGACTGTTGTTGTTGTTGTCGCTTTACGTCTGATTCGGGGATTTTTAATGTGGAACCACATTCAACATTGGTAATAATGCAATTGTCATGATCTGGATTTTCTGGTTCTCGTTTTTGATTTTTACGAGTTAAATACCATTGTTTCAAATAAGCTAATGTATTCCTTCTTAGAGATTTATTTTTTAAATTTGATGCAACGTTATCACTATCATTACTATTGGTATTATTATTACTATTGTTAGCAGTAAATCGACTTTCACCATCACTTAATGATTTTTCATCCATTGAACTTTGAAATGAAGATAATTCATTTGATTTAGACAATAATAAATTTCTATTATTGTAATTCTTTTGTGTTTTAAGTGCGGTTTTATTGAAACAAAATTGTAATAAACTAGCTTGCCATAATGATAAAATTACAGTGCGTAGAAAATCATTTCTACGAACTTCTTGTTCATTAAATGCTTCAAATAATTCCAATATATCTGCTGCTGTACCAATGTTAATTAATAATAATTGAGATAGTTGATCACGTGTTAATCCTTCTCTAGGCATTAACCAACGTCCAACAATTACAGATAGTAATAATAATTGTTCCAGAATACGTATCCGTTCTTTTAATGAAAAATTATGTAGTTGTAATGACTGTAAACATTTGAGAAAAGTAAATTGAAAAAACAAAACAAAAGGAGACGTGAATAAAGTTGTCAACATTTTACAGGGATATTTGTTTTAATTTATAATAACAAAATAATAGTAATATTCAAGTTAGTATAAAACTTAATATTTGATATTTCACCTCGTTCGCCACTTCAAGAAAAAAAGAGTAATTTTATCCAAATAAACACAACCATATGACATTTGAGCCAAATCGTATTGGTAAGCAGATTTTTGAAACATTAGGAATAACAACATTTGTAGCCATTTCAGGATTACTGTCGATCCCAAGCTCGGATAAAGAAGAATCGGGTATGGAGTCAGAGACTCCATCCGAAAAAAACTTTTTAAAAAAAAGCTAACTATAATAAACAATTTAAACCATTTAGACTCGGCCCCCCGAGTTGAAAGGTCTTCATTCAGAAGAATTATGACACCCCGTGATGAAAGCCGAGAATCTGTAGAAGTCACTCGTTCGATGCCTCTTCTAACAACCAGAGGAACAATTAATATAGGTACATGGAATGTACGGACAATATGAGAGACCGGGAGGATTAATCAAATCGATGTGGAAATGAGGAGATACAAATTGGCTGAACTCGGAGTAAGTAAACTCAGTGAAAACAAACTAGATAGATAAGATGGATGGTGATTAGCGATGAAACCCATGAGGCGCTTGTCGTCTCGTTAGGGACTCGTCAGTTAGATGCACTTGCATTGCAGAGTTGATGAGAAGATACAATCAAACAATAAAAAATGAATTTAAATTTCGCCCTGTTTTACAAGCTAGTGGCTATCAGCACTCGGTAGCTAAGTATATAACCTGATAGCATTTGAAGCAAGTGGCACCTGGTTCGAGTCCCGGAGTGAACACCAACACTGGGATGCAGGTTCATCCAACTGACGGGTCTCAGACAGGACAAAGCGTGCATCCTCGATTCCAGTGCTAGCCACCATCCATCTTTGCTTATAGTGCTTGTAACTTAGGGCACTATCGAGGCAATCAGCACAAGATACACATGTGCCAATAAGAGACTGATCTATTTCAGTCGTCAACACCAGTGGAAACTTTCAAACAAACAATTAAAAGTGAATCCAGACTGAGAAGCTCAGATTCGAGAGAAATGCTATTGCACTCTGATCACGAAGAAGAAAATGCTTCACACATACATGCAATTTCACTGATGCTGTGCAAACTAGCACTAAATGTACTTACAAGATGGGAATCTAGTGGATCCAGAATAGTCAAAGCATCCTTCAAAACAAAGACGGAGAGATTACGACTAATTTTATCCAGTGCTATGCACCAACTAATGATAGAGATGAAGATGATAAAGTTCAACTTCATGAGAGGCTGCAATCGATCTTAGCAAAGTGCTTGGGAAATGACCTGACCATCTTAATGGGAGTCCCGAACGCCAAAGTCGGAATGGACAACACCGAATATGAAGATATCATGGAACGGCATGGACTGTGAGAAAGGAACGAGAATGGCGAGAGATTTGCAGATTTATGCGCGTTCAACAAAATGGTTGTAGGTCCTCCCATTTTCCATCGATAACCTGAGCAGGATTCAAGAAAGGAAGAACGAGAGGACAACAATCAACAACAATCGAACAAGAGCAGAAAAAGCCAAGATATAGAGAGAATAAACAAAAGCAAGCAAGAAAGTAGAGAGGAACATTGGATCTGACAAGCGGAAATACGTCAAAGACCTAGCAGTAACGGCGGAAAACGCTGCAAAAGAGGGAAATATGTGACAGCTATGTGATACAACAACGAAACTAGCAGGGAAATATAGTAAGCTGGAGAGACCGGTCAAGTACAAAGAAGGCAATCTAATCACTGAAACTCAAGAACGTAGGAGAAGATAGGTAGAACATTTTGAGAAACTCTTGAATAGGCCAGCTCTGCTGAATCCACTGGATACCAAATCAGGACCTACAGGCTTTCCTATAGATATCGCTTCACCAACGATAGGAGAAATCAGAATGGTTATCATATAAATCAAGAGTGGAGAAGCAGTAGAACTTGACAATGTACCAGCTGGAAAGAATCTAACTGTGAGGATGAGCCACGTCCTATTCTGGAAAGTTTGGGGGGAAGAACAAGTCTCGACGGACTGGAAAGAAGGACACCTCATCAAGATACGAAAGAAAGGAGATCTGAACAAATGTGAGAACTACAGATGAATTAAATTACTGTCAGTACAAGGAGAGGTTTTTAACAGAGTGTTGCTGAACTGGATGGAAGACTCAGTAGACGTCTTACTTCGAGACCAACAGTTTGGATTCCGTAAGGATCGGTCATGAACAGATCAAATTGCGACGCTCTGTAATGAAATTCATTTTTAAACATCAAATCCATTGACTATGAGAAAGCATTCGATAGTGTGGATAGGAGAATTTTATAGAAACTTCTTCGACACCATGGTTTGCCCGAGAAGATCGTCAATATCATACGGAATTCATACGACGAACTATACTACAAATGTGTGCATGGAGGACACCTGCCAGATGCATTCTAACTGAGGACCTGAGATAGTGAAGGCTGCCTGCTCTTCGTCCTCGTTCTTCTTGTGGTTTATGAAGACCCTGACATCTGAGGGTAAACACGGGATACAATCAACAGCTTGGAATCAATAATAAGATTTGAACTTCGTAGATGACCTGACTCTTCCATCTTATACACACGAAAAAACGCAGATGAAGAAAACTAGTGTAGCAGCAGCCTATGCGTCATTAGGCTTCGACATACATATGGGAAAAAGCAAGATCCCCAAATGCTACACATAGAACATCTGCACAACCACATTTGATGGAAAAACTCTGGAAGAGGTGGAAACTTTCACGTATCAAAACAGCATCGTTAATGAACAAAGAGGATCAGATGCAGACGTAAATAAAATGACTGGAAAAGCAAGGACTGCATTCCTACAATTGTAGAACATATTGAACTCAAAACAACTGTCAACCAACACCAAAGTCAGAATCTTTAATACGAACATCAAGACAGTCCTACTGTACAGAGACGGAACTTAGAGAACTACCACAACCGTGATTGAAAAGTTACAAGCATTTATAAACAATTGTCTACACAAGATACTGAATATCCTTTGACCGGATACCATCGAAAATAGCCTACTGTAGGAGAGGATAAACCAGTTTCCATCTGAAGAGAAAATTAGTAAAAGACGTTGTAAGTGAATAGGACAAACATTGAAGAAATCGTCAAACTACATCACGAGGCAAGCGGTAATTTAGAATCCTAAGAGGAAAAGAAAAGCGCAAGACTAGGGAACAAATTGCTTTGAGAATTGGAAGCAGACATGAAAAGGATGATTAGCAACTAGAAAGAAGTGGTAGGGATTGCCTAGGACGGAGTTCAGTTGCGAATGCTTTAATCTGTCACCACTTTTAAAGTAATCTGTATGTTAAATTATACAATTATATATAGTCTACTGAATCTGCTACCTCAGTATTTATTTCAGTTCAACAGGATTTAACTTTAGCTTTTTTCAAATGAATATCGTTAAGAAATATACCCTGAGTTTGTACTACCATTTAAATGGTGAAATTTTTAAAATTCCTACTTAAGTTGGATGATGTTGCTGATGTCGGCTTTAAACAAAATAATTATATTATTGTCTTATGAATACAGAGCATATCTTTCCAAATGATTTATAAATAATTTCTGAACTAATAATTATTTTCTGAATGGGTTTTGTGGAGATTGTAGTAATTTCAATAGTTGAGATCATGAGTCCATTGAAGCTAGATCCCCATAGAAAACCTGGAAGCATTGGACGGCTGTTTTTATTATTTTATTATTATTATTTTAATTATTTTTCAAAATAAACATCATACTGACTGAGAAGAGTACGACATCAAACAATCAAAAAGTGCATCTCACCTATCTATACATGAATATAAATGTGTAGTTAGAAGATATACAGTGTTATCACTTATTCCATTTCATGCAGAAAATCGTCAATATTGACGTTGATTAGTGAAAATAAAGCCTAAATGAGGAAGGCTTAAAGAGTATTAATCCACAACACAGTATGATTACAACTACCTACTCTTAATAGTTAGACAATTTTGAAAATATTTTGTCCGATTGTAAAATAAATTTAACCATTAGATATAACCATAATATCTTAATAACATATTATTCTTCAAAATTTACTTCTTCTTTTTGTAGACTGATATTTGTAAACGTCTTGGATGTCTCGTATTAAATCAAAAATAGCTGATGTCAGTTCATCATGAAAGTCAACTTTGAAATATACACATTTACCAATAGATGGTGAGAGATTATTTTGTTTTAATGGTGATTTAAAAATGATTTCAAACTAAGAAGGAATAAATCGTAGTCATTAATGTTAATACAAAAATATAAACCTTTTTTTTCATTTTTACTTACTTGTAATACATCCATTGAAACTTGTAAACCAATAGTTTCATTTGATAGGACCTATGAAAAAGAAATCCAAAAAATGCAAGTAGTACAAATTCAAAATTAATTTAGTTGTATATTTAATTTGAATAGCCAGCCTGTGGGAGAGAACGAACCAGTTTCCAGCTGACGAAGAAATTAGGAAAAGACGATGGAAATGGATAGGACATACATTATGCAAATCATCAAACTGCATCACAAGACAAGACCTAACTTGTTATCCTGAAGGGAAGCAGAAAAGAGGAAGGCCAAAGAACACATTATGTCGGGAAATAGAAACAGGTATGAAAAGGGTGAATAACAACTGGAAGGAGCTGGAAAGTATTGCCCAGGACGGGGTTGGATGGAGAGTATTGGTGAGCAGCCTGTGCTCCTCGAAGAGGATCAACTGGCGTAAGTAGGTTAATTAAATTAGTAGAATTAGTGACATGTCACCACAACGATGGTAATGTATTGGTATTGTATTTTTCCCAATATTTTTTAGTAGTTTACATCTCGTTCTTCTTTACGTTTTACGATATTTACTGTGACTTTTGTTTTTAAATGTATCTTTCATCCATAGTTTGATTCTAAGACAATATTAGTGTTGCAAAGATTATTAAAAATTGAGTAAAAACGTTTGAATAATAAATACTAAAGAAATTGGGAAGTAACAACAGACATGTGAAACCACAAGTTTCTCAGCTAAAAACAATGCACTGATCCTTACTGCTATAGAGGATTTGTGGAGATGGTTGAATTTCATTGTTTTCACCGCGGATTGATCCTGGTTAGAACACATTAGTGATTAACCTAGATAGGTAGTGCTCAGAGTTCTAGTCAGAAGCTATTACTGGTTGAAGTCAACCATTTTGAGTATGAGTAGGGTTAAAGATTAAATGTCGAGTGGAGTCATGAACGCATACTGCTGTGGAACCCTGAAGTAGGATGAACCAGCTATCTAGTTCTTCCTGATTTCCAATGATTGTCTAGATTAAGCCAAGTCATAAGTTAAGCTATGACATTTACATACTTTTCACAATAATAATTTTAGAAATAAAGAAGAAATTTGGGGTTTCTGAAAACTAGAAGCAACTCACTATTCCGTTAAGGACCGAAACCAAGACCTTAATGTTTCACAGTAACAATCTAACCACTGAACAACTATGTGGAATTTACTGACTCCTATTTTCAACTTCAGTTAATTTGTAACAATAACTAAATCAAAGTCTTTCAACATTTATTGTTTGAAAGAATATTTTATTGTTGAGTTATACAAAATGGTGTTTTGAAACTTGTTAAATATCGGCAGGTAGAATAAACGAATTCAGAATGTTACTTTATATCCAGTTACAGTGACGATTAATAAAATTTATATAATTTGAGAAATTGATGTTATGAAAAAGAAGAAGCTGATACTAGAAATTGATTTAATTTCTTGTTTCTTTCTTGTCTGGTTTTGGTTATCAAGACCTTCGTCTTTATAAAATATATTGATCATAATAATAGTTTTTCATGGTATTTAAGGATTATTAAAATGTCTTTTTTTCTGTACAAAAATGTTAAGGATCATGTTAGTGATAATATTATGTAAATATACATACGTACAGACCATATGGTTTACTCTGACTGTTTTACCGGATAAACTTTAGTCGGATAAAGCAGACAGAAATAACACAACTCAGTTGATTAGATAACATAAAGCTATACATTGTAAATAAATATCTTTGAAAGGGGTTTCTATCTAAATAAATACAAATTAAGATAAGTTAGTCTAACTTATTTTTTACACTGAACTTAGTAGGCTTTATTTTATCTGTTTGCAGGATGGTGGCATGTAATTCTGATTTAGATGTTTTACTTGGTGTGATCAAGATATTAATAAGATGTTGGTTTAGATTAAATACATTTATGGGAAATATCAAGGATCGATCATCAATAAATAAATTGGGATGATAATCTGTAGAGGTCTAGTGAGTAGCTATTACCATTTGAGTCTAACCAAGTTAGGTGTAATTCAGTTACACACAGGAGAGATTGGAAGATGGTCAAATAATATCACGAATTAATTAAACCTTCGTTCTTAAACCACAGGATGCTGGGACTGTGATATGAAAATTAGGCACTCGCTGTTAGATGTGAAAGTCCAGTATTCGATCTCAGGTGGCCTTGCGGACGAGCACTGTTGAGAAGTCCAATAATGAAACAAGCTGGCCGTCCCGTTTCCTTAATTTTCAGTAGTTTTTCAACGAAGATTAGTTTGTGAATTAAACCATGAAAGTCTAGCAATCTCCACAAACATTTTGAACAACAGATATATTTAATCATTTAAATCATATTCTGGCAAAAATCAAGTATATAATAATATCATAAAAGGTATAGGATACAGTAAAGGATGGTGAATGTTACCCATTTTTCTGTAGAAATCAAATGCTTTAAACCACTTCTGCAACAACTAACTAAAGTCGTACGAGGATACTGACAGCTGTTTGACAGCTGATTACTTAGTGAACAAGCTTTTTATAACATTTGGAAGTTATACTTAACCCTTCAGCACAATATAATAAAACGAACGATTTTTTATAAATATAAGAGATAACCAGAGGCTTATAATTACTCGACCAAATTCAATATCTAAATGTATTTTCAAAGTTCAGGATTTTGCATGTATTCTAACATGCAAAATTAAACTACCAATCTATATTAAGACTGCTGAGCAAATAAATTCTAGTTAATGTATAATCGTCAGTTCAGTTGTAAATATGTACTAATAAGTCACAATACAGAGTTAGAAAAAATAGAGCAACTAAGATAATTTAGTTAAATGTAGTATGTTATTACTTGTACAACACTATCATAAGGGAATTGACCAAAATCACTTCTGTTTGTCATTCAGAACGAAAATATCTCCATATATTAATAAAAAATAAGGACAATAAGTTAAAAAAAATTGATTTATCACTGAGTAGCAACCAATATCGCTATTGATCAGGTTACAATTTGGTCAATATTGTAAGTGATTCAACTATTATATGCACCATGTTAAAGTGTGAGATAGAACTAACCTTCTCCGAGTAAGAATTTGCTTAATGTTAGTTTAAATTCACTGTGGAGCATCAACTCCATCAAGATTACAGGTATGCTTTGTGGATCAATTTCAAAATGATGAAACTTAGGTCTAGAGTTTTCTGTGGACTAACTTTAATTACCCAACATTTATAGAAGGGATGTTTACTTTTGTTATAAAAGACATCTGATAAAAGTAACTCATACTATTAAAGAAGTAATTAATATAAAACCTACAGTTAGTAACAATAAATTTTAACTATAAATTTCATGAATTCAGTCACATCAACTAATTAATCAACTAAAGAATTAACAAAAAATAAATGAATTCATTATATCTAATGGGTTCACAATAGAAATTAGATAAACACTTACTATTTATTAACATTTTAATGATTGTATTTTGACTAAATTTCAATTCCCATTATATTAAAACACAATTGTATGAACGAAGAATATTCTTTTCAATAATTTCCCATCAGGTTCTACAATTATCTCATATTCAAATTAATAATCCATAAAATTGGCCAAATTTAAGGCAGAGTACATCATTTGGAAATTGTAATATGTGAATTAAGAATTGTTGCTTGTCATATAATCGAATCGTTAATGTTGGAGCTGACTAACATCAAGTGTTAACTTGAATCAGTTTATAAGTGAAACGAAATTTATTCAGTGCCCACCCCTATCTACTATATCTGATCTAATTCATATTATTCTACATACTACCTATTTTCTGATTTGTAATCACAATATTCTCTCTCTCTCTCTCTTACCCCATGTTGATCATATTTATTCTGATCATTTATCTCACTTATAAATTGATTCAAGTTAACACTTGATGTTAGTCAGCTCCAACATTAACGATTCGATTATATGACAAGCAACAATTCTTAATTCACATATTACAATTTCCAAATGATGTACACTGCCTTAAATTTGGCCAATTTTTTATGGATTATTAATTTGGATATGAGATAATTGTAGAACCTAATGAGAAATTATTGAAAAGAATATTCTACGTTCATATAGCTGTTTTAAATTTCAATTTAATTTACATTGTGAATAACCAATATTACTAGATTAGAATATGCAATGTAATGACCTCTTAACTAACATCAGTCAATTACATTCGAAATATAACTTGAAATTTAAAAACTCATGGAGTTTTAATTATTCACATATGTTTTAGCTCATTCTATCAGTAACGGGCAGTGAGGTAAGGATAAGAAGAAATAAAATAGTTTCATTTATTTTATCTTTGGCGTTTCTTTTCTGTAATCATAATGATGTTTAAAACCATTTGTTTAGATGTATTTATTCTTTTTAATAATTAAATGATATATTGGTTTTGATGGAGTTTTGTTCTCTGAGCTCAGAGAACAAAACTCTATCAAAACCATCCACCTGAGCTACAAATCTCCACCATCTCGATATGTTGGTTTAAATATGTTAGTATCATTAGTATTTTGTGTACTAAATAATCGGATCACATTGGTAAGGAGAAATAATTTGTCATGAGAGACAAAATTCATCAATATGATGATTTTAAACTTTGGATATAAACGAACTCATATTTTAAAAAAAGATTCACAATAATTTATAAAATGTTGTTCGAGTAGCAATTGAGAGTAGAACAACTGTGTGTGCTACGGATGTCTATTGATATAAGTAGTATATATCGCCAGTCGAAAGTGTTAAGAATGAGAACAGTGAATGATTGGTGTGAAAACGAAAGAACATTCAAGTTTGAGACGATTGACTGACATTTTACAACTGAAGTATTTACTGTATGATTCTTGGATTTTACAAAGATATTCTGTAATTTTTCGCTTAAATACATTCAATTGTTCTCGTTCACTGAACAACTAGTAAATAGTATTCTTATATTATTTAAAATAGCCTTACTTACTTACTTACGCCTGTTACTCCCAATGGAGAATAGGCCGCTGACCAGCATTCTCCAACCCACTCTGTACTGGGCCTTCTTTTCTAGTTCCATCCAATTCTTGTTCATTTTTCTCATGTCTATTTCCATTTCTAGGCGTAATGTGTTCTTTGGTCTTCCTCTTTTCCTTTGGCCTTCAGGATTCCATGTGAGGGCTTGTCTTGTGACGCAGTTCGGTGCTTTCCTCAATGTGTGTCCTATCCACTTCCAGTGCATCTTCCTAATTTCTTCCTCCGCTGGGATCTGGTTTGTTCTCTCCCACAGTACGTTGTTGCTAATAGTGTCCGGTCAACGGATCTGAAGTATTTTGCGTAGACAACTGTTAATAAACACCTGTATCTTCTGGATGATGGCTTTCGTAGTTCTCCAGGTTTCCACCCCATACAGTAGAACTGTGTTGAAATTTGTATTGAAAATCCTGACGTTGGTGTTGGTTGACAGTTGCTTTGAGTTCCAGATGTTTCTAAGTTCTAAATATGCTGCTCTTGCTTTGCCGGTCCGCGCCTTCACATCTGCATCAGATCCACCCTGTTCATCAATGATTCTGCCCAAATATGTAAAGGTTTTTACATCTTCCAAATCTTCTCCGTCAATTGTGATTGGATTGGTGCATTCTGTGTTGTATCGGAGAATCCTGCTTTCCCCTTTGTGTATATTGAGACCTACCGCTGCTGAGGCTGCTGCTACACTGGTCGTCTTCTCCTGCATCTGTTGTTGCGTTTGGGATAGAAGGGCCAGATCATCTGCGAAGTCCAGATTTAAAATAGCCAGAACAATACAAAAAGGATTTCATATTTTATTAATAATTTCTGTTCAGTTTTTGATGTATAATTCATATATATCAATGGGTTATTTTGAATAAATCACGACTGAATACAAATGTAATTATAATCGATCTGTAATGTCGATTAGTTACTTAGAGTACCGTAATAAATGGTAAAGCTGATTTTAACTTATTCCTTTCATTTTGAGATAATTTAGCTAGATAGACGTCAGAAATCAAAGAGCACAAGGAGACTATTTAACCTTTGCTTAGAACTCCTAAGTATTCAGCAATCAAGATGACTCTCGAAATTGTTGATTTTGTGTCTTGAAATAAATCTAAGGTCAAATGAACCAATTTTTCAAAACGACCTCCTTACTTACTCAATGTTAAATAAGTTATTTACAAGATTCTACACAAATGATTCCTGTATTGTGCTCTTTTTCGAAATAGATCATATCAAATGAATTATATAACATAAGCAGAGATGGATGGTGTCTAGCAGTGAAATTTGGGGTGAATGTTACGTCTTACATTGGAGCCGTCAGCCGGAGATAGCTGGATTCCAGAGTTAATGTTTACTCTCGGACTAAAGCCCAGTAACGTTTGCTTCAAATATCATCAGTTCATCCGCTTAGCTATTGAGTTCAGGTAACTGCTGACTTGTTCATTATACAACTGTTCTATTATTAGGCGAAAAAAATCTCTAATCAAGTTATCTCGTTTTCGAATTTTCAAAATTAAGAGATATATGGTGATATTATCGAAAATTAACGTTTGTATTCAATTATATGAGCATTGGAATAATCGATGTTAATATAACTTTTAACTAATCTAGTTCGTTTTTCAAAAGTATTTATAGAATTGTATAACTAGAACTGTTTATCAATCTTCTATAGGCTTTATAGGTAATTGATTAAATTTAACATCCCATCACATTTTTTTTTAGCAAAGTGTAAACTATCATCCATCTGTTGTGATGGGATAATTCATGAATAAATGATTCGTAAAAATTGTTATCCATCTAGTAAAGTATAACGGTTGTTACAAAGAAATGTAGCTTCAAACAAGCAGCTGATAGGTAATCTACAAGAAAATATTGTGTTGTATTCTTTGCGTCCGTGTTAATTTTCATTTCATGACCCGTTTTATTCTTCTGAAGAGAGTACAGTGTTTATTTTCAAATCCGACTACTTTTATATGTACTTCCAAAATTTTAACTGTTCCTAAAAATGTGGTAAGACAAAGAGAACCAGGTGGTAGACTCAACAATAGTTTCATTAACATTATTCAACTTGTTAAGGTAAAGATGCAACTAATTCGCTTAAGAGGCTATACTAATCAAACGTGTACGATTAGGTTTAAACAATAAAACTGATTTATTCTTTCATTTTCATATTATAGCATATACTTGTTATTACGTTAAAACAATAATTATCTTCTCATTTCTGATCAATGTAAAAATACACTCTTCAATATACACCATGATTCTTTTAAAATCACTATTGTTAATATCAATATGAAATTTAGTTTCAGATTTCTTCAATTACTCATGAGAATGATAATTTCATTCATGATTCATTTATACAAGATTGGTTTCGTACTTCATTCATAAATAAAAATTCCTAATAGACTAAACATATCTTTGATTTTCTCATAAGTATTACCACTATTATCATCCATTAATTTATATATATTTAGTCTACTTATATTAATAGCAAAGGTTTAAATGATCTACATCAAGTATTTATACTCGTAATAATTCAGTTTGATAATCAGTAATTAAAAAACATCCATTCACTTTATCTGTATTTTCTAATGTAGTTGAAGTGTCAATTATGATTATTGTTAATTTTATTTGTGTTCTATGAATAGAATGGATTCAATGCTTGTCATAAAATGATGATTATTTCCCCCCCCCCATCGCCCCCCTCAAAAAAAACAAATCAAAACAAAACATTTACGTTATGGGCAGTTGCATTTACCAATACAAAAATATATGAGCATTCTATAAAAACATTATTTTGTTGGTATTTTTCATGTTATATACTAATGATATTAGAACCAATTTTCTAATGATTAATTTTTTTCATCATGACTTATTTATCCCAATAAGCTAAAATGTAGACAAGTTTTGATCAGTTTTTTTTTTGTTTATACAGGAAGTAATCTATCAAATCATCCATTTTATGATAGAAAATATTTAATGTATTCAGACAGATTATTTGTAGATCTATTATTATCCACTATTAATGGTTGTATAAATGAATAAGCAATAATCTGTGAAGTACTTATTACATAATATGCTAATAATATTATCAGGAGTTTAAATATTAATATCAGATGAGTTTTGTGGATATTGTAGTAATTTCAATGGTTAAGATCATGAGTCAGTTGAAGCTAGACCACCATGGGATTCCTCAACAGTGCGCATCCACAACCTCGCCCCCCTGTGAGATTCGAACCCAGGACCTACTGGTTTTGCGCGCGAGCACTTAACCACTAGACCACTGAACCGGCCGGCATCCAACAGTGTTAATGTCTAACTTCAACTAATCCACGAAATTGAGCGATACATCCACCATTGTCTTCAGTGAGTTACTATCTCACAACAGACCTGGTTGAACTCCACTGGTCACTACTTCTCACTAGAACTCCAGGATATACCTCGTGAAGCCAGTCACTAGTGAGCATATGTTGATTAATATCAGATGGGTATTTTGTGGAGATTGTAGTAATTTCAATGGTTAAGATCATGAGTCAGTTGAAGCTATTGTTCGTAAATTCATAATATGAGTTTATATAAGCTAAATGTATCTTACATATTAGATGAAGATAGTTTATTAATAAGCTATGTAAATTTATTAGAATTCGGAGATAAACATTTGATTTCCATTAACTAGTGTAATAATGATTTCTATCAATTAACAGTTTAGCACTAGTATTTAGCATTGCTAATCTTTTATTTATTTATTTTAACACATAGATATTGGTACAAGGAGGCACCAAAAACATATGCGCCAAACAAATCTCATATGATTTGTGTGAGGGCTGTGATACTGCATTGCTAATCGAATGAAGATTAACAAAACACTGGAAAACATCTTTAAATGAGTCTTTTTGTATTAATCATAGGTACTATATAAACTATCAGTGTCATATCATTTAGTTATTGAAATAAAATGTTTATTTCCTCAAATAAGACATTGCAGTTTTAGAAAGATGATAGATTCATAAAAGAAAGTCATATAACAAGTTGAGATGCTTGCAAATCTCTGAAGAATTTAAAAGATAGCTGAGTATTATGGTATAATTTGATGACATCTTGTACATGATCAGTGTTTTTGGAAGTTAACACGAGTAGGATAATAATACCCATTAGACTTCTGTGATTCATTTTATTTTTAGAAAATATACTAGTTAACTATAAGACATTCAGTGTTGTCTAGAAGTGAACATGCAACAACCGTAGTTAAAGTCATTGACTACAGTTTTACCAAAATACCTACTTTTATCTTTTTTTCTTGTGATAATTTTCAAAAGACAATAATTAGTTACAAAAGTGATGGTTAAATCTAAAGCTTTACATTATCAGTGAATAACAAATACTTAATGCTTGAATACATACTGATAAATTGAGATCAAATATTTCAAGAGTAATTCACATTTATATAGCCTAACAATTAACTGAAGTTATCTATGATAAATATCACTTTCCACTTTTCTAATTATAAATAATTCCCTCCTTAATTGTATTACGAACTAAAATAAATATAACTGCGCAGCTCTTATTTTCCTTTTGGACAACAACATCAATGCTTACTTTACGTGAACCTCAGAGATTAAACTATTAAACGCAGAGGATAGAACACTGTTATAAGTTACTATCTAAGCAACAAATCTTCTTCATTATTTCTATACTTTTATGGAGCTTATTTCAAATGAATAAAATGTACTGTATGATTAGAAAAAAGGAAGCTCAAAAATCTGAAATCTACCTCCTTGAACCATAAATCTACCTAAGCCTGAAATTTTTATATTGTTTTGTGAATGCCCGTAATTTTAACCGATAAGCGATAAATTTTTTTTCTAAATCACTACTATATTTTCGTTATAATAGTTAATTTGTGACTGAATATATCAGGCATTTTTTTGTCTGAAGAATAGTTTCATTCAAACAAAAGCTTTAAAGAAAGTTATAGGCTGTACATTTAATTATTTACTATATTTGTTTCGATGAAAAATAAAGAAAATGCCTAAATCCGTTTATTAGCCTAAATTCTTTACTATATAGAAAAAAAGGAAATGAAGTAACAATGCTTTTTTAGACAAACTATTCCTTAGGTCTAACTAATCCATATTTAAGCATAAAATATTTTCATTGTTATTCGGATTCGACTTTTTCTGTTTCTATCGAATCATTTGAAAAGAAAGAGAATTAATATAAATAAGAAAGTATTATTAGAATGGGTTTTGTGGAGACTTTTAGAAAATTCACTTGTTGAAATCATGAGTCAATTGAAGCTAGACCACAATGGAAAACCTGGAAGCACTGGACAGCCGTTTCGTCCTAGTATGGGACTTCTCAGCAGTGCGCATCCACGATCCTGCACCCCGCGAGATTTGAACCCAGGACCAATCAGTGAGATAATAACCCACTGAAGACAATGGTGTACGGTGTTGCAACTTTGCGGATTGGTTGAAGTTAGACATTCACACTGTTGGACGCCGGCTCAGTGGTGTTGTTGGCTAAGCGCCCGGCGCGAGACTGACAAGTCCTGGGTTCAAATCTCGCAGGGGGCGAGGTCGTGGATGCGCACTGCTGAGGAATCCCATACTAGAGCGGAACGGCTGTTTAGTGCTCCCAGGTTTTCCATTGTGGTCTAGCTTCAACTGACTCATGATTTCAACAAGTAAAATATATGGGAAATGGTTGAAAATAAAAAAGGCACTTCAGTTTTATATTACTGAAATCCTATTAGTAAGTCATTATTTCCTTACTTTTGATTAGAAGAATACATTTTATGTATTAGAATATTTAACAGTTATTTCACATCAAGAATGTTTTTGTTTTCAGTTGTACTTATGAAAAGAGTATACTGTTTAGATTCTATGTCTTCAAAATTGATTGTCCTAATTGATGTGAAATGGCTGAATGGTGACTGTTCAACTAAACCAAGTTATTGATATAAATTTCCTTTAGTGAACACATCTAAAGACATGATGAAACACCAGCAAAAAGAACGGTATTTCCATCCAATAAATTAAAGCGAGGCATAAAGGAAAACTCAATTGCCCCAGCTTTCAAGTGACGAGTCTCAAAAATAACGACATGAGTATACTGAATTGTTATGCTTGCCTTAATGCATTTATTCCATAAATGTGTAAAAAAATGTTCAACATTGAGGCATTGGTCATTGAGTACAAACACACTAATAAATAGTGATTATACTTCAGTCCTGGATATCAACAGCAAAATATTTCAAACATTGACAAATGATTGAATAGTCCAGGCATGACATTTAAAGACTGTTATTGTTTAATCATTATGAGTTCAACCTTACCATTAATAAATTAATCGATTCAGAACAAACGAATGGAATAAAAATTTGTTCATTTGTTTCCTACAAAATATGCCATTAACTACTTACCTCATGAATAAATGTATTACGAGTCATTCTTTTTGTTCTCTGAGGCTCTTTTGTTGTCAAATAAGCTGAATGCATGAATTCTTCAATTTCTGTACCCATAATCATCATACTTTCCTAAGTTAAAAAACACACAGGAGAAATATAAACTTTACACACTTATAGTAATACTTACAATATAATGAGATCCTTAATATTATCATTATTTACGTTAAATGACAAAACAATTGTGAATTTGAACTTATTTTAATCCAACACAAAATTGCAATGGTAAATTTCCATAACTTCTGGAGAAAATCAAGTTTATGACGTAACAGTTGTATAATAAATGTAATCAATTGTCTGATTTGAATTATCTTTTTTCTAGATCAGACTTGCATATATTATTTCCACTTTTCTTGTTGGACACTACTAAGGAGGTCGAATCTACATTGAAACCACTACAAATCCCTTCTAACCTCATCATTTGTTCATGAACTAATTTGGTCACTTAACTTATGCATTCCAGATATGTCAGATATGTCTGTATGAATAGAATGTGACCCTGTCAATCATGTGACATGAAAATGATTGATGTTAGGTTTATCTGTTCATTGAGACGCTCACGGACCACCATTCTGAAGTATATATATATATATACTTCATTTTATTATATTGCATAGACATAAGCAGTATAGGAAAGGAATCAAAAGTGATATGCTTACCGACAGAAGATTGAAATGAAGAGAATACAAATGAAAATGGAGAATGGTTGGAATACTAACAGGATTTAAAGAATAATGTATTATATCAAAGATGTGCAAATGATGTATCAATGTATGATTTCTATTTTTAGCAAAATCACTGTTCGATTTTGTATAAGACAATAAGTTGACTTGCCGTATTTCAGTTTCCGCTCACCACATATCAAATCTCTTCTATAGTGATTAGTTTTCTCGAGTGAACGCTACTTTGTTATATCTGGTCGTCGCTGATTATTATGACGGAATCACTCATCACTTATATTCGAAAACGAGGAACCACTGTAACTTCCACAATTCGAGGTAAGAACACTAATACTGGAATATGTAAAGATTTCTTAATCTCAAAACACGACGACCCTTGTCTAACATACACATATATTGATTGTACACTCACTTTGATTATTAATTAGAATAAAATCGCATATATAAAAATGCCCAGAATTATAACAAACCATATGCTACTTATCATGCTGAGTATAGTTCAGGTTAATTGAATACAAAACTATCGTGTTATACAGTATAAAATATCATACGGGAAAACATAAAAAATACTACACTGAGTAATTAACACACCGAATTAAAGCGTAAGTAATATTGAGTGAAAATCATAATAAATCAGTCTAATTCTGACTTTTTTTCTCTTCATATCACCTCCCCCTATTTTTTTGAAAACTCGAAGTTTAGATCCAAACATTGGAATTTTTTGACTTTATCTACCCTCACGAAATAATGTTAGATCCTCATATTCTCAAGATACACTTAATGTGACTTTATTTAAAACATATTTTTTGAAGATGAACGACACTTGATTTGAGGTCATCATGGGTCTGATTCTTCTGAAACATTTTCATCAAATTTATTGAAAATATCATTAGCGGATAATGGATCACTTGGATAATCAGCATCCAACAAAATTGAATTAGGTTTTTGATTATCATTTGATGCATCCGACATATTTTTCTCATTTTTGTGAGAAATTTAATCAAAAATATGTGAATCATTAGAAGAACTCGTATCTAGAAAAAACAACTAGAGAATCCCGATAAGTAGATTCATGGGAAACTTTTGTCGCAGATTGATGAATTCCATTTGGTACAACTGTATTCAGTATGCTGCTCAATTTATTTTCTATTTCTTCGTGAGCGGGCACTGTAACAATTTCATGAGCATTTAACAAGACACCGTCTTTCTGTGAGCTGGGTAAGTCACTGCTTGTACACTGTGTTTCGAGGATAATAGGCTTTGAACCCACTACAGGGTATGTCTCTAAAATAAACATTACTGAGCTACTGGGCGGATTATGTATGACTGTTACTGTTTCGTTTAAATTACTGCTTGTCTAGGATTCATGGAGGCCTTTACTGACACATTCATTCATTCTGCAATCATTTTCCAGCTCTGTACGCAATTTAGAAATTAATTCATTAACTTCCGTCACACCGCAGCAGACGTGAGCGTAATTTATCTATAAATTCCAACTGATTTTTTTCAAAACGTTGTTGTTGCCGCTGAAATAGCAACTGCAGGGGGAGCCATTTTCTGTTTCTGTATGAATCAGCACGGTAATAAAAAATACTGTATAACTAATTGACGACACCGACGAAATAATTACGTTGGTTTCATCCAATTACTGGCTGACCTTGGTTCTTTTTTTCACACCGTCGCCAATGATTTGGCTTCTAGTTGAACGCTAATTGTTATGACTGGTGGTCGACTGTTCGAACTGCGTCACCACTGATATGCCTTCTTTTTGAACACTAGATTCGGCTCCTAAGCTCTGCTAGTAACTCCGAAACACGGCGACGACCATAGTCGAAAATACGCTCATTTATGTATTGATTCGTATACCCATTTTGATTAATAATTAGGATGAAATCACAGATATGAAAAAATACTTTCATTTATAACAAATCACATGCTACATGTTATGCTTAGTATAGTTTATGTTAACTTATACACAAGAATATGGTATGTTATACAGAATAAAATATCATACGGGAAAACAAAACAAATACTATATTGTGCAATCACCGCAATGAATTAAAACGGAAGTAATGTTGAACGAAAATCATAGTGGGTAAAAAGAATCTAATTTTGACTTTTCTTCCCGTCATATCATATAGATGTTTGTTGTTTTATTACATCTATATCTAGAATGTTCCCCCAACGAAATACAAGTTGATAAACCTTTCTATTGGTATTGGTATATAGATATGTCACTAAGATATAATATTATGCAAATATGGGTTCCGATCTCGCGAGGCGGGATCGTAAATGCGCACTGCTGAGAAGTCTCACAATGGAACGAAACGGCCACTCAGTGCTTCCAGGTTTTCCATGGTGGTCTAGCTTCAATTAATTCATAATCTCAACGACTAATATCCACAAAATTCCCTTCTGATATTAAGCATGGATATCACGTGTACGAAAAACTATGTGTTTTAAGCAACCTAACTTTACTACTCAATTGTAGTTATACAGTGTAAATCAATTGATATCAGTTGGTTAGTAAAAACAAAACATTCACATAAAATATAGAATTGAGTTGTTGATAATCTCTTGTCATGTTCAAGGTTCTTAGTACATGTGTATGATATGATGTCCAAATAAATGGATCTGATTGTAAGGCGTCCAATATATTGGTTCACTAATTACCCATAAAATCTTGATACAATAATAAATTAAATTACAAATGAATTTCAATCCAATTTATCCTCTATTGAATATGCTGTATTTAACCATGTCATTTTGTTGTACAAAACGAATCATTTTTCACTAACTGGCCATTTTATCTTCTGATTTCCACTAACTAAGGGTCCTGAGTCAGTTATTCATATTTGTGTGTAACTATGATTAGACCATATGAATTATATAACATTAGACAATCTAGTTACACATACATTATATTATATACAGCAGCATTTATATATTGCAGTTTTTTAGCTCGTTATTAGTATATTTCTAATTGAATTTAAACATATTAATGTTGACATGATCATTTCAAGCAAATCCAGTTTTTTACATGATATTCATAGACCGTATTTTTCTAATTCAAACAAGCTGACTAGTGAAATTTCCTCATTATATGTTTAGCCATCTTTGGTTTTTATTACACTTTCGTTAGTTAAACGTAAAGTATGTAGTGGATACATAAAATTTCGGCACATGTTGAAATAAACTAAAAGATTTATCTTCTATCCTCAATGAAAAACTGACCCCTGAATGTTGACTCGCGAGACTGATAGGTCCTGATTTCGAATCTCGCAGGGGGCGGAATCATGGATGCGCACTGCTGAGGAGTCTCATACTAGGACGAAACAGCATTTCAGTGCTTCCAGGTTTTTTATGATGGTCTAGCTTTAATTAAATCAGGATTTCAACTATTGAAATTTCTAAAAAAAAATCTCCACAAACGCTTTCTGATAATATTTATTTATTCAATATAAGTAAATTATAAAATTCTTACAACTAACCATGAAATATCTGATTAATTCCTTGTCTATTAGTTACAGCTCTCTCTCCCTCTTTCTCTCTCTCTCTCTCTCTCTCTCTCTCTATATATATATATATATATATATATATATATATATAAATTAACTCTGACCTGATTTCCTTTGTTCTTTCAAATGTAATTATTCAGCACTACCTTAATGTACTTTTAACCTTAACCATTAATACATGATAAATTGCTTTTCTATATTTATGCATGTCAACAAATGTATTTTTATTTTTTTTATTTTTTTCCCCATTTTCAAAATATCCTGCAGTTTATGATAAGTTCAACAAAATAATCTGTGATGAAATAATATCTATATTTAAATAGAAATTAATTAGTTAACTTATTTCTTATAAACAGTAGTATGTTCAGTATAGTTTAATTTCAAAATAAATAATTGTTACTTATAGCAATCAATCTTATTATTAAGATCTATGTGTTGGGAAAAAAAGAACATAAATCTGAATGAATTGCTTAAAGCAACTGTTTACAGTTTTTCCGCGTCTCTTAAATGAATTTTTACCATAAGTTCTTTTGCTTATTTTTGTCTCAATTCCCAATTCATAAACATGATTATTGAAAACACAGCGGTTAACTGAACTTGTTTATATAATCATCAACGGAACAACTGATAAAATCAGGTTTCAATGGGAAATATATTAAATTTTAACTCTGTGTGAACTTATTCATATGGGCTATTGAAGTGTTTAAAAGCTTTCCGAAATAGTTGTTCAAAATAAACATTGAATTGAACAATTTCTATAAATCACTATTCTAATATTATCATTTATATAAACACATGTATATCATGAATAAGTGAATTTCTGAGATGAAACATTAATGAAATACTACTATCTCAAATACTTACTTTCTGTTAAAGTGATATCAAGTGAAAGAGTTTGTTCGCATGATTAGGTTAACAAATAATCTAATGTATCTAAATTGATCCTTGTTATTTTAATTGCCTAAGAATTGATTCACTGTCTGAAACATTCATCATATGTTCTAACACTTACCAACTACCTCAGTTTAACAAGCCATTCAGTATCAGCACACGAAATGTGTTGTATAAAATTGTGTAAACTCATCTATGCTAATTTACTGAGTTTCATTGTCGATTTAAACAACTTATGATTCTTAAAAGATTTGTGTATATCTCATCACCATCAGTAAACAAAAATAAAATAAGATCTAATATTGATACATACATTTTCACGTGATATTATTGATGGTGCTTTATTTATCCATGCTGGAACTGTAATAATTGGAGTATGATTTTTGGTTGTCATTAGCTCAAATAGAGCAGATGCATTATTCACTTGATCCATATGATGTAATTCAATAATCCATATAGGTGGACATGCACAAATGAGATAAGTGAAATTACACAGTGAAAACCTAATATAAAGAAAAAAATGGGAAGAATATGTTAGTTGACAGAAAGATTAATAGATATGTGTATGTATAACCCCAAACAGTTTACTGAGTTTAACACGATAGTATTCAGTATCCCGTATATAATGAAAAATGATGACTTGTTGATTTACGTACTTAACATTCGATCATTTGAAAGTCAGTTTGAATTTCAATGACCTCATTTAGTTTGATCAGTAACAGAAGTCCCCAGAAAAATTGTTAATCTAAGCAGAGGTACGTGATTCATACTTAACTAATAATGCAGTGATTTGTGAACTTAATACAAATAAAACTACCAACAACAAAATAGTGAGCAGTCAGCCGGACATCAGTTTATAACAAAATGGCTTGTTGAAAGCACTCTAAAATTGTTTATAAAGTGAAGAAGCACGATAAAAATTATGTTTTACGTTCTAATTGCTTCTATGTCCTCCAACCTTTAGACTAGAGATAAACAAGACACTTATTTAAATTTCTTCCTAGTGCACAACAATAGAGTTATCCTAGAGACCTTTATCCCTATCTATCAATATTATTTGTGACGGGAGCAAGGATCAATAAACACATATCAAGACAAGGTGAAAGATTATCAATTCTGTCAAAACGTGTAGGGTTTATGCAAATCCGTCTTAGAATTAAGAAAGGTCATACAACAGAGCAATTTGTTTGACTAAATGTGACTTCTTTATGCACTTTTTAAAAAAGATCTTATCATATGTTCTTCAGATTATCTCACAGTAGTTTTTCAAATGTAGCTACGTAACTTTCAAGAAATCATATTTTAAGTTTGTGTTAGGGTAGATATTACACTTAAACAGATTTTCAACGTCCCACACTGAAATCAGTATAACTTTAAGTAGGTACTGTACAGGTTACATAGCGCGTGATACGACAATTAACTTTTTTATATTGAATAATCTTAGTCAAAAAGGCGAAGATTGGCAAAGCAAGGGCCTCATTCCTACAATTGAAGAACATATGGAACTCAAAACAACTGTCAACCAATATCAAAGTCAAAATCTTCAATACGAACGTCAAGGCACTTCTACTGTATGGAGCTGAAAATTAGAGAACTACAACAACCACCATCAAGAAGGTACAAATATTTATAAATAGCTGTCTACGCAAGATACTCAACATCCATTGACCAGATACCATCAGTATCAGGATTCTGTGGGAGAGAACAAACAATTTTCCAGCTGACGAAGAAATTAGGAAAAGACGATAGAAATGGATAGGACATACATTACGCAAATCATCAAACTGCATCACGAGGCAAGACCTAATTTGTTACCCTGAAGGGGAGCGGAAAAGAGGAAGGCCACAGAACACATTACTTCGGGAAATAGAAGCAGGTATGAAAAGGGTGAATAACAACTGGAAAGAGATGAAAAGGACTGGCTAGAACAGGGTTGGATGGAGAATGCTAGTGAGCGGCCTATGCTCCTTCACGAGGATTAACAGGCGTAAGTAAGTAAGTAATTTTAATCAAAGAAAATAATAAAGTAAACTCTAGTTAACACATATTTGGTTGCTTAAACATCCTTAGTTCGCTACATGAGCTGAAAGTTTTAAGCCCAAATTCATGTGTGATAAAACATGTGAACTGTTGATGAGCTCTAACTCATTGCGAAACTGTTGTTTTGCGAGATTTTTGATTTTCCATGATACTTTAACTAACTTCAGTTCGTGAAAAACATGAATCATAACAAAATCTTGAAAGAATTTCTTTGTTAAATTACAAATGGGTATTAGTCTTAATTATTGTGACTTTAACTTCTCTTTTGTATACTTACCTAACTTACTTATGCCTACCAATGAAATCAAGTTTGTAAACTGACGTTATTTATAAAAACAATTAAACAAAAGAAGATTATTATAATAAAATCTCTTGTTAAATACTAGACAAAACTAAATCCCTAAATTATTGGTTAGTTATTAACTCTGCGTAATAATGGTGCATTAGTATTCAAATTGTTAATTATAATATTGTTATGCTTCGTTTAGTAAACACTGCAAGGAATATTTCAATAAACTTCCTAATTGTATACACAAAATGCTCCTAACTATTAGTACTAATATTAGTTCTTTCTTGGTATCTTTATTTGTTATTGGGATAAATATTTCATACATCATTTAAAGATGATTTCGATTATAAAAAAACATCAGTTGAAAACCTAATAAAAACTTAAGGAAGTACTGATCAACAATTTTGTCAATCAATAAGCCTTCTGTGAAGGATCGTATTATTTACTTTCAGGTCAAATCAAAGGATCAGTGGAATTTTAAAACAGTAAGCATCAACGTTCAACTGTCGATACTTCGTCAGTTTCAATTGTAATGGTTTTTCAGTCATTGTCTGTGCGAGATGAACTGTATTTACTGAATAAACTAGCTTCTAAAAACCAACAAATAGAAGAATATTTTTTATATACTACTGAATATTAGAATGATTTTTTGAAGCACTATGACTTCTTGTATACTGACTCGTTAAACAGCACACAATTTATACAAGCTAGTATATGTTTTAAAAGTAGAACTGACCCATTCAATCAAATACTAAATAAATACGAACAACTCTGAATAATAAAGATGTCATGCATTATCAAAGTTGATAATACATAATCCACACTTGATATTACACTTATTTTATACCTAAGGATTATAAAAAAAAGTGATTCTCAAAATTAACATTTACATCCGTATCCAAACATTTGATAGTTTTTGCATCGAAACTATTAATGTGAAATAAAATTTACCATATTTTATGAACTGTATTTCAATTTTTACTCAGATAATTTACTTTGGTCATTTAAAAAAAATCTATAATGTTTTTACCTCCATCGAAACTATTTAAAAAACAACTTTAAATGAATACAAATCTAGAAGAAAATAAAATAACGATATTACACAATTTAATTGTTTCCTAATCTATTTCTATGATTTAACTACATTCTATACATTGCATACAACTATTCCTATTTCATTTTAACCTTTAATAACTGAATGTTATAACAAATCACTAGTTAAAATTGACAATTTAAACAAAAGAAACGATAAATCAACAGATTAGTTTCTATAATATAACTTTGAACCAAAAAAATACCGTTGAATTATCATTGGATATGTTAATTTTAGAAACTACATTTAGTATCCTATCCATATATATATATATATATAGAGAGAGAGAGAGAGGGCGGGAGGGAGAGTTGGAATGTGTAAATGTCCAATTAAATAGACGAATCTAGAGAAAACAGAACAACCAAAACAAATATTATTATTTAGTATTTAAATAAAACATAAATAACTTGAAGAATTGACAGAATGTCGATTATAATCTTACAATATAAGTATAGATTATACCTAATCTTAATACTTTTTTGTAGTTAAATGTTAACTAAAAATCATATAAAGTACTAAGTAAATAGAAATACTTTTAGTGTTTAAAAAACACACAATTAAAATGAACCTTTTAACGAATGGAAGATGTAATATAAACTAAAGTTCAAGGTTAGTATATATGGTTAAATACAATTTCTTTAAACATCAAGTTATGTGATAGCAGAAATGTATTTTTCTTTTTCTCATATAAGTAAATGAAAATATTTAGTCTTTCTTAATGACAAATGTGAATGTAAATTATACTAAATATATTAGATTTGATAAATTTAGTTTTATAAGTGTATAGTTGTTCGTTAACACTGTTGGATGCCGGCTCAGTGGTCTAGTGGTTAAGTGCTCGCGCGCGAAATCAGTAGATTCTGGGTTCGAATCTCGCAGAGGGCGAGGTCGTGGATGCGCACTGCTGTGGAGCCCCACAATAGGATGAAACGGCCGTCCAGTGCTTCCAGGTTTTCCATGGTGGTCTAGCTTCAATTGACTCATGATCTTAACCATTGAAATTACTATAATATCCACAAAACCCATCTGATATTCTTTATTCATCTATTTCATAGTGATATATAATTATGAAGAAAATATCTGTCAAAATACTACTTATATAAACTATTTAAGTAATAAACTTTATCAATAAATATTATTGAAAGATTAGATCAAGTTGTTTATGTATATTCATATTCATAACAATGAAACATTTACATGATTATTCATTTACATGGATGTTTCAAACATTATTTAGCAAAAAGATTGTTATGTAAATGTTCCAGAAGAAAAAAACATTTATTATAATGGAAAATTAGAACTCAATTAAATTGAACATTAAGAGATAGTGATAATTGAATAATATTGATTGATACCATATTTATTTATAAGATGAAAATATTAGAAATCTTCTTTTCTTTCTGACTTATATAATTGAATCTTCTTTTTAATTATACACCATCTAGTTTAGATAATTTGGTTGTTAACACACATCGCGATGATTCAATTAATTTACTTCGATAATCTTATCAATAATTGATCTTAGGTTCGAATGTTGAGGAGGCGGGATCATGGATGCGTTTTGCTGAGGAGTTCAATAATAAAATGAAACGGATGTCAAATGCTTCCAGGTTTTCCATGATGGTCTTTAAGTGTGGCGTCGAGTCGCGGTTAACTATGATCACCACTACAAGAATGTTGCGTGCCAGATATCAAAAGGCGATTGAAGGTTGTAGCGAGATATATTTGTTGGCGATCACGTATTATCGAAAGAATACCAAGATCGTGCCAAAGGAGTACAAGTGTGGTTACTGAGCGTAACCGAATACGTGCAAGGTCACAATCAACGGAAGAATATATGTCTTTCGTAAAGTTAAATAAACAAATACAGTAAAACAATCACTGGTACAATTGGTTATAATAATAATTGTTTCCATTAAACCAATCGCGTCCTCTGGATAAAAGTAGATCATTACAGTCTCACTTTAATTGATTCATGGTGTCAACTATTAAAATATTTTTTAAAAATATTTCTTATATTAATGAAATAAGATTTGCCAAGAATAGATATAGTTTCATAGAGTATTATTAAAATTTTTTTTAAATTGAAATTTATATGAATTTCGATTAGTTATTGAATATGAACCTTACTACTTAAAAGTATTATTGTGATGTATGCTACTTATGTGAACAGACATAATCAGTATTGTAGTGTGTGCTACTGATATCGATAGATATGAGAGGTATGTTTCATCAATCGAAGGTGAAATACGTGGTGGTTAACGGTTGAGAAGATCAAAGGAAAGAGAACGGAAACAGAGAATGATTGGTGTGAAAACGAAGAAACAGTGAAATCTGAGAGGATTGACGGATATTTTGCAAATGAATTATTTACTGTATGGTTATCAGATTTTACTAAGATATTCTTTTATTTTGTATTCAAATATATTTGATTGTTCACACTTGTGTTCTCGTTCACTACAGTATGTAACACTATTCAGAAGTGGAAAACCTGGAACCTGACACCTGTGTTCTTGTTCAAAAGATTATGATTATAGTTAAATATAATTGTCAAACTGTTTATATTCTAGTTTCAAGACTTTCTAAACTGACAGTAAAGATTTGGAAAGCAGTTGACAGAATTTTTATTCCTTTTTGTCACCCATCTATTAGCTTTTTTGAATTGAATTTTCTATGAAATCGTCTAGTATTCGTTTTTCAAAGTTCGTTTCCATGTTTTTTAAATACAGTGATATTTTTATGACATATTCACACCAAACTAAATATGCATCACTAAAGTGTATTATTTATTTTCAATAATATTGGATGTTATTTTATAGAGTAATTTTCATTGTGTTGTCACTTAAGGCTAAATTATCAACGGTTTCTTAAACAAACTTGATTGTAATTGAAGTTTAGAAATCACAAGTTAAGGAATACACTGAGAAAAACATTAAACCTAAATAGTCAATTATGGTTTCGTGGTACAAACACCATCTGGCGAAATCAATTCTTTACGTCATCACAGATTTTGCTGCCCTTCAAAAATTACAGTTGATCTATGATCACAAGCATCCGTCATCACTCGTAATGTTTGTTTAGAATGACAATATTATCAAAATGTTCCTCCCATTTATGCGTAATTGACTTTGAACATCAAACTGATGTAGAGATTGTCAATGTATTTGTGCAATTCCATTAAATTTCATGCTTTGACAGAAAGCAAGAATCACAAGAATTCACAGATTTATAATCCCGAGAAAGTTTGTTTTTCTTTACTCTGGTTACCTAATAAATAAACAATCTTAAAATTACCTTTCTTTCATTAGCAATTCTGTCCTACATAATTCAACATGCATTTGCTATTTATTCTGTAAAAAATTTGTTTTCATTTATTTCCTAGATAAATCTGTAAACTTTATCACTATTCTACTCGTTATCTGATTTACTGAATAACTTCTCCATTATGTTTTTACAAGCCAAAAACATCTTTCACCCTGATAAATCTTAAATCTGGATATTCAATTCATTCTAAATGCAAGCATATTTTTACCGCTGTGTAAACATCATATGAAAAACAATTATCGCCATAGCGAATAGAAATAATAAAAAAGATCAACCTTAAAAGCAGCCAGCTTATACAAATATTTATTACTCTATACTTTCAAGATTTCAGACTTATTTTGAAGGTGAATTAAAAATACAACACAGATGGGAAGTTTAGAGATAAAGTCTATGATGTCATTAGTTAAAAATGGGAGAGATTTTATGTTTGTAGATAAACGATGTAATCTATGTACTCTATGTTTTATTCAGTGTCTGCAATTAAATCATGTTTTGAAACTATCTGTCGGTTGTAGCATACCTTTCCTCATTATTTTAATAAAGCTTTGGAAATGTTATAAGTAAAGAATAATTTTTGTTATTTTAATAAGACTTAAATTATTGAGTCTACCTTAACCCAGAAAGTAACCATAAAAAGCTTTAAGCAGTCTTAAATGTTCTATATATGTTAACAAGGTGATATTCTACTACAAATGTTTGGTTTACGAACAATTATTAATAGAAAAGTCGTTTCATCATTAGTATGGAACATCACAGCAATCTAAACAGATAAACGTTTAAAGAATCAAACTCAGGATCATACGATCTCACGGCAAGCTCATTGTTCTGTGATCAGTGAGTTGAAATCCATTGATTCACATTTTAAACCTTAGTCGAACAGAAATGTAGAATTATATTATTCAGTGTCTTTTGTAGGTGAGTAAGTTACCCTAGACATTGATGACAACCATTTCATGGTTACACAAAACAAATTTCTTTTCAAAAATGAAAATTTATTAATGTTGAAAGAAATATTTCATTACAAAGTTTAGTGTATTCATGTCATGGAAATATACAGAAAAGGTTCTCTAATCAACCTAAATCTGAATAATCAGTATATGGGTTGTGGAGATTATTAAGTTTTTGATTGAGATCATATACCTATTGATGTTAGACCACCATTGAAAACCTGGAAGCACCAACACCTGGAAGACACTAACACCATTGGATGCCGGCTGAGTGGTCCAGTAGGTTAAGCGTTCGAGCACGAGACTGAAGGCCCTGGGTTCGAATCCTGCAGGGCGGGATCGTGGATGTGCACTACTGAGGAGTCCCACAATAGGACGAAACGGCCGTCCGATGCTTCTAGGTTTCCAAAGGTGGTCTATCATCAATCGGTTCATGTTCTCAATCAAAGATAAATCCGAATAAGTCTGACAATACAAAAGATACAACTCATTGGAAATGATCACTTTCATGTGAAGAAAAATAAAGAAACCTAATTATAATAACAAAGTAAACCAAATATTCATGGTTTTGTAACTTACAGCACATGGAAATATTTTATTTTACTGTATTTATTCCATTTTTTTCTGTGTAAATAAACAATTTAGCAAAAATGCTTATTTTCAGTCTACAATAAGTGGAAATTTGTATAATTACCATTCTAGGTCAGTTTCCTATATATAGACTTCTGTAAAGAACTGTCTGATCTTATTTTCAACCAGACATCAAGAAAGTGCCATTCGTCGTTCATTCTATTTCTACTCAGCTATGGTGTGTATTGTCTTTTCAATCCGGCTAACCATTCACCGATGTGTTAATATTAAAAATGATTAATCCTACAAATTACAAATGACCTAAACAATTTTAAAATACTTAACTATAACTAAATACATTTTACAAACTATATTCAAAGTATATGAACAGTTTTTGTTAAAATATCTTTATTCAATTGTAAGAAAACTATTTATCATGCGTTTTTCTAAAGCACAACATACAAATAAGTAAGCTACACATAATAGTTTCTCTCTTTATACAGTTAAACAACAATCACCGGTAAATCAAACAGTATAATTGATTCTGTTTATCAAATGTAATAAAAACCGTCAAACTAATCAATTTTACAAAGTAAGTTTTTATATATTCCATAGAAATTAAAACATGATACAAAACGAAAAGAAACAGTCAAACAGTCAATTATCATGTAAACAAAAAATATGAGAATTAGTATAGGGGCTGTGGACCACTGAGCCAGTGGTCCAGTTGATTAAGCGTTCGCAGTCTAGACCGAAGGCCTTGGGTTCGAATCCCGCGAGCGGGATCGTGGATGCGTACTACTGAGGAGTGTCACAATAGGACGAAACGGCCGTCCAGTGCTTCCAGGTTTTCAATTGTGGTGGTCTAACATCAATCGGTTCATGATCTCAATCAAAAATATCCGAATGTTCTTCCAATAAACAATTTTACGCTCATAAATATAGACAAAAGTAATTTTGGTCAACATACAACTTAGTTATAAAAACATATCTTAATGAAGACATATAGTGTAGTTAAAACAATTATATAATACTCAAAAAGAAAACAAAAACCCGGTATCAATTCATTTTAATGACAAAACAACAACCAACTAAATAAACAATTCTGTCAATTAATATATATCATTACTTGATTAAATTATGATTTAAAAAGTAGTCTTCTACAAGTCTATTAATTGGATAAATATGAAAATAGAGTGTATATGTTCAATGTAAACAAATCATATGCTAAATATTGGCAACAACAACAAAAAAATGAAATAAGATTCATAATGTTGTTTATATAATACGTAACATCAGTTGTGGCTTATAATTTCTAACCAGAATATGTTATAACTTGTGACCGCCGATTTGAGAGCAGTGAATTATCCACCGCACCAAGGATGAGCAAAACACGTGCGAGCAGCCTAGAGTTCTGATTAGTCCTGCTTCCCTGTCTAGCCCAGCCAATTAAGTCCAGAACACCAGTCTCACCCTCTGTAATATGAATCACTATATTTCAAACATACTGAGTTTATATACCAATCAAACAGACCACAACGTACCAATAAAATATGAAACAACATTTGTACAAGAATTAGCCAGATGTGGCTGTGAATGAGGGAGGTAGTAATTTATATACTGGGTATAACTCAAGAATGGTAGAACGTATAATAATAGTTTATGCATCAAAATAAAGCTTATAATAAGAGGAATATGAATATGCATAGTTTAGGTACTGATTAATTATACAATAGAAATATACGTTTAGTATTGGTCCATCAATAGATCCCAAAGTTACCATTCATTATGCTTATCGGGACATAACAATTATTATTAGTAACTAACCAATTTGATATATTTTAATTCATTCATTGAGATCATGAACCAATTGATGTTAGACATCTATTGGTTCATGGTCTCAATCAAAAACGTAATAATCTCCACAACCCCTATACTGTTAATTCATTTAAATTTACCATTATTAAATGATTAACAGATAGAAACATATTACTTAACAACTATTAATATATTTAATGAAAGGGAAATTTCAGGCGTAAAATAATTTAACAAATTTTTTTTTTAAAAATCACAACAGAAATAGTTGCTTATGGTAACATTCAATATCATTTGACATTTCTTCGCAATAAATTTTAATCTACAATCAATATAACATAAATTACATAATTGAGAAATCAAATAATAACTGATTAATTAGGTAAATTTGGAAGACTATTTATATTGAAAAAAAAAAGAAAAAACAACTTTATTGACTAAATGATTTTAGAGTTTAACAATGTTCAAATAGAACGAAACGCACGTCCTGGATTCCACTGCTATCCACTATCCATCATTGCTTACAAAAAGCTTGTGAATTAAGGCAATATCAAGGCATAAACACAGTATGCACATATGCCGATAACAGACTAATCAATTGCAGTCTTAAACCTCAATGGAAAGATACAAGCCAAATAATACCAAGTGAATTTAAATTCACCCCATTGCACAAGCAAGTGTCTATCAGGACTCAGTAGCTAAGTGGATAACGCGATGGCGTTTGAAGAGAATGGTACTGGGTTCTAGTCCCAGAGTGAAAATCAACTCTGAGATTCAGGTACATCCAGCTGACGAGTCTCAAATAGGACGAGATGCACGTCCTGGATTCCACTGCTATTCACTATCCATCATCGCTTACAAAAATGTTCATATTCGTTTCAGAAAAGTAGCATATCTCAAAAAATCTTCATAACTTTATTACTGATTGTATAAACGTAATAAATCATTTAGACATGTATATAGTTCCTTTATGAATAGGAAATATATATATATATATATATTCTAATTATTAGGGTCAAATGTTTCCCAAAATAATGCTCAATTCTTAGTTTTCTTCAAAAACTACTAATATTTAGAAAATGATAGAAGCTGAATGAAAACTAGTTAACAATTTTATCGTATATTTAAAGTTTTCAGTTTTGTACATAGTTGGAATTCATCTATGCTATCAGTGACAAGAATTTCACCGAGAGTGAGAGATGAAGAGTGCATTATATTTCAATTCAAACGTCCACATGTTTCTTGTTACGTGTAAAACATAAAATTCTGAATTCGATCTCATTTGAAGATTTCAAACACTATTCTGTTATAAAGTCATTTTTCATAGGTTAGAAAAAGCATGTTCAACATTTTTTTACAAATAAATTGAGACCTAACTACAATACTATTTTTTTCCCGGGAACTTTAAATTAAAAATGACAGCAGTTAGTTAATAAGGTCCTTTTACAGTCACTATTTTTTTTTAAATATTCGATCAATCATCTTAGAGATGTAATAGGTGAATAAAAGCTCGTCGAAATTGCAATAAAATGATATCTGAAGAATCTTATTCATAACAGATTAAAAATGTATATTTCAACGATAACGAATCAATGAAGCATTGTACGTTTAGAAACTAACCAACTCAAAAGCATTTGCAATTATCACTGAATGGAAATCACCAAAATATGTATGCTACCTTTATCGCATGTCATAAATACACAATTTTAATAGATTATCAATCAAGTTCATGAAATGTTCATTCCTAACTATGAGAATCCAAGCTATAAAGATATTCATTTTTCTTTGATAACTATAAAAGCAAACTTACATGTCAGAAATAACAGAAATCAATCATTACAGCCAATTTTAAATTTTTTTTTCTAATTTTATGGTAAATGAGAAATTTATTCCCATATCTAACGAGTAAGATCGTATTGATCTACTACTGTCAAATAGTGAGTATACACTTGGAAACAGTATAAATCTTTTTCAAATAAAAACAGCTTTACTTTCAATGAATTGTTGTAGCAAGCTATGACTCTGAATGTGTTAGTGACTACTGAGGAAAAAAATATTTCACTTATGAAATACAGAGGGAAAACTCTACAAAAAATCACTTATTACATGATTTTTATTTAATACAGTGTACTATGTTAACAATAAAAAAAGATATGACACTTGATTTGTAATTATGAAATTGACTACTTTATAAACTGTTAAAATTTATTTATTAGAAAGTTATTTGATGTTTAACATTTTTTTAGTCTATGTTGTAGTCTACATTTCGACTCATTAGTTTTTCCAATAGTTGACATCATGAGTCAATTGAAGCTAGAACACCATGAAAAACCTGGAAGCATTGGACAGCAGTTTCGTTCTATTGTGGGACTCCTCAACAGTGCACATCCACGATCCCGCCCTGCGGGATTCGAGCCCAGGATCTGTCAATTTTTGTTAAAAACTTCACTGATCAAAGCATTACAGTTAATTATGGATAGTTGTGTGCTGTATCTATTTTGGTTGTCTAACTAAATGATATTTTCACACTTTTTATTTCATAGTCTTATACTTTAATTGTTTTATCATATACATAAGTAAAAAATCATAGTTGTAGACATTGATTATGCATTTAATTGTTCTTATTACATGGCAGTTTCCAAATTCCCTGGTACCTTCGAGGGTGGGGAAGTTCAGGGAAGTTCTGCTCACCGCCTTAACGTGGCGGGGGTGTTGTTTACGAAATTGAGAGAAAGAAGAGCGAATGTTCGGCGCTTTAACCGAGTTTGTGGACACGAGAGGTCCGCCTAGGGAATTGGATAACCCTGGTTCCAAGCTAATAGTGTACATGGGCTTCAGGATTCTAAGGTAATAAATGGCGTGTGAACCAATTATTAGTCACCGGCTACCAAAGGACCGCATTTCCTGACGTTGCTTTACTGCCTTGTGGATCAGACCTTTAGGTGTAAGGCCCCGGGTGTAGCTGCCTGAGAAAACCACCTACTTCAGTTTGGGCATCCGGGCAGTATCACAGCCCACACATAAACCAAGTGACTTCTGTGGTGCATGTGTATTCTGTTTCCCTTTGTATCAATATATATGTGTTCAAATAAATAAATAAATTATAAGGTTAAAGTAAACGACATTTATTCGACACATTTTGTACATGAAACTAAACAAACTTTGTTGAATGATAATTATTTATTGGACTAAAGAAAACAAAAAAACGACAAACTGAACCCAAAGTTTATCATTGATGGTGACTTACAATGGGATCTAGGACGCGCTTTTCATCCTAAATACTAATGGGAAGATTTAAACAAACAATACAAAATGAATTACAGTTTATCATGTTAGGTTTTCCAACATACTTATCTGTTTAAATCACTTATGCATATAGAAAATAAACATTTCTTGATGTATAGTCAAGTAACTCAAATGCAAAATAATTCTAAATTCAGCTTTAAACCGAGAAAAAATGAAGAATTTAGTAACAATCACAAATTTCATTGAAGTTAGTCTAATTTAAGCAAAGTATATATTCCATATCAACACAGAACTCCTGACTTAGCGAATACTTAATTGAGTACATTCACTTGGTATTCTTTGGCTTGTATCTTCCCATTGTTATTTAAGACTGTAATTGATTAGTCTGTTATCGGCATATATGCATACTGTGTATATGCTTCGATATTGCCTTAATTCATAAGCATTTTTAAGCAATGATGGATAGTGGATAGCAGTGGAATCCAGGACGTGCATCTCGTCCTATTCGGAACTCGTCAGCTGGATGTACCTGAATCTGAGAGTTGATGTTCACTCTGGGACTCGAACCCAGTACCATTCTCTTCAAACGCCATCACGTTATTCACTTAGCTACTGAGTGGACGAGTCCCAAATAAGGCGAAACGCGCATCCTGAATTCCACTGCTAGCCAGTATCCATCATTGCTTAATTGATTACAGCTTATCTATACAAATTCACTTGATGTTGTTTACTTGTATGTTCCCATTGTTATGAAAGACTACAATTGATCAGTTTCTTGTTAGCATATATGCCTTCTTTGTGTGAACTATCTCGATATTGCCTAAAGTCACAAGCTTTATAAGCAATGATGGATAGCGGCTAGTAGTAAAATGTTCACCACAGGAATACTTCAACATGTTTTATTCAGTCAAACAAGATTTTTATTGTGAAATGATATCTTTCTTACTAGAAAAATGTATACGAAGAATATAGTGAATACTAATTATTATTATTATTTATAATTTATAATATCAAATCATTTCTTTCTTTTAAATTATCTAATTCTACATACAGTTACTGATATAAACGACAAAAAATAATACAGAAACTATTATTAAAATATATATCTCTATAGATAACAGATGTAATAGACAATATCTAAGCAGATAACAATCATCTTTTGATCTTAAACATTTTACTGTATTGAACATATGTTAGAAAATTGTTGATTTATAGTTATAGTTTAGACGAATCATTTTTTTTACGTAGATAATTAAATAATATAAAAATATGTAGTTTATTTGAAAAAAAATTGATTGGTTAATTGACAAAAGAAAAAAAAAAATTTGTACTTGTAACTAACTGATTGTATGTGAATTAGATTAATCGGCGAAACTATAATTTATGGACATTGGACTTTATAAATGAGTACGGAAATCTTTGAACAAGCAAATACAGTTTACAAAATCTGAGAATAGAAAGTGATAGAATACATATATGATCTCATTTTAAGAAACATCGAAAAGTCTCCTAGAATATATATTGAAAGCATACTTCAAGAACGCATTAATTAGAATCGAGAATGCAGTTGTTAAATTTTCACTTATAATTAAAGTACCACGTTTAACGATAAGTAGAAATACCTTTGTATACTGCTTAAAACGTTTTAAAAAAATTGGCAAAAATTATTTTTATAACGAAAAAGTAAGAATGGTAGGGTTAGGCCTACCAAATGAGCAATTTTTGTCTAATTTAATTATATACAACTAACAAATCTACTCTATCCTTAATTCGTAACCCGAGATCCTTAGTCACAAAACATTCGTTAGTCTGATGACACTAAATATTATAGGTGAACCAACGAGGTAAAGCCTCGTGTATTTTTTGAGTGAAATCCAGTCATCCATATGACACAGCAAGATTACATTAAAACTGATATCCATTCAGGACGAAAACCTTAACCCTAAATCTCTAACCATGGTAAGAAATATTTAACATCAACGAGGAACAATGTGGAAACTCCTAAAAATCTCTTCAAGTCGTTTTACAAGTTCAAGAATATGGACAAACTGCATTCATCAGGATGAGTTTGTATGTCATAGTTTTTTTGAACTGATAGGCAGTAACCTGACAAAGCCTTGGTTATACATTTTATATATGCGAAATCTCTTCATACTACAATGCTAATATTTCCTTTCTTATAAAATATGATCAAGCTTATAGATATATTTTCTATAAGGTTGATTATTCTTGGAACTTACAAATATTCAATGAACACATAACATTTTCTAATTAACAATCATTTCATTATTCAGTATTATATGGAAACAGTATGGAAAACGTTACATTCCTATGTTCATAAGTAGGTAAATACATTTCAAGACTAAAAGTATTGAAAAATACTTTCCAACTGTAAATATACGGAAAGATTATGTCTATTGTCTTATACATTTTTGTCAGTTTTCCTTTCCAAGTATCTTTACATTTATTACGTATATTTATGTACTACAAATTTTACATTTTTATAAACAGTCATCTGGAATTCAGTATTACAGATTCTTGACTTGGAAATTATTAACTTTACTCATTATTAACTAATTTATGGAGAATTCGAGGTTTGTTCTTTTTTAGTAAAGACTATAATTTAAAGATAGTTCTTTTTAATAGTTGAATTCATGAGTCGATTGAAGCTAGACCACCATTGAAAACTTGAAATCACTGGACGGTTTTTCCATCCTAGTATGAAACTCCTCAGCAGCGTTCATCCACGATCCTGCACCACGAGATTCGAACCTAGGATCTATCAGTCTCATGCACGAATACTTAACCTCTAGATTACTTATCTAACCGGCGTTCAACGGTGTCTAACTTCAACTAATACACAAAATTAAGCGACACGTCCACTATTGTCTTCATTAAGTTACTATCTCACAACAGCCCCGGTTGAAATCTACTGGTTACGCTTCTCACTAGAGCTCCAGGAAATACCTCTTGAAGCTAGTCACTAGTGAGCATAGGCTGATTAATATCATAAAGGGGTTTTTGTGAATATTATAGTAATTTAATAGTTGAGATCATGAAGCTAGATCACCATGGGAATCAATTGATTAGGTTACAAACAATGGCAATTAAGAGGTACATCGATTATGAAATGAATTATTTTCAGTAAAATTTGACTTGAATCAACTCAAGAATGGATTATTTGATAATTTTCATTCTAAATTTTGTTTAACGGTATGTGAATTGTTAAAATAGTGTGTTAAAAACTCACATTTTCAATGGTTAATTCTCAAATTCATAAGTATCCACAGTTTTATTATTGTGTATGTCGTAACGGGAAGTAAATCGGTTACTTGTCATTAGTTGGAGACTAGACCTTCACGTTTCACAAAGTGCGTTCAACCACTGGAAAACTACGTTTACGCATGATTGTTAACCTTTTCATGTTTGATCTACATACAACAAGGTTAGATGATCATCCAATGAAATTAGTAACTATCATTTCAATCTCAACATGGTTAAACTTTATATATATGTAATAAAAAAAAATAATAAAATTATCAACTTACCATTTAGATATTGTTGGTGTTACAGATCTACCAGAAACATATGCATTAATTGCTACAATTAAATCAATTAATAATGGTATAATAGTTAATGCTAAAAACCAAAATCTTCCATCTTGTTTCTCTTTTACAACACTTACAATAGCTGTACATGTAAAACATATAAATCCAATACGTACAATTATTGCTCTAAATGCAATCACTAAATGTACAAATGTAATCCAACTTTTCCAACAATATTTACCATATTTATGTGTTCTCCATGATGGTATATGTGTATTGGATTTAGTTAATATAATATTTGAATGAATATTTTTACTATATTTTCTTATATTTGATGATTTTATTGATTGATTAATTGATGAATTAGATGGTTTAATTTCTAAATAATTATGAATTGATTCAATCGATAAATTATCATTATTACTATTATTATTAGATTGATTATTATTGATTATAGAATTTTGTGAATAATCTATAATAGGATCTGTTTTATGAAAATTTTTTGAATGATTTTTAGTTACTGGGGTAGCTGGTTGAATTTCTATGATACATGATGGTTGCATGATTTACAAATTTATTGATTAAATTGATTATTTAAACAAGATCCTGTATTTTTTTTAAGAAAAAGAAGGAAAAAAAGAATGTCATTTAATTCTAGTGAATAAATCATATAATTTTATTGATTGAAATCATAAGTCAATTGAAGCTAGACCATCATGGAAAACCTGGAAGCACTGGACAGCCGTTTCGTCCAGTACGTGACTCCTCAATAGTGCGCATCCACGATCCCGCACTCCGCGAAATTCAGACCCAGGACCTATCGATCTCGCGCGTGAGCGCTTAACCAACTAGACCACTGAGCCGGCATCCAACTGTGTTAATGTCTGACTTCAACCAATCTACGAAATTGCGCCAACGTATATCATTGTCTTTAATGAGTTGATATCTCGCAACAGACCTGGTTGAACTTCACTGGTAACGGCATCACACTAGAACTCCAGGAGTATCTCTTGAAGTCAGTCAGATGCTTATTATCAGAAGGGGTTTTGTGGAGATTTTAGAATACTAGGACGAGACGGCCGTCCAGTGCTTCCAGGTCTTCCATGATGGTCTAGCTTCAATTGACTCATGATTTCAATCACTGAAAATTTCTAAAATCTCCACAAAAACCCTTCTGATATAATTTTATGTTATGTATCTAATTTATTCACTTGTTCATACATTAGTACTGATTGAATTCAACACATTGAATTGTAATGTTGCTAATAAGTTAAAATATATGCTTTAGACTGTAACACAGGTTTGAATCCTTTTGAGAAGAACTTGATAGCTTATAATTTCAGATAAACTTTATAGACAGTTGTCTATTATCTTAAAACTTAGATGCACAAATTTTTACAAAGTTGTTCATGTTGATTATTCGTTAAGTATTGCTCTTTAGTTACAACTGCAGATAAGACATTGATAAAATACTGAGTATTACATTGTACAATATTTAATATGCAAGATATCTTATGTAAAGTTAGTCCGTAAGTATTACCATTCTGTAGTTTCTATAAACGTCCAATTTAGATATCGAACATATGGCGTTAGATTACGAAAAGACTATCTAATTTTAATTAATATTTGAAAATGTTTTGTGAAAGTTATTCAAACAAACATTTATTCGATTATATTGAGTAGATAATGAATTTTAATTCCATAGTTTATTCCGATCATGTGATTAGAAGTATCTCGATTAGTTTGAAAGTGGTATTCATGTCCTGATAAAACATGGAACCTTTATGATACCTCAAGTAATATGGAATCGATTCTTAATAGGATAATATAGCTGTATGTAGCCAATAGTTCTCAAACTAGGTTGTAATACCTATATGGTTATAATTGAATTTTAATTGCTGATCCATTGAAAAATATTTCTACACTAATATCAACTTACAAAAACCATTAAATATTGTAGGAGACATATGATTTAATTTTAATCTTCTATAATAATTAACAATGATATTTATTTGACATAGAGTCTCGTTAATTACATCAAATAACTGTATTCTGTATTTGAATGAAACGTATAAAAGTAGGTACATGAAGAGTTCAAGGAAGCTTATATTTTACAATAACTGAATTTTCCATCAATCTATATAACAATACCATGATAAATAATTGAAATTCATTTTAAGCTCAATCCTGTGAATGGCTTGCTTATTTAAGTCAAGAAAAGCATATTCATCTGTCATTTGCATTGATAATCCTTAATACATTTTTAATTCCAATACCAATAACAAAATTTTTTTTCTAGTAATTTTTGTTTCATACTTCCAAGTATATATATTTATGTATTTATTTGATGTCACCTCATCTTCACCAACTGAGATGGTTAGGTCAAGTATTACTCATGCCTGAATACCGTTTACCACGACGCGCAATGCTGACTAGTGTTGGAGATTGGTAAAAGAAAGTTAGGGGTGGCCAAACAAAAACGTGGTATTAGTGCTTGAAAACACTGACTTCTAGTCTGGGCCATGTTAGCAGATGCAGACTACTTGGTTGGGATCTGCGTGACCATCGTAACTATTAGTTGGATATTCTGGGTGACATGGCTCAGAATCGATCACAATGGCGTAGGTGTACACACACTTTGTCTGCCCTTAAACTGTGAGATTAAAATCTCTCCATATCTTTCTTTCTACGAACCCGATTCAATCAACAAATTATGTATGCGCTCTAATTTCTTGTTAGTTGTATCGACTGAGCATATCATCCTAGCTCTATTTGCTAGACATTGACTAGGTTCCTCTTATAATGAAGGGGTACAAAGCTTAAGAAATGTGTATACTGGCTTGTTGAAGAACTTTTCCTATACACACTTCTACTGATGGAACAATTTCCTTTTCTGTTTAGCAAAACGTCAAGGAAATGTAGTTCATTATCTAATTCTTCTTCACATGTAAATTAAATTGCTGAATGTTTGTTGTTAAATAGTTCTAAGTATTCTTCTTTTCCAATGTTCTGATCGACAATAATAAAAGTATCATCAACGTAACGACAATAGAAGTTAGGCTTATCGATAACCTCTTTGATAGGTCCGTTTTATAGTTTCACAAGAAAAAAAACAGCAAGGATAATACCTAGAGCTGAACCCATCCTTATGCCAACAATTTGTCTATAATATATGTTATTAAAGACAAAATGGACATTCATTGTACATTTCAGAAGTAATTCTTTGAGACTAACCTCAAGAATTCCAATGTTGATCTGTTTTTCAAGTAGTTGTTGGCACATTATTCAACATTATTCTTAACACAATTAGTACATCTGTCATCACATTACCAATTTGTACTTTTCACTTATGTAATCTATTCCACTGTTATCATTGACTCATAAACTGCTTTCTAAACTTATCAGTGAAAATACTTTATAAAGAACTTTATAACGATGTATTTTATCAAAGCCAATGTAATTTACTTTTCAAAAAAAGTCATGTTATTTATCAATAAATTTAGTTAGTTTCATCATTAATATCCTTAATACTATTCTTATTATATTAAAGATTCCCATTGTGAAAATTAGAACAACACACATAAGCGAACAATTGTTTTCAATTAGATCGTCATCAGGCTTTACTCTAATATACATGAATATTTATACGAAAATGTTAAACCAATCAAGGAAATATGGGTCCATAATCACCACGAAATAGAATAAGTCTCCACACATAATAAGTAAAATTACAAGTTGATAGTAGAAAGACAGGTATACTGGTAGTAATAAGAATAATAAAATACGATAACGAAAGTCTTATCAATAGTTAAACATTGGAAATAGAAGGTCAAACGTGAGCAAATAGACTTGGAATAGTCAACACAAAACATTAAAATCATTACGTAATCAGATGTGTGTAAATAATTAGATAGTGAAGAATACAAAGAGGCGGAAAATTACAAACAAATACTAGATGTGAAAATAAGGCTAATGATAACAAAAATAGAATTAAATAAATAATAATAATAATTTTTAAAAAATCGTTAGTTAAGTTATAACTGGCCATGGAAGGGATAGGGGGTTACGAATCTCTTCCGTACACATAAATTGGGGTTATATGTACGAATTCCTATGGTTTCAGCTATATGTAGGAGACGGAAACGAACTCCGTTGGGAAATGATGGAGGTATACGATAGATCACTTGAAATGACTTCGATTTATCTACAGCATGATTGCTATCACTGAGATGTGCCAAGATAGAACTGTGAATTGTCTCTATCTGACCCATATTTCCTTGATTGGTTTAACATTTTCGTATAAATATTCACGTATATTAGGGTAAAGCCTGATGACGATCTAATTGAAAACAATATTGTTCGCTTATATGTGTTGTTCTATTCTTAATATGTTTACTAATGCATGTTAATGATTATTATATATTGATATACTTGTTTAAATAATTACTGGGTCGATTTCACATTTTTAAAACTGTTTCTGGGGTAATAGTGTATTTAGTTGTTTAATGTATTTTTTTTTCTTTTCTATTCACACTACGCTTTACAATTGAACCAATAAATACGAATCTTTTTTTTCAGTAATAAACAACAACAACAACAACAACAACAAAAAAGAAAAACAATGATCCACAACATCACTTTGTAAATGATGATACAACTAATTCAAATACCTTTTGCATTTTAATTAATTTTATAAATTATGTTTAATTTGTAAAGAAAAAAGTACAAAACAATAATAAACTGTTATTTTTATGACATAATTAAAGAAATTTTTTACAATATAAAGCGGTTACTGTTTTAGATCAAAGAAAATTGATTCTTATTTGTTTTACATTAGATTGTGGAAATCTTTTTTTCTAACAGCGGTAAAAAATATATTGAAATCATAAGTCAATTGAATCTAGACCACCAGACCAAGTCAGTTGTGAGATATCAAATCACTGAAGACAATGGTGTACGGTGGCGCAATTTCGTGGATTGGTTGAAGTTGGACATTAATACCGTTGGATGCCAGCTCAGGGGTCGTTTGGTTAAGCGCTCGCGCGCGAGGCTGATAGGTCATGAGTTCTAATCTCGCGGGGGGCGGGATCGTGGATGAGCGCTGCTGAGGAGTCCCATACTAGGACGAAACGACCGTCCAGTGCTTCTAGGTTTTCCATGATGGTCCAGCTTCAATTGACTCATAATTTCAATCTGTGAAATTTCTAAAATCTCCACAAAACCCCCTCTGATAAAAAAAATGTAATCGATTTATCCGATGTGTAATTAATCCATCTATAAAATTAGCACAATATTACCGATTTCTATAGACTAGTTAAATAATATTGATTCAAGTTTTTGAAGAAGAGTGAATTTCCTATACGTTTTGATGTATTTGATTTATTCATGATTGTCGATAAAGATGAAGCTCATAATTGAGGTGTATTATTAATTAGAATAATTGTTTATTATGTCGAATGTATTAAATTTTTAATTATTTCTTAATTTTCATTGGTTCGCTACCTAGCACCAGTCTTTGATAAAAAGTAAAAAAAGTAGTCATGAAATCACATGAATGGATCATAATCTCATATTTACTATTGACTAGCGATGAGATAAATTTCTTCAAGCCCTAACGAGAAGCTTCAATAAGTGAAATCAATCATTGTGAGACCGAGACAGTGACTCATCCGTAAAAGGGTATGCTTATGAGATTGAAGTCATGATCGTATATAGCTAAATGTTTAGCAGAGAGCTGTAATGTATCATATACATCATTCTGCTTTTGATTCCGTGTAAAGTTTCAAACTAGAAGAAAATAGCTTCCTTATTCATAATAGTTTACAAGACAAGAATTCCAAATATACAAAACACTTATTTAATAGTCATTACCTTGTGCCTTCCTTCGCCTGTATTATTTATTAATTCCTTAGACGATTTTCGAATTAAAATGCCTGGCTTTTAAAGATTGTTCCTAATGTATTAATTTCTACGTCCCAACAGACTATAAAAGTACTGGTTTCGAACTATGAGAATGTACTGTACAGCATTGGGAAATAGTGCAGAGGTCATAACGTGACTTTAGTCACTTGATAGTGAATGTTTTACCGAATTTCTTGTCTTTGAGCTGATTGTTCAATCTGATTTTAGTTTATTTTTAAATTACCAATGTAAGGTTTCAATATCTTTTTTTAAAATAAAAGTAGTTTACGTCGCAGGTTCATGTTAACTAAGTAACAAACCGAAATGGAAGAGCGCCATATAGCTTATTTGCTACAGTATCGGCATCTTCAGTACTAAGATGAAACTATTGTTTAATGTTATCTTATTTTCAAAGATTATCAAGCTAACGGAAAAATGGTGATATGAACTATTTTTAGTTTGAACAGTCTCCATAAAATTTCTACACAACCATTAATTGAAGCTCGATAAACTGACAGCCATTTTTGGATGTTTTGGAAATATTTGTTGACTAAAAAGATTGCAGTATTTCTAAAGTGAGAAAGAACTGATAATTTTTTCCCAGAAAACTTGACTAAAAGTAGACAACGCCACATGTTCACGTTGATAGCAATGGTTTTTTATTCAGGTTTGATTTATTTTCTATTCATTTTAGTGTTTGTAATACTCTAGTGTCAGTCTAAACGATATCTTCAGTAAATCTATTAATAGAAATAATGAAAATAAAAGCTTCTAAAGTATTATACACTGTTATATAGTCCATGACACGATGAGTGAAATACAAAACACTAAAAAGGAAAAGTTTTGAAATAACCGATTTCCTTGATTTTTCTGTTTGCATCTTCAAGTTATATTGTTCTACACTTTATTGACTTTTATTTTCGGTCTTCATAAAATGTTTCTTACATGATTAAGCAAAGATACAAACAAGATTATAAACAGTTTAATCTTAGTCGGCTCAGTTCAAACGAATTATAAGGTAAGTATAAATTACCAACACTAAGTAATCTATCTTGTAAAAGCAGTAAGATTGCGATCTTTTAAATTATTGAAACAACAGTAGATTGCATGAAACAACGAGAGTGACATATCCAACAGAAATAGGTTCAGAATCACTTAACTCACTGATTGGCTTCAGCTTCAAGATGCTGGTAATCATTCATTTAATCAGGTGAAACAACGTGCTTAACGGATAAACATACTTCTGTAAACTTTATCTAAATTGAATTTTTTTTAATCGTACATAAGACCAATCAATTTAGCAAGTAGTTCATTTTCATTCTTGCTTATCCAATTTGTATAATATAATACATTGATTATTATGTTATATATCAATTTATGTGGTTATGGATAAGATCATTATTGCTCATATAATGTGATTTATATTTGTTTTGACTAAGTATCCGAAACTTTAATCTAAAAACCAGTAACATACAATCGATCCATAAAAAACATTTAACTTTCTTAACTGTAGAACATGGTGAAGTAATCAATTTCACAGTTCAAAGCACAAACGTGTCTTAGCTGGACACCTGCTAAAAACCTGGAAGCGCTGGACGGTCATTTCATCTCAGTATGTGATCCTTCAGCAGTGTGTGTTCAATACAATGAATCCGGAAATCGAACCCAGGGCCTTCAGTTACGGGCGCGAGTTTTTATCCTCTCGAACACTTAGTTGGTATGGAATTTTAGCTCTAATTAGTTCGATATTTGTTTATGCCATCTATCGCTTGAGGTGGGTAGCTGTTTTAGACCCGACCTGGTCGAACTCCAATAGTTATGACTTCTTGTTAGAATTCTACGTGTTGCATCTTGAAGCTTATCACTAGTGAGCACGTGATTACGACTAGTATAGGAGGGTTCTTAGACAAAGTAAAATTTTCATATTTTGAATCGCAAACTTATCTTATCAAGACCCAATGTCTTGGATTCAACACTTGGAATACTATGTGATGAATACGAACCACTGAGAAGTCCTATAATAGAACAAAACGGCGGTCGAGTTTCTCATCAATTCTAACGATGATTCAGCTTAGATCAGTTCGTGATTTGAACGAAGAAAATTCTGCAATTTTCACAGACCCTTACATACTAATATTTTATTCAATTCACTTCAAAGGAGTTTAAAAGACTTATTAATTATTGAACCATGGTTTTTTTTGCTATGAAACTTATACAATAAACCATACTATTGGAATTTTTATGAGGCGGCATCGATAAATTGAAGTGTGATTAATTCTTAATTGTCTTGTTCTTAACTTTGCAGAGTTATGTTTGGAAACTCGGTAAGATAGTAAAAAAAGCAAGTAAGAAATGTTTGCATATACAAAAGCTAGGTCATATAACCTATTCAGAAGACATTCTACCAATATAGCTGAAAATAAAGATAGACCATCTAAAGTTCTCTTATAAATGTGGATTTGTTGGTTTCATCATCCCTATGGTCTTAGTTGTAACGTATCAATAGACAAGTTAGTTATTAAATGTTTGTACGATATTTTTCATACATCAGAGTTAAATATTTATGGTTGATTAAGAGCTTCATAATTGATCACTGTTCGACGAAGAGAATTAAATGAATTTTATTAAAGTTAAGTTGTAGTGTCGGTTATTATGTTTAGCCCATGTACCTTATTCTAGGTTTCGGACAGCCCATTCTACTCATTTTACTTGAGTCACATTCTGACCTTGTTATTTATTCGCTTATCAATCTTGACTGTTTTTATATGAGTGCGTAGGTGTGTGTACATCTCTCATCCCATTACTCATCACATGTCTGTAACCTTACTTTTGTGTAACTATAATTATTGATTAACGCTTGGTTAAAGGGAGTTGGCTTACCAGCCATCTCCACTCTGCGTCATTTCTATTCTCTCTATTACATTCGCTTCAATTGACTCATGATTTCAATCTGTGAAATTTCTAATATTTCCGCAAACCCCTTCTAACATTATTTATAGTAATAGCTAGGGTGTAAACAAATTTGCTAGACTAAATATTGCAGATTTATACCTTGTGTAAAAGAAAACTCGATAACATTGATTGTGACAGCAGTTCAGACGGCTAGAAGCAAATGATTACATAATGAGGAAATGGTGATAGGAATACTATGAGTAAAGCTCAGTTTATAAAATAATATTACTAATCTGGAAGATAACTGAAATAAAAACTCAACAATTTTATCCATTTAAGGAAAAAACTGACTAGCTAAATAAAATCGGTTCATTGTAAAATCTAAAACTGATCAGTTATAAGGGATATTTCTTCCTTGAATTTATTTTTGAAAGAGACTATATTAATGAAATGCTAGTAACAAAAGTAGGAAGGTCGAGACTCTAATTTAGGGACGAGCCAATCAGAAGCGTTTGAGCAATTTCAAGGTCACGGAGCCAAGTTCAACACGCGCTGCTAACATACGATCGGTTCACAGCGGATTTTAGAGAGTAGGTGATTAATGAGAGGTTACAACAGATGGGACGGCGAAACTCTATTTTAGGGACGAGCCAATGAGAAGCGTTTGAGCAATTTCAATTATTAGCCAATCAGAAGACAGTATAAAGTAAAAATATATTACAAGAAAGTAATGAATTACAGTGGATATTCTTCTTTTACATGATTTAAAAACCTGTTGAGGTTTGATAAAGACTCAGAAGTTCTGAATTCATAATGCATATTGTATAGAAACTCTTCCATAGGGTTAGGGTTTGGGGTTAAAATTAGGGTTAAGGGTTAGGTTAAGGTTAGGATTTAGGGTTAGGGTTAGATTAGGATTTAGGGTTAGGTTAAGGTTAGGGTTAGATTAGGGTTTAGGGTTAGGTTAAGGTTAGGGTTAGATTAGGATTTAGGGTTAGGTTAAGGTTAGGGTTAGGGTTAGATTAGGGTTTAGTGTTAAGGTTAGGGTTAGATTAGGGTTAGGTTAAGGTTAGGGTTAGGTTAGGATTAGGGTGCTAACATGCGATCGGTTTACATCGGATTTTAGAGATGTGTCTACTTACAGGCTACAACCCTAACCACTAACCCTATGGACGAGTTTCTATACAATATGCATTATGAATTCAGAGCCTCTGAACCTTTATCAAACCTTAACAAGTTTTTAAATCATGTAAAAGAAGAATATCCACTGTAATTCATTACTTACTTACAATATATTCTCACTTTATACTAACTGTCTTCTGATTGGCTAATAATTGTCAAGGTCACTTAAAATTCGTTCAAAAGTCGTCCTTAAATTAGAGTCTCGCCGTAGGAAGGATTACTAACAAAACATTGATTTAACAGTTGAATTCACTAGTCAGTTGAAGCTAAACCACCATGGAAGACCTGGAAACACTGGATGACTGATTTGTCTTACTGTGGGACCCCTCAGTAGTGCGCATCCACGTCCCCGTCTCGCGATGTTCGAACCCACGACTCATCGGTCTTGCGCAGGGACGCTTAGCCACTAGACCGCTGAACAGGCATCCAATGGAATTCTCGTGAGAAGTCGTGACAAGTGGAGTTCAACCGGGTCAGTTGTGAGATGTCAACTCACTGATGACAATGGTGGACAATGGCGCAATTTCGTGGATTGGTTGAAGTTAGTCATTAACACATTTGGATGCCGGCCCAATGGTCTAGTGGTTAAGCGCTCACGCGCGAGATCAATAGGTCCTAGGCTCGAGTCTCGTGGTGCAGGATCATGGAGGCGCACTATTGAGGAGTTCCACAGTAGGACGAAACGGCCGTCCAGTGCTTCCGTGTTTTCCATTGTGGTCTAGCTTAAATTGACACATGATTTCAACTATTAAATTACTATAATATCCACAAACCCCTTCTCTGTTTAAAAAAACAATAATTGTTTACAAATTATGTTTAACCTATGCTGATTCAAACAACCAGTGTAGACTTTTTATTCCGATCACTTTCATGCGTATGGGTAGATTTAACTGCCCAATGTGAAATAGATGTATGATTAAAATGATCTAGCTGACTATCTTTATGGTTGTCGAGGATTATTTAGTATAACTAGATAAACGAATAATTATATTAGTTAATAGATTATAAGTGTTCTGTTTGGACAATATACAAAGAAAAATTGATAATACTTAGTAATCAATAACATACACAAAGTTTCAATGAAAAATTCTGAGTTCTTATTGTCACCATGACCTTCAATCAATTATCTTCCTGTTGATATTACATTAAAGTATTAAGCAAAAATTTTACTGTAATGTGAACCAGTACTGTTATTGTAATCACTTACAGCTTCACTAGAACATCTTATTATTTGATCATGGGGTTTTGTGACGATCAGAATAATTTCTGACATCAACTGGATAAGCATTCAGAATTTAAGACTTTAATTTGTACGACCATAATGATTCGAATGTTATAATTATATTTGTGAAGCTTGTTTACAACCTCCTTAAAATTATATGACCCAACAATCGCAAAAAACCTGTATTTAAATAATCGAAAAGACTGTTTCATGATTCATGCTTATAAAAGTGGAGAATAACGAAAGGTTATAACACAACTAATCTAGAAAATTGTTTAAACATTAAAATCTAAATTTCTTGAATCATGGAATGCATTCTGTAATATACATTCGCTTCGGTTTTGTTCCTTCAAGAATAAAGATACTGTATACTGATAACGTTTATTTTTTTAAATCACATAAAGATTACTTTCTAAGATTACTGTCGATTATTTTCAATCATTTAACAATCAAATTTAATTCAAGAGATATTGAGTTGCTCAGACTAGTGTCTATATTTAAATTTATTTCATAGAATTCAATAAGAACTGAATGAATAGGGGAACATGACCTTTATCAAAACTCACAGATCAATCAATGTATAATACTCAATATTATTTTCTTTTATTTAACATAATGAATACAGTGATATAAAAGGATGATAAATAACTAGGTAATACTACATATGCTCAATATGTTTTTTTTCTGTATTAATTAAACATTATAAATCATTCAAGCGAATAAACTATTTATAATTTGTAAGGAAATAGAAATAATCATGTACACCATTTTGTTATATGAATCCATTCATATTTACATAATTCAATCATTTTCTAACATTCTGTCAAATTAAAACTATACTAAACAATCTATCATTTCCGATACAATACAAAAGTATATATATATATATATATATATATATATAGATAGATAGATAGATAGATAGATAGATAGATAGATATAGATATAGATATATAGATAAAGATATACAATAAAGATAACAGAATAAATGGGAAATATTCACATTAAAGAGTAGATATAATTCGATATCATTTTGATATTATGTGAATAAAATATGCAATTTATTCATGCTTAATTACTTTATTATAGAGATCATTTGATCTGAACATAAATGTCAATCTTTAAAACAAGCATAAGCATTTTACTTTTTTTTTTAAAAGGAAATGAACAAGATTATAATGAATTATATTCAATGAATCTAGGATACATGTTAATAGACCTAAAAAGACTATAATAACTTAATTTATCTAAAATTTTCTAACTTTAAATATTGAGAAAAGATGAAATTCTACTTCTCATATCATTTCTAAAAAAACGTTTACAAATATGTTTATTAAATGAACTTTCTAATGATCATTTCACTTACTTAATTACTTACGCCTGTTACTTCTAATGGAGAATAGACCGCTGAACAGCATTCTCCAATCCACTCTGTCATGGGCCTTCCTTTACAATTCTGTCCACATTTTGTTCATTCTTCTCATGTCTATCTCCATTGCTCGGCGTAATGTGTTCTTTGGTCTTCCTCTTTTCCTTTGGCCTTCAGGATTCCATGTGAGGCCTTGCCTTGTCACTCAGCTGCCTGCTTTCCTTAATGTGTGTCCTATCCACTTCCAGCGCTTATTCCTGATTTCTTCCTCAACTCGAATCTGGTTTGTTCTCTCTCACAGTAGGTTGTTGCTGATAATGTCTGACCAACGGATCCGAGGTATTTTGAGTAGACAACTGTTAATAAACACTTGTATATTCTGGATGATGGCTTTCGTAGTTCTCCAAGTTTCCACCTCATACAGTTGAACTATCTTGATATTTGCATTGAAAATCCTGACCGTGGTGTTGATTGACAGTTGTTTTTTGTTCCACATGTTCTTCAGTTGTAAATATCCTGCTCTTCCTTTCCAATCCACGCCTTCATATCTGCATCAGATCCACCATGTTCATCAATGATGCTGCCCAGATAAGTAAAGGTTTTCACATCATCCAAATCTTCACCGTCAAGTGTGATTGGAGTGGTGCATGTTGTGTTGTATCGGAGAATCTTGCTTTTCCCTTTGTGTATATTGAGTCCCACTGCTGTTCAGGCTGCTGCTACACTGGTCGTCTTCTCCTGCGTTCGTTGTTGTGTGTGTGATAGAAGAGCCAGATCATCTGCGAAGTGTAGATCGTCCAGATACATGCTAGCTGTCCACTGTATCCCATACTTCCTCCCAAATATTTGTTGTTTTCATGATCCAGTTGATCACCGGTTGAAAGAGGAAGGTTGAGAGTGAGCAACCTTGCCTGACGCCGGTCTTTATTTCGAGCGACTTTATCAACTGTCCTCCATGCACGATTTTGCAGTTTATTTCATTCTAGTAATTCCGTATGATACTGACTATCTTTTGAGGCACGCAGTAGTATTGAAGAAGCTCCCATAGTGTTGTCCTGTCCACGCTGTCAAATGCTTTTTCGTAGTCAATGAAGTTGATGTATAGTGATGCATTTCATTCGACTGACTGTTCCACAATGATTCGTAGCGTTGCGATTTGGTCTGTAGACAATCGTTCCTTACGGAATCCTGTCTGTTGGTCTCGAAGTTGGGCATTTATGGAGTCATTCATTCTGTTTGGCAATGACCCGTTGAAGACTTTTCCTGGTATTGAGAGAAGAGTGGTTCACCTGTAGTTATCACACTTGCTGTGATAGCCTTTCTTTGGTATCTTGATCAGACGTCCTTCGTTCCAGTCTGTTGTTACTTGTTCTTCATCCCAAATCGTGCTGAAGAGAATGTGGAATATGTTTGCCGTTACTGCTACGTCTGCTTTCAGTGCCTCTGCTGGAATGTTTTCTGGTCCCACTGTTTCGGCGCTCTTGATTTGTCTAGTGGCCATGCTGATCTCTTCAATTGTTGGTGGGCCAACATCGATTGGAAGGCCCATGGGTGCTGCTTCGATGTTGGATGCGTTCAGTGGAGTTGGTCGATTCAAGAGTTCTTTGAAGTGCTCTACCCACCTGATTCGCTGTTCTTCAATGTTGTTGATTACTTTGCCTTCCTTACTTTTCACTGGTCGTTCTGGTTTACGGTGATTTCCAGCTAGCTTCTTTGTTGTATCATACAATGATACAACTTATTAATTTCAAAACAATGATTTTTTTCGAGCAAAGAATTCAAATAAGAATGAAACGTCTTGTATATAATTACTTTCATGAGGTCTACTTTAACAGTGTTATAACTGAAATTTAGTATAAATATGAAAATTGTACTTGAAAAAAACCTGAAGCTAAGATTATACTGTAACTTCAGTAATAAAATTCCATGTACAATTATTTACGATAAACAGAATACATCCATTAAGATATTAAATAAGAAAGATTAGTTCAGAAAAGAGTTCTCTTTTTGGCGAATTCATTTTCAAAGCTGTACAATCGCAAATATATTTACTTATATTTTCGTCAGGATGATAATAATATTGATAATAAACTTCTGTTAGAAATGGTGACAATGAGATAAAATAAACAAAGATATTTTTAAAAAATTTTGAATTTTAAACAAGGAAAATCTAATAATTGTTTGATTGTTAATGACTTAAATATTCATCAAAAGATAGATAGGGAAATTATCATTGGGAAAAAATGGATCAGCATAATAAGATAAAATGTAATCAGGAGGATCGTAGAAACAGGAATAAATCAGTTTAGAGGTAGGAGATTTAAATAGAAGATGGAAAGAGGAAGAGGATGGATGTAAAGGAAGAAGAGTATAAAGAAAGCAAAAACAAAGTTATTTATAAATTTTGCTGAATTTTAACGTATAACACTAATATCAATTATTATCAGAGTTAAAATACCAGAATAAATAAAAAAAGGATAAGTTAGTAACTACGACATTATTTACTCTGTAAGGAACCATTGGAGATTGTTTATCAACAGGTTAAGTTAAATGAACTGATTTTGAATTTCGATAATGTAATAAGAAGACGATGATTTTCAAGACTATGTGATATATTAGTGCAATACATTTTGAACAATTTGATCACACATATACTTGTTAAAAACATTTATATCTTAAAATAAAAGGTCAACTTGACTACAAATGGAGGGAAGGAGGAAACAAAGATAATAAAGAAAATAATATGAAAAAACAGTTTGAAACCTCATCACTATGGATAAAAAGCTAATGTTTCCGGGGTATGTTTAACGTGAGAACAAACTGTTTTTAAATTCACGAGGGGGTTTTGAATTTTTGTATGGCTAAGGCTTCAATAAACTTTAAAATACGCTCTTTTACACTTTTGTACAACATTACAAAAGCCGAATTAAGATCAATCTTATGATTTGTTTCAATTATGTGTTTGGCAATAGAGAATATTAGATGTTTATCCTCTCTACTCTTATTGGGTCATTTAATTTTATTTGTTTCTGCAATCATTTAGTTACATGTTCACACACTATAATTTTGAGATCACGATTACTCCTCCTTATGTATGTACGACCACACACACATACATGAACTTAGTTCCTTCTTTGTTAATGACTTTTGCTGAGTAATATGAGATTATATTTTCCATTTACATTTATTGGCATTTTACTAAATATTTTGTTTTATTCTACATTGTTTTTCAAGAATCTATTTAATTTCAATGTACCATATAGGATTTTCGTATTCATCAGATAAAAACATAATGAGATTAAGAGTGAGACATTTACATAGATAACATATAATAGATTCTTTTTAAATTAACTACTAATGTAGTGAAGGAGAACACAGGTGAGCACAGCCGAATTATATTTAACGCAAGATTACAGAGTGACATGGTAAAATAGAAAAACCATACTATAATACCTAATTTGCAAAATATTCAATAACTGTCTCGGACTTCATTGTTCTTGCATTTCTATACTGATTGCTATCTATTCCCGTTCTTCCTTTCTTGGTCTTCTCAATCTTCTGCTGCAACATATTACATTCCTGACTCACGTTATATACTACTTATGTCAATATAAGTAGCACGCACCAAACTATATTCCTAGGAACTTTAGTTTCTTAGTTCATTTTTATCGTCATCCGATATTTGATTAAAATTATCACAAATAATTGTTTATAATGAATGAGTTAAATTTTTTATTACCATAGTAACATTCATCAAAAATAATTCACTTGAATCCAATCAGTTCATACATATTTATACATAGTTCTTATTTAATAAATTAAAAATTAAAATGAGTAACGTTTCATTTTGTTTTGCTAAGATTCATAAATTGAATTGTTTATCTAAATTAAATTATTTAATTGATTTATGATTAGAGATTATTGTTGAAGAAAAAATTGGTGCATTTTATTCAAAGAAGTATCCATTTATATTTTTTTCTAAAAGGATATCATTAATAGTTTATTACTATTTTGATGAGACTGTTATTACCAATGCCTAGAGTTAGACAATAATATCGTTGGATGTTGGATCAGTAGTCTGGAGGTTAAGCGTTCGAGTGTGAAACCGAAGATACTGGTTTCGAATCTTGAGTCCAAGATCGTGAATTTGCACTACTGAGACATTCCATACTGAGACGAAACGGCCTTCTAGTGCTTCCAGGTGGTCTAACATTGATCCATTCATGATATTGATTAAAAGCTGAATGATAATGTTCTGTTTTGTCGTAAAGGGTTTTATTTAAAAATATTATTTTAGTCGGTAAATAAATCCCCATAATCAATAGCTCTGTAAGTCTTCGACATTGGATGCTCACCACATTAGTTTTAATGGACTTATCTTCCTGAAAGCGTTTGGTCATGCATTCACACCAGATCACGAAAGGGAAAACCGTGTACAACCTATACTGCAATTGTTAGTCAGTTTAGATCAGTCGCTTCTCGATAATATTGATACCTTATCAAATATATCTTCAAACCGCCTCACTTCTTACTTTTGATTTCACTAGTAGAAAGTGTTACCGGTTAAACCATTGTCAAACTTCAAATACCTGTGGCACCTTCGTTGGTGAGCCCGATATGATCTCTTGCACCAATTTTTAAACTATGAGTCTGTTCCTTTTTGGAATTTCATATATCATTGCTTTATTTTAATTTTTATATATTGTGATATTTTTCTCCTCATTCTTTCTTGTTTTTCATATTTGCCATGACGGAACAGACACCTAAGATACTTAAGTTAAAGATTATGAGACTACGTTCATTTCAGCTAATACCCTTTTGACCAGACAATATCGAAGCCTGATTCTGTTACGCAGAGGCCGATTTCTATGAGCACGGCGTTCCCACTTGTGATCTGGTGTGAATGTATGACCAAGCGCCTTCAGCTAGGTGAATCCATTAAAACTAATATGATCAACATCCAATATCAGAGCTATTGATTTTGAAATTTATTTACCGCTACACTATGTTTCTAAAGTTCATATTCACTTACCATAAATCCGGACTTGTTAGTTTTTACTCTAATAACATTCAACATATCTAAATATTGAGCTATAAAACGAATAATTAATTGGTGTTTTTAATGTTACTAAATCAAAATAAGAGTCATTGATAGTGTTATTTCACTTACTACCTACTTTTTAATACTGTAACAATAAGAAAATTGAAATACCCTAAAATCATTTACATAAATGTAAAATGGTGTATTCTAAAGTCAATTAACTCTTTACAGACAATTTTACAATCAACTTTATCACCTGTAATTATTGTTCAATACATATGTAAATTTTATTCTCAGTTACATTTATGTGAATTACTAGAATTCTTTTTATAAGACATGAAACTTTTATGTATTCCTTAAAGTAACTACTTTGTCATATATATTAGATGTATATACTACTATTTACCAAGATTAATTAACATTCTTTGATAGACAATAATCAAATAGATTCTTCATTGAATTAATTATTAATGTAGTAAAACAAGATTGTCATAGATTATTGAAATCTAATTTACCAAAACAACAACAACAACAACAAAAACAAAAAAAAAACAATAATCAAAATATTGAATATAAAATGTATTGAATTTTTAATAAATAAATATTATATGAAAAATAATCATATTCATATTATTAGCCTTTTAATGTGTATACCTATATACATTACAGTTTAGTTCAATTATATGATCAATGTTTAGTAAGATTGTCCATAGTCATAAAATTCGGCGCCTATTATAGTAAAAAAACAAACAACATCATATGTATATACTTTATTAGGAAAACATTTAAGCGGTCTTTTTGAATACAATTTCTATATGGATGTAATGAGAAGAAAAAAAACCCAATGAAATTTCGAATGATGAAAACATTATTTATTTATGTGAACTGATTTTTACCTAATTATTATTATTTTTTTCTTTCGAAATGCATAAATGAAAATCAAATATTTATACCATAACATTGTTCTATTCATTGTACATCATCGTAAAACTGATTGAATCATTGAATTCATTATCCTAAAACTAATATATTCTAGTTATGAATCAATATAATGTCATTATCAAATTATATTCATCATAAAAAAGTGATTTTAAACTTGAATTCAACATTTATTCAATATTCATTAGCTCTAAATAGTCTTATAGTTAGAATAAAATTAATTTATGAATGAATAAGACTATCTATCCTATTGAATGATTGGTTGAAGTTAGACATTAACACCGTTGGATCCCGGTTGGTTCAGTGGTCTAGCGATTAAGCATTCACGCACGAGACTGATAAGTCATGGGTTCGAATCTTGCCGGGGGGGGCGGGATCGTGGATGCGCACTGTTGAGAAGTTTCATACTAGGACGAAACGGCCAACAAGTGCTTCTAGGTTTTCAATGTTGATTTAGCTTTGATTGACTCCTGAATTTAACTATTACATTAATGTTATTAGCATAAACATGAAACAGTCAAGTTATAAGAGAAGAAAAAAGACCAGTAGAAATCAGTAATATTTTATTGACATCAGTTTTCTTGATTATTCTACACTTTTAGGATATTTATTTAACAAAACTTATAAAATCAGTATCAACCAATGGATTGGTGTGTTAAATAAATTTATTGCAAATTCAAGGGGATTTATAAAAAATAATGAAGATTAGATGATGAGGTATTTGTATGGTGAAGTTGAATGGAACAGTTTATAATATTGAAAGATAATTCATTATAAAACTAAAGAATTAGAATAGGTAGTGATGTACTGAATGAGAAATCAAGGGGTCGTCAATTAATTTATTATTATTTAATACAAAATTACAGAGTTTTATCGTAAAATTTATGTATGTATCATCATTCAAAAGTAAAATGCTTGGAGGTAGAAGGTTAAGATCAAAGAAAAGAGAACGAGAACAAAGAATGAATGGTGTGGAAACGAAAGAACAATCAAGTCTGAGATGATTGATTGATATTTGCAGAAGGAACAGTCAAGTTTGGTATAATGGATTGACATTTCGCAAATGAAGTATTTACTATATGGTTCTCAGATTTTAAAAAGATGTTCTGTCTTTTTGTAATTCAATACATTCGATTTTCCTCACTTGTATTCTCATTCACTACAACTTCATTTTTAAGTCCTCTATCAATTATCCATTATATCATTCATGATTCTTCTAATTTTCAATTTCTTCATGTTTCCCTTTTTGTTTTCTTCAGTTCAATCTTCTGAACCTTCTATTTTGCCAGGAATTCCATTTCTAACTGATGTAACATACCACTTATATTGATCGACATATGTAGCACACACCACAGTCATAGAAATGATAGAATACAAAATATGTAACAGATTATATTACTTTAATGAACAATCAAATTTTTATAGCTCATTTAAAAAGGGAGAGTAATAAATCATTTGTAAACTACTCTTATGTTCAGTATTTTGATGGCCAAGTGAGGTAAATTCTTATGAATATGGGGGTCAGATTAGTTGAGGTATACTGGAGGTATAGGCAAAAGACTTATGCGTAAACCACACGGTAGATTTAATGTAATTCAGTTAACCACTTGAATGGCTTTGTTTAAATCTTTTTGATGTCACATATCAGTTAGATGAACATTTGAGATTACTCTTTGGTTGAAAACCATTAACTATTCAAAACATTTCTTTATGATATTTCACAGAATCTTAATCGAATCCATTAGTACTAAATCATTTTTTTTGAATAATACGTCAGTAATCTAACTCCGCCTGTAGCTCTAACAGGGTTACTGCCGGTCCCAAGCCCGGATAAAGGAGGAGGGTTGGGCATGGGGTTAGCGTCCCCATCCCGTAGAAAACTAACTCGCTAAAAAAACGCTTACCAGAAAAAATAATCCAAACCATTTAAACTCTGCCCTGGGAGTTAGAAGGTCTTCAGTTAGAAGAATTATGACGCTTCATGGTGAAAGCCGAGTTCCTTCGGAAGCCACGAGGCCGATGCCCCTTCTAACAACTAGAGCAAAAATTTTTATAGGTACATGGAACGTTCGAACAATGTGGGAAACCGGGAAGACCAGTCAAATAGCAATGGAAATGAGGAGATACAACTTAGCAGTACTGGGAATCAGCGAAACCCACTGGACCCAAGCTGGACAGAAAAGGCTAGCTACGGGAGAGATGCTGCTATACTCCGGTCACGAAGAGGAAAATGCTCCACACACTCAGGGAGTCGCTCTTATGCTGTCCAAAGTAGCACGAAATGCACTTGTAGGATGGGAGTCTCACGGATCCAGAATCATCAAAGCATCATTCAAAACAAAGAAGGAGGGGATCTTAATGAATATTATCCAATGTTATGCACCCACCAATGATAGCAACGACGACATTAAAGATCAGTTCTACGAGCGGCTGCAGTCAATCATTGAGAAATGCCGAAGAAAGGACCTAACTATTCTGATGGGAGATCTAAATGCCAAAGTCGGAATAGACAACACTGGATATGGAGATATTATGGGACGACATGGACTGGGAGAAAGAAACGAAAATGGAGAAAGATTTGCAAATTTGTGTGCATTCAACAAATTGGTCATAGGAGGCACAATATTTCCACACAAACGTATACACAAGGCTACATGGATCTCACCGGACCACACTACAGAGAACCAAATAGATCATATTTGCATCAACAAAAAATTCCGAAGGACAATGGAAGATGTGAGAACCAGGAGAGGTGCTGACGTAGCTTCAGATCACCACCTAGTTGTAGCCAATTTAAAACTGAAGCTAAAAAGAACTGGACAAGTGGACAAACAGCACTACAAAGGTTCAATACAGCCTTCCTTCGAGATACAAATAAAATTAACAAATTCAAGATAGCTCTCAACAACAGGTTCCAAGCCTTACAAGATCTACTGAAGAAGAAGAAACTACTATGGAGGACAACTGGAAAGGCATCAAGGAAGCATTAACTTCAACGTGTCAAGAGGTTCTGGGCCTAAAGAAACACCATCATAAGGAATGGATCTCTATAGAAACACTGGACAAGATCAAAAGAAAGAACAAGAAGACAGCAATTAACAACAGCCGAACACGAGCAGAGAAAGTTAAAGCACAAGCTGAGTACATAGAAGCAAACAAGCAAGTGAAGATCGTTAGAGCCGACAAGAACAAATACGTGGAAGAACTAGCAACGACGGCGGAAAAAGCTGCTAGAGAAGGAAATATGAAATAGCTTTACGATACAACGAAGAAACTAGCAGGGAAATACAGTAAACCAGAGAGGCCGGTCAAAGACAAAGAAGGCAAGCCAATCACCGAAATTCAACAACATCGGAACATATGGGTAGAATACTTCGAGGAACTCTTGAATAGGCCGGCTCCAATGAATCCACCGGACATCGAAGCAGCACACACAGATCTTCCTATAGATGTCAACCCACCGACGAGAAGAAATTAGAATGGCCGTCAGACAAATCAAGAACGGGAAAGCAGCAGGACCCGACAATATACCAGCTGAAGCATTGAAGTCAGACATCGAAGTAACCATAGACGTGCTTCACCTATTCAAAAAGATTTGGGAGGAGGAAAAAGTGCCGATGGACTGAAAAGAAGGACACCTCATCAATATCCCAAAGAAAGGAGATCTGAGCAAATGCGAAAACTACAGAGGCATTACACTACTGTCAATACCAGGGAAAGTCTTCAACAGAGTGTTGCTGAACCGGATGAAGGATGCAGTAGACGCCCAACTTCGAGATCAACAAGCTGGATTCCGTAAGGATCGGTCGTGCACAGACCAAATTGCAACACTACGGATCATCGTCGAACAATCAGTTGAGTGGAACTCATCACTATACATCAACTTCATTGATTATGAAAAGGCATTCGACAGTGTAGATAGGAGGACATTATGGAAACTTCTTCGACACTACGGAGTTCCTCAGAAGATTGTCAACATTATCCGGAACTCATACGACGGACTACAGTGCAAAGTAGTGCATGGAGGACAGCTGACAGATGCATTCCAAGTAAGGACTGGAGTCAGACAAGGCTGTTTACTCTCTCCCTTCCTCTTTCTTCTGGTGGTCGACTGGATTATGAAGACCTCAACATCTGAGAAAACACACGGAATAAAATGGACAGCTCAGAAACAATTATACGATTTGGACTTTGCAGGTGACCCAGCTCTCCTATCGCATACACATGAGCAAATGCAGATAAAGACAGCCAGTGTAGCAACAGTCTCTGAATCAGTAGGCCTCAACATACACAAGGGGAAAACCAAGGTCATCAGATACAACACGGAAAAAAACAATCCAATCACTCTTGATGACGAAACTCTGGAAGATGTAGAATCCTTCACATACCTAAGAAGCATCATTGATGAACAAGGAGGTTCAGATGCAGACGTTAAGGCGAGAATTGGAAAGGCAAAGGCCTCATTCCTTCAATTGGAGAACATATGGAACTCAAAACAACTGTCAACCAATATCAAATTCAAAATCTTCAATACGAACGTCAAGACAGTTCTACTGTACTTAGTCTAAATCACTTCCTCAGTTATTAAGTAACTTTAACAAGCCAACACAAGTTTAAAAGATGCAACATACCAGTCATATTAATTTTTTTCTGTTTTAGTACACACGATCATATCGGATTATTCAGATGAAAATTGATTCTATATAAAACTGATTATTATGTTGAATGGGTCGGTATATGTGAAGAATTTTTTGTTATTATAAAAGACTTTAAATTTTATGGTACACTGTTTTGTTGTTGTGAATTGCATAATTTATAAATAAAGATTTACATCTTAGATTCATATAATAAGAAGTTAGTGAAGTGGTTAATAAAAATCAACACAATGAAGAACTTGTTATCACATGACTTTAATGCATTGATAAAACCTTTTAACCAATCAATGTATCGGAATATAATTTCTAAAAAATATATTAAACTAAACTGTAAAGTATGCATTTGAACAAATCAATGTATAACAGATCGTTTTCATTTATCCTTTTTTGTTTCAAATCTAGTGTATTAAAAACATTGTTCACTTAGCAAATATTTTGAATGAGACCAATACTTATTAAAAATGACATAACATTTAACATAGTTTAATATATAATGTTTTAAAAGTAAATGTATTCATTTTCTTTTCATTAGCTGAATAATATACAAACCATATCAGCAGAGAGATTAACAAAATATTCTTGTGATGATTAAAATGGAATTTGGAGCTAAGTGTGAATGCTTTGATATTAGTTTACTTAAACTAGATCTAACCATAAATGGTAGACTATTATTCAAGTTTCATGAAGTGGTAGACTTATGTGTTTGACAACTTCTAGAATACTACACGTTTATTCTTAGAATTAGTATCATAAAGGATAAACATAAGGCTGGAATTCATTCAGAGACGATTTACACTTTGCATTCTCGTAACTGATTGTATCTTAAATTATAAAAGTAGTTGTAATAAACTTGGACTTAACCACTGATGGAAAACGAGACTTAAATCTAATCTTTTTCTATAAAATAATAAACTATATTTTTATATCTGTGACGACGGACCACGGGTGAGCTCGAGGAAGCTGTAGGAAGCTCAGAAGGAGCCGAAGATATTCTATCCAATCACCTTTCAGAAGGATATTCTAGAATTCAACGTGTAGCCTCCTGATTGTTCAATGCTAATAATCCCATGTATGTGGATTGGTGGACTGATTATTATCAGAAGGCGCGAGACTGATAGATCCTGGGGTTGAATCCCGCGGGGTGCGGGATCGTGGATGCGCCCTGCTGAGGAGTCCCATACTAGGACGAAACGGCCGTCCAGTGCTTTCAGGTTTTCCATGATGGTCTAACTTCAATTGACTCATGATTTCAATCTGTGAAATATAACATTGATGAAACAAGAAGAAAACTGCTCAACTGAAATACATGTTCATTTATCCAAAATCGAAAAAACGAATTTTACTAGTGTAACTTTAGTATGTTTGAATTGTAAATTTTTTCAAAAAAATCATAAAACAGTAGTCATGATTCCATTTACGCATGATTTCATATCAGCTGTTTTCTTCTTCATTTATTCAATGTTTATTGTCAGAAAAAAGTACATCAACACATTTATACATTACCCTTGTCTAGCGTGATCCAATAGTTGATATGTCTGAAATGAATACATATTTAAGTCAGATTTTAATTCTTTAAAAATTCAGAAACCATTTAAATATACTGTGTATAGATTACATTAACTCAACAGAGCTTCAGTTTTATTATTATATATATATATTTGCAATCAGTAGTTTATTGTGTGGTGTTTGCTGCTTATATTGACATAAGTAGTGTATCATGTTAGTCGTGAAGAGAAGGTCTGGCAGCAGAGAGACAAGAAGATCGGGCAGTAAAGAATGTAAAGTGTGAGTCATTTTGAGACAATTGGTAGACATTTTGCAAATTACATGTTTACATTATGATTGTTAGATTTTATTAACAAGTCCTGTAATTTTGTGTTAAATACATTCGATTATCCGCACTGGTGTTCTTGTTCACTACAGTTGTATTCTAAAATGAATAGTAGCTTTATCAAATGTCTTTATGTTTAACTTCACACAATAACGTTTGGGGGATAAGTAAATAATTTCTAACATCATAATTGTCCAGAATTTAGATAAACAGGTTAAACGTGATTTTTAGTGTTTTTAGAGATTTCGATAAATAAAGAGTCTACAATGAAATTACTGAGAATGTTCAGAAAGAATAGTAACCATGAAACAATTAATGTAATATCGTTTTTCTTTGATAAATGTTAAAAAAATGTTTCGTCTTCTGATTGTTTTTCTTCTGCATTAATAAATACTATAGATTATGCCAGTATGTTCGCTGAATGGAAAGATGTCTTTGATTGATTCATAGTAGTATAAATTATTAGCTAATTTACATATTATATGAAAAACTGTTTTAGTCTGTAGTTTAATTAAAATCTACTTATCCATACAAAAAGTAATTCAAATAACACTGCATTAATTGATGTTTATTCAAGTTCTGAAACGTTACCGTTACAATTTTAAGAAATCCAATCTTCCTGCAAAAACATATCAGTATTGAGAAGTTGTATGCATTGAAAAGTATCATTAAACTAGCTAAATGAACGAGATTTAACTCTTGGTCATATTTATATGATACAAATAAAAAGAAATAAACGAACTCTCGGTGTGAAAACAGTAAAATGGAGGCACTGAAATATATATTATACTATTATACCAAACAAATTATTAACATTTAATTAAACAACACTGATTCTTAACAGTCATCGTTTTGGTTTAGTTTCAAATTATTTTATTTCAAGAAAAATTGTTTGAAATTTTGAATCTTCTCTTAAGTTTACATTCTGTTCCAGACTTAATCAAGCAGAATTTTTGACTGTAAAATTATTTGGTATTATTTTCTTCGAACCTTCCAAGTGATGTTTAGGACTTCAATTGATCAGTCTCTCATTGGCACATATGCATCTTGTGTGGATTGATACGATATTTCATTACAAGCAAATATAGATCGTGGCTAGCAATGGAATCCAGGATGCGTGTTTCGTCCTATATGGGACTCGTCAGCTGGGTCTACATGCATAACAGAGTTGATGTTCACTCCGGGACTCAAACCTGATATGGTTTTACTCCAAACGCCATCGCGTTATTCACCATACATATTTGCTTATAATGCTTGTATCTGAAGACAATATCAAGGCAATCCACACAAGATGCATATATGTCAACAAGAGACTGACCGATTTCAGTCCTTAACGTCAATGGGAAGACTCAAACAAACAATACAAAATGAAATAAAACTTCACCCCAGTGCACAATCTAGTGGCTATCAGGACTCACTGACTAGGTGGATAATGCGATGGTGTTTGAAGCGAACAGTACAGGGTTCGAGTCTCGAGTGAACATCAACTCTGTGATTCAGGTAGACCCAGCTGAAGAGTTCTAAATAAAACGAAACGCAAATTCTGGATTCCAGTGTTTGCCATCATCCATCTATTCTTAACTATGTTGTAGATATAGGTATATAAATAATGATCCTGTAAAAAAGTTAATCGATCGCTGGACAACATTATTTTAAGCATCACAAAGTAAATAAAAACCGAAACATTTAGTCTCATCTTAAATTTATATTAGTTACGTAATCGAGAAGATTTTCGTTCTGTTTCCCTATAATAACATTTTCTAAAAGACGAATACATCCATCACTAAAGAGTGGAAGTAATTAATATTACTAAATACATTCAAAGTCTTTAATCTACCAGCTTATCAAATAAACAAGATATGGCTTTACGTAAGTAGTTTACAAGTAACATCTATAATAATGTAAATAATGGTAAATTTTTCTAATTGTCGTTTAACTTATATTAAAGCTAACTGTGTGGGAGATTTTATAATTCAAATTACATCAGCTATTGTTAATAAAACAAACGGACAAGTAAAGTTTAATTACCAATTATAAATAAATGTGTATTGAAGTCACTAAAAACTGATATAATGGTAATTAAAAGCAATACAAAATCTCTAAAAAAAAGGGGTGAATACTTATATAAGACTGCAAGATGTTGAATAATTGTACTGACAATGATAAGGTTCATAATTATAACGACAATAGAATAAACAAAAATTTAGTTTAACTTAATAATGAGGGTGTTAATGTAAAAATGTACAGAAGCGAATAATGAGTGTTTTATACATATCAGGTCGTAATAGTTGCTTAATGTATTTTGAGATAGATATTATTTTGCAACGTTTACTAGTTACTAATAAACATTTCATTCTGAACTATCTTTATAATAATAAAAATCAAAGAACATACATCTACAATCGTCTCCGAATTATAATAACAAATAGGCTATACATGTTTAATAATAAGTGTTACTGATTCTTTCTAAATTAGATAATTAAATTGTGTGTCATTCGGTCAGTGAAACGATATTCCATCCTTTCGGTAATGTATTATATCAGTCATATCCTTATCAATATGATTCTGTTATCAAATGAATTTACTTGAATGAAATATTAAACAATGAAAGTACCCAGTTTCATGTTGAAACATTTTCCATTTCTCCAATTTTTTTCTTAAAATTCCACCTAAGAATCTATGTTGTTTCTTTTTATATGTGAATATTTTTTTCAGTATAGTAGTACATTGGTCATAACTAAGACGCTATTTCACTTTCTTTATACCAAGAGTTAATGTATTTTTTATTTTACCCATTCACATTAATAAAAACACAACTAAAAAACTGTAATTTTAAATGTAGAAAATAATTTCATGATAGTACATCAATTATAAGCAAATGCACCCGATTTCTTCATTACTATTTTATGATGTTATATCATAAGGTTTATAACTTTTAACAGATTTTAATGTAACGATAATTTGACAATAAAAGCGACGAATCGTCTTGATGTCATTGATTTCTTTTGATGTTTAGTTTTGACTGTCTAACGTCAATGGAAATGATTGCATTTATAACTGTAATATAACCAGTACTGATGAACAAATTCCCGTTTGTACTGAATGATACATGTCAATGGTTTTGCTAAAAGTAAGTCTATATTGTTGATAGGTTATAAAAACTACACGATGTTGTTTAATTTATTAATCTTTTCTGGATATTATATAAATTACAGAACAATTTATTTGATATGTCCAGCTTAATAATAAACGGAAATGTTTTGTTATGGCCATACTGTTCACTAATTTATTACATGTGTACAGAAAATGTATACCTGAGAAGATATTCAATATCATACGCAATTACTAGGATGGATTAAACTGCGGAATCGTGCATGGAGGACAGTTGATAAAGTCGTTCGAAATAAAGACCGGCGTCAGGCAAGGTTGCTTACTCTCACCCTTTCTCTTTCACTTGGTGATCGACTGGATCATGAAAACAACAAATATTTGGGAGGAAGTATGGGATACAGTGGACAGCTAGCATGTATCTGGACGATCTACACTTCGCAGATGATCTGGCTCTTCTATCACACAGACAACAACAAATGCAGGAGAAGACGATCAGTGTAGCGGCAGCCTCAGCAGCAGTAGGTCTCAATATACACAAAGGGAAAAGCAAGATTCTCCGATACAACACAACATGCAACAACCTAGTCACACTTGACGGTGAAGATTTGGAAGATGTAAAAACCTTTACAAATCTGGGCAGCAATATTGATGAACATGGTGGGTCTGATGCAGATGTGAAGGAACGGATCGGCAAAACAAGAGCAGCATATTTACAATTGAAGAATGTCTGGAACTCAAAGCAACTGTCAACCAACACTAAGGTTAGGATTTTCAATACAAATGTCGAGACAGTTCAACTGTATGTGGCGGAAACATGGAGAACCACGAAAGCCATCATCCAGAAAATACAAGTGTTTATTAACAGTTGTCTACGCGAAATTCTTGGGATCTGTTGGCCGGACACCACACTATCAACAACAACCTACTGTGGAAGAGAACAAACTAGATTCCAGTGGAGGAACAGATCAGGAATAAGCTCTGGAAGTGGATAGGACACACATTGAGGAAAGCACGCAACTGCGTCACAAGACTAGGCCTCATAGGAATCCTGGATGCCGAAGGAGGAGAGGAAGAACAAAGAACACATTACGCCGAGCAATGGAGTTAGACATGAGAAACATGAACAAGAATTGGATGGAACTAGAAAAGAAGGCCCAGTACAGAGTGGGTTGGAGAATATATATATATATATATATATATATATATATATATATATATATATAGTATTTCTTACTTACCACATTTTCGCTTAACAACTCTTCCCTTCACTCATTTTTTTAGTGAAGTTATTTATCGTTTACAAATATATCATGAATTATGAAAAACAACTGGGTATTGTTACATACAGCAAACTTGTATTTATTCAACAATTTAAGTCCGTATTTTGATAAGGTCCTTTTTTGAATATTAGACTAAAGATATTATAGCTTATTTTTAAAGCAAGTTATTTATATAAATGCCGTGATACGGTTGAGGGTGGGGAGAGTTAGGTTTCCTTTTCGAAATGCTCTCACATGGCCACGTGTTTACAGCCACTGCGAGGGAAGTCCTACTTACTGCCTTCTCGCGGTGGGGTACTGTTTACGAAATTGAGAGGACGAAAAGCAGATGTCCGGCACTTTAACCGGATTAGTGGATATGAGGGATACACCTAGGGGAGTTGGAAAACCCTGATTTCAAACCAATGGTCCACATATGCTTCAGGATTCTAAGGGAACAAATGCGTAGGAATCAATTATTTGTCACTGGCTACAATGAGACTGCATCTCCTAACGTTGCTCCACTGCCTTGTGGATCAGACCTTTATGCTTAAGGCTCCGGGTGTAGCCGCCTAAGAAAATCACCTACTTTGGTTTGGGCATCCGGGCAGTATCACAGCCCACACATAAATCAAGTGACTTGTGTGGCGCGGATGTATTAAGCGCCCCTTTGTACCAATATTTATGTGTTCAAATAAATAAATAAATAAATAATTATACTGACATTCACAATAGAATATTTTTCATTTGAAATGATATATAGGTTATAAGCAAGTAAATATTGTTTTAATCTAATTTCTTGAATGAAAAAAAAATTAAAGACTAGTAACTGATTAAAGTACTTTTAAATCTATTTAAACATGTTTTGAACTAACAGTACATTTCTATACAGAGTTCTTCAATATTTCATTTACTTTAAAAGATAATTTTGTTTCTAAGATTGACACTTACGCTGACATCAAATTATCTTACTAATAAAGCAACCAGGCATGAATATATATATATTGCTCTCGTAATTAATGTGTAAGGTCAGATTATATCCGTTTTTTTAACTAAGTGCTTTTCATTTAAACAATCATAATTCTGAATTTAAATAGCAACTTATAAAAATATATGTTAATAGTTTAAAAATCGGAAATGGTGGATTGTTTAGTTTATTGTGATTTAGGATGTGCAAATTAATTTTAATCAATCTATCAGTCACAATGATTTATGTATTTTCGTTTACTTGAATGTTGTAATGGTATTTGATTTATAACTGCTCAAATGTTCATTGTCTTTGATGGGTAACCTCCTCACATTCAACACAGTTTAGCTTCTCTAGTTATGGCTCTAAAAGCTAGTCACTAGTGAGCATATGATAATTGTCAGTATGTGGTTGCGGAGATACACTGATTTATGCTACAGCGTATTACCAGAAATGAACAAAATTAAAACAAACTTTTTGAATTAATAACATTTTAATAATAAATTCAAAATATTTAGTTAAGTAGTTTGTAGAGATTAATTCAATTTAAAAATAGATTATGTCACTAACTAGTATCAAGTGGAAAACATTTAATCGTCGGGGAGCATTCGACAGTTATTGTTCCGCACTAGATTACAACTCACCAATGTTACCCACAATTTAAATCTAGAATAGGTCAGAGTTTGAGATTTTCACCCTAATCTAGATTAAATGGTATGGCCCTTGTCTAAACTTAGAAGTAGTAGTTGTCTCTCTTCATTGTCATGTAGTGATCCTTATTTACTTTAATCATATACACAATTAAGTGTACAATATAACAGACTGATATAAACTGTTGTGTGATCCTTTATTGACCTTAATATGTTTAATTAAAACTTGATTGATGATATTATATGCATGCATATTAATCTCACTTTGCCAATGGATGTCTCTATTTTTATATTTGTGCTCGTGTTAATTAATCAACTTTAGCTCTGAGCATATATTTGTAGTGCTGGCCTTGTGTATGTCTGACATCAATACTTTATTTATCTTTAATTCATACATTATTCACGTTATATAAAAGCTAAGTCATTGTATAGGTATTTAAAACTACTCCTGTCCTCATCTATTCATTTTCCATATTCATTCGTTCAGTTCGATCATAATATAATCAACGATCAGCACAAACATCTGACATTTTAGTAATGTTGTTACGTCTAGCAGTTACGTGTGCAGATCCGAAGGTGACAGGAAAACAAAATGTTCTGTTACAGAGAAAAATTAAGAAATATCCTATTAATGTAAATATATGTTTGCATTAACTAATTACTGTGTCTTGAGTGCTGATCTAAAAATAAACACAATTTTCCAAAAATCTGGATCTTTTGCGCTAGCTGGATTGTTATATAACTTAAAAAAAATAAACAAGTCGATAGATAGTAACCATAAAACATTTTTAAAAGCAGTGTTTTTTTATCAGTTTAATAAAATATAACCATTAATATATTGGTCGTACAAGCTTGGTCGATAAGATTTAATCTGCACTAAGAAGAACCTGACATACATGACATTGATCACCACGTAGTGATCAATCAATTGGAAATACATCTCAGTCCTACAAAAGGTTAGTCGCGGCTCGGATAGCTCAGTGGTAACGTTTCTGACTGTGAAGCTGGGTGACACCGGATCGAATCCGTCAGGGAGCATCAGTTCCTTGAGAATAATACAGGTACACCTTGCTGACGAGTGCAAAGTAGCACGAAACCTAGGTTCACAATTTCCTGTTGACTACCTCCAACCACCATCCTAACTGATTATAGTAATTTTTTGTCACATTATAAGTGTCACGCTTCTATCGTTGTACTGAAAACTTTGTGATTACACTAACCATGTCACAGAATTAAACATGATCTAAAAAACAATTTTCTGTATACTCGATTACTTTTGGTAGATAGTCATGTTCTGATTAGTTTTGTGAAAACAAAATTTCCTTAAAAACGTATGTCTGCTATTAAATCTAAAGTAACACCACCAATGGTAATAAAAAGCTTTTACTCATAAAACTATAGTTCAAACGTGATATAAGAAGCAAAATAGTATTCCGAGTCATTAAAATACCCGTAGAATGTACACTTAATATAGCAACATTATTCCCTTCATTCTTCAAGTTGCACGAAGTAAATTCGTGAAACAAAGATAAACTGACTGTTTCCTCTACTTCTATGTGTATTTTCCGTTTCGATTGCTTGCTTAGAACCAGCTATATTGAGCATATAACTAGAGAAGCACACTGCCGTCTTCTGAATATCACACCTTGTGATTGACGAAAGGACAAAAATAAACCAATAAGAAGCTCCATTTTGATGCATTCTGTTGATACTGGTCACCACATCGAGATAAATCCAACACCTTAAGTTATCTATAAAAACCCGTTGAAATTATTCTATGTTTTCAGAATTCAGCTGTTACATACAACAGATGTCCAGGAATACATATCAGTAAAGCTAACCTCTGTATGCAATAAAATTTTAAGTATATTAAGTTACTCTGGATCTCTAATTATTTTTCTCAAATAAATGTCTAAGTTTATTCATATGTAATCTGTTGAATAATCTTATTATCTAATTTTCATTGGATCTGACTTATCAGTTACTTATTATTAATCTTACACTCAACATAAAACATAAATATTTACATCCACTTGTAGTTTTCACTCTATTACACAACTAGATATGATAATAATTCGATTACGATATTTCACCTTAGTTTTAAGTTGAACTTATTCATTATTCTACCAAATTGCTAAACTCACTCATTATCATTTAATCAGTACTAATTTTATACTTAAATATGAAACACTCTGCCTGGAGCCCCTCTGGGGCTACTGTCGGCCCCAAGCCCGGGTAACTAACTCATTAAAAAAGCGCTAACCAGAAATAAATTATATAATCATAGTGAGGAATTGATTTTAATTATATATATATATATATATATATATATATATATATATATATATATATATATATATATATATATATTACTTCATTTAACAGGTATTTTAATATCACTTTAATCTACTAACGACAAATTTATCAGTAGTATTAAGTGTAATAATTTCAAATCTTTCATACAAAAAAACACACATTAAAACTCTTCGTATTGAACATAGAGATTATTTTGATGAATATCAATCAACTACAAAAGCCATCATCCAGAAGATACAGGTGTTTCTTAACAGTTGTCTACTCAAAATACCTCGGATCCGTTGGTCAGACACTATCAGCAACAACCTACTGTGGGGTAGAACAAACCAGATCCCAGCGGAGGAAGAAATCAGGAAGAAGCTCTGGAAGTGGATAGGACACACATTGAGGAAAGCACGCAACTGCGTCACAAGACAAGCCCTCACATGGAATCCTGAAGGCGAAAGGAGGAGGGGAAGACCAAAGAACACATTACGCCTAGAAATGGAGATAGACATGAGAAGAATGAACAAGAATTGGACAGAATTGTAAAGGAAGTCCCAGTACAGAGTGGGTTGTGGAATGTTGGACAGCGGCCTATGATATATTAGGAGTAGCAGGTGTATGTAAGTAAGCACTACAAATAAATTAATGATTTTATTTTAACTTCATATAACTAACAAGTGAATTTATTGACTAATTAAACCTAATTATAATAAGATTCTATAGTAAAATGTATTTGGATTAAACAAACAATAATAATAATAATAATAAGCACGCAATAAATAAGAATCATTTGGATGAATTAAGTTAAAATAATGAAAAACGTTTAAAAAAATTTTACTATCAGACTTTAATGTTTGTTTTTTAATTCAACAATCTAAACAATGAAAAACAATATAAACTAAATACAATGATTGTTCGTAAAATTTATGAAATGAAAATATAGAAATTTATCAGAAAGGGGTTTTGTAGATATTATTATAGTAATTTTAATAGTTGAGATCATGGATCAATTGAAACTAGACCACTATGGAAAATCTGAAAGCACTAGATGGCCATTTTGTCCTAGTGTAGGATTCCTTAACAATGTGCATCCACGATCTTGCCTCACGAGATACGAATTCAGGACCTATCAGTCTCGTGTGCTAATGTATAATCTCTAGACCACTGGATCGGCATCCAACGGTATTAATGTCTGACTTCAATCAATTCACGAAATTGAGCGACACATTCACTATTGTTGTCAGTGAGTTACTATCTCAGAACAGATCCGGTTAAACTTCCCTGGTCACTGTTTCTCACTAGAATTCCAGGAAATGCCTCATGGAAACCGTCACTAATGAGCGTATGATGATTATGATCAGAGAGGGGATTGATGGATATTGTAGTAATTTCAATGGTTGAGATCATAAGTCAATTGAAGCTGGACCACCATGGAGTCTCACAATATGACGAAACGGCCGTCCAGTGCTTCCATGTTTTCTATAGTAGTCTAGCCTCAGTTGATTCATGATCTCAACCATTGACATTACTATAATATCCACAAAAACCCTTTTGATACAAATTCCCGTATATCAACAATAGAAAAGTACAAGCCTATGAATTGACCTCTATTAGATTTATACTCCATATAATATTATTATATTTTTTTATAATTCACACAAATAGATTCGGTTTTATTATTTAGTTTGAGTTGAACTTTTCAATATGAAAAACAATTAATTCAACAAAATCTGTTAATAAAATGTAATTGGATCATAAATATGAACTTAGACATTTTCATTTTCACAACACCATTAAACTAGGCAATTTCAATAAATTTGCTGATTGTAAATCATACTGTTAAAAAATAATGCGCATATTCTATACATAAGATTATTTATTCTATTTATTAAAAATAAACATTAAATCCATTACACTGTTATTGGTGTTTATTATCCAAAATGACCTAGTTTGTACTATAAAGAAGTTTGGCGGAAGGATAGAAATGTTATGATTAATGTATTAAACAAGAAAGGGAAAAGCAAGATTCTCCGATACAACACAACATGCACCACCCCAATCACACTTGACGGAGAAGATTTGGATGATGTGAAAACCTTTACTTATCTGGGCAGCATCATTGATGAACATGGTGGATCTGATGCAGATATGAAGGCGTGGATTGGAAAGGAAGAACAGGATATTTACAACTGAAGAACATGTGGAACTCAAAACAAATGTTAACCAACACCAAGGTTAGGATTTTCAATGCAAATATCAAGATATTTCAACTGTATGAGGTGGAAACTTGGAGAACTACGAAAGCCATCATCCAGAATATACAAGTGTTTATTAACAGTTGTCTACTCAAAAAACCTCGGATCCGTTGGTCAGACTTTATTAGCAACAACCTACTGTGAGAGAGAACAAACCAGATTCGAGTTGAGGAAGAAATCAGGAATAAGCGCTGGAAGTGGATAGGACACACATTGAGGAAAGCACGCAACTGCGTCACAAGACTAGGCCTCATAGGAATCCTGAATGCTAAAGGAGGAGGGGAAGATCAAAGAACACATTACGCCTAGAAATGGAGTTAGACATGAGAAGAATGAACAAAATGTGGACAGAATTGTAAAGGAAGTCCCAGTACAGAGTGGGTTGTGGAATGCTGGTCAGCGGCCTATGCTTCATTGGGAGTAACAGGTGTAAGTAAATAAGTAAGTATGATCGCTTAATCATACCATTGAATATGGTTTAATATATGGATGTTAGTCATTTAATATGACCTGCGTTTAAATTTTAACATATTTAGATATATATTTATGTATATGTATTCACTTCTCAGTTAAAAGCTCGTAACCAAATATGACCCTAGACAATGGTTAGAATGAAATTAGTCCTTCTGGCTGGTAACCGAAATTTTGATGGTTCGTAGAAAGAAGTAGCCGTTGCATATGTTCTACCAAATATGTCTGAAATTTTTTCGGAATTATATTGAAATATAGTAACTAATCAATCAAAAACACGTTGATAGGAGTGAGCAGTCATTGAGCATAGAGTTATTTTGCAAATGTATTTTTGATCATTTTGATCTGAATTATTTGCTTCTAGAAACGGGAATAGGGCTAGTAAAACAAACACTATAGTTACCTAATCTTAATTGCAGAGACATTTCTGATATAAAAATTTAATTCCAAACAAGATCATTTGCTATTCAGAAATCCTTTAAAAAAAACTGTTAACGACTAACAAATTTGATAAGTTTTTAGTTTTGACGTTTATTGGCAGTTACAGAAAAGTATTATCTGCAGATCATCAGTGTGGATATGGATCGTGATGATGCTCGGCAAGCAGTTGAACTTTCATTGATCAATCCTCTTACACAGAAACAGTTCAGCTTAATAGATGGTTTCTTTAGGTTTTGGTAATATCTCACTAACCCTACATATATGTTTGGTAGGAAATAGATATTCAAATGTTGTTTTTTCATATTTAGTTTGTAAATATTGACTACTTATGTGTTTACATTGAAGTCTATAGTGTTGATCACTTTCATTGTTTGGTGTATCATTGAATAAGAAAAAGAGAATTCAACGAAGAAAATTTTCTTTTCGACGAAATCATTTACTTAAGCTGTACATTTGTATATATAGGTATATGGAAAATGTATGTCTATCGGACGATAGAAAAAATTGCATCATAAAAATGGATTCGAGGATAAATAACAAATGAGGTTACGTACTAATCATTCCTGGATGTGTTAAAGATAAACCTTCGCTTTGGGTCACATCAATGTGCATTTATAAATTTACGTGCTCATGTGGGGCTCGTTATATATGCCGAACAAAGTGATCACTTTCCAAATGCATCTCAGAATACTATACAGCTTGGCTTTTAAAAGGAGAATGTAAGACAATCAGTAGTTCTATACAGGAGCATTTAATCAATTTTGGACACACCGCTCCCAAGTATTCTTTTTTTAAAGTGACCTACAGAGTCAAAGGAATTGGATCGAAGGGGTGTCGAATCAATATTCTATGCACTGCTGAGGCACTGGCAATTCACGAACTCAAGCCCGAACTTTGCCTGCAGAAACCATTTGTCCAACCTCTTATCCTACCTTAACACTAATTCCCATAATGGGTATGTTTGTTTTCTTTTCTTGTTTTGTTTAAACTTTTATTTGATTGTTATCGAATTTTGTAAAATTACTATTTTGCATTTTAATCAGTTATTATTATTATTACTACCTTACACAAGTTTTCCTGATTATTATTCAGTCTATTATTATGACCTTTGTGTTTGTCACTTTTCTTCATATCTATCAATTGGACTATTATCTGATCCATAAACGATTTTCTTCCTTACCCCTTGATTAGTACGTAATCTCATTTGTTATTTCTCCTGGAATCCATTTTTGTGATGTAATTTTTTCTATCGTCCTATAGACATACATTTTCCATATACCTCTATATATACGAATGTACAGTTTAAGTAAATGATTTCGTCGAAAAGAAAATTTTCTTCATTGAATTCCCTTTTTCTTATTCAATGACACTATGGGTTATTTTAATTTTCTTTAGTGTATCAGTTTGTCAGTTTGTTACGACGAGATGAAAGGTCAAAATTTGATTGATTTATTCAGTATGACTTTTATTCAACATCATTTCCGTTTAATTCAATTTGATCATCATTCAGTATAGTATTCGGTTTCGTTTTCCCCTATGACATTTTATTCTGTATAATATACGATATTCTTGTATGAAATATTATTCATATATGTGATTTATTCTGATTATCAATCAAAAGTAGGTGTATAAACCAATATATAAATGAGTGTATTTTCGACTAGACGGATTGGGATTGCTCGTGCTTCTGGCTACTCGTGGAATATATTTAACCATACGAACTTCGACTTTCCTCTCTAATTAACGGGGCTGGAACGTATCAGAATAGCTAGCTTATTGGTCTTTGGTCATAGAGTCTTTGCTCCTTTTGCAGAATAGGTGAACTCGCAATCGCTTCAAACATAGCACAGTTAGAATTAAGCTAAATTGAAATGCAGATAAACAATGTCAAACTACAAACTCACCACCTGATACTGTTTTATGAATAGTTAAGATCAATAGATAAATAAAAGTATCGTACTTACTAATTGATCCTATTGAATAGACACTCATTATTAACGTTACTATAACCTAGGTAAAATTATGAATATATCATCGTTGCAATTTGAAGTCGCATGACAGTAACCAGTACTGCACTGAAAGTCGCACATTCCATTCTATTTCTATGATTTCCCAGTTACATGTATCTGAAACCCAGGAGTATTACTGATACACAGTAATACAAACTAAATATCTATCTTTTATAAAACTAATACGTTATACGTCTTTGATACCGATAACACAAAGTTCAAACTCTTACAATTAAAATTTTTTTGATTGAGATCATGAACCGATTGATGACAAACCACTGTTGGAAACTTGGGAGCACTGGACGGCCTATTGTGGGACTTCTCAGCAGTGTGCGTCCACAATCCCACTCACGGGATTCGAACCCATGGCCTTCAGTTTCACGCACGAACGCTCAACCTACTGGACCACTGAGCCAGCATCCAAGGGTGTTACTGTCTAACATCAACTAATCCACAAAACTGTGCGACCATCTTCGATTGTACTGAGGTAGATACCTGTCTCTACCCGATACGGATTAGCTCCGTTTGTCACAGCTTCTCACTGGACCTCCGAGAATTCTCTCACGGAGCTAGTCACTAGTGAGCACATACTAATTATCAGCATAGGGGATGTGGGAATTATTAAGTTTTGATACGCACTGTTGAGGAGTCCCACAATAGGATGAAACAGCCGTCCAGTGCTTCCAGGTATCCAACGATGGTCTAACATCAATCGGTCCATGATTTCAATCAACGACTTAATAATCTCCACAACCCCTATGTTGATAAAAATTTCATTGTTTTTTTCTAAAATTTTACCTTTCAAATTATTATATGAATAAATAATCTTTATTAAATTACTATTAACTGATTTTGTCAATGAAAATACGCGATTAACCAAATATATTTAATAGATTTGTTTCATTGTGTATAGTTTAATGTCTACTCAAGTACTAACACATCTAACACATACAGAAAAGGGAACACTCTCGTAATATATATATATATATATATATATATATATATATATATATATATTATACGTACATAAATGATTGTTATTTTCTAAATATCCGTTCTAGTTACAAAACACTTCCTGTACCTTCAATTTGTAATATAAAGGTGATTAGTTAATAATATAAATTAATAAGTAGTTTAATGATAATTATTTGCATAAATAATCATTATTATTATTATTATTGTTCTCTTTATAAATTGTACGCTACCTGAACGTTAAATAGTATTTTGAGGAATAAGATTTAATTGTAAAGTAGATAACTAAAAAACAAATTTCTACTTTATTTATATATTTATGTACATATTGTTCTTTTATGATTATTGTTGTTTATAATTAGGAGCTAAATTACTACCGGAACTATACTGAACATGAAAATTAATCTTGTTTATAATTATCTTGGATTTCATAGTTATTTTTTGTTGTTGTTGTTGTCATTCCTTTAGTTTTAAATTTTGTCATATAGGAAAAGTCGGTTTTTTTGTAGATATTCTATCAATTGTTGTATTTCACTCTATGGACCAATATAGGTTAGACAATTATTGAATGTTATGAAATACTGAGGAGTTGTTTCTTCCTAGTATGAGAACAAATACCAGTGGGAATCCATGACCAAATGGAGCGCTACTGAGAGGTTTCATACTAAGTCGAAATGGCCATTCAGTACATTCAGGTTTTGATGACCTGAACGAAACTCAACAATCTCCCCAAACCTATACTGATAATAAATAATAATTCTTTGGACGATAAGTTGTTGGAAAAAGTATTTGAAAATTATACCACAGAAATGGTCTGTAGGATCAGATTAAAAATACAATGACACAATAATATCCACTTCTTAATCAAATACAACAAAACTATTACATATCAATAGCCTAGATTGCAATTTAGGTAGCTATTTACATAACATGCTGATGTCACTAGTGAACACTGTGGAACAGCTCAACTGTGGTTACAAATTGTCATATGTGCTCATCATTGAAACCATATTAAGACAAACCCAGTACCTTTATATCGGTCAAAGAGCGAGATATCACTTAACTGCAGCGTCGAAATCCAGCTGCTCATATATTTTTATATCCAACAAACCACTGAAGTAGCTCAATAGAACTTCATTTGTGAATTACACAATAAAAGAAACTGAATGTTTGCAATTCAGTCATGTGTAAGATCATGAATGCATATTTCTAAGGATTTTCAAACTTCGGTGACATAACTTTAGGATGGCTTTTGTTTTCCGACTTGTTCTTAATCTGTCAGCTTATGGTGATGAAATTTGTCAAGATTTAAATAAACTACCTAATCTAATAAAGTTTTCAAACACAAAAAATATTTGACCAACTAATTGTTTTCAATAACTTCGTCGTCAAACTCTACAATTTTGTCTAAAATTATTGTGTTATTTTACAAAGGCCAGAATAAGGCCTGTTACAGTATAAATTCTACAAAAATGTTTCATTTGTAATTTAAAATTTTCTAACGTCAAAGTACACTACAATTTTAAGTGGAACGATTTAGTTTTATCTTAGTGGATATTTTGGGTGAAAATCAATTACTTAAAATAGCTATCTTCTTGTCAACTAAGAATAGATGACATTTCGAAATCATAAAATTTGTCACTCTAAAAAATAAGGTAAAGTATTTCACGAAGGGTTCAGTTAGTGACTTGAAAGTTATGTTTTTTTGATCCCATCAAAGGATGGCCTCTGTGTGTCAAATTTCTGATTGCTCACACATCTTTTAACAAGAAATAAAATTTTGGAATACATTCAGTTACAATATTTGTGTAATCCTGTAGACTTTCAAGGGTTTAAAATGCAACAAACAATAGACTTAAACATCTCGATGCATGGCAAACTAAATGATACATTTAAAAACTATATTTCTAGATATTTTCTTTCTGTGAAATTGGTTTCAATAAGAGAATGTCAACTTAGTTTGTAATATTTGGTTGACTTTTTAAAAGACTATCCAATCTAGTTGCTGTAATTGTTTAAGCCAATCAATGGATCGTTCAGTGTAGCGTAAGATAACTTTGATAATTACATCTATTATCGAATAGTAGTTAAACTTAAAGCTTGTATGTTGTCATAATCAGGGGTTTTCTGTAGAAAATACTCATATTCTGACGAATGTTGGTTTAGGTTCTAAAACTTGGTTTAGGTATCTATTCGTACAAACATTAAACAGTTATCCATTGTTACTATGAACTTGAGGTTTCGTTTACTGGTTAGATGAAATGTTTTCTTCATTCTATATTTCATAAATTGGTAAATAAACGATTCTGAAGTGAAATCTGCTGAAATAATTGATATGCATTTTTTTTAACCGTCCAGAATTTCAAATGAGTAGTATCAATCAATATTCATTTATTCATATTCAGTATTGCCTACTAAATAAGAACCTTTTTAACTGGATTAATGCAATGAGCTAAGCATATGCCACCTTCTGGCAATATAATAACAGTCGTTAATGAAATTTGAAAATCTGCTATTTTTTATATTATGAATTGCTGTGTATAAATTCAAATGTATTTCTGTAGAAATACCCTATTCACGTGGGTTTTGTGAAAAATTTGCGACCTTTCACAATACAAGTTACAAAAACATGCAATCGGAGACATCGTGATGACTGGCAATGTGTATCAAAAAGAATGAATATTATTCAGATATCGATTTCTGAAATACTAATATCTAACTAACGATCACTCAATATTTATCATCAATATCGATCAAGAAATAAGAAACGCAAACCTGTTGAAATACTTTGTGCTGAGAATTCTATATTGTACCAAAAATATAACATTGAACGAAGCAAACAGTAGTAGTAGTAGTAGTAGTAAACTTTCAAATGATATTTAAAAAATCAAACACTTTTGGAGAATTCAGTGAACATGGTAGACAACCTATCGTTACAGTTGTTTACACTGGTTGAATATCAAAAACATTCGGTACTGTCCTAATAACAACCAATCACACTTACTTCTAATTGAGTATTTTGTTTTAAACAGTAACGTACCCAAAATAATCTATTTAGAAATATAAAAAAAAGTATTCAAAGAGTGAAAAAATTTATCGTCATTTAATTCTTTAACTTTACAACAGTTTTCAACGAACAATGGAATACTCACAAAAGAAAATGTTCATATTGTTCTACATTAAATAGAAAAAAGAAAATACTAACTACAGTGACTAACATAATTTAATACCCTACTCTCCCCCCCCCAAAAAAATATTAAAAGCTTAATATTGATGGGAAAAAGTTTCCATTTAAAAATTTGGTAAATTATTAATATTTTAACATAGAAACAAAATCGAAATTAATTACTTTATAAATAGAATTAATCGGAAGAAATTTGTCAATATTGTCTCCATGTAAAGTTTGTTTGTTTTTATTTTATTTTGAAAATTCATCTTGACTAGTTAATTATCATTTGACTTGAAGTAAAACAGTTTTTAAAAAAAGGTGAAATTAATCAAAGTTTATTAGTTGTATTGTTAAAAATTATTAAAGCTTGTGACTTAAGGCTATATCGAGGCAATCCGCACAGGATGCACATATTCCAATAAGAGACTGATCAATTGCAGTCCTAAATAACAATGGGAAGATACAAGTAAAATAACACCAAGTGAATTTAAACTTTACCCCATTGCACAAGCATATGGCTATCAGGACTCAGTAGCTAAGTAGAGAATGTGATGACGTTTGAAGTGAACGGTGCTGAGTTCGAGTCCCGGGTGAACATCAACACTGGGATGCAGGTATATTCAGCTGACGAGTCCCAAATAGGAAGAAACGCGCGTCCTGGATTCCACTGCTAGCTATCATCCATCTTTGCTTAAAAAAATTGTGACTTAAGGGTATATCGAGGCAATCCGCAGAGGATGCACATATGAAAACATGAGACTGATCAATTACAGTCTTAAATAACAATGGGAAGTACAAGTATAAAAATTATGTCCAAATCGTAATTCAACTAAAAACAGGTATGAATAATTTATTAATATATTTGCGTAAATAATGATGTACAAAAGAAAATTTACTCTTGTTTTTAATTACTACTTTTAGAAGAATAAAAGATTCACTCATTTTCAAAGTAATCAAAGGATCAATCTATGTGATAAATTTATTCAGATTCTTTGAAAATTAGATTCTTTTGAGAGTGATTCCTATATTAACATTATTCTATAATATACTTGTTAGCTGTGATAAGATTAGAACAAAATTCAGTAGTATTTATTCAGTAATGAAAATAATAATATTAACGACCGGGAAACTCACTCTTCATGTAATGATAGATAGATATAGTGATAACAGTAACAAATTAATTTTAATGCTACATCAATAACATATTAAAATATTATGCCAAATGATTTCAGTAATACTTATTACGTCTTACTAAGTCTTAAAACAATATAGTCTTCCATAAGCAAAGATGGATAGTGGTGAGCAGCGGAATCCAGGATGCGCGTTTCTTCCTATTTAGGACTCATCAGCTGGATTTACCTGCATCTCAGAGTTGGTGTTCATATTGAACATTTAACCGAATCTCGTTCACCCTATTAAACCCATATTTATTCTGATCATGGATATTAAACTTTTACTTAACATGTAAGCTGATTCAAGTTAACATTCTATATGAGTCATATCAACATTAACAGTTTTATTCTATTTCGTTTGACAATCTTAAATTCACATGCTTTAACTTTAAACGACGTACTTTGCCCTTAACCTGGCCATTTTTTGGATTATTAATTTAGATATATGAATTGTAGAACCTGAAGAGAATTTATCGACAAGAATATTCTTAGTCTTTTAATACTTTAATTTATTATTTAATAAAGCATAAACAAAATAGATTGTCAAATCAATGGAAAATATGCATTTCAATATTCAATTTGTTAAAAACAGTAATAACGAAGTTAAACGTTAACACCGTTCGATGCTGGCTCAGTAGTCTAGAGGTTAAGCGCTCGCGCGCGGAACTGATAGGTCCTGGGTCGGAATCTTGCTAGTGGGATTGTGAATAGGGAGTCCCACACTAGGACGAAACTGCCGTCCAGTGCTTTCATGTTTTCCACGGTAGTTTCGCTTCAATTGGTTCATGAATTGAACTACTAAAGTAACCTTTTTAATTGAGAATCTCTTTATCGATTTGAGAAATATTTCAATGATTCATTCGAAAATTGAATAATATAAAAAGTGTATAAACATTTATAAGTGAATTATCTGCTTTTGAATATTTGTTCGTAAGTTGGTTTTTTTCCTTAAACGGTTGGTTTAAGTGTTTCTCTCGTACATCAATATGATCATAAATGGAATCAAAATCAATAACAAGTCAGAATTCTTTATAGACATACATTTCCAAGACAAATAATGAAGTATGAATCTTAATTAGAACTTTAATGATCCAGTTAAAATTACGTGCAAATATTACCAAATCAGTATGTTCAGCTTAATAGAATCATGAATGTTCACTCAGTATTTCACTTTACCGTAACTCGTAAGAATAATAAATGAAAAAGAAATTATCTGTAACTTTAAATAAGTGTTTACAATTTTTTCAATCAAGTGTTAAAATATATTAGTATATAGATAGTAGCTGATAATCATACTTGAGATTTCGGATACATCTTTCAACCTAAAACCTAATGTAGGTAACATTACTAAGTTTTGACTGAATAATTTTGAACAAATTGAGTGTTAGATAGATTGTGAATGATTAAAATAGGGAATTCTTTGAGTAATTAACTTACACTATATCACAAAATATCATAAATACAATTTTCTACTCATCAAGATATAACAAATATATCATCATTTTTTTATTATCGAAACCTATTGGGTGAAGTATAATGTTTGTTGTGATTTATCTAGATGATAATAAATTAATTATTTATAATGATGTTGAATATATCCTGTTGTATTCAAATAAAAAAAAAGAAAATGATGAAACTGTTGTCTTGATTGTTTTTGGGCGAAAGAAAATAATTGTTCATCCTAAGATCTAACAACTTCTCATGTGACTTAGCCATAATATACTTATTGATGAAGTTAAATAAAGCAAGAACAATTATTGATGCAGAATAGTATGAATTCATAATATTTCGATGTTTCTCGTCAATTGCTTACAACCAAAAATGTGATAGAATTTTTACACTGAGATAGTGTGAAACAACTGACATAAATGAATGTAAATGATTGTTTTGCACAATTATTTTAAACTATTTCTTATCTATTACAGATTTGGTTTTAGGCAGCTGATGAGAAACCACGAAATATTATGAATTCATACTATTCTGCATCAATATTTGTTCTTGGCTTATTTAAATTCATAAAGGGAACTAATTGTATGAAATTATTGATGAAGTATTTAGTTGTATAAAAGAATAGTGATTTTAGATAGCTAACTTTTGAAAACCAAGAAATGTGAGTCAGTTGTTTCTTTCAGGTATCGGATTACTCAGCTGCCCACCACCCACGACATTTCTTGGGTCGAACTCGGAGACTTCAGGTCCCGGAGAGAGAGAGAGATTAATATTTATTCTACTTAGCTGACATCTAGTAGTTTACGTTTATAACTACATTTGAACTAAAATCTCAAAATCGTTTACTGAGGCGTTCTGTGCTAACATCAACTTGCAAAGTAAACTGAATATTTCAACGATAATAATAATTTTCCGCCGGAATAAGTCAATTATATGGCAATAGTAATAGTTATAACATTATAGCTTTAATGTATTCAGTAGTACAATCACTTTGTCTTTATCTTAACTATCATGTAATGATAGCTGAGTTATAAAACAGTATGTATTTTGTAAATAATTTTACAAATGTCTAATTCAACTTCTATTTGAGTCATATAAATATAGTACTTTTTTCATTTCATCAACTTTCTTCTTTATTAAGTTAGACATTGATTAAACATGTGATTGAAAATGAACAAATATTTTTCATATACGGTTGTCTAAGTTCTCATTTACTACTTTTATAAATTATAATACTGTGATCAACTAAGCGAATAGAATAATTAAGGGAGAAAAAACTCTCTCTCACACACACACACACACAACGATTGTCTTTCTTTTCTTTTTTCTTAAACAAACATACCAATATGAACGTGAACCGAAAAAAACTAACCCGAAGTTTTCATTCATTCATATGTCATTTTGAAAGTTTGTGATAAAGTGTTTTTGTTTTGAAATTGTTGATTTGCCTAATTCACTCGTTATTTTATGTCATTTTGAGTAACTTTATTGTACAATTTACATTCAATCATTTAATTAATTTTGTATTTATGGTCAATTAACATTAATGAAATTGTTGTAAAACTTATCTTTTTTGTTTTATTCAATGCTTTTCTTCTTTTTCTTCTTTCTTTCTTTCTAAACTCTTCACTGTATTTGATAGTCCTAGTGTATATAATGCCATCATTATTGAGTAATGAATATTTTATTAGTTTGTAAATCCCTATCTTTATATTATATATCCTCTATGTGTTATACTGTTTATGAAAGTTGCATATATATATATACTAACTACATTGTTTTTTTCTTAAAGCATAAAGGCTTTATAACAAAGTTGAATCTACTATGAGGTTGTCATTATTAGAGTATGTCGATTACTAGTCATTTATTTTATGTACTCAACTGAAATCTATACTTCTACTATTAGTATCTCTTGGACAGTGTTAGTACTTCATCAAAAAATGATGATGAAATATGTATCAATTTCCTAACCATAAAACATGTGATGTTTACGACTGTTCTTGCTTATAACTTATTCATTCACAACTGTTCAAAACGTTGACTTGGAAAACATACATTTAGATTCCTAATCTGCTATGTTCTGGCTATTGTAGAGCATAACTCGTGAATTATTAGCTAAAGAGGTTGATGTATAATTCGTTGATGAGAACATTATATTCAAATGAAGCATTCACTCATTTTCTTTCATTTACTTTAGTGTATAGACTTCGAAAGTAATATCTAACAAACTTCAAGATATTAACGGCTAGTTATGATTTTTGTAAAGATTTTATTATTATTATTATTGAAGCTTGAGTTATGACTGGTTATGTTTTTGAAGCCTCTTCAAATGTTCAGTATTTACTACGATATGGAAAAATTTTATACATTCGCTAACTGTTATAGAGAGAAAACAGAAAATTTATTATTCCTATAAGTATATTAGTTAGTGAATTGTCGTATGAAATACTATTCACAACCTTGATAGCTTAGTAGTAACGATTTTGTTTGTGATACTAGGTGATTCGGATTCAAAGTCAATGCAGAGTGTTTTTTTCTTTCAAATTATAAATAGTCTTTGTTAACATGTATGAATTGTTATAAAACAACTACTCAATTTATTCACCTGCATAAAATTAAGCACAACAGAATGTTATATTCAATCATTAAGACCAATGTTTATATTGATATATCGAATTTAATGATCACTAAGAATTAGATAAATATAACATTGTTTGCTACCAAATGATCTATTAGAGTGAATACATTTTTACTCTGTAAATCAATATTTATGACTGTAAGTATTATGGGGCTGAAATCTAAACGTGATGATGATTTTACAGTAATATGTAATCCATTTGAATATCAAAATTAATCTAACCGGAAAATGAATAAAAATAAAACTTCATTGAATTAATTGTTGCCTTCAGGAAGTTAGTACTGTGTAAATTATATATATATACATAATAAAATGTACTACATTAAAAGGGCATGAATAGAATATTTCAACACTTTAATAGGCGGTTATTTATTGCAAAATAGCATTATGTATGTAAATGTTTCATAACCTAATTTTTAAAATTATTCAAAAAAAAAATAATCCCTTTATAATACAATTATTGATACACTTTAATAAGTATCTAATGGATCTGAACATACGTTGTAGATTTCCCTAAATCTTATTCAGTATTTTGATACAACCGTTGATAACCTTTGAAAGTGTCAAAAGCTTTATTAACCAATTTGTATACTCTAAAATGTCTTACATACACTATCAGCTTTCTCTTTTTTAACTTTGTAATCAATACTAATGTCAGTATTTTGTTAAAGAGAGCAAGAACAAAGATTGACGCAGAATAATATACATTCATTTTATTTCGTTAGGTTCACATCAGCTGCTTACAACCTGAAATATTTGAAAATCAGCGTTATTACAGATATTGATGTAGTTATACATAAGAGAGCGATTAAGGATGAATATATGTATCATGATGTAGTGAAGATTCTGGTAGAGTTAATGAGGTCATAAATTATTGTTTCGAATAAACAAAGTTTGGGAGAGAATGTTCCAGAACATTGAAATAGTGATTAGAACTCATGGAATTAAAAAATACATTGATGATTATGTAATGAAGTAACTGAAAATAGAATAATGGTAATAAAGAAAGATATGGATTGAAATCAGTCAGTTATGAATGATTTAATTTTAAAATTCAAAAAGAGTTGGAATAATGAATGGTGTAATAAGTAAATAAAAAATAAAAAAGGGGGGTTAATGTTACCAATGCAAAGAACGATTTATTACTGATTCTTTTTGTATACATAGACCTGGTTTTAGAAGTTTGATTGCTATCGCTTCAGCGAATTTCAAAAGGTTGGTGTTTGATTGTTTGCTAATCACCTTGAAGGACTTCGGTGTATCGACTTCGTGTTCTGCGTCAAGGAGATGTCTTGCAATGGCATTGCTGAATGCTTTTGATCCATTACAATGTTCTGGAACATTCTCTCCCAAACTTTATTTATTCGAAACAAAATTTTATGACCTCATCAACTCTATCAGAATCTTCACTACATCATGATACATATATTCATCCTTAATCGCTCTCTTATGTATAACTACATCAATATCTGTAATAACGCTGATTTTCAAATATTTCAGGTTGTAAGCAGCTGATGTGAACCTAACGAAATAAAATGAATGTATATTATTCTGCGTCAATTTTTGTTCTTGCTCTCTTTAAGATAATAAAGGGAACTATTTCAGTATTTTGATTGATCTCATATAATATTCTTGCGTTGCTCCTTTTTATTATTTAAACTTGGATTATTTAAATTGGTTTATTTGTTCTCTGAAAAAAGTGGATTACATTGAGTCACGAAACGTCAGAAAATCTAATTGTTCTATTCATTGGAATACAATAAATATATTAATTTAATAATACTGATATCAATATTTGTATATCAATGTTGATGTTGTAATATTGTACAGAAGGATAGTGTTGTTAATAAGCATATCTTACTTACTTTATCCTGTTACCCCCAATGGAGCATAGGCCGACGACCAGCATACTCTAGCCCACTCTGTTCTAGACCTTCCATTCTAGTTCTATTCAGTTATTGTCCATTCTTCTCATAGAATATCTTAATAATTTAATATATTTCCTTGTAATCGATAATAACTGTTTATTTTTTTTGGTTTCGTTATACTAGAAAAACAACACATTTTTCTATTGATTTCTTAATTCATTTTTAATTAAAATTTTGTAAAATCTATTTTATTTAAAATTATAATACAGACAAGAAACAATTTAAGAGTAATACAAAGATTATGTAAGAGTTATGTTTTTCACAGATTGATATCATGAGTCACTTGAAGTTAGACCATCATGGAAAACCTGAAAGCACTGGACGGCCGTTTCGTCCTAGTATGGGGTCCTCAGCAGGCGCATCCACGATCCCGCACCCCGCGAGATTCGAACCCAGGACCTATCAGTCTCGCGCCTTCTGATAATAATCATCTGCTCACTAGTGACTGACTTCAAGAGATACTCCTGGAGTTCTAGTGAGAAGCCGTTACTCGTGGAGTTCAACCAGGTCTGTTGTGAGATATGAGCCCACTAAAGACAATGGTGTACGGTGGCGCAACTTCGTGGATTGGTTGAAGTTAGACATGAACACCGTTGGATGTCAGCTCAGTGGTCTAGTTGGTTAAACGCTTGCTCACAAGACTGATAGGTCATGGGTTCTAATCTCGCGGGGGCGGGTCCGTGGATGCGCACTGCTGAGGAGTCCCACAATAGGGTGAAACGGCAGTCCATCGCTTCCAGGTTTTCCATGATGGTCTAGATTCAATTGACTCATGATTTCAATCTGTGAAATTTCTAAAATTTCCACAAACCCCTTCTGATAATTATGTTTTTGTTTAAAAATTTGCATAAAATAGTCTGAAACAAGATTGATGTTTAATTTCCAAAAATTCTTACTAATAATCATTATGTCTACTTAACGATGACTAATTGTCATTTAGGTCTATAGAAGTTCCTTAATGATACTTTAAGTATATGAAGAAATTCTGTAATGAAACATCTATGAACTGATAACATTACTCGATCATCATACTATAACTTCGATAGACTAAGAGATAGATATTTGATAAATTTCAAGTTTTTTTGTATACTAATTTCCTAGAATTATTAGAACTCTCTATGTATCTGCAAGTCCTGTTTGAGTCAGTCAGTCAGTCACAACGTAAGATCAGGCACATAATATGCATCGGTTCAAGTTACCATACTTGTCCTGTGTAAATCTAAAATGTTTTTTTCTCATTGCTTTCAATTAATTAGTTTAATAAAGAAAACTGAAAGAAAAACTAAATTAAGTTGAATATTTTTCATTCCTAATACACATTTTATTGTTTAGTTTATTAAGTCTATAACATATTCAATTTGCGTATAGCTAATGTATAATTTAATTATCAATGGTCATTATTTCAAATATTTAATCGAATTAAAACAACTAATTAACCGATTTAAATAAGTTATAAATGAATGTTTTTATTCATAAAAGTATAAATGAATATTCCAAATATTACTGTAGTCCTTAAAAACTAATCAACGGAAATTCGATTGTCAGTAAATATGTTTATAGTTCCAAAATGATATAAAAATAAGTAAAACTGTTTATTATAGTACTAATAATAGTACTAGTAATACTATGTGAACATTTGATCAACCTATCAAGGATCATATCTGAAATGATAAAGAAAATATATAACTAATATAAAAGAATTGGGAGTAAACTATGATAATGTTTTCTGTAATAGTAATAAAAGAGTTAGAATTAAATGACCCAACAATAACATCTAATCAATAAAGATTTTCTTGATCTGTAAAAGCTTATGGGCTAATTGTTTTCAACTTTGTAAGTAGTACAAAGGCATCTTCCTGCCTTTAATTTATTTTTACTGACTAACATTCTATGTTAATCATAAAAGTACAATAGGGTTTTTATTATACCTTTACAGCTTGTCATGTAGATGCTAACTGATAAATTCAGTTAAGATCATTAGGGAGGTTAACGTGTTCTCGTTAAAATTGATTATTTGAAAGAAAAAAAAGGTTAAGCAAATGCCTTCAAGGTGATACATCAAATATAGTATACAATTAAGAATATATCATAAAAGTGAAACCATCCAAAATACATTTATAGGCAAAGATGTCTGGCAGCTAATGACTGTTAAAAACATATTTTACATTTACTTTGACTAAGAATATGTCAAATGAGTAATAAAGGAAAAATTATTGGAATGCCGAGAATTCCTTACTGTAAGCGAACATAGAATCGAACTACCGTTATTATGAAATTTCGGTGAATGTTTACAATTCGTTCACCCTGAGTACTATACGAAATGAATAGTTGTTAAATTTCACTTTTTATTCAGTCATTTAATAGTTTATACACTTAAAAGATTATCTAGTGTCTAATGTAAAGTACTGCTTTTTCATTGACCATTTTACTGCAAGTTATTAACATTGTTATGATCTCTTATGTATCAGTCTCAGTGATGATATTACACAGACATTTTGAAATTGTGAACATTAATATAAACAAGATAGCAATGTACAAGAATTAAATATTCTTCAACAAAAATAATATATCCAGTATCTATAACGATGTGAAATATGAGTAAATCTGATCTGTTGTGATCAATTATTCATTGTTTTGATTTCTTTCATTGATTAATTACTTTCAGTATTATGAGCTGTTTCACCAACATGATAGTATAAATCATCACTATTACGTAATTTCATTTGATTTATTCTGTATTACCTTTTGTTTTATAATAATTAAACATAAACTACGTGTTCACGAGGGTTATGAGCAACTTAACACATTTAACCTAATCATCTCAAGCTTATTTTTCTGTTGACTTTATGATTTTTATGAAACAAGAAATTTTCATTCGTAAAGTCAGTAATTTGTGAAAATATATTGAAAGAACAAACCTTACAATCCTTGTAGTGTTATCTCTTTTGTTCTTTTATTATTGTTCTCTATATCTGATAATCATTAAGGTTAATTTGAAGGTACATTATCTATTTTTGGGAAGGTAAAGGGTTGTAGTGTCGATTACTACGCTAAGCCCATATAACTTGATCTAGCTTCTAGATAGGCCAATTTATTCATTCATCTTGATTCACATTTTAACTTTGTTAATTGTTCACTTGTCAACCTTGGCTGTTTTTATTTGAGCGTATGTGTGTACATTTCTTATCCTATTCATCACATATCTGTAACTTATTTCTATTCGACTATAAATATTGATTAACGCTTGATTACATAGAGTTGGCTCATACGCCTTTACCACCGCGAGTCATTTTGCGTCGCTCTCTTTCACTCGTTTCCTTCGCTTCGTCCTTCTGACTGTCTTTCTAGATTAACTAGTGTACAAAATATACATATTCAAAAATCCATTCTCGTATTTGACTTATTTAATTCCGTTATTCGCTAATGCGGATTAAGCCGATAATTATACACGAGGATCGACGATATGTATATTATCAATAACAATCACTCATACGATCTAATTTGAGTCAGATCACGGGCCACTAAAAGGTTCATTCCTCTGATTTCCAAGTAAATGAACCACTAGTTAAATAAATTCACACAAGTATAATAATTTCATGTCAAATTATTCACATAAATGGTTACTATCTATATATATTTTTTAAAGAATTTATCTTATTTACCATTCTCATTTTCTTTCCGAAATAATAATGTTAATTAAATTAACTCAATGGGATTTCAAAACTAACAACAGTTCTCCGCGTCACTATTATTTTCCTGTATGCTTTTAAGCTAAATAATAAATTAGTTTGACATATACATCACCGGTTTCTAGAATTCTGTACATTAATGTAAGAATTCACACGATCTAAATGGTAGGAATATAAAATGCAATACCAATAGTTTCATTGATGTGTGTAAAATATTCAGTTTTTATGCATGTCTATATGTATGTCAAATGAAATGATCAATTTTATAATCCATTAGCTTAGTAATCTTACAATCACACCTGAATTTATATTGGGGTAGAAGAGGTGGAATTCATCTATGAATTAATCCATTAGCTTATTCAACCAAAATCAAAATACTTATACTGGATAAAATTGAAGAAACCAATCTGCTAATTAAGACATCAGAATTAAACGAATATCTGATTGTTTTTATAGGCATTTAATCATATTTAAATCTTTCCCTTATCCTGTATATGATGTTAATGTGTTATTGTCATATGAGTGAGAGTCGAAGTGAATATTTTCAAAACGATTGACTTATTATGTTACAAGATGATAATCACTAATACTACAAAATCCATAGTTTTACATAGCCTCAAACATTACAAAAATCATCAAATCATGTATAGTTATTACTTATGCGTTTGATCACACACACATAAAGACACAATCAAGTGACTTCAGTGAGACTGATGAAACCCATATCTAAATAGTTTTATACTCAACAGAACAATCTAAAATAAATACATGTGTCAGATAACAATGCTCTTCAATTGAGGGGTATATAATTCAAAAAGATCACAAGAGTGGACAAAAGCCTATTGATTTTTTATATAAAAAAATAGTAATGAAACATTTTTTAGGTTTGTGAACATCCTATTTTATTAGTCAACTTAAGCCTTGTTAATGTGTCCAAAAAAAACCCCAAATAATTTCACTTTAAACGATGAAAATTTTTTATTTATTTTTATCATATTTGATAACTTGTCGTCATAATGTTTTTTTTAAAAAAAACCTCTCTTCCCTTTATTTCTAACCATAAAGTTTTATATTTGTTGTTGAGGGAGGGAGGGAGGGAGGAAGGTAGGGAGAGTTTTCATATAATTTGACAATTGAATTATGTAATCATATTGTACAAATATAATACATTATTTCCAAATCAATATTGTTTTCTCAAATACATTATTTAAATTTAAATCATCAATGAGTTGGTTGATATAGATAAATTGAAACTTGAATCATTCAATTTTCAATAAATAATAATAATATTAATAAACAGTTTTCAAATTTTTCTAAATGAATAATGTTTAATTGTAGTTTGATTTTTAAAAAAAGGCATCATTCGATGAGAAACAAAACAAACATAATAAACAACTGTAAATGGACTTTGGTATTATAATTAAATAGAATGTTTTAGTTAAGTTTCTTTTTTTTTAATTACGAAACAGTGATTATGAGATGGTGGAGCTTTGTAGCTCAGGTGGGTGATTTTGATGGAGCTGGACCAAAGCATTCAGCTCAGAGAACAAAACTCCATCAGAAACAGTGATTAAAACAAATTCAATATTTGATGTTTTTGTCAAGTTTTGACATTCTTAAAGTTATATTTTTATAAAATCTGAATCGATTTGATGTAGTTGTATAATTTGTTCACAATGAGATAAATGTCAACAAATTAAAATCGTTGATAGAAAGGGTGTTTTGTGTAGATTGTAATAATATAATAGTTGAATTCATAAGTCGATAAAAGCTAGATTATCATGGAAAATTTAGAAGTAATTGATGGTCGTTTCTTACTAATATAGTACTTCTCAGCAGCGCGCGTCCATGATCCCGTTCACGGGAATTGAAACCAGGACCTTCAGTCTCATGAGAAAAACAAAACGGCTGCCAGTGACTCCAGGTTTTCCATGATGGTCTAGCTTTTTATCGACTCATGAATTCAAGTATTAAACTAAAATCACCCTATTTTGCACAAGAATACTGAAATTAAATATTCATAGTGGGACAAATTTAAGTACTACAAAATGGCTATTTACCTTGTTAACAGATCACATAAGTAATATCTAGTGATTATTATCACTGTTCATTCTTTGTACTTTATTGTATAATTGGATATTGATCAATCATTACCTAATTTTATATAATATGAAAATATGACCTAATGATGAGAATTTAATCTTATTTACTTCGTGAAGTATCTATTTAAAAAAAATACTAATTACAACAACTGCCTAATTTTTCAATGACCCGTTCATCCATAGTTTTTGTTTTCAATTAATGTCATGACAAGTACTAAGAACTTTATGTACTGACCACTTTAAGCCCTTGATTTTACTTCATGTAGTGGATTCATGTAAAACAATTCGACCCCTCTTAAAAAATATTCTCATTCAGATAATCTGAATGCTTCAGACAGGTGATTTTCCCAGCCATTCATACAATAGGTCTCAAACGTCTTAGTTCTTCAAATTAACTTAAAGATGACAATTGTCTAAGTTGTATTAATTGAGTATAATAATTTTGAAAGCCATCAGTACGATTATATTATCCTACTAAAGCGTAATAAGTAGCGAAATTCCAATCTGCGTCGACAGATCTGCTTTAAACCGAATTATTCGCTAACCATTGCGAAGATCTTCGAAAACGTCTCAACTTATCATCGTTATAATCAAGGCTTGTCTTACAATTAACATCCTTATATCAACCACTCCAGTTCACAGAATGTTAATAAATGATTATTTATGAATACATTTAATTTCATTTTTTTAAAGTTTAATTAACCTTTTGAAATATAGTCCAGAATTTTACTTTTTTAGTCAGTAAAAGTACACAGAGTCATTAAACCTAACGTAATTCGAAAATGATATGTCAAAATTCCATAACTTAATTATTTAACATTACTAGAATTGTAAAGTATTTGACATTTAATACAAAACAGTAAACCTTCCACTAATTTACTCAATATAGATATTATTGTATTTTTTTCAAGAAAGACAGCTAAATTGTGGTGTTTGTATAAACTAATGATTCCTTTGTACTTGATGACTGCCTAATTTCAAATTCCAAATACAATACATTCATTCGTGCATATCTCTGGAATTCCTAGTTTGTACTATAATTCAAATACTCCTTATTCTCATATCGGGATCGTAATCGAATATGTGTTTGAACAATTGGACATATATTCCAATTTTGATACTTTTGAAGATTATATGGAAAGATTTGAAATCAAGCAATTATCAAGTATAAAAAAATTTATTAATTCATACAAACACCATATGAATATAAATTAAATGAACATATTTCATGAATATTTGAAATTATCCTGGGTTCGAATCTTTCAGGGGCGAGGTCGTGGATGCGCACTGTTGAGGGTCCCACAATAGGACGAAACGGCCGTCCAGTGCTTCCAGGGTTTCCATGGTAGTCTAGCTTCAACTGACTCATGATCTTAACCATTGAAATTACTATAATATCCAAAAATCTTTCTGATTTTAAATATTTACATGAAATAAATCATACTTAAAAAAGATCTCAATGAGGAATACCATGGAAAAATATTCATGTACTTACCTATATAATAAATATATTAATAAACATTTATATTCAGCAAACATTGATATTTTAAATTACTTTTCATTTAAACAATGAACTCAATTAAATACTTTCATAAAATTATTATTATCATCATGAGTGAGTTTCTTTTCGTTCTATAAATTGAATTTGTTGTTTTAATTCAATTAAATAGAAATATTGAACTAACTATTTACTTCATAATGATAATAGTAAATGTAAAATTACATTAAAATATAAAGGAAAAAATATACATGTAATCATATAAGATGAATGTATAGTATTGCTTTATTCAATTAAATATGAAATCTTTGATAAATCATCTTTTTTTTAAAAAATAGTGCTTATTACTAAAGAGATTACAATTAGTAGTATTTTATTGGATGATTTTTAAACCAATCAAATCGAAGTTATCTTTATTTTTTTTTGGGAAATATATATATATATATATATATATATATATATATATATATATAAAGCTTGGAAACAAGAAGATAAGTTAACATTAATGTTATATGTAGATAAGAAAGTTTCAAAACGGTTTTAACAAACTCTACACTAAACACATTACAGAGAGAGTATACTGCATACTGCTCCTCTGAAAATGCATTGAGTGGTCTAGCACCTGTAAGTGTATGTCATTCCACAAGTGATATTATTGGAACTGTAAATGTGTAGCCATTTTTATTAGTGCATTTCCTAAGTAAAACCACTTAGTTGCTGTCACTTTATGGTCACCTCGTCACTAGCAAGTTTAACTTATTTGAATAACATTAATAGTATATCACTGTGTCACATGACACACGCATTTAGGTAGACCTGACTGACATATTTTGGTAATTATTGCTTTGTTGTTCCGTGCTCTCTGTTTTTGTTTAATTTCTCTAGTTGTAAATAATTATCATTAATTCGATCTAGCACACGAAATGACCTTAATTACTCCGTTCATAAATCAACGGGCTATCCATTAAAGAAATATTAAAAATTCCCGGCTGATGCATTAGATCGCTGTAATACATGTACTACCTCAACAACTACTGAACTAGTATACTTAAAACTCTCTTCTATCACATATTTGTTCTGTACATTTAATGTTCCTCTTTATATCAAATTGATCATATCTGTAAACTGGCGTGAATTCTGTAATTATTATTTTCAGAATATAAATTATTATTAAACTTTACAAGTAATAGGGTTATAATGACTTTGAACAACAATAGATATACGAATGACGTACAGATTAGAAGAGTGTTCATCACTGAAATAAATGATAATTTTTCTTTAATTCATTTTGTAAATCTATAAGCATGGATGAATAATAAATATTACAGACTGAAAATTGAACTTTCTATGGAATGTAATTTCTTATTAACATTAGTTGATTTGCTTAAATGTTAATATTTGACTTGAATCATTGAAACAATGTGTAAACTTAATAGTTGAGTTCATAAGTCAATTAAAGCTAGACTGTCATGGAAAACATAGAAGCACTTGTTGGCTGTTTCGTCCTAAGCGTGAGTCTAAAGGTCATAGATGAGCACTGCCGAAGATCCCCATACTAGGATGAAACGGATGTCCAGTCCTTTCAGGTTTTCTATGGTGTTTTAGCTTTAATTGACTCATGAACTCAATTATTAAATTACTACAATTTCCACAAAACCGCTTTCTGATAAAGTGTAAATTATTTAACTTATCCAGTTGTTGTGTCAATTACTATGTTAAGCACACATAACTTATTCTAGCTTCTGGACAGGCCGATTTATCGATTGTTCTTGAGTCATTTTGACCTTGTTAATTATTCACTTATCAACCCCAACTGTTTGTATGAGCGTATGTGTGTGTACATCTTATCTTACTCATAATATGTCTGTAGCTTATTTTTGCGTGACTATAAATGTTGATTGACTCTTGATTAAATCGAGTAGGCTCACATGCCTTCTCCACCTCGCATCATTTCGTTTCACTTTGTTCCTTTGATCGTCTGCCTGGATCAGTGATTGTACAAAATATGCGTATTCGAAATCCTTTCTTGTATTTGACTTATTTTAATTCCCTTATTCACTAACTTGAGTTAAGTCGATAATTATACACGAGGATAGTCAGGATGTTTATTTTGACAACAATTATTCATACGATCTAATTGGAGACAAATATCGGACTATTAAACAGTGAATGAATGATACATCGGTTAAAGTGTAGTGGTTAAGCGTACGAACTATTATTATTTTTAGATAAATAACTTGAAATATTGTTAATCACAACATTATCTAACCTTCAATTTAAATAAATGTCAGTTAAATACTGGATTCGATCAAAATCCTATTGTTTGTCTTAAGTCATTTGTTTAAAAAAAACTACTATTCAATACAGCATTTTAGAACTCAAACATTGTTTAGAATGTGACTAGATAAGTTGTTTAAACAATAATCTTGTTTGTTTTCAATATGAAATAATAGAAATGTATTCACAATTGATTGATCACTGGGTGGTGATCAATTTCATGTCTGTCAAATCCTTCTTAGTGCAGATCGAATGATATCGACTCGGATAGCACAGCAGTAACGTCTCTGACTGTGAAGCCGAGTGACAGGGGATCAAATCCGCCAGGGAGCATCAGTTCCTTCAAGATTACAGGTACACCGTGCTGACGAGTGCCAAATAGCATGAAACCCGGGTCCAGGATTTCTTGTTGAATACCTCCAGTCACCATTCCAACCGAAATGTATTTTACAAATATGAGAAACCTGTTTAACACTTAAAAAATCCCAAATAATTCTAGGACGCTCAGCATAAATATGTCAATAGTGACAATTATGTCAATAAGATAGTGTGACTATGAAATAACAACCATATCATCAATATCAGATGTCAGAATAACAGAGTATAGTGAAAATAAACTATGTTCGTATAAGTAAATACATCATTTCCAGCTGATACTTCTCATTTATTCAATGGAAATCTTTTCCTTTACTTTAAATGCTCAATATATCGATCAAACTATATAAGATGGTTCTGTAAAAATACCGATTTTCCTAACGTCTCTATTTTCTGAACTGTAGACATTTTATTGATAAGAGAGTACTAAAAAATTGTATCTAACATTTATCAATGGAATAATAAAAGTATTTAAAATAGTATACAGTTGAACAAGATGAAGTAATCAACATTCACTATAGTCCTAACACATTCAGCTGACGTGCTTCAAATAATATAAGACTTACATCCGATTTTGTTTTCCAATAGAATATCAATATTGAAATATGTTTACAGAAACACAGGTTGATACATTTGATTCTTTAATATAATACATCAAAATACAGGTTTCATTAAACGAGCCAAATGAAATAAACAGTACATCTTATAATGTACACTGAAACTTATGTTGTATAACAATAGATATCTGTTAAAAACATTGAAAAATAATACTGTTTTTTTAAATGAACACATCTATAGGTAACTCGATATATATATATATATATATATATATATATTAGGAACAACGTGATCACATGTAATGTAGTTTAATTGAGAGATAAACTAAATAAGTAAGAACAAAATTAGAACTAACAACGTATCCCGATAACATGTAATTCTAGTAGGATTTATCATTTCATTGTATCATCAAAGACATAAACTGTCCAAGTCAAATTCTGTAGTTATTAATCTACTTATTAATCTACTTGTTATATCTCTTAATATTGTATATTTTCTATAACTAAATGAACTATAAACAAAACTTGTAAATTGTTTCTCTTATCTTATTGATGAATATCAAAGATTTTTTAAAAAAAAAGGTTTCTGGTATCTTAAGAATTGTTTATCAGAAGTGTACCTATCAGTCTTTGGCTTTATTTAACATTTGAACATAGCCAACTTCACCAATGAAAGTTATCATTATGGTTTTAAGTTGACATATGTTTATTCATTAAATACCTATTGTCTCGAAATTTGAAAAAAAAAAGTCATTTCAATAACTAGCTATTTATTCTACTAGAAACTTCATAAAACTTATTCATAATCAAAATAAACTATTCTTTTTGAAGAATTTCTATTTTTCAGTTATTTCTATTATAGTTTCATATAAAAATTGTCCGTTTATATTATTGTTAGATACTCATGACTATATGAAAACATTTTGGGGTGTTCATATGTACGTGAAAATATCTGTCTGAGAATAACGCGTATTTCAATAGTTGGACTCATGAGTCATTTAAAGCTAGACTATCATGGAAAACCTGGAAGCTCTGGATGGCCGTTTCGTTCTAGTATGGAACTCCACAACAGCGCACGTTCATAATCCCATTCGCGGAGTTCAAGCTCAGGACCTGTCCGTCTCACTCGTGAACGTTTAACCTCTAGATCACTGAGACGGATCCCACGAGAGGGATCTTGGATGCACACTGCCAATGAGTCACATACTAGAACGAAACGAACGTCTAGTGCTTCCAGGTTATCTATAGTGGTCTAGCTTTAACTGACTCATGAACTCAATTATTAAATTACTACAATTTCCACAAAACTCCTTTCTGATAATAATGCGTATATTGATAATTTGAAGTTATCGCGCTCGGTTATTTTCAATAAACATGGTTTATTTCAATTCTAAAAAGGGAAGCCATGTAAAATTCGTTACATTTAGAAATATTTACTTAGCTAAATTACTTTAAATGTAATTCATTGTCCTATGAAGTTTTGTACAAAAAAAATTTCAGTCACTTGAGTAAAGGTTAAAATAACTCCTTTCGCTTACACTTTTCTGATAAAAGTTTTAATGATATAAAATGTTTATGTTTATTTACTATTAAACTGAACAGATATCATCCTCAAATAAACCAGACGAATATGTACAAAATTGATAGTATAAGAACATAAGATGGATCATTTCTAATTCACTCATATACACAAGAAAACATATTCTTTCTGTCTGATAAAAGGATTTTCCTAAGAGTTTCTCCAAAAGACTGTCAAATTAAGAAGTAAATCCTAGTAAAACTGTAATTTATGGATGAACTTGAAGCGAATCTTGAGTAACCTGGAGAGATTCGAGTCAATCAACAACAAAAAACAGGTGATAAAGAGTATTAGTTTATTAATGAAAACTAGAAGAATTATATTTCATATATGCTTTCAAAACTTCTGAAGGTTATAAATCAATTCTGATGTTTTGAAAACGTAATGCCTACAATGTAGAAGTTCATCAATATGACTCCATTATGAGCCATAATGAAGTTGCAGAAATGTTTTTCTGCCTTAACAGTGCTTCTATATCGTTATTATGTATGCTAGAAAAGACAATAGACGTAACCGATTTTAGGTAGGCACATGGATGGCATTCAGTCGTTGGTCTATATAATGGCTCTTCATTGGACATACTGCAGTATAATTGATATCAACGCTATTAAGCTGCGTTCTCGAATGTGTTGAAAATTACTTTTTTGTAGTAACCGAAGATCTGCCAAGTAGAATTAAGAAACTGCTTATTGCTCATTCCTCTTTCATATCTCTTCGTTTATTATGATTGCATCTAATAGCGAATGCTTTATCACTTCCTACTGTTCTTTCTACACCTTCGAACGAGTGCTTTATCATATTTATGTCATATACTTCCTTCAATACTTATACTACAGCTTGAAAGCTTCAGTAGCATCAAAAAAAGCAGCAGCCAACATAACTGATCTCTATAATATCTTGTTTATAATAGTCAACTCCGCCTGTGGCTCTTATAGGGTTACTGCCGGTCCCAAGCCCGGGTAAAGGAGGAGGGTTGGGCATGGGGTTAGCGTCCCCATCCCGTAGAAAACTAACTCGCTAAAAAAACGCTTACCAGAAAAAATAATTCAAACCATTTAAACTCTGCCCTGGGAGTTAGAAGGTCTTCAGTTAGAAGAATTATGACGCTTCATGGTGAAAGCCGAGCTCCTTCGGAAGCCACGAGGCCGATGCCCCTTCTAACAACCAGAGCAAAAATTTCTATAGGTACATAGAACGTCCGAACAATGTGGGAGACCGGGAAGACCAGCCAAATAGCAACGGAAATGAGGAGATACAACTTGGCAGTACTGGGAATCAGCGAAACCCACTGGACCCAAGCTGGACAGAAAAGGCTAGCTACGGGAGAGATGCTGCTATACTCCGGTCACGAAGAGGAAAATGCTCCACACACTCAGGGAGTCGCTCTAATGCTGTCCAAAGTAGCACGAAATGCACTTGTAGGATGGGAGTCTCACGGATCCAGAATCACCAAAGCATCATTCAAAACAAAGAAGGAGGGGATCACAATGAATATTATCCAATGTTATGCACCCACCAATGATAGCAACGACGACGACAAAGATCAGTTCTACGAGGGCTGCAATCAATCATGGAGAAATGCCCATGAAAGGACCTCACCATTCTGATGGGAGATCTAAATGCCAAAGTCGGAATAGACAACACTGGATATGAAGATATTATGGGACGACATGGACTGGGAGAAAGAAACGAAAATGGAGAAAGATTTGCAAATCTATGTGCATTCAACAAATTGGTCATAGGAGGCATAATATTTCCACACAAACGTATACACAAAGCTACATGGATCTCACCGGACCACACTACAGAGAACCAGGTAGACCATATTTGCATCAACAAAAACGTCCGAAGGACATTGGAAGATGTGAGAACCAGGAGAGGAGCTGACACAGCTTCAGATCAACACCTAGTTGTAGCCAATTCAAACTGAAGCTAAAGAAGAACTGGAAAATTGGACAAACAGCACTACAAAGGTTCAATACAGTCTTCCTTCGAGATACAAATAAAATTAACAAATTCAAGATAGCTCTCAACAACAGGTTCCAAGCCTTACAAGATCTACTGAAGGAAGAAGAAACTACTATGGAGGACAACTGGAAAGGCATCAAGGAAGCATTAACTTCAACGTGTCAAGAGGTTCTGGGCCTAAAGAAACATCATAAGGAATGGATCTCTATAGAAACACTGGACAAGATCAAAAGAAAGAACAAGAAGGCAGCAATTAACAACAGCCGAACACGAGCAGAGAAAGTTAAAGCACAAGCTGAATACATAGAAGCAAACAAGCAAGTGAAGAGCATTAGAGCCGACAAGAAGAAATACGTGGAAGAACTAGCAACGACGGCAGAAAAAGCTGCTAGAGAAGGAAATATGAAACAGCTTTACGATACAACGAAGAAACTAGCAGGGAAATACAGTAAACCAGAGAGGCCGGTCAAAGACAAAGAAGGCAAGCCAATCACCGAAATTCAACAACATCGGAACAGATGGGTAGAATACTTCGAGGAACTCCTGAATAGGCCGGCTCCAATGAATCCACCGGACATCGAAGCAGCACACACAGATCTTCCTATAGATGTCAACCCACCAACGACGGAAGAAATTAGAATGGCCGTCAGACAAATCAAGAACGGGAAAGCAGCAGGACCCGACAACATACCAGCTGAAGCACTGAAATCAGACATCGAAGCAACCACAAGCATGCTTACCTCTATTCAAAAAGATTTGGGAGGAGGAACAAGTGCCGATGGACTGGAAAGAAGGACACCTCGTCAAGATTCCAAAGAAAGGAGATCTGAGCAAATGTGAAAACTACAGAGGCATTACACTACTGTCAATACCAGGGAAAGTCTTCAACAGAGTGTTGCTGAACCGGATGAAGGATGCAGTAGACGCCCAACTTCGAGATCAACAAGCTGGATTCCGTAAGGATCGGTCGTGCACAGACCAAATTGCAACACTACGGATCATCGTCGAACAATCAGTTGAGTGGAACTCATCACTATACATCAACTTCATTGATTATGAAAAGGCATTCGACAGTGTAGATAGGAGGACATTATGGAAACTTCTTCGACACTACGGAGTTCCTGAGAAGATTGTCAACATTATCCGGAACTCATACGACGGACTACAGTGCAAAGTAGTGCATGGAGGACAGCTGACAGATGCATTCCAAGTAAGGACTGGAGTCAGACAAGGCTGTTTACTCTCTCCCTTCCTCTTTCTTCTGGTGGTCGACTGGATTATGAAGACCTCGACATCTGAAGGAAAACACGGAATACAATGGACAGCTCAGAATCAATTAGACGATTTGGACTTCGCAGATGACCTAGCCCTCCTATCACGTACACACGAACAGATGCAGATGAAGACAGCCAGTGTAGCAGCAGTCTCTGCATCAGTAGGCCTCAGCATACACAAAGGGAAAACCAAGGTCCTCAAATTCAAAGCGGAGAACAGCAATCCAATCACTCTTGATGGCGAAACTCTGGAAGATGTAGAGTCCTTCACATACCTAGGAAGCATCATCGATGAACAAGGAGGTTCAGATGCAGACGTAAAGGCGAGGATCGGCAAAGCAAGGGTCGCATTCCTACAATTGAAGAACATATGGAACTCAAAACAACTTTCAACCAATATCAAAGTGAGAATCTTCAATACGAACGTCAAGGCAGTTCTACTGTATGGAGCTGAAACTTGGAGAACTACAACAACCACAATCAAGAAAGTACAAGTATTTATAAATAGCTGCCTACGCAAGATACTCAACATCCATTGGCCGGATACCATCAGCAATAGCCTTCTGTGGGAGAGAACAAACCAACTTCCAGCTGAAGAAGAAATTAGGAAAAGACGATGGAAATGGATAGGACATACATTACGCAAATCGTCAAACTGCATCACGAGGCAAGCCCTAACTTGGAATCCTGAAGGGAAGCGAAAAAGAGGAAGGCCAAAGAACACATTGCGTCGGATAATAGAAGCAGATATGAAAAGGATGAATTACAACTGGACGGAGCTGGAAAGGATTGCCCAGGACAGGGTTGGATGGAGAATGCTGGTGAGTGGCCTATGCTCCTTCACGAGGAGTAACAGGCGTAAGTAAGTAAGTTATAATAGTCAGAATGATAATAGATGAGATGACACAATTGACTGACCCTAAAGGCAGTATGTGTGTCAAATTTTAACTCAAAGCAGATGATTACAGTATATAGAATAGCTGTCGACTAAGAGCCAGCATTGAGCTGAGATTATAAATTTATGTGGTATGCTTTTTTTAATTACTTGCAGCTGTATTCATCTACTTAACTGAGGCATCGGGGAAGGTATTATCTAAAAATCTCAGAATATACGCTGGTGAATTGAATAATGAATGGCTTCAAGTTATTAATCAGGGCCATAGAAAGAAATAGAATGAATACTTATCATTTAGCAGATAAGCGTACGGCTTTTCGAGATAAAAGGAAGGAACGACAACAGAGTTTTATAATACGGAGAAGCATTGGTTATCATCTCACATTCATGTATGCGTAACATTAAGCATGTGTTCTATCCGCGTCTCTTATCACTTACACTTGACAAAACGAGGAATTACTGAAGTTCTAACGACGCGAAATAAGGTCATGGAGGACTGGTACAATTGAAGATTTATTAACCTCAAAAAACACAATGACGACACTCAAAAGTAAAGAAAATATTACACTGAATCATCATCATAATAAGTGAATAAATGGAAGTAATACTTACTTACTTACTTACGCCTGTTACTCCTAATGAAGCATAGGCCGCAAACCAGCATTCTCCAACCCACTCTGTACTGGGCCTTCTTTTCTAGTTCCATCCAATTCTTGTTCATTTTTCTCATGTCTATTTCCATTTCTAGGCGTAATGTGTTCTTTGGTCTTCCTCTTTTCCTTTGGCCTTCAGGATTCCATGTGAGGCCTTGCCTTTTCACTCAGCTGCCTGCTTTCCTCAATGTGTGTCCTATCCACTTCCAGCGCTAATTCCTGATTTCTTCTTCCGCTGGAATCTAGTTTGTTCTCTCCCACAGTACGTTGTTGCTAATAGTGTCCGGTCAACGGATCCGAAGTATTTTGCGTAGACAACTGTTAATAAACACCTGTATCTTCTGGATGATGGCTTTCGTAGTTCTCCAAGTTTCCACCCCATACAGTAGAACTGTCTTGACATTTGTATTGAAAATTCTGACCTTGGTGTTGGTTGATAGTTGCTTTGAGTCCCAGATGTTTCTAAGTTGTAAATATTCTGCTCTTGCTTTGCCGGTCCGCGCCTTCACATCTGCATCAGATCCACCCTGTTCATCAATGATGCTGCCCAAATATGTAAAGGTTTTTACATCTTCCAAATCTTCTCCGTCAATTGTGATTGGATTGGTGCATTCTGTGTTGTATCGGAGAATCCTGCTTTTCCCTTTGTGTATATTGAGACCTACTGCTGCTGAGGCTGCTGCTACACTGGTCGTCTTCTCCTGCATTTGTTGTTGCGTTTGGGATAGAAGGGCCAGATCATCTGCGAAGTCTAGATCGTCTAACTGCATCCTAGATGTCCACTGTATCCCGTGTTGCCCTTCAGATGTTGACGTCTTCATGATCCAGTCGATCACCAGTAGAAAGAGAAAGGGTGAGAGTAAGCAACCTTGCCTGACACCGGTCTTTACTAAGTAATGTTGACCAAAAAATCACAATGAATCAAAATTTTATTCTGCCTATTTATCCGAGTAACGGTTTGTTTCCAGACATTTAATTTTTCTGGGTATGAAACTGAATTTTCTTTTACCTTTGTCTACCTTACTCTTAGAACAATCGGAAACGTATTTCTCATCCTCCAATGAAGAACCTACTTTCGGATTAATAAAAACTACCAACTTCACAAAAGCAGGGTTTCACTAACTTTACTACCGCAGCCATGTCGTTTCACGTGTCTACATCGAACAGCGAGGAAAAGAATATGTTTGAAAGTTATTTGTTGGGTCTATATTTCAAAATGAGTTAGCCAAACAATTGACAGCTTACGGGAATCAAACTTTTTCTTACTTGATTATATGAGATAGCCATCATCATGATTAATCCTAGCTGTAAACTACTCTGTATATTCATATAGATGCACGTAAATATTTAAAATATTAATTGCTGCATAAATAAATCCCTAACTGTGTGTGGCTATCCTCCACGTCCACTTGTTAAATTAACTTTGGTTCCACAATCAAAACTAAACTCTTCGATTACACTTTATATTAAGTAGATGAACAAGTGGAATACAATGAACTGATTCAATGATAATTTTATTGTCATTGGACGATCGTTTAGTCCCAATATGAAATTCTTTAGCAGTGTGCATCCACAATTCCGCACGTAGGATTCGAACAAGGAATTTCAGTTTTGTGAGAACGCCTAACCTCTAGACCACTAAGAAGGAATCCATACATGATAATGTTTAACTTGAACCAATCTTATGTGTGGGATAGTGGATGATCATTACTCAAGAGTCCCATATTAGGACGAAACAAGCATTCAGTACTTAAATGTTTTCAATGGTGGTCAAACATTGATCAGTTCATGATCTCAACGAAACTCACAATCTCCACAACTCTATACTGACAATCAATTTTTTTAGCCAATTAATAAAACGGGTAAATACGATAATTTACTGCATATATATATAATTTCATGAATATATATCTCACTGAGTGGTCTGTTTAAAAAATACGGATAATACTTCATGTACTTAATCCATTTCAGTGTAATTTAGTGAATGCAAAGTGCTTCTTTATACTTTAGTCATGTGACTATATAATTTCTCATATCGGTTATTTACATCTCACTGGTTTCGCTAAGTCTTTATATCTTTAAAAATAGAATGTCATCAAGTAAATTGTAAGTACTTGAATCGTTATTACTACGTTTATACATAAAAATTCTACTATAAATTCATGATGTACAATTATTTACAAATTAGGATCATGACTTCTGTACTATTAAACATAAAGTTTGCATTGAATTTGGCCAATTTTTTTTATATTTCAACTACCAAGGTAACAACAACCTTATTGGTTAAACAGTTTACATGAGAAAACCAGTACATAATCAATCAAATAAGTCAAATTTTAAAGGGGCAGAAATATTCAAAATTTTGACGTACATAACACTCACTTATACAGTTTTCAGCCTTTTTATCCTGCGATATCGATATACATTCTAAAAAATGTTTTAATCCACTTTGCACTACCATACTGATCGACGTACAGTTACTCTTCCCTTATATATTTTTTTAGAAAAAATTTCAAACATTAGCCATACTTATAACCCTTAAGAACATTCATCATCTTTCTTTCCAAATCTTATTTAACCACAATAATATCTTCATTGTTCATTTTAAATACACTTTCATATCTAACTTATGATTCTTATAACAAGTCTTGTTATTTTAATATCATTCAATGAAACGTTCGACTGCCAATCGCTTTAGCTATCCAGGTAATTATGTATTCTAATACCATCTTTATATTTTATTGTGATCATGATTATTATGATTATTTTACTGTTTTTTTGGTGATTATCGATTTTATCACTTTGTCCATTGTGATCATATAAATTTACATATGTTAATGTCAATATCTCTCATTCTCTTTCTTGTTCCATTCGTCTATAATTTGAACTCGTACGAACACGGACTGTAATTATTCTTCAGTGAAATCAGAAATTTTTGGTATATTGCATATAAAATTATATTTGTATGAAATATTTTATTTTGTTTTGAAAATTAATAAGTACATAGATGATTTAGAATACGCAAAAAAGATTCACTTTATTCCATACTATTTGTTGTTCTTGTTCTACAAATGATGATGTTAGATTTCCATAAGCCGTCAGTCATTAAGTAAAATACAAGTTACTAGGTGAAATAATTATATTGCAAAAACTGATGAATGGTGTTGAATAAACATTAGAAAATAAAAAGTATGAAAATAAGTCGCTAATCAGATAATAGTTAGTGTAATATTTATTGTCCATAATTAACCTATAATTTGATTATGGATTCACTTAGCTTTAACATTTCTCATAATTTATTTTACCTTTAGTTAAATTTACACTTGTAATGGAGACCAAATAATTCTCATTAAACCTGGAAATTGTTTTATGTAAATTAGATAAGAAGAATACTTACATACTTATCCCCATTCACCCCTTACGGAGAATAGGTCGCCGAATAGGTTTCCCTAACTAACTCCGTTCTGGACTTTCCTTTCTAGTTCTTGCCAAGTGCTATTCATTTTTTTTATGTCTGCCTGTTTTCTTTTCACCTTCAGAATCCAAAGTTAAAGCTTTTCTCTTGACGCAGTTTGATGATTTGCTTAATGCATTCCCTATCCATCTTAGGGTCTTTTACTAGTCTCCGCATCAGCTGAAATCTAGTTTCTTCTCCGCCGAAGTAGGTTATCGCTGTTAGTGCCTGGCCATCGGATCCAGAGTATCTTGTGTACACAACTGTTTATAAATACCTGTAGCTTTTCGATGATGGTTGCAATAGTTCTTCAGATTACAGCCCCCAAATGCCCTGGTACGGCCGAGAGTGAGGAGAGTCCGCTCTCCCTATCCAAATGCTCTCACATGGCCACGTGTATACAACCACAGTTAAGGAAGCCCTACTCACTGCCTTCCCGCAGTGGGGGTGTTGCTTACGAAATTGAGAGGACGAAAAGCAAATGTCCGGGGCTTTAACCGCATTCCAAACCAATGGTGCACATGAGCTCCAGTATCATGCGGGAACAAATGGCGTATGAACCAATTGTTGGTCACTGGCTACCATGGGACTGCATCTCCTTACGATGCTCCACTGCCTTGTGGATCAGGCCTTCAGATTGAAGGCTCCGGGTGTGGCCCCCTAAGAAAACCACCTGCTTTGCTTTGGGCACCCGGGCAGTATCACAGCCCTCACATATACCAAATGAGATTTGTGTGGCGCATATGTATTTGGTGCATTCTTGTACCAATATCTATGTGTTAAAATAAATAAACAAAAAGATTTCAGCTCAGTGCAACAGAACTGTCTTGACTCTGGTATTAGAGATTCTAACTTTGATGTTAGCTGACAGTCGTTTTGAGATTCATACGTTCTTCAACTGTAAAAAAAAGTCCTTGCTTTGACAATCTGCGCTTTTACATCTGCATCACGTACTTCTTGTTTATCAGTGATGCTGTCCAGGTACGTTTCCACCTGTTCCACAGCTCCACTATCAAGTGTGATTGGGTTGGTGTTCTCTGCGTTATATTTGAAGATCTTGCTTTTTCCCTTGTATCAGAAGGGGTTTTACTGAGATTTTAATAATTACAATAGGTGAGATCATGAGTCAATTGGAGTTACACCACTATTGAAAACCTGGAAGCACTGGACGGGCATTTCGTCCCGGTATGGGACTCCTCAGCAGTGCGCATCCACGATCCCGCCCCCCCGTGAGCGCTTAACCATCAGACCATTGAGCCGTCATCCAGCGGTGTTAATCTCTAACTTCAACCAATCCATAAAGTTGCGCCACCGTCCACTATTGTCATCAGTGAGTTACTATCTTACAACAGGTTCATTTGAACTCCAATGGTCACTGCTTCTCACTAGAACTCCAGGAAATACCTCATGGAGACCGTTACTAGTGAGCATATGATGATTATAATCAGAGGGGGATTTTGCGGATATCACAGTAATTTTAATAGTTGAATTCATGGTAAAATTCGATGTTGAAAGACAATTAAATAAAAATAACATAGACAATAGAATAGTCAGACCAGTTTTACATTGTAGTTTTCCACAGTTCAAAATAATTTTATCATTCGTAAAATATGTTCGTGTATATATAGTCATTGTACTAGTGAAAACAATTAGTAATGAATCAATGCTAAATTATTAAATTAGCAAAATTCTATATTGAAAACATTGAAAAATAAATTTTGAAAATCATGTCAATGAAAATATTTTTAAATGTAAAAGATGACATGAATTAGTATAGGAACGTTCAAATATTTTCATTCATATAGTGTGAGTCAACTGATTAAATGGGTAAAAAACTAAATTATGAAAGAATATGATAAAACATACTATGATGTATGTTACTGATGTCGACAGATATAGGTAGTATGTTTTGTTAATCAAAAGTGAAATGCTTGGAGGCAGATGGTCAAGAAGATCGAAGGAAGAGAACGAGAACGAAGAATGATTGATGTGGAAACGAAAGAACAATGAAGTTTGAGATAATTGATTGATATTTACAAAATAGACATTCATATTTGAGACAATTAATTGACATTTTGCAAATGAAATATCTACTGTATGGTTCTCACATTTTACTAAGATGTTCTGTAATTCTGTATTCAAATACTTTTGATTGTTCCTACTTGTGTTCTCGTTCACTATAATACTACTGAATACAACACTGTAACTTACTATTTATTCATAAGTTATTGCGGCCCGAGATCTGATTATAATTTATTTGGTGACCTACATGCTGTCATATCCTAGTGAAGATATATATATATATATATATATATTGTATAACCGTTTAGTAACTTGATAATGTATATCTATATTTCTCTTATTATAAGCTTCATTTTGACCTATAGATTATTATTATACGATTTGCTATTCTTGAGTTATGTTTGGTTTATTGATTAGTCTCCCACATCCACCGCCACTTTTTGGCTTGATTTATATAAATATTATTTCCTATTTTATAATGTGATGGGGTCTGTTTGGCTGGTATGCAAACCAAGTGTGTTTGAAATAAATGATTGGCATGGTGGTAGCTATTTTTGGTGTTCTTGACTCAACTGAATGGGTTAGGAGGCCAAAGGACGAATAAGGACGCTAGGGTGCTCATACCGGTCGAACGTCCTTAGTTTTGGCACAGTACTAAGATTGAATAAGCCGTATTTCGATTGTCGAATAAATCACGTGATAATTAGCCGGGCTTAAAAACACAGCACATAAATATCTGGGCTATCTGTTCTTAATATCTAGATATTTCAACAAGTTATCTGTTTTTGTTTGTTTTACACATCATTATGTTTATTAATCACATAACCTATACAGGCACGTTTTCGAAAAGTTTCCGACCTTTCGCTGCACAAGTTACAAAGAAGTACAACCAGAGACATCGTGGTGACTGGTAATATTTACTGAAAAGAATAAACACTATTCAGATGTTAGTTCTTGAACTGTTAACATCTAACTGCCTATCAGTCAATATTTATCATATGGATAGATCAAAAAAATAAGAAAAGGAAACTTGTTGCAATATTTTGTTCTGAGAATTCCAATATAATATATTGAATAAAACCATTAATAATAATAATAATAATAATAATAATAATAATAAATATTCCCCTTAGTTCCGTATATTACACCGTGGCTGACCCCGTGTGAGTAATAAAAAGCCAAATATGGATTAGGCTGGATGAATTTATTAAATGCACCCGTTCACTCAGACAGAAATTAAGATGAACAACGGAGTAGGTAGGATGCTAAATCCTTTTTACTACTCATCTCGAGCATTAATACAGCTCAAAATAAATACTGTATCGCGTTATAAAAACAGAGTCATGTGATAAAATAATGAGTGGAAGGCATACACACAATTACACATGAGGTGCATCGGCGTAAAATTACAAGTACATGAATATAACACGGATATATGCTGATTACAATTTCCGATGAAAAGATCAGAGTTGTTATGACGGTAGAAATAACACGACGGTCACATACTGCTTGAGTAATGAAAGTCTATCCAAAAGCTAGGATGAATCATGTAAGTGTGTACAAGTACTAGACGCTCAAACTTAGATTCAGATGAACAAATGATTGAGTATGTAGTAACAAATCTATACCCTTCATTTCTATGCTTAATTAGTCAGTAGGTTTTTCTCACCAGTATCCTATTGATAAATAGTAAAGAATACAACCGAGACAAAACAGAATAGCCTAAGAAACTGGTATTTTATTTCTCCATTTTGATTATGGTTTAAGATCTGTTGCAAATTGGGAAGCATAGGGTAGCTGTTTGTCCCTGTATGTGACTTTTCATTTGTCCACACTCTTGATTCTACCAAGAACCTGATCGAGTAATGATTAATAAACGCATGGCTTTATACTAAATCATTAGGACATTGTATTTGTCGAGGAATGTGTGGTCTGTGATAAAAGAATCCATTTATGCTTCGTTTTTAATCGTTTTACTTTTTATGTCAAACTGTTATGAGAACTGTCTTCCAATTCAGTCAGTCCCTATTAACTATGATTTCTCTTGAGTATTCAAGAACGTTAACCAGTATAATTGAAAAAAAGCAGCAATGGGTACATAGGAAGCTTTGTAATGAAACACTTTGTGGACACGAGTCACTCAAGTCCACATTTAAAATTGAAATACATAGAATCTTTTCTCGATATCAAAAATCCATCAAAATTAGACAATTGCTGAAAAACTGGGAGCACTGGATGCCACCTTCATTCTAGTGTAATATTCCTCAGCAGTTCTCATCCATGACTCTGAAACTGGGAATCAAACCTAGGGCTTCCAGTTTCACAAAGCACGAATAGGTTTCCGCGTTTTGACTGGTCATCAAACTTAGATCGGTTTGTAGTTTCAATAAAACTCAACAATCTCCATAACCCCATACTGAAAATGAGAATAAGCCAAAGACAATATACTTCTATCTCCTTAGCACTTCAAGTGCTTTCTCCATATATTTAAAGAAAGTAGGACTGTGTTTACAAAAGAAACTTAATCAATATTTTCTTTTGTTAGCTCCTGTTTTCCACTCCCACCTTCTCGATATTTTGCAACTAACCGACTTGTTTTAAATTTGAAGTTAGCTCCTAGAAAAGAGATCTCGTCAAAAATATCAACACTGATTAAATTATTTTATAAATATATTGAATAAATGTAAAATATATTGGATATTAATATTGGCAGAAGCACTGATTTGTAGTGGATCAACTTCGAGATAATTCCTAAAGTACTGTATGTTAATCGTCCTGATAACTGTTACTAAATGTATTCCATTGGTGTATGAATTCAGAAAGCAACACGAAACGCCGACTATAGTTTATTATTGAATAGCACAGATCATTCAGTCACAAGCACACTGCATGGATTCGAGCAGAAAACCTGATACACATGAACAAATGATTCATCAAACAATTTAAGCAACTAACAAATAAGCTAGAGAGAGAAATGTGTGTGTAAGCTGGTAACATTTGATCAAGCGTGCATGTTCATACAGACATGATGATGACAAAATAATAATAATATTACAAAGATATAGGCGAATTGTTACTGCTCGACCAACACTGTATGTTAAATAAGTTAATTGAAGGGCTTGACAAAAAAAGTAAATAAACTTATGTGTCGGAGATGTCCTATAGATTAATATTGATGTTTTTGTGGAATAGCTCTTAAGGTCTAAGATATCCATGCTTGACAGTCTCTTAACCACTCATTTTTAGAAAAATATCCAAATCCAGTAATCTTATTTGTAAATGAAATTGTAAACAATTATAAATAAAATATACTAAAAATCTTCATGTCTGACTTTGACATTTAACCATACCATTTTTTAAGTTTCTTATAAAGCGATTTCATTACTATTTATTATTAGCATTTGAACACATAAATATTGGCACAAAGGGGCACTGAATACATCCGCGCCACACAAGTCACTTAATTTGTGTGTGGGCTGTGATACTGCCCGGATGCCCAAACCGAAGCAGATGCTTTTCTTAGAGGATCATGCCCGGAGCCTTAAACCTAAAGGTCTGATCCACAAGGTAGTGGAGCAACGTCAGGAAATGCAGTCCCATGATAGCCGGTGGTCTAGCTTCAACTGACTCATGATTTCAACCTGTGAAATTTCTAAAACTCTCCACAAAACCCATTCTGATAATAATCAACTGCTCACTAGTGACTGACTTCAGGAAAAACTCCTGGAGTTCTAGTGAGAAGCCGTCACCAGTGGAGATCAACCGGTCTGTTGTGAGATAACAACTCACTGAAGACAATGGTGTACGGTGGCGCAACTTTGTGGATTGGTTGAAGTTAGACATTAACACCGTTGGATGCCGGCTCAGTGGTCTAGTGGTTAAGTGCTCGCGCGCGAAGCCAGTAGGTCCTGGGTTCGAGCCCCGCGTGGTGCGGGATCGTGGATGCGCACTGCTGAGGAGTCCCATACCGGGACGAAACGCCCGCCCAGTGCTCCCGGGTTTTCAATGGTGGTCTAGCTTCAACTGACCCATGATTTCAACCTGTGACAAACAATATGTTCATACGCCATTTGTTCCATCATGATACTGGAGCCCATGCACACCATCGGTTTGGAATCTGGGCTTTCCAACTTTCTTAGGTGAAACCTCCATATCCATCAACCCGTCCTCTCGATTTCTTAAAGAACACAGTGAGTAGGACTTCCCTGGCAATGCTTGTATACACGTGGCCATGTGAGATAATTTCGAAAATGAGAGCGGACTCTCCCCACCTTAGACCGTACTAGGGCATTTGAGGAGTCATTATAGAAACCAGGTAATATTGTTATTTACAGATGAGTTATTTAAATCCATAATTCTTTTATTTCCGAGTATAGATCTGAAGAATAACACTTTATAATGAATTCATTGTTTGCTCATGTATATTGACCTGTACACTGAAATTTCTAGGAGCATTTCCTTTGAAGTTGCTTTTTGGAGTTACATTAAGGTCATTCATATTGGATGATATTCTGACAGAATATTTAAACGAAACTAAGTCACATCGGTTCACCATCATTACCAATAATATTATTAACAATTACATTGACATATCATTGTTCATTTCCGGATGTCGGTATATGTAAAAGATTAGTGATGATTAATTCTTATTGTATTGGTTGTTTTAATCTTCCCACTTATGTTTAGGACTCCAATTTATCAGTCTCTTATGGGCAAATGTATATTCTATGCGGATTGACTCGATATTGTTATTAATTCATAACTAGTTTTAAGCAGGAACAGACAGTGGTGAATAGCGGAATGCAGGAAGCTCGTTTCGTGTCCAGCGTCCTAAATAGAGCGATACGCGAGTATTCGATTCCATCGCTAGTCACTATCCATCTCTGCTTGTCATGCTTGTGACTTAAGGCGATACCGATGGGATTTGCACAGGATGTACGTATGCCAATACGAGACTGATCAATCGCAATCTTAAACACCAATAGGAAGATCCAAACAACTGATATATATATATATATATATATATATATATATATATATATATATATATATATATATATATATATATATATATATATATATATATATATATATATATATATATATATACGAGTTAGAGTAGTTCAATCAAATTACGCTCAGTTTACCCTAAGTAGATGACCATTGGACAATTTCGTCAAGTTCTTTCACAGACAAATGACATTTTACTCAACAAATAACAAAAAATTTCTTTTATCTATCGATCATATTACTTCATCATCAACATCATCTTGTCTGTTCCTTAGTAGTAATTAGATTTTTCCTTTTAAATTTCTAATATTCCTACTACCTTAAGTTATTCAAACTCGTAATATCATTTTCCCTATTGAATGGAAAATATTTCAAATAGTTCAACAGTTATGTGTCAAGATGAAAAACTGTGTAATATAAGTTCTAATTTTCGGTAAATCACCATTTTACCTATCTTTATCAAATAACGTTTACAATTCAGAAGTTCTTAAATCTTCCAAAAACGATACATTCATCTAGTGGTTTCTGACTCAGTAGACACATTTTTAACTTGAGTGTGCTAGAAAGATATAAAATGTTACGAAAGTATATCTCATCAAACTCGTTCAGTTGTGTGATGGCTTATACTAAGTTGTCATCGGAAAGGGTATCGACATTTATCTATCTCAAGTTTATCATAAATATGTTATATCCTAACGAAGAATAAATGGATGGTAACTGCTAGGAATTATTTATGGACTATTAATACATATATCCTTGTCGGACAATTATTAAGTATTAGAATATATATATATATATATATATATATATATATATATATATATATATATTCCTATTTTTATACTGTGATACCGTCTTGTTTGCTTATGTATAAACTGCGTATGTGTGAGATATACGATTCATAGAGTGGGAGCTGAGATTGTGTTCTTGACTCAAAAGGCGGGGCAAGGCAAGAAGACTCAGAGTTGACTTTAAGGTGCTCGTACTGGTTAACGCGTCATTGGTTTGGCACAGTGCTAAGGCCGTATAAGTCAGTGTTCCGATAGGCAGGATAAAAGTCATAACAGAATATATTTCTGTTGAGAAAGCTTTTTTCAATAAACAGATGTTTTAATTTTAATAGACAACTCAGACAATTTCAGTTAGGCAACAGTAATGATAAAATCAATCATTCTTTCAATATGTTGAGTAAATACAACAATTTTCGACTTATGCTTCGTACTCAATGGATAAAACACATTACTTGAGCTGTTGTTCGTATCACTGAACATCTTTACACTATGAACTATGTTTACTGATCATCAAGTTCACTTTATTTAAGACCAACTTTGATATGCTTAAAAATCTGCTCACTGTTCAATGTTTTCTAGGACACTGTTTAACCCAAAGTGTAAGTTTGGTGTAATGGAAAGTAGGTTTAAAAAACTATCACAGAGATTTGAAGCAAAACAATATATTAACCTAACGAGATGACTTAGTGTGTTGTATTTGATATGAGAAATAATGACCTTTACAAATGTTTTTGTCACCTTTTTTTAAACTGTGCAAATAGTGGGGGAGAAATTCTCATTTTATATTTGTTTAAATTGAATAATTATTTATATTAACCGTGTGTACTGATACAGTATAATGAAATTCATTTGCCCCACGGCAATTTTTTTTAAAAAACCCCCACCCACCCTTTTTAAAAATGTTTTTTCAACCCAAAATTGCAATATTTTTCATCCCGTTTCGTCCAATGAAATGGCTAGTTTTGAAGTTCGTTTTTAATTTGTTAGTTATGTTTTGTCGGATTGCTATAAAACATCAGTACTTGTCGACGAAGTACATTTTAATCATCATTATGGAGGACAGTAACGTGCCTAGTACAAGCGCTGTTGTTTCTCACGTAACAGAAATAGAGGAAGTCTTTTTGACAACGTTGTTTCTCGTTGCGTTCCCATCGATTGAAGCGTTGAAGTCCGCTATCACAAATTATGAAAGATCAACTTACTGTCATTATGTAGTTCGAGATTCGCATTTATGCAGAAATGAAAACTCGTACATTAAATTTGTGTGCTGGAGACATGGCCGTATAACATCTAGCGGTTCGTCACAGCGGATTAGACGGAGGAGGTAATTTTATAAATGTTATTAACATTTTTTGTCATGAAGGGCTTCCATGAACACTGAATGTCCGGCCTTCATGTATTGTAAGATTATCGACGGCTACTGGACTGTTGTACGTGGGAATGTGCATCACAATCACGAGTGCAATTCCCTAAGGTACCAAGGAAATTCATGGGTGCGCAGGTTAACAGAGGCCCAGTTTGAAAATGTGCGACCGCTGCTAATATCTGGTACTGCTTCATTCCACATTAAGAATTATGCTTACCATTCTTATGGGAAACTACTGACTGATCAAGATATCTATAATATGCGGTACAAAGTGTTCTCACAGGCGAACACAATAAACCCTTTCAATGGACTGTTAAAATTAACCACATTTAAATCTAACGTTTTCTAATTCTCATTAAGAATGAACATTTACAAAAAAAAACGTTCACTAAATATTAAGTGCCTATTTCGGTTAAATTTATTACTACATTCATATACTGTCAAAGTCAGTTCATTCAATGATGGTCTACGGTTGCTTCACCTGAATCATAAATATTGCAACCAGTAAGTTATCATAATGATTTATTGATATGTTGATTTGTTTCTCGAACTAACAGACCATGTGTTACCAAAAAACCTATGCATACACTTTAGTGATAGTTTGTTTATTAATTTGGTATTAAAGATTTGACTACCGACCTCATTCAGTAATCACTATTATCAAATATTCAAACCGGTTTTCAGTTGCTTTTTTCCAAAAACTTTCTTTTTATGTGATATATATAAGTACTCGTTATGTTAAAATTGTTGATCGGAAATCAAAAATTTATCCCAATACACATTCACTAACAGTAGGATTGCACTTAAGTTGGTGTTTTTTCCTATAAATGTCTAAATTTCTTACAAGACTAAGATTACACAAAAAGATTTATTCATTATCGTTAAATTTCAAATGTAAAAATCAAAATTCTGACATCCAATCACAGCTCTAGATACGATTTCAATTTCAACTAATCACATTGCAAAGATGAACAGTTTACGACCAATTACAAAATTATTAAAGGTGACAAAATGTTTGTTCATTATCACTTGAGCACACACTTGCAAAACAAGTACACCAATCACCGATCGCTAAATTTTTCTTAGACACCATACATTTTTTTAGAAATGGGTGGTAGGGAATCTTAATTGCCGTGGGCAAAATGTCAACCAGTATAATAATAAGCTTACCAACTGTTGTTATGTTAAATACTGTAAAACGTTTAAAGAAACAATCAGGTTGTTAGCATATTCTTATACTTGTCTATATTTTAAAGAAACAAGAGATATGTACTTCATAAGTCATAGATCTAATATATGTGATAGATGGAAACAAAATAGTTGTAAGATTGAAAACCTTCACCATAGGAGACAGATATCTGATAATGACTACTGAATTAACGATATTTTTAAATAATAATAATAATTTGAACATGTGTTAAACATAAATTTATTTTAGTACAATCTCTTTACCATAACAAAATTTATGGTACAAAGTAAAGCAATTATTATTCTTACATTTACACGATACTGTTATTGAGGTTTTTTTGGTTGTTTTTAAGCAAATAGGCATCTGAAATAATAGAATTCGGTTAGTTTGTCAGTTACTATGCATTTCTTATAAGATCTTCACAATATTGTATTATTCTTAAATTCTTCCTCATATACTTAGTTAACTATATTTTGATTATTTCCTATGTATAGTTTGCTGGAAGAAGCATGTTACCTATGTAGTTGTTATTTCCATTCACTCAAAAATGGAACATATCCGAGCTGAGTTGTAAAAAAAAAAGAATTAAACATTTATTTGTGACAATTGATAAGAATCAACTCACTTGTAACTTAATAAAAATTTTCATCTCACTTCATTTGGTTAATTATATTTTTAACTATCCAATAACTTACATTAATCCTAGATACCATAATATTGTGTGATTTCGTTGCTAAGATGATCTCAAGTGATCTAGATATTTTGTTAATAAGTATTAATTCTTTACCCTTAAACTATAATCTCAATAATATTTCCTCATTAACCTTTACTGTTGTCTGATTATTTGTTTTCGCCTTTATTGCTCTAATTTTACTGTACACTATGGACAGGTTTAGTTGCTATGTATGTAGAATCCGTCTATAATTTTTTTTCTTCCTAAATGTCAAGTTTTTCTGATCACTTGACTTCTCTTTGTTTTCTGTTACGTTAAAACTTATTACCAAAATATGATGTGTAAGTGATTGGATCTATAAAGTTTTAATTATATCCCATTTATGTTAGAAAGGTTCACTAATCATGAAACATAAATCCCATCCAAAGACGAAACAGCTGTTTATTTCTTTTCAGTTTTTAATGAGTGTTTAACTAAATTCATGTCAACTCCCCAACGCCCTTATAATAATAGTAATCATTTGTTTATTAGTGGCTAACTTTAAGTGGAGTTTTGGTGGGAATTCATGACCAGTGGAATTCAAGTATATCAAAAGTAAGATAGATGTAATTAATGAAAACAACTGACAGTCAAGCAGCATCATGAATTGACTGAAATTAAAACTGTAACATATTAGATGTGGCCTTAATTATTTAAATTCTTGGCACTGACCATGAAACCTAAAGGTTCTAGGTTTGCTTCGTGGTGAATTCATAGATGTTTACTCACTAGAAATTACATACTAAGACGACATAATTATTCAGTTACCCTTGGTCTCAAATGATTATTATAGATAAGGTAGTCTGGGATTTGAATTATATATTTTGTTTTGACTAGACAAATTCTATTAGACATTAATTATGATCAAGAGGATAAATAATAAAACAATTAATGTAATTCATTATGTAATATAGAACATAAACCAAACTCTATCTAATTTTTCATACTCAAATGGCAAAACTGTAAAGAATAATTATGTAAATTACCAACTTAGCATCGATTAGATAATATATTTTACTTCCTGTTCACCAGTAAGTAAGCAGATATGTAATCATTATTAATTGTTTCAACGTATGTACACATGGAAACTATAAAATAATTATAACGCTACTAAATAATAATGAATTGTTATATAGAAATTAACTACATTCCATTTAAAACAATTAAGTATTTTGTGTAAGAATTGAATCAATAAACAGGACTTTCAAATCTAAAATCTAAAACTTCCTAGTGATTTTTATTTCATTTAAATTCACAATATCTTTCAAGTACATAACTTCAAGCTTGTCCAAGATTAAACTATGAATTTTTAACTCTAATATAGAATATATTATTGTGTAATCACAAATTATGGAATCTATCTAGTTATATCGCTCGAATACCAAGATTTTAAATCACGATTAATGATTGTGTTAATGTATAGTTTCTCACATATTTATTCAGGTTTGGTAACGTTTTGGAGAGAAATAGCTAGACAGAATGTTAGTTTACCCAGTAATAACGTTGGTACAGTTATAAACAGAGATGAATTGTAACAAGCAGTGAAATCTAGGACACACGTTTAGTTTTATTCGAGACTGGTTAGCTGGATTAACCTGGATCCCAGAGTTGATAAGCACTCCGGAACTCGGGCCTAGTAGTGTTTGCTTCAAACATCATATCGTTATCCATTTAGCTACTGAACCCAGATAGCCACTAGCTTGTGCAGTGGGGTGAAGTTTAATTCAAACGGTATTGTTTGTTTGAACTCTGAGATGCAGGTACATCCATCTGACGTGTCCCAAATAGGGAGAAAGGCGAGTCATTGATCTCATTGCTAGCTAACACCCATTTCTGCTTATAATGCTTGTGACTTAAGGCAATATCGAGGAGATTTGTACAGGGTGCACTTATGCCAATAAAAGATTGATCAATTGGAGTCCTAAACATAAATAAGAAAATTAATACAACCAATACACGATGTATTAGTACTGTTTTTAAAATCAAATAATAGCAAAATAATTATCCATCTCCTTAAATCATCTCATAGAAACTAATTATATCACCAGTTTGTAACGAACAGCTTAGCTGGTATAGCAACAAGTAAATCGATCACTGATGAAACCATTTACTCTCAATTAACTGGCTAGTATACTTAATACATTTTGAATAGGATTTCCATATGAAACCAATACCTTTGTGGTAATTCCTATGACTGCAGTAAAAACATGATGTGATAAATTTTATGAAGAAAATAGTAGTTTATCTGAAGTTATAAATATGCCTTGTATTCACCAAGCACGCAAAAAACGGTTTAATATAAAGTTTACCTCTTACGTCATATTTCAAGTTTAACAATCGTCTTAACCGAAGTATGAATGATAGGTTTATTGTTGAACTACTATTTAAACAATAAATCGTACAATAATAAGGCGTTTCCTACCTGAATTTCTAAGTTCTAATTACATTTAATTGAGGAGGGAATGTGATAGTTCCAGCGGATAGTATTCAGTATAAATTTGTAGGCGAAAATAAAATTTGGTTGCTGTCGTTACTAAACTTTTTATATATGTATGATACTACTAAGTAGTAGTATAAAAACGACAATTCATTTATATTAGCTGTTGTTGTTGCCCAAAATTCACATAAATTAGTTTGGAAAACGATGATAGACTGAGTCAAATTGATTTGTAGATTTTATTTAATTGGACACTTTTGAAAAACATCAGACGGTTCAGTACCTTTTCAAAGTAAATTCTACTAGGAAAAGATATTTAGCTGGACACAATAGAATGTTCCGCTTTCAGAGTGCTCCTAATAAAATAATCTTATTTATCAAACCCTTAATCCACTGATCAAAAAAATAATCGCTTAACTAAGTACCTATTGAATTATTATATTATAGGACTACCAGAATAACCTATAAAATACCTCAGCGAATTTCTGTTTTATATTCACTTAGGAGGGAAAGAAAAATGCTGAGAAAGGGAAAAACTTTCGAATTTCCGAGACTAAATCGTTTAGCAAATCAAGAAATCGAACGTTTGCTCAAAAAATCTATTAAGGACTCTTTGAATGTGTTGGAACTGTTTGAAGAGCTTCAAGCTATGAAACTGATTAATAAAGAGATCTAGCTAAATGATGGCGACTTAAATAAGCCATTCATATATCAAGTATGTGATATAATGCTTCCTATAGCCTCACATTTGATTAAACGTTGGGCTTCATTTTTTTCTGAGTCATAATATACTACTCACTTTGTAAAAAGGTAAAAGTTTTGTTTGATGAATATTTCTAGACCATACTCCTACCTATGACTCTGTTCCAAGATCACTATAATTAACTAGGTTCGGTAGCGCAAATATCAAAAGATAGATCGCAAACTCGCTATGATCTTACTTCTTTGGAAGAGAAAAGTATATTGTGATTACTTCATTAACACATAAATGCCCAAAAACGAGTCATCTCTTTCGCCCTATCTTCTTGTATTTTTCTGAATGATCTGATATCTGCTATGGAAAACAATTTTCTTAGGTATACGGATCATCCTACTATATGCACTTTAGTATCTCCAACTTCAAATATCTTTGAAATGAATGAGTTTTTGTAGTTCATTAAACAGTAGTCTATTTTTAATAGACTTGCATTTAGTCTTTTTCGATATCAAAATTGTTAACATTGATCTGATCCACTTAAGTCATTCAACCATCTTGTTGGAATCATGAAATTTATTCTAATGACGATTTTGTAATAAAAATGTTGAGAAAAGATTTTGATGTGTTGTGGAGAGTATTAAAGGTAATTAGCAGGGAATTTTGTAAATCCTCTGTTGTCATTTTGAATATATTTGTGGCTAAACATTTGAAACCTTATAGACAACTGAAAAATGTTATTTATCAAACATTAATCATTCACTTTCACTTATGAAGATATTGTCCCACACGTTTATCCTCAAATATCTTTTAAATCTACGAGATAAATGTATTATAAGCAATTACCTCCAGTTGTTTCGCGTTTGACTAATTGGTAAAGTTGCGGTACAAATATATGGTCTCTTGACCACGAACAAACTCATAGTAGGGAGTTGCAGTTTACCGTTTTGTAAAGTGAATGAACAACACATATTGAAAGTGTAAATAATTACACTGGTGTGTTTATCAAACAACATCATCTGGTGATAACTGCAACAACAAATTCGTATGACGCTGTTAATATCATTATGATGTTCTCTTAGTTCCTCGTTTTTTCAATGCACATTAAAGACTTCCAGCTGTGTGTTGTGACCTGAAAATATAATAGAATGTAATTACTAATGGGTAACCACTTCTACATAGCTCTAACTTCAGTAAAAATTATTTCATTGACATTGTGAGAATACACATCTATTATATCATCAAAAGATGACGACTGTAAAAACGGGCTTACAGTTCTCCTTTTCCGATTGATTGTAAATCATTCGAAAGGATAATAAAACACCCGTTGAGATCCAAGGATATAAGATTAGCAATCTATAGTTTAGCGTTTTAACGGTTCATTAAAAATTCGTCTTCCCTGAACCTTTCGCTTCACACTGTAGGTACGTTTTACTACGACGAACTTAAATTTCCTTCTTATGTCCCGACTCCTATGACTCTGCAAATGAACATAGTGGGTGTGTGTAGTCTACAAAGCTAAAGGACTATGTTTATCTTACGCGCTGAAATTTACTAAACACAATCTAGAAATCATCTCAAACCAAAAAACGTTTGTTTAGTATAATCCATCTGAACTGTCAACTTTTATCAGTCGAAACATCCCTTGAACTGAAAGATTGACAAGTAGTACCGGACCTTTTTCCAACTTTTTGAAAACACTGTCAATATAAACAAACAGTTTTTAGAATTGAGGGTCAATATACTTATTGATAATAAGTCGTTTTTTGAATTCAATACAATCTACAACAAAACAGGTATAACCCCAGACTTCCCGTCGATTTACACAGTAATAAGAAATCCAACTTTTGCGCTAGAAAAGAAAGAAAACACACTTTAAATGGCTTTCAATCTCTATTTTTGGGTTTTCAGGTGTCAATAAACTACTCAAGTATATGGAAACTAGAAATTCATGTCAGCTAATAGACACCCAAGCAACCTCGAGCACTTTGAACACAAAATGCCTACTTTGAGCCAAGCTACTCAGGGTAGTTGAAATAAAACAGAAGCAGATTGACCCTGACCTGAATTTTCAAACCCCACTCAATTTGTAGTGGCCTGAGTGTATATGTATGGGTGTGAATAGTGCATGAAATGAACATAGTTAAATGTCATAGTTGGGATAAACTGTTGAAGTTGGATGAATGATCGTGTCTTCTTTCCTATCGAGGGCAGAAAGATTTAATAATGTATGAAACTCTTCTGCTACTTGCTTCTCGTCATAACTGTAGAATCCTTCTAAATTGTTTTGATACTTTAAATATCGATGTGGGGGTTATTAAATATAGCATTTACCATTGCCGTCGATTTAAGTTATAGGTTTTCAGTTCTACAGGATTATTAAGAGATCTTATTGTTTATCTGAATTATTTCTTAAGGTGAGTTGAAATTTCACGAGAAGATTCTCCAGTATAGAAACCTTTACAATAGATATAACCTAATCTGTGAGTGTAAATTTGTGTCTATTTGAAAAAATGTCTTCCCCTTAATTAGAATTAAAGCCTTTCGAAATGTGTTAGTTTTTTGTTAGAAAGCATTAATTTTGTTTGTTTCCAGGATGCATTGTAATTCTTCTGTCATATCATGGTAGTAGGACAAAACTATGATTCTGATGCAAGATATGGTTTCGTTTTAATACATTTTTAACAACATTCTTAAGACAGTTATTAAATCTCAAGAATGAATGAATCTCTGAATGAATTCATGGCCAGAGAAGTATTCTACTACTCAGAGTTGAAATTGATATATCAAGAAATGATTAAATTTCGATTTCCATCATAGTTTCTTTCAGCTAAACAGTTTAAGAATGGTAGTTTCCTATGTTCACCTTTCTTTTCGAAAGTGAATTTGATATGATCTGAGAAAGGAATTATGAATCTACAGAAAATCCTAAAGAGTGTATTTTTTGATGATGATGTATATGGTAACCGTATATCTGAGCCAGATCCGCGGTCTGATGGTACTGACAAAAATAAATGACATAATTCAAAACAACAATAAATTAGCATCAAGTACAAAAACTCTACCACACCGTATCTAGTATATCTAATACATGACGAACTGGTTGTTAAAGTTAACTTATTCAAGAACGTATATTTTTGAGTAGGTTGTTAATTCACTGTTATGTGGGTCCTTATTTTCTAACAAATATTCATTTAATTCTACAAGACTATAGATTTATTTCAAGTGTATATGAATACAGATATATTATTTTCTGATATAAAAAGAAGAGTAAAGATACTTGTTGAAAAACTTATTAAGTAATGTCATTATTATTAGTTAGATCCAGAAATTAATATGTCTGTCTCAGTATTGAAGTTTCAGTTACGCTCTACCGAGTTCAATAATTAAAAAGACGGTAATAGTTATTAACTTATTGGTGATAAAGTAACGAACATTCAAAATGATGAAGAAGATATTCAGGAGAAATACTATAGAAAAGGATATAAGTATAGTTAAAAGTAATGATACCTGAGTGATATTTTTTCCAACTGGTACAGACACCTAATAACAATCGATTGTCACAATAGGAAGAATATTCCTATCAATCAAGAAACAATATTCTACTCAGAGAATAAGAGTAGGTCAATTCAAATTGCACCAAATATGAAGGATCAACTAGAAAACGATGGTTATATAAAAAATAAAATTAATTATCAATGAATAATTGCAAGCGTCTTTAAAATCAAACAAGGAATGTGGATCAAAATCAACCTTACGAAACAGAGACTATCAACTAATAAAGTATCAACAAAAGTATGTCAGTGCAATATGGCGATGGCCATAAAAATAATCTTAAGTAAAATAAAGTTAAAACGATTATTGAAAGATTCAACAACACCCGGGAAATAGTTAGAATTGAAATTTGTAAACGATAGAGTAATAATAACTGCAATAAATCGCAAGAATGAGAATCAATATACAAAATACACACAACAATAAGAAAAACAATGCATACCACACAAATACAAAGGACTAGTCACAAGATAAAACAGATACGAAGGGGTTTTCTCCATATTCGCACATGAGCATATACAAATGGGTCGTACATTATTATTGTTACTTAACTTATGAAGACTGAAAAAGTTCGAATAAATTAGTATTTTTAGACAGTAGTTAGCTACTATGCATCTTGATTCGCAAACATTTAGGTAGTATGATATCTTTTTTTAACTATATAATATATTTGATGAATGTATTCCACTGGAATAGCCTGTAATTTTTCCAATGGATCAAGACGGAGGAAATTGCTACCAACTATAGTAGTAATTAAGTTTGAATTTACAAGTAACTAGCTTAACAATAAACGCGTTACTACTTGAAATTAACATACATAATTAGTCAGTTGAAATAAATCAAAAACAAGAGTTTATTGCAACATACATACAGTAGTCATTCCCGTCTTAGGTTAGTTTCAATATTTAGCAACTTTGCAACAATCACAGTAGATAAATAATTAACTAGTAGTATTTAGTACAGTCCTAAATATTTGAATGTCCGCTCTAAAAAAAATTGTAAGGTTTTCATTTCATTCGACTTGTCAGACACCAGTAATCAGCAGTTACAGAATATTGTCAATTACATTTTTATTGCATTCTTAAAGATTAGTGACCAGTGAATACATTTCTCATCATTCAGTATTATATTATAGGTAGCTAGAAACTTTTAGAATAAGATTTTCCTCTGTCTTTTGAGAATTCATTATTAAGCAAAATAAATGTTATTGAAAACAATGTTATTTTCAAGATCGATTTCATATTAGTTATGATTTTCGATTGAGTAAAGATTCTTATCTTTTACTCATTATCAATATAATATGTTAAGTGCCTAGAATATAAGCTCATTCAGCAGTTCGGATACAAGTTCAAACCTTGTTCACATTAAAAAAAGCATTGTACTACCATTTACTTAAGCAAATCAGCTTTAACTCAGATTCCTTATTGAATTCATAATATTCATAAGCAGCGAAAACAATTACAAATTAGAAATTTCACCATATTATCGTTATTTCTTGTGAAGATTAATTAACATTTTTGTCTAAAGTCAAGTTAAAAATACTCTTAACTCCTACCATAAAAATATGATTAATAAACTCATTGAATAATTCTTCGTATACCTGAATATGAACTACACTCTAAGTGTGGGAGCTGATTTTACTACCTGATTCATTGAATTGAAGTAAAAACTATAAAAATGGTCTCATATAGTTTTTATGCTGAAATGGATGGTGACTAATATCTAAATCCAAGATGTGCGTCTCATCTTATTTGAGACTTAGTGGTTGAATGTACCTTCATCATAGAGTTGATGTCCATCCCAGGACTCGAACGCAGTACCGTTCACTTCAAATGCCATCGCATTATCCACTTAGCTACCGGAATAAAATTTTAATATACACAAATGAATTAAAATTCAATTAAAAGTTTTCATGAGAAATGATTTTTCTGCAAACACTATTGATATTGATTATTTATTTCATATGATCTCAATTCATTTTAAGGTCAAGGGCGTTTTTTCAGAATTTCAGACAGACTATGATTTAGCAAATAAAATTATAAACCTACAGATCAAAGTGATGTAATTTAAAAATTTAATAATTAGCAAAAAAATCGGTTTCTAAATTATCCCTGCATCGTTTTTTGGGAGTTGTCGATAACTCCTCAAAAGTCTCTAGCAGCCAGATAAAGTTCTGGAGATACCAAACAATGAGCATTAATAAAAAGCTTCGGAGAGAAATCCAGAAAACAATAGATTATTTTCCCATTCTGATTGGAGTATTTTTAAAGTTATAATCCGTTTTGAAATGTTTCCCATAATTTTCTAGGATCCCGATATCACATAATACTGTAAGAACTTCCCATTTTTGTGAGTCATATAACCTTCGAGTCGAAGTTTATTCTATATATTTTCCCTAGTTTTCTGTATGGAGTGTAAGAGCTCCTGGAACTGAGAAGTTGGGATCCAGGGATTTAAGTACAGTATTTTGGTTATTTACTGAAACCAACTGACAGCCACAGGAATCACAAATCGGTGTTAGAGTCAATGTTAGTCTACATCTATTTAGATTGTTAGTAACAGGTTTCTCCGAAATTAAAATATCTAAAATAAAAGCAAATTTCCTTTAGTTCATTTTCTTTTAGATGCATTTTTTTCTTCATCATGAAATAATGTATGTTGCCAGATATGTCTTGGTCGTAATAATATGTATGCTCAGAACGGTCATGATAGATAAATTTCAGGACATTTTATACACTAAGTTGTTCTCAATATGAGTCCTGCATATTCCAATAGAATTTCATGTTGTAGGAAACAGTCACTAGGAACAATTATAAAAACCTTTATAGTTCATTTAGTCTGAAAACTTAATTGCTAAGGAAAGCTCGAATTATCTTTTGTCAATTCCTGTTATGAAAGCTAACCTTCACAACTTTCAGGCTCATATTTCCGCAATGATCTTAGCTATTCTTTGATTGGATGTTATCACTTTTAGTCCGCTAACTTTGTTGTTCCAAGTTCGACGGGTGCTACTATAAAGTGACAATTCTTCCGTTCCAATTTCATTCAGATTATTAAGCTGTCTTGGATATCCCACCTTCTCTACTTGATATTAGTATATGTTTTATCAACGATAGAGCGTTGTCACGCTTAGTCTCGTGTCCTATTGAGTTCACCGTAAAATATGTTCGTATAAGAATAAGTTCGATTGCCCCATTATTAACAATTATCTTAGACTCGTGCAGAACTACAATCACAAAATACAACACAAATACAATCAGTGTGAACAGCCGATTCTTAAGGAGAAAAACCAATTAATTTTCAGATAACAGATGTATTAGATTGTTACTTATCTGTACTCATTAATATTCCATTAAATTAACTTCATATTGTTAACACCTCTACCAAATTATAATAAACAAATTTATATACATCGTTCACATAGACATAAATTACATATTGATATCTATTCAACTCAGTGCCCCCAAATGCCTTGATACGACCAAGAGTGAGGAGAGTCCGCTCTCCTTCTCGAAATGCTCTCACATAGCCACGTGTATACAACCACAGTTAAGGAAGCCCTACTCACCGCCTTCTCGCAGTGGGGGTGTTGCTTATGAAATTGAGAGGACGAAAAGCAAATGTTCGGCGCTTTAACCGGGTTGGTGGACATGAGGACTCCACCTAAGGGAATTGGAAAAACCTGATTCCAAACCAATGGTGCACATGGGCTCCAGTATTCTAAAGGAACAATTGGCGTATGAACCAATCGTCGGTCATTGGCTACCATGGGACTGCATCTCTTTACGATGCTCCACTGCCTTGTGGATCAGACCTTCAGAGTGAAGGCTCCGGGTGTGGCCCCCTAAGAAAACCACCTGCTTCGGTTTGGGCACCCGGGCAGTATCACAGCCCTCACACATATCAAATGAGATTTGTGTGGCGCATATGTATTTGGTGCATTCTTGTACCAATATCTATGTGTTAAAATAAATAAATTCAACTCAGTATTACTATTATTATCATCATTTAATCTGGAAATTGTTTCAAAATATTACATTCGTTTATATATATATATATATATATATATATATATATATATATACTACATTTTTCAATACGAACATATCAATATTCTAACATAAACAAACAAGAAGGGCATATGAATTGCATGAATTGCAGAGATGAAAACAGAAAAAATTATGTTAGAAACAAAGGTAAGAACAAAAAATTAGAAGAGATAAAAAGTGAAGGAAAAGTCAATCAATCAATCTGTATAATACAGATGTATATATGTTATCAGTATCTGATTCAATCTATTAATTGTACATTAAAATGAGAATATATATATATATATATATATATATATATATATATATATATACTTTCAATTTGTTCATCTCATAGTACCCAAAAATATACATAAAGAAATCAATACAGGAATGAAAAACAGTGCATTTGGTTTTTTGCAGATAAAGAGCAATAATTCGATAACAGGAAGAATTTACTGGGGTTTTTTTTTACAATTAAACATTAATACATGAATCTCTCTAAAGAAAACTGATTGAGTAAGATGCGAGAAAAAGACGAAGGTAATAATAGATAACAAAGTACAAGAAAACAAAGGTAGAATTGGAATGAGCAATTTGCAAATTTCACAAATTATTATAACAATGACAAAGATATGTGAATAGATTGAAGATAATTGATAGAATAGTTTGTATACACAATAGCATGTGCAGAGAGAGAGAGAGAGAGAGGGAAATGTACGTAGAAACTTGAAGAGAAATACAACTAACGACAATTGATGTACTACAAAAACAAATAAGAACAAATCAACAGTCAGTCACTAAACAGTAATCAATATTTAAAAAAACTGACATAACAAATGCAAATTGCTCTTTTTAATCAATAATATTAACACATTAAGAATTGATAGAGTTTGAATAGAGAAAGAAAAAAATAAGTGAGTAATCAAAACTGTTGATTACGACTAGAATATACATATACAATAACTAATCATTCCAAAATGAATTTCTTAGCGAAAAGATTGATTTGATTTAATCAATCTTATTTCAGATTATTTAATCCTGTTTCAACAATTAAACTATTTGTACGAAGCCATTGTATTCTTAACGGAGTGTTTAGAGGGTGAATATTTGAAGATTTTATATGATTGTCTTGATATTATCATTGATATTGTGAGGTTGATGGCAACAGTGTGGTTGTTGTTGGTGGTGGTAAACGATAATTACTGTCATCGACTGGGTTATGACCACGTCTAAAGTGAACAGGTGGCCTGCTATTCGTTCGATTATTGACATTTCTGAATTCTTGATTCATTGAGGGATGCATAGACCCACTATACGAATGAGGATGAGCGGTGGGTGGTGGAGAGTTGGGAGGTTCTTGAGATAATGTAGTATTAGTAGTAGTAGCGGTCGGTTTACTTGTAAATCTTTCAACAATACGTTTCGGATGTCTAGTCCATTTAATCATCGTCTCTGATGAACGATAAAGGAAGAAAAGTTTTGCCACTAGTTGTTCCTCTAATAATAATAAGTTATTTTCACGTACAAGATAAATTTCATGACATAAATTCAAAATACGATCTACATGAGGTAATTCTTCAAGACGAATCACATAAGAAATATTACTGTACGCAGTACGTAGTAACCGACTTGCTAAAAATATGTATGCAGCGTACATACCAATGATACTGTAAAATAAGGAAAAGATAAATGAGGAAAACAAGACATTATTATAATGAATACATTTGAAAACAAGTAGTGCAAACGATGAAACTATTAAAAAAACGACCAATCATAATAAACAGACACGAACGTGATTCATAACAAAATGAGTGAGAGGTCATACTGGAAAGTTACCTTATTTCAATGATTATTTATCGTGAATGAACTCAAATAACTCCTGTTTGAGCAAAGCTTCTGCATTTTTCGGCACATCATTTGATGAGAAAAAAACACACAAGTTAAAGGGTGAGAATACGGTATTCAGGTTGTCACGATTACACATAATGAACGCATTGACAACTTCATTTATCTTAGAAGTCTGATCAGCCCTAATCGTTTGGTGTCTGACGAAATCTCTACACAGATTCAAAAAGCCCGTTTGGCTTTTGCCAACTTACATCACCTATGGCGGAGAGATATCCGTCTATCAAATATGGAATAAGAATACTGCGCTGCAGTTCATTCTCTTTTACTTTACGGATGCGAAACATGACCATTAAGGGTAGAGGATACTCGTAAGTTACTGATATTCGATCACATATGTCTTTGAAATATTGCTCGTATCTGCTTGGGTCACTGGTAAGTAACAGTAAAGTTAGACTCAGGGTATTAGGTAATGGTAGTAAATCAGTTGATCAGGTTGTAAACCTTCATCGACTGAGATGATTGAGCCACGTACTACTCATGCCCAACCAGTGATTACCACGACGTGTAATGCTGATTAGTGTTGGAGACGATTAGAAGAAAGTTAATAAGTAAATTTCTTATCATTTTTAACTCATTAACTAGATACAAATAAACAAATTTGGCATCCAAGAACGTTTAAAACGCGAGGTTCAGTCATGCTGCCCTATTAGTTCAAGTTGAAGTAGGTAGAATGAGGTTTGAACCCACAACTAAGTAGCTGAAGCTACATAAGTAAATAAACTAACTGGACATTTTAAAGTTAATGTTTTCATGTCATTTGGCTGTATTTGATAGATAGAAAGTAATGAACATACAATTTGCACCAGCTAATATTCGTCAGAAAAGCTATCCTCAAGAAACTTTCATTTCTTGTTTAGATTCATAGCTTCTCTTTAGTGTATGTGCTGATGATACTGTCTAAAGCTTCATTAAAAAAAACCATCTAGCTCACAGAACACAACACCTCCAAAAGTTAAGTATCAAACCAAAGTAGTAGTAGTATTATATTTAATAATTTAAATGTGTTTATATATATCAAACTACAAAAAATAATGAACACGTAAAGAAATCGAAATACATGGTAATATTTTTTAACAAATACACTGATTTAAATTACCCATAGTTGTTGAATACTTTACCAAATAAGCTATCAGATACACGTTCATTGAAAGTGAGAATTGATAATACATTCGCTTCAACAGCATTATTACTTAATGTTGGATGTCGAATCACTTCAAAACATGGATCAGATGATGAACTACTATTAATTTTCTCCTTTAATTCCCACCATGCTTGATGACTTATTAAATCTTGATGTATATGAAAACTAACATTTACATAAGTTTGTGGATCACCAAGAAAGCATAAGCACCACGAAGTTTATCTTTTTTAAGCAAAACATATCTCGGCAATACAGAATTCAATATAACAGAATCAATTCGAGATTGATGTGATCTTGTTAACATACTATAATTATTATTACTATTATTCAATATAGATGTTCTATATAAAGAATTTTTATTAGAATCAGATAAAGGAAAGATAGAATTTGTAGAATTCAACACCATAAGTAATTGTAATTTTTCTGATGGTGATAGTTTACGACTAAATATATCTTCAACTGATGTATGACTTGATTGAATTTCTTTTGTTGATCTACAAATAATAATAATAATAGTTTGTTAAAAGTAAATAAATAAATAGACAATGAAATTTATACTAATTTATAACTGTCTATAGAAATATCACGTATTAAAATGAGTCATATCAAGAGGTTCAAACTTTATAATTGATATTCAGGAGAATATCATAAGTTACAATGAAAGACATAAAGATGATACGACTTGAAATCACTTGTGTAGACAAAAATATATCTTCTATCATTTTCATACAAATCTTTTCGACCACATTACAGTTTAAATTAACTAATTTATTTTTTACTTTTGAACTATAATTTCCATGTCTGGTTTTCCTTACCATTAATATATGTATTGCCACTTGACTTCGATTTTAATCTTGTTACTTTCCTCTTGTTGTGAAGCAAGTAACAACTTTATTTTGGGACCTATAGGCCTTATAACTAACTGATTATCACATAGATATGTAGAGTAAACACTAAAGCGTCTAGCGTACCATTTGGTATACCTGTATTGTATCGAGTTTCTATCTGTTGTGATTGGAAGTAATCGATAAGAAAGTCCATACCTAAGTTTTGAGCTGGTTGGCATTTGTCATCAAACTGTACCTGTAATCTTTTGAGAATTGATTCTCTTTGTGGGATTCGAACCTGCATCACTCAGTGTTACAGTCTGAGAAGTAGCGACTGATCTCCTGTGGGACTGAGATATTTACAATTAATTGATTACTGAGTGACGATGGATGTTATGTTCTTTTATGTTCTGATAGGATTCCACTGATCACATTTGTGTTTAGGCAATAAAAACGAATAAATTCATTGAGAAAAAAAAAACACTCAGAGTTGCTTCACTCCACTTTATGATCTTCCAAAAGTAAATACTACCATTCATATACTTAGTAACTATACTAATCAGTGAAATTACATCAACAGGTTCTCACTAGAAAATATATTTGACGGTGAAATGATGCGAAGAGTGTTCACTTCTAGTACACTATCACTATAAATGATACTGTTCCTTTAGAACAATTTATTTATCCAATATACCAAGCTATACTATTATTACTACTGCCAGAATCTAAGCATTTAACAAACTTTTACACAAACCAATTAATTGTTACGAAAACAAATTTTCAATTTATCCTAACAGTTTGTGTCCATTTATGATTGATTAGACGATGCATCTTCTACTCATACTTAGTCTTTTTCCTACATATATATGGATATAAATCTGTCCATTATTTGACATACACAAATGAAAACTGAACAATAACTTATTAACCGTAGAACAATTTATGACAACTGAGGAAAATAAACCAGTAGATTAGACACATATTCTAGTCAACTGATATTTAAATATAAATATAAACAAACAGAGGAATGGATGGGTCGATTTTCGTTAACTGCAATAAATCGACTATTATTACCCCATAGAATAGGCTTTATGCATATAAAATATATCCTTCAGTGAAAATGAGTAACAGTAATTCACATCCCCTTTAATTCTAGATGGTATTGTGCAGTTCATGAAATTAAAGTTTATTAGTATGGAGTTGAATTTTAACTTTTCCCTAGTTAACAAAAATTAAAATATAAAGAGGGTTAACGATCTGTAAAGTTTTATCATTGACCTGTAGCATCATTAACAAATTTCAGAGATAAATGATAAGCAATAAGTCAGTAATAATCAACGAAGAACCTAAGATCGCTTTAAGTTGTTAGATTGGTAGGTATGCCCAAGTTCGAGAACCGCATAAAGAATGATTAACTGAGAAACACATCCATACACATCTGAAATCAGCTTGTTTTTCGTGGGTTCGCTGTTCATTAGTTCTAATTAGGTGCTGAATGATTATTGAAGCTAATATTTTACACACAATATTAGTCGAAATGATTCTTCCGTGGTTATCACAAGACAGTTTTATCTCTTTCGTATGAACTAGGACGATCAGCGATCAAAGCGTTTAGTCTCCAGACTTAAGTTAGTAACTCAGTCAATCTAACTTCTGAAACTGGATCCTTATCCTTGAAGGTCTCTGAAATTAATCTATCAGGGTCCAATTTTTATCATCGCTTAACACTATTTTTTTAAGTGCCAAATGGCTTGTCTTCTGTTCTAGTTTTTTTGGAATATTGAGTAACTAGATGGTAGCTGGAGAACAGTTGTACTGTTTGTTTGAAGTGTTCCACTCATTATGCCAATTATCTGAGCTAAGCGCAGATCATGGTCCTGTTTTTTTCTGATAGACAATTGATATTTTAATGCCTATTTCTTTGATAAGTGGAAAATGTTGTCAACTATTCTTCATTTCATCTGCCTTTTTATTTACCTTTGCTTTCATTGCCCACCATTTTTCATGATCATAGTGTAACAAAGAGGAAATTCAATACATACATAACGAACAACCAAACAATAGAAAAATATTAAAATAACAGTACCTGCGACATTTCATATGAAAATGTAATAGTAAATCTGATTCAGGAGAACGTAATTTCATTAATAATGCTTGATATGACGGTGGTGTGATAGCCCAGATATTACCAGAAAAACCATCGATTGTCACATAGCGTAGATCATTCCATTCAAAATTATGTAGAAACCCGAATGTTTGCTAGAAAAAATAACGAAAAGCAAAAAAACATCTTAAGATTTCATTATAACACAAATATTTAAAAGATAATGACGTAGTCTAGCAAAGAAGATTGGGGTTTGTAAAACCGATTTCCAGATTTACAACTTCTATGATATGATTAGTGATAGTATGCAGCTAAACAAGCACATATGTTTGTGATATGGACTGTGAAGGTAAAATCCACAGAGTGAAAGCCGAATCCTTTGGATTCACTCAAGTCCTAATGCAGTTTGCAAATAACGTACAATACGATAATAATACCAATACGATAAAGCAACAAAACACGATTCATAATGAAATATTGAGATAAACCAATTGATTAGGAATTAAATTTCAAAATTCAATTTAGACTGTTGTTTCTATAAAGATCATCGAATACAAATCAGTGTTTGAAAAACGAGTGTGTATGGACATAAGAATATGATAAACTCAATTTTTCCTAGAATAGAAAATCTATAAATCGCTACTAGGTACTGGAAAAAGTCGTTTATAGCAACTGTCGTCGGTCTGCGTGACTACCATAACCATTGGTTAGAGAGAATTTGAGTAGCACGACTCAAAATCGTTCGCAGTGAAGCAGGTATACTCGCGCTTTGTTTTAGATCCTTAGTTCCTAAATCTCATCATGCCATATCATACTTCCCTCCAATAACGTACCACAACGTAACATTCAATAGGTCATATCCGAAGCTTAAACAGAGTATTTATATATTCAATCATTAAAACACGGAAATCGATAAGAACTAAATTTATACGAAGTACGTGTAGAACAAATGAGTACCTGAATGATAAGTTATAAGTCACACATAAAAAAACTACTGACCAAATTTATTTAATCAATGAATATGGTAAGGTTACTAGTTATGTGATTAGGTCATTTCAGTGAATTTGATAAAATTGAAATTAAACCATCTTTTTTACATCGAACTTTTTACCTTGTCTTTTTCGTGACAACGAATAAAATTGTTTAATTCAGATGAATTTACGGTGAATATATTCCCTTCGCGTGAAGTAAACTCGAATGTAGGCTGTTGAATAAAAGAACAATAAAGTAAACAAATTTTGATCAAACAAGAGAAAGTGAATTGAAGCAACAAATAGTAATCCTTTAAATGTTCTTTATAGTTTAGATTACTGTGAATAAACTCCAACTAATGAATTCTGAAACATAAAAATTGAGAGTATAGGATAAATTTTGCTTAAGATTTATTAAAACAATGAATTAATACAGGTAGGATAGTCGAAGAACTGGTGAGATAGTTTTGTGTGAAAGCCTGTGGAAACGGGTTACTTGAAAGAACTGCAGCGCAATATTTTCATTCCATAATTGATAGACGGATATCTCGCCTTCTCTACAAGAGACGTAAGTTGGCAGACGTCAAACGAGCTTTCTAAATCCGTCCAGAGATTTTCGTCAGACACCAACCAATTAGGGTTGATCAGACTTTCAAGGTAAATGAGGTTGTCGACACATCCGACTACTTCACTCCCTATCCTTAGTTCAGGTGTTGACGCAGGCCAGCTCTGAAGCAGCTATTTGCATTTAGAGGGGGAGAAACCCATTCCAAACATCGAGGCATTGTCACTCAATGCTACCAAAAGACTCTGCATTTTATCAGCGTCTTTATCAAATAGGACTATGTTATCTGCCTACTCTAAGTCGATAAGTGGACCTCCTGGTATGAGATGAATGCTCGAAAATTCAAACTACTATTATTACTTTAGATGGAGAGGTTTCGAGGAATTTAATTTGTTAGTTGCATTAATTTCAGATTGACTGCAGTTGAGGTACAATCGAAAGCCAGAGAGCATTGGACAACTGTTTCGTTTTAGTATGGGACTCTTTTGTACTGATCAATCAAAATCCCAGAACCCAAGACTTTATCATTTTCATTTCATAGAATTTTATGTTGAGAAATATCTTACGTAAATGAGTCTGGTCTATTTTCTTTTGGCTTTTTTCACGCTTTATAGTTTTAAAAATAATTTCGTTTAATTTCTCTTAGATGACTTCTACGTCTTAACAATTAAGAAGGAAAGAAAAATTTGTCATAATTAGTTAATATTCATATGAAGTTTTTGCTTTCACACCTCTTCCGGAAAATATTTATGAAGACGTTAAATAACGTTTATTGTCACCATGAGTAATCCTCACTGTTTCTATACATGCCTATAATGATAAGTTTTATAATCTGTTACTTCCTCTCTTTCAATTATCTTTCTATCCAAACCTTTAATCGGCTAAACGAACCCAATATTCTATGATCAGAACAAGGCTAAGTGTAGATTCTAAGCAACTATTTACCGCATTGTGAGATTTATCACATATACACAAACTGCTAATAGAAATGAAACAATAACAACATACCGGAAAACCTCCAAATGAAAAGCTGAAAGTACATAACACTGGCGGATTCACATCGAATGTAGCACCAATGAATGAAGTCAGTGCCATTGGACCCCAGAAACAAATGAAAAAGAATAATAGTAATAAACCACCAGTTAATGCTTTTTTACTAGTATCACGATTTTGTCCTCTTGGTGTAGGATAAGCTAATTCTGAACGTCGCCAACATTTAAGAATGAATATCTTCGAATAAACATCTTCTAATTCCATCCAATGATATAAAGATAAAGCACTACTAGTCCACATCCAATCCATTACATTTCGTAGTTCATACAAAAATGGAACCAGTAGGTACCTGGAAAATAAAGTAAGTAAATATGATAAACAGCCTTCATAACAGAAAATAAATGAGTAAATTGAACAATATCTTTGATAGAATCGAAGTCAGTATACGGATGAGAAAGTTATTGATGGAACAAAGTGATTCAAGAGGCTTACATCACTGAATATTTAGGATATATAGTAATTACTTCTTAATTTACACTGTTTGATATTATACCTGATATGATCTGATGAAATAAGCAAATGTATAAAAACCACAAATAGAGATATGGTTTGAGGACTGATGAAACTAAACTTGAATTATTGATTCGTATGTTAGGACCTTGCTATGCTTACTTTGGTTTGTTCACCCGAGTAGTGTCAATAACCTCCAACCTATATTCGATTACTTGGTTCGATTATAAATATAAACAACTGGATACTAACTTGATAATCTTAAGTTTAAGCATTCACAGTGAGACCTAATACCTATTGCATAGATCTCTGGTGAAGTTAGGGATGTGCACTATTAAAGAGTTTCATAATAGGATAAAATAATCGTTTAGTACTTCCTGGTTTTCATTAGTTCTCTAACTCCAGCCAGTTCGTAATGGGTAACCTTGATTAAATCCTGAAAACATGGAAGCTATGTTACTCACTGATCAATAAATAAAAAAGAATAAGTAGAAAATCAACTTACCCCTTGAACAAAACTAAATTGATGTAATTGTAGTTTTTAGTTAAAAAGTTTCCTAATATACGACGAGGATAACCACTACGAATTTGATAGGCCGATAGAGAAAAATATACACATTTAATCAAATATAACAATTGAGGTGCCAGACCAGAAGTAAATGGGCTGAATGGAATTAAATGTTAAGAATACATTCATAAATATTTGTTGCTAGACTTGAAATACATCAAAATATTCCTCATAATGCATTTTAAAAAATTTAAGAGAAAATTATTAGATCATGCAATGTAGCGATAATATGGATTGATTGTACCAAAATAAGAAAATCGTCATTAAATACTTGTTGGTTATCAAGAGTTCTCCAAATTAGGTTAATTTCCAAGGACCACAGTGACGATGTCTGTCAGTAAAAGAATATAATCCTTGTAAAAGCTTTCTACTTGAACATTAGTTTTCCAGTCACAACTTATACCGGACTTTCGTCAAAACTGATAAAATACAGATATTCGTCGGGATTGCCCACTTTCTTCATTGTTATTAAACCTCGTCATAGAAATCTTTTAGAGATGACGCCTTCATTATATGACCTTTCATGAATCAATTTCTTACAAAGAGATAAACTTATTGACTTGGAATATGCAGATGATATGATTCTGTTTGGTGAAAGTGCTGACAAAGTAAACCTTGATCACCTTGAGTAACAATGCAAGCATAGTTTGATGTATTTCTCCGACTTTAAATACAAATTGTTACTTTAAGACTGGATTAGCTTAACGCCAAAAACAATTGACAGGAAGTTAATTAATTAAGCACGTTGACCACTTCAGGTCCTGGTGGGCTGGTTTCTGACGAAATCTCAACAAGGAGTTGAGAAAGCTTGGTTGGTTTTGGTCAACTTGCAACACTCGTTTCATAAGCAAGATGTTCATCTCCCAAATAAAGGACGAGTATACTTCATAGCAGTTGGTTCTAGCCTACTTTATAGTTGTGAAACGTGCACTTTGAAAATAAAGGATATACACAAGCTATCAGAATTCGATCATCGAAGCTTTAAAACATGGATGTATGTTGAAATTACAAAGTGGGTTAGCGTTTGGGTTAGACGTAGAGAACCAGGTAAGGATGACATTGTTTCAGGAAATGAAGCAGCTGGGACAACAAATATCACTAATATTACCACTATGGTTTTAATTTTCATAATCTCATCTTCTTGTGAGTATATAATATCAAAATTCAGACGTACCTACATATATCCCAATATTTACGTTACCTTTATCTAAATGATTGATCATAAATATTTTCCATCAATACTTAAGGTTTCTCTCTTTTCACTTCCTACTGAATACCTGACAATCAAAATGTCCATTCCACCGTCAGTTAATTGTTGAAATTCCATAAGAAAGATTTATACAAATTGCTTGTAAATATGCCAATTTATCATAACATATTAAGTAATATTGCTCAGAGTGATTCTAGTACTTAATCAGGTCATAAATAATGTTTTATCAACAACATCTTGCATACATAACTAAATTAGTGAATATTACAGATTTTAAGTAAATTCATTGCTTAAAATTAAACTTTCTTTTATTTGTACATTTATATATGGTGGTAATAGTGTTATTTACTTTAAAATTAGAAGTTCTAAGTTGTGAAGCTTTTGTTACTGTTGTGAAAAACATTTACCAGCATCTCTGTAGGTATGTATATTTATGTGTATATATCACATTTACCTTTTACAAACTACACTAAATTCATAACTATAATCTTTGAGTGATTTAAAAAAGTTACATATAGTAACATGAAAATAATAATAATTATTATCACAGTAACAACTTACGATCTTGTAATATGAGGTAAAATAAAAACAACCATCCATGAATTAGTACAACATGAATAATTTGAAAGATGAATTTTCCAAGAACTTGTTTCTGTAGGAATAAACCACGATCAATTATAATAAAGATGAATTGAACAAGAAGCATTGATATAAACGGTAGAGGAACCTGCCAAGACGAAAAAAAAGTACATAAATCTTAAAAAACGAAACAATTTAGTGGATTACTATTAGAAATGATATGAAAATAATTTTTTTTTAAACAGAAAATAACACATCTACCTATAAATCTGTCTAAATATTAGTAATATTCAGGTGTACATGTGAGAATATCTAATTCTGAATTTAAAGTAATGAAAATCAACTGATCCAAGGATTCGAATTATTTCCATATTCCAATAGTATACCATACAAAACACTGTAGAAGATGTGAAAGTGAAGAATGAAAAGATATCATAGACAATGGTATTGCTACACAATATAACAGTACGGAGGAATTAAACCATCAATAGAAAAGACAAAGTAGTCGAAGTAATAGGAGTATCAGTGGTAGTAGAAATAATTAGGCAAAAAATACTATATGGCTTTAAGTTGTGATAATCATCTGTTTCTTCGACTTGTTTCACAAAAATATGGACTGCTATCCTACAACGACGTTATAGTGTAATGTATATTCCCAACTATATGTGTAACCCAGAAATCTTGGAATTTGGTACGATATAATGTGGAGAGTAAAGTAAATGTATCAGATCAAAGTTTCAAGTTGATACTTTTATTGCATAACTAAGCTCATGGATGGTTGTATTTCTATATTAGCCTATTTCTAAGCTATCGTATTGCCCATATATCGACGCCATAACTATTATTGTACCAGATTATTGATTAATTATTTTTAGATTACTATAAATCTCTATAAATTATTATTAAGCTACGTACATATCTTTTTTTATTTGTGTCAATGTGTAATCCCGAACTTTAGGTATACTATCGTATGAGTTTTGAGTCATGATTGAGTATAGTGCAGTAGAGCATTGATCTGTTTTTTCGCTTTATCTTCTGAGTAGTAACTAGGTTAGAAAGAGCTCAAAGTCCAGTGAGTATTAAGGTCTCAGTTGTTGTATACTCATCGATGAGTCGTTTGCTAAATAAGTCACTAGTTCTACGAGGAATATAGGCGAACTTATCGATGACGGGATTAGAGACAGAGGATAAATCGTCTACTGTAATGACGACCTGATCATACAGGCCACAATACAACTTAAGTATGTTTCCTATTTTCACGTCGTATCAGAGTAATAACTCATTGATATTGAAAATGTCATGATTTCTTTTTTAATAGTAATATAAATTGAATGAAAACTCACTCTATTTGATTTTAGGAATTCAAATGCATTATCACCCATTCCAGTCTATAAATAATTAAATTTTAAAACAAAAGACAAATCATTAATGATAAAGAAGTGTGCAATACGATATAAAATATTAAAAAATTACTCTAAGCTAAATGGCATAATGCATTAAAGATAAACTATATGGAATTTTAGTAGAGATACTTTTCAATAAAACAGATAAACCAAATTGAATAGAATCGAAGATATTATAGCAGAAAACTGTACGTTCAAACATCAATATGCAACAGAATATTTCATGATACATTCTATTCGAAAAAAAAAGCTGGATACATATAGAGTGAAATCTCCAACTAAGGAAAAACATCAAATTAATTATGAAAATTCATACTATGAATGACGTTATATACGTATGCTTTAGATCCATTTAAAAATTAGGAAGACATTAAAGTTGTATATAGACTGAATTTATTCAGTGAGAGATTTGTGTTATATATGAGAGAACTGGCATGTGCACAACTTTTATGCTATAGAATACATCCCAAGATTTTTAATAATTAATGCAGATAATCCGTATTATGTATAACCGATAAAAAATGAACATTCATTATCCTATAAACAATAAGACTAGATAAATAAATTTAAAAACTAAACTCCACAGTTCACATCAAACACTAAAATTTAGAAATTCAAGTAAAATAAGCAAAGGAATGACAACTAAGTGATATATACAGAGAAACAGAAAACAAACTTACACTTGGTCCAAATGATACATAACCAAATATCATAATCCAAAAAGCGATAAATTCACAAAGAAACATGTAAATATAAACATCGACTTTTTATTATATCTTGGGTCAGTCATTTTCAGATAGAATCGTTTAAGTTTTACCAGTGGATTCCACGTCTTACCACCTGGACCCCCACTAGAAGTAGTAGTAGAATAGTGTGAGGTTTGAGGATATAGTTGAACAAATGCATTACGCCCACCAGTAAATAGTCCATCATCTTTCCCAAGATCTGTTTTTGATTTGTTCAGACAAGCACCGGATGATGCTAATTGTCGTGAACTATAAAGAAAACATTTTTCAAGAAATATTATCACTTCAAGTAAATGTAATTGTTTAGAGAGAAACTAATGTCTACGAAAACGAATAACAGTAAACTCAGAGATTATTTAAAAAGTTATTTAACGTGTTATGCAATATATTTATTGTATAATTAATTTACAAAACATAAGGAGCAATTAGAACAGCGCTTGGTCGGATTTGACACTTAACGATAAAACGGGATGATTAGACTAGTGGCCAAGAGCTAGAATATATTCATTTTACAGTTTGATTACCCATTCAAGAACGAACCATTAGTCTATTTTGCATGGTAGCTTGAGATCTACGTTAATTATGACTGATTAACTGAATCGTTAGTCTACCACAAAAAAAACAAATTATCGATTACTACAATCTTACTTTGTCATTTACAACGAAATACTGAACTTAACTACCAATCAATAAGTTAAATTTTAGATGAAAGCAAAAAAACCCTTTACGGAAAAAAATAGAAATATATAATATAAATGCTCACCTTGTTCCTTGCTTTGAACAAGACAACTGCTAATAGGTAGTAATCGTAAAGGAAAACAAAATAAAAAAATAATTATGTAAGAACATGTGAGTGTGAGAAAAAAAAGACGAAAAACTAAACTAATTAAGTAGAACATATGTAATCACATAGACAACATATTACCAAATTAGAACTGAAAATAATTATTTCTAAAAATCGAAAATTCCCATCTGTAGACGGAGGATTATAAGCGTTTAACTTCAAAACAGGCGATTCTTCTTGATAAATTAAGATAATGTAATGAAAATTATATTAATAACAATGGTTGTGTAGTAAATCACCATGGTTGACTATGTGAAAATTATATTGGTTTTGAAAATAAAAGACTTATTCAATTGGATCAGCATGGATTAATATCAATCAGAGAATCATTAGAAATTCAGGAAAAAGACTGAACATCTCTGTTTCACCCTATTTTATTGTTATATGATTTAGTAATGCAATTCACTTAATATGCTATTAATCAGTTATAGACGAGCTAATATGATCTATCGACTCTGACATTATTTATTTTCATACATTATTTGCTTTAATTATTCAAAAAGACTGATGTATTTGCTTAGAGCCTTGAATATTCCCAATAAATTTAATATTGAATCCTTTCATCTATCTCACCGCAGATTTAAAGGCAATTTATAATAGAATTTATCTGCTAAGGGTGAATTACTAAATGTTTATAAAACATTATCTAGCATAAAAATTATAGGGAATAAGCGAAAATAAATGTTGACAAAACACCTAACACATTATTTAATTTTTTGCAATTACAGTGTATACATTAAAATGAATTTTGAGATGGTGGAGATTTGTAGCTCAGGTCGACGATTTTGGTGGAGTTTTGTTCCAGCTCAGGGAAGATAGAATAATTACACCAATAAGATATAACATGAAGGAATAAAATAACAAAATTTCAACTTTTAAACCTTTTAGCAATGATTGAAAACAAGTAACACATTAATATTCATAAAGAAATAAACATATGTGAGAAAAATAATAAGCGACAGTAGAAACTGTTCGTTAGTCACAGATTATATCATCCACTTCATTATATTGGTCGATATGATTATTACTTATCCAAAAATATATGTCCTTGGAGTAGGATAGCAATAGCTTTTGTAAAAGTTTTGTTATAAATTCGATTTTCAAATATGAAATAATGAATTAATGTAGTTTCTTTACCAATAACAAGTTTGTGTATTTGGTTTTGAATTATAACTGAAGGAGACATAATGGAATCGGCATTTGAAACTGAGTATTTTGAATCGTTAGACCATCGCTCTCGAAAAACTATTTATACGATAATTTTCATACATTTGTATCGTATAACTCATAGGGAAGAAAATATTATATGAAAATCTTTACATTGTGAGAATAGAATGGAATACTGTTCTTTTTAAATTCATCTCAGATACTAATGGATTACAAGAGACGAGGAGAAATATGTTGAGCAAGATAATAATTGGGATAGACCATTAACTTGACAACACACAATAAAATATTACCTGGAATAATAATCTTACTTCATTCATCATATATTTACCATAATTTTATGCTTAATATCAAAAGTACATTTATTATATTGATAATAAATGTACTTTAAAACGTTAGAGAAATAAAACAGACATAAGATCGCTACTACTACTTACAGCTGCTTTGTTTTCTTGTACAATTAATTCAAGATCATGTGTGAATTCAGTGTCATCACGCCAAAGACCATTATTTTTTAAATATCCTCTATGTAAGAATAAACTAATTAATTGTACTAAATCAAATACAGCATAATCATCATTTTTATTTACACCAATTATACGAGGTAACCACAATGGTTCAGCTGATTCCGTTGGCCTTAATATAGCATCATTGAAATGGAAAAATTTAAACTGAAATATATACTTGATGACAATAACAATCTATAAAGTAAAACAAAAGAATAAAAACAGATATCAAATAAATGAAATGAATAATAATAATAATAATAATAATAATAATAATGACAAAGTCTACTTCGAAAGAGCAATGAGTAGAATAAATTATCAAGATTTACAAAAGGGACGAATTTACATTAAATAGGTGGAATGCGGCTAACAGTGGAATCTAGGACGTGTATTTTATTATATTTGAGACACATCAGCTGGATGAACTTGAATCCGAAATAAAACGAGACGTGGGTTTTGGATTCCACTGCTAGCCGTATTCCATCTCTTTTATGTATGATTGTCATAATGGCTATATCGAAGAGATCCACATAGAATCCATAAATGAAACTTAAACTGATCAAAATTAAGTCAAAACATCAACAATGGGATAAATCCGTATCATTACAAGTTAAAGGAAATAATTGTTTCAAAAATGAAATATACGCTGGTTAAAGCATTTAATTGTCAAATATTGAGTCGATTTCACAGTATTTGTTACTCCGATTTGGAAGTATACAGTCAGCATTACGAAAACATATATAATATTGATTATCCAAGACGAAGATGATGACGTAGTGCGAACTTAAAGTAGTCTTAATCGCGATTTATGTGAACCCCATGGCTTATGCGAAAAGTTCTGTTTTTTTTTCAACTTTAGATTTCATTTTAAAGATTATTGTCGTGTATGTACGTTATAGCTTGATAAAAATTTATTTTAAAACAACTTGTAAAATGACTCAAATTCAGAATGGATCCTGAAGAATTAGTTTTGCTTTAAAACCCATAGTAATATAGAAATGATGTGTATCACCGTTGTCCGGTTGACGAGTTTCAAGCATGACAAAACACCTGTTTCAAATTCAATTTTTAGCTACTTTCCGACTGTAATAAAAACTTATAACTAAATGGCGATATTAAGGTAATTTCTACAGGAAACACTTGTGTCACAAAGATTGATCAATTGAGATTATTAATATTAAAGGGAAAATATAAATCATTAAAATAATAAATTATTATTTAAGGAAGTTCTTAAAACAAACTTAAATCATCAATATGAAATATAAGAAACGGTAAATGATAATGATTATTCAATAAAACAAAACTATATATCATCAGTAGTTTTATTTTCTAAGCCCTTAGTCGTTACACGCAACTATTACACATCACGGTAAAAAAAGAATAAATAATGGAAACTAATAAGTAGTATATATATATATATATATAAAGTATGTTTACCTCAGTGTAAGTGATTAAAAATATCCAAAATGTTTTTGTTGGACGTGGCACAGATAACATACCCCATAGTAATACCATCAATGGATAAGGTAATGATAATAATGATGCTGAATGCATATGATTAAATATTAAAAGAAAATAACAAAATAATTCTGAATAAACAATAGCTAAATTTCCAACAGCTATTAATAATAAAAATCCATATGAACGTGATTGACGAAAAGCTTTTTCACGTTCATGATCTTGTAAATCTGTCATAGGAGTATTATTATCTAAATTATCTAATGAATTATCTCGTATTAAATAAGAATTCATAGTATCATTTAAACATTTTTCATTAGTTTGTAAATTTTTTTCAATACATTGAGGATTAAATAATGATAATTGACGTTCAGGTGTTGTAGAGATAATTTCTAAAACAGCTGATTCTAAATGTGTTCTACAAATACAATAAACAAGAAATAAATAAAAAAAAAATTAATAAATTAAATGAAAATATATTTAATGATAATGAAAAACAATGGTTTACAAGAAGAAGAAGAAAAAAAAAGAAATACTCAACTAACTAACTAACTAAACAACTGATACATTTTATAAAAGGAATAAAAAACAAACAAACAAACTTGGAACAATATGAAATGAATAATGAAACCTACGGATCTTTAAGAAATTTAAAACATGAAGAAATATAATCCATTAACTTATTTAGTTTATTATATCTCCATTGTTTTGTTGGAATAATAGAATAATAGATGAGTGATGTAGTTTGTAATGGAAAAGATAAATATGAAATCTGATCTGTTTTATTGGTAAACCTTTGTAAATAGATATTTAATGGCATTATAAAATTATTATTATTTGAAGACGATGATTTCAATTTATTTCTAGATAATAATAATAAGAAAAAAGAGTCAAACCAAGAAAACTGTAATAGATTTTAGTGAGTTTTTAAAACTATTCCATTTAACACAAGAATAATTCATCACTATATTCGAATAAAATGAACAATAATATATACAAATGCCCTGGTACGGCCGAGAGTGAGGAGAGTTCCGCTCTCCCTCTCAAAATGTTCTCACATGGCCACGCGTATATAGCCTCTGCCAGGGAAGTCCTACTCACTGCCTTCTCGTGGTGGGGGTGTTGCTTACGAAACTGAGAGGACGAAAAAAGAATGTCGGGGGTTTAACCGGATTCCAAACCAATGGTGCACATGGGCTCCAGTATTCTAAAGGAACAATTGGCGTATGAACCAACTGTTGGTCACCGGCTTCAATGGGACTGCATCTCCTTACGATTCTCCACTGCCTTGTGGATCAGGCCTTCAGGTCGAAGGCTTGGGGAGTGACCCCCCGAGAAAACCACCTGCTTCGGTTTGGGCACCCGGGCAGTATCACAGCCCTCACACATATCAAATGAGATTTGTGTGGCGAATATGTATTTGGTGCATTCTTGTACCAATATCTATGTGTTAAAATAAATAAATAAAAATGAATGATTAAAATCTACTCTTAGATATCTTGAGATTTTAGAAACACATAACAATATAGTTATACAATATACCCTTGTGGGCCAGGGTAATTTTACATTGGTTTTCAGGAGAACCGAACACCATCCAGACTTTCATGTGACAACCCAAACAGTACAACTCAATCCCACTTTACAGGAGAACCAGATACCGTATAGGCTTTAACGATACAATCTGAATAGTACAGCTCAATCCTGTAGCGAAACCACACAGGTACCAAGTACCCTGGTAGACCAACATAATAATATAAATGATATTAAGACATTAGATAATAAAAACATACTATTGAAACCAAACGCATATAAAAAATAATACTAATAAGCTATGAAGTCAAAATTATTTCCATGGTTAAAGTAATGGATTAATTGATAAAAAGTCAGCATTTCAACTATTAGGTTCTATATTTTAACTTCGTTTCATTTTTTTTCTTGTAACACAATGTAACTACAAAATAAAGTTCCTTGTGTGAAGCATGAATAACACAATTAAGTGTTATGTTTAGGAACAGCCTACAGTAATCTCAAATGACTTACGACTACGAAATTCTTCTAATACAAAACAGGATATGAACAAAATCAACCTAGCAACTAACATGCACTAAATCAATAATAATCTTCTGTGTTATGGTAGAAAGAGATATCAGGAACTCGGGAGAGGTTAATATTCACAGAAGTCACGTTTGTTGACATAGCAACAGAGCAGTCCTCCAGAGAAAACAGAAATACCAAACTAAAGTATAAAATACCAGTCAGATAATATCAACAGCCAGGCAAGGAAGCATGGACAGGAAAAAAATCATCGTGAACTAGCTTGGATACACGAGCTAACACTTAATAAAAAGAAGTAGGTAGTATGAGGTCCTCAAAGAACTAAGATATATCATATAACTATCAAATCATAAAAAAGCATGTCAACGATGCACAAAATATAATAGCGTCATTATTAAATATATATTTTAATTAAAACTGTTTACCTTAATTGTTCATTTGTGGATGGAAGATATGAAATAACTCGACGTTTAACTAAACGTTTTTCTTGGTCAATAGTTCTGCGAATACGACGATATTGACGAGTTAGACCATTCAAAAATCTTATTAAACTATCCACAGAACTCAAGAAAAACATATATGCTATTAAGCAAGAAGCTTTAAACTTGCTCCAACAGCCCTCGGTATCTGAAAAGGATAAAAATAATACTTGACTATAAAATGAATGACGTAATTAGGAATAAGCAAAGATAATGAGAGAACAAATGACCTTTAACCTATAACAACACCTTGTTAGTAATGTTCAGTCTGCGGCAGATAACGGGGTAATTAAAATAATTCCAAAACTATATTCAAATGTGAAAGGTCCACGTAATGATTATGACCAATACATGACGTAAAGGTGATAGATAACAAAAGTGATACTTGTGACTGATATGAGTTGAAAATTAAAATTATAAAACATTTCTTAAAGATTTGTAGTCAAAATAAGAAATTTACTGCGTGAAACAATATTGCTTAATACTAATCTGGTTTATTTTAGAAAGGTGGTCTACGATAAAATGTAGTTTGGGCTGTTTGAAAAGAGAAAATAAAATTCGCCTTATACAAGAACTATCGAATGAGTATACATTAATACTAGTCATCCATACTCACTTAGTGTGAACAGCATATCGTCACTGAAATTAGAGAGATGATACGAATTTTAAGCGTACAGAAAAAGAGCTACATAATTAGTTATTATAAGTATTACAATATATATTGAACGTTAACCTATTTTATAAATCCTAGTCCGTTTGAGTACGAAAATAAGTCTTAAAAAGGTCGGAAACAAGTAGACGAAATAACGACGAAGCATACAACGTCATCTTCATAATTTATGAATAGAATTTAACAATAAATAGATGTGAAATGTATTTTGTGATAAAATCAAAACTGAAAAGTAAAAACAACTCACGTTGATGGACAGAATCTTTGCGTAATTTATCATTATCATTTATATCAGATGACCCATTATTATCATCAAATGGTCGAGATGATGAGTGGGTAGTTTTAATTGGCTTTTCAAATACAGTTATCTGATTATCATGAGCATTTTGTTTATCCATAATAACATACGATGGAGTATGATTATTTAATTGATTCAAAAGAATAGTGTTTAGTTTGGTATCTTCTGTTTGCTTTGAAGTTGATGGATTAAAATGGGATTTTTTTCCAGCATTAACATCTATCATATTATTAAATTCCGGTTTACCCTTTAAGAGACATTTATTTCGTTCCTTGTTTATGATATTAGCGTCGACTACATCATTATTTCCAGTGAATGATGAATCCAACGGATGAACAGAATATAAATTGGCTTTATTTTTTAAAGGTTGTTCAAAATAATTATTATCAGGATCAAAATAACAATATTCACTAACGTTTACATTTCTGTCCGTCAATGGAGAATAGTATTTTTTACATAATCTATCGGAAAAATGAACTTCCGGTTGTTGTCTTGAACCAGAATGAATATCAGGTACACTAAGTTTCCTTATGCCAAATTTCGATGAGAAACGATTGTTTCGTTTACGTTCTTTAGTTTGATTAGGATAATTTGTATTTTTAAGTGAATGATTGTGAAATGAATCTGTACTGACCTGATGTCTATTGGATGACTATAAGTAAAGGTTATAAATTAGATTGTATGCATAATAAATGGTATGAAAAAGTTACAAATTATGTTTGAATATGTACTTATCTGCAATAATCAAGCATACATAAAACTTAGAAATTTAGTAACGTTATAGGTTCCTTCAATAAAATCAATTTACGTGGCAAATGAACTAACATTTTGAGAGCGTATAAATAGCAAAATGTATGTATTTTAAAAAATTACTTGCTTTATAACATTAAGTAAACACGCATTGTTAAGCAATAAAATGTTTTAATAGTTGAATTCATGAGTCGATAAACACTGAAAACCTGGAAGCACTGGACAGCTATTTCGTCCTAGTATGGAACTCCGCTGCAGTGTGCATCCGCGATCCCGCACGCAAAAATCAAAATTAGGAACTTCGGTTTCGCGCGCGAACCAAGAGTACTTAGCATGTACATGGTAAAACTTAGACCGATGAATTTCTATTGTTCATGAGAACTTAAATAAACTATTGATCATTTGTTAGTATAAAACAATAACAGCAATTACGCGGTGAGAATAAATGTACACGGAAAAATATTTGACTCATTCGGTTAGATTTCCTATTTAGTACAAAAAATGGAGAAAATTTGTAGCTGAGATTAATGTTTTTGATGGCGGTGTTTGGTTCTCTAACCTAGATATTCTGATTGTAAAGCATCCATTGTCATCCTGAATAACATCTTTAACGCCTACTTCATGTATGAGTAGACGATAAGTAGACAATTAAATCATCTAGTTCGGAGAAATCAACACTATCAAAAGTATAAGAAACTTATGTAACAACTATAAGCAAGTTAATCAAAAGTTATTTATATCATCATGTACAGCTTATTTTTAGAGACAAATACTTTAAACAATTACAAATGTATATAGTAACCATTTTAAAACAAAACATTTAACCTACAGGTTGCATCGTTTGATCGGCCGATGGACCGTCTTGACTTCCAGTAGATACATTACATGGAATATTATCAGCCTGTTCCCGTTGACGTGCACCATCATGAGAATGGGCATATAAATTGCGTCGATACTGTTTCACAGTTGAAAGAGCACCAAGTTCCATGGCTCTATTCAATAGTTGGATGGGATTTAATCGAGAATTCGCAGTTGATGGAGGATTAGCATCATCATCTTCATCACTATCTTTATCCGCTTCTTGACCATCATCGAAATATGAATAACTGAAATTTTTTCGATCGTTAGTATGTTGAGACCCAGACTTTAGGGCTTTAGTGATTATGTTATGAGAATGATTTTCAGCAAAACGAGACTCGATAATTTTACATTCACTGCTATCTTTTACTGTAGAAACGTTTTCAGAGTTACCCTCTCTGTTACTATTTCCCTCTGTTATCTTATTTGCAATAACAGGGTACTCAACATGAGAAGTTTCATAGGCCTACGATAAAAACATAGGATACTTAAATTATTTAAATTTGGCCAAATGAAGGATCGACCGTAAATAGAAATAACGGTGAAGGGATAACAAATTTGACAAATTCAAAGAAATCGCAGAAAGAAAAACATACTAAACGCATCATCATAAAAAATATATATCTATTCTGTTTATACATGTACTATACTTGTTTGCAAGCCATTTAGAAATAAAAACATATTTTTAAATTTAAAAAGACTTGGAATTTCTTACAACTACTTTAATTTAAAAACTGTACATCGAAAAACAGTACAGAATAATATAAATAACTGTCGCGATGAATTCCTCTTTATTCATTAATGTAATAAACCCTCATTTTCATCAAAGCCTCTAAATGCGGTTGAAGGTGGGGGAGTTAGTATTCCCTATCGAAATGCTTTCACATGGCCACGTGTATACAACCACTGTTAAAGAAGCCCTACTCACTGCCTTCCCGCAGTGGGGGTGTTGCTTACGAAATTGAGAGGATGAAATGCGAATTTTCGGCGCTTTAACCGAGTTAGTGAGCACGGAGAGTCCACCTAGGAAAGTCGGAAAATCCTAATTGCAAACCAGTGGTGCACATGGGCTCCAGCATCCTGAAGAAGTGGCGTATGAACCAATTTTCGGTCACCAGCTACCATTAGACTGCATCTCCTAACGTTGCTCCACTGCTGAGTGAATTAGACCTCTGATAGTGGCCGCCTAAGAAAACCACTTGTTTCGGTTTGTGCGTTCGGTGCAGTATTCCAGTGCTTGCACAACTCGAATGACGAAGTGTGGCACATACCTATTTGAAGCTTACTTGTACCAACGTTTATGTGTTTAAATAAATAAAAATAATACTTTTTATTAACAGAATTCAAGAAGATAAACAAAAACCTGAGAAGCATGATATTATTCAGAAATATAAATAGAAGCTATGTCTGAACCTTAATTCACGTAATTTTAAAAAATTCGATGTGATCTAATTTTCTCACAAATTCATTTCATTTTCTAACTGGTCTGAAAATAATTATATAAGGTAAATTCAGAAAGCTTAAAGTCAGGAACTAAACTTCGAGTCTTTAAAAAAAGGTACGTTATTTCCCGGCGAGAATTATGAATGGTAACTTTCGACAACTACTTATGGACGAATACGACACATATATTTTTATTGTATAATTGTTAAGCAGCTAAACTATGCACATTTATGTTCCTCTTATTGTAAGCTTTATCTTGACCTGTAAGCTATTATTATACGATTTGCCGTTCTTGAGTTATGCCCGGTCTGTTAATCACAGTCTCCCATATTCACAGCCACTTTTGGCTAGATCTTGTACAAATGTTATTTTCTATTTTATGGGACGATGTGCTCTGTTTGGTTTATATATAAACCCAGTACGTTTGAAATACATGATCCATATCGCAGAGGCTGAGATTGGTGTTCTGGACTTTAATAGGTAGGGAGAAGGACCGATAAGGACTCTAGACTGCTCGTACGGGTTTACGTATTATTGGTTCGGTCGATAAATTACTGTTTTATAATTGGCGGTAATGCACAAGATCACAAGTTATAGCAATCAGTTATAATTACTATTAATATCTTCAAAGCGATCGACAAGATGGAGTAGTATCGAGGTGAATATTTAGTCCGAAACGACAGAGAGCGATTTTATTGTACTTAGAACTCATTCTCCAAGAGCTGAGACACTTAAAGTTATACACGATTGGAGTGGTGGCCCTTTCAAAAACCTGACTATAAAAGCATTACCATTTGAATTCTGTTTCAGTCCCCTTATTGTATTTCCTAACACAAAGTAACCAGTTGCATAGGTGGACATTCATTCTTAATGACAGAATAATATTAAGTATGGAATTTAGTGAATTACAGAAAATTTTTTTATTGGAATACAAACAAACGCAAAAAAAATAAATCCTTCATATTTACGAACTTTAAAGCGTTAAAATTCAGTCATGACTGCCTCATTCATCAAGCACAAATCCATAAAACTAAAGTTTTAATGAATAAGTCCCGTAAAACTGTATTCATAATTTTTTATCAAGTATCTAAATAAGTGAATCCATGGATAAACAAGCACACCATTAGCCTGTTATTATAAAAACATGGAAAAACTTTTATTAGTTAAGGCAATAAAAATAGTATAGCCCCAGATATTCAGAAATGACAACAGAAGCATCAATATGTACCTTAGGAGGACTTGGTTTAGATAATGACGATTTCGTTGTTCTCCTATGGCTTCGGACCGTATTTTTGACAACTGTGTTCTTTTCAGGACTACTAGGACGATCTTTAGTGGGGAATATAGCTCCAGATGCTGAAAATAATCGTCTATGAGTTTCATAAGGACGATGGTGTAAAGTGATTGGATTCTGATCTCGGCGATCAGTGGACCGATGAGCGAATCTGTCAAATGATGTTTGACTAGGACGTGAAGCTAGATTTTTACCATCTGAAACCTTAGGTTCATCTGATTCTATAGATACAACGGAATATTTTTCGTTTCCACCAAAATGTTGACGTAAAAATTCAGGATGAGATCGCATACGACGATGTCCTAGGACAAATCCAGAGTGAGGACGATCTTGATGCATTTCAATATGCTTAAGATGTTCATAATAGCGGTCTGAATCAAGAGCATTTCTACTATGAGATGTTGGGCGAACGCGACGGTGTTCATCTCTAAAACTAAAGGAATAATAATCAGTAGAATTTCAAGTGAGTGTAACTTCTTTTCAGACATAATAATGAAAAAAACATATAAATAGGTTTAAATGATGGGTGAGAATAAATATTTGTATAAATTGACCAAAACTCTGATCTTCTTAATTACAAAAAACTCTTTTAATCACTGTGTGTCGTTTAAAACAGTTAAAAAAAGTAATAATATTCAGTGAAAAAGAATAGGTAACTGTAGATCCCAAGAGGAAATATACAAATTATCAAATACGTTTGCTAACGTCACTATTTATATTTCAACTGAACTCGCAAACAGAATTACTGAAATCACTGAACCAAATCGAAAAGCATTCAAGAAAGTAAGTAGCTGAAAAAAATTGGTTACAAGATATAGCATATGTTGAACGGTAATTAAAAAATTAAGAATAACTGATAGGGATTTACGCACCGATGGTAATATGGGCAGTGATTTACACCAATATCCAACCAGACATGGTTGCTGACAATACTATAGAACTTTCCACCAATCAACTAATGATGTTATCTAGGCAAGAGATCATATTATCTACTAATAGTCAACGTCCTCATGATGTTTCACTGATAATTATAGTATAGGGGACATTATAGAGATTCTTAGTGAAAATATGCAATGAAAGAATAAATAATTCTGTATTTAAAGCAGTTAACATTTACCTGTTAAAACAATTGATATTCCTATCTCCCAGTTAATTAGACATAGTTAACTGATTACCTAGTCTGAAGTACATCTCTTAATACACAACATCATAAAGTCACTAATAATCCGTATAATATAAAGTAATTGTACATAACGAAATTTACCAAATTTAGTAGTGATGAAACAAAATGTAAGATTTTAGAATTCAGTACTGTTGAGTAAATGACTTTCAGATATTTACTTTTTGGTAAAAGAAATCAACATTAAATGACCGAATGAAACAACAAATATTAGGCTGACCTGATAGTACTATAAGGATCATTATAATTAGACAGAATATTTAAAATATTTGGATCTACACTTGGCCAAATATCTCGTAAGTAATTCTTTCCATTTGGAACTAAAGTAACTTGAGATTTAGTATGATTATTTGAAATAGTGGCTTGTTTGTCAATTTCTTCACTGATAGCTGTTTTTTGTAATTTTAAATTATGTTTATTCTCGCGTAAACGTAACGCCGGTGGTGGTGGACTAGAATTATCTTTATCCGAGTGATCACTATCATTTCCAGGTATATGTGTCTGACGGTTGACAAAATCATCATCTTCTTCTGGATCACCTTCAAACAGATAGTAATCACCAGACCGAAGCACTAGAATAAAAACGACAACAAAATCGAATAAGCACTACGTGATATTAAGAAATAACTGCCCTACAGTAAAAAAAATCATCAACGACAAATAAGTTAACCAATAACTAGTACGAGTAAGTAAAACATAACAGGTAGATTTTAGTCTTAATTAACTATAGTAAACAACAATTCAGAACAGTGAATTCAACACATTTCCGTTTATATTCGATCCATACTTATAGTGTAGAAATAGAAACAAAGCATGTGCATTGCGCAAAATTATTAAGTGTCAATGAAATCATCAAAAGATATTTATGCATGATAATAAGACTAGCTTAAAAATAGGAAGACGACCTGAAAACTATGCAATAAGCGGTTTTTGATAGGTATCGAACATTATAAAAAAACGGATTTTTACTGCAGAGGTCGGCAAATGTTTGAAACCCACTCCTCAAACATACATACAAATATACGGTCCACAGTTTACTGTATGAACACGAATTCGGTGTCTTACATTTAAAAATGTCGATGTGGATACACTTCACTTTTACACAAATGAGATCAATTTAAAAAATAACCAGTATATGAGTTCCATTATTGAGTGGCGTGGTAAATGTATAAAGGTTTACAATCGACTTCACGAAATGGTCACCCAAAAATATTTTCTAAACAGATATGAAGAATGAATTTTATCAGGAACAATCACGCTTTCTATAGATATTGTATCATACAATTTATAGTACACCACAAATGTGGTTATGAAGTATTACTATATTGTAATGTAAAAGAATTGATCAGACATTATTACCTAGTTTTTATATTTCTAAGACGATAGCATTACCTGTGTGTTTAGGTATAACTGAGTGAGCAATACTGATATTAGACGTAGAATAATAAGTAAATATAACAATTCCGTTGATGAGGTTGTAAATCTTGCTTCTACTGACACCGTTATTACATCTACCACCCTGGTATTTGTCTTGATAACTTTATCTAGGTAAGCTGATATGATTTAACAAATTGAACCAATATACATATGTGCTAGGCTTTACGTTACAAATTAATGACTGAGTTCAACGCTTAAAAATTACTCTGGTGTATGACTTAAGTGGATGAGTTAAAGTATGACTTAAAAAGTAGTATACATAAATCTGTGCATTGTTATTGGATGATAGCACATCAGAATTTCAGATGAACAAAAAAACAATCTTAGGTTGAGTTTAAACGTCAAATAAATACTAAACAGTAGACTAAAACACATATTCATACGAGAAACCATGAAACGATTAAAAGATGTGTTAGAGGAAACATGTAGAACTACCTACAACCATCATCAAAAAAGAAAAGGTATTTAAACACAATTGTCTACGCAAGATACTCAATGTCATTCGACCGGATACCATCAGTAACAACCTACTATAATAGAGAACAAACCAGCTTCTGGAGATGGGTAGAACATACACTGTGGAAATCATAAGATTGCATCAAGAGACAAGTTCTAACTTGGAATCCTGAAAGTGAAAGGAAAAGAAGCAGACCAAAGAACACATTATTACCTCGGGACTTTGAAGCAAACATCGAAAGAACGAATAGCATTTGGAAACAGCTGGAAAAGAAGAGCACACAACAGAGTTGGTTGAAAAATCCGGGTTGCTGTTTTATGCTCCTCCACAAGGGGTAACAGGAGTAAGTAATTTAGTAAGTAGATGAATTAATACCCCGAAAAAGATTGGATTTACGCCAAAATTTTATAAATACAACAGTCATCAAGAAAAAAATTCTTACTTATATAATGTTCAGTAATGTTAGCATTACTACGTCCAAATGCTTCTTGACGTTGTTGAATAAGATTGAGTTTCTGTTGTACTTTTGCTAAATTATATTGTTCTTCCATAGCTTGTTCATGAATAGCTAACATTAATTTACGGTTTATTAGGTAAGCACCACTAAGAAAAAAATTAAAATAGTAGGGGGAAGAGTAGGATCAGAACAAACATGAGAGACCTTGTAACATTCGTCTATAACGGTTAATTATCATGTGGAAAAAAAACACATTTAGTTCAGAAAAAATCGAAAGTGATATAACTGCTTATCAGAATTATTTCATTCTAATCGGCATAAAGTGTTTCTCTTTTCAAAAATCAAGTCCCATTGATTAATAAGGCGTAGGAATTTACGACAATACTGTATTTTAATGTAAGTTATTAAATTAAATAAACTAAACCATTTATTGTGTATAATCAGCCTTTAAGATATGTATTTTTAGTATGAGAATTAATGGTACAAAACTCAAACTGAATTAGGTGATATAGAGTTGAGAATCTGAGAATTCTTATTACTAGAAATTTAATCAATAAAGAGACCAAAGAGTGAACAGAAATTAAAAAATCAATAACCACAACATTAAAACTTACCGAGATGCAAATCGACTTTGAACTTGTAAATCAAGTAATACATGACTAAAACTATGTGATGTGAATACTTTTCGTTGAAATAAAATAAATATAAAGCATACAATATCCCAATGCAAACCACTTGAAACAGTAGCACACGATGTTTCATGTCCAGCTAATGAGATAAAAGGTGAATAAATAATGATGATAGTAGTATATTGACAATAATTAGAATTATATATATTATCAGAATGCCGTTTGTGGAGATAGTCCTAATTTAATAGTTGAATTCATGAGTCGATCTAGGCTAGACTGCCATGAAAAACCTTGAACCACTGGACCGCCGTCTCGTCCTAGCATGGGACTCCTCAGAAGTGTGCATCCGTGATACCGTACGCGGGATTCGAACCCAGGGCCTTCGGTCCCGCGCACGGGCGTTGAGGAGTCCCATACTAAGACAAAACAGGGGTCCAGTGCTTCCAGGTTTTCCATGGTAACCTAGCATAAATCGACGCATGAATTCAACTATTAGATTACAAATATACTAAAATTCAAATTGTCAATCACATGCAATATGTTATTAGGTAATTTCACCAAGGGGCAAAAATACTAAACCAGTTCAACCAAACGAATTAGGTTATATATATATATATATATATATATATATATATATATATATATATATATATATATAATTCAGTGTTAAAATGTTAAATATAATCGGCTTTAAATGAAAACTATAAAGCTTAAATGTAGGGTAATCAATATTAATTAACTCATTGGAGAGATTTGATGTGAACACTTCATCGCTAAAATGTGAATGTCGTTGTCAATGACAATTCAATTACGTATTAATTTTCATCCTCAGATTTTACAGTATTTGAAGATATAAACAATATAGTTTTAGTGTTAAAGAAGAAAATTTAATATGTTATCTCAGTCATAGTTTTGATATAGGTATAAGGAAGTGAATCAGATTGATGGCTAATATCACACACACAAAATCATCTAATCGTTTATAGTAAAAGAAGATAATATCAGTGAATACAAGTGAATTATAATTCAGTAATCTCAAATACGATCTTTTTTAATGCAGAAACGTGTATGTAGGATTAGCATTGTATACAATAGACCATTGAATTGTTTTGATCAGTTTATTTTTCAAAAATGAATAATGATGTACACAAGTTTACCAGGTTGTAATCGCTTTAAGTTGAAAAGCTAAATTTATTTGTACAATTACATACGAGGTAGATTGAAATGATTCCATGATAATGGATTCATACATTGAACACCGAACAACTGTATAAGCCAACATTGATTAGACATTCGTGAACGATAGACACAACCCATAAGTTGAAGACTACATTTGGCCAAAATAACACAAAAATTATATCCAATAATCACATTCCATCTACAAAGAAAAAATTTTTTAATTATGATTCACTGTTTAAGATCAATGGTTACATTTAATCTTAGACAAATACGTATATATAATTAATAATCATAAAAATCAGTACAATTTTTTTTCATTCTATCATACCAGATTACCGGCTAGCTTCAGTCTACTTTTAATCATTGTATATCCATCAACATCGACAAAACTTATATAGAATGATAAGAAGTTGGAAGCACCTAGCAGGAATCCATGGATGTAAGTTGCGCATCAATTAGCACTAGCCGACATTTTTGAAATTATTCAGACAGCCGATACACTCTGATGGAATTAAACTTGCGTTGTACAATGAAAATGACAGTACATGTCATTAATGGTATGTGCAGCAACAAATCAGAAAGACTCATAAAAAAATACGAGCCTTCTGTTTTAACCTACTTTTAAATCAATATTAATACACTAAACACGTAATTCAAATAGTGTCCAATGCATTAAACAAAGAAAAACGTAATCTGAAATACAACGAAATTAACAGGAACTGTTAAAAAACTGACAGGTAATTATATATATATATCAACAATTATAAATACTTACGAGTTGATTAGATTAGGTCGTTCTCTTAGCAAAACATTCAGTCCCATCCATAAATAGATAAAACTTAAGATCATATAACCTAAACAGAATAGTGTAATCCACACAACTCCAGTGACAAGAACAACAGCTAAACTGACCCAATAAGACCAATAGAAAATAAGATGACGCATATAATCTAAATAAGATCTGTTAAATTAACATGAATAAACAAAAGAAGAAAATTAATAATAATAATAATAATAATAATAATAATAATAATAATAATAATAATAATAATAATAATAATAAATAATGGTAACGATGATGATCAAACAAATAAATGACAGATTAACTTTATGAAAATATCTCGAACAAAGCAACCACTTTTTAAAAAAATGGTAACTAATTAAATAATCCAAAGGTTTAATAATGACTGATCATTGTAATATACATGTGATTATCAGGTAGAAATAATCAGGGAATATAGCAAGCAAAAATGCAAGGCCAAAAATTTGTGGATTCCAGTGTAGCCTCAACTAATTAGTTAACTGATCAACTAAATTTTAGTCATACATACCCTGTACAAATATGGTTGATAAATGTTTGGATACAGATGTTCAACTGGAGTATCTTCAGTGTTTTGTTTTTCAATTATTTACTACTTCTACCAGCTCATTTTAAAGTCTGAGAAGTTAAATTAAAGCGTAACCTAACTCTCTCACTCTCTTTCACATACACGCAGACCATTCTGTAAAAACAAGAATTCGAAAAAAATTAAGATTCTTGTGCAAAACAATCAATGCAACAAAGCTGTGGAAACCTCTCAATGAGCTATACAGGGATTCACATAGTATAGTATATTTCATTTAAAGGATAAATACGATAAATAAGGGATCATGTAGTCGGTTTTGATCATGTTTACCAAAATACAATTTTTCACAATTACAAACATGAATCAAGATTATTTTTATTACCATTATCACTATTATTATTATTATTATTATTATTATTATATGGCAATGACAAAAATAATCGAAAAATAAAAAACATCCATGTACCAAAGTAATTGTTTGATAACATAACTCAAGATATAACATAAATAACATTATCACATGTTGATTACACATCTACATTAAATTAAATTAACTATACAAACTTAATATACTATATTCATTTTATATTACACATATATCTGACTGGTCAGTTTATTAATTAAACCAAAAGTTCAGTAGATATGAACGTGAATGACTAAATACATCAATCAAACCGATACCATAAATCAATTCACTGAAGTGTCAATTAACAAGGAGGTTAAATTCCGACTTGCACTTCCGCGTAGTGCCTTCTGAATAGTAGGAGATCTTTCTCTCCATGCATTAACGCAAACAGCATAGTGGAGACAGGACTGACCAACCACTTCACTGTCAGACAGAAATCGGACTAATCACCCAATCTGTCTAAATCTTGATTATAAGAGAAGAGAGGTTGACTTGAATTGGCTTTCTGCCTGTGACATTGAAGAAAACTTTCCTTTTGGTACCTGTACAAACTAGTTTGGAAGAGCCCATACGGTCTGGTAGGGGTGGGTCAGAGAGTAGGCTGTGTCGTAACCAGTACAGAGTGGTCAACATTAAATCAGCTTGTAGTAAGAGCGTTAAGTGAGCACATAGTCCACGACGATTTACAATGCTGATTTAAATACTCAATGTCCATTCAGTGAAAATGCTACTGGGTCTGGAAGTCTAGGTTATTCGCATCTATGCATATGTGTATACTATGGAGTGTATTGGCCTGGCTTATGCATTCCGTATATGCACGTAACTTATACTTGCCAGCGAAAACTCTTATGCTTGTATGTAATTATGGGAGGTGTTCAATTGTCTATGGTTTTTATAGATATATGTATCAACATACTAATAACCGCGCCCATCTATGCCAATGTGTATGTCACTGGAGTGTATGTATCTTCGGTACCTGCATTCTAATATATGCACATGAAGCACACTTCGGGACAGATAGATTCCCCATTTCTCCACTGGTGAACTTATTAGCAGCTCATCAGCGCTTTCAGTTGCATAAAAGCTTCCGAAAGTGGTAGGAAAAGTGTAAGCCAATATAACACGTCTACATGACGTGTTGTGGGTCGAGAAATACTCCCATACTAGTGATATCGTGTCCTCATCTGCACAATTCTCCAGTATCCAGTCGCACTATCATTTTGAGCTCTTCTCTATGCCAGAAGAGAGCTACGGGGCTCCATCCAATGCGCTAGGCGGATAACTGTAACTGTCAATTAACCGAATATTCATAGAATTATTCAAAATACTTTTCTTTTTTATAAATGTGCAGTGACAATTTCATAAAGTTTGTCAATGGTTAACTAATGTTTAATTTCAATGCAAATAAAAAATAATCCATCAATACTAAAAATGTAATTTTCCAAAAGGTTTGATCGAAAACAATGACAATAGAGGAGGGAAGTAGAACAAATGTTGTAAACATAGATTCGCATTGTGTTAGAAAATTGAAATTTAAGAGAGAATTTAATGTTTAATGGGAAAATATAAACGATTCTTTATAAAAATGTCTATTTGTAAACAACTTAAGGAAGAGATGCAATATTATATGGGAAATTATTACTAAAGTGGCTTAAAGGCACAACATTACTCATCATTCTGAACCCTAAAAGGGACGCTGAATGAGCGGAGTTTAAAATGACAATTCATATGACATTAGCAAACAATCAAAGTACAAAATATTGCCTATTTAAACCAAACTTAGTGCTTTAATAGTTAATAAGGAATAGAAATCCTTAATGTCACTAGGTACGTACTTAAGGAATTCAAAATTGAGAAATACATACTCAACGTGTCTAGAATGCAAGTTTAACACCCATTGCTAATAGAACAGGAAAATTACTTTTGAGTGAAATATGAAAATGAGTGATTAACTCAATACAGTAACCTTAACTCACTCTTTAGTGCTGACGAAGTCACGATCTTCCTCGTTAGGTAATTCGTTAGTTAGAATTGGACGGTTAGAACCACCATCATACCTTTCTGAATCAGGGCGTTGTTCAATTTTAAAGACACGAAATTGTAAAGCCACTGCAGCGAACTGAAAGAAGTCAGCTAATAAGATATGTATGAAAGCAAAAGAAATATACTAAATATCATGAAGACAGTTGATTAAATTGATAAATACATTAAATGTGACTAGCAGTGGAGTCTAGGACGTACTTTTCGTCCTATGTGAGACATGTCAGTTGGGTGTACCTGCATTTTACAGTGGATCTTCACTCCGGGAATCGAACCCAGTGGTTACTATTTTAGTTGTATTAACATCACAGTAGCGTGTTCGTGAATCGGAATAAACAGAGTAAGATTTGAAATAAATATATCGATTTAAGTCATTATATTTTATGAGAAACAAAAAAGTGAAAATAATCCAAACAATAACGGAGAACTAAAGATAGGATTATATGTAACACATAATGAATAAAATCGATACTGTAGATTGCTCATCTGTTAGTTACCTATTATAGTAAACTGAGCCTTAGCTCAACAAAGTCCATGATTCCATCGTACACGAGAAGTGCTTTGAAGAAACCCGTAATCAAACAATAACTTAAGTGTCTTCCATCTTGAAGATCGCGCTTCATATCAGCAAAGTGAAGTGAACTGCTGTGCAGCATACACACCCTACGATAATTGGAAGAGCACTTAGCATGCGACTGAAGTGATGTAAGTTGAGAAAAGTCAAACAAGTTGTTCGTATCCATACAAGCATTTCATTATCTACTGATCTAACAAGTATCGTTTCACAATTTGAGGGAAAAAACGTTAACTAAAAATTGTTTACTGTCGTTCAAGATTTTTTCACCAAACTACATTGTTTATGCACTCTACATTCAGATGAGAATGTCACGACAGGGAACATAATAATTAATACACTTAAGTGTAAGAGATTGGATTTGCTAATAGACAAGACTTGATGTGATCATAAGCCCTAACACAGACTACTTTGGTAAAATAAACAATCTTCAGTAGCTATGACGTACTTCTTTAGTGTATCTTTTAATAGCAGACTATTGCAGTCACTAGCGTTTAACCAAAAAAATCCAGCATTTTATACTGGCTGTTTGTAGTTTTTTCCCCGACGGATTGAATAAATGAAAAATTAAAAAACCCTACGTAAACATTTATCATCAGAAGTATTCAAAATAAGATAAATACATATATGCATAGGAAAGATTATTGTTTAAATATAAGTAAATGTATACCAGTTAACTTGTAAGCAGATGGTGTACCAAAGTCACTAGGTAGATACAACCACTGAAGAAGATTATTAATTTCTATCGATTCTGTATACCAAGGGTAACCTGATAGAGTATAGAAAAATAATGAAAATTCAATCCAAAAAATCAAATTGTAAGGAACTAAAAATAAAACCATCAGTTACTCAATATGTCTAGGTCGGCCAAATCTAGCGAATATGTCAATATGACTTTGTAAATCCAGTTATGTGTGAATTTTCCTGCTGCTGATAGTACGAACTGCGTTTGATCAGTTTATATTGACACACATCAGTCCTAAATTGATTATCACGATAGTATTTTTTAGTTACACATTTTAGCTAAGTTGGTTTTTGACTACAAATGAAATACGGAAGCTAGTTTTATCCTGTTCAACAGGATACGCCAGACTGTTTAGAATATTTTAGACTATATTACGGTAAAATAGTTAGATTATTTGTGTGTACAGTTAGGTGCAGGATTGGCTTGCTGAAATACATAAAGCTTTAAAAATAGATCATTGGAGGAAATAGTAACAGTCAACAGTTAAACAAACCGAAATGTCAAAATCTCGCCTACTTCTTTCATCACCATTCTAATCAATGATACTGAACATTTAACATGAATGAATGGTAAGAATTATTTAAATTTTTGTCACTTATCTCCACAAAATTATAACATAAACAAGATACTGTATGCTGTAACATCCTGTAATGATATGTAAACTATAAAATATAATTCAAATTGTTTGTGGACTTTTACAAGGGCCAATATTTCGGACAAAAAAATTAATTTCTCAATAAACAAGCTTTAGGTACCATCAATGACTGTAAAATCTACAGCACGAATCCTTAATGTAACATTTATTTTGATAAAGAAGCAGGAAATTTTCAAAGGTCTAACTTGTCTTACCAGATATGCTAAGATTGATTTAAAGACAACTCTAATTAAAGACCAATATAAGCTTTAATACGACAGAGTGTCGATGAGTACAGTGGCGATCCTCTTCCCTAGCGTAAGACTCCTAATAATAGGCATCATCGATCGCAGGTAGAATTAAATCTAGGACTGTTACATATTACAATTACTACAAAATCATTCGATTCCTCAACCAAAAACCAATAGTTTATTTAATTTACGATCCAGGGTATTTGTCTAAACTAGTGAATTTCTACGACGAGGCAATTAAAAAATGCAGCATAAAATAAAATCTATCACAGTACGAATATAATTATACTAGAGAACTAATTTATTTGACAATGAAATGATGTAAATGTTTAAAAACTTCATAATTTGTTATTAAAATTCCAAACGATATTACTACAAAGTAACAATATTAACCAATGACTTCAATTCATGATGTCACTGACAAGTGGACTGAGCCATATTGTTAGGTGTAGACTACCTGATTAGGATCCGCGAGACGATAGCAACCGATGGTTAGACACCATGAATGACATGGGTTCAAAATCGTTTGCAATGACGCAGGTGCATCCACTCTTTGTGTTCTCCCAAATTCTAATCTTCTGAATTCTTCATGTCCCTTTTCTTTCTCTTTCCAAATTTATTTCAATGGATTATACTCTTTGAATAACATCTTCAAACCCCAATTTTTCTGATTACTGCCTATACTTTTACAACCTCTACCACTTTGAGATTTGAATCGACAACTGCATCTCTGTACTAATGTGGTATGGCAACTTGAACTGATGTACGTACGTATGAAATTCTACATTGCTGTTGACTGAACCTACATAGACAAGATAAGGCTTAAAAGGAAAATCTTCAACAAGAAAAAGAGGTGGAGAAAGAAAAACTTACTCAAACATAGTCCAGGTGGTAGACCAATACAACTGGCATATTGTATTGGTATAAGCGCAGCTAGAATTACCATATAAGAAGGCCACAGACGTGCACATACTCGTCGTGGAGAGAATAAAAACACTAACATCAACAGTAAGTATAGTACACTGAAAGCATCGACACGTGCGCATGTAGTGATAACGGTGATACAATGACAAAGCTGGAGAAAAAAAGTAAATAAATAGATTGAAGTGAGGTGTTTTTGCACAATCCCGTTTTCAAACATAGATCAATAAGTAGTTCTAGTAACATGTAAATAAACAGAAACTACAAAACACTGACAAATAATAAACATCCTATTAGCATAATTTGTCTACTGCAAATTACAAGCATTCGGTGAACAATGTAAATAACATTTTGCATAAATTTGAAAATTATTCGTGACATACTCATTAGTTATATAACAATAATAAAGTTTATCTGAGAAACACTGACTGGGTTGAAATGATTTATAGCCAAGCACAAATTAATGGCTAGAACTCTAAATATGAATCTATCCTATTCATTGAAATTCTATCATGAAGCTAATCGAAAAACCTCATACATCAGTAAGGTTCTATTAACTGGATTTTACTGATGATTTTACTCGCTAGTTCAAAAGCGTCTTAATCTGTGAGCTAACGATAGATCGATTACAAATATTAGTTTAGAAAATAGTAATTCAGAAAATGTTGATTATGTATGATGTACCGTACGTATAAAGTTTAACACTGAAATGTTTGGAAAAAATTCCCCCCTGGAGAATTATACCTCGTATCTTACAATATAAAAAACTGTAGTCTAAGGAAAATATAAGAAATACCGACCTCCAAACCAAATTTGTAGAATCCATAATTAAAAGCAAATTTGACCACATTCAATAAATCATAACCCATGGAATTGATCGTAACACCAGGAAATACAATCCCTTCAGCTGGACGAGTAATTTTATCATTGTTGTAAAATTGACGTTGTCTATATGCTATAGCATGCCAGATTACACTGACAACCAGTAATGCACCATATGGCTAAAAGAAAAATAGTAATGATAAACACAATTATCAAAGAATCGAATTTCATTAAACATACATTTGATGCAAAAACACTAATTGCTATAAGACTGAATTAGTTCAGTAAGAAAAACACAATAACCGTATGACCATGTAAATTTTTGCAATAGTTATACTTATAAACCCATAAATAAAATCGGGTGAGACTCTAATTTATGAACGAGCGAATCAGAAGAGTTTTAGAGATCTCAAGGTTACGGTGCAAACTTCAGTGCTTAATGCTAACGTACGATCGGTTTACAGAGAATTCTGTACGAAACGTGATAATTGAGAGGCTATAACAAATAGAACGGCGAGACTATAATTTGTGAACGAATCAATCAGGTATAAGATAACAAATCTCGGATTTTAACGCGAAAGCCTTCCATCCATTTTGCTAAATATTTAGCCAAACATGAATATATAGATTTCCGGCATCACAGCTGATGTCAGTTTGTGATGGAAACCCCATATATAATTCTTAACTAAGGCAAATTATGACAATTACCGTGAACTGGATAATAAAAGCACCAGTAACACTGGCTGCAGCCAGGTACTACAATATATACGGATGTTTGGAGAGCGAACAGACTCCTACATAGGCTTGTTTATGTGGATTGTGTCGTTATCCACAAGTGGCATTTTGTGCACTCAACAACCGGAGTGCACATAAACAATATTGAAGCTATGTGGTCGAGGCTCAAAGAGTTTTTGAGACTTTATCATGACTCCAGAGGCCGACTATTCTGTAGTCGTATGGATGGTTTCCTCTACTGCATGCATTACGATTTTAGAACCTCTGAACCTCTTTCTAACCTTGGCAAGTTTTTGAACCACGTATCCACTTTATTTCCTTTGGTTTGTATAATATTTTTGCTCTATACTAACTGTTTTCTGACTGGCTAATATTTCTCAAGGTCACTTAAGATTCGTTCAAAGGTCGTCCATAAATTAGAGTCTCGTCAAAACTTAGCAATCGCTACAACCGCGTACTGATAATTACCATGTGACTAGCTTGTGAGGTAATTCTTGGAGTTCTAGTGAAAAGGCACGACCAAAGGAGTAAATCCGTGTCGAGCAGAGACAACTATCTACCTCAGACAATGGAAGATGGTTGCACAATTTCGTGGATTGGTTGAAGTAAGGAGTTAACATCATCGAATGCCGGCTCAGTAGTCTAGATGTTAGATGTTCGCGCGCGAGACCGAAGGTCCTGGGTTCGGAACCCGCATGTGGGATCGTGGATGCGCACTGCTTAGGAGTCCCACACTGGGACGAAACGGCCGTCCAGTGCTTCCAGGTCTCCAAAGGTGGTTTAAAATTGGTCGATTCATGATCTCAATTAATAAATAGTTCACTTAAATTTTAAGCAAACAAAAAACGTTCGTATATATAACTTTAAGACTAACCATAATATATTGACGAAAGTTGTCGACCTTTTTAAAACCGAGCCAGTTAGTTGGATCTAATGTAGTGTTGTGAAGCTTGAAACCCAATAAAAAAATGTAGCAAAACAATTACGTTAAGCAAATGAAATAAAATAAATTATTTTCTAGGCGCAACAATCATGAAATAGATATTTCCCATTTAGAGTCAATTTAGAATCTGTCAAAATGAATAATAAAACAGACTGAAATAATACAGTAGTAATGAGACTTCACAATGACAATATAGTATGACAAAAAGGTATGTAACAATATTGGAATTCAAGATCTATAGGAAGATAAAGTGCAAATGGATCTAGGTATATGTGACTAATTCTGAGTCATGTCTTCAACTACTAATCACGGTTCTAGTGTGGATCAAATGCTTGAGAGAGAAAGTGGAACAATTCACACCATTAAATAAATTAACAAAAACACAGCTTTCTAATGATAAGTAAAAACAACCACCACTAGAATATATGAATATTTCCATTGCTGTTTTTTTAACAATAAGGAGATTCAAGTTCGAGTATTGCTTGACATAAATAGGGAACTATGTTTTTGGTGGGCTAATAGTGAGAGAATATTCCTCGGTTTACCTGTTAAGAGTATAACGGTACTGAACAGACCCAATAGATGAACGAAACATGTCACATGATTTTCTTTATATGAGACTTACCAAGTACAGATTCGCGTAATTGACTTTGAGCCACTCTTTATGTATGAGGACTACTGATGCTACTCGCTTGCCCAAATCGAAATAGGAGGAGCGTGACTCGAGCTGATGATCCATTGGTTGAAAGTCGAACGCTCTAACCACTAAATCGCAGCTATAACAAGACGTCTTTCCTTTCCTAAGAAGCAGAATGCTTATGTTATCCCTCAAAAACGATTTCCAACAAAACAGTCTAGTGTGCCAATATCCCATTCGAATAGAATCAGTCAGAGTACAAATATCATATTGGAAGAAGAGAACAACTAAAACAACAATTAATTTGTATTACCTTTACACAAGATGATGATGAAATGTTCCAGTTGACAGCACTCAACTGAAAAGTCATCTTACAAAGTATTTGAACACTAGTCCATATAAAAATAAATGTTGTCATGAACCCATGCAGATATGGAAAAGGGAAACAAACGACGAGAAATATAAGAGAGATAATATTCGTTGCTGAAACCTACAATAAAATAATTTTCAAAAAAAATCGATTTAAGAATATTATTTAAATTAATAAATGAATTCGAGTATACTTTATCACATCCTATAATTAAGGATACTACTCATAATAGATTTTCGAAAGAATTTATAAGTACAAATTCCAGAAAAGTTAGTAGGAAGATTAAATTGATACAGTCATCATCAACATAGGACCTGAAACAAATGTGATTCGATCTAAGTTGCTACATCTCACACACAAACACAATAAGAGAAAATCAACAAGATAAGAAGTATAGAGTGAAAAAATCATATGAAAAGTAATAAAAATCCAAGCATAAGAAATATAATGGAAAAGAAGTAAATAAAATCAAAAGATGTAAAATTACGATTGGCGTTAAATATAGCATTACTTATTATAATCGAAATGTTAGAAACAGTTTGGGGATTATGAAGTAATAATGATAATAGTAATAATATTATTATTATTAATAATATATTTGCAATATCCTAACGAGTAAAGCATTGAGTTTCCGACATTTCAGGACTTAATGTAAGTTGGTTTTTCAAAGAATAACGTAACTAAATCAAAATAACAAATTTAAATAGTACGAAAAAAATAAGTCAAAATATTAGTATTAAAATAATAAAAGAATTTAATAGTATACAATATTTCAAGAAATTCAATTTTTTTCCCAATAATTTAAAACTTACATCATTCGTACAAGTGACAATTATCACTAATCCAACTACTTTAATCCAATGTATTTCAAGGAAACGCCAACAATGATTTGTGAGACTATCAGCCCAACAATATAATTTCGAAACAACTATTTGAAATGCTGAATTCACATCTTCAATAAAATCTATAAAAAGATATATGAAGGGTTTAACAAAGGAGATATAATGACTCAAGTTGCTGTAATTTTTAAACGATGAGACAACAAAGAGTAATTAAGATAACCAGCTGTTAATATATAAGTAGTAATTAAATTCACTTATGCATATTATTTTGAATAGACAACTAAATAGGACCACAGGAAGTAGTTTCATGTAGTTTTGTTAGTACTATTATATAATGTTTTTTTAAACAAAAGTAACGTAAACGATTGAATACAGTCACGTTTTTCGATTGTTTAAAATCAGCATTTAAACTATGGAGGGTCTCTCAGACATGCTACTGGACTTTAATTTAGCTGCCGATGACGTTGAGAAACATATGTGTTGGTAGTGTAAACGAGTTATCTGTAAAGAACCTTTTCAACACTATTTGTGCGGCTAACAGCGTTGACAATAGAATGAATGCTCATGATTAATTCCCCATGTAAATAAGTAAAGGATAAACCTTAAACTAGCAAAATGCGAAATACTTCTATGAAAATAATAAGTCTGTGTATAAGCTAACTCTTGGAAGAAAGTGATTAGAAATCGTCGGAATGCTTTTGTATCTGATAACTGAGTGATTCTCAGTGGAGATGAAGAAAGTGAGATTAAATTACGTTAAGCAATAGCTATAGTGTGTGTATCTCAGCCTTGACCAAATATGATACAATAATAATGTTAATCTGGTCAGAAAATGTTGTATATAATGAAACAGTGTAGGCACCTGAACTATACGCTTGTGCAGAGTGGCCCCATATAAAGCTTATTGTCACACACAGGCAATACCGTATAGATGCTAAAGACTGGAAATATAACAGAAAAAATGGAGTGTTTTCTGTCTTGGTTACATTTGATACGGTTATCCAAGGTTTGAAACTAAAAAATTTGACACAAATTTTGGGAAGAAAATTAAAGAATAAACCGAACATAATCACAAATCCACTTTTTAATAAATCACTGGATAAATTAGTTGTCGAGTTGAACAATAATACTTCAAAAGTGATGGGGATAAAAGTCAGTCACAACGTAAAATTTCATACGTACGTACATCAGTCCAAGTTGCCATACCACATTAGTACAGAGATGCAGTTGTCGATTCAAATCTCATAGTGGTAGAAGTTGTAAAAGTATAGGCAGTAATCAGAAAAATTGGGGTTTGAAGATGTTATTCAAAGAGTATAATCCATTGAAATAAATTTGGAAAGAGAAAGAAAAGGGACATGAAGAATTCAGAAGATTAGAATTTGGGAGAACACAAAGAGTGGATGCACCTGCGTCATTGCAAACGATTTTGAGCCATGTCATTCAGGGTCTCTAACCATCGGTTGCTATCATCTCGCGGATCCTAATCAGGTAGTCTACACCTAACAATATGGCTCAGTCCACTTGTCAATGAATTCATAGATTTGTGCCATGTTTTGGTCTGGCCGCCCCTAGCTTTCTTCTATCCTACTCCTACACCATAAAACATCTCTCGTCAGGGCATTTGATGGCCGGGCAAACGTATCACGCATCCCAGCAATCTCACTGAAGTTTTACCACTTCACCAACTGACTCGCCACCCTTAACTATTACCCGTTTCGTAACAACTGCATTACTTACTCGATGGTCCCACGATATACGAGCAATATTTCGAAGACATATATGATCAAATACTAGTAACCTACGAATATCCTCTACTCTTACCGGCCATGTTTCACTGCCATAAAACTAGGACAGAACGAACTGCTGCGCAGTAAACACGTCCTATGGTTGATAAATGGATATCTCGCCTACGCCATAAATGACGCAAGTTGGTAAAAGCTAGTCGAGCCTTCTGTATCCGTGCTGAGATTTAGTCACACACCAGACAACAAGGGCTGATGAGACTTCCAAGATAAGTGAAGCGGTCGACACACAACTACTTCACTCTTTATCATTAGTTCAGGTGTCGAAACAACCCAATCCCGAAGCAACATTTTGTGGATAAAAAATTTAAATAAACATTCATAACTTGTCTTAGAAACAAAGTACACTGCCATGTTACTATACATATTATATTCATTTAAACACATAAACATAGGTACAAGAAGGGACCAAAAAGATATGCGCCACATAAATCATTCGATTTGTGTGAGGGCTAGGATACTGCTTGGTTGCCCAAACCGGGTTTACCATGTTAAATATGTTAGTATTCTAACTTATTGCGCACCACGTACCATGAAATACTGATAAGATAGAAGACAGTGACCTCAAAAAACTACAACCACTGCACAGAGAAATGTTATTTTGATCCTTAATTTTGTTTAATCAAGTTAATCATATGGCGTTACGGAAAAAGATCAACAGTGGAATTATCGATTTTCTTAAGTATTACCATTTCACTCTCACTCCTAGTTCAACTGAATCCTTTCCTTAGGTCATCGGCTATTCTATTTTGCATAAGCAAACTGATTCATGGTCATCTGTTTCAACCTTCTATGCATGATTATAACTTTGTTACTGAAACAACTCGATGATAACTGACTAGAGATTTTGCTCTGAAGGTATATTTTTAATTGTTAATTAGGTTTTATTAGTCGACTTAAGCTAAAGTGGGAAACCAAGAAGATTTATAATTGTCCTTTAACTATATCTCATTGGTTCAGTCTTAAACATGAGCTGGAATAGTTCTATACAACATAATAAGTCATGCTATGAGCAAATAAAGTCGGAGACCTTTTAAAACCATTTTTAGAAATATTGTTTTCGAAAGATAAACAATTAAAGGAATGTAGTTATCTGTTAATTGAAATAATTAGATGCAATGACCAGAAATGCTAATAAGAAATCTCAAGAGACTGGAGGCCACCGATAATTATTTCCTCTAAAACAGCAATCTCGTGAAGAGATGATGATGTTTCTACAAATAAGTGTTGATAAAACCACAAACCCGACTTAGATAACTACTTCACACAATAAAAGATTTAAGGTCTAATAATCTGCAAGTCAAAAAATCTAAATAAACATAAGATTAACTAAAGAAAAAAATGATAGAAAGTTGTAGAGAAAGAGTTAATCTACGAATAAATGTTTAAGTCTGAAACCTACTGGACATGTTACTACTCTGAGAAATAGATGTATTTGAATTGTGATCGTCAGAAATCCCAGAACGTGAATTCACAGAACCCCTGGAAACTTGAGGCAATCTGAAATATTAATAGAGTGAGACCATTTAACGACATAAGATTAGTTTCATCATATAAAATGTTTATATGATATATGTTTATGATATGATTATATACACATCGCAACTTATAGATACGACTATTAGGTCCGATATAAAGTACATTTTTTGTTTGAAAATGATAGAACCTAGTGAAAATGTGTAAAGTTAAAAAATCTCTTCTGCCATTTTAAATTATACATTACGACGATTAGGCAGAAGTACCAATTATGAATAATCATGAAAAGTAGTTTTCATATGAATAGTATGAAATGCAAATTGTATCCATGGTTTAAAATCTAAATGCAGTATAGTGACAAAAAGAAGTTATAGCCAATCCTTCTCTTGAAATAACTTTCTATCGCTTCTCATTGTATAGTGATTGCAGGATTTATCTAGAAGATCCATACAAACTTGGTCCCATAGTTTGAAAAGCGAATGAATTTCAGGATTTTATAAGACTAAATGATGCAACAACCTAGAATGGTAATTTTTACCATAATAACTATATTTTCGACATTGCGGTAATTTCAAACAACTAAAAATATCAACTAAAGGCAGAAAAGATAAATGCAAAAGCACCATCGTACAACATATGATATAACACGATACCGTGAAGATATGTTTTAAGCAATCTAATTGAATATATATACACTTCACAAAACAAATATCGTAACTCTATTTTTTCTACTCCACAAAAACTAATTTATATTATATAAATATGAAGTCACTTTGTACTGCGATTAATGTGATTTTAAAAACAAAAGAAACAACTTAAAATTGGCACCATTAAAACAAATCTAATCAAATAGTAAAAAGGATTTGATTCGCAAATCATGAATGAACTTAGAACCTTATCTGTATGATGATAACAACTGAAAAATATATATATCTCGATATTAAAAATTGTCAGTTACATAAGTCAAACGTAGGCTATTAACTATCATGAACATAAGTATAAATATATATTATTGGTTATTTCAAACCACTAGAAGAAAACATAAAACTTACTGGAAACGATTTAATGCGGATGCCTTAAGGAATGGTATATGAAAGTAATGCACTTGTAAAATTATAACAACTAAGAATACAACTGGTGTTAGTAAACGTTCGAAAAGAGCTGCACTTTCAAAAGTTTCTAATCCAAACGCCTTTAAGCTATTAAATAAAAAGAAAATGTCAAAAATAGGAAAACAAATAGAATATATCACATAATTTATCAGTGTCCTACTTTATCTTACGCGAAATAAAATATTTCAACCTTTACACAATGAAACATCATTTCAAAGAAAGAAAACATTAACTTGGTAAAAACTTACATCTCAGGTGATAGATGTAGTTTATTCTGCCAGAAACTGGGTGACTCATTAAATTGAAAAGTATAAATACACAACAGCATCGCCATAGAATATACAACAATGACCCACCAAAAACATAACATTTGACGACGCCAAATAGCATAACTTATCTGAAAAAGGGGAATTATGAGTTTACAGATTTGAAGTAAAAAACGCATTCAAAAGAATATACGGTAGTATGATGCACAACAATTTCATAATAAATATACCTAGATGAAGCAGATGTGCCAAAAAAAGTTTATAGTGATACTTCGCGTCATATAATTACATGGAATTGAAGGCAGACAGTAATTGACAAAAGCAGATTCATTAGATTTATAAATATTTATTATTGTAACAGTAATCGAAAAAGTGCATACTAACATTGAGATATACAATTTCCCGCTACATGCCAGGACTGAAAGAAAATTAAATAGCTTCAAACTATTGTAACGGGTGGACTGCAGGTTAGATGCGCAGCGTATTTATCGATCGATTCAGTGACACGTAAGGACGACCTAGAGTCCCGATTGGTCCCGCTTCCCTGCCTAGCCCAGCCAGTTGAGTCCAGAACACAAATCACAGCCTCTGAGATATGAATTGCCTCTTCGTCGTCTCTGCCTATTCTCCCACTGACTGCAGCTCAGATGATGTAAAAGATGAGTTTTACAGAAAGCTTTCGGACCTTCTCCGAAAAGCTAAGCGCTCGGATGTAGTAATAGTGGCCGGTGACTTTAATGCTCAAGTAGGTAAACTAAGCGATAGGGAAAGACACCTAGGTGGATCTTATGGTGTCGTGGCTCAAAGAACAGATAATGGCGACCGTCTGTTGCAGCTATGCTCAGATAACCGCCTGTTCCTTGCAAATACTAACTTTAAGCATAAGGAAAAACATCTTTTAACATGGCGACCCCCTAATTCGTCCCAACGTTGGACCCAAATAGATCACATCGCTATCAGCCACCGATGGAGGGGCTCGATAGAAGACTGTCGCTCATTCTGGAGCACATGCCTAGATTCAGATCATGCTCTAGTGCGAGCGCGTATTTGCTTGCGTCTTACTGGACGTAGGAAAGACGCTGCAAGGAAACCTCTTAGGGCCTACTTAATGATAGTCAAGCTAAGAGTATATTTCAGGAACAACTAGGAAAACAGTTAGGCAGCCATGTATGTGATGCCCACCCCGATGCAGCATGGAATGATATCCGAAAAGCTGTGGAAACAGCAGTGATATCTGCTAGTAAGGTAAACCAGAAGGTTAGGGAGCAACACTGGATCTCAGCAGCATCTATCGCACTGATAGATGCTCGGAAACTCATTCCACCTGGCTCTGAACATAATGAAGAGCGGAGTCAGCTTAAGCGCAAGCTGACAAGAAGTCTACGCAATGATCGCGAACAGTGGTGGGTAGCGAAAGCAAGAGAGATGGAAAAGGCAGCGGCAATAGGTAATAGCAGACAATTGTTCAGACTCGTTAAGGAAACCGGAATTAGGAACCCGACCGTTAGCGAAACAATCTCAGAGAAAGATGGACATATTATTCATTCTCAATCCAGGAGATTGGATCGATGGGCAGAACACTTTAGGGATCAGTTCAACTGGCCTTCAGCCACACTTCGGTTTCCCACGATCTCCAGTCAACCTGAATGGCAAGTTAATGTAGGTCCTCCGTCCCTTTACGAAGTTGAAAAAGCCATAGGAAATCTGAAACGAGGGAGAGCAGCAGGCCCTGACAGGTTTACTCCTGAGATTTTTAAGGATGGTGGTCCAGTATTAGCAATGAGATTAACTGAGGTCTTAGGTAGAATTTGGGAACTGGACGTAATCCCATCTGACTGGTCTCAATCACTGATTGTGCCAGTCTATAAGAAAGGACAAAAGTCCTCTTGTGACAATCACAGAGGAATCAGTTTGACTAATATAGTGTCTAAAATATTAGCTTCAATAATACTTCGACGCCTAACTAAAGCTCGTGAAGAGCAGATTAGAGAAAACCAGGCTGGTTTTCGACCTGGACGTGGTTGTATAGATCAGATATTCACACTACGTCAGGTTCTAGAACACAGACACACATTCAGACGCCCCACAATGGTAGTATTTCTCGACCTTAAGGCGGCATTCGACTCGGTTGATCGTGAGGTTCTATGGCAGTGTTTGTCACTGAAAGGAGTACCAAAGAAGTACATTAACCTTATAAAGGCTCTCTACTCGAACACAACTGGTAGAGTGAGAGCTTATGGCGAACTGTCATCAGAATTGATTACCTCAAGTGGTGTTCGTCAGGGCTGTCCACTCTCCCCATTCTTGTTCAACTTTGTGGTCGACGTACTTTTAGAGATAACACTCTCCTCATCTAAATTTCCAGGGGTTGAACTTCTACCGGGAGGTTCACTTGTTGACTTAGAATATGCTGATGACATAGTTTTATTTGGTGAAGACGCTGACAAAATGCAGAGTCTTCTGACCACTCTAAGCAACAATGCAAGCATGTTCGGGATGCGATTCTCTCCCTCGAAATGCAAAATGTTGCTTCAGGATTGGGTTACATCGACACCCGAACTAGTGATAGGGAGTGAAGTAGTTGAGTGTGTCGACCGCTTCACTTATCTTGGAAGTCTCATCAGCCCTTGTGGTTTGGTGTGTGACGAAATCTCAGCACGGATACAGAAGGCTCGACTAGCTTTTGCCAACTTGCGTCATTTATGGCGTAGGCGAGATATCCGTCTATCAACCAAAGGACGTGTTTACTGCGCAGCAGTTCGTTCCGTCCTACTTTATGGCAGTGAAACATGGCCGGTAAGAGTAGAGGATATTCGTAGGTTACTAGTATTTGATCATAGGTGTCTTCGAAATATTGCTCGTATATCATGGGACCATCGAGTAAGTAACACAGTTGTTAGGAAACGGGTACTAGGTAAGGATGGCAAATCAATTGATGAAGTAGTGAAACTTCATCAGTTGAGATGGCTGGGACACGTGTTACGTATGCCCAACGACCGACTGCCTCGACGTGCTATGTTCAGTGGTATAGGAGTAGGTTGGAAGAAAGCTAGGGGCGGCCAAACCAAAACATGGCACAAGTCCATGAAGTCACTGACAAGTGAACTGAGTCATGTTGGTAGGTGTAGACTACCTGGTTGGGGACCGCGAGATGATAGCAACCGATGGTTAGAGACCCTGAATGACATGGCTCAAAATCGTTTGCAATGGCGCAGGTGCATCCACTCTCTGTGTTCTCCCAAATTCTAATCTTCTGAATCCTTCATGTCCCTTTTTTCCTCTTTCCAAATTTATTTCACTGGATTATACTCTTTAAATAACATCTCCAAACCCTAATCTTCCCGATTACTGCTTATACTCTTATTACCTCTACCACTACGGGATTTGAATCGACAACTGCATCTCTGTGCTAATGTGGTGTGGCAACTCGAACTGATGTACGTACGTACGAAGTTCTACGTTGTTACTGACTGACTGACTGACTGAGATATGAATCATCATATCTCAGACATACTCTATTTATATACCAACCAACCAGACCACATCGTACCATAAAATAGAAAACAACATTTGTACAATATTTGACAGGTGAAATGAATATCGACCAATGGAAATGTCCATTTAAGGTCCAAGGACACCATTAGACTTAACACGATAATGATTGGTATATTCCTCTGCATCCCTAACACAAACATCTAGTATATTTAGAATAATGGGAAAAAAGTAACAACGAAGTATTATGTCCTTCTGCATCAACAAAGTTTACTTATCAAACCACTTATATTTGTTTAAGTAAACTAAAATAAACTTTAATCTGCTGACTCTATCTCACCTGAAAAATCAACATGAAGTAAATCAGCATAACCATGTAAACAATACGAAACACGACGACAGGTTGTTGAACGGAAACCAACAGCATACTCAGACAACAAACGACAATCCAATACTTTACGCATAAAGAATGCATAAACTCAGCTATGACATGAAATAGAAAAGAAGAGAAACACAGGATGTGAGCATTATTTATATTTTATGTATAAAGGTAAATTTACACTTTATTTGTAACTTTAAACTAAACGTATCTCAATACGATAAAATTATCTAAATATCTAATCAAAAAATTTTATTACAAGGACATTGTTATAAATCGGTTACTACTCGTTATGGAGCATGATATTACGTGTATTGTTCGTTTAAATTGAGACATGTTTGGCGAACAATCATAATATAGAAGAGCATATAATTATTGCCAACTTAGTCCCAAACATGTGTTCAAAATAAAGTATGGTATGATTCAGATAGACAGTAAATGAAAGAGCAATATTAACGCAACTCATCTACCAACTACAATTATTTGTTCTTAATTGCTTTTTAGAATATTAAAAATAACGAATTAACCTAAAGACACATTAACCAAAGCGAGTGGAGTGGGGTGTGAGTCTGTAAATAATTGACTAGGAATCGAGAACTTTAGAGACTACGGTGAGGAAATTAACCTATTAGTTCTCTAAAAAAGGAAATGAAACGCTTCCTAAGAAAAAATTACAAAAAGTATACATATGTCAAACGTCATTAGAGATATCGTTGAATTGCGTAAAACTATGGAATAGAATAACTCAAATGGTACAATTGTATATAAAAGTATCGTGTAGAGATCCTTATCTTAAAATAAAAATGTTATAGTCCAAACAGTATCTGAAATCTGATATTATACAAACTAATCAAAGCTCCTAAGAAGAGTAGTCAAAGAAATGGCATTTCGTCCGTCGATCAGTATTCTACTGATTCATTTTAACAATCCCAAAATGTCATTTAATTACATATAAGAAAATCTTCCTACATGGTAACCATAGTGTAGAAATTATCATTTGAGGTTTCATAATCTCACTTTTGTGAAATTGACTTGAACTGACACGAAGCACTAAACTGTATATACAATGTGATAGAGAATTGAGCATTAAATCAAATCGAATACCTAGTCAAAAATCATAATGCTAGCAGGAATCACAAACAAGAAGCATCAGAAATCTTGTGAAAATTACTCCCCCTTAGAATGAAAGTATACCAACAGCTTTAAACAAGTTATGAGGATAATTGAAAATAAATTTGAATAAAATTACTGAATCGTCTGTAAATATTGTTGTCTACAGTTCCGAAAGACGCTGCAGGGCCATAAATAGCAGCATTATAGCCAGTATGTGTTTGAAAATCGTCGGCCATATTTAAGAAAGGAGTTAGCAAGATATTATTTCCTTCTTCTTTATTACTTCGCCTACGAAACTTCAAGACAGTTGGCAGAGACTTCTGAAAACGAGGAAGTGGAGTTGAGCCTGAACTTGTTTGTAAATCTTCACTTTTTAAAACAACTCGTTGATGATGTGCTGATAATCGCTTGGCTGCACGTTCCATTACAAACAACCTCAGAGTCAACCAAAAGCAAATTAAGAAGCCCATCTAAAAGAAGAGAAATTATAAGATAATGGGCTTATATTTACGTCATATTTTACTCAAATACTCAATGTAACAATAATTCCCAGTTACTTGAAAGAGACGCTTAGAAAATATCTATTCAATTTCGGTTATTACGGTTTCCCCGATAATCCATTCACAATAAATTTATTCATGACGACTGATAGTGATTATAGGATTTACACTACGTTACCTTTTAGCCTACAACTATCGTAATATAACATCGGTACGTATTTTTCGCTGTGAGAGGTCAGTTAATCTGGGCTTTTAATACACGACATCTAACATCATACCCTAATAAAGTGATGTTTCAATCCCGCTTCATTAGCGACTGGGACTATCACTTTTAAATATCCTGGGACATCACACTCCACAAATACATCACATCTGCTGAGTTTTTCCTTATTTTCTTCATTGATAAGACGACAGAACGAACTCGAATGTGCGACTACTCTTTATATAATTAGTCCACGATGGAGGGTCCATAAGATTGGATAAGTCTATGAAAAGTTTTAGCTGACAAAATACACCACAGAGTATTTTGGCGCTCAGATGTCAATTTAATATGAGCTCTGTTGTTTACAATGGCATCATTTTAATAATTTTTCTAAACAGTACCTACATGATCATAGATACTCTCTTTTGAAAATCTTAGTAACATTTTGAAAAAAAAACTAACAAGGAAAACAGTTTACATAATGCGGTTTTCATGTTAGATTAATGTCCTAATGTTTTTTGACCAACGAGTAGAAACAAACAATATTTTACTTAAATTTTATTCAAGTTGACATTGGGTGAGGAAATTTTGAGCACCAATGTCAATAGGAGTAATTTTCAGACAAAGACTGATGAACAGAATGGTCATGTGTTTTCATTTTTATCGTAATGATTTATTTAGTTTACTAAGGTGACTTTGTAAGAAAACCAGACGTCTCCTGATATTGAACTGATAAGTATGAGACATCTTAACTGACCGTAAGAATAATGCTGTTTACATGTCTTAGTTATGGTTATATCATATATATGTGAAGTTATATCTGCAGTATGAATCACTGATAACACATCTACTTCTTGCTTTTAAACTGAACTAGACAAGATACTGGTAAGAGGAAGATGATCACCTTTGTTTCAGGCTTGGTCAACGAGGTATGAATTAACTGTTAACATTCCACTTGATAGAGATGCACGTATAATTGTGCTGGCTTACTACTGAAGACAGAATATTCTTTTGCTAAAAGTTGCTAATCTGAGGTAATGGTTGATGTTCAGCGAGTGGGTTTACAGTATTTTTACTCACTAAACAGGGGGATTTTCTGAGAAATAACTTCATACTTCCAAGTCGTTTCCTACTTAAAATCCATCTGACATAGCGTAAGTAAAATACACTTGTGATACATAGAATATAATTCTGCATTTTTAAATTCAAATACATAATTTTACGATAAGTCTGCGCCCACGATTGAAGTAAATATTTTAAGTGAAGTTGTTGACACGCCAACAGATCTACTTCAGTAATTCGCACCTTTATTGGTCTGACAAACGGTGAAGCTTTAACATAAGAACAGAAAGTTTATATGGCACTTTACAATCGAGATTATTAAGTAAACTGTATATTTTTTAAAGAGTTACGTCTAGTTACTGTAAAAATTAATATTACCTGAAGAGCAAGAGCGCCAACACAATGATCTGATCTCTGCATTCCCAATTCAGATAGTTGAATACCATCGGGTGTCACTGCTTGCGGTAGTTCATCGGAGTTTAAATTTAATCCATAGATATACTGTATTAAAATTAGAACAATGGCATAGAGGACAATCAAAGGACTAGAATATAAACATGCAGCTCTAGATTTGGGAACGATCCATAGGATGCACGCAGATAAAAGCAGAATGAATGAAAGCCAACTGCGATAAACAACAGCCCAAGCCTACGAACAATGAAGCGAAAAGAAAACTCTTATACATCACAGTCAGGAAAGGGAAGGTAATGATCTATAGAAATCAGCATAATGTGTTCACGAAAGTTATTCCATACAGAAAATTGAATAAACAAATAAACAAGTATTAGAACATAAGTAGACCAACAGTAAGAAGGTATCAAGAAGTTTGAAAGTGCTGTTTCGTTTGATGCATCAGGACGTCAAGGTGAGTAGATATCAGTCATTAGCTTACCAACATAAACCGATGTACCCTGGATAGTAATTTGTAATAAAATACTTCGTCAACAAAAAGATTTGCTTCTATGACCTATTTATTCAAAAATTTCGGAACCAGATAATTAATGTGCCACGTAAATTTCTGTGCGTTACTTTAGAATTGAATGAAAGCTGATAATCTAAGCCATTTCAAAGGATAAATGGTAATTAATCATAAAAGTCTACCTGACAACTTAACTACTAGACGTAAAACCATCAAGATTTCTAACTTACGACGAGAATTCATACCATAAAGCAAAGTATTTTAAGCCAAAGTTTTGAACGTTTAAGACCACCAAATGACAAACAAATAATACAAGAATTACGTTATAGCATCACCCCTGCATCGGTTTGGGCACCCGGGCAGTATCACAGCCCACACAAAAATCAAGTGACCTGTGTGGCACATATGTATTCGGTGCCCTTTGTATTCAAATAGATAAATAGCTACAGTATAGTCTTTCTCTACATACTGAACATAGTGTAACCCCCTTCGACGTAACAGCGTTACACATAAAAAACAATCTCCCTACACATATTTAACATTGTATAATCCCTTCGATGATGTTTTTTTTGTTTTAATAGCTTTCTACTTTCTTTTCTTCTCGCTTCGGTTCGCTGTGACGATGCAACCTATACAATACACTTGTGTGGGAAACTGTACTTTTTTCGACTGTCTAGATAAACTGTTGTGAGTAACCTAACTAGACGGAACTGTGAAAAAATCGCAGACTTACTAGCAAGTTTGTAAAATCGTAAAGAACTTCATAGAAAATATTTACAAAGATTGTCAAACATTTTGTTGAACAGACATACAAAAAATAAAAAAATTTTACCATCATTGCAATAAGCGTGAGAATATAACTATTCTTGATTGCTGAATAGTGCAAACTGAGCAGAAATGGACGTTCAGTAGTAACATTATTTCCAGACCACCCATACATGTATGTGGCAAAAGGAGGGGTAAGGCCAAATAAAGCATCAAAATGAGGTTCTACAGGAGGCGATAGAAAACCTTCATTAGAATTATTTTTTGCTTCCAGATGTAGTGCAGTAGTCTGGTGCGGAAAGTTAGTAAGGGATTTTGGAACGTGGCTTGTGCAATCTGTTGACACTTCCCCTCTAATATGACTTATAGCACGAGGTAAAGATTTCTCTTCTTGATCCACGGTCGTACATTGTTTTGAAGGACTATGCTTCTGAATGAGGTTCTGGTTAGAATGCAATTCCACATAAGATTGATCTTTAGATGTTATGTTTTCATTTCCACGGTCAGTAGGCAGAGCAGAAACTGTGGTTGTCAAATTGGTAGAGAACGAATCTGAGGAATTAACTGCAGGTAAGTTTTCCTGAGATACTAATTCTCTAGTACTTGGCATATACACATCATCCACCTAGTATAAAAGCAAAGCCGTATACTTACATCGATAAATGACCAATATGGTAATAAAATAAAATAACAACACCAAAGCACATCTGCTATGAGGCCCGAATCGATGCATGCAAAATACTTGAGCCCATAATCGGATCGCTTCAAGAAATAAAACGAGTCTCGCCCTTGATACCAGATTGAATGAAAGGTTTCAACCGATTTCTGGATCACGATTAAAACATTTCACTTCTAGTGCTAACACGAATGTGAAATTCAGTAATTAATTTTATTAGTAGAATGCAAACCACTAGAAACCTATACCAAAAAAACAAATGCTTGAGCAAGTAGCTATTTTTGCTTTTGCTTTTCAACCAACTAGTGTAGGCCATACACAAAATTTAAGGATACAACGCTGTAGTATACAAATAATAATTCACACAAGTACAGCAATATTTCGATATATTCTACAGATATATGCCCACACAACACGATATAGAAAGTATTGAGGCGCACACAAATAACTACTACTGACGGATATGAATTTATTTATTTATTCAAACACATAAGCATTAGTATAAGAAGGCTCCAAACATAAAGATGCTACACCGTCACAAGGCTTATGTAAGGGGTAGATTACTGCTCAAACGCCCAAACCGAAGCAGGTGGTTTTCTTAGGCGGCCACTCCCAGAATATTTGACCTAGAGGTCCAACCCACAAGGCAGTGGAGAAACGTCAGGAGATGAAGTCTAACGGGAACCGGTGGCCAACAATTGGTTCATATGCCATTTCTTCCTCCGGGATGTTGGCACCCGAACTAATAATAGGGAATGAAGTAATTGAGCGTGTCGATCGCTTCACTTATCTTGGAAGTCTCATCAGCCCTTGTGGTCTGGTGTGTGACGAAATCTCAGCACGGATACAGAACACTCGACTAGCTTTTACCAACTTGCGTCATTTATGGCGTAGGCGAGATATCCGTCTATCAATCAAAGGACGTGTTTACTGCGCAGCAGTTCGTTCCGTCCTACTTTATGGCAGTGAAACATGGCCGGTAAGAGTAGAGGATATTCGTAGGTTACTAGTATTTGATCATAGGTGTCTTCGAAATATTGCTCGTATATCGTGGGACCATCGAGTAAGTAACACAGTTGTTAGGAAACGGGTACTAGGTAAGGATGGCAAATCAATTGATGAAGTAGTGAAACTTCATCAGTTGAGATGGCTGGGACACGTGTTACGTATGCCCAACGACCGACTGCCTCAACGTGCAATGTTCAGTGGTATAGGAATAGGTTGGAAGAAAGCTAGGGGCGGCCAGACCAAAACATGGCACAAGTCCATGAAGTCACTGACAAGTGAACTGAGTCATGTCGGTAGGTGTAGACTACCTGGTTGGGGACCGCGAGATGATAGCAACCGATGGTTAGAGACCCTGAATGACATGGCTCAAAATCGTTTGCAATGGCGCAGGTGCATACACTCTTTGTGTTCTCCCAAATTCTAATCTTCTGAATCCTTCATGTCCCTTTTTTCCTCTTCCCAAATTTATTTCACTGGATTATACTCTTTAAATAACATCTCCAAACACTAATCTTCCCGATTACTGCTTATACTCTTATTACCTCTACCACTACGGGATTTGAATCGACAACTGCATCTCTGTGCTAATGTGGTGTGGCAACTCGAACTGATGTACGTACGTACGAAGTTCTACGTTGTTACTGACTGACCAGGATGCTGGAGCCCATGAGCACCATTGGTTTAGAATCAGGATTTTCCAAATCCCATAGGTGAACCCTCCGTGTCCACCAACGCGTTTTTCGTCCTCTCAACTTCATAAACAACACCCCCACTGCGGGAAGGCAGTGAGTGGGGCTTCCCTGGCAGTGGCTGTATACGTCACTGATATGAATACAGTTCAGTAGTTTCAGGAAACATAGTACCGCCTATTCCAAGTTCGCAATGTTATTCGTATTTAAATTGAAAGAAGCACATGAAGATTCATATATCCACCTGAAAGATTAACCCATTTATGTTTTTTAGTGCACGAAGAGAGTAACACAATAGTAGAGGTTACTAAAAATTTGGCAGTGTCACTAATCGCTATAATTATACAGCAATTACAAATCGTGGTTGAAAACTGGGATGCCTGAAATAATACTTTCAAAACGTGAATAATTCGATTTTCTATAATGTACTTTGACCATCTGGTACAGAGGTAGAGAACAAAAATCAAGTACTTAGGAAAATTGTAAGCTTTAAGTAAATAGGATGGCATAAATCACGAGAGAAATATACTCATTACAAGCAAAAAACCTTTATAACATTTAAAAAGTCCCCCTGAATATATGCTTGGAAAGACATACAAGCAGCTGTGGAAGCAGCAGTGACATCTATTAGCGACTTAAACCACAGAGTTACAAAGAACCAGTGGATTTCTTCAAAGTCTATCACACTGATGGATTCTCGCAAACTCGTCCCATCAGGTTCCGAACATGATGAAGAGCGACAACAAATCAGATCTAGGTTAAGAAAAAGTCTAAGGAACGACCGTGAGCAGTGGTGGGCAATGAAAGCAAAAGAGATGGAAAAGGCGGCGACTATAGGGAACACAAGACAGCTTTACAGACTAATAAAAGAAACTGGAATTAATAAGTCAAGTGTAAGTGAGATTATATCGGAAAAAGGCGATACTCTCATCTGCTCCCAGTCCAGACGTTTAGAACGATGGGCGGAACATTTCAGAGAACAGTTCAGCTGGCCTTCAGCTACTCTACAACTACCCTCCATTCCCAGACAAAGTGAATGGAACATTGAAGTAGGTCCCCCAACTCTTGCTGAAGTTCAAAAGGCTATAGTTAATCTGAAACGAGGAAGGGCAGCTGGTCCAGATGGACTGGCTCCAGAAGTCTTTAAGGATGGTGGTCCAATTTTAGCGACTAGGTTGACTAATATTTTAGCTAAATCTGGGAGTTAGACGTTATCCCATCTAACTGGTCACAATCACTTATCGTCCCAATATATAAGAAAGGGTCAAAATCATCCTGTGACAACCACAGAGGGATTAGTTTAACTAATATAATATCTAAAATACTAGCCTCGATAATTATCAGACGCCTAACTAAGACTCGTGAACTGCAAACACGAGAGAATCAAGCTGGCTTCAGACCTGGTCGTGGCTGCATCGACCACATATTCACCATTCGTCAGATTCTAGAACACAGGCATACTTATCGGCGTCCGACAATGGTGGTCTTTCTCGACTTAAAAGCAGCATTTGACTCGGTAGACCGCGAGATTCTGTGGCAGTGTCTGTCATTGAAAGGCGTACCTCAGAAGTACATAAACCTTGTGAAGGCTCTTTACTCGAACACTACTAGTCGAGTCAGAGCTTATGGCGAACTGTCATCTACCTTTGCAACCTCAAGTGGTGTCCGTCAAGGATGTCCACTTTCCCCATTTTTGTTTAACTTCATCATAGATCTACTGATGGAAATAACTTTCTCGTCGACTGAGTTCTCGGGTATTGATCTCCATCCAGGAGGTCCACTTATCGACTTAGAATACGCAGATGACATAGTCCTGTTTGGTGAAGACGCTGACAAAATGCAGAGTCTTTTGGTAGCACTGAGCAACAATGCCAGGATGTTTGGAATGCGCTTCTCTCCCTCTAAATGCAAGTTGTTGCTTCAGGACTGGTCTGCGTTAACACCTGAACTAAGGATAGGGAGTGAAGTAGTCGAACGCGTTGACAACTTCACTTATCTTGGAAGTCTGATCAGCCCTAATGGGTTGGTATCGGACGAAATCTCAGCACGGATTCGAAAAGCTCGTTTGGCTTTTGCCAACTTACGTCACCTGTGGCGAAGGCGAGATATCCGTCTATCAATAAAAGGACGAGTATACTGCGCGGCAGTCCGTTCTGTTTTAATTTACGGCAGCGAAACATGGCCATTAAGAGTAGAAGACACTCGTAAGCTACTAGTATTTGACCACAGATGTCTTAGAAATATTGCTGGCGTCTGCTGGGATCACCGGGTAAGTAATAGTGAGGTTAGACGCAGAGTATTAGGGAATGATGGTAAATCAGTTGATGAGGTTATGAATCTTCATCGACTGAGATGGTTGGGCCACGTGTTACGTATGCCTGAACACCGATTACCACGACGTGCAATGCTATCCGGTATTGGAGATGGTTGGCAGAAAGTTAGGGGCGGCCAAACCAAAACGTGGCATCAGTGCTTGAAGTCATTAACTTGTAGTCTGAGCCATGTTGGTAGATGCAGACTACTTGGTTGGGGTCTGCGTGACTATCGTAACCAATGGTTTGAGACTCTTGGTGACATGGCTCAGAATCGACCACAATGGCGTCGGTGTATACACTCCCTGTCTTCCCTTAAACTAAGAGATTAAAATCGCTTCATATCTTTCTTTCTACGAACCAATTCTTTCTTCTTGTATTATATCTCTATATGCAATCTTTCTCTTATATATTACCACCTTTGACATAACCACTGCTATGAATCCGGTGTTCATCTTGTTGTGCTGATGCGGTATGGCAACCTGGACCGATGCACATATGTGCCTGGTCCTACGTTGTAGCTGACTGACTGACTGAATATACAAGTGGATCTGGTAAAAAAAATCCAACTAAAAATCAAAATGCTTGCCTTACACTAAATTAAAAAGGAGTAATATTTCATGTAATTACCATTTTAAAAACAAAATCCGGTCCATAGTGGATTAGGATATTTCCTACTGATTCTTACAAGACTACATAAAGACTTATTTAGAAATAAGTTCAAATGTATCCAATCAAATAAGACTATCGTAAATCAGTAAAACCTTAAGATGGAAAAACATGGTTCAATATGTAGTTTGAAAATATTTGATTCTAATATCTTTTATTGGAGATATAACAATGTGGAATGAACTTACATTCTCATCATGACAGCTAGGAGGTACTTCACTTGGGAATGTAGAATCCCTGATATTGTTCCGAAATAGCTATGAAAACAAACAAGAAAACTCATTACAAGCAATAATTAGGAGTTAAATTATCAATTTCTCAAGTATTAGAACAATTGTGAATAGCTATTTTACTTGAACTAAGTAGCAGAATAACAGCAAGAGAAATTTAGTCATATATAACGTCAAGTTATGAATGGAAAAAAGAGTGCATAGTCACTTGATACACACATTAAACAAAATTTAGACTAATAAACGAGAAACGCAATCATGGTGCTTCGTTTGATTCAAACTAAGAAGGGGTCTTACATCACACGCAAAGTGTGTAACTCATAGACAGTTACAAAAAGCCTAAATGGTTGTAGAGCTACTTCATATACTCATCACCCATAATTAATAAATACTTTACAGGGTTTACAAAGTCTTAAAAAAAGCTGTGGAGACTTACCGGTTGTGAAGAAACGCTAGAATGTGAATCTAACCAGCGTCGAGTTTCTAACACTAAAACATAGTACAGTAGCATTGTAATAGGTGGAGCCAGACAATCTACAACACGAAAACTACTTGGAAATATAATTTCACCAGGTTTTTTACATGAGGTGTGCATAATATAGTACAAACCAAGCAGCCTACAATGAAAAAGACAAAACTATACATTAAGTGAGTGATTTTTTTAAATGTTGACACCACTTAAGAACTAATACTCAGAAAACATGTAGTAACGTACACAAATTACAGTTAAGCTCAAATACTGAACTTTTCTCTGGTTTTAAGAGCCATGGAATAATTACAAACTATATGAACCGGTTTATGATCACCGAACTAGCCATTATTACTACGTTCGCCCATTTCCTTTCCCTTCTGTTGACTATTTCTTCTTGTTCTGATGAGAAATGTAAAACAAATAAAAAGTTGTGCCGATCCCCACTTTGCATGTCTTTTTTTGTTATTTAGGTTGCTTCCTAACTGAACTGTTTACCAATTATTATAATTATGAATTATTATTTCACTCATATACACTTTCTTTTCACTGTTCTTTTTATTATACACACCTTACATTCTCTATCCCTTCACAACCTCATTATTGTGTAGGGCATATGTGTTTGGTGCCCCCTTGTACCAATTGTGTCCAAATAAATATATAGTGCTACAAACAATTGATGGTTGAGAGATTTTAACTACTTAAACCAACTAAAAATCGAAAACGAATGGATAAACACAAATTACTAGCTTGGAGTGATAAAAAAAGACCCAAACGCATGCAAAACGTTAGCTAGGAATTACGGATAGGATATACGAAGACAACTTTAGGGTACAATTAAATCCATAACCGATACGTTTTGCTACTTATCTAGTTTCATTTTAGAAGTCTAGTACTCCACATACATCACTCAGTCAAACCTTATTGTTCATAGTAAGATACCTGTTGTTATCTTGAGTAATTTTACTTTTCGACTGTTCACATGGGAACGTATTTCATACCACCGACACAATACTACTTAAAATGAACTTTGAAGTGCAACGATCCAACATAATCTCTTAAAAAACCATACAGTATTCAAACCCTGATAATGATCACATTTCAAAATTAGCAATATAAGCGATGTTTTATAAAGTCCAGCTAGTGAATCTTCTAACTAAAAACAAGAGTACTTCATACCGATTTGCAGTCACACATTGTTTTATCCCCAAATGTGAACTCTCTCACTCCATCCCAGAAATCCATGTCACTTACAAATCTACTTCTAGTTCAATTTATGATCTGTTCAAACTGTCTTTAATCGCTAAATGTTTGCCTTACGAAAGAAATCACCTACACTGATATCTGATCGAACCACTCAGTGTTATCTAAGTTTGTTTTATTCAACAATCACACACTGACGTAGGCTGGAAAATAAGCAGATCTGGTCATAACTCTAACAAACCTTGCAAACGATGTATCCTACACTCATTATCTGGGACTAATGATGGTTGGTTAATCATGATCTCACGGATAAAGCCCTAAGGGTTATAAAACCTTATGATGTAGGGTTTTACTAAGCAAGACTCAAAAAAGAAGTTAGTAAGGATTTTGTGATTTTTCTACGTGGGCAGAAAAATGTAAACGAAATGGATGAAACCTTCTGGTCACATTTTTAACTGAAGTTACCATTCCACCAAGATTCAGAGATTTCCTCACAAATATTTGATCTGTCATGTGTTAGTGTTGAAAATAATACTTCATTTGGTATTCGATTTGATCATTCATTCATTCACTCAATCGAACAGCTAATTAAGCACCAATTTCTTCATGCAAAGAATGATTTACTACAATGAGTGGGAGTCAGTCAAAAGAGTTTAAATAAATGAGGAATCACATATTTATACTACAATAACAGTAATGATAATTATTTAAACTTGATAAATCTAAAACAATTATTACTCGATTTATGTAGCTAACTAGTCAATATAAAACAGATTGCTAAACGTAGATAAGTCTTACGTGACGTGTGCAATTTTATGTAGGAGGAAATTAGTTTATATCTTACCGTGCTAAGAAACTTCCATCCTTGCAGAATGCTTGGAAGAAAGGAAACTGATATAGGTAGTATAAACAAACATGCAATCCGCTGTACACCAAAAGGAAAATCCGTAAAGAAGCAAATGGTGTTGAGCTGATTCTATTTCTACAAGCCCAATATGTACATGTAGCGAGGAATGATAAAAGATAAACGCAAGATGGCAACGAAGGTGAGGTTATTCCAGCAAAACACACAAGTAGTACGGTTATTAGCATACGTAACGAATCCATAGCCCAAGCACGCCACAATCTTTTTTGGTTTTCATTCCAAAACCTGGTAAAATTAAAGTGAGTTCGGTCGAGCTGTTTGTCTTTCGTAGCACTAAACGTTTTGATGTGTAATATATTGTGGTGAGTAAATTTAACTTACGAAGGCTTAAAGTTATGTTCCGATTCGTCACTATTATGAGAAACAATGCTGTTTTCAGCGGCCGACAAAGCATTGGTTGACGACAAAAGTGCCGAAGGAACTCGGCGTCTTCTACTGAAATAGACCAACGAAGCAACTGCAACTGACAATATGAAGATATCTGGTAGCACAAGTCGCATTGCACGGTAGGGTAGCATCCCCTCGAGCCTTTGGACACCAATCTGAGCAGCAATTGATGCATCTTCACCTATATGAATGACTTTGAAAGTATAATTAAATAACTTACATGTTCGAAGTGCATTTTCATACGGTGGAGCAACAGTCAGAACTATGTGCAGCGTTGGGTGAGACAAAGTGAAAATACAACTTAGCGTTATGAGTAAGATAAGATAAACCTGGACTTTAGCTACAAAAATATGACAACTACTTCAAATTTACTTGTGGATCTGGGACACTTGGGACGAGCGAGCAACGGGCAAGCCAGCAGAAATAATAAATAAATGAAAGAAAACCCATTGTACCGCACCACGGTAACTATGAACAATACGAAGGGGATAACGAAGCGCAGAAAAATCAAATCAATAATTCCAGGAATCATTACATAGACACTGTGTAGCCATATTCTGGTCAAATGAAAAATCGTACCCCATTAAACTCAGCAACTATCTTAAAATTAGTACACAAATTGACAGCAGTCTTTAGAAAAGTCTGGATCCTAGATGAGTAGTGAGCACTGGTGTAACATGAGAACAAGTCTGTATATCACCAGACGCTGATCAGCTACAATGGTTATCTACAGATAGGTGGATTTAGTTGCAAGGCCATGCACTCGTAGCGGTGACTGAGCACTTGAAGGTCAAAGGGTTGCAAAATGATTGGTCTATCGACCTCTCAAACGAACACATTCATACAAAAGCGGCAAACCCAGAAAAAATTATATTCAATGTAGCCAGAGCTGTTCTCTACGCGCTATTTAAAAATGACAGTGTGTATTTTACCTTGCTGGGCTAATTTTATTGAACATTCGAACTTTTTGTATTTGTCTGTACCTTTAGGCCTAACAAGGTTTATGGTCGTTAGTTCATTTGAACTTTGAGTATTTTTTATGTCTAGTTTCTTTGGAAAACATATGGTTGATGACTGGATGGTGCAAAAAAATCGATTGACAAAGTTAAGGCTGTTGATACCCTGTGGAAAGTGGCATTCAATGCAATGAGTGGAAAAGATGGTACCACGAAGTTTGTACGGATCTTCGCTTTAAGCATGACATTCAGTTGACAAAACAGCCGCTGAACCAGATAGTGCCTTACGATATCTCACTTTGCTAAAGGTCTATAGGCTAGATAACCAAATGTACTTGAAATTGAATCAAACCAGGCTGTAGAAAGTAGTATCTAGATCTCCATATAAAAGGGACTTAGTACTACAGAATGAACATAAACTGAATGGGTCAAGAGTTTTTGTCCGTAAATCCTCACAGACCGTATAAAAAGACGAGAAACTGAAAGAATTAAATTTAAGGTTAGATACTCTTGCAAAAGACCTTAAAACTGCAAATCTTCAGGTGGTGAGACTTTGAAAAAGAATGGTGCCGGAGCCACTGTTTGCAACACGAAGCCATTTAAACGGGCACCGGATCTGCTAAGCAAATGCAAGTGATGCGAGCCGGATTTACAGACAGACTGTACCAATCCGGATGCAGTCTCAGTCACGGAAACTTTGTTGATTCAGTCCACAGACAGTGCAGAAGTTTATTCTAAAACTTGTACATTAGTAAGAGCCGATGGAATCCAGAAGCGTTAAGGAGGAGGAGCTATATTTATTGGAAATACTATCCCACTTACCGCTACCGATAACACACCCTATGAAAGTGGGATATGTGAACTAGTTAGTTGCCGCTTGAAATCCAAAGCACAAGAGCTGCTGATTGGTTTGGTCTACTACAGTACAAATTATGGGAGTGAAAGATATTTTAATAGACAACCTAAACACTTTGGTATCATGTGGTCGATGTCTAGTCTTAAGAGGTTATAATTCACCTACGGTGAACTGGAAAAATCTGGGGACTGAATTATCAGAAATTTTTTGAACAGAAACTAGATGATATAATTATCATGTGTGAAACAACTCCGAATCAACCTAACTAAATCTCATATTGACCCATTATGAGGATGAGTTCACAGTCCTCCATTATATTGTACCCCTAAGTAAAATTGGACGTGCGGTTCTAGCCTTCGATTTCTATATACTAGTCAATGACGAAGATGTGTCAGCCAAAGCCAGACCAAACGTCTATGAAGCAAATGTACAGGCTATTTTACATTCAGCACTCTCAGTAGATATTGTGGTGCGTGCTACTTATATTGATATAAGTAGTATATTATGCGATTCAGGAGTGTAATGTCTGGCAGCAGAAGATGAGGGAAAATTAAGAAAGCAAGAGCGGGACTAGAATGCAATTTGTATGAAAAAGTAAGAACAATGAAGTCTGAGACATTTTGAGACAACTGGTGGACATTTTGCAAATTACCGATTTAATATGTAGTTCTCAGATTTTATTGAGATGCTCTGTAATTTTGTGTCAAATACATTCGTTTGTCCCCACTCGTGTTCTGTTCACTACAATATGACATCAGAATAAGAATTCCTATAAAAACGGTTTGGGATATATCCAGAAAGTTGTACATAAAAGTCGCTGGGTCCAACACCATTTGGACTACACTGAAAATTTAGAAACTTTCCGTCATGATTCAGCAGGGAAGTCTGCAGTCTCCTCCGCAGGGGAAAAGTAACATGGGAGATATTTAGGTTACTGGGTAGTGTTGAGACGAAATCCCAGTACGAATAGCCTGAAATATTTGTGTCCCGACCCTCCACAATTCTAAAACATTGACCTTTACATAACTCGATGTCTTTGGTGTGCTTTATGAGCTTAATATAGTAAAATCCATGGGATCCGATTAAATGCATCCTAGTTTACTAAGGGAAGTAGGAAATTATGTCGCAGGCCTTTTAAATAAGTGTTTTAATCTGTCTGCAGCCCGAGATCGATTTCCAAAAGTCTGTGAATATACTACATTAAGTTCTGTCTTTAAAACAGGCACTATACATAAACCTGAGAACCATCACCTGTAAAGCTGATTTGGTATAATTTTTAAATTTTCAAAAGAGATTTTTCAGCTGTTCAAGTACCTCGAGGTAAACTGTATTCTTCTTGAAAGATAGTACGGCCTTAGAACGGGTTATTCATGTTTCACAAACCTATTAGTAACCCATGAAAGTTAGTGCGGTCTCAAAGACCGAAAGTTACGTATAGACTTGGCCCACATTGTCTTCAATAAAGCTTTTGACAAAGTGATATTGGTATTGGTGGTGATTTACTATTATGGATACAATTTGGGAGTCAACAAAGAATACGGGTGGACTGAAATTTGTCTAGCTGGGAAGCTGTGCCTAGTGGAGTGCTCCAAAGCACAATTTGCGGGACAGTGTTGTCCCACCTATATCTAAATGACGTTTCTCCTCTCTTATCGTCATCGGTCTTGTTATACGCTAATTCGGAAAGTGACACTACGCGTTCGCTTAGAGGACTTATTCTGAAAATTAATCCGAAAAGTCACTTTGAGAGATGTTCTCATGAACTTATTAGCTACATCTAGGATGGGTGTTTACGGCGCATCAGCGATAGCTCGCCTATGATCAGATCAATTGGCCTAATTTTTATCACCACCATTGTAAATAGTGACGGGATACAAAACAGGCCGGAGCTGCTCCCAAAGTTGATGAAATGTATTCTCATTTTTTTTTAATTTTATAAGGGTTCGTTATTTTGACGACTAAATAAGTCCCTAGGGCGCTTTTCGAGCGATTGAGAAAATATGCGAAGATTCTTGAACTCAACTGGAAACCGATAGTATTGGTTATCATATAGGACAGCTTATTCCAAAATTCTCACAATACGCCAGGTAATGCAGCCCCAAAATCACTTGAGACATGCTTCATATTTGTTGCGTGCTCGTGATTAGTGTGCTGCCAGATTCACTTAAAATATTTGCTTTGGTAATAAGGGGTTGTAGTAGTCATTCCCTCTCAAATATCTATTGTTTTAGTAGATCATTTAATGATATAGATGACGCGTCACAGTAGTTGGTCCCTAAAGTTGATTTCTTGGGAATAAACAACTTGTGTGCACGAGGGTTCTGTTCATCCCTGACTATTAATTTGCAAAATGCTATTTGACGTAAGCTTTTTTGACCTAGTTTTGGAAAAAAATCATTAGAAATATTTTCAATCCCGTACATAGGAATTGATCCAGTGGATTGCACTTATGATCATTCGAGAGGCTTTTAACATTTTGGTGATAAAACCCCCTTTTAACTTTTTATACAGCATTTGTTCGTCCTATACTCTAGTACTGAACAAAGGCAGCTAGCTCCTGTCTAAAAAGAGACAGTGAGTTGTTAGGAAAGATTCAAAGAACTGCAATTAAGCTGATTCTCGGAATAGCCAAGCTCCTGTAAGATGCTCGACTACCTAAACTAAACCTGTTTCCGTGATAAATTAGCATCTGATATGCCCTCATTAACCTTGTCTTCCAAAACAGAAAATTCGCGAGGACACTCCAAAAATGTTTAAAAGCTCCAGACATCACCATGTTACAAAACACTGAAAAGCAAGTGATTATCCTCCAAGGTTTAATGCGATATTTAATATACTTTTTATGACAATTTCCTAGTTCGAATAGTTCGGGTAGCTGTTGACAAAAAAGCGAAAGCCTTTGATTTTCTAACTTTCGTGTCTAGTAACAATGATTAACTGATGAAACTAAACACTCAGAAACATGAGTAGTATTATTTAGCCATTCGGCAAAATAAATTGGGAAAGAAACTGTTTACATAAGAATGAAAATAAAATGACTCAGTCATAATTTATAATGCACTAGCAATAAACTGTTTGCCGATGTTTGATCACCTACATTTGGCCGCTTACAGCTTTGTTGGAGGCTTCATCCAGAGGAGTGTCCATTGTAATCCCTCTAGACGTATTCGCAAGAAGTTCTTTTAACTTTTGTGCTTTGTATAATATATTGTAGCGGTAAATAAATCCCCAAAATAAATAGCACTGTAAGTTTTCGACATTGGATGCTGACCATATGTTTTAGTGGACTCATCTAGCTGAAGGCGCTCGGTCAGGCATCCGCACCAGATCACGTGTAGTAACGCCGTGCTCAACATCAACCACAATCGCTAGCCAGATTAGATCAGAGAATCCCGGTATATTGGTCATCGCCAAATATACTCTTCCGATCTCCTCGACTCTGTCTTTTGATTTCTCTTGGTGGGAACGAAACATATTAGAAGGTGTTACTGGTAGAAGCGTTGTCAAACACTGAATACCTGTGACATCATCATTGGTGAGACCGTCGTGATCTGGTACACCTTATTGCAACTGTGAGTCTGTTCCTTTTTGGGATTTTTATATATCATTGCCTTATTTTTTATTTTTTTTAAACATTGTGATTTTTTTTCGTGTTTTTCTTGGATATATATATATATTTTCCCCTCGTTCATTATCGTACTTCATATTTCATCATGACTGAACAGACACCTAAAGTACTCAAGCTTAAGACCTTGTCCCCACCTTCGTTTCAACTGATGCCTTTCTGGCCCGACAACATCGAAGCCTGGTTTTGCTACGCAGAAGCCGACTTTTCCGAGCACGGCGTGATCGACACACGTGCACAATTCCTCGCAGTAGTCAAGGCACTACCGCGCGAATTCAACAGGTACGTAACACCTAGTATGTTTACTAGTGATGTTTCCGATCCTTACGAAATCTTAAAACGCTCGATTCTTAAACGAGGAGACCTAACCGATCGACAAAGGTTAGATCAACTCTTCAACAATATCGACCTGCAACACGGTTCTGCGACAGACATGTTGCAACGGATGAGAGAGGTTATAGGCCCAAGAACTTTCGACGAAGGTCTATTCAAACAACTCTTCTTGTCAAAACTTCCCCAACAGGTGCAAGCAGTTCTGGTCTCGTTCCAGAACAACGCCTTAGACGAACTAGCTGCATCTGCCGACCGCATTCTAGAAATTACGAAACCTTCTACTACCGAGGTATTTTCAGTCAAAGAAAAGCCTCACACGACTCAGAATGACATAACCGACTTATGTCACACACTCACGCGTTATCTTAGTCTTCGTACCGACCGTAAGAGATCGCGCACACCACGTAGAAGCATTTCTCGTAAGCGATCTGTCTCTAGACCACGAGAGACAGATAACCCCGACTGGTGCTGGTATCATAACCAGTATGGAAAGTTTTCCAGAAATTGCAGAAAACCCTGCAATTTTCCCAACACGAAACCGACTGATTCGGGAAACTTCCAAGCCGGCACGCGTTAACGGCAACCGTAGCCGGCGAACAAAGCCGTCTGTTATTCGTCACAGATGTGACAACGAGAGTTCGCTACCTCGTCGACACTGGCGCAGAAGTTAGCGTTCTCCCAGCAAATCCTAACGACCGACTTCACGAATCGACCCTAAACTTACAGGCGGCAAACGGAAAACCGATCGCTACGTATGGCAAAAGGTACGTTTACCTTAACGTGGGTTTACGCAAACCCATCCACTGGATTTTCGTCGTTGCAGATGTTTCTATGCCAATCATTGGTATGGACCTTCTACAACACCACAATCTGATCATCGACACTCGCAAACGGAGGCTAGTAGACGGAAACACTAATTTGTCCGTTTGCGTAACTTCTTTTACTGGTTGTAGAGTATCCCCAGTCACAGTTAAACATATGATAGACCCACTCTATCAACCACTACTCGATAAGTACCCTGGGATACAACAAACTCAACCGAAACTACCGTGTGTAACCAGCAATGTTACACATCACATCACGACTACAGGACCACCTGTATTTTCTAAAGCACGACGACTAGCTCCTGAAAAGCTAAGGTTAGCGAAAAACGAATTCGATCACATGATGGACTTAGGAATCATACGACCGTCAAGTAGCCCATATGCATCTCCGTTGCACATGGTCCCTAAAAAGGACAGCAACGATTGGCGTCCAACTGGTGACTATCGGCGATTGAACGCGAAAACCATTCCCGATCGTTACCCGTTGCCTCACATTCACGATTTGACAGCTACCTTGAAAGGTACAACTGTCTTTTCGAAAATCGACTTGGTTAAAGCGTATAACCAAATCCCTATGGCTACTGACGACATACCGAAAACGGCTATCATAACTCCCTTCGGACTCTATGAATTTTTGCGAATGCCTTTCGGTCTAAGGAATGCTGCTCAAACATTCCAAAGATTCATAGACGACGTTTTTCGAGGTCTCAACTTCGTACACGCGTATGTTGACGACTGTCTAATCGCAAGTCCGGACAGAGAAACACATCTCAAGCATCTGGACCTTGTTTTCGAACGATTACAAAAACATGGCATAACTGTAAACGTTCAGAAATGCCAATTTGGAACCGACTCGTTAGACTTTCTGGGACACACTATCGATGCTCAAGGTATCCGACCCCTTAGAACCAAAGTGGCGGCCATTCTGGATTACCCAGAACCGACCACCGTCAAGCAATTACGCACGTTCAACGGCCTGGTAAGTTTCTATAGACGTTTCATACCCAGATGCGCATCACTTATGAAACCTCTGACCGACCAACTTCGTGGAAATGCGAAATCCATTAATTTGGACGACACCGCACGAAAAGCATTCTCCACAGTTAAGGAACTGATTGCTAAAGCAACAATGCTCGCACATCAGGACACCCGAGCACCCATTAGCATCGCAGTAGACGCATCCGACTCAGCAATCGGAGGAGTCTTACAACAATGGGTTAACAACTCCTGGCAACCCTTGGCATTTTTCTCTAGAAGGTTGCTAGACACCGAATCGAGGTACAGCACATTCGGTAGGGAACTCCTAGCTATGTATTGTGCTGTACGGCATTTCCAACACTATATCGAAGGCCGTGAATTCACTCTTTTCACGGACCATAAACCGCTCACTTTCTCGTTAAGCTCTCCTTCTGACAAGTACTCTCCCCGTGAGTCTCGACAACTGGACTACATTTCGCAGTTTACTTCAGATATTCAACACATCTCTGGAGCAAACAATGTAGTTGCAGACGCTTTATCTCGCATAACTTCCTTGAACAGTTTCCAAGGAATCGACCTTCTTAAACTCGCCGAGCTTCAAAAAGAAGACAGTGATCTTCAGCACGAGTTATCGTCCACAACACTTAAACTACGCATCAAACAGATGGGAACAGGTAAGGAAACCTTACTTTGTGACACATCTACAGGTAGGGATCGCCCAATCGTGCCGAAACATTATCGACGCAATGTCTTCAACACATTGCACAAACTTTCTCATCCAGGTGTTCGTGCAACCATCAAGCTTATAGCAGAACGATTTTGCTGGCCTGGCATGAATAAAGACGTGAGGGAGTGGGCACGCTCCTGTGTAAGCTGCCAAAAATCTAAGGTTATCAGACACAATAAATGTCCCTTAGGCTCGTTTAAAACTCCCGATGCTCGTTTCGACCATGTTCATCTGGATTTGGTAGGACCTTTACCAGATTCAAATGGATACTCTTATCTCTTAACCTGCGTAGACCGTTTCACTCGATGGCCAGAAGCAGTACCTATCAAGGACAGCACTGCTGAAACAGTGGCCCGCACATTCGTCGAACGATGGGTAGCAAACTTCGGTTGCCCTTCAACCATCACTACAGACCGCGGACGTCAGTTTGAATCTGATCTTTTCCGTCGTCTGACCACACTTTTAGGAATCACTCGCTTCCGAACGACCGCCTACCATCCCCAAGCAAACGGGTTGGTAGAACGTTTTCACCGACAACTGAAAGCTTCGCTATCAGCTGCAAACGTTTCACAATGGACCGACGCTCTTCCACTCGTCTTACTAGGTATCCGCAATGCAGTGAAAGCTGACATTGGATACACTGCGGCTCAACTCGTTTATGGAACGACACTTCGACTTCCAGGAGAATTCGTGGATCCTTCGTGCTCTTCGATGAACATGGATCTAACCTCCTACACGAACAGGCTTACAAACGCAATGCGTTCAGTTAAACCTGCTTCCACTCGACCTCAATCAACTGATGTTTTCGTTCAACCTGACTTACGATATAGTACACACGTTTTCATTCGTCGAGACTCGCATCGACGACCATTCGAATCAGCATACGAAGGACCCTTCAAAGTTCTTCAACGTGAATCTAAGTACTATATAGTCGATAAGAACGGAACCAACGATAGCATCAGCATCGATCGCTTAAAAGCAGCGTATTTAGAAGGAAATCCTATCCACGTCGATTTTCCTTCGGTACAATCGAACGACACGACTCAGACACTAATAATACCTCATCCGACAACCAACGCACACGAAGATACTTCGACAGTATCCGAAAATAAACTTAAAACGACGCGTTCTGGAAGAAGGGTGAGATTTCCAGAACATTTAAACGACTATTGCACGTAAGGCACTTCTCGACATTTTATATTATTTTTTTTTTGAAAAAAAAAACAATTTTAATATGCTTATATATTTTTATTTCTATTAAAAAAAACAAAACAAAAAAACAATTTTTTAACGCTATTACGTGCTCATGAGTTTATTTTCCATTTTTTTTCCGCCGACCTTGTGTTTTTACGCATATACGAGTGTATTTCGACATGCACTTACATTTTCTTTTTTCTTTTCCAGGACGGCTGGAAAAGAACGATGACGTTTATGAGGATCCGAAATTTTCATTGTACATTTTCTTTTTTTTACTATGTTGTACCTCCGTCCCATATAGTAAGGAAAGACGACCAGACGCTGCTAAATTTAGTAAGCTATCAGAAGAGTGTTTACCAACGACAAACTCGTTGGGTTTAAACTTCTGGCTGGCCACGTCTTAGGGTCGTCACTGCCCCACTAGGGGGGGAGTGATCTGTAGCGGTAAATAAATCCCTAAAATAAATAGCTCTGTAAGTTTTCGACATTGGATGCTGACCATATGTTTTAGTGGACTCATCTAGCTGAAGGCGCTCGGTCAGGCATCCGCACCAGATCACGTGTAGTAACGCCGTGCTCAACATCAACCACAATCGCTAGCCAGATTAGATCAGAGAATCCCGGTATATTGGTCATCGCCAAATATACTCTTCCGATCTCCTCGACTCTGTCTTTTGATTTCTCTTGGTGGGAACGAAACATATTAGAAGGTGTTACTGGTAGAAGCGTTGTCAAACACTGAATACCTGTGACATCATCAATATCTTCAATTTTACCAGTAATTTTTCCACCAGTAAAAGCCACTTTCTTTACTCCACAATAGTTCTAGGCCTTCAAGATGAATTCATTGGTACATTTAAGACTTTGTGTGTGTATACGCTTCACAAATTATTTACAGTATATACGATGTGATCAACAACTAAGGAGGTACAGTACACCATATGAAGGATGTTTTCACACCCAAATAATTTGAGGTTAATTTTTGGTTATTTTCTCGTCGGAGTTAACCGAAATGACATCTATTTGAATTACATGTGCTGTCAGGTTTATTTACGTTCGACAGTAGGACATCAGGTTATAAAGTGAGAGCATGGGCCAAATCCCAGTTAGAGTTCACTCAAACAATATATAAATTCTTGGCAAGTCTGAAGGTACAGTAATTTGTCTTGATGGACAACCACTAATTAAGAATAGATCATTTTAGCAATCAAGCGACCAGGCAGTCACGTATGCAGTTGATCCCCAAAATCACACACAAGTGCCGAAGTCTGTTGCTGCAAAAACAAATTCATGATTTCCGGATCTAAAGCTCTGAGACAACTTACTGTTTGTTTCCATGTAACGTCTTTCGGAACTAGTGAAAGAATGTGTGTTCATTTATTACAGTCAGCCACAATAATGAATGATGGCATTAACACAATTTAATAACGACACCATATGAAGGCATGTGTTATCATAATATGCACGAGCAGCAAGGTCCGATCACTTCTTTCAGGTGCTGTAAAATAAAACACTAATAAACGTATATCATTTGGTGTTAGGAAACCTTATCGTAACTTTCACCATATGTCCTTTCTTTCACTTTCTCTTTAAAACAATCATCATCATCTTTGATGTATAGTGTAAGTTGAACCCACGTTTTAATAGATGATTATTAAGAAGGGAAAGCGAGCAGTCACGTGATGTTGGCTAAAGCAAAAGGGCAGCTAATTATACTGGTATTAGAGAGAAGAAATAGATAAAAGAAGGGTTCCCGATTGTTTACAACCTAATCTTTTCAAGCTTTATACTTCATAGTTTTTGTGTTGAATGATGGAAAATCTCTCAATTGATATAAGATATCCGTTCCAAGTTGATGCCCAGTGTAATGGATAAGTATGACTCTCGCCAACAGTTCAGTGTATCTGACTGCTTATCTACTGTGGGGACGTATCACACAACCAAACGACAAAGTATTAATAGCACAAAAAATTCCAGCACAAAAGCGGTCATCAAGTGTTATCGTTCATCAGAGCGTGGACTGACAAACCGACGCGGTAACGGAAGTAGCACAAATCAAGATGCAGCAGTTTATGCAGGGCTGTATCGGTGAAAGTCAATAAAACAGTGACTTTTACACCCAAATACATAAATAGACTACTACCAAACAACTTTCACATTTGAAGTTAAATAGACGTCCTGCCTTATAAATAATAAGTATTCGGTAGATGGGATAGATCTAGCGCTTTGAAATCGGTAACAATAACGATTTTTCCGCTGAATGATTGATAAAGTTTCATTGGTTGAGGAGACATATTGATGCTTTACCTGTAAACCAGATCATTGTGGTCCAGGCTGCGAAACTGATGGATTATGAAGCACTGATGGGACGTGGCTTTAATAACTGAACTAGCTCTCTTAACTTAAAACTGACTTGAAGCATGGAAGTGAGTGGCATTTTCATTCTCACTACACTGTTACAGACATTTGCGGTCTGCGAAGTATTATTCAGTTAAACTCGCAGGTAGCCCACACCAGTAGCACATACGATTTCACACATGCATCCCTTGACGTACACATAGGTATGCTTAGCCTATGAGTAAATGCACATTACATGAATTCCGGTAACACACATGCATACAGGCATATGTACCCACTTGAGAGGGCAAATATTCACCTCCCACTTTGGACGTATTTGCTACAACTGACTGTTTTTTACGTACTGCATGCATATCGCTTGCCAGACTTCCATCCGTGTATTTTATGACGCACATAACCCCAAGCACTCAGGGATTGTTGATGGTCACCTCTCCTAGTATTCGCTAACTTCGTTTTTATTGTCTCTTGGACCTGAAGGGTTAGGATACTGATGTTATTAGATATAGGGCAGATATTTTTCAGCATACTTTCCGAAAACCAACCTACGCGCCTAATTAAAACAGGTTCTACGTTCAAGGTCTTCCAAAGACACGTATGTTGCATCTTCTTCGCAATGCCAGGGCAATAGCCATACATCTGTGAAAAGCAGAATTGTGTGTGCAAAAGAGACTGATACAACCTCTTCTTCTACCATGGTCTTATTGTCTTTCTTTTTTATTTTTTTCTTTCTTCACACTCTTCTTCCCTTAACAGCCATCTGTTTCACCTGAAATCTTCTACCTCCAACTGGTTTATTTCTGTTTCCAAGATCCTCTTGATTATATTTAATCTCAATTTCAACATTTTATCTTATCACACCGAGCCATCCTTCCCCAATGATAAGTTCCCTATCTATCTTTTGATGAATACCTAAGCCATTAACAAGTAAACGATTATTAAGTTTTCCTTGTTAAAAATATGGTTTACTACCTTTGTTTACTTTCCCTCACTGTTACCATGTCCAACAGAAGTTCATCATCAGTATTATTGTAATTATTATCATCCTGAAAAACGAGTATTTATATTTGCGATTGTACAGCTTTGAAAACGAATGAAAATGTATATAATCACTGAAAAGAATTATATTAAATAATTGACACACTGAGAAGGTTAAAAATGGAGAACGTGGGAAAATTCAATTCCTTTGAATCGGATGGCATTACAGCTTTGCAGGCGCGGTCATTCTTGTGTAGCTTATCACCTTTATTCATATTAAATATATTGGTCTATTTCCAGCGTAAATGTGTTCTATATCTCATATTAGCGATTGTTAGCATACAATGAGTCAATGTAGGCAATTATGTGACTTCCACGTAAGATTATATAGATTAAACAGTACATCATGACAAATATACAATATTAAGATTAGGTCTGTCATTAGAGCCGTACTAATAACAAAGTAGACCATAATTATACAGAAACTTTGAATTGGATTTAGCTGCTACAATGTTCGTAAATAACGAAATACTCTACATATTCTATATTACAGTCCTTATGTTCTAGCAAAGCCATTTCGCACTTCATTTCAACAGCAGATAGACTGACGGAGATTTCTTGAGGGTGCTGTAAACACTCCAAGGGAAAGGATGTGAGGAATATGGGCTACTGTAGATTGACTGTTTCTGAATATGACCACGCGACACACATGACGAACATGGAGTCGATGGATCTTCTAACATGTTATCACAAAAATGACGTTTTTGGATTTGGAAAGGTAAGAGATTGTGATAATATTCGTCTATCAGTATCAGAACGCAGAGACAGTGGAAAGGTTATCAACTTTAATATGTAGTGTGGCGTCGAGTCACGTTTGACTATGATCACCACTACAAGTAGATTGCATTCCAGAACAGGCTAAACCCACGAGTAAACCAGAAATCAGAAGGCGATTGATGGTTGTAGCGAGAAATATTTGTTGGCGGTCTCGTGGTATCAAACGAATACCGAGATCGTGCCAAAGGTGTACAAGCGGAACTACTAAGCAAACGTAATTTCGTGCAAGGTCACAATTCACTGAAGAAGGTATGTATTTTGGTACAGTTAAACAAAGAAGTACGATAAAACAATCCCCCGCCAGCAGTTTTATCTTTATCATTTCAGTTCTTCCGATTATTGAATAAATACGGAACCTTTCATACCTCGCATCTTACACATCACGTTTATAGACTACCGACGTAGATGATCTATGTCGAATGATTGAGGGCCTACTCGGGTTAGACGGGGATGGTGTAACCAACAGCTAACTTCAAAGTTACACCTCACGGCCAACACCCAACGTAGATGGTGGAGAACCCATCATCGTATCAAGATACTGTGGCTGCTTTGAATACCGTATAACGCAAAGGACATTATCATAGGAATGTATTAGTAAAATGGATACAATGGGAGAAGTTGAGACCACCACCGCATGGATCAGTCCATGACATGCAAGTAACTGACTCGCGTTGACTGTTCTTGACCTTGATGGCGTTCAATGAACTATTTGACATTCAGTGACCCAGTCGCCAGAAGATTTGATTAGGGCTCAGAGACATTTCACTGATCCTAAGGTCTAACACAGCCGGTAACACCTTTATTTATTGACACAGTGCTTCCGAAGCAGAGTAGAAAAACCCAAAGACAAAATTTAGCGGAGAAAGTGTAAAGGCAGTGAGACGAACGGAAAAAGTGAAGAATGTATCAGTGTAATATGTGTTGTTACAGGATGACTTAAACACCAAACCGTAATTGACGGCACGGCAAAACCCCTGTTGAAATTTACAAGGAGTAAATTGCCACTTGATATTGATGTGGGTAGTCATGCTTCCACGGTAGATACTGAAGACCCGAATGAAACAAGAACCAACCAACATCGAGGTGTACAGGACATTCTGTGAACCACATGTCGAGAAATTCGAACACTTCGCTTCTATCTGAAGTTTGTGCTTATGATATCATTCAGAAGAACTATAAAAGCTCCACGACCAAACCATCCAGCCCAGATAAAAAACTCCATCAAAAACCGTCACTTTCTGTAATAGTCCAGATGTGGCCGTCCTATTTGATAGTATACAGACAAAGAAGTGAAGGAAAGATGCTATGAGCGGCACACACTTGATTAGCAAGTCATTGGTAGACTCCCATTCTGAGCCACGTGATACACTACCAAATCTGATAGCAAGACAGTATATCACCTCATCGTGGCTGGTAAAATCTTAATCTCATCGAATGTTATCGTAATTCACTAGAATCAAACGACCCTAATCCTGAAATTAGACACGATTTGGAAAAGTTCAGAGAATTTATAAGTAGCATTTTATTAGATGACTCTTAAAGAGTTCAGGCCGAAAAATTGGTAAAAATAGGTAAGAGGGCCAACGACACTGTTGAATCTGACCATATAGTTTCCCTAAGTTAATCTTAGGGTTGGAGAACCAACGTGGTCTTCTGTTAAGCAGCGCTCGCAGTCACAACTTTATTGACATTCGGGTAAGACCCGATATAACTCTGGAAAATGGAATAAAAAGAAGGGTGGTACTAGCCGAACTAGAAACCCGTCGACAAAGTGTTGAGGGGAATCTCTGCTTAGTGGGTTTCCTAATAGTCAGGTCTTGAAAGCGAATGCTACCAAGGCCTATGTGGACAGGTCGTTCTCTCTAGGTGTTTTATATACAAATGGTCGTAGTCTGAGAAATAAATTTTACTAACTAGTTGCATTAGTGGACAAATTAAGGTCACTCATTGTAGTCTTGACGGAAACTTGGTTAGTCCACGACTATAGCATTACCCCAAAATTATCCAAATACCACTACCTAAGAAGTGATAGACATAAATGTCGGAAAGTAGGTGGCGTCTTTTTATGCATAGGCAATAATATAAATATCCGCTCCTTTGCTTGTGAATCCCGTGATAGTGGGACTTGTGATGTCATTGGCTGTGAGCTCACTATTAGACGTTCTACATTTATACTCGGTGTCATCTATCATGGCCCAATCTACTTAGCTAATGACTATTTCAGAGCACATTCAGCTATGGAGCGCGAATAACAGATGCTTGATATTAGGACACTTTAATACACCTGATATTAGTTGGACCGAGATGGCCACCGTAGGATCTGTATATCCTTTCGGTAGGAGGCCCCTGATGATGGCAGTAGCGCATCCTTCAGTACAGTATGTATCCAAGCCCATTCATTTTAATAATAATAATATATTTCTGCATGTGCAGGTACACACCGTTTTTACAGGCATGATCTATAAATTACAACATTTGTTGGTTCGCAAAATGCTTCCCAACTTATTAAGTTTATAGTTGTTATAAAGTGAAATCGTAGAGCGCTTGCTGTAAACTATGACCTTGAGAGGACGCGTACGTTAAGTTTGCTCCAAACGTCAGAAGTTTCATAGCTGTGCTCTCAGAGCAAGATTCTGAAGGAGAAAAAAAAAGAAGAAACAGAGGAGCAGCAAGGCACTTGGATATGAACGCCAAAGGTTGCTTAACATTGTGTAGTAGAACGGACAGAGGTATAATAAATTAGAATAAATTCATATTATGTCTTGTTAGAGTGAAGTGAAGTCAGAGGCTCCATATTAGAGAATGTACTAATAAAGAACAACGAGTTGTGATGTTTAACAAGTTGGAGTAAGCTCACATGAAGGAAGGGAAGTCAAGGTTGGTACAAGGGAAGCGGTTTATTAGAAGGGTGTGTATATAGAGGGTGAAGTGTTAAGAATACTAGTGACTATATCTTTTTTTGTCTTTTTTCTTTTCTTTTTTTGTCCATCCGATGTCAGCCACGCAATCCTAGTGTAAAAGTCCGAGTTAGCATGTTATAGGTTGTCTTAGTAGAATAGCTAATCCAGCATATTATTGGAAACATGAGTCTGAGTGGTGAGCGTAGGAAGACAATCTATATCTTAGATTGACTGTCTTATTCTCAATTATAAAGAGCCTGATACATACAAAATGTTCTGTCCCCACAAACACGGGTGGATTGAAGTTATCGCCCTCACCATCAATGCTTGCTGGTCAGTAACTCCACCCTCCCTCCTTTTGTGATGTTAGGCTCATTTAAGCTTATTTTTGTATATACGTCATACCTCACACAATCCTCTGTTTCACAACTTGTTGGAAAGCACTATTTCTATAAGTACCATTTTACAAGCTTATCAGGCAGTTACAAGCTGTGGACTGTGGGTAAAGCATCGATGCAGTGCCTCTGTTGACTATAGTATAAAGTATAGTTTGCCAAACAGAGTATAAGCGTTAAGAAGGGTATATTGTAGGATAGTTGTTTATTTAAGCAGGCGGAAAAAGTATAGAAGTATATGAGTTGTGGATAAGGGAACGAGTGGAGAAATAATATTAATTGCTAGTCAACATAGTGTACAGAAGAGTAAAAAGTTAATATAGGATAAACAGGAAGGAACTCACAGTAACTTGGTGCTGATGTTATTTTCTGTTGTCTTAACCAGTTGATTGGTAACAGGTTCCATAGATGCAAGACCACTGGTAGTAGGCAGCCGATTGTGGGGTCCTCTTGACTTTTTAGGGTGGTAGTGAGTGTCCCTTATCGACCGAGTTTAGTTTAACAGTAATGATAGGTCCAGTGAGTTACCTGTCTACTTCAAGTGAAGAAATGGGGTGGAAAAAGTAATTAATACAACTGCAAAGTAGGAAAAATAAGGCAAACTGAACTTGAAGTCCATTTTGGTCTAGACATGGAGAGAGCCTATGATGTCTGAGTGGGGTGCAGATGTGTTCGTACGTGCAAGATCAGTGCGAGTGAGGGCTTGATCAAGCAGTTTCACAAACGTATGTAGTTCATCTGCCATGCGAGTCTCGGAAGGAAGACTGTTCCATATTATTGCATACTTGGTGAGGAAGAAGTTTTCCCGAGTTTTTGATCTGTATTTCTCAACTTTGACCGTAGATACTTTGTTTCGAAGTTCGTATTCATGTGAATCTCGGGCAAGAATTATCTGACATGTTGAGTAAGTAAGGTTTTTGAGTAGTTTGAAGTAGAGAATCAAATTAGACCTAAGCCTTCTCTCCCAAAGGGGTGCTATTCCTAAGATTTGGCATCGAGAACTGTAGTCAATGACCGAGTCAGTCTTAAGTACTTTGCGGGTGAAGTCTCGTTGTATTCCTTCCACCTTTAGTATATCAGATAGACGTAGGTTGGAAAATAAGAACGAGCAGTATTCAACGATAGGTCTTACACAAACTTTGTAAAGAAGGATTTTAGATTCATTTTGATAGAAATTACGGAGAATGAAGCCAAGCAATTTCCGCATTTTGGATGCTTTGGCTGAGATGTGTTCAGAGAAATTAAGACTGTGTGAATAATGTACCCCTAGGTCAGTTACTGATGCCAGTCTGGGGAGTGTGTGATCGCTAATTGTTAGTTTCATTTTAAGAGACGTGTCTCCTATACATAACCAGCCGCATTTCTCTATGTTGAGCTCTAACCTCCAGCGTTTGCACCAGTCATCTACCATGTTGAGTTCATGTTGGATTGTTTGCATAGTACTGCGTAAATCGCAAATGTCAGTTTTATAGATGACTTTTAAGTCATCGGCATAGAGGTAGGTCTTACCTGTGCTGAAACACCTGCATATATTGTTGATGTAGATTATAAAGAGCAATGGACCCAAGACACTACCCTGCACAACACCACTGGTTATCGGTCGAGGTGTAGATGTATTAGAGTTAATCTTGGTTATTTGATATCTGTTCGTAAGAAAAGACTTGATCCATTGCAAAAGGGGATTTATAATTCCAACTGACTTCAGTCTGTTGATTAGAAGATTATGAGGTACTTTATCAAAGGCTTTCTTAATATCGAAGTATAGTATAATAACTAGTTTCTTCTGGTCACGCATACGAGTAACCTCGTTAAAGAAGTCTATCAGGCATGTACTGCACGACCTTGTTCTAATGAAGCCGTGTTGTGACGGGTCTATTAGATCTTCCTTGAGTAGGTGATCAGATAGTTGATTTTGTATCACTTTTTCCATTATGCGTGATATGACTGGAGTGATATTTATAGGTCTGTAGTTTTCTACCAGGTTTCTCGGTCCGGATTTGTGTTTGGGAAGAACATACGTTACCTTCCAGGTTTCCGGATATGTACCTGTCTCTAAAGATAATGTGTATATTTTGAGTAGTAGCGTCTGTATGTCCGGCCCTGACATTTTATAAACGATTGAAGGGATGTCATCGGCACCAGAACTCGCATTTGGCTTAAGGGTTTTAATGGCGGTATGTATACTCCTAATGTCGAAGTTTATGGTACTAAGATAGTTTTTGCCGGTGCACTTTATGTCGATATCTGGGGCATCAGATGTATTCCCATTGTGAGAAAACCATTCACTTAATAGTTCACATATGACGGTTTGGTCATTATACGTTACTCCATCGTGCAGTAAGGAGTGAATGTTGTTGTCTGTGTTCTTTCTTATGCGTTTCGTGAGGAGACGACATAGGGCTTGGGCTTTAGATGCAGCAGCGAGCGCAGTACGTTCCTCTACCTGTTTATGCTTGTTGTGTTGACTTTGTACTCCGTCAAGTACAGAGTATATCTGGTGCAGGGCACTGAAGTCTTTTGATATATAGTACATCCTTTTCAGTTTTCTCAGTTTAGACCTAGTCTTTTGGTTTATATAGGGAGTAACTGTTTTAAAACCAATTTTAGAGGGTATAGTAGTGTCTAGTGCAGATTTGGTGGTGATATTGAATATTTCTAATGTTTCTAAGAGGTTATTACTGGTAAAGAAACTGCCCCAGTCAGAGTGCTTTATTAGAAATCGAAAGTTTTCCCAGTCAGCGTTTGCATAGTCTCTATATTGGAATCGCGTTTTTAATGTCTTTAATTTGTTGCATATGGCAAGAATCGGAAGGGTGCAGAGGACTATTTTATGATCGCTGTTGTGAAACTTTTCGCTAACCACCATTGATGTTGGTGTGACACTATGACAGAATATCAAGTCAAGAATGTTGTGATTTCGTGTAGGCAGGTGTACATGTTGTTGCCAGCCGTGTATGTCTAAGGACCTAAGTATGCTTTCAAAGCACAATGGGCCAGAATGTGTCTTCCAGTTGATGGTGGGAAGGTTGAAATCACCACATACAATTTTGTATGTGAAGTCAAGCGAGGCAGCCTGAGCAAATGACTCACTTATAATAGTGTCAGTTGAACTAGGAGTGTTAGGAGCTCGATATATGCATCCGATTAGTATTTTACATTCATGAGTGTGCACAGTAAGCCATATCGATTCAGGAAGTTTGCTGAGGACGTGGTCGCTATAGGTTTCCGCTCTCAAATTTTTTGATACATAAACGAGACAACCACCACCCTTCTTGGTGACTCGATCACAGCGGAAGAGCTCATAGGTGTCTATTTGTAGAAATGTGTCTGTGGTATCGGAGGACAGCCAACTTTCCGTTATCAAAACAAGTGAGGGGTTGTTTAAAAGCAATAGGGTGCGTAGGTAAGTCATCTTACTTTGTACAGATCGAGCGTTGATTAACATAAGTGTCAGGTACGGTGACTGTTTGTCTAGTAGAAGGGTATGATGTAAACCGAGTGGTTTGTCTGTTTTGCCATGAGAAAAAGAAGAATTGGGAGCGTTGACTCCATATTGATGAGTGTTTAGTTTATTACCAGTAGGGTTAATGCAAGAAGGGTAGTCGGGTGTGGTTTTGGTGAAAGAAGTATGTCTAAGAGTGGAAGGTAGAGTCGAATGATTAGGTAATGTGTCCGGGGAATGATCAGGGGGTTCAGTCAAGGAGTTTTCAAGACTAGAGACAGTTATCGAAGTTGAGTAGGATGTGCTACTCCCCATTAAATCGGAGTATATAGATGGTTTCAGAATAGTGGGATTGTCGCCCTCAACATTTGGAGACCCCATAGCAGTAATGTTGAGGGGGAGAGAGATAAAAAAGGATGAGATAGTGTGCATGTCGAATTAGGGGGGACTAAACCGTTGTATTGGGTGGCTTGACTTAGATAGTACCTAGAATCTGTAGGTGGGTTCCCAAGTAGGCCAGCATTATGGCTTCCTCGTGTGCGGTGGGCAATTTTAGTCCTATTGTGGTTAGTTGGGGAGGTTGTTTCTAACCAGGGATCTTCTTTCTTAGACTTAGTAACCACTCATGCGACTGAGAATATTACCAATCTATATATTTGTGGTGTTTGAATGAACTAATGATCCCTTTGTACATGCTGAATGCTTGATTCCGAATTTCAAATACAGTACGTTCGTTCGTGCTTATCTTATACTTCTTGATCTAATCGCGTTATTTCTGGGATCCCTAGTTTGTACGACAATGCAAATACTCCTAATTATCACAATATTCTCCCACCGTTAGCGAGCAGCGATATCGCTGTTTTTTCATTCACGTTTACAGCTTGAGTCAGTATATAATCAGGCTAAACCTCACTGTAATGTATGGAGAGCAAACATACCACCATTTAATAGTAAGCTGAAACAACAGACTGGCAAGTAAATACTAGCTCATCAGTTGAAGGAGTATGTTTTATATTTAAAAGCAAGCCCAGTTCACTTACGTCCTCAGTTGTACCATGCCTAATTCTATGTAAACCGAGTAAATATTCGTCGCGAATAACTAAGCAGATTAAGAAACTTCTTAGACGTAGGATATAGCATTGGAGTATGTTCATCTCTACTGGCTTAGAACAGTACAGATCCAGTTATTGTAAGACTAGGAATGCTTGTTAAGCGTCGGTAAGTGAGACTAGAGAGTCATGTGAAAAAATTTTATTAGAGACTACAAAAATATTCCGAGACGGTTATTTTCGTATATAAAAAGGCGAACTCAGAGAAGTAGTGGGATCCCATCACTTGTGGTACAATAGGATCCGTTAATATTTACATGAGATGATGTCGAAAAAGCTGAAGCTTTTCTATTAGCAATGAGGAACAACCAGCGGTTAATTGTGAATGTGGTGGCTTGTTGATGTACCCTGTAGTTATTGAGAAAGGTGCTGTCTTAAGACTGCTCCAGCATCTAAAACCTGATAAGTCCAATTGTCCAGACAATATTTATCATGGAAATATGTTAGCCCTATCAGTTTTGATTGCTGAACCCATAACCGTACCGTTTGTCATGTCACTGTAGCAGTCCAGACTGCCAAGAGTCTGGGAAGACACAATAATCAGTACGGTGTATAAGATGAGAAGTAGAGACTTAGTTAGTAACTGTTGACCCGTTAGTCAACTAGCGCAGTTATAAAACTGACAGGAATGATTATTCAGACGGCTATTATAAACGTTGTGAAAGGGAATAATCTTTCATCCAGAGGACGACACGGTTTTCGAAAAGGCTCGTCATACTTGACAAATCTGCTCATTGCAAGAGTAAATTGGATTACAGCAAAAGATCGAAATAATCTTGTAGATGTAATTTTCAAGGAAATAATTAGGGCCTTCGACAAGGTCACCCATACAAAGTTTAAATTAAAACTGGAAAGTTTTGGAATCTATTATAAGGTCGTGGACTAGATGAGTGACTTTCTCAGTGGCATGAGACAGCGAGTAATGGTAAATGGAGCTCTATCAGAGTGGGAAACTGTAAAAACTGGAGTCCTCCAAGATACAATTCTTGGCCCTCTCTTTTTTTTACCTTACGTAAATGAATTACGAGCTGTAGCAACGTCATTCGTTCTACTCTTCGTCGGTGATATAAAAACGCGGAGACTCACACACTGTTGGTTAGACAGAATGGTATAACCAGATTATCTTAATTCATTGGTGGCATGGATGAAAGGATGGTCACTAGAAGGTAATATTAACATGAGTGTGGTGATGCAATTAAATGTTGTGATCCGTATCACTATTCAATATGTAGAGTTGTGTTACCTAAAGCAATGAAATATAAAAATTTAGGAGTCATAATAAGCTGCAGCCGTAAAATACGAGCAACTGTAAGGCTGCTGCCGCCAAAGGCTATAGGGTACTATGGGCTATTCGTAGGTCTTTACAGTACATGGATGAATAAATGTTCAGAATATAGAATTTAAGCAGAAAGTCCACGTTTCAAGTATGAGGCAGATATACTGTAACAAGTCCAACAATAAGGGACTAAAATGATAAAATGCCTCTCTGACCTATCTTATGAAGACAGTCTGAGACACCTCAACTTATTTTCGTTATCTTACCGTAGATTACGTGGTGATCTAATACCGGCTTATCGTATACTAAATGATGAACTTGTTAGTAATATGTCACATCTTTCCCTTCTGTCTGGGACTGAGTATTTGAGAGGACACACGAAGAAAGTCCAAAAACCGAGATCAAATCGTCTACGTCTGGAGTTTCGCTTCTCGCACCGAGTAGTGAGTTGCTGAGATTCTCCACCAGAATACGTTATGCCAGCACTTTCTGCCGATATATTCGAAACGAGATTAGGCCTCCGAAGTGTTATAAACTGCAGGGATTAATATAGTTTGATAGACCTACCCTAATTATTGAAAACGAAGACAAATATCATTGGAACCACTTGGGTCGAGAGTTTAGTAAATATTCTCATCGAAAGCAACCTTAAAACAGAAAACCGTCTGTTCACATCAGAATGCGAAGCCTGATAAATCAATTAGCAAATCGCGGCTTGTCTCAAAGCTCTTGAATATTGAAAGTTTCACTTGTGCATCGGATTAACATAATGCTTGTTTTACGCGGATTAGTTAAAATCCTGTGTTATGATGACAGTGTCTATACATTTCAGTAGCTATGTGGTCCACATTTTTCGTGTTTATTAGTAAGTATGTGTTCATTCGATTAAGAGTAACACACTATTCCTGTGATGTTCGAGACCGTGACATATAAGTTGTAAGAGAACCTTCAACTTCAATACCTTGTTCACTAATTATGAATGGTTACTAGTATAAATTAACATGATTGCTTATAGCTATATTCTCGATTCTAGGGTGCTTATTCACTTTGTGATTCCTGCTAGGTTTATATGCATAAGATTTCATCGATTAGCTTATATTGATATTCAGTTGTACATGTCAGCTTTAGTTTTTAGTAATATTATACAAAATTCTCAGGATTCCATTGCTAGCATTCCCCTAAGCGACAAAGACACAGCTTAGATTTTGTTGCGACTACCTTCCACTTCGGTTCAGCACACTGTAGCGTTCATTCACGATGTATTATTTTTTAGCACAATTCGAAGGAGGCTCAGCGCGACGCACCTTAAGCTGCCCAACATCAACTTTAAGATTTTCTCCCTTTTTAATTGTCAGTGCAGTGCCTCACGAGTTATTAGTGTTCCGCCTTCCTGCTCTATGTGTATTGCTTATTGTAAGTTTCGTCAACGGGTCTCTGCTGATCCAGTATTAAGTCTAAAAAATGTAATGGTCTTGCTGAATCCGGTAACTTTCGGAATTGTACGGCTATTTCTCTCATGCTAAGGTTATTAAAGATACAGTCAAAGTAAATGATGAACCAGATGTTTGGTTAATTTGTGTTTCCGCTACTTATGGACTCGTCCCCATAAACTTAACGGATATGTTGGTACCACAGAGAAAGATATTGGTTGCCATAAATCACATAGTTGGTATTCTTTAGTTCCTTCTATTCTCCGTTTCATCCAAACCAGTATATGTAACCAGTGAGTGTCACTGTCCCTTACAATGTATGTCTGACAGCTGCTTTTACACATTTGTTTCATAAACTGTTGGTTTGATGCTTTAACTCGTATATTATTCAACTACAGGTTATTTCTTAAGTTACCTCCTAGTCAATAATCAGCTGTGTATTTAATAACTTGTGAATATCGCTATATATCTCCAAACTAATTGCGGAATCTGTTACAGATTTCCGACGAGAGCATCAAATCATAGTAAATTGTGCAATCTCAGTTAATCTAAGTTCGGGTGGTTTATGGTCTCTTGCTGTCGGATAATGTGCTTTGTGTTTTTAAGAATTCGCACTTTGCTTTCTGGGACAAAACAAACAACATTCAGTAAATTATGGATATTGCTCAGGTCTTTTCCGGTTTATATTGTTAGTCTGTTAACTAATGTATTTAATATTCGAAATCTCGAGGTCGCGAAGTTTTTACGCGAATTAGCATACAGTTAGTTATGTTAAAACCCTATAGAATTATGGCTGATAGAGTAGGCTGATGTTGACTAATGCGCTTAGACAAGAAAAGTCATACATATACTTAAAATGTACCTAATTTGTACATGGACAGCCGTCTCTGGAAGTCGTTAGTGCTATTCGGGAAATTCATGTGACTATATTAAGAAAATTAAGAATCTTGAAGCTTTAGCCTTACCTAAAAGGAATTTAATTAGTTTCATCTATGAAAACTCTACTTATTGTATAAACGCAACTTCCTTGTGTGTGATATCTTGCTTTGGTTGATGACTCACCAAAAACGTATCTTAATTACAAATATAATAGTTGATTATGGACACAAATTATGTTTTATTGTACAAAAGGTAACCAAATCCACAACTGGTAAACTGATGTTTATCGTAAAGGTTTAGTTGTTACATACTGATTTCTTGAAACCTTAAGAAACTTATATGTTCTGAATGACTTCAATCAAAGTATTGCAAAAGAAAACTCAACAATTAGCATTTTCTGTGGTAAGAACGCCAAATTATTTGAATTGTTTTGGAAATTATTCCTATTACTGTATATTCATCAGAGGGTATTCAATAAAACTAGGTCTTTTATAATTCAGCTTACTGATACAAATATACCATAATTACTCCAAGAGAGTAAATTAACGATAGATCTTAAAATCCAAACTATTTGGTTTTAGTGTCGTTTTGCATATTTCCAGATACAATGTACTAAGACCAACTAACCGAATTTCCTTTTCATGTACCTCTTGAAGAAATGTCTTTCCACGGTATGGGCAACCAGGAAGTCATGACGGCCTTCATACATCTAACAGCACTTAAGACCACTGTGTTGATGATTAATTTCTCTCTTCGATTACTATTATTCCTCCTACCTCGACTATCGGCTCTAAACGTCCTCCCCAACTGTCACCATAGCCAACGATTCTAGTGCGCGAAATACTGCCTCAGGTCTACTGCAACCTCGCTTCAAACTACACATTGAAACCTTCAACGTACGTACCCCATGTCAAGTCGGCCAGCAAAGCTCCTTGACTAAGACCCTAGAATCTCGTACCATTGATGTATGGTGTGTCTCCATAGCATGCATACAGGATCCTAGTGTGGTCATTGACGACCTCACCTAGCCAAAACAGGTAGCCAACGAGATATACCCTCCTTTTATCTGCCGACCTGATGGCCAGTTTCTGTGGACTGGTGGGTGTAGGCATAGCACTTAGTACGAGGGCAGGACAAGTACTATTAGAATGGATCCCCCTTAACAGTCACCTATGTGCTGTTCGGCTAAACAGCTTCGTAAGAACTCGGAAGGATAGCGACACACGTCGTTGTCGTTTCGTCGTTTCTGCATATGCTTTCAACGAGTGCAGCCCGGATGAAGTAAAAGATGACTTTTACAGAAAGCTTTCTGAACTTCTTCAGACGCTCAGACATTGTAATCGTTGCAGGTGACTTTCATACCTAAGTAGGTAACCTTAAACCAAATAAGAAAAACATTTAGGTGCGTATCGTGGTATTCTGGCCCAGTGAACAGATAATGGTGACGGTTTGCTGCATCTGTGCTCAGATAATCGTTTGTTTCTAACAATCACTAATTTTAAGCATAAGACATCGTCTCACATGGTGACCCCCTACAGTCAGCTGTTAGAGGTATGAGGGCGGTTATCACTTCCCGGTTGCCCACACCGAGGAAGGGTTGTTCTGGAGGTACCTGAAAATGAAATTGGATTAGAGGTGGTCTCAGTGACTTGAGAGCGTGACCGCAGTGCACAAGGGACAACTGCTTGAGGCCGGTCGCGCCCGGCCTTTTCGTGGGAGGCTTTTGACGTGTTAGATCCGTTCTTCAAAGGGCCTTACCGCCGGAGACGGAAATCCGTGAGGTAAGGTGAGGTGTGCATTTTTAGGGTCGACCTTTTCTAACCCCACCCTTGTGGGAAGGTAGCGTCGCTGTCATGCTGGTTGTCTGAAGGAAACACCTTACTGCTGTCACACCTCTGTACAGTCAGCAGTACGGCTTCGCCTTCGGACCTTGGGTTTGTTGCTTTTAGTCCTGCTCTTCAACCGACCTGTCTGACATGGTAGGACTTTGAGGAACCGTTGTTCCAGCCAGTATAGCTCGGTTGCTTCATCACGATAGGCAAGCCCGACCACCACGTCAAGGTAGCAATAACGGTCGGGGGTATAGTACTGGGAAAGTGTTCTTTCTGATAGCTTATAACAGACATTTTCTACCTTTATTTGTAGGATTGTGGATTATCTTTGGAGGATAAAATCTTTGTCGTTTAACACGATTAACACTAAGTTGTAAAGAGTATGCCTTAGGTGATTAATTAACGCCTTTTAAGTAGTCCGTAGCTTTGTTAATATCTGTTGGTGATTCTTGGGTGTTATTTGAGATTAACGCATCCGAATACCTATTATTACCAATCCATTGAATGTTTTTTGTACTTCGTCGTTTTGATCTATATATTTCATTGGTGTGCAAAGTATATAAATTTCGAAAAATATCATGGAGATCGTTTTAATTTATAAGCAGTATTCGTCACAAATTGACCTCAATCGGAGTACCACTAAAAACCAAGGAACTTTGAGTACCTGTCTCTTTCTGGTATGGGGCCCAGAAGTACACAACCATGACCCTCAAAAATCTATTCCAGGACCTTCATGTTATGTCTTGGGACCGCTGATGAAAATCACATACCGAATCTTGGTCCTAATTCGGTCTTTTATTTACACTGTAACTCAGTGTCTGTGACTTGGTCAATTACACGTCCGACCAGCACTATCGGCCTTGTGCTGACAGCTAGGCTCCTGTTACTCCACTGTTCGCCAGCTTCTCTCTGTCTCCAGCCTTGAGCTCAGTAGTCAGCAACCAGCGTCTACTTTATTTATATCTCAAACAGACGAGTTTTACATACAGACAAGGCAGACTGTGTCCCACCAGAAAATGAAAAATAACAATTACAAATGAACAAGCTAAAAGTGGCTGTGAATAGAGGAGACTGGGAACAAATTAGGAATAGTAAGTTGTATAACAGTAGTTAATGGCTCAACCGAAACCTTACGATATGTAGAATATATATACATAGTAATCTAGTTGCACAGTAATTATACAAAAAAATTATGATTAATAATTCGATGAGTCAGTTCCAACTTTCAGAATATTCGTTTCGTCATGACAATTTAGGCTCTATCTCAAGCGCATAATCATCATATTAGTAGGTTTGGACAAAATTGTATTTATTTCCAACTTCAGTTTATAATCCTCTTATGACATAGGCAATGATTGTCTCGCTTTCGATATGTCCAAACTTCACGAGTCACTACTTTCCATTAAAGCTTCAAGTACTCACCTCAAAGTAGTTTACTGAAATTGTCAAGTTACACTTTTCGGCCTTCATTCTCATGGTTCATTTAGTTCAAAATTAACGACTCGCAAAAGAGTGGTTTTTCTAACTTCTGCATTTTTCTAGTTCTTCGGTTTTTCACATACTCCCAAAACAAAACAGCATGTAATTAAGTCGAAGTTAATTGTCAACTACCTTCAACTTTATGTTGCTTTCGCTTACTCTTTGTCTTTTTTCCAGTGTTCGTATATTTCTGTCCGCTTTCATGTACTGAAACATCAAAACCAAAATACAAATTGATATCGGCACCTGTAGGTGACCGTGTTGTTTTGTCATGTGGAATCGGGGACAGTAAATACCGTGTTTATGAGTGGCTCGACAACAAAAAACCAATGGAATTTGCTACACATAATGTTACTATGCACTCTAATGGAAGTATAGACTTTCGACTTCGAATGGAAAATGCAGATAGAATATTTAGCTGTCGTTCGTACAATTCTTATCCGAACGGCACGAATGACTCATCTCTTATTTTTGTGTACAACTTCGTACCAATAGGTATGTAATATTTGTGTATGTTTAAGATCATCTGATAAGTAGCCTGTCAGCATTAAGTAATTATTTTTTTTGTAAAATATTATTTACATGTATGGTAGCCATTTATGATCTCTATAGTAAACCTAGATCCCTAATAAGAACTCACTTCTTGAATCATATTTAATCATATACTGGAAAATCTGAATGAATTTAATTCCATTTATTCTGTTGAGATGTCAATGGTTACTTAGGATTGGGGCGAAATGGAAGACAAGAATTATTTGGTAGTAGTACTTCAATAGTTATCTGGCTCGGAGCTTTTATTTACAAGAAAATGAGTAAAATAGTTGAATTTCAGTTCTTGGAGTATTTTTTCTACTTCATTTATTCCCTTTTTAATATCCGAATTTATTTTTTAACTACTTCATCATCTTTAGAACAGTCACTTTTGGCAGTAAATGGAATTTCTGCGTATCTTAATTTTGAAAAATGATGAATCTGTATACCACTCGGGTAGCAAAAGGTGCATATAATCTAGGTTACAGGTCCCATTATTTCAATCATCAGCTGAAAAAGGTTTCATGACTAGTCTCATCCGTTTTTGTTAATTAATTTGACAGCAGCAATTTATTTATCGTAAATAAACTGTGTAACTTAATGTTTATCTAATCTTTTCGTCGAAATTCCCACTTATTTTCTTTTTGATTTATGGAGTTCGTTAAATGATTGTGTGGTACTGTAAGGGCATTGAAATATCCCAACGGGATTCAATATGATTATTAATTTCTGTGTTTATGCCCGCACGTCGATCTTGGTTATTTGTTTGTCCAAATATCCAAGTACAGGGAAACAATTGGCTAATCCCTCAGTCTTAAGATTAGTCTCAGTCCAAGTAAAATGAGTAATCTAACAAATGTAATACACTATTTGTTGATTTAGTCATGGTTTTAGCATGTCCGACAGTTATGCATCTCGAAATTTGTCTGTGATCCGTTTAGTTAATTGTAAGTTTTATTCCAGTGATTGTCAGTTCAGACAGTGTCTTCGTGCTCTCAGAGTTTATACTTTTCAAAAATGATTATTTTATAAAAGTTACACAGAGTGATCATTTTTGTCAGTTCCGGATGCTTAAATTTCAGAAGTAATGTAACAAGGCCTTTTCCATACACTCAAGTACCTGACTGTTAGGTCATTAACGATATGTATTTTAAGTACTGCTAAGGAAAGCTACTGTCTTAGGTTCATTACTTTCCTCAACAGTCTCAGTTAATATACATTGTCATACTAGAAATGCGAATCAGTAAGTTTGATGCCTGTTTACAGAAGGTGGTTGTTAAAGTTGTCAGTAGAGACTGATTGATCTCTGGTTACTTACTTGAGATCTAATTTGTTTAATTATATATCATAATCATTTGTAGTTTTTTTAGGTTTACTTGCACTTCGACTTGTTTATCTTTTTTAACAGTTAAAGCATTTCTTGCAGAGACAGTGCATAATGCTACTGTAGACTGGGGGTCTATCTACAGATTCCCATGCATTTTTGGAGGGACTGATCCTAGAGAGAATACAATGATACTCAATAATCAGGTAAATCACAATGTTGAATTCAGATAATCTTTCTACTTTCATCTTGTGTACATACATCTTATCAAATATTTTATTGAAATCATGAACTGATTTAAATTATACCACCATTGAAAATCTTGATGTACTGGATGACCGTATCGTTTCTGTACCGAACTCCTTGACACTGTACATTAACGACTCCGCATCCTATGGTTGGGGAACACTTAACGTATAGACCACTAAGACGGGATCCAACGGTGTTAATATCTGACATCAATCCAAGAAATTGTGCGACCATCTTCGATTTTCTTCGATGGGTAACTGCCTCACACCCGACACTGATTAGCTCCACTAGTCACGGCTCCTCACTAGAATTCCGGAACTTTCCTCTCAAAGCTCGTTACTAGTCAGGACATGATAGTTTCCAGTATGAGGTTGTGGAGTTTGTTGAATTTCATTGAGATTATGAACCCACCTAAGTCACACGACCACAGAGGTTAAGCGTTCTTGCACAAAACTGTAGGTCTTTGATTTGATCTCGAGCCGCAAGGTCGTGGATGCGCACTGCCTAGGAGTCCCACACTAGGATGAGAAAGCTACTCAGTACTCCTAGGTTTTCAATAGTAATTTAGATCAGTTCATGATTTTAGTGAAGTTCAACAATCTCTACAAACTCCATTCTGAAAATATCAAATATTGTGTCTCTTCAATGTTAAACGCCTAAACTATTTGTTTACACATTCCAGGAAGTTGATTTTCATCCGTTTTTAAATTATATTTTCATTTACTGATTAAACACCCCATTTATTTAGTACGAGAATCTTTACTACAATGCGATGGCAAGAACTGTGTCAGAGTACGATATTGTATAGTCGGTTTTTTGATCGGAATTCATCCTCACTTGAAAACAAATTGTTTTCATAGTCTTATCTATTACTCTCATACATATTTGTAGTTTCAAAAGATGCATTACTTTTCGAACCAGTGTATAAATATGTATATGAGTGAACATTTGCTTTGCAGTAAATTCATTTCCGGCAAAATGTTTGATTTTACTGGGGTGTCTTTCGAGACGTATTCTCAGGAAAAGTGTAATATGATTTTCTCATTGACTTAAAATACACAAACCCGACATCCCGATAAGACCAATATTATCTATGACAAGTGTTTCATTGCAGTGTAATGTCTTGATTTTATAATATTGCGTAGATGATTTAAAAATTTAAGAACGCCTTTTTGTATCGAATTTTAGTTTCATAAGTTTTTAAATATAATAATGACAAACGGTGCAGATGAAGATCTACATCAGGTGTTAATGTTTTCTGATTTATTGGGATGATGAAAAGCATATTCAAAACTTAATCTAATGCACTGTTTAATCATTAGATATTGTATATTTTCTCTCTTTAATCGAATTATTGTACATATACCTAAATATTATATAATTATCTTGTCCAAAAAGTATTCACCCACTAAAATATTCTGATAACTCTTTTTTATGACTTTAAGATTGTTGTTGAAATGGAACATAACATTACCGAAGATTCAATTGTGGAGTGTAAAGTTCAGAATTCCTTGGGTATGGTGCATGATTTGGCCTACATTACAGTTCGTCCTGGTCAGTTTACTAATGTATTTTTCTAAAAAACAATTTTATATTCATATTAAATCTCGTGATTAATCGCTTTAAACGTTTTCTTCTCAGTCTCATTCTTAGTTTTTTCTTGTGTTTTTTTTTGAAGTAAATGCTGTAAAATTATTTGAGTTGCTTCAGTTAGAGAAAAAAGGAAATGTACATACAAATTAAGAGATTTTGCCATTTATTTTTTAAAATTTTAGATTCTAAAGCTTGGGGAATTAAACACGGAGTTTCAGATCGGTCAGTTTCAGTTTCTTTTTTATTATCATAAATATTGATATGTATTAATTGGATTTTTGGAGTCCAAGGAAAACTAGATTATCATTCTACAACCTTTTTGTAATTTAAATAAATACATAAACTTTGTGGAGATTAGTACTAAAAGAATATTCAATAACACAAACATATGAGTCTCATAAAATGTTCGTATCTAGATTGACGTATTCACATGTTGAGTTAATTAGATATTCATCATCGATGTAGCTCTATAAGAAAGTTACTGTAAGGTGGTAATGGTCTGAGGTAGTCGACAAAAAACCGTGTCAACTACCTTAAACCATTATCCTACATCTCAGGATAGTGCAAGTTAGACTAGTGAACACATTGCAACTTGATTGACAGAATTTGATGAACACTAAGAAGGTTTTGAGAAACACGACATCGATCCCTACTCATTGACCAATCAGTTGTAAATGAAGGTTACTCTCTATCTCCAATCTATAACCGATGTTACATTCGAGAGCTGAAATTTCGACTTGAGTTGTTCTATTTCAAATGTTTGATTATTTAAGTGTTCATTTACTTACTTCATTTAAAGATAAAAAGTAGATTTACGTCTAAATAAAACTATTTTGTATCATTTAATCTCAATATCACACAAACATTAACGAGATGTTCAATATCTAAGTATATTTTGTTTTGATTAGTGGGCTCGTATCGTGGGAAGAGTCACTAAATCTTCATGGAATTAATCTACGTTGAAATATACGTACAGTAAATAAACTATTATTTTTGTATCTTTATTAATTTTTAAGTATGAAATTATTTCATTGAAAGGAAAATCTTCGCTGAACCTTTTTCAATAACATGAAGAAATATGTTAACTGTATTCATAGTTAAAATCATGAACTCATTGTATTCGGATCCCCATTAGAGGCATAGAAACAGTACATGGCCTTTTCGTTCTTATATGAAAATTCTGAGCACTGCGTATCCAAGACACCGCATCCTGTAATCGAGCCCAGGAATTTTATTTTGGTGTGCGAACGCTTAACTTACAAACCACTAAGGTGGCATCCAATGTTGTTGATATCTAACTTCAATATAAAATATGAACTAGCAATGAAGGACATCACGAAGTGATGGTGTTTTCTTTGACAGCTCTTAACCGTCTTCATACCTACTCTTATTAGCCAGCATGGCACATTTGTGTTGGCGGTTGTTTATCGAGTGAGTTTGACGTATCCTATCCACCCCAGTCGATGGAAATTCAAACAACATCAGCCAATTTGTCATTTTACTTATTACTCTAAGCTTAATTTTAACTGACTCGATGATTCCACCATTTGCTGGCAGTTTCTTGGAGATATGTGACCAAATACTAAAAAGTTAAGTGTATCCCCTACTTTCGAAAACTCTGTTTCACATTCGTTAGGTAATGAAGACCAAAGTTCTACACAACGCCTTCACTTTTTAATTGACAAACAGACAACTCATCTCGGTCTATGCAAATGTTTTGTGTTTGTACGGAAATATTTAGGCCGTCAATCCATCAGAGTTGATACTTTGAATTACTTCACTCCCTGTGATCAACCAGGATGTTCACGCTAACTAGTCCCGGCACAACCTTTTACATTAGCAAAATATCTATAACATTTTCTCAAGGTTGTTCTAAGGACTATGTTTTGTCAGTGCATTTACCTAACAAAACTTCGTATAAATACTTCATATTCCTTGAGACTTCTCAGTTTATCTTTCTTGTTTTAAAATTTCAGAGCGCTGTCATAAGGTTAACCTCTCAATTGAAGTGTGTCTCTGTGTGTGAGAAATTCTGTTTATCGAGTTTGGAAATAATGAGAGATTACTGTAGTCATATATGATATGAAAATACCTACACAGTATAGGCCCGGCCGTAGTTGTTATTTTGACGTGATGGCCGAGCTTGCCTATCATGATAACTCAACCGGGCTAAATTGGCTGAAACTCATGTTCGTTTGAGTCCCACCATACCAGGTAGGTTGGTTGGAGAACGGTAAGGCTAAAAGCAGCCATTTAAGGTCCGAGGACGAAGTCGTACCACTGAATATGGAGGGGTGTGATAGCAGTGTTTCCCTCGTACAAACAGCATCTGCAACAATGCCCCTTTATAACCAAAGGAAAGGGGTTAGAAATGGTGTACGCTAAAAATGTCACACCTTATCTTACTCCACGGATTTCCGTCCGGCACTAAGGCCTTTTGAAGTGCGGAGCTAACACATCAGAAACTTCCCACAAAAAGGCTGTGCGCGACCGGCCTTAAGTAGTTGTCTCTTAAGCTCTGAGATCACTCTCCCAGGTCGCTACGACCACCACTGATTCAGCTTCTTTTTCAGGTTCCTCAAGAAGAAATATCCTTCTACGATATGGACAACCGGAAGTGACACTCGCACTCATACTTCTGTCCGCACCAGAGATCGTCTTCTTGACTATCGAATGCTTTCTTCACCTCTTAATAATTCTTCCATCTCCATGACTAAGCTTTCTCGTTCATTTTCATCAGCACGTCTCACCAATGCTAATGATTCGAGTTCACGAAATGTTATCCCTGGTCTCCTGAGACTACGCTCTAAACTATATGTTGTAGCTTTTAATATTCGAACCTTGTGTCAGATAGGACAACAAACTTCTTTAACTAGAATTCCAATATTCTGCGCTATCCATGTATGCTATGTCTCCGAAACGTGGATACAGAATCAAAGTACAGTCATTCATTTGACCTTACGTTGTCAATATGAAGAAGCGTCACAACTTACCCTTCGAGTATCTGGAGACCCCACCGGTTCTTCCTGCGGGCTCGCTAATGTAGGTGTCGCATTAAGTCCTAAAGGAAAACAGGCTCTGCTAGACTATATTCCAATAAACTGTCACTTGTGCACCGTTCTACCAAACAGGACACTAAGAACTTGAAAAGATAGTTTTACATGCCGTTGTCTCTGCCTACGCTCCCACTGATCACCGCTTGGACGAATTATCAGTGGCGTCTACCGAACCGAGAGATGCTCGTAAATTCATCATGTCTGCGTCAAAACTCGTTATGGAGCGGAGGCGGCTTAAACATAAATCTAAAATAAGCTTACATAGTGATGGTAAGCAGTGGTGGGTAGCGAAAGCATAAGAGATGGAAAAGGCAACAGCGATAGGTAACAGTAGACAACTGTTTAGACGTATCAAGTAAACAAGTATTAAAACTCCATCTTTTAGTGAAACTATCTCGGAAAAAGATGGATTTATTATTGACTTTCAACCCAGGATATTGAACCGATGAGCAGAATACTTTATCGACATAGTTCAACTGGACTTCAGCCACACTTCAGATACCCACTAACTCCAAGCAACCAGAATGATAGATTGATTTAAGTCCTCCAACCTTTAGTGAGATTGAAAAGGCTATACGCAATCTGAAGTGAGGGAGAGCATCAGGGTCTGATGGATCAACTACTGAAATTCTTACGGATGATGGTCGAGTTTTAGTAGTTAGATTAATTGAAATCTCAACTTAAATCTAGGGAATTGATGTAATCCTGTCAGACTGCTCTCGAACGCTGATCGTCCCAGTTTATACGAAAGGACGAAAGTCCTCTTGTGACAATCACAGAGGAAGCAATTTAACTAATTTAGTGTCTAAAATATTAGCCACAATAATACTTTGAAATCTAACTAGATCTTGTGGAGAGCGAACTCCGGAAAACTAGGTTGGTTTTAGACCTGGACGCCGGCTTTCAACTCCGTTGATCGTGAGGTTTTGTGGTAGTGTCTGACATTGAAAGATGTAACAAAGAAGTACACTAACCTGGTACAGGCTCTCTACTCACACACTTCAGGTCGAATGAACTATCGTCTGAATTGATTACTTCAAATGGTGTTTGTCGGGGTTGTCCGCTTTCCCCATTTTCGTTTAACTTTGTCGCAGACACGCTTTTAGAAATAACTTTTATCGTCTGACTTTTCAAGGATTGGTCTTCAACCAGGAGATTCACGTGATGAATTAGAACATGCAAATGACATAGTCCTGTTTGACGAAGACCCTGGCCACCTTAAACAACATTCCAAGCATATCCGGGATGCGATCCTCTCCCTCCAAGTGTAAAATATTCCTTCAAGATTGAATTGGGTCATCGCTTGTATTAGTGGTAGGGAGTGAAGTATATTAGCGTATCGACCTCTTCACTTATTTTGAGAGTCTCATCAGTACCAAGGGTCTGATGTCTGACGAAATCTCAGCACGGAATGAGAAAGCTTGATTGGCTTCTGCCTGCTTATATTAGTTGTAGTATAGGCAAGATATCCGTCTTTCAACCAAAGGGTGGTGGTTTGCTCTGTTCTACGTTATGGATATGAAACGTATCCATTGAAAATAAAGGATATTTTTAGGTTACTAGTATTTGATCATGGGCATCTTCGAGGTATCGCTCATGCATTTTGAGACCAGTAAGTAACCAAAGCCTGGGTTAGGAATAGGGTATTAGGTGAAGATGGTGAATTGATTAATGAGGTAATGAATCCTCATCAACTGAGGTTTTTGGGATGTGTTACGTATGCCCAACCACCGCTAGGAGTGGCTAAACCAAAACAGCATCATTCCATAAAGTCACTGACATTTGAACTTGACTATGTTGATCGGTATAGAGTACCTGGTTGGGGTTCGTGTGATTATCGTACCCAATGATTCTAGACTTTAAATGACATGGCTCAAAATCGTCTGCAATGGTGCAGGTGCATCCATTCATTGTCCTCCTCCAAATTCTAGATTCCTCGTACAGTTTTTTATTTTGATCTCACTAATTTACATTTCCTAGAATCGTATCTTCGATGCCTAACCTTTCCTATTACCACTCATACTATTACTAACTCTACTTTGTGATTTTGTCTGAACAATAGTATCTCCGTGTTAATGGAGTATGCCAACTTAAACCGATGTTTATTCGTTTACGTTTTACGTTGTGACTGATTTTTTTTCTTTACTTAATAAATAGTTCATTCTGTTTCATAGAAATATCGTTTCTTACTGATTTGTTTAAATGATTTAGTGTTATTAAATATTATATTCATTCAAATAAACGAAATGTCTTTTTGTTTGCGATTTACTTGTAATAATGATAACACTAAAATTTATATCAGACAAATGTTTTAGTACTTTTAAAGGTCAAATTATATTAAACTGAATTTTTAATTCGATCACATTATGAAGTCATGGGTTTGTTTCGAATTTTTGTGAACCATTAACATAATCTAAAGTCAATTTGAGTAGGATTCACTTAAAATATACACAAAAAAATGTGACTCAAAACTGTTCATAAACTTGAACTCGATAAACAAATATATCTGATTTTCTTTTTTTCCATATTATAGACAAATGTCTATATCCTCTGTTAACAGCTTACCTTTAATTTAATCTAATAGTTGAAAGTAGACAGTAGGTCAATGTACAATGTGAATTACAAAACACTGATGAACATGTGAAAAAAAATAATAAAAGTCACTTTTTGACAAATAATATTAAACTTATTTTATCTGTTAACTCAAAATATTTAATAGATGCCACCATCGAAATTTACTAAATTAGTTTCTCCTTACCATCAATGATATAATTTCACTTGCTTTGCTCTTCACTATTTTGTTATGTTAATTGAAGTGTTAGTAATTGAGAACGAAAGATATTTGCTTATAATTACTTGTCTGACTTTTATTAGATCTAACCTAAAACAGATATCTGCATAAAACAATTTTAATACCAATATATATATACTTTGCTAATGATATCTGTAAATTAAATTACATATCTGTGTTGTTTAATCAAGGTTTAAATATCGTAAGCTGACAGTTTATAATACTAAATTGCATAAATGGTGAAACATCGATTATAGTAATCGATAATTCCAAGAAAAATAGTATATGGTTGAAATGAACTGGGCCTATTTTTCAATTAAATAAGCTCGTAGTATATTTTAATACAATTCAATAATTTGTTAAATATGGTGATATTTTAAATATTCAGAGTTGGAATTCTACTTTCTCAAATTTGATTGAATCCAAAATAATCAATAGTTTTCACCATTTCCAAATCAACATTGGGTAACCTATTGGTAACCACAATCTTGGTATTTTATCATGATATCGCAATTGATTTCTAACTTTTGAAAAGAGCAAGAACAAACATTCTAGCAGAATAGTATGAATTCATTTTTATTTCGTTGGTTGTCGTCAGCTGCTTACAACCTGTGATATTTAAAATCATAATTACATAATGGGTTTAAATTACTTACATGAGAGGGTTTAGTTTGAAGTTATATTGAAGACATATTAGTATAGTTTAGCAAGGGTGTAAATAAATTTAATAGGCTGAATATTGTAAATATATACCTTATGTAAAAGAACAATCTACAACATTGATTGTGACAACAGTTCAAACGGCTAGAAACATGGATAGGAATAAAATGAATAGAGTTCAGTTGATAAAATAAGGTTAATCATTTGGAAGATAGTTGGAATAAAACCCAATGATGTGATAAATGCAAGAAAGAGTTTAAGTAAGTATGTAATTTAAACCTATTATGTAATTATGCTTTTAAATACCACAGGTTGTAAGTGGCTGACGACAACCAACGAAATAAAAATGAATTTATGCCATTCTGCTAAAATGTTTGTTCTTGCTCTTTTCAAAATGAAAAAGGTAACTATGTGTATGAAGATTTATAACTTATTGAGATGATTAAGGTAGCTGAATCGATAATCGAGCATCTGAACCAACTGATGACTTGTCAGGAGGCATACCCATAGGCAGGCTTTACTGAATATATCAAGGACTTAACACAGTTATTCGTATGCAAAATTATTCATTCAAGATATCATGATTAACAACAAATAATCAGTCAAAGATGAAGAGGAAAACCACAAAGCAACTGTTGATACTTTGTTTTTCCATTTTATCATATTCCAAAACTAATATTACCCATTGTTTCACATAATAAATCATTTTAGTGTACATATACTTAAGAACTCTTCAAAATAAGACCAGTAACTGAATTACTTCCTAAGTTGTGCAAGCTATTACTTTATTATTTTCTACTATGTTCCAATAGGATCTGTTAATGATTTGAAAGGGTTAATAATAAATCATCATAAATTTGTCAAGCTCTGTTTTTGTTTCATTGTTTCCTATTATTGATCAAATGGAAATTGACTGTAGTATTGAACAATGTCAGAGATTTTTCATTCTATACCGCAAATATTAATTTCACGTAGTTGAGATAAATATATTTCTCAATGAAATGACTCAAATATTTAAATTTTTTAAATTCTACTTTCAGACATTCTTATTGTCAGTCGTATTCTACAATTTTACCGAAATCCTCCGTATGTTATCCATTTATAGAAAATATTGCTAATGAATACAAAGAACCTTATTTAATTTCACGATCTCGTTTATATTCCAATGAAATCAGTAATCAAGCTGTTAGAAATCTGTTTACCAGCTGGGATGATTTACTATCATCTTCAATGCATTTATCTCAATCTAATAATTATCTCAGTGATTCTTTTAAAAGTTCAAATACATCTTTTATAAAATCAAATCATGTTGTAGATGCGATAAGTTTATCTAATAGTAGTAGCGCTGCATGGAGATGTATTAATTTGGCTAAGCATTTAACTTGTGCTACATCTTATCCTCGATGTGAAATTACTAACACTGATAGAAAATCAACATCTGTATTTGCCAATTCATATATTGAATATCCTGTTTGTTTGTAAGTTATTTATAAGTAGCTTATTGTTTAGTTAAATCTTTGTAGAAGTCTATTTTTTGTTATTGAGTTGTTAATTATAAGCTGGTTATGAATAATATACTTGTTTGTTCTTTGAATAAAATGTATTTGTGAAAAACACAGGTTTGCAACGAAAATAAACTAGTGAACAATACCGTTTCATCGATAATAAATTAACCTCAGTAACTAGCCTCCTCAAATTTACTATGAGTGAAATGGGTTTCAAGCTTTTCACCAACTAGCTTGAAATCGTAAGGATAAATCAAATAGACTACAATCGAAATCTAGAAAAGTGAATTATTGTATCGTAAATGTGCTCACATTTAGGCTTAGTCTTTGGAGTTTTTAATTTTCAACCATATGCATATCACTACCTAATCAGCTGGCGAAGATCGTTAGTCGAACAAAATATTTCGAAGTTTACACAATCCTGTGCTTGACAAACGACTCATATTACAGTCAGACTCGAATTTACTGAGATTGTGTAATATGTAAATTGACCTGGATGCTAATCGTTTGAAAAAGAACTGCTCAGAATTTCTCGGTTGAAGTAACCTTTTTTCTCCAGTCTATGGAATACTAGTTGAACACAACAAATAAAGATTAAAGTATTGCCCATCGATTATTATAAACTCACATGCATTTTTAAAATGTGACTAACATTGATAACTAACATTGATAACAATCTCATATCCTCAGGATAAAACCAGTATACCGAGATGAAATATTGTAAATATTTCAATGAGTTTTGGTCGAGAAGATATTGCATTTATTGATGTTGCTTTGTTACAGTTGTAGCTAAATGCCCCAGGTACTTGATTCCCCAAACTTGATTTTACTGTTAACTTTCATAGGATAGACCTAAAATATCAATAATTATGATTATATGTCCATGGAAGTTCTCATTTGAATAGTATAACAGCTGAATAATAATGAACTCAGTCAGTAACAACGTAGAACTTCGTACATACGTACATCAGTTCGAGTTACCACACCACATTAGCACAGAGATGCAGTGGTCGATTCAAATCCCGTAGTACTAGATGTAGTAAAATTATAAGCTGTAATTAGAAAAATTAGGGTTTGAAGATGTTATTCAAGGAGTATAATCCAGTGAAATAAATTTGGGAAGGGAAAAATAGAGAGACATGAAGAATTCAGAAGATTAGAATTCGGGAGAACACAAAGAGTGGATGCACCTGCGCCTCACTGTTTTTCTAGTTGTTCCTGAAATATACTCTTACGGTCGCCATTATCTGTTCTTTGTGCCACGATGCTATAAGATCCATCCAGGTGTCTTTCCCTATCGCTTAGTTTACCTACTTGAGCATTAAAGTCACTGGCCATTGTTACCACATCTTAGCGCCTAGGTTTACGTAGAAGGTCTGAGAGCTTTCTGTAAAACTCATCTTTTACATGATCTGCGCTGCAGTCAGTGGGAGAATAGGCAGAGACGACGAAGAGGCAACGACGAGTGTCCCTATCTTTTCGGATCCTTACTGTTCCGTTTAGTTGGACAGCGCACAAACGACTGTCTACTGGGATCCAGTCTAAGAGAGCTAGTTCTGCCCTAGGACTCAATGCTATACCTACGCCGAAGAGGCCGCGGAAAGCAGAATCTGGGCTTCCAGATACACGAAGTGTGAATCGAGTCGGTTCTTTATTTTGGCATGGTGAGGTCAAATAGATGACGCTACTCGGATCCTGTATGCGCGTTTCAGAGACGCAGCACACATCGATGGCGCGGGATTTTAAAGTCTTAGCTAAGGAAGCCTGGTGTCCTATTTGGCACAGTGTTCGGACGTTAAAAGTTCCTACGTGTAGTTTAGAGCGTGGTTTCAGGAGACCAGGAATAGCGTTCCGCGTACTCGAATCGTTTGCCCTAGCGGTGCGGGATGATAAAGAGACGTGAGGAGGGTTAGTCATGGAGATAAGAGAGGTATTAGGAGGTGTAGGAAGGATTTGAATGTGACCAAGTTGTTCTCGTGTGCTGTTATGGGTATGAGGGCTGATATCACTTTCCGGCTGCCCACACCGTGGAAGGGTATTTCTTGAGGAACCTGAAAAGGAAATTGGATTAGTGTTGGTCTTAACGACCTGGGAGCGTGACCGCAGTGCACAAGGGACAACTGCTTGAGGCCGGTCGCGCACGGCCTTTTCGTGGGAGGTTTTTGACGTGTTAGCTCCGTTCTTCAAAGGGCCTTACCGCCGGAGACGGAAATCCGTAAGGTAAGGTGAGGTGTGCATTTTTAGGGTCGACCTTTTCTAACCCCAGCCCTCCTTGTGGGAAGGCAGCATCGCTGTCTTGCTGGTTGTCTGAAGGAAACACCTTACTGCTGTCACACCTCTGTGCAGTCAGCAGTACGACTTCGCCCTCAGACCTTGAGTTGCTGCTTACCGTTCTCCAATCGACCTGCCTGGCATGGTAGAACCTATAGGAACATATGTTCCAGCCAATATAGCTCGGTTGGGTCATCACGATAGGCAGGCTCGACCACCGCGTCAAGGTAGCAGCTTCGGTCGGGATAATAATAAACTAATTAAAACACATGTTCCACAAAGTGAATCAGGAACGACAACATTCCTAGAACTAGTAAATTTGAAAAAATGTCTTTACCTGTTCCTAGAGTAAAATCACTGCTAGACATATCAACAGAAATATTATAAAACTACCCACATGAAGTTTACTGAAGTATTAATGATCAATTTTCCAATTCTAACTTATATCTCAAATCTAAAGTTAGGCTCTATACTTAGTACGGGACAAATGAAGATTAAATTAGTTAAACCAGACAACAACACTGCAGGGTTTAGCAACAAATATAGTGTCAACTTAAAATTTTGTTAGAAAAAGTATTAATTTGTCCAATCTACGGTTTATATAGAGTCACATTGTTACTGACGAAGTGTTTACTTTTACAATTTATACGTTGTCATCTGTGAGAATTTAAAATTCCGCATACCAATCGTAAATACTTTTAGAGTACTCTAAGTATTTAGCATGAACGTACTTTAAACTGAAGGAGTTTATTTAACCATTATATGGTAAATTTTTAAGCTATACGTTGTTAAGTTTGTTTAGTTCTTGCAATAGCTGTACGGTAATTGCGTGTAATAGTTACTTTAAAAAAGTCTGAAACAATTATTTGTGAACGATTGTGACCTTTGATATGATCTATTTAGATAAAGCTATGACAAAATAAACAGTTTAACCATTCGTGTTTTAATTTCGTTTATTTTCTCTAGACTCTGTTTACCTTGCACATGTTGGTTTTTACTGTTAGTTTCTCCCTTTTTTTACTGAACGGAATGCTGTGTTTTTGTAATTTCGCTGTGGAGCTATAGTTAAATAGTTGATACGGTTCAATTTCACTTTATTGGATCTTGTCGATTTTCATCTCAGATTAAGTTAATTCCTCTCTAGCTTCTCATCTCGTGTTGATATTATACCTGCTTGGATAGATAAAGCTTCCTAAACACATCCTACGTGGATGACGACCGACTGACTGGAACAGTTTCTATTTTGTTTGTTGTTCTAAAAATAATAGCTATATTCTCAGGTCTGGCATAGAAAACCTTTCTATATTTTACACTGTAAGGGATTTTCAACTGATTATTTGGTTTTAAAACTTATTAGGACAAATGAATTTATCGTTAAATTACCTCCCCTCAAATAACGTTTAATTGTTCACAGAAAAGACCTAATTTACTAACATAAAGGAAATTTCTAACGATTTGTCCACCTACTAACAAGTAGTTTGTTATTTGCCCCGCCCTCCCATTAGTGAATTCATTAAATGTCTTGTGAAGAATTGATTTTGTCTCATTAAGAGCCTATTTCGTTTCAACACACACCGCTAGCTGAGGAACACTTAGTTGTTGTAAGTGACAAGTCCAATATATTTTTTCAACTTGAATTTTTGTTTTAAAGAGCCATCTGTAGACTGTTTATAGTTTCTGTTTTGTGCTGTAATTTAGTAAACATCTATTCTATCGTCTTCGTAAAACAGGAAACATTGTCTCGCTGTTACAGGCCTATTTTGCTTCTCCTCGTTAAAAATCTTGAATAATTCAGCTTTGGATAGACTTCTCGACATTCATCGGAATGAATCTTTAATGAATTCTGATTTTTCAAAAACGGGTTGGTCAGAACTGATCAATGTGCCAGAAGCCAAAAATCAAAGTCTTCCACTGAGTTTCTTCGATCCATTAGCCAGTGGGACATCAAATCCCTTTTACATTTGTTCATCTACTAAAAGTGATATTATGTCTTTTGAACCGTCTAAAAAGTCTATATGCACTCGTTTACCTATTGATAACGAAAATCCAACAAATTCCATTGCAGGAAGTAAGAAAACTCCTGATGAACAAAATGGTAAGTTTTTGTCACTTTACTAAATTTTCAACAAGTTTTTGCATGTTTGGTCAATCGCCTTGGAAAGAAACTTTTTAATGTACTATAATATGTTGAATTTTTAGAGTCTACTGAAATATATAGTATTTCTTTCGTTTATTGATAATATTTGTATCTGTTTTATTAACAATAAGTAAATGTTGACCAGATTATGGTTTTCCTCTTAGATCATTGTTTATTGTGTCCGATTTTCCATTATAATTGTGACGTAGGGAAGTGATTAAGATTTTTTAAGTAACGTATTGATATGAGAAATATATCATTAGCTCATTTGATGTGGAACGGTGACTTAATGCTAAAGGCGCTCGACTTTCAGCCACTAAACCCGAGGTTCGAACCTCACCCCACCTATTTCGTTTTTGGCAACCGGATAGTATTATTACCCCTCACACTTAGAGCCTAGGTCACACCCAGGCACCCGGTGGTTGAGTTAAAAAGTTTAATTCATTAAATAACTGCCCATTTTCTATAGTGAAACAATGTATCTCATTTGTTCTGTTTGAATTATATTTCCCGTGATCAGTTTTCCATTTTACTGATTTTGATTCTAATCCTCTCGATTTCTGTATTCGTCGTGTTAACGTGAGTTGTGGCTCTCATATATTTGTAGAATTCATACAGGACATACCAAAGTACAATATCCTTATGAATAATCTACAAGTGAACATCCGATATGCTCTGCCTAATAAAACGATGTAATTTCAATACCGAAACAGTGAAGATACTTTTTACCGTAGGCTTTATTGTTTTGTAGGTTGCGCGTTTGATCTGGATCAGTTATTGTTGTTATGATGCGTTCTATTTTCCAAGGAGAGTGCGAATTTTTTTTGAATATCTTTAACAACAAGCCTTAATCAGGTTTTAACCTCTTGAGTGTTATTTTGTTTTAATTACGGAAACGCTTTTGTCATACTTTCTATAAAATTTTCCGCGATCTTTACTTAACATACCTCATTAATTATCAGGTATTTTCAGTTTTGCTTTTAGTGTTTGACCATGAGCTATTTTCATATCTCTGTTCTCTTTTTAATAATTTGATATTTTACTACATGATATAGATTATCGAAGTGTTCATTAACAAGATTGCTTTTCAATCCAACTTCTCTTTCTTTTGTTGTTACCGGTATTGTTGATAAGTGATTGGGAAAAACTATAAATTTTACTAATTATCTGAAAAAAACAACTAATGCTTTTATTTACCGCTTGTTGATAGATCACTATTTATTTCGATGACTAGTGTGTGATATACACTGTTACAACACTACATTGTTTTGGCTATAATCACTTTTTACAAATGTATTTTAACTAATATTGTTCTTTTTAATAGATGATTATTAATAATAAACGTTGTGCACTCGTATATAGTTGTTTATTTATTATATACTTGAATATTTAACGGAATTTAACTTTTTAATCGCTTGAGATAATTTAATAGAAATTTATGTAGCTTATTAATACTGTGAAGTAGTCACATGAATTCAACATTTTACGTGCATTGACTGTAGTTTTTAACGTATACTTTACTGAAATGAATGACTTGGTTTTTCTTTCTATCTATCTATCTAAAAATCATTTAATAGTGGCTAAGCTTACTGTATAACTGGAATTGGCATGATTATGTTAAGAACTGTCAAAAGCTTTAGTTTCAATCTTATCTAACGCTAATTAATGTAACACATTGTGTTAGTAAATAACATTAAAGAAAATTTTCTTTTCAATGAAATCATTTCATTTAACTGTATATTCGTGCTTATAGTTATTTGATAAATATATGAGTCTATAAAAGAATAGAAAGAAATTACATGATGAAAGTGATCCGACATCTGAAATACCAAAATAAAGTTGTGTAACGATCGATAGGTTGGAAAAGAATAAGGTGAGGAAAATAATTGACATATTAGGAATACGTGAGTTAACTGTCCATTTAACAGATATGAAGAAGAAATAAGAAACAAATGTGAAGAACATTAATAACAACTGAATAGTAATCAAGAAGAATTGTTAGCGAATAATAATTATAATAACTGATTACGGTTTAAAAGTACAAAATAAGAATGTAAAGAAAAACAAGACTTGGACTTCACTGGAGAGAGAGATTAGGCACATGAAAGGACGAGAGGTCCCTCGTGGAGTTCAGGCTTAAGTTTTTAAATTGTCAACACCTTAGTAGTGCACAAGTGGTTACTGTCATTCTCCCGTTCTTCAGTAACCTCTTGATTACTATGCAAACTTCTCTAAACATTTCAAATGTAGGATCACTTTTTCATGTAATCTCTTTCTATTCTTCTATAGACTCATATATTTATCAAACAACTATAAACACAAATGTACTACTTACTCAAATTATTCCGTTAGAAAGAAGGTCTCCAGTTTCTCATTTTTAATTCAATTCCTTACTTGTCACCGACAACAGAATCTCAGAATAAGAAAAATATGTATAAAAAGTGGCAGTAACTTGATTAGTTAATACTTTTTCAACAGTAATAGTATAGAGATTCAAATGGTTACTTAGCTATGATCTTTTGGTTCTATTTCTGTTCCTTTATCCGGACGGATTAGTAAGATATTCCCGTTTATTCTAATGCATTATAACTGATGAGTGCTTTTTTAGTTAAATTGATTTTCCAGCCTTGTTTTCATAAACTGAAAAACGCCGTCAAATTAGAATGTTATAATTCTAAAGAAAACTTCGATAATGCAATGAGAAGACGAAGTTTATCAGAATTATGTGATATATTTGCGCAATGCATTTCGAAAGAAAACGTTAAACAGATCATGCTTTTCACTAATAAGATTTTCAAATTCAATTTGTGTAGGTTGGAAACTATCCTTCGCAAAATAATCACAATATTTTTAACCCGTAGATAGAGCTTGGACCTTATGGACGTGAATATTACTCTTTGAATGATCGTTTATATGTTTTTTTCGGTCGTTCAGGGAATACTTTCTGACTGGCAGCTGCTTGTAGAGAATTTTCAAGTTTAGTCACATCTTGAGATGTAGATTTGGTCGTATTGGAAATCTAATTTTCAATATAAATTAGTAGTTCGGTTAAAAATTCGATCCAGCACATAAAATCTATGATTTTCCTTTTTAGTTAATTCTTTCACCTGTACTTGTGTTATATCTGTGAGGATTAAGATATACTGTTTTGGAGTTTAAAGTATTTTATTTTAGTCAATGCACTTAATGAACAGCTTTGGAAATAAACTTTTTGTAAAGAAGTTTTTGAAATAATTGTTATAATTTCTTAAGTTTATTATTTATTATGACCACAATGTCGTTGAGTTAGGTATTTTGGTATGTATAGTTTTAATGTTATATATCCGTTCTCCTTACATAATGTAAATGAATGTTAACGAAAACTATTGATATCATACTTTGATGACTTTTATTTATATGCTTATTTTGTTGTTTTCGAGCTAGTTGAATATTCAGTTTTGTCATTTTTATAATGAAAAAGTTCTTGTGTCATACATCTTCAAAGCACCTGTATATTATTTCTTTTATTTAGTTGATTGCATCAACGGCAAAGGGGAAAATTACAGAGGTTTAGCTACTATGCCAGAATGTAAACCATGGACTAATCTGTTTGTTCTCGATGATAATATTCAGAATCTACAACCTGGCATTTGGCCTGGTTTTTACAGTTTAAACAGTTTCACTTTCCCTAGAAGTTTAGGTCTTGAAGCCAGTTCGTCAGCCGTGTGTCGCAATCCGTCTGGTTTGGCATCAAGACCATTCTGTTTAAGCCGAAAAGGCAACAAAGAAAATTTTCCAGATGTATCTATGAAGTCAAAGCCTAATCACTTGGAAGAATGGTATTTAACTTCTTGTTATCAAATTCCTCAGTGTTCAGAGACCAGTAACAACAGTGATTATCATCATAATTGGACAATTGGTGATGTATCGCCTAGTGGTCTAGAAACAACAGAGGCTCAGCTACAGGTATGTTTTATGGTAGCATTTGAAGTGTTTTTTTTATTATTAACAGTTAAATACAATGTATATTCATTCATGTGGCTTTGTTAATAAATGATACGACAAATCACAATTTATTACGTTATTTTAGTTTATTAAGAAATTTATTTATCTTTTTTCATCGGATTTCATCATTTGTATGATGATGTTAGAGAACTTTTCCCTAGATAAGGATTGTTTGTTTTCACGTTAATAAAACATGAACTGTCACAATATCATTGTAATTGATTTGAAAACATTGTAAGATGAAAGTTGCTATATCGTCGAATAAATCTTTCTTAACAAGAATAAAGATTAGTAAGATCTTTTCTATTGGTGCGCATTTCTCTTATTGTGTGTCTTGTCAATAATCAGTGTGGAGTTGTGGAGATTAAGTTTTTGATTGAGATCATGAATCGATTCATGTTATACCACCATTAAGAACCTGGAAGGACTGGACGGCTCTTTCGTCCTAGTATGCGATTCCTAAGCAGTGTGCATCCACGATCCCACACACGGGACTCGAACCCATGACCTTCCGTCTCGCGCTCAAATGTTTAACCTCTAGACCAATGAGCCGGCATCTGACGGTGATCATGTCTAACTTCAACCAATCCACTAGCTAATCTGTGTTAAAGACAGGCATCTACCTCAGACAATGGTAGATGGTCGCGAAATCGCTTTATCCTCATCTATTTTAATCAGTCTTCTTTTTTCACAAATTGATTAGTTTTTTATCAGTTTGAACAACGTGAGCATTAAACGTTATTGACAAAACTAGTTTGTTCTTACTTCACTGATCTTGTTATCAAAAACAGGATAACGAACAACCTTAACTAAATATCAAAGTAAATTTTAAGGTATAACATTTACTTTTCACAAAAAAGAGAATCCACTAAAGTAGAAAACTATTTAAAAAAATGTAGAAACAATGTGTTCTAATCATCCCAAATGCGAATATTATAAGGCAGAGAAAAAAATCTTTTCAGATTAGCAGTAAACGGTTAAAGTGATAATGAAACATTTAATTAATTGTACAAAAAGTCTGTTATTAAAAGTTTACCGTTTTGCATCCGGTCTCAATATAAGCTTTCTATTCATTTCGTTATGACTAATAATAACAGATATAGTAAATAATAAATACAGATATTGAAGTTTGTGTCTTAAGTAAATAATTCTAAGACTGTCGCATGGAAGCATGGTATTAAAAGGTTGGTTATTGGTAAGACTTTCGGTAACTCTATTTTTTCACATTATATTAACCACTTGATTGTCCATTGCCGTAGTTACGTTGCCTGTTCCAGTGATATTTAGGTCTCTTCTTTTCCAATGTTTCTTCATCACTTATGATTTAGTCGTATGCTACTGAAACCAGTGAAAAATAAGTATTAACTGAATTATGGAAATTTATGCATTCTAGTTTTTTTACAGATCATTTGTGCAACAGAATATTAATTATTTTGTGTTTAAAAGCTCAAAGGGGACTCCATGACGCTCCTAAATAATTGGATGGTGAATGTTAATAGTCTTTATGTGTCCAATAATTTGTCATTGGTCAGTAAAATCTAATTAATTGGATTTCATTTAGAAAGTCATTTCTAGTTGATAGATATTGCAAATTAAACCTTCAAAATGTTCCATTTTTGTTATTTTCGTTATATATATAAGTACATGTAATGTATTTATTGTTCTCATTCTTAACATTGTTGTTACCATTCAATATTAATAAAGTACTGTTCTGAATATTAACCATTTTTATCAATAAATTTACTATATAAGCACCAATATATATACGTCAATATATATGTTTTACATTCGTATTCGTCTTAAAATTGTATCGATTATTACTTTAAATATCGGAGGTCTTTCTTGTAATTTGTACAGAACAGTTAAATTGTCTGACTGGCTGTGTGCTACATGTACCTGCATTTATATTCATAGACATATCCATAACTTAGTGCTCTGATGTGTATGTCTTTCGTTTTCGCTATGTACCTTGTTCTCTATTTTTCTGGTAATCTTTACTCTAGAAGTTTACTAATTTATATATATATATATATATATATATATATATATATATATATATATATATATATATATGCGTGACACGTTTCGTTGATTATTACCTGTAATTATATTTTTTAACAGATAGTTTCATGTCATGAATTAAGTTTTTTCAGTAAAAATTCAGTAGTATTCTACTATATTATTATACTACAATGGAATTGTTTTGTAGATTGTAGGTATTATCAAATAAGCCCTACATATGTTGGCTCTAAGTGTAATAGATAAGTAAAACGAAAACACTACTAACATATATATCATCAAATCATTGAAAGATCTAAATATCCACATGAACTATTCAATTCACTTTTGAATTTCAACTAGCTGAAAGTAAAATCATTTCTAGTGGTTCTTATCCCATCAGCAAATTAAGTAGATATTTTTGTTTAGTTTGTTGTCGTTGGTATTCCCACCTCCGTACTTCATTTTCATAGTAAAATGACATACATATCTATTATTCTATCAGTAAGTTTTGATCCTCTTATCTACATCAAAGTAACCGAAGCATAGAAGTTAAAAAAAACTGATATGAAATTTTTAATCTTGGAAAATCCAACATTTTGTGTGATACATTCATGATTTTTTTTCATATCCCCATTTACGTGGCCATTGTTATTACTTAAAAGTGAATTAATTAAATTTATGAATAAATAACTGAATTTTAACCCAGTAATAGTTAGTGATATTTAGTATTGCGTTTATTTTGTGACGTGTACATGGAGTTACTAAAAAATACCAAATCTTATAAAAAAAATACTTAAAATGATCACTTTTTTGAAAATCATCAGGTGTGCTCACTGCCATCTCAGTGTTCACAAATATGTTGACAACAGAAAATGATTTGTAGTTAATTCAAGATGAATTTTAACAGTTTGGTGAGGAAAACATAATGAAACATACTTTAGTTCTATATTACACAAAATTTAGTGGGCAAGACCGAAATTTTATGTGCCTTTTTAAAATTCTATTATTGTTATAAAAATGTAAATTCGTTACTAGTGTATTTGATTAACAAATTCCTATTCTTATATCTAACATTGTCAAATCATGATGTTCTGAAAGTTTATCACAACGACAATTGTTACAGAAATCATTTTTTTGTATACTGTTTTGACATTAATAATTTAATATCTATGTGCTTTAATTTTAATTGTAACATATAAATTTTATTTGACAAACTATTTAGACAATTATCGCTTGTTCAATTGTTGGACTGGTTATTTGTTTATTAATCATCGGTTGTATAATTTGGCTCATAAATCGTTGTTCTAGAAAAAATATTGAAAATTCGGATATACACTTTTCTCAATTAGATTTTGACAAGCCTCATATTACAGGAGATGTAAATAGTGTTAACGAAGAAAATGATGAAAAGAGGCAATTTTCTGAGCATCTCTATGATTCTACAGAAATTAACAAAGAAAAATATTTGGAGCGACGTAGAAAATTATTAACTCGTCGACGTAGACTTAGACAACTTAATCCATGTTCCAAATGTATTCTTGGAGCATATTATCGTATTGTTGACTTCACACATTCATCTCGTACAGCTAGTCAATCCCATTCAGTTTTTGCTGTTACACAATATACTGAAGATAAAAACACTCCTTCAGTATCTAATCAAAATGTTATGACAAATGTATGCCATAGTCGTTATTTATCATCTTTTTGCCCATGTTTCTGTTTATCTAATTTTCGCAAGAAATCGAAACACGATTCTCTCAAAATGATTCAATTTGTACATAGTTGTCCTGTAACTAAAAATGAATTGATTGATGAAGAGTTTGAGGCTAATACATTGGGAATGCGAATGGATAAGTCAGTAGTTTATGTGACCAATGTGCCTACAATTATCTCACCTCCTAAAACAATCGATTCTTCACCAAATACTTGTGTGATCTGTGGAGTTGCTAGCAACCTTTTATCAGATACATGTTCATCTTGTCGTTGTTCTCAAAATAAACAAACTGGTGTTCCGTCTGCAGTAACTACAGATCATCCTATTAGTGGTGACTCTTGCTCCGATAATCACGTGTTGATTGATGACCATGAGGTTGATCCAGAGTTTTCTCCAACTACTCTTGGCTTGATTGAATCATCCTATTATTCACTATCATCTGGGTCTGCTGAATTAGGTTCTTCTATATTACCGGAAAAGTTATTTAATGTGGCCTCGATGAATCACTTGCTACATCCAAAGTAAGTGTTGATTGCTTAACATAATTTATTCGTTTACAGATTGAGAAACCTTTATGTCTACTTAGTTTCTTATTTATATATACTCATAATGTAATATTATATAAAGAATATGATCACATTCTTTTATGGTTTGTCAACAAAGTAATCTGATCATGTTGTGGTAGAATAAATACTTCAATTGCCTAATGATACATTAGTCCTTGCCCTGTAATTGGATTCTAATTGCTAAAAAAGGAGGCTTAACTGTCTGTTACTGAAATCCATCATATCAAACTTTTCAAGTAGAATATGCTTACATTTTTCCTCAGTAATCAATGTTTAAATTAATAACATAATTTCCAGTTATTTTAAAATCTCTGTTCCAGATTTAAATCACTGTGCTATCCTCGCAATCGTCTGGTTGAAATATGTTGTTTAGCTAAACGTGCATTTGGTTGGATCATCTTAGTACATGCTCCAAATTTGAATAAACTAGTCCATAGAAGACGTTTGTTAAGTTTAACAACTTCAGAAAGACTGGGTCTTGTCTCTTCTAGTTCACAAGAAAAAGAAAATATTGACGGTATAGAGTTTTTAAAAATTCAATTTAAATTTTTTTGATTTATAACTGCTTTTATGTTAATAGAAAGTATCTCAGTAATTATCCGATCGATTTGATCACTGCACATTCTACTTGGTTTAAACACGTATTAGGGAAACTAATAATGATATGAATTATTGGCTAAATTGTCGATACATTTGACTGATAATTATTAGATCCTCGATATGGTCCACATTTATCTGTTGCGTTTTAGGCAGATGTTGTTCATGTAGACCTCTCCCTCACGCACAAACTTTATGCCTCAAAGGGAGTACATAAACCTATACTCACTAAATGAAATGACGTTTGAAATTTATAGTTCCATCATACGGAACCAATTAGATAAATTTTAGATCCAACTTTTGGCCAACCAACCTTTATCAGTTATCGAACATGTGATCCTGATGTGAATAATGGACATTTGCTGTTTCGTCATAGTTTATTTAGAAATTAATCTCTCTGTACTGTAGATTAACAACATTGTTTTCTTTAAAAAATGTAATACGAGTTATTTTTTTACCTAACCATAACTAGCCTGTTATCAGAAAAGTCTAAAATAATTGCATAGTCTATTTCTCAATTGTAATTGTTAAGTATTCTATAAGTAAATGGAAGCAACTTTTAGTTTCTATAAAATATACAAATCATATTCTGTTGTTAAGGCCGTAGTTGTTTCGAAATTTTTGTAAACAAAAAAAATATCTACAGTCCGTTGTTTGTTAGCTTAGCTGGTATGTCTTTCGTGAAATTACACTATTATCACGAACGTTCTCAGTAATGAAGTAGTATTAGTGCCAGGAGTTGTACAATTCTCAACTGTTTCATCATTAAAACATATACAACTGACCTTTGGTAGTTCACATTATGACCATCAATACTGTTTTCCATTTAAAACGTGGATTTACGATTTTGTTCGTAAGAGATACATCATTCCCAATATGTAATAGCAAAGTCAACTGTGAGAAGGTTATGTCCTTCATTAGGTCTCTTAAATTGCCATCATGAATGACTTTTAGCTACAACTCAGATGGTTCATCTAAATTTAGATTATCGTTTGCACTAACTTTCTGGAATGATTTTCAACGGAATTTTCCTATCAGTTACCTGTCATGAAGCCTTAGCATAAATAAATACTATCTAGAACTGGTATCTGTTGGTACATCACGACTCCTCGACCGGAGTTCTGAAGATGTTACTACTCAGTGGCTTAAGAAATTTTCATACATGGTTCAGAATTGAAACCACTGGGGATCTTGTCGTAGTTTTCTTTTAAATTCTTCATAACATTAAGAGCAACTCCCTTACCTAAAAGAAGTCTCTCTTGGTTGTGTTTTTAATCAAAATGTATGTCTTATACTATTTTTGTTCACTTTATTGTTTTTTGATTGCACTCCTCTTTTCTCCCTTGCTTGTTCACAATAATATCTTTTTATTTTGTGTGAAGCATATTTATTTTAGTTCCCCTTTTTACAGGGATTTACGTATACATTTTATGTTAAAACCAGCACTTTTCTATCCTATTTCAATAATCATTAAATGATTTTTGCTTGTTTTTTGGATTTCAGTCTTATAACATGTGAATATAGTAAAATTTTGCATTGTTTTCTTGTCTTATTCACTTTATTGTCTCTACTTAAATGCAAAATATTGTCTCAATTTAACACCTAATTTCATGTTAGAAAATCAAATAAATTAGCTAGCATACTCTGAAAATAAGATATATATGTATGTAAATGGATTTATGACACTTTCATTTAAAAAAATTTATTCAACATTTTTAGAAAGTTACCTTACTTTCTAGGTGTTCTTTTTTTCACAAGTTGATAGTATTTGACCATAGTGATTGATTTTATTATCATATCGTTTATTATTTCTTGTATGAACATGTTCACTGTACATTATAAGTAATATATTACCTACTAGGAATTGATATATATTAGTCACCTTTATAGTGCTTACATTTATTTTTTCTTAGCCTGTTGAATGAATCCTCACTAGAAACAACTGATTTACATCATATTACAGTTATCAATTAAGAGATATAATATTGAATTAACTCGGACTATTCACTTAAGATGCTTCTTTCCTTCCTTTCTGCTTTCATTTTTATGTTATCTTCGACGAAAATTAGAAAAGAGATTATGTTCATAAAAGTCTCGGCGATTGAAACCAAAAATAACTTTAACACTTCACTTGAGAGTCTGGCATAAGCCTCTACAGGGAAATATTCAAACATTAAAATTATCGAATATAGATAGCGTTCACAAGATATCTGTGTACTAAACTTATTCAATCATGTTAAGATATTTAAAAATCTCGGGCTAGACTGCTGAGCAATACATTAGAGTTGCTTTTAATTTCAATCGTTTGAGGTTTTACAGGTAAAATTTCCTTTTTATTGTCTCCTATATATTCGGGACCCGACTATTTTGAAACTGTTCCTTTAAATTTTGACAAGAGTCTTTGCTGACCGTAAATGTTCCTGGATCAATAGAATGATGCCTAAAGGACTTAACTTTCAGTCATTAGAGTTGAAGATCTGAGTATTTCAACGTCAAGATTATTATCACATGATGCTCTCACAAACATCGTTAAGTTGAATGTTGGATAAACAAACTTGTACTTGTTAGATGAATTATTATAAAACAGCGTCAATGTTTTCAATTTACACGTTTTATCATTGTAGATGTATTTCTGAGCACAAAAATAAAGTCTCTTTTTTTAGGTAATATGTATTTTCTAAATGTAAACTTAATGTAATTTTATTGTATTTGATGGGTGTATAACCCTAGTCTTGTATACATCATATTTTTTATAAAGTTTAAATGAATTCATTTTCCAGGTACCTGGATATGAGCCACACTCTAAGTGCGAAGGCTAACGATAATACGTAGTTAATTTATAGCAGGTGGAGCGGGGTTTGAACCTGTGAATTAATAATTAATTTCAAATACTTTAACCACTAAGCCGCTACACATATACTCTGGGATTTCGATCAAATCGATCTGTCAAAATTTTTTCGTTTTTCATTGAAGGTCAACCTAATGAAATAAAAGTGTGTAGTTGTTAGCCTTCAGTTTTTATTTAAAGAAAACTTTTCAACTCAATGCAAAATATAGTCTTTTACTCATCTTTGAAGTAAAATATCAGTCTTATAACAATGTTTTATTTGATGTCATTATATCTAACAATAATGAATATTGCATACTCACTAGGTAAATAATACTTGAAATAATTTTCTTCCGTAAATTCGATTATTAAATCTTTGTGGTACTCAGAGTTTTAACGATTACATACTTGTAGACCTAATCTTTTAATATATATACATATAATCTTTTAAATTTTACTTCTAGTCCAGTCATCTTCCGATGAATCAAATAATTGTATTGCTGTACTGAAAATGATTCAAGGAGGTTCTAATCTGAAAGCGGAAGCTAACTTCCTTCGTGAAGCTGAAATATTGGTTGAATTACAGCATAGAAATATTATGCAATTGTTAGGTATTGTAAAACTGTTCTATCCAATCCACCTTTATATTTGATAATAGATCTTGTAACTTTTTTCAATTTTGCATTTGATTATTATTGGACTGTTTCACTTTTTAATCGTTTGCTTATTTTTTTCAGTTTACTAACTTTCTAGGTTGAACCGAAGAGTTAATTAGGCACAGAATCACAATACATTATTTTGTGAATATATTACCCCCGAATTCCCTGGTACGGCCGAGGGTGGGGACAGTTAGCTTTCCCTCTCGAAATGTTCTCACATGGCAACGCGTATACAGCCACTGCCAGGGAAGTCCTACTCACTGTCTTCTCGCAGCGCAAGTGCTGTCTACGGAATTGAGAGGACTGCATCTCCTGACGTTGCTCCACTGCCTTGTGAATCAGACCTTCAGGCTCAATGTCCTGGGAGTGACCACCTAAGAAAACCACCTGCTTCTGTCTGGGCACCCAGGCAGTATCACAGCCCACGCAAAAACCAAGTGACTTGTGTGGCGCATATGTATTCGGTGCCCATTTGTGCCAATATTTATGTGTTCAAATAAATAAGACATCTAATGAGCACTTTAATTAATTCACTGTTAATTATCCAGATTCATTTCGTCAATCAAATCCAATTAATTTGGTACAAATGTATGCTCATTTTTATTCTAGATTAATTTTATTAAATAAGTTTTTTTAATTTCGTGTGTTTGTGTCAGTTTTAATCCATATTCATTTACTTGTAATTTGGTTTTAGGTGTTTGTATTCCATTGGAACCACTTTCACTCCTTATTGAATATATGCCTTTTGGTGATTTTTATTCATTTTTACGCCGATACACCGGTGAATCACCAGGATACAGTAAGTATATTTCTTACTTATTTCCCATTGTAGATTCTCTTGTAGGCACAGTGAACGGGGAAATAGTACATTCATATAGTCAAACCTTGTTACAGACTACAACGGTTCCTAAAAAGGATTTCATTAATGAATATCCTACCAATTTGAATGTCAAAATCCTCACTGAAATGGTAATTGATGCTTGTGAAGCTATGGTTTATTTAAGCGAATTGCATTATGTACATAGGTGAGTCTACTCTCATATGATGATAATTAGAATTCAGTCAAGCGTTAAATTACTTGGTAAAAGTTTATCGATTATAATTTGAAAGTTTCGTTAATTAGACTATGAAACTATTATCACTGAAGATAAAATCTCAGCGTGAGCAATAACATGTGTGATATTTTGTTTCGTTGCCATAATAAGCTTCATTTTTGACTCAGGATTGCTAAAACTTTCAATGTAGTAAAATAACTGTTGGTGCTGTGCGGTGAAACTTATCTTTACTTAAAAGGTGGTGACATCTTCGTTCACCCAAGCCATCGTTGATAGATAAACATTCTACTTCAGTTTTTGTTCATCAATTATAGTACATGTTATATCGCATTGTTAATATGATAATCACTTTAAACAAAACAAACGGAAAGTTTTACATAAGATATAGAAGGTTCGTTTTTCCTTATCACTACCATGTGTTCCTTTCGATTTTTATGTTTGTATACAAATCTTGTCAAATCAGATAATAATTAGGTTCTGTATATCAAGTTTTGTAGAGTGAATTTTACCTTAGATCAGAGAAAAAATGGTATTCATTACTCCTCAAATTCCTTTGGGTGAGTATCATGTAAGTGCATATTTTATTTCATAATTTAAGATCTTGACGATGAATACTGGAAAAAACAATGTCAACAAATACTTGTTAGTCTATGAAAACCTTGGAGACAGTTAACTTTGTAATTTTTTAAAAGATTGTAATGTTAACTATCCGGTGATAGAGTGTCTTTTCTAAATCTTCATATTGTTTTCTCATTGAATTCTAGTATGTTTTGCTATCTATCACATGTGTGCAATGTGAATGATTTTATTATGAGGTATAATAATAGTATACAACTGTTTTGCTTCTGATATATACATACTCTGTTATTCACCGATTCTCCACAGTTGTTCTGATGGTTTGGTTATCTCAACCGGACGTTTAAGTCTCAAACTTAACCCTTGGCACGATCACGGATGAACACTCCTGAAGAATCCCATACTAGGATGAAGCAGTTGTCTAGCACTTCCTGGTTTGTAGTAATTATACAAATGAGATCAGTCTGTAACGAATACAATCTACAGACTACAAGTGATTAAGTAATGATACTTAAAAAATGACCAATTTCACAAAAAGAGATTTGATTGGTAATCAGTGGAAATAGTGTGAACTTTTGTAAAATATAAACTGGTCACATTTTTTGTCGAGGTCATTGAGATGAACGTTTGACTGGAATAAAACCATTAGTTCATAAAACATCAACAACAAAAAGTGAGAGATACATAATAATAGGATGAATTGTTACGTAAATGTAACTGAAGGAATTTGTGTATAACAAAGGTCAAAACCTAGACAGATATTTTGGATGAATAAAATTACTGATTTGTCTAATCTATAATTTTAAATAAAAATGTTCCTTTAGATGGTTTGTGGACAACTAATGGGTTTAAAGGTAATTGCTATTATAATAGAATATAACTAGTTACATATAAATTACAACTCTGCTAAAGTAGTAACATACGACAATAAATAAGGAGATAATAACAGGTATGAAACAGTATGATATGCAAGAATTAGGAATGCTGCTAAATGACTTCATTTATGCTATTGGTCTTAAACAACGTTGAACCTGTAAAGTATACATGCATTAGTTCAAGTTACCATACAAAAGCTGCGTAGCAGGATAAAATTACTAATAGTAAAGCTAGTAATAGTATCAATGGTAATAGAGAACATTGGGCATTGACAATATAACTTGAGAAGGAAGATTAGATTTGCGGAAATAAAAAGTGCAAAAATATTTTTTTCAAGTTTAAAATCCAAAGGGAGATACAGAGTGGATGAATCTGCGTCATTCAGATCGGTTATGAGGTATACCGTTCAATATTTCCAACCGCTGCTCTCGAGAACCTCAAACAGCTAGGCAGCACCTACCTGCACGACATAGTCCAACAACTAATAACTTCATCACCTGATAACACTCGTTGGCTTCCTCTCAACGTACACCAGCTAGCATTGCGTGTCGCGGTAGGTAGTGGTTCGGCTTGCGTAAGAAATTTTCAAATCGCCTCAGCTGATCCAAGATTCACTACCTCATCGATCGATTTGTCATTTTTACTCAATCGCAACTTAATAGAACTTATATCGTTGATTTCATCAACGAATAGTTTTGATTTCTTCGAATATCCGATGAGGGTGATGTCTCGATATGGGTAATATTTGATCCCAAACAGCACTTGAACGTTATTCAATATAAATAATTCAATCAGTACTACAGTTTAGCTGATTAACAAATATTCCCACTCATTAATAAACATTCGAATAAGTGTTTTTAGGCACAATTCTTGTTTTTCTTAAAACGACTGACCAACTCATTGTATAAAAAACAAATAACTAAAGTTATTAACAAAGATTTTTGTTTGGAGGGGAGTAGCCATAGGAAATTGTGTGTTCTGCCGTGTAGTTTTACAAGAAACCTCTCGCTTGCAATGTACCGGTATTTCTTTTTTTTTCCACCTTAACTCCTGGTATCATTTACGCTGTTTACCTGTAAACTCATGCCAATCCTTATTATTTATCATTCACCTTTTCTTTCTTCAATATTTGAAACTATATTGAAGTTTTAAGCGTTTCATTAAACAGGTTTAATCTATCTTTCCTAATGATATAAATCTACATAAAAAAAAGTTAGTAGAAAATTAAATTTCGTTTATCCTCAACCTCTAGAAAAAAGAAGATACAAGCCTAGTTCTATCATTTGTTTGTATTTTTATCAACATTATAATTCATATATTGTGTTAGTTGAAAATGTGTTATTGTTTTCTGTCTATCTTAATTTTGCAGTGTGAATGAAACAATACATCAATGAAAGTGTTTTTATTGTGAAAGCGATCGATTAGAACTTAAATCTAAAGAGATGACTCTCATTTCAATTAAAGTGTGCTCATAATCTATGAGGATGTATAAACTAGTGTATATGCATTATTTTTATCTCGTGACATTCATCAGCTTTTTTCAATACTGAGTGTATAGGATCATTTGAACTACATGTTCTGCTGTTGCATCTGTTAATAATAATTATGATTTACTTATATTTGACGATTTCTATTTTACGGGTACACGTTATTTATCCATATACTGATTTTTAAATAAATAAAGCTATATGAATTCATGAGCCTTCGCCAGGATGTATATCATATCTTTCTGAGTTAAGTTGTCTTACAGTGTTTGGGAGGCCTCTTATATATATCTGTTGTTCGTTGGTGGTTTTTCAGATATTGACAATTTTGTGACTTCCATTTGCATTTCCATGTCTGTCACCTCGGAAACACACCATCTCCAATTTTTAGTAGTTAGTTACTTGTTTGCTAATTTCAGTACAGTAACGAATTTATTTTTTGACATTTTGATAAACAAACTGAAAACATGAAATTTCTGCTCTAACCATTCAGATTTCAAATCTTTTGAGTAGACACCCAAGTTAATTTACCTCAGAAAATTTTTATCTATGGTTTATATTTTCGCCTACTTTACACCTGATTATAGTATCCTATTTGGTTTTACTCACTGATTACATTCATGTATTGAATTTTTGGAAAGTAATATAAATACTTTAACTGGGTTTGCTAAATATTATAAGTATAATATTATTTGAACGGTTGGTGTACTTGGTCTGTCCAATAAATACAGGGACTGTGACCATAAAAACGGCGTGGATTATTCTCATGTTATTCAGAATACCTTCTATTTGTGAAAATACATATCTAACGTTTATCCGTTTTTTCAAATATCTAGAATTAAATCTCGTCAGCTGCATCGCTGTTTCGTTTTTTATCGTTCATTTTCAGTTTTATCATCTCAATCTCATATTCGTCAAATCATGATTACATCCTTTCCAGCCTCTGATCAGGTGTCAGGAACTTCAAGACAGTTTTTGCTCATAATATTCTTTGCCTGAAATGTTTTACTATCGTTGTGTACGTAGAGGATTTTCTCGAAATAAATTCATCACCAGTCATCTAGTCAGTGATTCAGCGATCAGGAAACACACGGAGACTAGAGGTCCGTTATTGTTATTAGTGCATAAAGTCGATGGTCGTCCGTAACTAATATTTTTAGTAGTTCACTTCATGTATTGTATACGATCAGTTACAATTGATTTTTTGTTAATTAACAAAGGCGTTGTTTGATAGGATTATAGAATATTAGCTGATTATAATCAAATCATTCCTGATGTCATCTTTGATATATTTGAAATGTAATTGTTTATTCATAGAAATAAGTTTGACGCCTTTTTATTAATTTTTTATTTGCATGTCATTTTTTAAATTGACGATTTCGCTTCCATCTTTTCCATTTTCTCTTTTTAAGTGGTTTAATTGAATTAGTCATATCAGTTCAGGTGTTGTTTTATTGCATAAATTCACGCTGTATCTATCATCTTTTAAACAGTGAATTATTGATAAAATAATTGGTTATGTTTAAAATACACATAAAATTTGGTTTTACATTACTCTTCAAGTACTTTTGTCTGCACTGCTTCTTGCTTTACCGATAGTTTTTTAAACTAAGGACTTTCTTAAATGACGTTATCTCATTTCTGTCATTCTTGAAGTGAGTCTCTGTTTGGATAGTCCTTTACAAACAGTTTTGATACCTCTATCTAAAATAACTATTCCCATTCTACTTAGTTTCACGTACATGGATGCTCATATGTACTGGCTTTTCAAAGTATCATTTAGTAATACAGTTATTGTTCCCGTATAAATTCGTAATTAATTCATTTACTGGAAAAGTGTAATCAAGTTTACTTGGTCTTGAACAGTACTTTTTATGTTGATTAATTAAATTGCTCGGCTGTGTGAGCCAAAACAAAAGAATCTGGAACCGAACCTACAATATAATGATAAAAAAAATCGAATATTTTAAACCGTTAACTTGCCGCTTTATGTACATATAATTGTAGAGTCATACTTTTTTCTATATTAAAATTTTGGCGAGACTCTAATTTAGGGACGAGTCAATCAGAAGCGTTTGAGCAATTTCAATTATTAGTCAATCAGAAGACAGGTAGTATAAAGTGAAAATATATTAAAGAAAGTAATGAATTACAGTGGATATTCTTCTTTTACATGATTTAAAAACTTGTTAAGGTTTGATAAAGGTTCAGAGGTTCTGAATTCATAATGCATATGGTATAGAAACTCGTCCATAGGGTTAGGGGTTAGGGTTATAGCCTCTCAATAATCACCTCCTCCCTAAAATCCGCCGTAAACCGTTCGTATGTAAGCATCACGTGTTGAACTTGGCTTCGTGACCCTGAAATTGCTCAAACGCTTCTGATTGTCTCGTCCCTATATTAGAGTCTCGTCACCCTAACCCTATGGACGAGTTTCTATACCATATGCATTATGAATTCAGAATCTCTGAACCTTTATCAAACCTTAACAAGTTTTCAAATCATGTAAAAGAAGAATATCCACTGTAATTCATTACCTTCTTATAATATATTTTTACTTTATACTAACTGTCTTCTGATTGGCGAATAATTGTCAAGGTCATTTAAGATTCGTTCAAAGGTCGTCCCTAAATTAGAGTCTCGCCAAAATTTCATCTTAATTTTTTGCACACACACATTGAACTGAGTTTCTTACTTTTCGTCCTCAGCTTTTTAAAAGAATTAGAATAATTTGAGCATAGAAACTAAATGTATATATCATATGTTATTTTACACTACAGACACTCTGTAGCAATTTTATGAGTGAACATAGATGATCACATTTAGTTTGCACCAATAAAAATTACGTTTACTCTAAGTTCATATCTGATTATTTGAGTTAATCAATATCTAAGTGACTAAATACTGTGCAACATTTTCGCTATTTATAAACTTCCATAAGTTTGTTGACTCTTCAACAAATCAGTGATTTTACCTAAAATATTTTCTTTGACTTAACTATTTTTTTTTTAAAAAAGTACATTATTAATTTCCACTAATTATTCAAAACAAACAACATCCGTAGATTTAACTTATTATTTCCCAAGTATTTTTGTACTCATAGATTACCGAATTTTAAAAGCGCCTCATAAAAGTCGTTTTTAATGAGTCAGTTGTTTTTTTAGCATCAAAGAATTTATTCATGGAATATATTCAACAAGTATTAAAAATTCAGAAAATCTAACAAACCAATTATCTGAGTTCTGTAATTATTTTATCTCCAATATACAAATTTGTCATATGAAAGGCTATTAACAGAGATGTAGAATCCTTGAAGGTTTACTGATTAGTGTAATTAGTAAAATGAGAATAAAAATTATATTAAAAACATACTAAAAGATATAGAAAGTCTATTTGAAAAACTTAACTGGATTAAAGTCAAATTATCACTCATCTCGAATAATCTAAATAATTAAAATGTTATTGAATGACCTGTAATGTTTCTTCTGAAATGTAGAGTTTATGAACGCCTGATTAAATCAACTTAATATCAGTTAATCGATTTGTTAAAAAACCCCTACAATTATCGGTTTACCTAGTTTAAACTTAATGTGTTTCATACACCGGTTTATATTATGATAAAGGCTTAAGAAATTTTAAATAGTGAAGAAGATTTGTAGCTGAGCTGAATGGTGTGGTCGTGATCGTTCTTCTGAACGACATCATCAGCACAATTTCAGGTAGAAGTGAATTGTTCAAATTTCTTCCCATGTGGTTCACAGCTTGTTCTGTAAATAGGAACAAAAATCAAACCAATGGGAGATACAACCAAAACAAAGAAGTCAACAATGACAGGTTTAAGGTCAACAAGAACCAATCAATATCGAGGTGTACATGACATGCTGTGAACCACATGTGGAGAAATTCGAACACTTCACTTCCACCTGAAATTTGTGCTGATGATGTTGTTCAGAAGAACGATGAAAGCTCCACGACCAAATCATCCAGCTCAGAGAACAAAACTCCATCAAAAAATTTAAAATATCTCTACATCACATTTTGATTATGTTAAACTAACTATTTTCATCTATCAACAAGGCAACTGGTAAAACTGATGCATTTATTCATTTTTGTAAATATTGCTTAACATGCGAAACTTGCGTACAACAATGACATCACTTATTATAATTATACCATTCGTATGTCTTTTACGAATCAAATTGTCTTAATGAATTGAGCATTGGATAGAGAGTTAATAGTAAATCTATTTTTGTTATATCCCAATGAGTAAAAAAATTTTTATTTCTAATGTTTTGTGACTCAATGTATGCCACTCTTTTACTCTGAAGTATTGGCTTAAATGAAGTCATAAAATGTCAGAAATATAATTTTTCTACGCATTGGGATATAACAAAATATATTAACTTATATATTTAGCTTCTCATGAAATCTTGTTTTTGTTTTTTAATGCTAAATTTTTCATTACTTTTACAAATTCTAAACAGAGATGTAGCTACAAGAAGTTTTCTTGTTGGAAAAAAGTTAATTGTCAAACTATCAGATTTTTCAATGTGTAGACCAATTCAACCTGGTGTTGATTTTATCTCTACTTCTAATGAATGTTTGCCGATAAAATGGTTACCTCTTGAATCAATTTTAGAAGGAAAATTTCATACAGATACTGATGTTTGGTCTTTTGGAGTTTTATTATGGGAAGTTTTCAGTTTCGCTGTCGAACCATTTACTAATCTAAGTCATTCAGAAGTGAGTATTTTTCTGGAAATTTCAGTTCATTAAAAAAAATTAAGTATGTCATCTTATGTTTTAATACTTAATAAAATCGAGTTTTATTCATTTGTATAATTGAGAATTGCAAATGTTTATCAAATGGGTGTTTTCAATTCTAGTAGATTGACACAATTATGGTATTTAGCCGAAGTTTATTGTTAAGACTTCAAATATTCAGATTGTGAAAATCCGATATTTTATTGAGCATTGAGCAATACTATTTTTATAAAGTATTTAGAATAATATCAGAAGGGGTTTTTGTGGATATTATAGTAATTTTAATAGTTGAGATCATGAGTCAATTGAAGCTAGACCACCATGGAAAACCTAGAAGCACTGGACAGTGGGACGAATCAGACGTGCAGTCCTTCCAGGTTTTCTATAGTGGTCTAGCTTCAATTGACTTATGATCACAACTATTAAAATATATTTAGAATAAATTTCTTTGTTATTTATGTGTAAATTGAAGCTAATATTCCTTATATTTTTAGTTATTCAAATCAGTGTTTGTGAAGGTATCAAATTAAGTTTACTACATTGATATTTAGCAAGATTTATTAATACTTATGTCTGTTGATTTATATCTGTTGCGAAATATTTTGATTTCAGTCAATTTTTCTATCATAAATGATATAGATTTTTCTACTAATTTTTTTTAAAAAGATTATTAAACTTTTGGAACACGGTGATCGTTTAACACGTCCATCACAATGTCCAGAATCTATTTATCAGTTAATGCTTAAATGCTGGTCAGCTGATCGTACAGAACGTCCAAAATTCATTTACATAAGAAACTGCTTAAAAGAAATCTTCAAAGATTTGTAAACATTTTAACTTTGAAATGAACTATTTCAATTTTACTTACAGAGAGTCAGACATGATTATTTATTTTTTAAACTTTTTTCCCAACCAAATATTTGTTATTTGCGTTTTTCTAATTAGTAATTTTCCTATAACTTAATTACTGCTATGATTTCTACTGTATAGTGTTTTAAGTTAAAAGTTGTTTTAATTCTTAATCTTAAGCAGTTTTTTAAAAAGTTTTTTAATCAGACATAATCAATGTAAACCCTGATACGAATGTGGGTTAGCCCGAATATTCATAACAGTTCGGCACAATGATATAGAATTAGAAAGGTGAATGGCAAAGGAGTTGAGATAATTTTACAGTGATAAGAATTAAGATTAAATATTGAAAATACAATTTAAAAAGGCCTATCAGAACGTCTTTTGCTATGGAAGAAATAGAACTTCCAGTTCCGACTGTTTTGAAAACAACCAAGTATAGTTGTCATCCTATTATCTCTGTCGTTTAATAGAATGTTTGGTTTAGCTTTTTTGTATGGATATCATGGTTAGGTTAAATATGACTGACTTTTGGTTTGTAATTTTACTAACCTAGACACTAGGTGAGGAACTCCAATGTTGATACTGGTTCTCAGTTCATTGACCTCCGGCGGTAGTAGACTAAAAATTCAAGTAATCGCGCGTAATTTAGATCGAGTATATATATAATATAATGTTCACAAACAATAGACACTTAGATTTATTTGATCAGTTTGACTGAATCCATGGAAAGCGTCATAAAACTATTTGCTACGAGATGAATGATCAATTTTCCTCGAAGAAACCGGTCCGGATTTAGCTGAGCTATTAGTTATCGCACCTGGGTTACCAAATGAACAGGTTCGTGCAATTTCATCACATGAAAGTCGAAAACAGAGTGCAGAAGTGCTAATGTCAGTCACATGAACAAAAGTTGGTACGAGGTATTCCATCCGTTACATTGCTAGCCTATCAATCTCACACTCGTTTATAATGCACACGGTTAGACGTACAAATCTAATAATCAGTCTTATAACCTCATATGTGGTTAGAACTTCACCGAAATCTAACGTCATGCAAGTCGTTGAGAAGTGCTATAGGGAGCAGTTAAGTTTGAAAATTCGATTCTCTGGATGTATCGCTAATGACTATTAATTAGGCTTCTGTATCGACTTTGATATAATAGCTATTCACTTGTCAACCCAAATAATCAAAAATACAATATATCTTAACGAAGTGGCACTGAATAGATTTTGAGCAGCTATACACAGCCAACAAATACCCACAAGACACGATCAGATTGTCAATTGGAAGACGTTTGTCTGCTTGATAAGGAATTATATTCTGTCTTCTATGTAAACAGGTGGGTTCGATTTCCTCCAAAGGTGAGCAATAAAATCGTCAATATCAATAAACGTTCCAAATAATTAGGAAACGAAACTTTGGTCACTGATATGACAGCGAAGAGGGCAGAATTACGTTTTGGTTCTTTCTCAACATTATCTCTTTTCAATATGATGGTTACTGAGTGTAACGATTGTTTTAATTTGATTATAATATCTTATTCAGTAGACCATTGACGCATTTGGTTACTTTTATTCTTTGGTTTGAATTGACGTGAACTACGTTCAGTATGATATGCAGCGTGCAATTTCGCTTTAACTTCATTTATGTAACTTTTCTAATTAACAGTCAATGGATATACAAACTAATATATGAGTGAATTATCGACCACATTCGTCGTATTTTGGGAGTGAATAAATATCCACTTGTACTAGTCCTTTGTGATTCTGTTTCGTGTTGTAGTAATTTGTAAGGGTTCTTTGTTTTTAAATACAAGTAATAAACGATGTGGATACAACAATCCCTATAACGATTTAGATATTCTGCATGTTCCTGACAAACGAAACAATCGTGCCACACCATATAATGGAGCCCTTCCTAATTTCAATTCAAATCCGCTAACTAGAATCATAATTCAGCACATGGAGAAACGTCACCAAAGTCCTAGGTAGCTAGTATGATTACAATAACGGCCTACACCCAGTTGTTCGATTCTGTTAGCGAATCTAGATTGTTAAAACACGCAAGCGATATGTTATGTGTCAATATAGGACACACTGGTACCATGGAAACAGACAATTTAGTATGTTAGGCCACAAGTTCCTACTGAGTCGTTTCCTTCAAAACTTTCGAAGGAGCTGCATCTATCCCCAGTATACGGTTTAAAAACTAAAATAAAGAATACAAAAGTAGTATTTGCCTATAGAACTAAGTACTTTTATGGAGATCCGAATAAATTAAGATATAAAATAACCATATACAAAAGCTGTTCACCAACAGTTTGAGTTGATACTCGAGACATTAAATACCTTGTAAAAAATATATAGATTCCGTACTAGCTTCCCTCAGCTGATATTATTTCTAAGCAAGAACACAAGAGATTGATGAAGTAATATACTTTAAGATGACCAGTATCGAGCTGTAACTTGTGGTAATATCTTGTTGAAGGTTATTGCTTTTACGTTTACTGGATATTTGGATTATTTTACCTTCTTTTCACAGGTCACCGGCAATAGTTTACCGACATTTTACTTAGTTTTTGTTGATGTAGTAGTTTTACATTATGCGAGTCTTTATTATGTTAAGCCAGATTTGTTTAAAACCACTACAAAATATTTTTTCTTGCACGCTTGGTATGTTCTCTTATCCAGCTGAATACGGGGGATTAAAAGGTTATGCAATGACCGGTAGGCATTTATTGTATCTCGATCTAGAACTACTCGTCATCGGACAAAGCGTGTAAATGGTCGAAATTTGATAGATTACTCCATGGATGAAATAATATACTCAGAACAGCGAATGATAAGCCTGAGATGTGATTAGTGCATTGTTTCAGGCGATGAAATGAAAACTTTGAATTCACGAAATAAATAATACTGGTGTCAGAGAATGTGACTCATCCATAGTTTTGCTCGAGAAATCGAAATACACTACTTGTATAATAGCTAAAATGTGTAACATCAGGAAAAGAACAGACTGGAAATATTCTTAAATGAACCCTGCACGAAAATGGAGTTAAACTTAGATCTTCCACACAGAACTATGATACAGAGAGGTTGAACGAGCAATAGAGATCTTGTTGTCCAAGAGCCTTTTCGTCAGGCTGTCACTAAATAAATATTCTTAAGATTACGAAGTTTGTAATTAAAACAATAATTTGTGTTACACTTAAATTAAATTCTCAGACCCGTTTTATCTTCACTATGCATATATGACTCATACATATTGATATTTTATTATCCTTTTCATTTAATTGTAACTTTCATAGCATCACTCTAAACTATAACTGCACAAACATTTATTCTAGCGTCATATCTTACTGCAATTATAAGTTGTTTTTTCTTAATTATTTTTTGTTACTAATTTAACGATACACACAGTCGTTTATTCTTGTTCCGTGTTCGTAAACACGCCTATTAGAATGTTTGCGTATTTCATGTCTCCTTTATTTCTATTCCCTTATTTTCTGCATTTCCTTCTTTAGACTCAATTCAATATTGTTAATTACACACACTCGATTTATTATTATTAATATTCTACTATTATTGTTCAAAAAAAAATTTTTTAAATGGCAAGTAGAATGCTGGCATTATTGAAAATTGTGTATTATTGCATTTTTTGAAGAAACCCGAAATGGTTTCTTCACAACACTTATGTACCCATAAGATGTTTGTGAATAATAATAACCATAAGATCTTCGAGTTCTTCAGTACGTTGAAGAATTAGTGAGGCAATAATTCAGTCAGCAAATAACATCAGCTGTTTCTGAGTTGATTGGAGAATGAGACATTTCTCAAATGATATCTGGATAAGTATTAGGAAAGCTACAGAAACTGAGATGTGACAAAAATCTTGCAAACAGAATAATAGACACAAAAGATAATGTTCTTGTGGACTTATTTATTGTTTATGGTATCGTTGACTTCATTAACAGACTGCTAGGTTTATAGGTAGATCTGTCTTTGACATTAATTAGGACCTACATCCGTTTGTACGTTGAAGAGCCGTTAAAGTTATTCTAAATTCGCGAAGTTCAAAATATCAAAATACGGGAACAAAGCAGTTATTTATCCTAATCGGTTTCGTCACACGTGTATCGGATTTCTCGAAAGAAACTATTGTAGTGACTCACTTTTATCACGAGAATACGATTGGTTTAGTGAAAACTATTATTATAATAACCAATTGTACCTGTGCTTTTTTAATATGCTCTTTGTTTGACTGTGCTAGTGACAGCTATATTGTGCTTCCATTATTCTACTTACACTTTGATTGTGAACTCGCGCGAATTCGGTTACATTCTGTAACCAAGCTTGTATCCTGGCACGACCTCGGTATTTTTTCGATACCACGAGATCGCCAGTGAATATATCTCGATTTGGTCCATTACCTTACATCATTGTTCCGCGGCTTTTGGTACTGTTCTCACGTACTCCTTTCTCCTGCTTCCACTTGAACCATTCCTTGGCACGATCTTGGTATTCGTTCAATACCACGAGATGGCCAACGAAATAAATTTGGTTACGTTCAACCTTCGCCTTCTGATTTACATGGCACGTGTTTCTTGGTTGCGGTGTTCACAGTTAATCTCAACTCGACCCCACGCTACAACTGGTGAGCCAAATTTTGGAACACGCCTCAAACTCGGGTCAAATCTACCAAAGAAGCCAATTGGGTGAGTCTATGTTTTATCTATCCACGTAAGTCGTATGTTTTCATATTTTTTAATATATAATGTACGCGACATGACGGATAACGATAAGAATAGTATTAATATAATAGACTCACACGTATGTGTACTGAATCCTTGTCACTTTTTATTCGCGTGATGATGAATTCCACGCTTTATTCGAGAAATGTTACCCTATTAACTATTCTTCTCGCTGACCCGGCTGCTTGGTGCTGAATACATACGCATACGCATTACCGTCTACCACCCAGCACCAAATGGTTATGTTGAACGGTTTCACTGCCAAATTAAAAGTGCTCTACAAGCACACGTAAACGGCAACTGGTACGAAACCTTACCGCCCGTTCTCTTAGGCATCAGAACGAGCTTGAACGCAGATATTCAATGTTCCGCCGCTGAACTTGTATACGGCATGACATTGCGTCTGCCCGGAGAATTCTTTACACCACGGAGCAGACCCAATTTTGGTAAATCAGACTACGTCCATCGACCGTCTGCATTTATACGAGCGCTGTCTCTGGTGTCAACTCGAATACAACATTGACAGGTCGCTCTCCCTCGAGAGTTATCTACCTGTTCACATGTTTTCATGCGAGTAGATTCGGTACGCAAATCTTGGCAACAACCTTACGAAGGCCCTTTTCACGTGATCGCTCGTCACGAAAAGACCTTCAAGGTTGATCGACATGGCCGCGTCGAGATCGTCAGCATTGATCGTCTCAAACCAGCACACGTCGATGACAGTGCCCTATCTGATACACTGAGATTCAATGCTGGATCTATCAAACCTAGCGGGATCCTTAAATCTTTTTCACGTCCCACGCTAGGTACATCTGAGACTTCATTCTCACGTCCCGGTCAACAGCACGCGTCATCTGCACCGTCTAAGGACGAGACGACAATCTCACGTCCAGATCAGCAGAACACACCGCCTCTGACCTCGGATGAGATTGTAGGCTCGCGCGATACGAACGAGACTGCTGTCATACGTTCCGGTCGCCGAGTACATCTACCCGTACGCTCCCGCGAATAGTCGTACAGTCAACAACCGATACGGTGCAGGATTGTTCCTATACTACATGCATGCTACACCCTTCTCCTTTTTGATTTTCTTTTTGTTTCCTGAGCCAACGCCTCCGACCATCCTCGTTTGGTACCGCCGACTTCAGTCAACTTTGGCGAAAGCTGGCCTGATCACCCACGCTCTTGTCAACGCACTCAGTCGATATTTTGGTTTCGAATGTTTGACATACGCTTGGTCCCGAACTTGGTCGCTTCTGGTTCCTCGGCTCAACGTGGTTTCGTTCTACGTCTGCAGCGTTTCTGGTTCGCATCCCTACGAACGCAATCTTCAGATTCTGGATACAAACCACTATGACATGGTATGTTAACTCGAGCAACAAATACAGCACGTCGCTCCTGGTACCGTTCTCCGAAAAAGACCTTCGTTGGCAACTCGAGGATCAATGATCGCTTCCTGTTCGCCAATTCTTTCGTCCTACAATCTTTCGTCAGCCGACCAGTCCCACGAATCAAACCGCTACTTATCGAAGGTGTAAACCCTTTCTAGCGGGGGGCTTTTGTAGTGACTCACTTTTATCACGAGAATACGATTGGTTTAGTGGAAACAATTATTATTATTATTATAACCAATTGTACCTGTGCTTGTTTAATGTGCTCTTTGTTTGACTGTGCTAGTGACAGCTATATTGTGCTTCCATTATTCTACTTACACTTTGATTGTGAACTCGCGCGAATTCGGTTACATTCTGTAACCAAGCTTGTATCCTGGCACGACCTCGGTATTTTTTCGATACCACGAGATCGCCAGTGAATATATCTCGATTTGGTCCATTAACTGCCTTCTGATATTTGGCTTCCGGGAGATTTTATGGATTTACTTTGCACGCGTTTCTCTGTAGCGGTGTTCATAGTCACTCTCGACTCCACTCCACGCTACATTATAATGTGAGATGAAGAGAACCTACTTCAGCCTCAAACAGCTCATGATCTCTTTAGAAGTGAATAGAGAACAACGGTTACAATGTTTACTCTTCTGTATGGCACGTAATTAACTTCTTTCATTTGATTTCGATAGTTAATGTCTTTTATTATAACTTCCTTTCAGTTGTCGGCAGACTTAGTAAGTCAGATCGCAGGTGGTCATGTGGCACATGCAACATGAATGCTGATGATTTGCTGATCATCATCATTTTTTGACACGTCTGTGAAAATAGTTGTCTACAACCCTGAAAATAGGCAGTCTAGAAACAGATAAACAAGCAAAGATGCACGGTGAAGTAAAGAAAAGAGTTCGATGGTAAAATTTTACATTTATTGCTCAACAGTTTTATTTGACTTCATTTACAGTGAGGAAACTTAATGTTTCCTCCGTCACTCCAAAAGGATAAGGACATAATAGAATGTATCCAACAATGAGCCAATACATCAATTCAGGAACACAAACCCAAGTCTTATGAAGCGCTACTCCAACTACTGAATCTTTATCCCTTGAAGAATAGACATCTCAGAGGTGACCTAATGACTTAAAGCATCTTAAACACTTCAAAGCATTGTCTTTGATATCCACTTAGGCTTAGTCCCAACACAAACCCTAGGGCTAGCACCCACATGCTGAAGATACGACATAGCAGAACGGACTGTAGGAGCTCCTACAGAGTAGTCAAATTCTGGAATTCGCTGTCAGATGAGCTAGTCAAAGCAAAGTCACAGGTCTTCTTGTAGAGGGAACCTGACATATTCTTAAGGACTAAGGAGAGTATCTCATTATGATTTACCAACACTTTTCGCTCTTATCGATAAATATATCTAGGTTCATACTTGTAGGTATTGGAGATCCACTGCCTCTAGATACGGAAGCTAGCTAAGCGAAAGCTTCTTCCATTCTGTTCAAAACCTCTTGAAACCACCTGGAACCATATGCTTCAAGTATGATAAAAAAGGAACACAGTCACCACTTGAGATTGTACTTCTTTGGTTATGAAAGAATAAGAATTAACGCGATAATGTTACACTACATACTAAGGAGTTTTCCCACTGATTTGTCGTGTGTGAATAATTTTCTGGAATTTATCTACTTGTTATTGATTCCTCATCATATCTGAATTATGTGCTTACACATTTTCTTATTTTTTTGATCAGTTGATAAGTCTGTTTGTAAACTCAGGATCCACTTATCTTCACTATCCTACCTCATTCTATCTTTAAAATTACAGTCATTTTGTCTATATTCATGTTGCATGATACGTGCTGATTTCATCATCACGACTGCGTACAACAAACATACATCAACTTTGACAAACCGACCTTCAAAAAACTATCAAATTCAATAATACTAGTGCAACTAAGGGTACCACTATGGAAAGATACACGAAGTAGCTGGGGAAAATAAATCTGTTGGTCTATATATATATATGTTGGATATTGAAATCAGGGTTTTGAGTATAACCTTCCTTATGTCCTTCAAATATCTTCGCGGCTAATTAAGTTGTTGTGCTCTGTCAGTATGGTAATTAATGTCTTACTTTGATGAATTACTTCTAGACTTTGGATAGTGACGCAAATGAATCTGGGAAAAAGAAAACACCCAGTCAAACTAAAATTAAAAAGGTCGTGGTCCATCCACTCGTATTATTGGGAGTTGTTGATCACTATAGTCGATCTGGAAAAGTCACCAGTGGTCAGAAGAGAGTTGTAGGTGTTCTTTTGGGCTCATTAAATGGAAGCATTTTGGATGTCAGCAATAGCTTTGCAGGTACAGTTTTCGTGGCTAGCTTACTGTCTTAGTTCCTTTCGAAGAAGATGCCACTGATCCGGATGTTTGGTTTCTCGACCACGATTATTTGGAAAGCATGTTTACCATGTTTAAAAAAGTTAACGGTAACCGTTTTACAATAAGTCTATTCCGGTATAGCTCGAGAAAAGATTGTGGGTTGGTATCACTCCGGTCCTAAGCTTTGTACAAACGATATTAAAATTAACGAACTTTTCCGGAAATATGCTCCGAACTCAGTTCTGGTAGTTGTTGATGTCAGAAGGAAAGAAATTGATGGGCTACCCACTGAGGCTTATATCGCGGTTGAAGAAGTTCACGATGTAAGTTATCGTACGTTTATATAAGCTCGCACTAAGTACTTTCCCTTGCTAACTAGAATACCAACCATTATTTTCAGCTCTTGTTGTTATGTGTAGTTCTGTCTTTGAAAACTGTCGTACCACTCTTTACTATATAAAGGAGAAAGTACTGTGACGTAGAGGTATTTGTATGTCGAATACAGTTGTTTTATACAAACAACTGATGTTTGGAGTATATTTACAAGCGTATATTCTGTCATAAGGCTTTGTACTAATCTTCTTTATCCTCTTGTCGCGTGTAATGATATAAATACTAATTTAGTCTGTGCAACTAGATAATATCATTAAGTAGGCGTTTCGACCGTGTTGTTTTCATATAACGTCTATCCTCTGAGACCATTTACACGATTTGTACGATGGTTGCCGTTAAGTTGCTAAATTATCGAATTCTACAGAGTGAGCTATATATGTATATCACTAACCCTACTTTACGCTGCAGGTTACTGGCCCTCATACAAATTGTGGCCGTAAACTTCTTGAATTTCCCACTCTAAAAAAAACATTTCAGTCCTGAAATTTTCATGTTACTTTTTGTAGGCAAACCATGAACCGCTTTTTCGATTTAGTTTTGTGTTTGGTCATAACTATCTTTACCTTTTAATACTGTTTGATGGTTAAATAGGCAAGACCAAATTCAAATCTTGGTGTACTTTGTCAAATTGTTTTTTTGAATGTACTTGATATTTATTTATTCGATTTCAGAAATTAACTACAGTAATTCATTTAGCTTCCTATGTGTAGTCCAATAGGAGAAAATATAATATGGTATATACAGAAATTAACCTATTGGTGTACATTACTAGACTACTATTTTTTTCACAACTTTATTATTTATTATTAAAGGATGGATCACCAACAACGAAATCTTTTGATCATCTTCGATCAGAAGTAGATGCTGAAGAAGCTGAAGAAGTTGGTGTTGAACACTTACTGCGGTGAGATTATAATAATCCTAATAATTTCATAGCATAAAGCCTTCGATATTTATTTGCAGTTGGATGTAATGTCAGTCAGTCAGCTACAACGCAGGACCAGGCACACGTATGTGTCAGTTCAAGTTGCCATACCTCATTAGCACAAAACGAACACCTAATTTTATAGTAGTTACTTCAATGATAATGAAAAAAGATTTCATATAGGGATATGATACAAGGAGAAAGAATTAGTTCGTAGAAGGCAAGATCTTTTTATCTCACAATTTAAGGGAAGTCAGAGACTGCATACACCTACAACATTGTGGTCGATTCTGAGCCATGTCACTCAGTCTCTAATCACTGGTTTCGATAGTCGCGCGGATCACAACCAAGTAGTCTGCATCTACCAACTTGGTTCAAACCGGAAGTTAATGACTATATGGACTGATGCCACGTTTTAGTTTGTCTGCCCCTAACGTTTTTCCGTCTGTCTCCAACACTAGTCAGCGTTGCGCGTCATGGTAATCGGTAGTTGGGTATGAGTAATACGTGACCCAACCATCTCAGTCTATGCAGAATCACAAACTCCTCAACTGATGAGATTTGGTGTAATGTATTTTTACTAATCAGCCATTTAACTAAACATGGAACATTCCATAACTTCAGGGTCTATAAAACATCTCTGTACGCAATGACCGAATCGTTCTGTAGTAACATTTCTGATTGTTTCACTAGGTGATATAGGTTTGGGAATAATAGTTCCTTAAAGATTATAGATAAACCGTACTGAAGAGCACCAACCGGCCCAAACCTTTGTGATAGTTGAGTTGTAAAATTAATCGTAAATATGTTAGTAATGAATGCATAAGGAATATTTGATGTCAAAACATACTAAGATGTTCAGTTTTACTTTTTGAGCATTACAACAGTCCAGAAACTTTCTTTATGAAGAGGTACCCTAATTTATTTCATGAGATTTGATTGAATGTTCATTTTTTTTAGACATTAAACAACTAACTTTCTATTGTTAATTTTTCATTTACAGGGATATTAAGGATACATCACTTGGTTCTTTATCACAAAGAATCGGTTGTCAGTTAGATGGATTATCCGGTTTATTACGACAGTTATATGAAATTCGTGAGTACTTGCAGTTGGTTTCTTCTGACAAGCTTCCTGTTAACCATCGTATAATATACCAGTTGCAAGATATTTTCAATCTGCTTCCTGATCTCAAACTGCATGATACAGTCCGTGCAATTCACGTTAATACTAACGACCAAATGCTTGTTATTTATGTCGCTGCTATAATTAGAGCAATACTTGCTTTACACGATCTAATTAGTAATAAATTAACGAATCGTGAAACTGAGAGAAATGAAGAAGGCTTGGGTGGTAATACAGAGTCGAAAAAAGTTTCTATTGGTTCTGTTGATCAAAGTAAGCGTGCTACGCATAAATCTGACAACCTAGATAATGGAAAAGTGGAAAATGGAGCAAAATCAAATGGGTTAGATTCATCAAGAAAGAAGACTGACAAATAATGGTGTGTATGTGGGAAGCGTTGTTCTTATCCACATAACATGTGTACACATTTCTTTTATGATAAAACAATTATGGATAACACAGTTGGTATTATTTTAGTATTATCCTGAAATGCCAATATAATCGTTCTGTACAATGTATTAGAAATACTTTTTGTCTGACTATATTTCGCTTTGACTGACCTTTATTCTGAAGGATTTATTCATCTTTATAACTTAATGGTAATTGTACTTGTGTATTTCGACTGAGTACTTATCATTCTCATATTCATTATACCAATCATCTAAGCCATAATAACTGTGTCAGTGATCTTTCCAATATCCTTAAGGTCAAAGTACTTGGTCCCGTCTAGATAATTCTTGGTATTAATTTTGTTTCTCCATAGTGCGTGATATAAAAACGTGGTTGTGTAGTGTGATATTTTCTACTGTTTGCACATAGACTACTGTAGAACTGTGACTCAGTGATTAAACTATCTAATTTTTCGCTGTCAAGTCTCAATTTCGAGCATTACTCCATCTGCCTCAGTTTGGATAGCGAAGTTGTACCGCTGGTGTTCTCACAAAAAGTGCAATTCGGAGTTGAGTATATTTTTATGTAAATGACTTGCATTATAATTTAGTATGAACTGCTTTATCAGTTATCATATTTCTTTGAACTTTCTTGTTATTGTAGACATTGTCAAGTTAACAAAGAAACTATTTGTAGTTGGTTTCATTTGTATGAAGGCAATCACTGGTTACGTATGTTGCTATTTCCTAACGGCAACCAAAAAGTTTATGTAAATTAGTAGCCGAGTTTATTGCTAGTTACTGTTTATGTACAGGTTATGCATAGTTAGATGAAGTGATGTAATTTCGTACCATGAGTTAGGTAGTTTAGCAACAAAAGCTTTAAGCATGTAAGATAGTCTGTTAACGACTAAGTACAGATACCCAGCAGTAAAATCTTATCTAGCACTTATCCCAAAACTGCTAGAATACCGTCTGTAATTGAAAGACAACTGAATATATTATTTTAGACTTATCTATACATGTACTAATTTGCCGTGAGTACACGAAGCACTAATGGTAATCATAAGTAATTTAACGTGTTTCCTTAGGCTATCATGTAACTTGATTAAGCAACTAAACTTAAAGAAAAAGCGTTGAGTAGTTGTTAATAATTTAAGCTATTTCATGTGTTTTGTAACAGGTCCCCATCCAATAGTGTCATTTTAATTCAGCAGTATTTTCACCAACATAGTCTGCTTACTTGTTAATATCTTGTCCATTTAGTAAAAGTAAAGTATGATTGCTTGAGACTTCACTTTAGTAGGGATTATCCTAATTTCTATTTTTATATGAATCACTTCCATGTCCACTTAAGGAAGGGTACCTAAAGCCTAGAATTAGAATCATTTGTTTACTGATAAAGTAGTTAGTTCATCTGATATGTGAGTTTTTAATTTCTAAGTAGTGTTTGTTCCCTGCACTATTTTATGTTTTTAAACTTTTTATTAGTCCGCCGATATTTTAAATACGGATCGCTACACTTGACTTAGCTTTACCTCTTTTCCACTAAGTTTTAGATACAAAACTTATTCGTGCACCCGTCTTAATCCTCGTTTATGTCAATAAGTATACTGATTATACAAGTTATTTTGAACTCAGAAAAATAGGGGTGAGTCTATATTTTATGATCTAACCAACCACGCATAAGAAAACAGGTCTCGGATTTCGGCACGAAATTCACTCATCCACTTGGGTAAATATAGTTTTGGCAGTATAGCTGATGTCAGTCTTATAACCTCATATGTGGTTAGAACTTCACCGAAATCTAACGTCATGCAAGTCGTTGAGAAGTGCTATAGGGAGCAGTTAAGTTTGAAAATTCGATTCTCTGGATGTATCGCTAATGACTATTAATTAGGCTTCTGTATCGACTTTGATATAATAGCTATTCACTTGTCAACCCAAATAATCAAAAATACAATATATCTTAACGAAGTGGCACTGAATAGATTTTGAGCAGCTATACACAGCCAACAAATACCCACAAGACACGATCAGATTGTCAATTGGAAGACGTTTGTCTGCTTGATAAGGAATTATATTCTGTCTTCTATGTAAACAGGTGGGTTCGATTTCCTCCAAAGGTGAGCAATAAAATCGTCAATATCAATAAACGTTCCAAATAATTAGGAAACGAAACTTTGGTCACTGATATGACAGCGAAGAGGGCAGAATTACGTTTTGGTTCTTTCTCAACATTATCTCTTTTCAATATGATGGTTACTGAGTGTAACGATTGTTTTAATTTGATTATAATATCTTATTCAGTAGACCATTGACGCATTTGGTTACTTTTATTCTTTGGTTTGAATTGACGTGAACTACGTTCAGTATGATATGCAGCGTGCAATTTCGCTTTAACTTCATTTATGTAACTTTTCTAATTAACAGTCAATGGATATACAAACTAATATATGAGTGAATTATCGACCACATTCGTCGTATTTTGGGAGTGAATAAATATCCACTTGTACTAGTCCTTTGTGATTCTGTTTCGTGTTGTAGTAATTTGTAAGGGTTCTTTGTTTTTAAATACAAGTAATAAACGATGTGGATACAACAATCCCTATAACGATTTAGATATTCTGCATGTTCCTGACAAACGAAACAATCGTGCCACACCATATAATGGAGCCCTTCCTAATTTCAATTCAAATCCGCTAACTAGAATCATAATTCAGCACATGGAGAAACGTCACCAAAGTCCTAGGTAGCTAGTATGATTACAATAACGGCCTACACCCAGTTGTTCGATTCTGTTAGCGAATCTAGATTGTTAAAACACGCAAGCGATATGTTATGTGTCAATATAGGACACACTGGTACCATGGAAACAGACAATTTAGTATGTTAGGCCACAAGTTCCTACTGAGTCGTTTCCTTCAAAACTTTCGAAGGAGCTGCATCTATCCCCAGTATACGGTTTAAAAACTAAAATAAAGAATACAAAAGTAGTATTTGCCTATAGAACTAAGTACTTTTATGGAGATCCGAATAAATTAAGATATAAAATAACCATATACAAAAGCTGTTCACCAACAGTTTGAGTTGATACTCGAGACATTAAATACCTTGTAAAAAATATATAGATTCCGTACTAGCTTCCCTCAGCTGATATTATTTCTAAGCAAGAACACAAGAGATTGATGAAGTAATATACTTTAAGATGACCAGTATCGAGCTGTAACTTGTGGTAATATCTTGTTGAAGGTTATTGCTTTTACGTTTACTGGATATTTGGATTATTTTACCTTCTTTTCACAGGTCACCGGCAATAGTTTACCGACATTTTACTTAGTTTTTGTTGATGTAGTAGTTTTACATTATGCGAGTCTTTATTATGTTAAGCCAGATTTGTTTAAAACCACTACAAAATATTTTTTCTTGCACGCTTGGTATGTTCTCTTATCCAGCTGAATACGGGGGATTAAAAGGTTATGCAATGACCGGTAGGCATTTATTGTATCTCGATCTAGAACTACTCGTCATCGGACAAAGCGTGTAAATGGTCGAAATTTGATAGATTACTCCATGGATGAAATAATATACTCAGAACAGCGAATGATAAGCCTGAGATGTGATTAGTGCATTGTTTCAGGCGATGAAATGAAAACTTTGAATTCACGAAATAAATAATACTGGTGTCAGAGAATGTGACTCATCCATAGTTTTGCTCGAGAAATCGAAATACACTACTTGTATAATAGCTAAAATGTGTAACATCAGGAAAAGAACAGACTGGAAATATTCTTAAATGAACCCTGCACGAAAATGGAGTTAAACTTAGATCTTCCACACAGAACTATGATACAGAGAGGTTGAACGAGCAATAGAGATCTTGTTGTCCAAGAGCCTTTTCGTCAGGCTGTCACTAAATAAATATTCTTAAGATTACGAAGTTTGTAATTAAAACAATAATTTGTGTTACACTTAAATTAAATTCTCAGACCCGTTTTATCTTCACTATGCATATATGACTCATACATATTGATATTTTATTATCCTTTTCATTTAATTGTAACTTTCATAGCATCACTCTAAACTATAACTGCACAAACATTTATTCTAGCGTCATATCTTACTGCAATTATAAGTTGTTTTTTCTTAATTATTTTTTGTTACTAATTTAACGATACACACAGTCGTTTATTCTTGTTCCGTGTTCGTAAACACGCCTATTAGAATGTTTGCGTATTTCATGTCTCCTTTATTTCTATTCCCTTATTTTCTGCATTTCCTTCTTTAGACTCAATTCAATATTGTTAATTACACACACTCGATTTATTATTATTAATATTCTACTATTATTGTTCAAAAAAAAATTTTTTAAATGGCAAGTAGAATGCTGGCATTATTGAAAATTGTGTATTATTGCATTTTTTGAAGAAACCCGAAATGGTTTCTTCACAACACTTATGTACCCATAAGATGTTTGTGAATAATAATAACCATAAGATCTTCGAGTTCTTCAGTACGTTGAAGAATTAGTGAGGCAATAATTCAGTCAGCAAATAACATCAGCTGTTTCTGAGTTGATTGGAGAATGAGACATTTCTCAAATGATATCTGGATAAGTATTAGGAAAGCTACAGAAACTGAGATGTGACAAAAATCTTGCAAACAGAATAATAGACACAAAAGATAATGTTCTTGTGGACTTATTTATTGTTTATGGTATCGTTGACTTCATTAACAGACTGCTAGGTTTATAGGTAGATCTGTCTTTGACATTAATTAGGACCTACATCCGTTTGTACGTTGAAGAGCCGTTAAAGTTATTCTAAATTCGCGAAGTTCAAAATATCAAAATACGGGAACAAAGCAGTTATTTATCCTAATCGGTTTCGTCACACGTGTATCGGATTTCTCGAAAGAAACTATTGTAGTGACTCACTTTTATCACGAGAATACGATTGGTTTAGTGAAAACTATTATTATAATAACCAATTGTACCTGTGCTTTTTTAATATGCTCTTTGTTTGACTGTGCTAGTGACAGCTATATTGTGCTTCCATTATTCTACTTACACTTTGATTGTGAACTCGCGCGAATTCGGTTACATTCTGTAACCAAGCTTGTATCCTGGCACGACCTCGGTATTTTTTCGATACCACGAGATCGCCAGTGAATATATCTCGATTTGGTCCATTACCTTACATCATTGTTCCGCGGCTTTTGGTACTGTTCTCACGTACTCCTTTCTCCTGCTTCCACTTGAACCATTCCTTGGCACGATCTTGGTATTCGTTCAATACCACGAGATGGCCAACGAAATAAATTTGGTTACGTTCAACCTTCGCCTTCTGATTTACATGGCACGTGTTTCTTGGTTGCGGTGTTCACAGTTAATCTCAACTCGACCCCACGCTACAACTGGTGAGCCAAATTTTGGAACACGCCTCAAACTCGGGTCAAATCTACCAAAGAAGCCAATTGGGTGAGTCTATGTTTTATCTATCCACGTAAGTCGTATGTTTTCATATTTTTTAATATATAATGTACGCGACATGACGGATAACGATAAGAATAGTATTAATATAATAGACTCACACGTATGTGTACTGAATCCTTGTCACTTTTTATTCGCGTGATGATGAATTCCACGCTTTATTCGAGAAATGTTACCCTATTAACTATTCTTCTCGCTGACCCGGCTGCTTGGTGCTGAATACATACGCATACGCATTACCGTCTACCACCCAGCACCAAATGGTTATGTTGAACGGTTTCACTGCCAAATTAAAAGTGCTCTACAAGCACACGTAAACGGCAACTGGTACGAAACCTTACCGCCCGTTCTCTTAGGCATCAGAACGAGCTTGAACGCAGATATTCAATGTTCCGCCGCTGAACTTGTATACGGCATGACATTGCGTCTGCCCGGAGAATTCTTTACACCACGGAGCAGACCCAATTTTGGTAAATCAGACTACGTCCATCGACCGTCTGCATTTATACGAGCGCTGTCTCTGGTGTCAACTCGAATACAACATTGACAGGTCGCTCTCCCTCGAGAGTTATCTACCTGTTCACATGTTTTCATGCGAGTAGATTCGGTACGCAAATCTTGGCAACAACCTTACGAAGGCCCTTTTCACGTGATCGCTCGTCACGAAAAGACCTTCAAGGTTGATCGACATGGCCGCGTCGAGATCGTCAGCATTGATCGTCTCAAACCAGCACACGTCGATGACAGTGCCCTATCTGATACACTGAGATTCAATGCTGGATCTATCAAACCTAGCGGGATCCTTAAATCTTTTTCACGTCCCACGCTAGGTACATCTGAGACTTCATTCTCACGTCCCGGTCAACAGCACGCGTCATCTGCACCGTCTAAGGACGAGACGACAATCTCACGTCCAGATCAGCAGAACACACCGCCTCTGACCTCGGATGAGATTGTAGGCTCGCGCGATACGAACGAGACTGCTGTCATACGTTCCGGTCGCCGAGTACATCTACCCGTACGCTCCCGCGAATAGTCGTACAGTCAACAACCGATACGGTGCAGGATTGTTCCTATACTACATGCATGCTACACCCTTCTCCTTTTTGATTTTCTTTTTGTTTCCTGAGCCAACGCCTCCGACCATCCTCGTTTGGTACCGCCGACTTCAGTCAACTTTGGCGAAAGCTGGCCTGATCACCCACGCTCTTGTCAACGCACTCAGTCGATATTTTGGTTTCGAATGTTTGACATACGCTTGGTCCCGAACTTGGTCGCTTCTGGTTCCTCGGCTCAACGTGGTTTCGTTCTACGTCTGCAGCGTTTCTGGTTCGCATCCCTACGAACGCAATCTTCAGATTCTGGATACAAACCACTATGACATGGTATGTTAACTCGAGCAACAAATACAGCACGTCGCTCCTGGTACCGTTCTCCGAAAAAGACCTTCGTTGGCAACTCGAGGATCAATGATCGCTTCCTGTTCGCCAATTCTTTCGTCCTACAATCTTTCGTCAGCCGACCAGTCCCACGAATCAAACCGCTACTTATCGAAGGTGTAAACCCTTTCTAGCGGGGGGCTTTTGTAGTGACTCACTTTTATCACGAGAATACGATTGGTTTAGTGGAAACAATTATTATTATTATTATAACCAATTGTACCTGTGCTTGTTTAATGTGCTCTTTGTTTGACTGTGCTAGTGACAGCTATATTGTGCTTCCATTATTCTACTTACACTTTGATTGTGAACTCGCGCGAATTCGGTTACATTCTGTAACCAAGCTTGTATCCTGGCACGACCTCGGTATTTTTTCGATACCACGAGATCGCCAGTGAATATATCTCGATTTGGTCCATTAACTGCCTTCTGATATTTGGCTTCCGGGAGATTTTATGGATTTACTTTGCACGCGTTTCTCTGTAGCGGTGTTCATAGTCACTCTCGACTCCACTCCACGCTACATTATAATGTGAGATGAAGAGAACCTACTTCAGCCTCAAACAGCTCATGATCTCTTTAGAAGTGAATAGAGAACAACGGTTACAATGTTTACTCTTCTGTATGGCACGTAATTAACTTCTTTCATTTGATTTCGATAGTTAATGTCTTTTATTATAACTTCCTTTCAGTTGTCGGCAGACTTAGTAAGTCAGATCGCAGGTGGTCATGTGGCACATGCAACATGAATGCTGATGATTTGCTGATCATCATCATTTTTTGACACGTCTGTGAAAATAGTTGTCTACAACCCTGAAAATAGGCAGTCTAGAAACAGATAAACAAGCAAAGATGCACGGTGAAGTAAAGAAAAGAGTTCGATGGTAAAATTTTACATTTATTGCTCAACAGTTTTATTTGACTTCATTTACAGTGAGGAAACTTAATGTTTCCTCCGTCACTCCAAAAGGATAAGGACATAATAGAATGTATCCAACAATGAGCCAATACATCAATTCAGGAACACAAACCCAAGTCTTATGAAGCGCTACTCCAACTACTGAATCTTTATCCCTTGAAGAATAGACATCTCAGAGGTGACCTAATGACTTAAAGCATCTTAAACACTTCAAAGCATTGTCTTTGATATCCACTTAGGCTTAGTCCCAACACAAACCCTAGGGCTAGCACCCACATGCTGAAGATACGACATAGCAGAACGGACTGTAGGAGCTCCTACAGAGTAGTCAAATTCTGGAATTCGCTGTCAGATGAGCTAGTCAAAGCAAAGTCACAGGTCTTCTTGTAGAGGGAACCTGACATATTCTTAAGGACTAAGGAGAGTATCTCATTATGATTTACCAACACTTTTCGCTCTTATCGATAAATATATCTAGGTTCATACTTGTAGGTATTGGAGATCCACTGCCTCTAGATACGGAAGCTAGCTAAGCGAAAGCTTCTTCCATTCTGTTCAAAACCTCTTGAAACCACCTGGAACCATATGCTTCAAGTATGATAAAAAAGGAACACAGTCACCACTTGAGATTGTACTTCTTTGGTTATGAAAGAATAAGAATTAACGCGATAATGTTACACTACATACTAAGGAGTTTTCCCACTGATTTGTCGTGTGTGAATAATTTTCTGGAATTTATCTACTTGTTATTGATTCCTCATCATATCTGAATTATGTGCTTACACATTTTCTTATTTTTTTGATCAGTTGATAAGTCTGTTTGTAAACTCAGGATCCACTTATCTTCACTATCCTACCTCATTCTATCTTTAAAATTACAGTCATTTTGTCTATATTCATGTTGCATGATACGTGCTGATTTCATCATCACGACTGCGTACAACAAACATACATCAACTTTGACAAACCGACCTTCAAAAAACTATCAAATTCAATAATACTAGTGCAACTAAGGGTACCACTATGGAAAGATACACGAAGTAGCTGGGGAAAATAAATCTGTTGGTCTATATATATATATGTTGGATATTGAAATCAGGGTTTTGAGTATAACCTTCCTTATGTCCTTCAAATATCTTCGCGGCTAATTAAGTTGTTGTGCTCTGTCAGTATGGTAATTAATGTCTTACTTTGATGAATTACTTCTAGACTTTGGATAGTGACGCAAATGAATCTGGGAAAAAGAAAACACCCAGTCAAACTAAAATTAAAAAGGTCGTGGTCCATCCACTCGTATTATTGGGAGTTGTTGATCACTATAGTCGATCTGGAAAAGTCACCAGTGGTCAGAAGAGAGTTGTAGGTGTTCTTTTGGGCTCATTAAATGGAAGCATTTTGGATGTCAGCAATAGCTTTGCAGGTACAGTTTTCGTGGCTAGCTTACTGTCTTAGTTCCTTTCGAAGAAGATGCCACTGATCCGGATGTTTGGTTTCTCGACCACGATTATTTGGAAAGCATGTTTACCATGTTTAAAAAAGTTAACGGTAACCGTTTTACAATAAGTCTATTCCGGTATAGCTCGAGAAAAGATTGTGGGTTGGTATCACTCCGGTCCTAAGCTTTGTACAAACGATATTAAAATTAACGAACTTTTCCGGAAATATGCTCCGAACTCAGTTCTGGTAGTTGTTGATGTCAGAAGGAAAGAAATTGATGGGCTACCCACTGAGGCTTATATCGCGGTTGAAGAAGTTCACGATGTAAGTTATCGTACGTTTATATAAGCTCGCACTAAGTACTTTCCCTTGCTAACTAGAATACCAACCATTATTTTCAGCTCTTGTTGTTATGTGTAGTTCTGTCTTTGAAAACTGTCGTACCACTCTTTACTATATAAAGGAGAAAGTACTGTGACGTAGAGGTATTTGTATGTCGAATACAGTTGTTTTATACAAACAACTGATGTTTGGAGTATATTTACAAGCGTATATTCTGTCATAAGGCTTTGTACTAATCTTCTTTATCCTCTTGTCGCGTGTAATGATATAAATACTAATTTAGTCTGTGCAACTAGATAATATCATTAAGTAGGCGTTTCGACCGTGTTGTTTTCATATAACGTCTATCCTCTGAGACCATTTACACGATTTGTACGATGGTTGCCGTTAAGTTGCTAAATTATCGAATTCTACAGAGTGAGCTATATATGTATATCACTAACCCTACTTTACGCTGCAGGTTACTGGCCCTCATACAAATTGTGGCCGTAAACTTCTTGAATTTCCCACTCTAAAAAAAACATTTCAGTCCTGAAATTTTCATGTTACTTTTTGTAGGCAAACCATGAACCGCTTTTTCGATTTAGTTTTGTGTTTGGTCATAACTATCTTTACCTTTTAATACTGTTTGATGGTTAAATAGGCAAGACCAAATTCAAATCTTGGTGTACTTTGTCAAATTGTTTTTTTGAATGTACTTGATATTTATTTATTCGATTTCAGAAATTAACTACAGTAATTCATTTAGCTTCCTATGTGTAGTCCAATAGGAGAAAATATAATATGGTATATACAGAAATTAACCTATTGGTGTACATTACTAGACTACTATTTTTTTCACAACTTTATTATTTATTATTAAAGGATGGATCACCAACAACGAAATCTTTTGATCATCTTCGATCAGAAGTAGATGCTGAAGAAGCTGAAGAAGTTGGTGTTGAACACTTACTGCGGTGAGATTATAATAATCCTAATAATTTCATAGCATAAAGCCTTCGATATTTATTTGCAGTTGGATGTAATGTCAGTCAGTCAGCTACAACGCAGGACCAGGCACACGTATGTGTCAGTTCAAGTTGCCATACCTCATTAGCACAAAACGAACACCTAATTTTATAGTAGTTACTTCAATGATAATGAAAAAAGATTTCATATAGGGATATGATACAAGGAGAAAGAATTAGTTCGTAGAAGGCAAGATCTTTTTATCTCACAATTTAAGGGAAGTCAGAGACTGCATACACCTACAACATTGTGGTCGATTCTGAGCCATGTCACTCAGTCTCTAATCACTGGTTTCGATAGTCGCGCGGATCACAACCAAGTAGTCTGCATCTACCAACTTGGTTCAAACCGGAAGTTAATGACTATATGGACTGATGCCACGTTTTAGTTTGTCTGCCCCTAACGTTTTTCCGTCTGTCTCCAACACTAGTCAGCGTTGCGCGTCATGGTAATCGGTAGTTGGGTATGAGTAATACGTGACCCAACCATCTCAGTCTATGCAGAATCACAAACTCCTCAACTGATGAGATTTGGTGTAATGTATTTTTACTAATCAGCCATTTAACTAAACATGGAACATTCCATAACTTCAGGGTCTATAAAACATCTCTGTACGCAATGACCGAATCGTTCTGTAGTAACATTTCTGATTGTTTCACTAGGTGATATAGGTTTGGGAATAATAGTTCCTTAAAGATTATAGATAAACCGTACTGAAGAGCACCAACCGGCCCAAACCTTTGTGATAGTTGAGTTGTAAAATTAATCGTAAATATGTTAGTAATGAATGCATAAGGAATATTTGATGTCAAAACATACTAAGATGTTCAGTTTTACTTTTTGAGCATTACAACAGTCCAGAAACTTTCTTTATGAAGAGGTACCCTAATTTATTTCATGAGATTTGATTGAATGTTCATTTTTTTTAGACATTAAACAACTAACTTTCTATTGTTAATTTTTCATTTACAGGGATATTAAGGATACATCACTTGGTTCTTTATCACAAAGAATCGGTTGTCAGTTAGATGGATTATCCGGTTTATTACGACAGTTATATGAAATTCGTGAGTACTTGCAGTTGGTTTCTTCTGACAAGCTTCCTGTTAACCATCGTATAATATACCAGTTGCAAGATATTTTCAATCTGCTTCCTGATCTCAAACTGCATGATACAGTCCGTGCAATTCACGTTAATACTAACGACCAAATGCTTGTTATTTATGTCGCTGCTATAATTAGAGCAATACTTGCTTTACACGATCTAATTAGTAATAAATTAACGAATCGTGAAACTGAGAGAAATGAAGAAGGCTTGGGTGGTAATACAGAGTCGAAAAAAGTTTCTATTGGTTCTGTTGATCAAAGTAAGCGTGCTACGCATAAATCTGACAACCTAGATAATGGAAAAGTGGAAAATGGAGCAAAATCAAATGGGTTAGATTCATCAAGAAAGAAGACTGACAAATAATGGTGTGTATGTGGGAAGCGTTGTTCTTATCCACATAACATGTGTACACATTTCTTTTATGATAAAACAATTATGGATAACACAGTTGGTATTATTTTAGTATTATCCTGAAATGCCAATATAATCGTTCTGTACAATGTATTAGAAATACTTTTTGTCTGACTATATTTCGCTTTGACTGACCTTTATTCTGAAGGATTTATTCATCTTTATAACTTAATGGTAATTGTACTTGTGTATTTCGACTGAGTACTTATCATTCTCATATTCATTATACCAATCATCTAAGCCATAATAACTGTGTCAGTGATCTTTCCAATATCCTTAAGGTCAAAGTACTTGGTCCCGTCTAGATAATTCTTGGTATTAATTTTGTTTCTCCATAGTGCGTGATATAAAAACGTGGTTGTGTAGTGTGATATTTTCTACTGTTTGCACATAGACTACTGTAGAACTGTGACTCAGTGATTAAACTATCTAATTTTTCGCTGTCAAGTCTCAATTTCGAGCATTACTCCATCTGCCTCAGTTTGGATAGCGAAGTTGTACCGCTGGTGTTCTCACAAAAAGTGCAATTCGGAGTTGAGTATATTTTTATGTAAATGACTTGCATTATAATTTAGTATGAACTGCTTTATCAGTTATCATATTTCTTTGAACTTTCTTGTTATTGTAGACATTGTCAAGTTAACAAAGAAACTATTTGTAGTTGGTTTCATTTGTATGAAGGCAATCACTGGTTACGTATGTTGCTATTTCCTAACGGCAACCAAAAAGTTTATGTAAATTAGTAGCCGAGTTTATTGCTAGTTACTGTTTATGTACAGGTTATGCATAGTTAGATGAAGTGATGTAATTTCGTACCATGAGTTAGGTAGTTTAGCAACAAAAGCTTTAAGCATGTAAGATAGTCTGTTAACGACTAAGTACAGATACCCAGCAGTAAAATCTTATCTAGCACTTATCCCAAAACTGCTAGAATACCGTCTGTAATTGAAAGACAACTGAATATATTATTTTAGACTTATCTATACATGTACTAATTTGCCGTGAGTACACGAAGCACTAATGGTAATCATAAGTAATTTAACGTGTTTCCTTAGGCTATCATGTAACTTGATTAAGCAACTAAACTTAAAGAAAAAGCGTTGAGTAGTTGTTAATAATTTAAGCTATTTCATGTGTTTTGTAACAGGTCCCCATCCAATAGTGTCATTTTAATTCAGCAGTATTTTCACCAACATAGTCTGCTTACTTGTTAATATCTTGTCCATTTAGTAAAAGTAAAGTATGATTGCTTGAGACTTCACTTTAGTAGGGATTATCCTAATTTCTATTTTTATATGAATCACTTCCATGTCCACTTAAGGAAGGGTACCTAAAGCCTAGAATTAGAATCATTTGTTTACTGATAAAGTAGTTAGTTCATCTGATATGTGAGTTTTTAATTTCTAAGTAGTGTTTGTTCCCTGCACTATTTTATGTTTTTAAACTTTTTATTAGTCCGCCGATATTTTAAATACGGATCGCTACACTTGACTTAGCTTTACCTCTTTTCCACTAAGTTTTAGATACAAAACTTATTCGTGCACCCGTCTTAATCCTCGTTTATGTCAATAAGTATACTGATTATACAAGTTATTTTGAACTCAGAAAAATAGGGGTGAGTCTATATTTTATGATCTAACCAACCACGCATAAGAAAACAGGTCTCGGATTTCGGCACGAAATTCACTCATCCACTTGGGTAAATATAGTTTTGGCAGTATAGCTGATGTCAGTTCGTGATGAAAACTTTAAATCTAATTTCTAACCTTAATCGTCAATTGTAAATCATAATTCTGATTCCTCACACAGGACTATAACCCTCATTTGGTCCTGATTATTAGATGGACACTCAAGGTCAGTCTAGAGTCGCTCAAAGGTCGTCCAGGAATTATAGTCTCACCGAATAATATACTTCAAGAACAGGTATTTAACGTATGTTTCTGAATGAAGTTAGTGTTAGTGCTCAAAGCGAGACAGTTAAACGACATGACTGGGAAATAGCCTAACAAAATTCATTGAGTCCGTAAAAGCCGATATTATGTAATGTGTTGGGTTTCTTCAGGACAATTGTCACCAGAAGAAAGACGCTTCCGAACTATCTGCTTTCGTCACAATTTCCAGTTTATTCAAAGCCCTTGAAATACAGTCGCAGGAAATGTATTCGGATTTGTGTAGTAAGGACAGAAAGCCTGTAGCGTATGTTATTCCTTTCTGGTGTGCTTCTTTGAGTGTCTAGTCTTCTCTTGAATGAGTCAATTGAAAGCGCGGACACCACTGCTTCGGGTAACAGGTTCCAAGCATTGATGACTCGGTATGAAAACCTGTACGCCACCTGTATTTTGTTCGTTCTTGACATTTCTACTCGCCTGCTATGTTATCTGAGATGTCCCGATCTAGTTGGAAGAAAAAGAGGATAAGTTCGAAATAAATTCTTAGTATTCTATGCAACAAAATCAGGTCACCTCTTTATGAGACGTCAGGCAATGCCTAGATTTTCCAGCTTCAAGAGTAGTCTACTTTGTTGGCACCTTATCAAATGCTTTTCTGAAATCTTTTTAGACAACATATACTGATTTTCCATTATCTAGAGCCTCTATCCATTTATCTTGCAAGATAAACCTTGAGATGGTGGAGAAGATTTGTAGCTCAGGTGGGTGGTTTTGATGATGTTTTTTTGTTCTGTAAATAGGAACAAAAATCAAACCAATGGGAGATACAACCAAAACAAAGAAGTCAACAATGACAGGTTTAAGGTCAACAAGAACCAATCAACATCGAGGTGTACATGACATGCTGTGAACCACATGTGGAGAAATTCGAACACTTCACTTCTACCTGAAATTTGTGCTGATGATGTCGTTCAGAAGAACGATGAAAGCTCCACGACCAAACCATCCAGCTCAGAGAACAAAACTCCATCAAAAAGATAGACCTTTTTCTGAAGCCATGTTGTTCGTTATTAATCAAGTTGTTTGTATACACGAATGTCATTATAGTCTTTCTGATGATTCTTTCCAGTATTTTTACTACGACACGTAGTTTGGTGGGAGTTGTCTAGATCCTGTTTTATGTATGGGAATGAAATTTGTATCCTTCCAGGTAGGTAACTCACCTTGGCCAAGTGACAGTCAGTGGGGCTGCAATATATTGTGCGATTCGTCTCAGGGTTTTGGGTGTAGTTCATCCGGTCCTGTTGACTTTTCTGTGCCTAAAGCACTAAGAGTCTAAAGTTGGGTTTCGTCCTGATCGTGGAACTCAGTGGCTCAGAATAGAAGTCATTGGCGGTCCTGCTGTATTTTCTTTTTACATCCTTTACAAAAGTGAAAGTATTCCTTTAAGTAAAAGGAATCTCCGTGGTCATATTTTTCAAGCAGAGTTGTCCTGCCACAAACCATTCTTGTTCATTTGTTTATTTTGGTTATACTCTCCGTTTATCTACGTCTTTACAATTTCAGTTCCGTTTTTGTGTTGCGCACATTCGTTTTGGTGTCGTTTTGTACTGATATTTATGTGTTTAAATAAATAAATATATGAATATAGGTTTAAAACAATCGTTTCTGATGTCTTTTGTGAAACGAATCGATTGTGAATTTCATTGTTCGTGGCTTGTTTCGAAAGCTTCGGAAGTATTCACTGAGGTATAAGTTATCATAGTTCACATCAGTGTAAGGAGATGAAATACATAGTGTCTAACGTATATTATTTATGCTAATAAACTAAACATAGAGAATATAATTCATAAAGACTGAAGGAAATTCTAAATGAGATATACGATACAACAGTATATCCGAGATTTAGAGGAAAATAAATTGTGAATACGTGTGTAGATATATCGAATCGACTTACTATAAAGACATTTTCAAAATACTAAAGAGGAAGAGACACTGGATGAATCGATACCCAAAGACTAAAATAGATAATAAAGTGGAGTATTTCCCTTTTTATCAACATACTATGTTTGTATGCGTCATGTTAAATAAAAAGTCAAACGTGACGTCACAGTGAAACTGTGACTTTGTGGTTAAGGCGTTCGATTTTCACTCACTAAGTCGAAGGTTCGTCTTCTTCTCCACGTGATTCAATTAGGAGAACCTGGTAGTACAACTGTCCCTCACTCAGACCGTAGCACACGAATCTGTCCTTGGTAATTAATTAATTGTAAAGAGAGAAATTTCCACCAAGTAATATCCTCACAACATAACTTCGGATGCCCTGGTACGGCCGAGGGTGGGGAGAGTCAGCTCTCCCTCTGGAAGTGCTCTCACTTGGCAAAGCGTATACAGCTACTACCAGGGAGACCCTACACACTGCCTTACAGTGAGTGTTGTTTACGAAATTGAGAGGACGAAAAGCGAATTTCCGAAGTTTTAACCAGATTGATGGACTCAGAGAGTCCATCTAGGTTAGATGGAAAACTCTGATTCCAAAACAATTGTGTACATAGACTGCAGAATTCTGAGGGAACAAATTGCGTATGAACATATTGGTGTTCACCAGATATTATGGGACTGCATCTCCTAACACTTCTTCATTGCCTTCTAGATTTGACCTGTAAGTCAAAGACTCGGGGTGTGGCCCCCTAATAAAACCAACTGCTTCGATTTGGACATTTGGGGAGTATCATAGTCCTCACACAAATCAATGATAACTACTACTGGCCTCATTGTTATTGTGTGGCGCATTGTATTTGGTGTCCCCTTGTACCAATACTTATGTGTTCAAATAAATAAATAAACATAACTTTGTTTCGACAGTTTGAGAAAATATTATAACGGTTAAGAACTGTGTAAGCCCTTTGCCTCTTCAAATTAATTTATTGTCAGTACATAGTTCTCGTGACAAACTATAGTCAACCAAACCTTTCGATTTTGCTACCTGATTGACCTGAAATCTTAAGGACGAAACGGCCGTCCAGGGTTTCCATGGTGGTCTAGCTTCAATTGACTCAAGATTTCTGATAAGTCTTGCGGATTGAAAGCTATATTCGTCTCCTAAGCTATTCCGTAACCCCCAAGCTAGAACAATACAGCGACCTAAACACGAGAGAGAAGACTCAAAGTATGCGAGAAGTAATTTACTCCAACGTCCACTTTAATACAGAAAATAGAGGGTTTTTATAATATTTTAAATGTCCTTGGGTCGCTAGAAGATTCTGGAATGCTACTAAACACAGTAGCAGTGTAGCAGCCAGCCAATCAGAACATCTACATGTGACGTTTCGCTTCCTTGATATTTTTGGCAAAAACTTCAAGTGAACGCTGATTGGATGAAACGCTTCTTAGTGTTTCCTGATGCTTGCTTGTCTTTTGCAAGCAATTTTCTGGATCACCCCAACAATTTCAACTATTGAACTTAATAAAATCTCCACAAAACCCGTTCTGATAATTTGATAATAGACCATCACAATTGAAAACCTGGAAGCACTGGACGGCCGTTTCGTCCTATTGTGGGACTCCTCAGCAGTGCGCATCCACGATCCCGCGAGCGGGATTCGAACCCAGGGCCTTCGGTCTCGCGCGCGAACGCTTAACCAACTGGACCACTGAGCCGGCATCCAATGGTGATAGTTTCTAACATCAACCAATCCACGAAATTGCGCGACCCACTTCCATTGTCTTTAAGTAGATAACTGTCTCTACCCGACAAGGATTAGCTCCACTGGTCACGGCTTCTCACTAGAACTCCGAGAATTCCCTCACGAAGCTAGTCACTAGTGAGCACATGTTGATTACTAGTATGGGGTTGTGGAGACTATTAAGTTTTAATTGAGATCTTGAACCAATTGATGTTAGACCATCACAATTGAAAACCTGGAAGCACTGGACGGCCGTTTCGTCCTATTGTGGGACTCCTCAGCAGTGCGCATCCACGATCCCGCGAGCGGGATTCGAACCCAGGGCCTTCGGTCTCGCGCGCGAACGCTTAACCAACTGGACCACTGAGCCGGCATCCAATGGTGATGGTTTCTAACATCAACCAATCCACGAAATTGCGGATGGAAGTGGGTCGCGCAATTTCGTGGATTGGTTGATGTTAGAAACCATCACCATTGGATGCCGGCTCAGTGGTCCAGTTGGTTAAGCGTTCGCGCGCGAGACCGAAGGCCCTGGGTTCGAATCCCGCTCGCGGGATCGTGGATGCGCACTGCTGAGGAGTCCCACAATAGGACGAAACGGCCGTCCAGTGCTTCCAGGTTTTCAATTGTGATGGTCTAACATCAATTGGTTCAAGATCTCAATTAAAACTTAATAGTCTCCACAACCGCATACTAGTAATTTGATAATACACTAGTTCAGTAAGTTGTTGGCCTATCATCGATGGAAGTTTCCATTTCACTCAGTATATATATATATATATATATATATATATATATATATATATATATATATATATATATATTACTAATTTCATGAAATAATGGAACTTTATTTCTACAAGACATGTACATTATATTTAAAAAAGTCGTATCTCTTGGTAAAGAAATAGTATTTAAAAGTATATGAAATAATCCTCACTATGATGTATATTACACCTCATGATTATTTTGGAGGAGTTTAATGTGATTAGATTCATGGAGTAGGGGTTTTTTTCTCGTTCATTCACTGTAATACTTTAAGTATCAATCTGTTAAACAAATAGTGAATACTCAAATCAACAGTCATTTACCGACATAATTCGTTTGATCAAAATGAATAAAGATTACTGAAGGGAAATTAATTTGGGTTATTAATATAAGGTAAGTTTAGTAGTGTATAATAAATGGACTCTGAATCAACCATATAAAGTGTTATAATCACCAAGAAACTTGAAGCTCAAAGTGTGGTGTCGGTAACCACCAATGAGTCACACGTTAGATTGAGTCAGTTGTTCATTATTCCTGTGACTTTTTTGGTAATCTACTTGACATATGTTGGTTCAGTTTACCTTGAATCGAATTGTTCATCATTTTTTAATACTCGAACCCTACTGGAACACATTTCGTTATTTTTCTGTTAAATGTAGAGCACTAGATCAGCAATTTGACTTCCAACTGTGTTGCCTCACATCATTTTTTGACTCTGGACATTTCCTAGTATCTACTTGAACTACTCACTAGTAGTAGGATTTCTTGTGCTTATTTTAAGTTACTGGTTAGGAATATGGAACAAGTTCTGGTTATACTCATGCTCCCTTGCTCATTTCGAATAAATGTTAGACATGTCTTTGAAATTATATTCGTAAAAACATCATTTTTGACACGTTACATACCAATGTATATTCATATTTATTGCACAAGTATTGCTTTTTTATGTTTGTTGGAAATCAACCATCATTTATAGATGTGATTTGTTTTAGTGTAGATGTAAATGTTGTCAATTGGTATTCATTGTAAGTAATTTACAACGATAACGTTAATTCATCGAACAAATTGATTAATTTGATCAGTTAAGGTGAAAATGATCATTTATAGATAACAGCATTTCGTTTGAATTCAGATTTTGAACTAATATTGATGCCATCAATAGTTGAGATTTGCGAGAGATTTTAATAACCGTGGATATTTTTTTCAATGACATTCATGAACTCACTCCTAAACCTTATGGATACAAATACGAGAGCGACTATGGATTTTGTTAGTATTTTGATGGGTAAAAACAATATATGAAAACGTCTACAGACCTCACAAATAAATGTGGGTATACTTACATACACTGAAAATCAATACTATGACATTCACAACATAAGTATACGCTGTTCTCTACAGTAATTTACTTGACTTACAATGAATAATTGATGATAAGTAATCGATAAAAACTTTTTGAATGTTAAGTTTCTATCAAGATAGATGACCTGAGTTATATTGAACGAAAACAGTATGAGGCCACTTTTTCACAAAGTCCTAAAAATAAATTTAATTGTTAGCAATCCATTAATAACTTAGTGAAAGTGAATAGAATTTCTATTGTTTGTTGGACCGTAGTACTAAAATAGTTTGATTGAAGTCAGAAATAAATCTAATTACTTTTCAGTTTAGTCGCTTCCCAATGAATTTTGTTGTCATGTACATTCTATCCTGTAAAGGATCGTTATTATGCGATGCGATTGTCTAACATCTTTTAGTTTTCAAACATTCTACAATAGATATCAGTTCATGATGAACATTATATTCGAATTAAACAAACATTCTAGTTACTTATTTATTCATTTGAATACTATATTTTTTGTATTTCATCTCTTACAATAATCATTGACCGAAGCTGAATATTGATTGTCCCATCATTTATTTTCTCTCTTTAACTACGGACTGCTATTTGATGTGTCATAATAATGCAGATAATGTGTATTTTTGTCATTTATTATATTAGCGTTTTTTTAGCGAGTTAGTTTTCTATGGGATGGGGTAGCTAACTCCATGCCCAACCCTCTTCCTTTATCCGGGCTTGGGACCGGCAGTAGCCCCTGGAGGGACTCCAGGCGGAGTTCATTTATTATTTAGTAATATAAGTTATGATGAGTCATTTGTAAACAGATTCAGTACAGATCAATCTTAAATATTAGTAGTTATATAAATATTACATCAGAAGGGGTTTTGTGGATATTGTAGTAATTTCAATGGTTGAGATCATGAGTCAAATAATTTGTTAACTAGTTACGTAATGGATAACTATGAAATAACCTTTCTGATTATAAAGTAATGAATATAGAAGATTTCATAATTTATATCAATTGAGTAGTACTAATGATATAAATAATAGTTAAATAAAATTCAATTTATATAGCTGATATTACGAACTGACCTTAGCTGAATAATTATTGGAGACCCGAAAGCACTGGATGAAAGTTGTTTAGTATTTTGAATTGGTTGAAATTGAACATGTATGTCATTAGATTCCGACCCAGTTGTCTAGAGGTTAAGCGTTCGCTCGCAAGACTGAAAGTTCTGTGTTCGATTCCCTTTTTCGTAATCATAAATACGGACTGCTGAGATGTCCCATATTAGGATGAAGAAGCCGTTCAACGTTTTTAGATGGTCAACAGTGATCTAGGGTGGGTGAGTTTGTGATTTAAACAATAAATATCCTACATTATAAACAAATCCCCTTATACTAATATAATTTTAAGATAGTATATGTAATAAGTTAAAATAATATTGTCTATATCACATCTTTCTTCATTGGTTCTTTTCAGGTTTTACATAAAGAATAAAATAATGGTATTGAAATTTTGACGATAGTATTTTATAATTAATGCTATACAAGCCAGAGGACACGATGGTTAACGGAGACGAACGAAACATTAACTGAAGGATTAGTTTAAACAAGTGAAAGAGCCCTTATATGGTATAAAATAGCTGACCTCTACATTTACTTCGACATGAAGAATTACTATCTTTTAAAAACACATTTTCGCGTCTATGAATGCTTTCAGACAAATACAGGCATAAGTTGTACCGAGTGAACATCGAAATATCGGGTTAAGGTAACCCAAAGTGTCAGTGAATTTTCGAAAGCCTGGTAGTCCGATCAAACATCGGTCTGTAGGCATATATCAATCGACCAAATCTGCCACTCAATCAAAGTAAAGATAGACAATTCCAAGCTTAGAGATCAAATCAGGAGTGAAAATAATTAGAAGGACCTGAGAATTAGTGATCACACAAACATGGACAATAATCAGTCGAAATTCAGATCTACAGAACAATTTCTTAGTCAATCGTGAAAAAATTCTGATAAATCATTTGTCTCCAAAATACATGTACCGATTATGTTTATTAGAAGGATAAAAAATTTTAAAAACTAAACTATCTGGCTTTGAAAACTCAGCACTTCCAAAATATTAGTATACTATGTAGGAAAATTTTTTTTAATAACGACTTTCTACATCCACTTGTTATTGTTTGGCTTGTATCTTCCCATTGAGGTTTAAGACTGTAATTGATCAGTCTGTTATTAGCATATGTTCATACTATGCGTATGCCTCGATATTGCCTTAATTCACAAGCTTTTTGCAAGCAATGATGGATAGTGGCTAGCAGTGAAACGCGTGTCCTGGATTCCACTGCTAGCCACTATCCATCCTTGCTTAAAAAAAGACTTTCTACATCGTTACTCTTCAAATAATCATTTATTACCTTTAATTGCAACGAAAATATACGCGTTTTGTACAAAAGAAAATTAGCAGATTAATTTTAGAAATGATATAATCAATAATTTTTCATTGCATTCACACGGAGGTGTAGGAAAATGAGTGATTAAAAAAATAGGTTTTACTGATTACTATAGCAACTTCATGTCTTTACATAATATCAGGTTACCAATGCCAACCATTTAGAAAATTATATTGTAGAGATAATGCATTTTGATATAATGAACAAGTTTTATTATTAGACTTTTCTTACTTCAAAAAGAATATAATGTTAATTCATTTCAATATATTGGAAATTTAAAGCTTTAATTGTATTCCCATTAGGCATAAAATATTCATGTATGAATTTGTACTAATTATCTTCAATAATCTTTAAATAATACATTGGTTAGTAATTGTAAAGTTGGTAATTCATAAAACTGGTAGTTTATTGAAAACAAACAAGTAATGATTAGATTTTTAAAAATAATGACTTTTGTATATTATTACACTGATGATTAAGTTACATTCAACATGTGGATAGACTTGAATGTTTACTGCTTCATACTATAACACATCATGGATACAAACTATTGAATTCGTTTAAACTACTAGGATCTATCATTGTTTTCAATTAATTATTTATTTACAATATAAAAAGCCATATTTATTATCTACAAAATTCTCATGGAATCATCTGTGTAAAGTACCTATTTGTTTATCTTTCTGGTTTCGATTATTTGTTTGCTTTTTTAACAACTAAATAAAATAAAGATGAAATGGTGAATTATTTCACTGTTTACAAAAATTCTTGTTTGTATGAATCATAGTTTGTAAAAGGTTAAACTAAATTGATTGGAATAAGTATTCTGTATTCATTGAATAATCGAAACGTTTAATTAGTAGACTGTAACACTTGTAAATGTAACATTTATCATGAAATTACGAATGGAATACGTAATTGTTTAAAAAAAGTTAAGAAAATTCAAGCAAAGTAAAACATCAGAATGAGGGTTTGTGGAGATTGTAGTAATTTAATAGTTGAATTCATGAGTCAATTTAAGCTAGACTACCATATGAACCCTGGAAAAACTGGATGGCCGTTTCGTCCTAGTGCGGGACTCTTCATCATCCACGACCCCCCCCCGAGATTCGAACCCAGGATCATCAGTCTCGCTCATGAACGCTTAATCTCTAAACCACTGAGCTGGCGTCGGACGGTGTTAATATCTAACTTCAACCAACCCACCATATTGCACGACCATCCATCATTGTCTTCAGTGAGCTGATATCTCACAACATACCTGGTTGAATTCCACTGGCCACTGCTTCTCACTAGAATTCCAGGAAATGAAACTTGAAGTCAGTCACTAGTGAGCATATGTTGATTAGTATCAGAAGGGGTTTTGTGGAGATTCTGATAGTAATCATCATTTGCTCACTAGTGACTGACTTCAAGATGTATTTACTGGAGTTCTAGTCAGAAACCGTAGTCAGCGGAGTTCAACCGTGTCTGTTGTGGAGCAGTTATTCACTGAAACCACTGGGGGATAGTCGTGCAATATGGTGGATTGGTTGAGGAATCCTATACTAGGACGAAACGGCCATCCAGTTTTTACAGGTTTCCCATAGTAGTCTAGCTTAAACTGATTTATGAATTCAACTATCAAATATTAAAAAATCTATTTAAAAGTTTGTATATATGGTCAGTTGCTTTTATAGCGTCGTAAAATCAGATTTAAACAAGTGAGTTTACATACTACTCACAGTCTTCGAATCTCTATTGAATTTATCAGTGAACTGATCCACATTCTGGAACATTTTTCTTTGTTTTAATTTTTTGTTGAGACACAAGTATAGCAGTCACAATATTTTAATTAATTATCGAGTATTAGTTTTAATGAAATTCAGTTTTCAGTTACTTAAAAAGGAAATAGATGCCTATTTACCAATATGTAACAGCAGAGATTGTTGAATTTCATTGAAATGATGAGTTGATATTAACTAGACAATTGTTGACAACCTGGATAACATAAGTGAACGCTCTCTTCCTTCTGGTATGAATTCCTAAATAGTGTACATCCACAATTACTCAAGCGGTTATCGAACCCAGCACTTTTATTCCCGCAAGCAAACACCTAACCTCTAGATCACTGAGCCAAAATCCAATGGTGCATATCTGAATCCAATAAAAAGAAGCTAAAGGATGTCGGCCGTGAGTAAGAAACCCACTAAAGTCAGTGGGAGGTGGTTGTTCAATATCGTCGATTAATCGATTTAAAAATAAACACCAATGGATTCGATGGTTTTCTAATTTATTTCAGTTTGTCATTTTAATGATATGTTTACTCACTGCCCGACTAATAACTTCGAGCTTACTAGTGACTGACTACTTATTTAGTTCAGTTTGTGCTTAAGAAAATCATTATCTGTCAGATATATCATGTGTTTCAATATCATGTGAGTGAATATTCATTTTCTGTCGAGTATTAAATACCTAAGCAAACACTTAACCTTGCAGATAAACGTTGATGATTAGTTTTTCTACTGTTAATGTATACAGTGTAATTCACTCCTATTAGTCTTTTCAAAATTATTCGCAAGAACTGTAAACTTTGCAGACCCACTTATTGATCATTTATAAAAATTCAACATTCTGATTTCTTTAGTAAACATATTACACACTTTATAAACACGGTCTATAAAGGTTATTAGTTAATATATTTTCAAATATAAACTATTATGTACTATATGAAGCATTATTTATCTTCTCATTATGACTTTGTTTAAAGATTTAAGAAAATCATTTACTTTTAACAACAGTCTAAATTCTATTGGTTATCATTAATGCAATAATATCATCTATAATCAGTTGTTTATACGTATAGAATCAGTGTAAACATCGCATGGAAACTACATGAAATCAAAATAGACTTCAAGCTAATCTCTTTTTTAGAAAAAAAAAACAACGAGTTTGTGTTACACCCCGATAAGAATGATGAATGGTAACTTTTGGGATACATTTATGAACCAATACTATGAGTATATTTTTATCGTATAATTGTTATGTAACTAAACTGTTCATATTCATGTCCCTATTATTATAAGCTTTGATCTAATCCATAGGCTATTACCATACGATTTACTATTCTTGAGTTATAGCCTGTTTCTTAATTACTATCTCCCTCGCTCACAGCCACATCTGGCTAACTCTTGTACAAATGTTGTTTCATATTTTATTGGTACGCTATGGTCTGTTTGATTGGTACATAAACTCAGTATGTCTGAAATATAATGATTCATATTACAGAGTCTGAGATTAGTGTTCTAGACTTAACTGTCTGGGCTAGGCAGTGGCGAGACCAATCAGGACTCTAGGCTGATCGCACGTGTTTTATGCGTCACTGATTCGCTCGATAATTCGCTACTCTCTGATTGGTGGTATCGTTGCGATATACAATAAACAGGCACACAGGTTCACAAGTTATAAGAGTTTGTACAATCAGTGACGATTTCTAACTCATGAAACTATAAAAAATAATAATACTAATTTATCCATAATACACAAATAAATAGGGAAATCGATTTACCCAATTCGATCTAAGAATTTGTAACTGTATTATTTTTCCAAGTTAACATAATTTCTGTGATAAATAAAAATAAAATATACGTAATATCCTAATGAATAGAAAAATTCAATTTTCTGATGTTTCGTGACTCAGTGTTAGGCACTTCTTCAGAGAATAAGTAACCAAATCAAAATTAATCCAAGTTTAATTAGTACATCGGAATAACACAAGAATATTATGTGATCATTGGCATATTACAAATATATTATTCTTATTTATGCCAATCTATCCAATGTTTAATTTATTCGAAATTACCAAGTCAGACCTTGGTAATGATACCTATAATTTCTGTTATATCAATTTGAAAATAAATGATCTTTTATAGAAGGAAATAACTTAGATAAATTTATTACATGTCTAAAATTTAACTTTATGTTATTCAGTAGGATACTACTCGCAGTCCTACAAGAGGTCGGCCGCGGCCCGGATAGCTAGGTGGTAACGTCTCTAACTGTGAAGCTGGGTGACACAGGATCGAATACTTCGGGGAGCACCAGTCCCCTCAAGATTACAGGTACACCTTGCTGACGAGTGCCAAGTAGCACGAAAACCGGATCCAGGGTTTCCTGTCGACTACCTTTAACCACCATCTAATCTCAACATAGTGCACACAGTGTCGAGTCACGTAGACTAGTGGCCACATTGCAACTCGGTCGATAGTATTCGATCTGCACTAATAAGGACTAGACACACATGACATTGATCACCACCCAGTGATCAATCAATTGTGATTTCATTCAAAGTTTAATCTATCTGAAATTATCAAATCAAATCATTGTAGTAAATGTATAAAAATAGATCAATTTTTCCCTCAATCAATAAAACTTAACAAAGAATTTGATTTCCATAAATAACTACAGATACAAATAATATTTGATATTACTATTCAATTTAAGTAATCAGTAGCATTTATTATACAAATAACTGTCTTTTTGATAGTTGACAGTTCAATTATTTCAGATAGAATATAAGTAGGGCAATATGAAGACGAAGTTAATCAAAACTATATAATATATTAACCCAATTTATTTTAAACAATCTAATCACACATTTACCCTACTAAAGCATTCATGTAACATATCAAGGTCAACTAGATAAATTAAGAGATGGGAGAAAAATAGATTATTTAACAATAATTGATATGTAATAATGAAAAGAGAAAACAAATTAACGATCAATAAAGGAAATATAAAATTTTAATAGTTGAGATCGTGAGTCAATTGAAGGTAGAACACTATGGAAAAGCTGGAAACAGTGACTCACGATCTCAACTATTGAAATTACTACAATCTTCACAAAACCCCCTGTGATACAAATATGAAATTGTTAAGTGTCAAATATTGACAGAAATTAATTAATTGCTAGGACAGTCCAACAATTTCTGTCTTGTTGTTTAGTCTATTAAATTCTCACTTTTCACGGAAGACTTTCTACCATAAAAAATAACTGAAACTATCAAATATAAAATTCGTTAATTATACATCAAAACATTTTGATACATTAAAACAGGTATTCATTTAATGTAATTGCATATTTTCAATCAATTAAAGTATCACGTACTTGACTTTGGGTTTTACTTTGAGATCTTACAATATTAACAAGTTTCTCAAACAGAAATAAGTTAAAAGAGATTCAAATCTGTAAACTATTGACTGAAAACCGAGTAATTTAATCACTAAATTATCTCTTCTATAACAACCATATATTCACATTTTAGAGCAGGTTGGTTTATTATTTATAGATTTTCAAACATTCTATCGCATGCACAGGAACAAATGCAGATGAATACAACAAGTTTGGCAGTTGCCTCTACATCAGTAGAACTCAACATATACAAAGGAAAAAGCAAGATTCCCAAATACAACACGGAGAAAACCAACGCAATCACGCTTGATGGAGAAACTCTGGAAGAGGTGGAATCCCTCACATATCTGAGAAGCACCTTCGGTTAACAGGAAGGATCTGATGCAGACATAAAGGCGAGGATTTTCAAAGGGAGGGCCGCATTCCTACAGTTGAAGAACATATAGAACTCAAGACAACTGTCAATCAATATCAAAGTCACAATCTTCGACACGAACATCAAGATATTTCTACTGTACGGAATTGAAACTTGGAGAACTAATACAACCATCATCAAGAAGGTAAATGTATTTATAAACAGTTGTCTATACAAGATACCGAATACCCGTTGTTGGTCGGATACGATGAATAACAGCCTACTGTAGGAGAGAACAAATGAGCTTCCAGCTGAAGAAGAAATTATGAAAAGACTCTAGAAGCGGATGGGACATACATTGTGGAAACCACCAAACTTCATCACGAGGCAAACGCTAACTTGTAATCGTGAAGGGAAACGGAGAAGCGAAATGCCGAAGAACATACTACATCGAGAATCGGAAGCAAACATGGAAAGGATGAATAGCAAGTGGATAGAACTGTAAACGGTTGCCCATTTCAGAGTTGGATTGAGAGTGCTGGCAGACGGTCTATACTCTTCGACGAGGAGTAACAGGCGTAAGTAAGTAACTAAATATCTAACCCTAACAATGGATCATAAAACAATATCGCACATGTATCTAAACAGAACGACCACAGTAATTATTGTTATTCTTGTTTTGTGCTTCCTGTTTTCGTTTTATTTTATTTGGTTGTAGATGATTATTATCACTTCGTTATAACACTTGAAACGACCTTAAGTACTCTGTTGATACATCAGCAAGAAGTCGACTCGAAAAGTAGTAGTGTTTCCCAAGTGCCGCTTCGCACTACTGTAATTCATATGAAAAGTTACTACATAAACAGTTTTGAACTATAACACTTCAAACAATCTAATTTCACATATCTATCCTTCATGTTTATGATTACTAACTACACTGAATTAATCATGCTTGCAAACCGTTATGAACTTTGTACTTGCTTTCAGAATTAATATTTATTTATTTGATGTTATAAATGTTAAAAATATTGATTAACAACTTATGTAACTTTGAATACAAAATATCTTCATTCATTTTATTCGTATATTTTTAGTAGGAAACTTAAATGGGACTTATTTTATTCATCTCACTAAAATATCGTCCCGTCCTCAAGATGTAAAAAATTTTGAAAATATTTGGTTAATTTTCCAGCTAACCGTGAATATGTCTATCCTTAGCTGAAACCACTATTGTACATTTTCGTTACAAGCTTCATTACACGTGTGTAATGCAAATCTCTACGAATAAGCATCATATCTGCTTGACAGGTTAATTAATAACTAGACTCAATAGCCTAGTAGATAAAGATGTAGAATTTGAAGTGATAGATACTGTGACGGATTGTTATACACTTCGACGAGGAGTAACAAGCATAAGTAAATAAATAAGTATTGTAATCAAACAATTACCAAAAACTTTACTCAATCAATATGTACTGATAGTTTTTCTAAAACAATAATTAATAAAACTGATTTTTCAAGTATGTTATAAATAAAATAGAAATGAAAACTTTGTAACTATGTTCTATTTCATTATATCATATCACTTACTTCATATTAAGTGTTATAACCAGTTTCATTGATTAACAGTTGATTGTTGTTTTTTTTTTTAGTTACTACATATTTTTTTTTATAAACAATATGTCTGGAAATATTTTAAAAAATAAAAAAACAACAACAATCGAACAAAAAATTTATTGATTTTTGAAATATTTCCAAGTACATTTTTTAAATTAAGAAAAATTTCTATTCTTTATTCTATTCAATTATCAAAGATTTAAAGATTATCATACCGTATTTCACTTTTTTTTAAAATTAATCTTTAGATATGTAGAATTACAAAATTTCAATAGTTGAAATCATGAGTTAATTGAAGATAGACCATCATGGAAAATCTCGAAACACTGGGCAGTCATTTCGTCCCATTGTGGGACTCCTCAGTAGTGCGCATCCATCATCCCGCTACCCTCCCCGCAAGATTACAACCCACGACCTACCCGTCTCGCACGCGAGCTCCCAATCACTAGACCACTGAGTCGGCATCCAACGGTGTTAATTTCTAACTTCAACTAATCCGCGAAATTGAGCGACACATCCACCATTGTCTTCAGTGAGCTGATATCTCACAACAGACCTGGTTGAATTCTACTGGTCACTGCTTCTTACTAGAACTCCAGGAAATGCATCTTGAAGTCGGTTATTAGTGAGCATATGTTGATTATAATCAGAAGGAGTTTTGTGGAGATTTTAGTAATTTCAATAGTTGAAATCATGAGTCACATACTAGGAAGAAACGACCGTTCATTGCTTTCAGATTTTCCATGGTTATCTAGCTTCAATTGACTCATGATTTCAACTATTGAAATTACTAAAATCTCCACAAAACCTTTTTTGATAATTACAAAATTGTATGATTTAAAGTTAAAATTTGTAATGTGGTTTCTTACTTTTATTTATTTTAATACGTATTGATGAATTTGTTTTGGTGTATAATGAAAAGTGTAAGAATTAAAATTACCTGAAAGAATTAATCTTGTATCTGAACTGCACTGTTTAATCAGAGAATAATATCAAATGAAGGTTAATTGATATAATATGAATCTTAGCATAGATTTTTCATAGTAGCTTGAAACTTTATAAGGTGAGACTATAATTTATGGATGACCTTTGAGTGACGCTAAAGTGGCCTTGAAAAATATCCACCTTTTGATTAAGGTCAAAGGAGGGTTTCAAACGAGTGTGAAGGATAAGGATTGTGATTTACAGTTGATGGTTAGGGCTAAGGATTAGATTTAGGGTTTCATTACAAACTGACATCAGCTAAAATGTCAAGATGCTATTTAGCCAAATGGATAGAGAATTTTACGCCGAAATCCTTGACTTGTTATCGTAAATTTGATTGGTTCGTTCATAAATTATAGTCTCACCCTTTATAATTCTTACTGATATCACTGACTTATTGGATTTTATCCAAAACGTTTAAGTACAACTGAAGGGACTATATACTTAGAGTACAGAGTTAAAATATATTGGATGAAAATTTCAACTTTATTCAGTTTCTCTTATGGATCGATTGGTGAAATATTATTCACACATCTGGCTACTGACTAGTGAAGCAACTATCTTAAAAACACTTGTTGAATGAAAATTTAGTATTACTGGTATAGTCATTGGAAGACGACTAAACTCCATATGACTGGATTAACTACAATCCCTGGCTATTAGGTTGAAGTCCCTTGTATGTTTATAGCTTTAATACAGAGACGAATTTCACAAACTCCAGACATTTTCTTTAGGTTCCGTATATGTTAAACTGATAAGCTTCATAAACACTTTATTTACACTTATAGCTCTTAGGCAGTTACTTAATGTAGTTTAGCATAAATTAAGCTCACTTATAACATGAAATCATATATATATATATATATATATATATATATATATATATATATATATATATATATATATATATATATATATATATATATATATATATATATATATATATATATAATGCGAAGAACTAAACAGCTTAAAGCATCTGCAACTATTTGGGTTAAGACCAAGTTGTACTTATTTGTCATCAGTCAGTCAGCTACAGAGTAGAACCAGGCACATATATGCATCGGTCCAAGTTGCCATACCGCATAAGCACAACAAGATGAACACTGGATTCATAGAAGCAGTTAACTCAATGGTAGTAATATGTAAAAAAGATTTCTTATATGGATATAGTACAGGAAGAGCGAATTAGTTCATAGAAAGGAAGATATGAAGCGATTTTAATCTCATATTTTAAGAGAAAACAGAGAGTGTATACACCTACACCATTGTGATCGAGTTTGAGCCATGTCACCAAGAGTCTCCAACCATTGGTTACTATAGTCACGCGGACTCCAACCAAGTATTCTATATCTACCAACATGGCTGAGACTAGAAGTTAATGAATTTATGGACTAATGCCACGTTTTGGTTTGGCTGTCCCTAATTTTCTTCTATCTGCCTTCAATACTTATCAGCATTGCACGTCGTGGTAATCGGTGTACAGGGTTACCCAACACATCGCCCAACCATCTCAGTCGATGTAGATCACAACCTCATCAACTGATTTATCATCATTCTCTAATACCCTGTGTCTAATCTCAATATTTGTCATCAAGATTTACTAGAATAACAGGTAAACACCTAGAGTTGATCAAAAATCGTAAGAATAACTAAGATTTAAATATATAGTTCAGAATCCTAAAACAAAAAGGACATTCTCCTAATTCAACTGCTAATTCCTAAGAGAACATTGATAAAATGATATGAACATAACATGAAACTAATCCTGAAGTTATTTAGATTCTATCAGGAGTTAACATTAAACAAATCTGTTCAAATGGGTTTATTCATCTCTTTTATATATTTAAATCAATTAAAATATTTTTGTGTTTATGATAATATAACATTCTTTTATATTTTTCTAACTAGCGAATTTGTTACAATCGATTTAAAATGTGTGGTAATTATGGTTATGTAATAATCAAAAACAATTTTACAATGTATATTATAATCACTTAGTGTTATTTAGCTTGTATCTTCCCATTGAGATTTAAGAGTGCGATCGATCAGTCCGTCATTGGCATATATGCATACTGTGTGTGTGCCTCGATATTGCCTTAATTCACAAGATACAAGCCAAACAATACCAAGTGAATTTAAACTTCACCCCATTGCACGACCAAGTGGCTATCAGGACTCAGTAGCTGAGTGGATAACGCGATGGCATTTGAAGCGAATGGTACTGGGTTCGAGTCTCAGAGTGAACACCAACTCAGATGCAGGTACATCCAGCTGACGAGTCCCAAATAGGACGAAACGCGCGTTCTGGATTCCACTGCTGGATACTACCATCATTGCTTACAAAAAGACATTTTGTTCCATATTTTGTACAATGTTTTACATAACATTGAAGATAACTGGCATACAAGTTTGATGAAATTCAACAGAGTCATTAAACTTTACTATGTTCTCTATGAATCCATGAAAGTTTATATAATAAATCAAGAAAGGAATTGCCGAAAATATGGTGTAGGTTTTTGTGATATTGAATAAAAAATAATTTAATCACACATGCTGTTAGTGATATTGTAGTGAACAAGAACACGGATGGGGGCAATCAAATGTATTCAACACAAAATTACAGGACTTGTTAATAAAATCTAACAATCATAAAGTAAATACTTAATTTGCAAAATGTCCATCGTTTATCTCAAAATGACCCACACTTCATTGTTCTTGCATTTTCATACAAGTTGCATCGTATTCCAATCTTTACTATTAGATCCTCTAGTCTCTCTGCTGCCAGACCTTCTGTTCACGACTAACATCACCTACTACTTATGTCAATATAAGTAGTACACACCACAATATGACTGTGTTAGGTTAATCTGACTAGTTTGTTTGATTATAATCATAGTAACAACGTAAACTTGAATGTAGTAAATTTAATTGTGATGTATTTAATAAGTTGAAATTTATTTCATTGACTTTAAACATCAGGTGTTTTTAAATGAGCTAGTGATATAATCTGATTTCTGAAAAAGAAGTTAACAGGTTATCGTCTAGATGGTGGTAGACAGGAAACCCAGGACCCGAGTTTCGTGCTACTTGGTACTCGTTAGTAAGTGTGCCTATAATCTTGAGGGAACTGGTGCTCCCTGGTGGATTCGATCTCGTGTCACCCAGCTTCACATTCAGAGACGTTACCACTGAGCTATCCGGGCCACGACCGACCGCCTGTAGGACTGAGATGTAATCACAATTGATTGATCACTGGGTGGTGATCAATGTCATGCTTGTCTAGTCCTTATTAGTGCAGATCAAATGCTATCGATCATGCTGCAATGTGGCCACCAGTCTGGGTGACTCGACACTAGACACGCATGGCACTGATCACCACCCAGTGATCAATCAATTGAGGTTATCGTTTATTTCTAAGACCAGCCGGTTGAATGGTGAATGTTTTTAAATATGAAGTTATAGCTCTTTGGTATCAGATAAAAGTAAGTAATGATAGCATCAGTAATCTGATAAATCTTAAGAAGAAATTATGGTTATTATTAATCGATTTAAAAATGTTTAATCAATTACGTAATAGCGGTAAATTATATGTGAGATATGATCTTTTGTAAAGTATAATCATATTCTGATTAGTAAAACCAAAGTATTTTCATTCTGTAAATACTGTCAATAACAATGTACTATCACAATCGACTGATCACTGGGTGGTGATCAATGTCATGCTTGTCTAGTCCTTATTAGTGCAGATCAAATGCTATCGATCATGCTGCAATGTGGCCACCAGTCTGGGTGACTCGACACTAGACACGCATGGCACTGATCACCACCCAGTGATCAATCAATTGAGGTTATCGTTTATTTCTAAGACCAGCCGGTTGAATGGTGAATGTTTTTAAATATGAAGTTATAGCTCTTTGGTATCAGATAAAAGTAAGTAATGATAGCATCAGTAATCTGATAAATCTTAAGAAGAAATTATGGTTATTATTAATCGATTTAAAAATGTTTAATCAATTACGTAATAGCGGTAAATTATATGTGAGATATGATCTTTTGTAAAGTATAATCATATTCTGATTAGTAAAACCAAAGTATTTTCATTCTGTAAATACTGTCAATAACAATGTACTATCACAATCGACTGATCACTGGGTGGTGATCAGTGTCATGTGTGTAAAGTCCTTATTTAGTGCAGTTCGAATGCTATCGGCCATCTCAATCCTACAGAACGTCGGTCGCGGCCCAGATAGCTCAGTGGTAACGTCTCTGAATGTGAAGCTTGGTGACACGGGATCGAATCCGTCCGGGAGCACTAGTTCCCTCATGATTACAGGTACACCTTTCTGACTAGTGCCAAGTAGCACGAAACCCGGGTCCTGGGTTTCCTGTCGACCACCATCTGATCGCAACAATGTACTATCTTAATGACTTTTCGAAATAATTTTCATATATCATGGACTTTCGTATAGTCATATCAATCACAAACATCAGTTACCATTATAAAATTTTTCTTGTTTACATGACAAAGGCATAGTAAACTTTTTCCTAAATGATGTAATATTTAACCTTTAAAAAGTTTTGGTTTATTATTAAGGTATGCCATATACTAGAAGAATATCAAGAATATTTAAGGTTAAATAATTTGAAAGTAAAAAGAACATAAGAAATATAAGCCAACAATTTAGTAAACACAGAGAATGAGCTTACATGGAATAATAAAAACAGTTATGAACAGTTTGTTAATAATATAAGCATGAAATTAAAACAATTGGATAATTGAGACTAGAAGTTTATGGTGTAAGATTTCGTTAGTGTTACATTAGACATCCTTGAACTTCACATTCAATAATTCTACTAAAGAATGCTTATATTCATTAATCATTGTACTCATCTATGATTCCACAATATTTTATGTTTGATAATGAAACACGATTAATGTCTTTACTTGTTATCAGGTTGTAAAATATATAAGTTTATAAGAATTTCCGTTACCTTTTCATATCGAATAGTGTCATAAACAAGAAGATTATTTGATCATTTTACATCTTGTACACTGTTGAAATATTCTGAAGTAAATAAAAACAGCTTTTTTCAATGGTTATCCAATCAGTTATAGCGTATTTGATATTACACTATAAACATTTAGTTTCATTGATTCGACTGTTTTAATCTCACTTCTTTATCATAACTTATAATTGTTCATTATTTTCATTATGATGTGTATATGGATTTTACACATAAAAAGAGCTGTCAGATCATATTTTTCTTGTTGTTGTTTTTTTTGTCCGAATTCTCTTACATAATCTAGTCTTTACACTCCTTCTACAATACAGAATTCGTTCGCGCTAGATGTGAACCCACCAAACAGGGAATTTTAAAGATATTTTCTTTTAATATGGATTATCTTCGAAGTATTTGAGTTAATTCCCTTGCAAACCTGATAGCTTCATATTTTCCAAGATTAAAAAAAATTAATTTTATCCCTATATAAACTGATATCAACTGAGCAACTACTGATAAAAAGACGATATAAAATAGATATTTTACACTATTTAAGTACTCCATACCAGAATTTATCAGTGATTTCACAAAATATTAGACCAAAGTGACGAGCTTTCTGTCTTTAAGCTATTGATTGTGTTATAGGAATGATCATATAAATAATTATTTAGTCTCAATAGTTGAAATCATGAGTTAATTGAAGATAGACCATCATGGAAAATCTCGAAACACTGGGCAGTCATTTCGTCCCATTGTGGGACTCCTCAGTAGTGCGCATCCATCATCCCGCTACCCTCCCCGCAAGATTACAACCCACGACCTACCCGTCTCGCACGCGAGCTCCCAATCACTAGACCACTGAGTCGGCATCCAACGGTGTTAACTTCTAACTTCAACTAATCCGCGAAATTGAGCGACACATCCACCATTGTCTTCAGTGAGCTGATATCTCACAACAGACCTGGTTGAATTCTACTGGTCACTGCTTCTTACTAGAACTCCAGGAAATTCATCTTGAAGTCAGTCACTAGTGCATATATGATGAATATGATCAGAAGGAGTTTTGTGGAGATTTTAGTAATTTCAATAGTTGAGATCACGAGTCAATTGAAGATAGACCACCATGGAAAACCTAGAAGCACTGGACGGCCGTTTCGTCCTATTGTGGAACTCCTCAACAGTGCGCATCCAGGATTCCGTCCCCCACGAGATTCAGACCCATGACCTATTGATCTCGCACGCGAACGCCTAACCTTTAAATCACTGAGGATTTTCACAGTAAGACGAAATGGCCGTCCAGTGCTTCCTGGTTTTCCATGATGGTCAAGCTTTAATTGAATCATGATTTCAACTATTGAAATTACTAAAATATCCACGAAAAACCCCTTCTGATACTAATTATTTAATTATCTAAAACATAATATTCCGTAGACTATCAGATTATTGTTCAATGTGTAATTGATTATTCAATGTTTCACTTTTTTCTGTATCAATATTCAGATTCATTTCGAATTCAATTGATTTATATTGTTGAAATCAACTACAGGTACTTTGAAAAGAGCAAGAACAAACATTCTAGCAGAATAGCATGAATTCATTTTTTATTTCGTTGGTTCTCGTCAGCCGCTTACAACCTGTGATATTTAAAATCATAATTAATGGGTTTAAATTACTAACATAAAAGAGTTTGATTGGAAGTTATATTAAAGACATATTCATATAGTATAGCAAGGGTGTAAATAAATTTAATAGACTGAATATTGTAAATATATACCTTATGTGATGAAAGAACATTGTGACAACAGTTCAAACGGTTAGAAACAGATAAACCTTGATAGGAATAAAATGAGTAGAGTTCAGTTGATAAAATAAGATAGTTGGAATAAAACTCAATGGTGTGATAAATGCAAGAAAGAGTTTAAAGAAAAAGAAAAAAATTAAGATATAACGAAGGAATATTAATCACCAAGGCAAGGAAAGATTAATAACCATCTCCTTTTGAACACATAAATCGGGCTTTTGGCGCCTGATAGCAACTGCTTCAGAAGAGTGGAGTTTGGCTGCTTACTAATCCCCTTGAATGATTGTAGGGTATCGACCTGATGTCCTGTATCAAGAAAATGTTTGGTGATTGCACTATTTAGAGTATTTCTTTCTCTTGTTCTGAGGCTTTTTGGAACATGTTCAAAAAATCTGAGATATGCCCTTCTTTCTGTTCGGCCAATGTAGCTGCTTTGGCAGGTACACGTAAATTTATAAATACAATTGGCGGTAATATGAAAAGGATACTTATCAACTTTTGATTGAGTTATTGAGCATGTTGTTTTATACAGAATTTGAAGTTTGGCCGCCGGATAAGTTCTGGCTAGCGCAGTATTCAGTCTCCTGTTGATTGTGTTTGCAACCTCGTCACCTTTGAGGTTAAGACTTATAGTTATTGGTTTTTTACTGACAGTAATTACTTCAGTATTGTTTTCTTTACGCTTCTTATACTTGTCAATAAACTTTTGTGGGTAAAAGTTGTCTCGCAGGCATTTTTCCACTTTCATCAATTCTTCTTCGAGTTTGTCAGTGGTACATATCTTTTCTGCCCTATAAAATAGTGTTTTAACTAATACCTTCTTGTAACTGAGTGGAAAAAAGCTATTGAAATTCAGGTAAATGCCATTCCAAGTACTTTTTCGATAAATCGAACGTTGGACTGTCCCGTCTCTCCTACGTTTTATAGCAACATCAAGAAAGTGGAACATGTCATTCTGTTCGTGTTCCATAGTAAATTGTATGTTAGGATGAGCGTTATTGAAGTGTTTTAGCATGCGGATTGCATGCTGTTTATTGTTACAGACAATAAACGTGTCATCAACACATCTGGAATATTCCGTCGTTTCGCTAATCGTCCGTTTAAGCACTATGTTTTCAAGATACCCCGTAAAAATATATGCCAGAATTGGACCTAGTGGGCTTCCCATTGCTACGCCGTCGATCTGACGATATATGGTGTTATTAAACTGGAATTGAACGTCTGTTGTGCACATTAATAGTAGTTTTTTGAATTCCGGGGCTGGTAAAGGTAGGAGATCATAATTCTGACAAATTATATCAATAGTTTCAAGAAGTGGTATATTGGTGAACAAGGATGTTACATCCAAAGAAACCATGAACTTATCGGCAACATTCGTACGATTTAGTCTATCAGCAAAATGGAATGAATCTTTTAACGTATATGTTGCTAATCTTCGACGAACCGGTTCTAGTTTTTCTGCTAGCCAGCTTGCAACTTTGTGATACAGTGAGTTTATCATTGATAGGATAGGTCTAAGTGGAACGTCGTGCTTGTGGACTTTTGGTAAACCATACATATGAGGCAGACGTGACCCACGTGGTTTTAGATCATTATAAGTAAAATTACCAATCATTTTCCTTTTTAGAAGTTCTCTAAGCATGCCTGTGATTCGTTTTTCTGTTGAATCAGTTAAATCTTTTTGGGATTTATCTACCTTGAATCTCAGTTGATCGTCAAGAATTTGCTTCATCTTAGTGACATAATCAGCTGTATTCATTAAGACGACACCTGAACCTTTATCCGGTCGTAAAATCATCACCTCATTATTTTGTTTGATGTACTTTAAAAGAAAAAACAAACGTTTCATTAAATGTTAATTTAAATCATTCTAAAAATTTACAATGAGAATATTTTCATGTTTACCTTGATGTTATTGTTAGTTGATGTATTATTAACATTAATATTAATGTTATGCTGATGATTAAAGAATTCTGTCCTTTCACATTAAGAATATTTTCTTGTTTTGTTTTATTCTCAGAAATCAATTTCTTTCTATAAACTGATTATCTATTAATTAGTAACTATGATAGAAATAAGTAAATCTTCTTCACAAAAATACAAATCATTGGTAGAATAATATTGAAACCAAAAAAAATTAGGCTGACCTATATTGATGTAGATGTACACAAAATTAATGATTGACATTAACAAAAAAGTTTAATAAGAAATTTAAATCAGTAGAAATATTTAACTGTATTCTGTAATGGCTTCACATTGTTAATCATTCATATCGATAACCGTTATAATAGAAATTTTAACAGTGTTTGAAATCAGAAAGCAGTAGAGAAGCGTCAACTATAGTTTATTAGCAGATTGAACAAATAACAAGGTTACAAGACCATTAGGTGAATTTGGAACAGATCGACTAATGTGTGTGAGTGAGTGAATACAGAGGGGAATTTATAGTCAAATTGCATAAGGACACAGCAAGGCGACGCACAGGCTAATAATAGGATTTGAGCATATATATGGGTAAGAGAATGAATTATCAAGTGAAGTTGATGCCTCGACCGTTGTTGTTACATTGAAGTGGTGGTCAGGCTTGCCCATCGTGATGAAACAACCGAGCTATACTGGCTGAAACAACCGTTCCTCAAGGTCCTACCATGTCAGACAGGTCGGTTGAAGAGCAGCAAGACTAAAAGCAACAAACCCAAGGTCCGAAGGCGAAGTCGTACTGCTGACTGTGGAGGGGTGTGACAGCAGTAAGGTGTTTCCTTCAGACAACCAGCATGACAGTGATGCTGCCTTCCCACAAGGAGGGGTGGGGTTAGAAAAGGTCGACCCTAAAAATGCACACCTCGTCTTATCCTATGGATTGGAGCCTTCAATGTACGCACCCTATGTCAAATCAGTCGGCAGGCTTCCTTGGCTAGAACCCTAAAATCTCGTACCATCGATGTATGCTGTGTCTCTGAAACACGCATACAGGATCCCAGTGTGGTCATTTACCTGACCTCACCTCGGCAACACGGAGAGCCAATGAGATACACCCTCCATATATCTGATGACCCGACGGCCAGCTCTCGTGGAATTTGCAGGTCTAAGCATAGCACTAAGCACGAGGGTGGAACAAGCACTGTTAGAGTGGATCTTCGTTAACAGTCATTTATGTGCTGTTCGGTTAAACGGCTCCGTAAGAATTAGGAAGGATAGGGACACACGTCGTTGCCTTCTTGTCGTTTCTACCTACGCTCCCACTGACTGCAGCTCAGATGAAGTGAAAGATGAATTTTACAGAAAGCTATCTGAACTTCTTCAGAAAGCTAAACGCTCAGACATAGTACTCGTAGCAGGTGATTTTAATGCTCAGATAGGTAGTTTAAACCAAACAGAAAGGCATTTAGGTGGATATTTTAGTATTCCGACACAGCGAACAGATAATGGTGATCGTCTGCTGCAGCTATGCTCAGACAATCGTTTATTTTTAGCAAACACAAATTTTAAGCATAAGGAGAGACATCGTCTAACATGGCGACCCCCTACACCAAACCAACGATGGACTCAAATAGACCATATTGCCATCAGTCATCGTTGGAGAGGGTCGGTAGAAGATTGTCGCTCATTCTGGAGTACCTGCTTGGACTCCGACCATGCCCTAATACGGGCACGCATCTGCTTGCGCCTCACTGGACGCAAAAAAGCCACATTAAAAAGACCCATTAGAACTGAGTTGAGTAACGAGAAAACCAAAAGTAGGTTCCAGGAACAACTGAGGTCACACTTAGGTAGTTGTGAAGACGAGGCTGACCCAGATGTTGCTTGGAAGGATATACAAACAGCTGTGGAAACAGCAGTGACATCTATTAGTGACTTAAACCACAGAGTTACAAGGAACCAGTGGATTTCTTCAAGGTCTGTCACACTGATGGATTCTCGCAAACTCGTCCCATCAGGTTCCGAACATGATGAAGAGCGTAAACAAATCAGATCTAGGTTAAGAAAAAGTCTAAGGAACGACCGTGAGCAGTGGTGGGCAACGAAAGCAAAAGAGATGGAAAAGGCGGCGACTATAGGGAACACAAGACAGCTTTACAGACTAATAAAAGAAACTGGAATTAATAAGTCAAGTGTAAGTGAGATTATTTCGGAAAAAGACGATACTCTCATCTGCTCCCAGTCCAGACGTTTAGAACGATGGGCGGAACATTTTAGAGAACAGTTCAGCTACTCTACAACTACCCTCCATTCCCAGACAGTGTGAATGGAACATTGAAGTAGGTCCCCCAACTCTTGCTGAAGTTGAGAAGGCTATAGTTAATCTGAAACGAGGAAGGGCAGCTGGTCCAGATGGATTGGCTCCAGAAGTCTTTAAGGATGGTGGTCCAATTTTAGCGATTAGGTTGACTAATATTTTAGCTAAGATCTGGGAATTAGACGTTATCCCATCTGACTGGTCGCAATCACTTATCGTCCCAATATATAAGAAAGGGTCAAAATCATCCTGTGACAACCACAGAGGGATTAGTTTAACTAATATAATATCTAAAATACTAGCCTCGATAATTATCAGACGCCTAACTAAGACTCGTGAACTGCAAACACGAGAGAACCAAGCTGGCTTTAGACCTGGTCGTGGCTGCATCGACCACATATTCACCATTCGTCAGGTTCTAGAACACAGGCATACTTGTCGGCGTCCGACAATGGTGGTCTTTCTTGACTTAAAAGCAGCATTTGACTCTGTAGACCGCGAGATTCTGTGGCAGTGTCTGTCATTGAAAGGCGTACCTCAGAAGTACATAAACCTTGTGAAGGCTCTTTACTCGAACACTACTAGTCGAGTCAGAGCTTATGGCGAACTGTCATCTACTTTTGCAACCTCAAGTGGTGTCCGTCAAGGCTGTCCACTTTCTCCATTTTTGTTTAACTTCATCATAGACCTATTGATGGAAATAAAATTCTCGTCGACTGAATTCTCGGGTATTGATCTCCTTCCAGGAGGTCCACTTATCGACTTAGAATACGCAGATGACATAGTCCTGTTTGGTGAAGACGCTGACAAAATGCAGAGTCTTCTGGTAGCACTAAGCAACAATGCCAGAATGTTTGGAATGCGCTTCTCTCCCTCTAAATGCAAGTTGTTGCTTCAGGACTGGTCTGCGTCAACACCTGAACTAAGGATAGGGAGTGAAGTAGTCGAACGAGTTGACAACTTCACTTATCTTGGAAGTCTGATCAGCCCTAATGGGTTGGTGTCTGACGAAATCTCAGCACGGATTCGTAAAGCTCGTTTGGCTTTTGCCAACTTACGTCACCTGTGGCAAAGGCGAGATATCCGTCTATCAATAAAAGGACGAGTATACTGCGCGGCAGTCCGTTCTGTTTTAATTTACGGCAGCGAAACATGGCCATTAAGAGTAGAAGACACTCGTAAGCTACTAGTATTTGACCACAGATGCCTTAGAAATATTGCTGGCGTCTGCTGGGATCACCGGGTAAGTAATAGTGAGGTTAGACGCAGGGTATTAGGGAATGATGGTAAATCAGTTGATGAGGTTATGAATCTTCATCGACTGAGATGGTTGGGCCACGTGTTACGTATGCCTGAACACCGATTACCACGACGTGCAATGCTATCCGGTATTGGAGATGGTTGGAAGAAAGTTAGGGGCGGCCAAACCAAAACGTGGCATCAGTGCTTGAAGTCACTAACTTGTAGTCTGAGCCATGTTGGTAGATGCAGACTACTTGGTTGGGGTCCGCGTGACTATAGTAACCAATGGTTGGAGACTCTTGGTGACATGGCTCAGAATCGATCACAATGGTGTCGGTGTATACACTCTCCGTCTTCCCTTAAACTAAGAGATTAAAATCACTTCATATCTTTCTTTCTACGAACTAATTCTTTCTTCTTGTACTATACTTTTATATACAACATTTCTTCCATATATTACCCTCATTGAAGTAACTACATCTATGAATCCGGTGTTCATCTTGTTGTGCTAATGCGTTATGGCAACTTGAACCAATGTATATATGTGCTTGGTCCTACGTTGTAGCTGACTGACTGATTTGAAGCATCAATATTTTGACTAGTCCGTCATGTGATCAATTATACATTTTTATACAGATATGATAGTGATCATAATAGTACAAAAAATATGCGAATTGTTACTATTCAAATCACATTGTTTGTTAATTAAGTTAATGTAAAGGATTCATCAAAATTAACCATAATCGAAATTGGTTGTAGGAAAGTTGTTATAATTCATTCTGTTGTTATTTGTGCTATTAAATGTTCATCATTGATCAACTTTATTACTCTACGTATACTACTTAAAATTTAAGTCTTAAAAATAACATTTTCTACAAAATCCAAAAAAACATTGATTTATAAGATAATTCCCAAGTCCAATGCTTTCAGGTTTTCATTGATGGTCTAACTTATGATCAATTCATGAATTCGACGGTGACAACACTAAAATCTTCACAACCCCCCCATCCTGATAATTCTCAAGTCAGCAATCGTAATTAATATTAGAAAAAAGCAAAAAGCAATATTTTTGTCAGTGAATATTCTGTGAATAGAACGTAGACTCATTCTTGTCATAATATTTAGCCTCAAATAATTCAAACAGTAAGAAAAAAAATCATTACTAGCAACAATATTCGATCTATCAATAAGAAACAATATAAATCCTGTTACCAACGGATTTTATAGTCGGAATATCTATCATCTATCTGTAATATTATTGGTAGTTGTAGTTAAATCTTCGATTAGTCTAAACTGTAGGAGATAAGTGCATACAATAGGTCGTTCTGACTTGATTATGTTTTAAAGCACTTAATAATAATAATTTTGAGTTTAATTTTTTTATATTAAACTAAAGTCGAAAAGGATGTTGTTCTTTGATAATTTCAATTCCTTGTGACACTTTGATTTACGTAATGAGTTGAGATGTATACTAACTCATAATTACAAGCATTGTTATTGGAGAGACAGGAATTACACACGAATGTTATTTTTAAAGCTGATAACAATTCCAAAATACATACCAGTTCTTATCTCATAACTGAAATGCATTATCAATACTACTGACTAATTTGTACAGGTTTAAACTGTGATTGAAACCTAACAACTCATCTCGATATTATGGTTCATAGAATTACTTGAGAATGAAATCAGATGTTTATATCAACATGACATTACTCTTCAAATCATCTAGCTGTATCATGTTTAAGTTGTGTCTTTTTTTACTGATCATCAGTCACCCAAAGCCTTACTATTTAATCTTGAATAGTCTAAAGCAAGTCATTAAATTTACAAACATCTACTAACCTAAATTTCCCTCTAGGGTTTATTTCACATGGTTTCATAGCATGTGAATCTGGTGAAAGTTTAGGAAATTTAATTAATAGACTGACAAATCATCAGGTTTATTATACTGTGAATGTAAATGGTGAAGTTAGGTTACAGTTATCCTTATACTAGATTATGACAATAGACAAATTTACGTATTTACTAGCTACTCTTATTAAAAATATTATTACTTTTTAATTAAATAATAAGTAGTAGATTAACTAAATGATAAATTTGTTAATAAAATTTGTATTGGAGTGTTGTATTTGATAGGAATCAATAATAGGTTAAAGAATGTGAATCTAAAGTTAGTTGAGAATTATAATTCAAATATAAATATTTTCATATGTGTATATAGTGATATACTAAATGAAACTGGAAAGTAACATAATTGGCTTCGAAAATAAGACAATTGTAATTATAAAATAACTACCTTTTATTGAGTCCGTCAATACAGGATTATACAAGAACATACTATTGTTTAAATGATAAGTTTATATTATCAGAAAGTTGAGTTGTGAACTGACGTAACGTCATAGACTATTCAGTAAAAACGCGTCACTTCACAAACTAATAATTTGATATCTCAGTAAAAATCGTTATCATTATTATTCATATGTAATAAAATTTTAGTCTTTTCACATCATATACAAGCATGTTATATAAAATCCAATTTTTAAATGTTAGATCGTTCGGTAATTATTAAAAAAGATAATTGATGTGCATGTAGATAGAAGGCTTTTGAATCTACTCAAAAATCCAGAATAAAAGACTTATCTTAAGCTCTACTTAATTTAAAATTGTTGACATATTCACTTGTTGAGGCGAGGTACGATATAGAAGCCTAAATAGATTTGGAACAGCAATCTAAAAACAATCCAGCTTTAAAAAATGATTGCTCACAGTTGGACGAGTAAACCTGCCATTACTTTTAATTAGGGTATAGATTGTGTCACGAAGTGGGGCCGTTTAGAGGACTATTGGATAGGTATTTAACCCTTGTTCAGGACTTCAGTGAAACGAAAACACGCGAGGTCATGTAGAGTTACACCTGTGAGATTCCTATCGTATAGGAAGCAATCAACTTTTAAGCCTCAGAATTGTGATTCACTGATCTACATTTCATTGCGGTCCTAACATTGATCCAATGTAGGGTTGTGAGTTTGGTGTTCAAGACATTTCGAACTAAAACACATTAGTGCCTTGGTTTCTAATGCTTTTCAAGGAGATATCAGTTAGCAATGAAAACGTTCTTTTAGTTAAATCAACCATCTAACTAACATATATTTCAGTAACATAAACCCATCGATGTCTATTATAATGATTAAAACATTTAAAAAGATGGAAGGGGATTTGCGTCAGAATTTAGAGTTTATTGTATGTTTCTAAACCTAGTTGTGCTGTTTTGATGACAAAGGTTTGTATGGTGTTTAAATTTATTTATGGAATCTACAACATTATTCAACCGCTATGTGATTAGAGGTTGAAAGGGAAAAATGCGGTGACGATTTGATATATCAAATAGGTGTAGGAAGAATTTTTGTAAACATATATCTAAGGTTGATTATGATCATACACATCACAGAAAGAATAAATTAAGGAAAGGAGAAAATAAGCTGTAGTGTTTTGAACTCTTTTGGAATGTAGTTGTAATAATAAACATGATCAATGAGAAATTACAATATTTCTGAAATTCCTGAATTAATAAGGGAATTGTTACAACTTCGATAATTATTTTGATGAGTTTTACAAACGTTTTGTATAGAAGTTAAGATTTATTATCCTTAATAGGGAGTAGTTGAGATTAATGAATTTCGTCTAAATCATGAAGTGACCTAAGTTAAACTACGATTGAAAACCAGATGATAGCTCTTGACAACCGTTTCGTCGTTGATTGGGACTCAGCCTTGCGATTTCCAGAACTGAACCCAGAACCTTCGATCTTGCGGGTGAACGCTTAACCTCCAGGCTACTGAGTTGACATCCAACGGTGTTAATATCTGACTTCAACAAATCTAAAACACTGCGCGACCATCTCAAAAGATGAACTGCTACTGTCGTATTTCTTTAGTGGTCTAGAGATTAAGCGTCCGCGCTCTGGACCGAAGGTTATGGGTCCGATTTTTAAGTGGAAGGTCGTCGATGCATAATCCTGTGTAGTTCCATACTAGAACAGAAAAGCCTTCCAGTGCTTCCAAGTCTTTAATGTTGATTTAACTTAGATCGGTTTACGATTTCAATGCAATTAGCCTTAGTTCGGTTCATGTGAAATATCTGAATACTGGACAAGTATCATGCAGATGATACCTTGGAAAAGCCTGATGTTTCTTTATGGTTTTAGGACTATTTCGGTTTAATCACTTGAGTGATATAAATTTACTTTTATATTAAGACGTATTTAACGTCTAGATTGATGGCAGCAATAATAAAAGTAGTAGTAGTGGGGTGTGCGCTACTTATGAATATAGATATAAGTAGTATGTAACGAAAATTGGAAGTAGAATGTTTACCAGCAGAAGATTGATATTAAGAGAAGAGAAAAAAGCAGAGAGTACTTGAAATAACAACAGAATTGGAAGAATGATGGAGTATGTGTAGGACAACTCAGGAAAGACATGCAAATGATGTATTGGATGTACGATTTTCTTATTTTACTAAGTCACAGTTAGATTTTGGATTAGACAATAAATTGTTTTCCCCACCTGCGTTTTCATCCACTCCATCAATAATAGTAGTGATAGTACAGATAGTAATGGATTATAATAAAGTTATATTCTCTTATAAATAGCGATTGACTATTTTTATTACACCGTAAAGCCATTACTGAACACATGTTTTGAATGGTGCATACTTAATTACTATGTTCAGTAAATTGGTGGACATTAGTTGACAATTTAATTTCATAAACATGAATAAATTACTCCTGTTGAGTAAATGATGGGTAAAATACCCATTTGTTATGCCTAAATCAAATGCAGTTGATAGAATTTCAAGAAATGAAATATGTATTGATTAAATTGATTAGGTAACGACTAACGACAAGTGAACGAAAAAGTTCTGACGAATGCTTTTCAAAGTTTTAGAATTTTTTTAACTACACATTAGTTTCCAATGTCTTAACTCATGAGACTCGGGTGACTTAGGATACCCATGATATCAATATTATTATTAATAATATCTATAGGTTAAGACCAACTCCGCCTGGAGCCCCTCTGGGGCTACTGCCGGTCCCAAACCCGGATAAAGGAGGAGGGTTGAGCATTGGGTTAGCGACCATATCCCGTAGAAAACTAACTCGCCGAAAAAACGATAACCAGATAAAAAATTATAGTTTAAGACCACCTTCAATTGATAGATTTATCTTTAAACGTTCCCCTATCTACCTAAAATAATTTTTAAAAATATACCGATGCTTTATTAATAGATTGTATTCGCAAAAAAGGAACTTTACAATCGTCTAATACTAACTTAAGACATTAATAGTACGTATCAAACAATCTACAAGTGATTAAGTCAATAACATCCAGGTGTAGTGAAGAGTATATATATATATATATATATATATATATATATATATATATATATATATATATATATATATATTCATTAAGAACATACATAGAGTTTCGATATTCTCCTGTTTTATGAAATCGGATGCTATGGTGATCGCCTCTAACCATTTACCATAGTTAATAAATTTAGCGCTAAACCTTTAAATCGATTTTAATTTAACCATATTAAATTTAATTTTCATTTCTATTTGGTTTTATTGACATAATCTTTATCATTGTTTTAACTGTCTGACGTACATCATTCATTAATTCTCATCTAATAAACCCTTAAACGTCATATTTGCTATTACTTTATAAATCATTGTATTTTGTCAATCCACATGACGAGTAATTATGAACTAACCAGGGTGATTTTGATCTACAAATTGTTTAGTAATTTGTGAAAACAATGATATTTCCACTAAAAGAATCATACTTTGTACCGATTTACCATTTTGTTTGTTTATTATATTCAGCAGCAAATTGAGCTGATTGTTGTTTAACTGTCAATTTTGTTTACCAACATATACTGTATTTCCTATCAAGTTGTTTCAATAATCTAGTGTTTCTATTGTCATTTCATTATGTAATTCATTAGCTTAAAATGTAAAAATGGTAAGAAACAATGAATTTGATAATAGAAAAATCAATTGCTAACATGTTTTTATCCATTACATAATGACTTCCTAGCCGTATCTTAGGTAGGAGTTCCACTTCATAGTTAATTTATGCACAATGAACTATAATATTTAGTGGTTTATGAATAATCTGAACAATTTGGAAAATACTGAAAGTATTCTAACTGGAATATATAAACATCCAATCAGAATAGAACTTATAACTCGTCATTTTTCTAAAAATTCCTAAGATGTTTCATATTAGATGCATTAGATGGAATGGTTACCCAATTTCCCCAATTCTCGATGATTTTATCAAGTATTTCTGAAGGAAAGATTTTAAATATTATAAATATTGCACAGTTTTAAATATATTGCGTAGGAAGTCATTTAACCATCAACTTATTTCTGTTAAGATACATTTTGAACATATTCCTGATCTAGTTTAATCCTTCAATTAACTTTTCAATGAGATATTCAGTTTTGAAAAGTTTTTCAAGTAGTTAAGATCATACATGAGAATGAATTAGAAAAAATGAAGTTAGTAAATTGATTATTAAGTGCTAAACCATTGCATCAACTGATTAGTAAAATTATCTTGAACTGGAAAAGTTAGATACCTAAAAAAAAATGCTTGTTTTTATCGATCTTGGATTTTAGTAATATAGATGTCATGAAGAACTGATGGAAAAACAATTAGATTAACTCAATTCATTTAAGAATATAACTTCAAATGTTTAGTAAATTACTCAGAAGTAGATCATTATCTATCTGAATTCATTTTCAGTTGAAATAGTGAATTCAAGTGTACTTATTATAGTATTTATATTGAAAAGAAGGATTGAGAAAAAACATTTCTAAAATAACTAATTAAAAACCAATATAGTTTTGACGAAGATTTTCCGAGTTTATTGTAATAAGGTATTTTAACTTGACTAATGTGTACAAAAGTAAAATATGTGAAATCTTTTATTGACATGTTGTTATTTTCAATTATTCATTGACTATATATATTATCGGTGTAAGGTTGTGGAGATTGCTAAGTTTTGGTTGAGACCATGAATCAATTAATGTTAGACCACCATTGAAAACCTGGAAGCACAGGACAACCGCTTCGTCCTAGTATGAGACTTCTCACCAGTGCGTATTCACGATTCCGTACAAAGGAATTCGAATCCAGAACCTTCGGTCTCGCTCGTGAACGCTTAAAATCTAGACCACTGAGCTGGCCGGCATGCAACAGTGTTGATACCTAACTTTAACCAATCCACGAAATTGCGCAACCACCTTTCAGCATATACAAGGGAAAAGCAACTTCCTCAAATACAAGACAGAAAACACCAGCACAGTCATACTTGATGGAGAAACTAGAAGAGGTGGAATGTTTTACGTATCTGGGAAACATCATCGATAAATAAGGAGGACCTGATGCAGATTCAAAGGCAAGGATTGACAAAGCAATGGCAGCGTTCCGACAGATGAAAAAGAAATCTCAACCAATTCATACCGTTCGTACTCAATACGAACGGTAAGATGATTCGACTGTACGGAGATGAAACTTGGAGAACACCTGCAACCATCACCAAGAAAGTGCAGGCATTTATAAACAATTTACTATGCAAGACACTCAATATCTATTGACCGAATACCATCAGCAACAGCCTACTGTGGGAGAGAAAAAACCAGCTTGCATATGAAGAGGAAATTAGGAAAAAACACTGAAAGTGGATAGGGCACACATTGCGGAAATTATCAGACTGCATTACAAAGCAAGTCCTAACTTGGAACTCTGAAGAGAAAAGGAGCAGATCAAAAAGCACAATGCAATGTGAATAGGACGCAATGACTAAACGAATGAGCAACTGGGAACAACTGGAAAGGATCATTCAGTACGGAGTTGGTTGGAGAATACAAGTGGGCGTCCTGTGCTTCTCCAGGAGGAGTAATACAATATCATACTTGTCATGCATATAATTCTATTCGAACAGTTATTAAGTGAAGCACCCAATTTTACGAAAACTATCCATATACTTATTTGAATCTTAGTAATTAATGTGCATCACAGAGGGGGTCATTTTATTGTTCTATATACTGTGTTCAGAACTCAACAATCCATTTAAGCATTCATTATTGAACTTTAGTGATCATGACTGTTAACATATGATAATATCTTTGTTTAATGTAATTATAAGATAACTATAATCTGTCATCACTTCTGTGCTCTTTATCAGTTGTAGATAAATTGCCATCATCTTCAAACCGTAATTACAAGAAATTCCAGTCGAAAAATTGTTATACTATTAGTATGTACTCGACTGACGGTCACTTGGTAGTAGACGTTCCAACTATCATATGATAATGCCGATCATAGTAAATGTATTGGCAACTATTCTTAATAAGTGACAAGCAAAAGCCATTTTTCAAGTAAATATAAGTGTAAAGTATAAAAGTTCCCACAATTTCTTATTCCATTTCACGTCTTTGTGTGCGTTTCACAAATATCAGCCTTGTCAAATCCTACAGTATTTAGGAGCAATAGTAATTGGAATAATGGTTTTATGAGTTTGGATATAACTATATAGTGAAGTAGTTGAAGAATATCAATAGGTGAAGATAGTGAAAATTAACTGAGCATGAAGCATTCCTGATAATTTTTGGATATGATGAATATTCCCTAAATAAATGAGTTGCTATTGACAAACATGTTAATAAAACATCTTATATTGGTTGTTTAAATCTTCTCATTAACGTTTAGTGTTACAATTTTTCAGTCTCTTATTGACATATATGCACCCCGTGTGAATTAACTCAATATTACCTTGAATCACAAGCATTATAAGCAAAGATCGATGGTGGCTAGCAGTGGAATCCTCGACGCACGTTTCGTCCTAGTTGGGACTCGTTAGCTGAAGTCTTCCAGAATTAAACTAATATTCTCAAAGTATTCTTAGTATTACAATTGATCGTTGTTAATTTATCACTTATCACTGGTATTCTAATTTAATACTTTACCAGATTTAATGGATTAAATCAGTCGATCCTATTATGTGACACTTGAATTATTAGGTGAATCTTGCATTGACATGTGTATTCACACATCAAAATATTTTTTGGCAATCATTAGTTGACCAGTTTCAAAAATGCTAAAATTATATATATAATTGATGAATCGCAATTATAATTCGTTTTAACGCCTAGGTATCCTATATAGTTGAACCGTGCTAAGCTGGTAGATCGATATGGAAACCTGAAATTTAGTGACTAAAAATGGTTTATACAACAACTTAGCCACTATCGTTATATCACAAACAAATTACATAACATTTCAGTATGTAATCTAAACCATAGAATCTGCTTAACGTAACGTAAATAATTTCGCTTTAAAGAAACGGCAGATAAAGCTTAGTGTTTAGTTTTTTAATTGGTAAATACAAATTACTTATACTGACCATCCCATCTCGTCTTGAAAGAACAGAATTCGTTAATAGAAATAATCACAAACTTTACAGCATTATATGTATATTTATGATTCATACTAAAATACTACTGTGTTCGCACACAGATTTTTATACATACAAACATGGAAAAAGATGTTTGCACTGTTCAACTACTATATACCACACACTATATGTATATATATAGTATTATTTAGTGTGCTGTTTCAATGATACGCTAAGTATAGCAGTAAAATAGCATTTAACATTTCTGTTTTAAAAGTATTTGCTTTTGCAAAATAAATATCTATCTTGATTACACTGATTTAATCTCAGTAATAAAATAAAATTGATTAGGAAAAGCAATTTTATTGATGTTAATCTCCTTATTGACGCATTTATTTATGATCAAGTGCGTTTGCATTTGTATATTAGCGCCAGTAACAACATCAATCAGTGCACATACACATACATATAATGTTAATGAAAAATTTTAAAAAAGTCTATACACACATATCCACATAGTTTACACCCAACATAATTTATCTATCATCACTAGTCGATGATTGTAAATGTATTTATAAATTGGCTTATAAAATATAGCACAAAAAGATCAATAACAATATAAATCACAGTAGACTGAAGATAAAAATATTTATAAAACACAGGTATACAGATATAAGATAGGGGAAAAAAAAACTCCGAAACTAATTTAGGAAAGGTATTAGAAAATAGAATTACCAATCATCATTGAAGAAATTCATTCCGAAACAAATGAGTATACACATAGAGAAGAAAAGAGAAGAATTTGAAAACATTCGAATTGTTTAAATGTTTAAGAAAGGAAAAAAACAACAAAAAAGATAAATGAAAAGTATCTCAAAGAAAAATATATTAAACTTGTGAAAATATGGTAGTACAGTTGGTTACAACATACAGATAGTAAACAAAAATTGTTTGCATATAGTCAGAGAAAAAGAAAAGACATTTGTGAAAGTTTCTAAACAGCTTCGTAGAAAATAAATGTAAACTGAAAAGTTTGAAACTTAATTAAGACATATGTATTGAGTGTTAGAATGGAACATTGAATAATACATTCACAATACCTTTAGTTAGAGCGAATACATATCCAGAAAGATAATACAATGAAAAGTATATTACGACTACTACCAGTAATAATAATAATAATAATCATTACTATTATTTTTATCATTATGAAACAAATTTATGTATACACATTTCTTATAGTTATATTTTAAAAAAAGAAAATACTTTAGAACTTTATTATAGAAAAGAATATTATCACTATATGAAAAATAAATATACATGATTAACCATTAGCAATAGCAACTGGTTGACCATTGATTGTTTTCATTTTTAATATACCATTTTCTTCTATTTCAATTGTTTCTATACCATCTTGTACTATTTTACGTGTTGTAACACATTTTCCATTTTCAATTTTAGTTGAAGTTGATCGAAATGTTTCTTTTCTCATTGGTGGATGACCAGGACGACTAGAACTACCAAAATTAAAACTATATGATGTTTTTGTAGACAAACTACGTACTGGTACATTTTGTGGTAAACTTGTTTTACGTATACGTTCAACATGATGAAATCGTGGTTGATGTTCATTAGTTGATTTATAACTAGTTGTATGATGTAAATGACGACTAGGTAATACATTGAAATGATGATCATTATTAAATATATCATGTAAATGACCATGTGATCGAAATAGACCAGCTGTATCCATAAATGCATTCATCATATCTACATGTTTACTGAAAAATTCACGGAACACTTCTTCAGGATCTCGAAATGTAAAACCGAAATCATTAAATGGAAAGAAATCACTTGTATCAAATATATCATCTGTGAAAAATGTTCCTGATGCTGTATGTCGACGTCGTCCACTAGGTGGCCTTGTTGATTTAGAAGTTTTTACATGTGTACGATTTAAGCCATCTTTACCATGTGAATCATAGACAGAACGTTTTTGTGGATCTGATAAAACTTCATAAGCTGCACTAATTTCTTTAAATTTTTTTTCTGCTTCTTCTAAATTTGTTGGATTTTTATCTGGATGCCATTTAAGTGCTAAACGACGATATGCACGACGTACTTCTTCATCTGTAGCTGTTTTAGTTAAACCTAACACTTTATAATAACAAATTGAACTCATAATTATAAGAATTAGTTAAAAAATTAAATGTCTATCTGTTATCTTTATCAATTGAAGTTATTTTCCTATGAATGTGCTCTTGATAATTTCAATTAGATTTTCTAAATTAAAATAAAGAAATACATTATATAAATTTTACGGTGACAATTGTGAATGATCACTTTTAAAGTAATTAAGGTTATTCATGAATGTATATGATTTAGTCAGTCAGTCAGTCAGCTGCAACGTAGGACCAGGCACATATATGCATCGGTCCAAGTTGCCATACCTCATTAGAATGTATATGATTCTGAACACAAAAATATGTTTATACCATAAACGAAATTTATTAAATACAACTAATGTAATAAGAAAACGAAGATTATTAGAACTATGTGATATATTAACGCAATACATCTTGAACAATCTGATCACACATATAGACCTGTTAAGAACATTTATATATAAAAATAAAAAATATCAACTAGACTAGAAATAAAGGGTAAGAGAAGAGTGAAAACTATCATGGAACTGAATAACTTCTCATAAATTATCCACCTCTATAAACAACGAAACTTCTTTATTCATTACTTATTGATGATTTTTTTTATTGCATTTTAATAACTGCATAACAAAATATCTGCACAGATTAAAGGAATGCAAAAATGAAATATTTGTAGATTCTTTTCGGTATTCTATTTGCTTATTTCAAAACAGTCAGTACTGTATTATTACTGATCGATTAATTACATTATATATAATACCTCTTAGAAATACATGATATACCTGTTAGAAAATCAAATAAATGATCTCATGTGATCTTAGAGACAGTCAAAAATTTAGAAATATATTGAACATATCAAATTGATTATACTAAGAATAGGATTTAAAACATTATTCTCTATGTGTATATTTGGTATGCACATGGAAACATTCACCGAATTCAGTGGAATAACGAATAGATTAAAAGATGGTATAATAATGAAACCATTAACTTTTTTTACTAATTTTTAAACAATATGAAGAAATTTTTAAAAAAAAACACAACTGAAAATGTTAGAATACCAAGTAAACAAACAATAATCAATAAATAAATGTCTAACACATGGTGTATAGATACTTTTAATCAAATTAACTGAGTAGCAAACAGATATAGAAATCAACAATTAAGTCAAGTTAACAGTTTGTTAATATTTTTTACATAACTGAAATTATTGAGTGATAGTTTTTTCTTATAGTTTAGATTATGAACCAATCTTAGTCAGGTAATCATTGGGAACCAAGGAACATTGGTGTTTCGTTCTAGTATGAAACTCCTCACGAATACACAACCACATACCCACCTTGGAATGGAATACAGGACCTATAGACCTCGCCGTGCAAGCCTAATCTTCAGACCGTTGAACCAACTTTCAGTGATATATATGTAAAATTTCAATCAATTTCAGTGTTTTCTGCTTTCTAGTGGTTGTCAAAGTAATATGAGTCCGTGATATAAGCTATGAGAATTCAACAACTTCAACACAAACTCCTAAGTTAATACTATTTTATTAATCGAATTTGAACTTTATTTCGTTGCATAAAATCTTTCATTTTTAATGCTATTAACGAATTTCTAACTTCTCATCAGTATTGTCGTTTAGGCTACTTATGTTAACATATATAAGTAGTATGTAACTCCAATCGTATGTGGAATGCCTGTCAGCAGAGCAGTATAGAAAAGATTGAATTGAAGAAAACAGAAAGGGCATCAGAGAGCAATTAGGATGACAGCCAAATCTGAAGAATGAAGAATTCTGTACAGGACAAATGAAAGAAGATGTGTAAATAAAGTATTTTAGAAAGCACTGTGTAATTTTGCACGAGATAATAAATTGGTTTTCCTCACCTGAGTGTCAGTGTTTTGCCTTAAAGTTCGTTAGTAGTATATCACTTACAAGCGAAGGGTATTTAATCTGCTTTCTATTTGCACAGTAAGATTTTATTCCTATTTTTAGTTGATGGTTTGCTATGGATCAGGTTTAAAGAAGATGATAAGAGATCATTTATAAATTGATTATTGACGGAAGTCGGTGTTTTTAGAAATGGTTACAACTAACTATTAAGGTGTAGAAGGTTGATGAAATGAACATTCAAAAACGAACCTATATAGTATCGAAATGACTTTTTTTCTCAATCAATTTCGATAACTATTGAACGCACTGAATATAAATTTATGTATTTAATTTATCTGTCAAACAACGACTGTTCATAAGTATATATATATATATATATATATATATATATATATATATATATATATATATATATATATATGCAGAAGCATATCGATCTGATCAAATTCAACGTTCTAACCATTATGCTTTGGTTTTCGTTTCATACAATAGATGAAGAAATAGAAATTCACTGTCTATACTTAGTTATTATGTTTGAAAATGGATTTGCATAATTCTATTCTATCAAATCTCAGTTCACTATCGATATTGATCATTTATATTGTTTGTGCGTAGAGTAACATATCTATAAAATGATACTTTGTGAAAATTGAAATATTAGCTGAACAGAAAGGTGATTACTAATTGATCAAGATTATATTGTTGTTAAATTCACTTGGTGTTGTTTACTTGTATCTTATTATTGTTATTTAGGACTGAAATTGATCAGTCTCATATGCCGAAAAGAAACTGATCAATTGCAGTCCTGAATAACGGTGGGAAGATACAAGTAACAACACCAAGTGAATTTTTAATAACCTCACCCGATTACACAAGCAGGTGGCTACCAGGACTCAGTAGCTAAGCGAATGACGTGATGATGTTTGAAGCGAATGGTACTGAGTTCGAGTGAAGATCAACTCTAGGATGCAGGTACACCGAGGTGGATTCCATTACTAGCCACTATCTATCTTTGCTTATAAAGATTATAATGTGTTAAGTGAATACGAGTATTGTGATACAAATCAAAGCGATAAAATCTGGATGTTTTTTTTAAAAGAATTCATTTGTCAGAGAAAATGATGTTTATTATAGTTTTGAAAATAAAAAAACTAATGTCAGTTAAAACATAATGACAAAATATAATCAATATGATATCCTTAACAAAACATGATTAAATGTAAATTCACTGGGTATTGTTTACTTGTATCTTCCCATTGTTAAGAATTACAATTGATCAGTCTCTTGTTGGCATATGTGCATCCCTTACGGAGCACCTCGATATTTTATATATCAAAGTCAAGGTCATATGCTTTAAAGTATCCTTAATCTAAATTTAAATAGTCCACCTACAATTAAGGATATCATTCATTTTTCATCTTTAATCATTTAATTCAACGACATTAATGTAATACATTATGCTGATTTATAGATAAAAGTTGAAAAGAATGATTGCGTTCTAGAATAAATTAACTGAAATCAGAAAAGAGGATAATTATATTACAACTTAGTGATTTGACAGTATAGTTCTCATTGTGATAAAAAACGATTCTGATATACATTGATGCATGTAAACATAAGTCTTGACTTTCAGGAAGTCTCAAACTAACATAAAATTATTATCGACTGTATACTGACCTTTTATTAATTATTCAGTGGTTGTCAGTTTATAATGCAACATACCTTTAAGACTTATTAGAGAACTGTCCACAATATATACCTCTTCACTTAAAAATCTTATTAAGTTTAGTAATTACAATTTAAAGCATGATTATGATTTAGACTGAAGGAATTAATAAGGTAAGTAGCAAAGTACAAATTATTTTTCCGAACATAATTGTACGATCATTTGATGCATCCATACACATACAACTCAAATCTATATATGCATTATCATGAGGTATAAAATAGTTAATCAATTCACATTGGATAATAATATGCGACGGTTGAAAATCAATAGTAGTTTGTATTGACAAAAGCAAGTACATTTTGAACAATTGGTGTATAACAATCAACGAAAGTATATATATATATATATATATATATATATATATATATATATATATATACATATAAACACATACATATACTTGTTGACATAAAACGCCATCATCAGTTGTATAGTCATTCAACTTGATAACTAAATATTACAAACAATTATTGAATTATTATCAGAAAGGGGTTTTGTGGAGATTTTAGAAATTTCAATCGTTGAAATCATGAGTCAATTGAAGCTCGACTATCATGGAAAACCTGGAAGCACTGGACGGCCGTTTCGTCCTTGTATGGGACTCTTCAACTATTAAATTACTATAATATCCACAAAACCCCTCTCTGATTATAATCATCATACGCTCACTAGTGACGGTCTCTAAGTGGTATTTCCTGGAGTTCTAGTGAGAAGTCATGACTAGTGGAGTTCAACCGTGTCTGTTGTGAGGCAGTAACTCACTGAAGACAATAGTGGACGGTGGCGTAATTTCGTGGATTGGTTGAAGTGAGACATTCACACCGTTGGATTCCGGTCTAGAGATTATACGCTCATGCGCAAGGCCGAAGGTCGTTCAGAGCTTCCGGATTTTCCGTGGTGGTCTAGCTTTAATTGACTTATGAATTCAACTATTAAATTATTGAAATGATTTGAAAGAATGTTTCTTTGCTCAATATACATGTTTTTCAAATGATTACTTAAGAATTTAGGAGCAGGAAAGCAGCCATCTATTTTATGTTGGTTTTGGAATTATGTTTTCAACAATACTCATTTTCTAACAGTAAACAATGTTTATGGATTGAAGGACTTGAATTAAAAATTTGATCACAGAACAATTAGCCCAATAAAACACATAATGAGATATGAAAATATTGAAATGGAATGTTGTTTACTTAACAAATGACATTCTGTTATGAGTAATTTTTAAGGTTTTCTCATAAATTAATTAGATGAATTGAAGATCAAACAATTGCCAGTATCATATGATGAATAGCAAATTTGTTTATTAATTAAAATCATAAGGTGTGTGGAAATTGTTGATTTTTTAGCTTACATTAACCAATGAAAACTAGGAAGCAATGGACAGCTATTTCATCTCGATGTGGAACCACTTGGTGTGGAAGTTAAGTGCTTACTCCAAAACTCAAGACCTTGAGTTCAGTTGCCAGCTATGTCGTGGATGCGTACTATTAATAAGTCATATACTAGAACAAATCATCTGTTCACTGCTTGCACGTTTTCAGTAGACATCTAACTTAAATTAACCCATGATGTAAATCGTGATCATTGATGAGAATAGATGGACATTCGATTTGAACATAGAACTTTATTGATATTGGTATTGTGATCTTTGGTGTGATGTGAGATCCCATATGTGACCGCGGATATTTTCTGTTGAAGAGTTTTAAATTAAGACAAATCGATTGTCCAGTACTCATAACAATTCACAGATCGTAGTAATTAAATGTATAAATAGTTAATGAGTTAAAAAATTTTTGAAAAGAATAAGTATGAATAAAAATTATTTAATCTGATCAGTCATGGTACTCATTTTTTCAATTTTCCTTTAAATAATAATTTTAATTCATAAATGTTAACCCTATCGATCTTATTTCCTCTTTTTTATGTATTTCGAATTCACTTGACATTATTTTTTGTCACGTACTTCCACTGTTGTTGCATTTTTGTTAGATGGATAAAATAAGACGAAATAACTCAAACTGATGTACAGTTGTTCCAGTTCCTATGTTGATGATAAATGACTGAAAAATATCGACAGTAATTGTCAAATAATTTAAATGTTTCATTGAAGGTAATAAAAATTTATGTCAAATGAAGTACCATTGAATTACAAAGTTAATGTTTCTAAAATAGGTAGTAAACATATAACATAGAAGTAGCTTGCAATCAGAATAGGATAAATATTTGTTATTTACCAATGTTCTTTTTAGTTTGTTATACACATTTAAAGTTGTTTGTTAACATAACCTATAAAAAGTTTGTGTTTATTTTTCAAACATTGAATCATCATTATGTCTCTAGCAACATTTCTGACATTTAGATGACAGTTGATAAATACTATCAATCAACTAAACAAAATACATTTTATTAGTTGAATTTATGAGTCCATATAAGGTAGATCATCATTAAAAACCTGGAAATACTGGATGGTGGTTTCATCGTAGTATAAGACTTAGTAGTGCTCATTCACGATCCTATATAAGGGACTCAAACCCATGTTTTCAGGTTTTCAATGGTAGTCCAGCTTACTTCAACTCATGAATTCAACTATGAAAATTAAAACAGTTGAGATCATAAGTCCATTGAAGCTAGACCACAATGGAAAATCTGGAAACACTAGATGGCCGTCTCGTCCTACTGACCAGTGGTTCTAGGTTCTAGTGAGAAGCAGTGACCAGTAGAGTTCAACCAGATCCGTTGTGAGAAATCAACTCACTGAAGACAATAGTGAATGTGTCACTCAAGTTCGTTGATTGGTTGAAGTTAGGCATTAACACCGTTGGATGCCGGCTAGCTCAGTGGTCTAGTTGGTTAAGCGCCTGGAGCGAGACTGATAGGTCCTGTGTTCGAATCCCACGAGGCGAGGTCGCAGATGCGCAGTGCTGAGGAGTCCCACAATAGGACGAAACAGCCGTCCAATGCTTTCAGTTTTTCCATGGTGATCTAGCTTCAATTGACTCATAATCTCAACTGTTGAAATTATTAAAACTACTACAATTTTTACAAACCCTCATTCTGATCATAAACAGAATATAAACATTCTTTATAGAAATTTTATTGATCTCTATATAGTGAAAAATAAAAAAAGAGAAGTTTGAACCTATGACCGTAAAATAATAACTTAAATAAATCATATTATTTTACAAAAACAACTGTAATTTAATACAAATAAATATTTTATTGTTAATAATCTACTAACTGATATCATGAAGATACTACTGATTTAGTTTTTGTTTTTTTATTAACTAAGGTTTATTTGTATAATGTATACAACATGTAAAGTATATAAATACTGTAAATGTCTAGAAAAATTTTTTTTTAAAAAGTATTACCATCATCTTTTATTTGGAATAATAAATATACAGAAGATAAATAAGAACTTTTGTCTAAATTTGACCGAATAGTTTCACAGTATTCTGGTGACGAGCTAATGTGAGACAATAAAGAAGAAGATTGTATTTATAAAATCTAAGCGAAAGAATATGAAGATAGTAATTTTATTCACACCATAAAGGTTTATTTTCTACTATTTCACATTTAAATAATATGACAGTAAAAAGGTTATGTTAGAATAAGAAAAAAACAAACTAAATAAATAAATGATAAGCAATGATGGATAGTGGCTAGCAGTGGAATCCAGGACGCGCATTTCGTCTTATTTGGGACTCGTCATATGGATGTACTTGCATCTGAGTTGATGTTCACTCTGGGACTCGAACCCAGTACCATTCGCTTCAAATGCCATCGCGTTATCCACTCAGCTACTGAGTCCTGATAGTCAATTGCTTGTGCAATGGGGTGAAGTTTAAATTCACTTGGTATTGTTTGGCTTGTATCTTGTGAATTAAGGTTATGTCGAGGCATACACACAGTATGCACATATGTCAATAACAGACGGATCAATTGTAATCTTAAACCTCAATGGGAAGATACAAGCCAAACAATATCAAGTGAATTTAAATAAATGATATTTCATTCTGGTGTTCTATATTTAAAGATGTTTTGTAAATTATTAATGTCATTGTAACTTGAATTCATTCACAAATTACTAATTAAATCAATCATAGAAATAATTGAAAATTGTATAGATATTTAAGGAAAATTAACTATTCAATTGTGTGTAAGTTTCAAGAATCAAGTTTTATATTTTATAATGACATTAAATGAAAATGTTTTTTTTCTCATATCTGGTACAATAAATTCATGATATATTGTTGATTTTCTAAACGATCCCTACAAAGTTCCAAAATTGATATCACTTATTTTTTAAAGGAAAAGAGAAGATAATATGAACAGAGATTTACCTCTGAGGTAAATTTACGTACAGAACAAAAAGTAATACATAAATTGAGAGATGATTTTGGGATTTGAGAGGATCCTAGAAAAGGTACCAAGATTAATTAAAAATTCTAATTGTCTAATCAAATTGAAGAGAACAAGAATGGGTTCTTTCTCAGATTTCCATTAAGTTTTATTCAGGAGCGTTAATTAGCTAAAGTAATTTAAGATTAACCTGACAGTTTCATGAGAATTTATCGAGAAATCACAGATGCTATTTAACACTTTTAGTTCTAATTTTTTCGTCGCCATAGAAAAGACCATATAAGTACAAAGCCAAAAAATCGCAAACTACTCACAAAAAAGCCGTACGTGACTGGCTTCTAGCAAATGTTGTTTAGATGCTTTAATTTTCAAGATCATCCCTGAAACCAATTTCTTTTTCTTGGGCCTTAAATAGAAGTGTTCTTCCTGAATGTAAGCACCGAAGAGGTGAAAATCATCGAGCTATTTTTGTTTCTAAAGCATTATTCATCAAACACCATGTAGATAAATATGTCACATTTATGGTATTAAATGTCTTTTTTTTTCAAAAAAATTTAATAATTTCATCAAACAGCCGATTATATAACAAAACAAATATGTGAGAAGCCGTTACCAGTGGAGTTCAACCAGATCCGTTGTGAGAAATCAACTCACTGAAGACAATAGTGTACGGTCGCGCAACTTCGTGGATTGGTTGAAGTTAGACATTAACACCGTTGGATGACGGCTCAGTGGTCTAGTTGGTTAGGCACCTGGCGCAAGATCGATAGGTCCTGGGTTCGAGTCTCGCGTGGTGCGGGATCGTGGATGCGCACTGCTGAGGAGTCCCATTCTAGGACGAAATGGCCGTCCTGTGCTTTCAGTTTTTCCATGGTGATCTAGCTTCAATTGACTCATGATTTCAACTATTGAAATTACTAAAATCTCCACAAAATCCCTTCTGAAAATATGTGTTTGTTTGATGTGACATAATCATGTGATGTGTACGAAAAAAGGAAAAAAGTATTTCTATTCCAATTACTTTTTATTTTTATATGTTACATTTTCAATGGAACAACAAACAATGTATGATTGATTGATTCTTTTTTAACTATTTCTTCCTGATTCGATACATTTTCTCTTTTGTTATTTGTTTACATACAATGAAATTTAAATCATAACAATTTTTAAATCAAGTTAGGAAATAATTTTATTATCGATTTTATTATTTACTAACAAAATCTTTAAACGAATCAATATTTTATTAACTTTTAAATGGAATTTCGGTGAGACTATTAATTTATGGACAAACTTTGAGCAACGCTAGACTGACCTTGAGAGTGTCCAATTAATAACCAGGATTAAATGAGGATTATGAACCTGTATGAGGAATTGGAATTATGATTTATGGTTGATGATTAAGGTTAGAAATTAGATTTAGGGTTTTCATCATTAAATGACATCAGCTATAATGTCAAAACTCTATTTATCCAAATGGATGACTAAATTCGCGCCGAAATCCGAGACGTGTTATCTTATACTTAATTGATTTGTCCATAAATTAGTCTCGCCCTTTGTATTTCAACTCTTTCTGAAGCTTAAATTACATCATTGTCATTTTTCTTCAATTCATAGCTGACTGATCTCAATTCATATCTTTATTACTATTAATCTATTTTCAGTTACTTCATTACACAATCATCTAATATCTGTTAACTTCATGAATTCTAGTCACTATTTCAATGTTCTGAAACTTTTCCTCTCAAACTTTATTTATCCGAAACAAAAATTTTTATTACCTTATTAACTCTATCGGAATCTTCGCTATATCATGATACACATACATATTTGTCTTTAAACACCCTCTTATGTATAAGTATGTCAGTATCTGTAATAATGTTGAATTTTAGATATTTTAGGTTGTAAGCAGCTGACGAGAACCTAACAAAATAAAATGTATTCATATTATTCTGCATTAATCGTTGTTCTTGCTCTCTTTAACTTTGTGTTGATTAAATGAGGTATGCAAAGTGTTGGGTTTCTAAGATGAAGTATTTCATTTTAATTTTATTACGAAGTACTTATCCTTGTTATATGCCTTCATATTTTATATTTTACTATAATACTTAGAGTAATGTTTATCAATTACAGGATTTCGAGCGTTCGCGTGCGAGACTGACAGGTCCTGGGTTCAAAATTACTAAAATCTCTACAAAACCCCTTCTGATGTAAAATAATTGTCACTAAAGATGAGCATCAAATCTTTTGATATTTGTGATTAACATAAATACTAGCGAATTTCTATTGTGAAGATATTAAAATAAAAGCTAATATGAACAGCTTAATAGAAAAAACGAAACTAAGCACAAAAAATGTTTATGACAATAATAATAATAATTTATTTGGGCACCTTGTTTGAATGTAGTTTGACATTATTTTAGAATGATAAAGGGTTTCTAACTATTAGACAATGTTTATATTAACATCTATCTCGAATGAACTCATTTACAGACTAAACTTTTATTACACTCATTGTTCATTGATTCGATAAGTGTCACATACAAACAATCAATCGTTATACGCAAAAAGAGACAAACGAAACTTTTTTTTGATGATTGTGAAGAAAACATAAAGAAGATCATTTCAGTCGAAATCGTTGTTATATTATAAACAGTACAGCTACTCTAAACAAAATACAGACGAATATTGCACCCATACATAAATCTGTGATGGAGTATTGTATAACTAAAAAACTATTGGTTCAAGGTCTCAATCGTTGTGTTGGAAATACACATGTGACATATTGTAGACATATTTGGATACATAAACATGATCAAGTTAAAACTGATGCACAAATTGAGTATATCTTTGTGGATCATTGACAATATTTTAACATTGTGCCCTAAATGTTCTAGAAGGCTCTAATATAAGATGACAATATTGAATCAAATTAAGATGGACCATTTTAATAACTATTATCAATCATGATGAACATATCAAATAATAACTGATTGTTAAAGATAAAAAATGAAATTCTACATTTCTTAAATGACTGTTACAAATATTATACAAGACTTCCCTTGATATATATTGAAATAAGAAAGATTAGATCAACAAAGAGTTCACTTTTCGGCGAATTCATTTTCAAAGCTGTACAATAGCAATTACATATATACTTATCTTTACAGGACGATAATAATATTGATAATAAACTTGTTATACATGGTGACAGTGAGGTTAAATAAACAAAGGTATTAAAAAAAATTTTAAAACAAGGAAAGTTTAACAATCGTTTCATTGTTAACGTCTTAAATATTCATCAAAAGATAGATAGGGAAATTATTATTGGGAAAGGATGGGACAGCATGATAAGATAAAATGTTAAAGTTGAGATTAAATCTAATCAGAATGATCGTGGAAACAAAAATAAACGAGTTGGGGGTAGAGGGTTTAAGGGGAAGATGGAAGGTGAAGCAGATGTCTGTAAAGGAAGAAGAGTATGAAAAAGAGAAAAAAACTATAACACAAGACCATGGTAGTAGAACAGGTTGTACCAGACTCTTTTGCATACACAATTTTGGTTTTTCCAAATGTATGGATAATGCCTCGGTAATGCAAAGAAGATGCAGTCTAACTGTCTTAGGAAGACTTCTGCTTACGTTGTACATGTCTTGATTGTGTGACCTGTGTTCACAAGGTGTTCTATTATTGACCTTCTTATTGAGCCATTGCCTCTTCTTTTTAGGCACTCCTAACAATGTTCTTGAATTCTTTTGGATAATCTATATTGAAATCAATACTAACACTATACACAATTGTATCTACCCTTAATCTATTGTTCTGGTATGTTTCATATATAGAATTATTTTATAAAATTTGATAAATTAGATTATATTTGTTTCACTAAGCATTGTCTTTGTTCTATGTTAATGCATCAATATCAGTATTTCTACTATTTTCGATTTTCTGCTTAAGTTTACCTTGTTGTTTGCTTGCGTTTTGTTTTATTATGGTTTCATCTTACAGACAACTGTGTCAACTCCTCTACAGTATTTTTAAAAAGAATTTCTTTTCATGATTTTCTATAATCAGAAATACCACAAAATCTACTTATATTATTTCATTTCCAAGTTAATATGAAAAACAAAAACAAAACAAAAATCTAGGAAGATTTTTACACTTCCTTTCATTTAGAGAGTTTCAAACTAGAAAGTAACATACACGGAAGGGAAATTCTTCAAATGAAGGGCATAATAATGTATATTGAATAGTACACCTACATATATCAAAATCTGGACATACACATTCACAAGTTAAGGGATGAAGGCTTTATGTAATAAAACATATTTAATTTTTTGTTAAATTATACTACTTATTTGATATTCAGGTATAACATGTACAATATATTCTTTTGCCTACTATTTATAGTATGTAACCGTCAATTCATACAAATATAGTTTCGAATGAATTTTGTATTTTTTCGTTATTTAGGTTGTAGTTAAAAATTGCCTACATAAAAATATTGAAGCGATGTTTTGATTATTCTGTCTGACAAGATGCATATGCAATATAATAATAATAGTAATAATAATAGAACCCTACTACTTATCGCCATCGAGAGATGTTAAATTTCTATTGTACAAACGAAGTAAAACAAAATTGCTACGTAAACACCATATTTCATCATATTATTGATAAACAATCATTACACCTTTGTTTGAAAAAAACATGGATTTCTGTTGGTTAATACAATACGATTTAATAAATAATTGTCAGAATGAAAATTTGTGGAAATTGTAATAATTTAATGGGTGAATTCATGAGTCTATTTAAATTAGACCACCATTGAAAACCTAGAAGGACTAGATAACCATTTCGTCCTATTATGGTACTTTTCAACAGTGCGCATCCACGATCCCGCAAGCGGAATTCGAACCCAGGAGTCCCATACTAGAACGAAACGGCCATTCAGTGCTTCCAGGTTTTCCAAGGTGACCTAGCTTAAATCGACTAATGAATTCAACCATTAATAGACAATTAACCAAGTAATAAATTATGACAGAATTAGATCGATAAATCATATGAATAACAGTTTGAAATATTATTTTAAATTTCATAAATGAGCGTATAGAAGATAATTAGTTATATGCTTGGATAACTTGATGGTTATTGATGAACAAATTGTTAATTATTTGATGATTAAAATATATGGCAATTGAGAATAAAGACTTTCAACTAACTAGAAGAGTAAATGGAACATTAAAAAGAAAGATACATAGAAATTTCACAGTTGGACAATATACTTATTCTTTAGTATTGAATCAATCAGATACGAAAGAAACTTGCCGTGCTAGAATTAATTGTTCTGATGACATCATTGTAGATAAATCGAGTAATATTCGTAACCCGCTTACTAGGAATGGATACCTAACAAAATTCATCAACAAACACATAAAATAGATGAAAAAAATTACAATTCCTGAGTGACGCTACCGCGGAAATTGTGGTTCAAAGATTAAGAAAGCCGGTAGAGAAAACGTATAGGATGTACAATTTGGCAAGTCCATCATCACATAGCAGCATACCATCCGTCTTGGCTGAGCAAAGAATGGGTGATTAAGAGTTCTATTCTAGCTCACTTGGTGAACTCAGATCATCAAGTCGACTTGAATATAGCTTTTAAAATCATCCACCACATTCCATCAAATTTACCATATGGTTTACAAGTTCGTCTTTTGCACAGTCCTGAAGCATTTGCATCCAAAAGAAGTTTGTGCAATCACTCTTACTACCTTGAACATCGACATAGGAGTAAGTCTGTAGCTGAACTTTGACGAAATCATATCCTCCAAAATATTTAGACTATTTTCTAATTTCTATCACATTTGTATATTGCATATTCTCAACATCCGTCTTTTGATTCTTACATAACTACTATAATACTGACCTTTCATTTAAATATTTTGTTAGTTCCCTCCTTACATATGTTAAGCAATGTAGCAACTGTTTAGTTTTTCGAATATCTACATTGTTTATTATAATCCTCTTTCTTCCAATAATCAATGTGTCATCATATAGTTATTACGTAACGCAACTGCTCGATGAGAATTATTCAACGATCAGGATTCAATGTATTCATAAAATAAACCAGACCAATGGATGTGGTTAGGTATGCATAAAACATTTCTTAGTTATCCACAGTCATGAAAACTGATTTGCCAACTGTGAAACGTGCAACACCACTTAATACTTCGCTCAAAATTTAGAAAAAATCTCTAAATTTTAGTGACATGATTAAATTATAATCTGATCAAAGTATAACGACCGAATGCCTTTCACTTACTTAATTTAATGTAACCATTCAAACATTTGTAGGTCGTAAACAATCAAAACATTATGTTATATAAGTCAGGTTTGTGATATCTTGTACAGTCGTTCGAATCAAATTATCCAGCATTTTTTTACATGCAATGATGGAGTAAACTTCTATTACTGATTAGTCGATTAACAAAAATAAAATATTATTTATAACGTGAAGTATAAATAACAGAAACCATCCAAAAGCGAATTAGTTTGTGGTAGTCCTTGTTTCCGTCACGACACCATCTGAGTATATCATATTGAAATTATTATTTAAAAAAAAACCCATGACACCGAAATTGTGGTTTACACACACACACACTTGCATGCACGTAAATGTACACGTGAATAAGTCATCTGTTATTCTGACCAATGGACTAATTTACTATTAATAGGAACACTATGTCTACAACTTGAAAGAGTGAAATTGTTTTGTTTTCATAAGATTCTGAAATCGTCTACACAATATATAATGTTGTATAGATAAATGAATATAACTTTAAATTAATTATAAAATACACACAAGCTTAAAACAACACTCTATATTCAACAACTAAAACACATTAACTATAGGAGTCTATGAAACAAACATGAGGAAATCAAATTAACAATTGTCATTTGAAATATATCCTAGATATTAGCAAATAACCAACATATTAATTAATGACTCTGTACCAACACTATGAACATATTGAACAATGTAGTATTACATAATGTAGAAGTGCAGTATGCGCTGAAGGTATTCATGATGACAACAAAAGCTCTAGAATTCTATCATCTGGCTCAGAGAACGCAACACTAACAAAAACATCCATCTGAGTTGTGAATATTCTTGATTATTTATAGTTCTCTTTCCAAATCCTCCTAGTATTATAAATTTCAGCACTTTTAAACTTAATAACCTTGTACATCAGAAATATCTGTAGAATTTAATGAAAATTATGCATAAATAAATCAGCAGCTAAAAGAGGATATCTGACAGCGCTAATACAAAGTTCACCTAAATAAAAGACAAGAAGTTTGTCAATTAGTATCTTTCACATAATAATTAAAATTATACTGTACTAAATACCAACATATATAACATATTTCATTCCAGAATTTAATTTTATGAATTTCATTCATTCAAGATGTAAAAATTGACAATTCAATGTAAACATTGATGATTGTAATAGATGTTGAAGCACAGAAGTCTAGAAGGTTATTTAACAGCTGATATCTTATTTTCATACAAAATAACACAAAACTAGAATTGTGGTAGTCATATAACTGATAAAATAATTAGAAATTTTAGTGCTTTGTCAACACAATTGCATGAACGAAAAATATTCTTTTCAATAATTTCTCATCAGGCTCTACAATTATAAATCCAAATTAATAATCCATAAAATTGGCCAAATTTAAGGCAAAATACATCATCATTTGGAAATTGTAATATGTGAATCAAGAATTGTTGTTCGTTATATAAAATCAAATCAGATCGTTAATGTTGGGGCTGATTAATATAAAGTGTTAACTTGAATCAGATTATAAGTGAAATGAAATTGTGTGATAAATGATCAGACTAAATATGGTCAACATGGGGTGAGAGAGAAAATAATGGAATAAAAATCGGAAATTACGTAATATGTAGAATAATATGAATCAGGTCACATATAGTAGATTTAGGGTTGGATATTGAATAAATTCCTCAAAAAGGTTATCAAGTGTGTAATGATAATAATAATAACAATCATAACGGTGATAATCACAGTGGTAAAGATAATAGTAATAATAATAATAATAAGTTTCAGACATAAAATGAACGTTAATCAATTACGTCACTATATCATAAAATTGATTATTAACTAGTTGGCCAGGATAAAAGGAGTGGCTGAACATATTTCTTTTGCATGCAAAGCTGTGGCATTTTGATCGGAATAACAATTACTTCAGCCGTCTGTAGGATTCGCAGTCTGACGGAATTAGGTAGACTGCTGTTAATACGATAGATTATTGCAAAAGATTGCTCCATGTTGGCTGTATGTCCTGTTTGAACTAGATGATCTAAGATGAAGCTGTTAACAGTTTTGACTACACCTTTGCTTAACCACACGGGGAGGTGCTCACGAGCTCGAATGTATATATTCCTAGAACATCTGCCAATATAACTTGCTCCACAGGAGCAGTTGAATTGATCGATACAGAAGGAGGTGGCTAGTCTAGGTAATTTATCTTTCAACCTCGGAGTGATTATTGGTCGTGTGGAGAACATTAATTGTAGTTTACCCGTATTCAAAGTCCTTTGAATTAATCTGCTTTGTCAACACACTTGTCATCTCATTATATGGTAAATTTATTTATAAACTATTCAGTCAAAAAAAACCTATTAACGTTTTGCTGCAGCATTGATATAACTTATTACTTACTACTAAACAATATCTGTAATCAAAACTACCCAGTCCAATCCATTTGGTGTGAACAACTCATGTGTTTATTCGACTGCGTTTTTGATACAAGAATCATGATATAAAACTAATAAAACATTATAATATATATTATCTAACAATTATAACTGTTAATTCATTTAAATCACTTAAGCAAGAAATATTCTGATGTTATTAGTCGATCAAAGTAAGAAAAAAAGTTAAATGTTCAAATACACTTGGATCAATTTCATTCATTAGAAATATTTTATTAATTAATGCATGAGAAACAGAATGGAAAGGTAATTCCATCAGAAAAAGGTACAAATAGAATGTAGAAAAATGTAGCGATTTGTAAAACAGTTTATTAATGGAATAATGAAATATATTGCTGACTAAAATAATGATCAAAACAATGTTATAATCAACTTATGACCTGCCAAGAATATACACCAATTTAAGTAATCACAAAATGAATTAGCTCAGAAGTCAATCAGTCATTCATAATCGAAATTAACAAGAATATCAAAGTAAATGGAAAAAATGTAGTAGTAAAGATAATTAGGAAAAACTAAACATTGAGAACATGTTTCACAAAAACAGAGTTGATACATATGTAAAGAGGGGTACTAGTGCATACTTCTACACTATTTCAAACCATTCTAAGTCATTTCATCTAAAGTCCTTAACACCATAAGTTGTGATAATCACCCAGAACTTGAACAATGAGTCCAAATATACCAGCACAGTTAGCCTCAACTCTCAATGACTTTATAAACGGATACCAAGGTTTAGCATTCCGTCTCTAGCTTTTTTTCAGCTTACTGGAACATAAATAAATATCGCATGTCAAGATATGCGATGGTTAGGCATACGTAACATATGGGTAACCACCTGAGTTAGTGAAGATTTACAACCTGATCAACCAATTTGCCACCTTCGTTCAGTACCCCGTGTCTAAATTCAATACTGTCCATTACACGATATGCAAGCACTATTTATTGGGAAAATCTTGCGAAAACCTGGTCTATACATGTCTTCTAAACTTCAAAGAGTATGTTTAATAGTTACAGCAATACGAAGACGATTGTACCTCAATATATTCGATTTCTGGTTAGCAGACCATTATCTCTTAGATGCCACAAGTGACGAGAATCAATAAAAGTCAAGTCAGCTTTTTAAATCCATACTGAGATTTGACCAGATGCCAACTTTTGCACAGTAGAAGAGAATATTGAACAGAAGATAAGCGTAAGAGAGGAAATAACATGGAAAGCAAAGGGAGGCAAAATATAGGAAATGTTATTGAATAGAGATAAATTAGATAACGTACTGAGAAGTGTGGAATGACACTAAATTCAAGATGTGTAGTAAGAGAAACGCATCTGAATGAATCACTACGACCACCTTCACGTCTTACCAGCCAAAGATTCTAAAAACAGATTGTTGTTAAGTAAGGCCAAGTCATGATGTTTACATTTACCAACGCAGATAAACATTTAAGCACTTAAAAAACATCCGCTATGTCGTGTGTATTTTCATTTCACCAAATAATACATATCAAGCGCCAACACGTATTCCTAAAAACTTACGGAAATTAACTGATAATGAAAATTGTGGTCAACCAATATTTTAACGCTAATAATACAAAATACTTAGGTAGCTTATTTCGCTAATTAAATCATATTCATAAATTCGACAATTATGAAGAACACTTTAACCGCGTTTGAAAACGAACTGCTAAATATACAGTCACAAATTAGCACACTTAGTATCAAAGTGCATTAGATTCTCTAAGTTACTTTTGTGAAACTAGAACGAAATTGATAATGCTACACTTCTGACTAATTTACCACAACGCATTGCAAAAAATCGGGAAGACGCGTACATCGTTCTGACAGCAAATAATTAGTTCACATAGATATTTAAAACGTTCTGTAATAACCAACGACTTATTACTGATTAATTTCTGTGAAGAAGTAAATTTTATTATATAGACAGTAGTGAATGATCAAAACAATGAAACTCAACAAATGGGAACTGGACGTAAAAAATGCACAGTAATGATCGTAATTCCGAAAAGTAAACGCAACTCATTTTCTGTGTTTAGATTTGACAATACTGAAGTGAACGGACGCTCAGGTGGGGAAAGCCAATTTATTATCTCATGCAAAATTACACAGTGACTTCTAAAATATAAGAAATCATGCATTAAATACATTATTTACAAATCTTCCTTCAGTTGTCCTGTATATAATTCTTTATTCTTCAAATTCGGTTGTCATCCTAATTGCTCTCTGTTGCCCTTTCTGTTCCATTCAATCCAATCTTCTCAATATTGTTTTGCTGGCATACATTTCACCACTGATTGATGATACACACTACTTATATTTATCAATATAAGTAGCATGCACCATAATGCTACCAAAGTCCTAATAATTGGTTTTATGTGCTTCATTAAGTAAAAGCAGTCAATTCATAGTTTTTCTTATATGGGTCGATAAACAATTAGAACGCATAAAACAACTTTAAGTTCGAAGCTTGCACAGCATAATAAGATAGATGGCAGTCAAAGGTTCATAAAACTTGATATAACCATATTGGAGGTATTAATTTCTGATTCATCATCTCTATTAATTATCAATTTCAAAGTAGACTAGACGGTTTCAAATGATCTAACCTTAAGGATTAAATACACTGCTACAGATGTATGTTTAATAATTTTCTTAGTAAGAAAACAACCGATTGTAATAAAATAAACATTTAACTAAAGAGAACAACATAGTGCTATAACAAATCACGTGGAATGTATCTAGGGAACTATTCAAATCTAAAGTGTAGTCATACAACAAACGCAGAATATAAACAAGATGAGTTACAAATAACAGTAAATTATTGGTGAATAGCAAACGAAATGTCAAAATTCATATGTCATATGATTAACTATGAGATGATGTTTAAACATTCTGAATAATAATCATGGTAATAATTATAGACCAAATAGATTTTTAATCTCCTACATACTTTGGAACGTCAGTAAAATGAGTTTTTCACACACATGAAGACAAATTAAGTTACATTAATAATGCCATTATGAATGAGGCGACTTTTTATTTCATCTCACTAGATGTGTATTTCGTAAATAATTTTGATATTTTGTTAAAAGAAACAAATAATGGGAATGAAAATGGACGCTGAGAAATATTTCAACCGAAATCGAAAGATGCTTGTACTACATTAAGTTACCAAATAAGACATTGCGCTAATTAATCCTCAACTATCAAATTAAACATAATTCCTAAACAATTTTCAATGTAGAAAGATTTTCAGTAAATGACTTTTCTAAGTTTAACAGATTTACTCAAAAACAGAATCTTCTTGGAGAATAACATTTATTAAAATTAATGTTAGCTTAAGACACCTTACTAGTTAGGCTATTTAATGTAATCTTGGTAAGCAGACTGATCTTTGCATAGAAGAATGATGAATGTCCCCAAATGTCCTGGTATGGCCGCCCTCCCTCTCGAAGTGCTCTCACACGGCTACGCGTATACAGCCTCTGCCAGGGAAGTCCTACTCACTGCCTTCTCGTGGCGGGAGTTGTTTACGAAAATGAGAGGACGAAAAGTGAATGTCCGGTGCTTTAACCGGATCCCAAACCAATGGTGCACATTGGCTCCAGTATTCCGAGGGAAAAATGGCGTATGAACCAATCGTTGGTCACCAACTACCATGGGACTGCATCTCCTTACGGTGCTCCACTGCCTTGTGGGTTAGACTTTAAGGTCAAAGACTCGGGGTGTGGCCCCCTAAGAAAACCACCTGCTTCGGTCTGGGCACCCGGGCAGTATCACAGCTCACCCACAAATAAAATGATGGTATTCACTGAAAGCTCTATTCTCGCTTCGATTTACAGTCAAGCAATTTACATTATTATTATTATTATCATTATTATTATTGTTATTTACTTCGTCATTTATTCACCCTCCTTTATTCCCACTTTATGTATCCTTATTTTTCGACCTATACAGCAAATCGCCTATGGTGGAAACTCGGTTCTATCTAAACGTTCTCGAGTCACTGCCTGGGTGAAAATTGTATGCTACCACCAAATACGAATATTGAAGCAGTTTTTATGAAACCACGTGCACCATTCAAACTGGTTGCCTTCAACGTTCACACACTTATGCAGGTCGGACAACAGATAGGACTGGCTATGTCTTTCGAAAGTATTAATATCGACGTTTGTTGTCTATCCGAGACCGACATTCAAGACTCCGGTGAAGTACTACAAATTCGCTCTCCATCTGTCGCTTCAAAAAGCTTGTTTTACGTGCGTTTATCCGGGGACCCTGTGGCATCTTCGTCTGGTTTTGTTGGCGTTGGTGTCGCATTAAGCTCTAGAGCTGAGGCAGCACTAATCGGTTGGATCCCCATTAACAGTCGGTTGTGTGCTGTTAGATTAGAAAGTTCCATCAAAGTGAGAAGAAATCGGCAAGAGAAACGATGTCTTTTCGTCATCTCCGCCTACGCTCCGACAGATTGCAGCCCGGATGCAATCAAGGATGAGTTTTACCACCAGTTATCTGTTCTTCTCCAGAAAGTGCGCTCGACAGATATTGTAGTACTAGCCGGAGACTTGGATGCTCAGGTCGGGCGTCTTAGACACAGAAGAGAGTCGTTTAGGTGGCTGATGGGGACTCGTTGGTCACAGGACAGATAACGGGGACCGTCTACTGCAACTGTGCACAGACCACAACCTGTTTCTGGCTAGCACTAACTTTTGGCAAAGTCATCGCCGATGTGCCACCTGGCGTCCTCCCTCTGCATCTCAAGCCTGGACTCAGATTGATCACATTGCGATCAGCTACCGCTGGCATGGTTGTGCACAGACTGTCGCTCCTTTTGGAGTACCTACCTGGACTCTGATCATGCCTTGGTCTGCGCCAATCTTACTTTGCTTTTCAGTGGCCAATGAAGTGACCACCACCGAAGGATTGATGTTAGCAATCTGGTTGCAAATTCTGTTGCTAGTAAGTATCGAACCGAGCTAGCTTCTAGGCTAGCTACCATTCCACCGAAAAGTATAGATGAGCATTGGTTGAAACTTCGCGACGCCATCAAAATGGCGGGTAAAGCGGCTTCGCGAGACGTTCTGGTCGAGGATGCATTGATCATATCTTCACCGTCCGCTAACTGTTAGAACACCGTCAAACTTATCAAAGGCCAACAATCGTAGTGTTTTTTGACATTAGGGCTGCCTTCGATTCGTTGTACAGGACTGTTCTCTGGGATTGTCTGTTGAAGAAGGATGTGCCTGAGACATTCTGGAAACAGCTCTGATGGATACAAGTAATGGTGGTGTGGATCTGCTGCCTGGAGAAAGACTTCTCGACCTTGAATATGCGGATGATATTGTCTTACTGTGCGATAATGCCCAAGGCATGCAATCCGCACTTAATCAGTTGGCAATCAATGTCCGTAGGTATGGTATTTGCTTTGCACTTCAAAGGTGCAAAGCACTTCTACAGGACTGGCAGGATTGTAATCCTGTACTCACCCTGGATGGTGATCAGATAGAAGTAGTGTAAAAGTTCGTGTATCTAATTAGCTGCATAAGTGCTGGTGGTGGCTTGAGTGATGTAATCAATGCACGTATAGTGAAAGCCAGAGCGGCTCATGCTAATCTGGGCCACCTTTGGCGCTTCCTTGATGTCAGTCTGGCTGTAAAAGGTCGGATCTACAACGTGTCGGTGAGAGCAGTTTTGCTCTGTGTTTGTGAAACCTGGCCTCTCCGAGTTGAGGATGTTAGACGACTCTCTGTGTTTGGTCATCGTTGTCACCGAAGGACTGCTGACAACCAGTGGCGACACCATGTCAGTAATGCAGAGGTTCGGCATCGTGTGTTCGGGCACAGAGACTATAATCCAATTAATATCACCACCTTGAAACATCGACTTCGGTGGCTTGGACATGTTCTACGAATGTCGTCCCAGAGGATTCCACGCCGTGCATTATTTGCTGACGCTAGGACTGGTTGAAAAAAGCGGAGAGGTGGTCAGTGTATGACATGGTGTCGTGGTATGAAAGAAAGCTGTAAAGAGCTGGCTTGTTGGTCCTTCACGACTCTCTGGCCGGGGTCCGAGAGATGGTGCAACACAGTGGCTAGAGTCGTTATCAGATATGACTCAGAATAGAAGCCAGTGGCAATCCTGCTCTAACCTTCTTTTACTTTCTTCATAAGGAGTGGTTGAATCTTCCTTAGTTGGAATATCTCTTCTGGTTGTACCTTCACGTTTCTCCTATTATTATTATCACACTACCTTACACTAATTTGGTCGCTATTGTTCTTCTTTTTATTTTTCTCTCGCACTTCTCACCTTCTTTTTTTCCTCTTCCCATTCTCATTGTTTTGTGTGGTGCATATATGTTTGGTGCCCCTTGTACCAATAGTTATGTGTTCAAATAAATAAATAAATAAAAATGTATGCTGACAACTCAAAAGTTATTGGCTTCAACTTTAACATCAGAAAGAACTTTCTCAGATATTTTTCCAGTTAAGTTTCAAATGTATATCAAGTACATAAACAGAACAAGCCGCAATGCTTAACACGATGTAAAACTAACAAAAAGAGTACGTTTCCTGAACAAGTCGCAATTTTATGAGTTTTAAAGTAAAAATATCAATAAAGTGAGAAACCAAGTGCAAAATTGAGTGTTTAATTTATTCCAAAGTATTTATTTTTTTTACCTTTGTTGAACACCAAAATACATCAATTTCGGGGTAGAATGAAATGAAATAGTTGAAAATAAAATCAAGTATATTAAATAGTTAGTAATCTAACAAATGAATACTCGGCAAAAAACAGTGAACACTTCTTTAGGACAAATACCCATGAGAATTACCGTAAAATAATAACTAAATATTTTGCAAATAAGCATATTATTATACTAGACAAGAAAATCTGCCCTGTCTGTTGCTAACTTGCGTTTGACTTCTGTTAACCTTAAAGATTACATCAATGAATGCATCATTAAGTATAACCACTTGCTTCGAATTTCGTCTGCCATATTGACAATCCAAACACATTCATCCATTTTTAAAATCCTTCTCAATAATAGTCCTGCACATGTAACTTGGTTGACTTGTTGGAGAGCAATATCAAAACATCCATCTGTCTGAATCGCAATTTTTGTAAACCCCCACATTAAATTATATCAACTTCAAGTATAAAATCTTTTTTACAAGATGAAATCATTTGACAAAGATTTGATGTATTTTAGCTCGTGTGAATAGTAAATATTTATTTCTAGAAAACCTCCAATAATACAAGCATTTCTGATTCCTGTTTGTTACTAAACATACCCCATGAAATGCAAAAAACAAATAAAACCCAAGGCAAACAGGTAGATTCTAAACATTTTTATGCAACTACAACAATACTGGTGTGTTAATTGGATCTAAGCTTAATTTGATTTCTATGCCGAATATACTGTTAGTTAGTTAATACACTCAAAAAGGTTCTTTAAAGTTGGGTTTAAACAATTCACTTGTCGGAAGTATTCAAGATGAACACTTGAGCTGGTCAATTATTCATTTACAATTCGTGTTAAAGTAGACTCAAATTATGACATACTCAACCAAAGAATGCTTTACTAGTATCAAAACTATTTTCAACAAAATCTGGGGTTATTTAAAACATAGAACAGGTTAAAGCAAAGTTCAACAATAATCAAAACGTATTGCCTAGATGTTCTGAATCCCGCTTAAAAAGCCAATATTCATAACGCATTAAAAGTAATATTCATCATAGTTTGTAAGACATAGTATTTCAGGGATTAATCACGTAATTCTATAGGAAGCATTTTTACAATAACCAAAATTTTAAGGAGCTTTTGATTACTTTCTAGTTATCAACAATTATTAACTTTCATAGATGTTACTCAAAATTGCATCAAGCAACATCGAAACGCATAAAACTGTAGCTTAATATAGATTTTAGGTAATTAGGACACCCAACTTAATAAATTAGGAAATTTTTAACAAATGAAGCGATAAAAAGTATAATGTTAAATTTGAACATGATAGAAGCCAAGGGGTAAGGTGAACATTATCAGAATAATGATAAATACAGAGGTAAGCCAAAACACAGTTAACAAATATATGCCAAGGGCAACACGAACATGGGTCGTGTATCAAATAATTACGATATTTAAATGTCTGTATTTCTAGGGTTTATAGTGGAACACAATCGGAAACTTTCTTCGTTAAAACTGGAAACATATTATATTAAACGCTAATTGTTTACATGCAATCACGTTACCACATTTACATAAAAAAGCACAGGGCCACAGTATCTACAAATTTCTTATGGCATTTAGCAACACCAGTTTCTCTATAACTGAATACCGTATCTTATTGCGATAAAAAATTCTAATATGAACACTAGGGAAAGTATCATAGAAATGTATATAATATATGGAAAAATATTTAAAATCCATCACCTGGCTGGATATATGTAAGCCAATAAGAGGTACGAGTTGTGATATGACAGGTATTAGTTTTAGAAACTAAAACTCGTAATGAGCAAAACTCCATGTCATTCAGAAACTTTCAGCTTGAGAAACCAACCAGGATCGTGATGTAAAATGTACTGAAATTTCTGTTTTAAAATCCTAAAAACAATATCACGCAAGCCTTTGCTTGAAAAATCAACTATGTGAGGTAGGTGAACCACATAACACTGCCTGAATATAGTTTACGGTACATAGGGAACTATAACTAGACCTATGCCTCAGTTAGGTTTAACAAAACAACGAAATAAAAGACTTGTTTGCAGAGTGAGTATAAGCAAGTATAACGCGACCTTAAATAAGTAGTCCATAAATAGGACAATGTTCAGGACTCAATATTTCTAATTATTAATCACAGCGGAATCTAAGAGATCAAATATATTGTCACAACTCACATTTATGAGATGAATTCCATCTGTCTTCACGAGTTTTTCAGTTCAAAAGAGGTGATTTGGTCTTCAGTATGCCTTAAACCGACGAAACTGCAGATTTCTTATCAAAAAATGAAAATATGAACAATTGCAAATTCCAGTTGTTGTAATGGTTGCTAGGCTTCTCAACCTTGAAGTTCAAATTAGCTAAACAAGTCATTCTGAAGTTGACTAGAATACCAAACATATATGAAGATTGATCTTCAAACCCAGATGGCCTCACTTATGCATTTAATTTATGAGTATTATAATTTTAAAAATTTGAAAAATATTGAACAAGAGGAACAGTATCTATATGGCAAGTCCGATTTTTGCGAAAACCATGCCTTGGTTATGAATGCTGATTACTGCTGGCTACCTCCATTATCAGCCTTAGGTTTCAGATGCCCCGATAGTAAGTTGTCGAGGTTAATAAGTTTCAGTTTTAAGATTACCATAGCATGTAAAGAACCTGCGAGTAATATCTGGGGAACGTATATTGTAATTTGAAACTGAATAACAATTATAAGCATCTAGGATCCAGAGAAGTTGTTAGTCCTCGGTATTTCATCACCTTTTCTATTGATTTCCAAACTAAGGGCATTCTAACGTTACAAAAGGTCGTAGAAACCGGTTGGAATCTGGACTTTTCTACTAATCTTTTAAACCCCTGAAGAGCTATAGGGTCGCTGAAATGTCACTGTGTCCCAGACAAATCATCCGGCAGCTGGATCACTAAATATCTAGCAGATCGTCAATCCCTGTCAAAGCCAAGGACAACCAACGCTCAACAGTTAGTCGTGTGCATTGAGCTGTCCTGTAGCGGTAAATAAACCCCCAAAATAAATAGGTCTGTACATCTTCGATCTTCGATGCTGACTACATTGATTGTAGTGGACTCATTTAGCTAAAGGCGCTCGGTCGTGCATCCTCACCAGGTCACGAGTGGGAACGCCATGCTCAACTTCCCCTGTAATCGCCAGTCAATCTAGATCAGTTGATTCTCCATATATTGATAGCCTATCATGTATACCTTTGAACCTCTTCACTTCTGACTTTTGACTTCACCACGTGGGTACGATTCGTAGTAGAAGGTGTTGCTGTTTAATACGTTGCCAAACTCCAAATATCTGTGGCATCACCGGTATAATGAAGTAGTGGTTAAACTAATTCAAATAGGTCTCCAATCATTCTACATAGATCATCAAAGTTGGTTATCTAAAAAGTAAAAGGTTATGAACGACTGCCCATCACATAGAAATTAATGGGCTGACTGAAATGCCCCAACGACAAATGGCAAGGTCACTTTTGAGTCCCAATGTAATACAACGAACTGAGGTCTTTCGACTTGTGTTACTCTGAATATTCATTACCATAAAATCCAATATTGGATGGCTTGGTTGTAATCAAACGACGTTTTCGTGCGGCCAGCCTTACGGTTTAGCACACACATTTTCTTACGTCACAACGTATTACCCCGAACCCTCCACATAACTTATGGAGGACACGATAAAGTCCTTCACAATGGACTTGGGTATTTGTCGATAAGGACAGGGGTGAAGAACATTACACAACCGACCGAGTCAGAGCAGTTTATTTGGAAGGTAACACCGCCGTCAACTTTCCCACCACAGGGCCAAACAAAACATCCTTACGATTATAATACAACGTCCGACAAACAACGACCACAACGACTCTTCTTTAATGTCTAGCCACTGGCTGAAAATAAAGGGGCTCGGAAGAGCGATTGGGCTCTTAGAATACACTAACATCTAATATGTGTGGGAAGGATTTTCAGTTTACTTCTTTTAGTCTCGCCTCCTCGTTCCATGGTTTATTGACTGTATTTTTGTCTTTTATCGTGTCGAAAACCAGAAATGTTTCGATGAGTCTATATGTACAGTTGTCAAAAACCCAAAATCAAGGCGTATTTAATAAGCTTATATATATATATTTTCTTGAGAAATCAACTAGTATATAACCTAGATGTGTACGTAAACGTTTCGCTGTCGTTTAGTGTATATACTCCCATACACCCATTTTCCTCACAGTTTCTTTGTTTCTTTAGGCATGTAGCTAAAGCCCCTCAGTCACGCGTTCACACAAAATCGCGAGTATGCCGCGCTAGGCATCCCTTGCAACTGCTAGTCATCCTAGACGAAACTCCTCTCGACTTACCGTTAGCTTTCCAAATATATCTTCGAACCCTTTCACTTCCAACTTCTGATCTGAGATGGCGTTTGTCCTTTGATTGTGAGGGTGTTACGTGTAAGGGCGTTGGCAAACTCAACATAACCAATGTGAAAAAATTAAGAAAACCACGGCGGACCGAACTTTTCGTTTTGTACACTTTTATTTTCTATTCTATGACTATTCAAAGTAGGAAAAGGCTATCGGACGTTGTAGAACGTACCCAAGTGTCAGAAGGGCGTTTATCAACACTAAACTCTTTGTGTACAAACCTCTCTCTGGTTAAAATTTTAGAGTCCGCTCTATTGCACCAGCAGGTAATGAGATGTAGTGCCAAATAAGTCGCTAAAATAAATGGCTTTACGGGTCCTCGATATTGGCGCTGTCCTCATTGGTTTTACTAGATACGGCTGTAGGTAAAGGCGCCTGTTTGAGCGTCCGAACCAGATCATGTTTGTGCATAACGCGCTTCAGTTCTCGTTTGACAACTAGTCAGCTGAGATGCGTACACCTCAAAACTCTCACAACTATTTAAATATGTCGTTACGGAAAGAACAAGAAGGGGCAGTAAACAGTGGTGTACCAAAGCTTCGTCTTTTGGAGGGAGCCAAAAAACTGCAGGTCATATGTTAGATTTGTGTGTGCTTACGTGTACTTTTGTAAGTACGGTGCTTTCCATTGACATTAAGTAGTTAGCTTGGAGATCCATGACTGGATATTTCCAAAGGTGTCGTTGCGTGTCTGGAAAGATTTCGGTGGCCACTGTAACGAAAAGAACAAAATGAAAACCCCTACAAATCATTTCATTTGACAACAACGTAATTTGTTTGTTTCTTCCCCCCCTGTCGTATATCTTAACTTCGATTCAGACCTCTTTTTACCTTAATTTATGTTATTCAGTCTTCCTAGTCTGAACTTTTATTATCAGACTTTGTTTAAAGGCTTACGTTTTCTTACTTCATTTTTCTTTTGCATGTTACTGGACTATTGACAAAGTCAAGGCATGGCTCGGTGTTCGACTGTTAACCATGGACTGTCTTTTTGGAAAGGTTCCTAGAAGCCTTACAGATAGATATGTGATCCCATCTTGTTGAGAGTATCTTTATTGACTCTCAGGCATCCAGTTCTTATTTGTTAACTATTCGATTTATCGTTTAATACATAACTTCATGTTAGAAAAACTTTTCACTGTATGGCACAGGCTGTAGCGTTTGAAGTATTTTATACTTTTTATATAATTTACTTTCTTTATTAGAATAGAAACGTTTAATTTGAACATCGAGTTTATGTTTTGATACAGTATAATACGAGCCACTTGAAACACGTTGCACACCATATAGATGAACGTCGTCTGCTCTGATCGAATAAACTTTAGTTCGTTAGCTATGATTTTACGCCGAATATTAGTGTTTTGGTCGTTAAATATATTTTAACACCATTGTTTATTGGCCTATGATTCGGCTTGTTTCTACGAGAATACTCTTCGGTCGTCAGCGTCGTTAAGCACTGCACATACGTGTCATCTTCATAACAGCCGGAATCACAATATTAGGTCTTTGATTAACAATCCACAGTCGGTTAACCCATCTGTTGTTTTCAGATTGGTCACCTAACTATATTAACGCAACATGTTAATAAAAAGTCGAATAACAGTTGTTTTATGAACATATATTTCAGAGATTTATATAAAAAAGTGAAAACTAACACTGTATTGAAGAGGTAGGATAAACTGTGGGTCTTCGCAGAAGGCCGGAGTATGAACTTTTTATTTTTGAACGTTGACAGCATATATATACAGGCATGTCAGATAATAGATAGTTGATAAAACAAATGAGTGTACAGAAGTACACGAGCCAAGAACACATAGGTTTTCAGAGTTAACTACAGACGATTATCAAGAACTGATACATGAAGTTAGAAATAACTAAGCGAGCACACAATATAATTAACAACGTTTCGGTTATGTATGCAAATCTCATACAGGGTCAAAACAGTTCACATAGATTTTTCAGACTTTTTCACAATCACACTGTATGTTTATTTAGGCGGTTATGATAGAATATCTATTGCTGCATGTCTCCATTCCATGGAATCACACTGTTACGTCAAAAAACAATCGATTTGTATACGGGTGGTTTCGGAAGATGCTGTTCAGTATTCATGGTTCCTACATTATGCGGTTTATGAATTAGGTCAACCAGGAAGTGCCATATAATGAACCTGACCTTATGACAAATACTGTATGTAACTAGCGAAAAGCTTTTCAGTGAAATAGACTGCAGCCGCTCTAATCAAAAGTGATGTCTTACGTACACCATAAGCAATTTGTAAAGTTAACACAGAATAAATACTTTGTTTGTTGTTCAGTTAATGTCTAAAAATCTGCATGAAAATCAGTGTGTATTTAACATCCTAAGTTTAGAATACGTGTGACTGGAAAGTTGTGAATGTCACCAATATTATTTACTCTCAGTGAGAAAATTTATCGCATAACCTACTGCATAGTGGGAAAATAATAATTTACGCAATATCTTCCTTTTACGAAATAAATTTGTTGTAATTTATCGGCACTTTTCTTGACACCTAAACTGCAATTAATGGCTGAAAGTAGTTTTCCTGGATAAAGAGCGATAAGCACACCTTAACTTCACACAATACTTCTGGTAATTTTCACATAAGTACGTTAAATGTCAATGATCAGATGTGATTTTTTGATGAAAAAATAAAAATTAACAAAAAACGCAATCTTTATCTGAACTAGTTAAAATTATTCTAATTATTTTTTTGTTACTTGATACTGTTTGGAATTTCATGAATGCATTCTACCTATTATTTACTCAGAAAGAGAAACTGAAATTTTCCTGTTCGTCGTTATGTCGAGCGTCAGGTTACGCAGATTAGCGTCCTCAATCTTTGCATCTCATTTTTTCTTTAGAGACAACGGGTTTTTAAGTTAGACTGACGCAAGATGAGACACGATCGCCGTGACACTTTCTCTTAGCTTCGACTTTATTAGACAGGCATTATTATCAGGTTGAATATTCTCTCGGTGGCAGTTCAAGTGACAGGAAGTTTACTTCATTATTGCTATGAGCATGCTTAGGTCACATTTTAGTTTCATTTTGAAAGCGTAAGGTCGCAAAATGATATATAAGCATGATGACATATTCTAACGAGTAACTCATAGTTTCTAAAACATAAATAATTATTAGGTGCCCAAATGCTCAGGGAAATTCGTCACCAAACGTATTGCCGCTATTTTTCTTGAAAAGTAATATGTCGAGACCTAGACATTTTTGTCCTCTGAAGGAATTTAACAGACACTAGCTTCAGTTTTTACAGAGAAAGATGTCAGACTAATTCCCCAGACCAGGTATCTTTTCAGCATAGGAACTTTCACAGACATTCGACACGGAAATTGATCCTTTCATTTCAGCCCAAGGCTTCTAGTCCTCATGGATTAACGTTGATTCTTAACCACATGTACAACGACTCAGCGGATTTATGTGCGAAGCATAATGTTGGATGAAATATGATGAGCCACGATAATGGTCGACGTGAGAGACGTATCATGACCCTAATAATTGATCTGGCGACGTAAATCACTTCATCACTAACGTTCGTAGTCCTAAGATTAACAGGCTTTCCCGTTCACTTTTCAGATAGTTGGATGAACAGTATCGTGGTACTGTGTCTCGATCCTTGTCCATATATGTTGTTGTCAAATAATATATTGTTCTTCCATGTTTGTCATCCACTTATGACCCTTTAATTGTTCTGATTGCAGCATTGCTGGATACTATCGTTTACAAAGTATTCTCAGACTTCTTAAAAATCAACTTATAAGTGAGTTTTTATAATTTGGATGTCACAAATATAACATAGGTTACGTCATAATATTTACAGTAACATTCCTGATATCAGATTTTTGATGGATTGCTTTTTAAACAAATTTAGCTATTATCAAAATAAAACAATGCACTTCGTTGTTCAGACGTAAATAACGCCTGTAAACAAATTAAGTGACAAAATTCAGCCTGACTTATATTATTTAGATGGAATTGTTGAAGGTTTAATAGCAGAATAAACTCAATATGTAACTAGGTTGCCAAAACTCACAGTATCCTGTGAAGGAAATCTCTAAGGTCATTTAAAAACTGGACACCAGTTTAAAGAAATGAGTCAGTCGGAAGACAATCACGAAGGCAAGAGTTGTTTCGGAGTAGTTAGGTTGCTAAGTAATTTTTTAATAAAGTAAAAGGCTAGAAAATAAATCAACTAATCATCGGTAAGTACAGAGTAACATGTTCTGTAGTGCATTATTTGGCTTAATTTAACTGATCAGCCTAACGTGAGATTCCGAAGGCGTACTTAGCACGAATGTACTTGTCGGGTTATTACTTTACTAATGACCCTACTTGTTCCGCTTTATTTATAGTCTATCCGCTGAAGTTGAATAGAAATGTGACTACTTCACTGGTGTAATCTAACGTCTACGTCACATAGCAGTTTTGCCACACTTTCCTATCTCATTGTGTTGAATATTCGGTTAGCGTCGGTCACCCTTGACCCTAACAAAATTTCATCAGCTACCCAACTTCGAGTGACCAGTCTTCCGTGTTAGGCATACGTTCAAATTGTTGGATAATTTTGCTACTGTTTAGTATAATTTTGATAACCCTGTAGAATGAATCGAGTTTCATTCCGAATGTAAGATAAGGTCGAGGAACCCGTATGTCAGGTTACAATTACTATTAAGTATAAAGAGCACTTTGAATACGATAAAATGGATTGAGCGAACAGTGGGAAAGAACATTTCACCCACTTACAGCTACTTCAACTTATCCAACAATTAATTGGTAGGGAAATACTTGAAACAGCACTTACGTAATCAGTTTTCCTTAATGTGATTCATTTTCATTTGAAAAAGTTTCGTATAGAATTTGTCAAAACACACAAAGAGTAGCCATATACATAAGCTCTTGCTTGGAGGTGCACCAGGTTCACAACCTCGAGTTTAACAATCTTGAGGAATCCATATGGTGCTCTGTAAGACTGTCTAGTACTTCCAGGTGTCTAGTCGGAGTCATTTACAGGAAGCCAACTGCCGACACCGAGTACGATAGTCGTATGCTGGAAGGACTATCCCGCTCTATCCGTCTCGGTTTCACACACATACTGATTCTAGGGGACTTTAATCTCCCTAGAGTCAACTTCGCGGAACACACGTACACTGGAGGCGACAACTCAATTGAAGCTCGGTTCTACAACCTCATCGATAACTTGGGCTTATATGAAAATGTGAGGTCGGCAACTCGTTGGAGAAACAGTCAGACACCATCGCGCTTAGACTGTGTATTCACTAACGAAGAATTCCTAGTCGACAACCTCTCAATCCTGGCTCCTCTGGGAAAAAGCGATCATGCCGTCATAGCCTTCAGTTTTGTCATCAAAACTAAGCTAAGGTATCCCAACAATAATCTGCGTTGGAATTTTAAACGGCTGAACGTGCCAGCTCTACATGACTATCTACAACAGGTCGTTTGGGATGTTCACCCTCAAATCGATGTGGATGGTCATTGGGACTTTTTACTGCACACGCTCTTATGTGCTACAGACCATTCAGTTCCTCAAACGGTTCCCAAGAGCTTCAAGCCACCTACAGTAATCAAGAACCGTACCCTTCGCCTCCTAAGCCGCAAACGGCACTGTTGGGCGGAATACAAACGAACTAATAACGATGGAGCGTATAGGCAATACAAACATATCAGGAACACATGCACGAAGGCTATAAGAGAAGACAGGCTTCAGTACCAAACAAAGCTTATGGACAAATTCGCCTCTAACCCTAGAAGCCTATTCCGTTATGCAGCCTCTCTTCGTCAAGCCAAAACAGGAGTTTCTCAACTGCTAGGTCTTAACGGCCCGACCAACAACGATGGCGACGCCGCTAACCTTCTGGCGGCCCATTACTCTCAAACATTTCAACCGGCTGACATCAACTTTATTGACGACAGTTTCATCTCCAACTCCACAGGACTTTCTGAAGTGGACCTAAGCGCTGACTTGGTGTTCCGGAAATTGCAGCACTTAAGACTTGACACTTCTCCTGGCCCGGATATGGTTCATCCTGCCATACTGAGGGAGGCAGCCTCAATCCTGGCAACGCCGCTTAGCGTGATGTTTTCACACTCGCTTAGCCGAGGCAAATTACCGGAAAACTGGAAGTTGGCTCACATCACACCAATTTTCAAAGGTGGTCGACGCAATGAACCTTCAAGTTATCGGCCGGTGGCTCTTCTGTCATTACCTTCAAAACTCATGGAGTCCCTGATATGCGACGGTTTAAATGACTATCTACTGTCCTTAAATTTCTTCTCACCCCAACAGCATGGTTTCAGGAAGGGTCCCCCAGGGCTCAGTACTAGGGCCTCTTCTCTTCTTGATCTACATAAATGATCTTCCTCAACAGGTGACGTCAGATTTATTACTTTTTGCCGACGACGTGAAACTTTGGAGAGAGATACGCAACCAAGACGTTACACAGGCACTTCAGGATGATCTGACGCGACTTCAAAGTTGGGCAGACGATAACGGACTTACCTTTAACACTTCAAAGTGTAAAGTAGTCCATCTGCGACATGTAGCAAACTACAGTTACAACTTAGGAAACTCCTCTCTAGTAGTATCCCAAGTCGAAAAAGATTTAGGAGTCCTGGTACCCCATGACTTAAAGTCTTACGCTAACTGTGACAAAAATGCCTTCCGAGCAAACCTTGCACTGGTAACGTTGAAGCGCATTTTTGGACAGTTTGACGGACGAACTTTCCACACAATCTTCAATAGTTTTATCCGTCCCCATTTAGAGTACGAAAACATAGTACTCCCTCCCTCACTCCAGAAGGACAAGGTCACTTTGGAGCGTATCCAACGGCGAGCCACGAAATCAGTTCGAGGACTCAAATCTAAGCCTTACGAAGAACGCCTCCGTTCACTAGACCTCTACCCACTAGAATATAGGCGTCTTAGAGGTGATTTACTAATGGCTTACAGTATTCTTAACACTTCTGGACATCCTCTTAAACACCTACTTAAGCTTAGTTCGAATAATAACCTAAGGGGTAACACCCAGAAACTGGAAACACAACATAGCAAGACGGAATGTAGACACAACTTCTACTCCTTAAGAGTTGTCAAAAGCTGGAATTCGCTGCCGGCCGAGCTAGTCCAAGCGACTTCTCAGGAGTCCTTCAAGAGGCAACTTGATCTATTCTTAAGGACCAAGGACAGTATCACATTATGATTTACCAATTTCTTTTCCTTTTTATTGTTAACATACCTAGGTTCCTGCCTGGAGGATTTGGTGATCCCCTGCTACTAGACACGGAAGCCTGTTAAGCGAAAGCTTCTTCTATTCCGTCCACAACCATTTGAACCATTTGAAGTCGATGCCTTGGATACAACCTTGATATTACTCAAAGTTGTTACTCTGTGACACATTTGACACCTTATGTAGTCGACTTCTAATTTTGACTATCCAATTGTCTTATATTACATCTATGTTACTGTTGCCGATTGTTTTCATCCTTAAACGTAGGTAAATTCTATGAGATTGCCTAGTCATCGGCAAACCCTTTCTTTTCTTCTCTCCCTTTCCAGATTCCCATAGGAACTACTCTTCATACTCCCACAATACACAAGATAATTTCAAGTTAAACGCAAATCTACCATAGAATGGACGTTACAACTCATAATACGGATACGAACAATGCCGAATTCGTTGATTGGCTGGGAGTCAGAATAAAGCCACCTATGATTGTTTTTCAAGATATTCATGATAATTCACAATACACCACTCAGCTAACAGTACAAAATGTTGGGACATCAAAAAAGTCATGCGATTTTACTCTCATTGCGCCGAAGTAATGAAATGTTTCTCTTAAATATTCAGTTAGACAATCGTAATCACTGACAGTCACCAAAATATACCCTTAGTTCCTGGAATGAAGCATACATCTACGATTACGCTCAGAGTTTCGAAAGCGGGAAATGCTAAAGAATGTATCGTTGTAACTGTTGATGGAAATCCCCGAAAAATTCCAGTTTTCACGTTAGTTTTATTATCTTGTGTGTATTAATAAAATTGGTAGATTTCTACCTAAGCCTCTTTGGAATATTCCGCAGAAACTCAACTTTGGTGTGCTTGTGCAGGAAAACAAAGTGATAACTAAAACTTTGGTAGTAGAAAATAAAGGTTCTCAAAATGGGAAATTTCGGATTACGAATATATCCGATCTATCTATTGATATTGTGCCACTATTTGGCGTAGTTCAGTCTTACTCTCATATCAACTTAAAAGTTGTCTTATTACGCTTTTATATTAATGTTTTTTATGCCAGGTAACTTTCATACCAAAAGATATTCGCGAATTTGTTGAAATCGTCAGGTTTGGAAGATTGTAATTGATTAACTTCTATTTACACAGATTCGATCTTGGAACAGGTGACATTTTCAACGTCGAAGTTACTGGTAAAGTAATAAAACCTGAATTTAAAGTGCTTCAATACGCAAATTGTGAAAATCCCAAAGGTATGTTGATTTGGAATTTGGTATAAATTTCCTGTGTAGGTGAGGAGGGGATACAACTAAGTCACTGGAACTTTGGCTATGTCTACTACAATACAGATGTACAATGCAATTGGAATCTGGTAAATTACTCACCAAAAGATACTTCGTTCGTTGCCGGATTTTACGGCAAAAATGATTCTGTGAGTTTCGAAGTGATTTTATAGAACATTAAGCCCAATACTAAAATGTTTTAAGCGAGCACTTTTGAAAAATCGTCTTGTTAGGACCTAACCTTCATCAAAATACATCGAATTACTGTCAAAAGTTTTAGTTATATTTGTGTGATGTTTGACCGACTGTAAAATGACTTAGTTACAGCTAAGATGCATTGAAAAGTAGTTTGGAAATATTAAAATTTACCTTCATAACCAACCCTGCACATACAAAGTTCAAAGTGCCTGAATATGGAAAGCTTGTTTGACAAGACTGCCACCATTAAGGGCTAATATACCTGTAAGTGGATAGCTTTTGAGCGTACATAGTAACAAAACGTCACCACTGTAACTACTACATCTTTTTCGTATTAAGTGAAACGAAGTGAAAAGCCGACATATATACAGATTGGTTGTAATACGACACTAACACAATGGGATACCAGAGTAGTGCACATGGTGACGATATGAATGGTAGCAGAAAAAAATTCAAGCACAGGTGATATAATTTAAGGAAAAAATAAATATTTATATGATAACGTTTTCCGTAGATATCAGTAAACATCAAAATCTAAGGGAAGACAAAGAGTAAATGCGCCTACATTATTACTAATGAGTTTGATATATGTCATCTACAGTTTCCAACCATTGGTCCCGATAATTGCATGGACTGAAATCAGGTAGCAACCACCTACCCACATGGGTTAGTCCAGCAGTCTACGACTTTGTAGACTGATACTACATTTTGGCTACTGCTCCTCTAGCCTTCTATGATAATTTGTAGTATTCGAATTATTGTATTAACTAGGAATTTTCGAAATAGTGCAATTTAAGACAAGTAAAACTAGATGAACACAAATAAATTTATTGTATCTGAAATTCGTAATCACCAGAAGATCGAGTACAAATGAAGCACCAGCTTTTATCAGAATCCGTTCTTAGATTTCGTCACACAATAACCCACCAGGGTTAATGGGAGCTCTAAGATAGATGAAGTAGTTGATGCTCTTAACCACTTTGCCCCCTAATATTAATTTAGGCGTTGGCATACACCAGTATTAAAGCAACATCTTACGTTTTGATATAAAGGCGAGCATAATGAGCATCAATACACCGTTGCTTAGATCGATCAAAAAGCCATATCTCTTTCGTGCCTTCACCAAACAGGACTACATCATCTATCTATTCTAAGTCAACAAGTGGGTCTTCCGTTATAATATCAATTTCTGAAAATTTGGACGACAGAACCGCCTCTTCTGAAAGCATAATTGTGGCGAAATTAAACAAAAAGGGAGAACGCAGACATTCCTGACAAACTGCGCTTCACGATGTAATTTCCGACAACAGTTCGCCGTAAGCCCTGTCCCAGTCAGTAGCGTTCGAGCTGAGAACATGTACGGGGTTATTCCACTTCTTTGGCACACCTTCAATCATAGACACTGACCAATAGCGTGCCGACCAACAAATTTGAGGGCTTCATCGAATTCAGGAAGTGGAATTATAGCCGAGAATCGGTAGGTATGTAGGTGATTCAGGACCTAAAGAGGGGGAGATATTCGGTTTACATACACAAGTCTACTAAACCTTGGATAAATTTTTGTTGAACCCTATTTTTTAGCCACATTCAGAAAAGAAACCGTTCCAAAGATATTACTTTGGATAGATTAAATCAAAATGACTAAAAATAATGAGTGAAAAACGAACGATTACTACATCGACGACAACGTCATAGAAGAGTCTAATAATTGCAGCTGTAATTTCCTTCCATTTTTGCATTATGTGCAGATAAAATGCATTCGGAATATGAATGCAAGTTTGAAAATAAGCTACTGAATATCGGCAACTTTGAGCCAACTTTACTAAGTATAAATGGGATTATCTTAAGGATTTGGCTGCATAACGGAAGTGTAAGTTAGATCAAGGTCTTTGACAATGAACACGATGTATTTGAATGATAATCGAAGGTAGAAGTCATAACCTATTAACACTTTAATGAAAAGCAATTGATAAACAATAATAGGATGTCAGAAAAATATGAAACTTCAATAAAAATTACTGACTAAACAAGTTTTAACAAACGCTTCATTTTCAAGTTATATACGTAGTCTACTACTTTTTTAATCATCTCACATGAAACTTGATTCAAACTTTTAATATGACCCATCAGTTTAACTGTCAAAATGAATTGTGAGAAACGAAGAACGCTATAACCTAGCATGTTCAAAAAGGTGCCTGTATTTTTAATGTTGGGTGACTGGCTTGTATTTCTATGCAAAGACGTAGTAGTTTAAGTTTCCGCACATCTTGGTAACGGTGTCGAAGATAAAATATACGAACAGAATGTTGGAAAAGAGACAGGAATAAAATTAGTAAATGGTAACTAAGTAATAGGTTGGTTTAAACGTTATATACTCAATTATAAGTTAATCGTGTGGAAATATTTCAATGAGTCACTGTAAGAAAGTTGTTTCAAAAGTACTGCACAAAGTAAGATCATTCCCGAAACCTCAAGTAAGGTTTATCAGGAACCCAAATGTTATGTTTGTTATTTCATCTGTCAAACAAGCGTTCTGTGCTCATTGTTTTAAAAAATAGTATTGACTTGAAATTAATCTGTGTAGAAAGTTACCGTAATATTAATTGATATTATTTTAAAAACCTAATTCCAAAACGTTGAAAATTTGTTAGGATTTCCTCCTGACATGTGGTAGAGTCCCTAGTTGAATTAAGTAAAATTTGTGATCTCCAATGGATTTGAAATGAATTGAGTTTATTAACAGAAATGAGATTTTAGCCTGGTTAGACTGTTGTAAACAGTAAGACGTAATGTTTTTCTGTACTTTCTTTTGGGATCCCAGTAAAATAAGGGGCAATTACTTTAAAATCTAATGTATCAGTTAATCATAGCAACAATGTAAATAAACCAACAAATTAGAATTTAGGACACCAGTTATCATTTCCGTAGTCTTATTTTGCAGTCATTTTGATAATACTTGTTAATTGTAGCTTGCAAATGATCGACACTTTGGCTATGTTAGAAAAGTTTTGAGCACTTCTTTGTAACAACTAACTAGTACTTTATTAGTCTCAAACTAAAGATTTAATCAGTCATTCATTTTTTAGGTATACTAATGATAGGCTTACCAAGCTTTGGTGTACTTATACTTTTATCGTATGCAAACATATTAACAGAAGTCTCCAAAGTGACGAAGAACTTCACAACTGGTCTAATTGAAATATTATGATACCATATCAGTTCATTTTTACATAAAATGTGTAGGTGAGGTTTACTTAATGTTACTGTAAATTGAAGCTGTAATACAAAACATTTCTACTTGTCAAACTACGTACTTCAAATTGTGAGAAATTCGACTTACGACCGCTCAAGCGAAATAGATATAGCTTTGCAGTTTTGTCTACACAATTTGAGTTAAGACATAAGAGGAATTCTCTACGAACGTCCACTGGTACGTTTTACATTTATGTTGTTGTAGAATTGTGTGAGTATCATCAATATTAAGTTTAAAGGTATCATACACTTGAAATGGATATCAATTCGCTCCATTTATAAACATTACAACCTCTCAGAAAGTAATTACAAATTAGAGATGTATTACATAAAAATTTTATTTCCATGAAATCTTTAAATTTTCCAGTATTACAGATTATTATTATTATTATTACTAATAGCTTTATTCAATATTACGTGTGTTCAAAATGAATTTTTTGTTGCCAGGATTTGGAAAATAATAATCCCGGTAGTGAAAGTGTACCAAAGTATGAACAGAACAATTTAAGATTTAAACTAAATGAGTACTTCAGCATAACTCCGGATTGTGGGCAATTAAAACCATTCGAAAAGCTGCCAATCTCTTTATGTCTTTCTCCTAGATGGAAGAAGCCAAAACAAGGTTTTGTCAGTTTAAATGAATCTCCAGCAATAAAACCATTTTCCATATGCCTTCGTATACACAAAGTAGATATCAGTTCTTGTGATTCTTTTGATCAAAATAGTAAGAAAAATTTTGTTAATTTAGGTTCAATAAAAATTTCACATACTTTTGTTTCATCCACTGATGACTTTATTAACACATCTTGTTAGAATAACTTATAGCATTGCTCGTATATCCTGGGACCACCGAGGAAGTAATGCAGTTATTAAGAAACGAGTACTAGGTAAGGATGGCAAATCAATTGATGAACTAGTGAAACTTCATCAGTTGAGATGACTGAGACACGTGTTACGTGTGCCCAGCCACCGATTGCCCCGACGTGCGGTGTTTTATGGTGTAAAAGTAGATTGGAGGAAAGCTAGGAGCGGCCAGACCAAAATATGGCACGAATCTATGAAGACACTGACAAGTGGACTGAGCCATGTCGATAGGTGCAGACTACCTGGTTGGGATCCGCGAGATGATAGCACCGGATGGTTAGAGACCTTGAATGACATGGCTCAAATTGTTTGCAATGGCGCAGGTGCATCCACTCTTTGTGTTCTCCCAAATTCTAATTTTCTGAATTCTTCATGTCCCTTTCTTTTTTCTCTTTCCGAGTTTATTTCACTGTATTATACCCCATGATTAACATCTTCAAGCTTTAATGTTTCCAATTACTGCTTATACTTTTAATACCTCTACCACTATGAGATTTGAATCGAGGATTGTATCTGTGTGCTAATGTGGTATAGCAATTTGAACTGATGTACATACGTACGAAGTTCTAAGTTGATACTGACTGACTGACTGATTTCTTATATTCTAAACATGTAACTCTTTACCTGTTAAGTACGGAAAACAATTTACTTCATCTAACCAAAATCAAAGAAATGTTTTATAAATATTTTCTAATTGTGTGAAGTTTCATGTACCACAATTAATCGTAAAGACATAAACATTTTCACTGTCAATAGTTGTTTTATTATTGTAAAATATTAGTAGAATTAAGAAAGTTTTAGGAATAAGAAGTATCAATAACTAAACAATCATAAAATAATGAAGCAAATACTCACTTACAAAATAATACGCTTATAATTAGAAATAGTTTCTTAAAAAGGTGGCATATTGATAAGTTTATTATTTGTATAATCATTTCTATGTAAACTAACATGTTTTGTAAAATTTTCTAATACACAATATAAATAGATCTACTTTGATTAGCATACAATATTCAATGATAATAGCTTATCTTAAGGAAAAGTTGTTTGATTTTGTGAGGATTCTATATCTTGATCTCAAAAATTTCCCTAACAAACTTACTGATCTGATCAAAAATAATTTCAAGAAAAAACTTTAACAACTATCAACACTATGATTTCTGGTAACAAATTTTTATTATAAGATGTATTCCACATAGTAAAAGTACTATTTAGAGTTAAAAATAATTAAAATTTTATATTAACTCATGGTGTAGTATAAAAACTGTGAAATTCGTAATTGTAATCAAAAATCATGGATAATAATGGACATAAATCTCAATCATTTCAATATCTGTTTAGTGGTTGTGGAGATTGTTAAGCTTTTGATTGAAATGATGAACCGGTTGATGTTAGACCACCTTTGGAAACCTGAAAGCACTAGATGGCCGTCTCGTCCTATTGTGACTCCTCGGCAGTGCGCATCCACGATCCCGCACGCGGGACTCGAGCCCAGGGCCTTCATTCTCGCGCGCGAACACTTAACCTACTGGACCACTGAGCCGGCATCCAATGGTGTTAATGTCAAATCTACCATGTGCTCACTAGTGACTAGCTTCGTGAGAAAATTTTCGGAGTTCTAGTGAGAAGCCGTGACCAATCGAGCTAATCTGTGTCGGTAGAAACAGGTGTCTACCTCAGTACAATGGAAGATGGTTGTGCAATTTCTTGGGTTGGTTAATGTTAGACACTAACATCATTGGATGGCGGCTCAGTGGTCCAGTAGGTTAAGCGTTCGCGTGCGAGACTGTAGGCCCTGGGTTCGAATCCCGCGAGCGGGGTCGTGGATGCGCACTACTGAGGAGTCCCACGGTGGGACGAAACGGCCGTCCAGTGCTTCCAAATTCTCAATGGTCGTCTAACATCAATTGGTTCATGATTTCAATCAAAAACATTTCAATATCCATCAAATACTTTAAAAAAAGTATTGTATACAACTAAAATAGTGAATGATGTATAATACTAGTAGAGGTAAAAGAAGTGAAAATGATTGCCCTATGTATTTATATCTACTCATTAGTATTTTGTTAGTTCAATTCAAACTGTATAGAACTACATCAATACAATAAAAAAACAGGTTCTATTTTGCAAAATAATCTATTCGATTACATTGATGAAATTATTTACATTTTTTTTTTCATTTAGAGTTAATCAGTTCTTCACAATCTTCCATCTTAATGGATGATCAGAACAATTTAGAAATAGTCTTAACAGGTTGTTTAATACCAGTACAATTTCAGATATCACCAATTAATGAATCAATGAATGTAGACAATCATAATTTAAATAAAACTAACGGATTAAATACAATAATTAGTAATGAAAATGTTAAAGTTAGTAAAATATATGAAAATCAATTTATTATACAATTTCCTCAATGTATAGTTGGTTCAAAACAATGTACTCAATTCAAATTATCAAATTATAGTAAACATTTACCAATTCATTATAGAATGCCTCGAATTGCTCATTTCATTGTAAAACCAGAAAAAGGAATAATTGATCCACAAAAAGATTGTTTAATTACTGTTTCTTTTAGTCCAAAACAAATTGGTGAGTTTATTTATTACTGATAAATTTTCTGAGTCTTGATTTATAATTTTTACAGCATCATAAAGTGATATTATGATCATTAGAAGTATTTGAATTATAGTATGAACTAAGAATCCCAGAAATAACGTAATCGGATCAAGAAGTAATAGATAACCATAAACGAATGTATTGTATTTAGAATTCGAAATCAAGCATTCAACAAGTACAAATGAATCATTAGTTCATTAAAACACAACAGATATGTAATGTCTTGATTGATCTAGTTATAAATAAATAAGTTAAATCCCAGAAATCAATGTAATTAAGGTATAATTTGAATACAATTGGGAATTAAAAAGGTTATCAAGATAGTAATGATAACTTTTGTGTTAAATTGGAATAAATCTTTCCACTTACAAACAAGATTTAGAACTCAAAACTTTACTACAATACATGAAATGTAAACCATCATATGCTTAAACTATAGTCTTTCCGCCAGTAGATGTGTTCAGACAGATTATTTGATTTATTTAATAAGTTTTAGTTAGAAATCTATCTTTAAACCAATAAACTTTGAAACTTTCAAATAGTTTTACCATTTATAATCTTAGCACAAAATATTTTAGTGAGTTTCCATTTCCTGTTTCGTGATCGATATTAACGAGTAGTGTTGAGCTATCACCAGTTAAATGTTATCATTTCAGAAATCATCATCTTGAATAATCTTCATTCTTTTCAATTCATATTGTTAGCAATCACGATATCTTCGACTGTACATTTTTGTAACTTGTACTGGGAATGGTTATAATCTTTGCACAAACTCACCTGAATAGGTTATGCAATTAATTGACATAATGATCTGTTAAATCAAACAAGGAAACAGATAATTTGTTGAGATATCTAGATGACAGGAACAGGTATTCAAGCAGGCCGCCTCGTATCATGTTGTTGAATTATATTCAGTTTTATTTGTTTAACAATATCACTTTTTGTATTTAAAAGGAGAATTTCATGCTGTTCAGAATGTTCACATTCTCAACTATTTAACTGGTGTAAATCCAGTTGTTATATACCAGTGTAAGCTCATTTTTCATGGTTATTCACCGGCTTTAACAATACCACCAGAAATAAAATTTAATCCAGGTAATTTTTTGTTTTTTTCTTTCGAATAATCAGTTAATTTATTCACATATGAATTTAGATAAGGACTGTCGATAAAACGCAAGACACTTTATTCACCTTACCTGTGATTTGTCACTTGGATGTACATAAATGATAGTGATTATTTTGATATAGGCACTAGAACCCATTTTCTATTGATTTAAGCGTCTAAAGGTTATCTACCTTGTTGATGAATCACGTTATCTTATTATTTATACTGGCTTGTACTTGCTCAGAGTTTGTGTTTTAATATAAACACCAACACTGGTATTCAAATACATTCAAGAGAAAAATACTAAAAAGAAAGTGGTATATGTTGTGTTTTTATGTCCGGCTTTTTATCACGTGATTTATCCACCAATCAAAATACGACTTATACAATCTTAGCACCGTGCCAAACCAATGACGTTTGACCGGTATGAGCAGCCTAGCGTCCTTATCGGTCCTATTTCCGCCTAGCCCGTCCACTTGAGTCCAGAACACCAATACCAGCTCTCACTACGCGAATCAAATCAGATCATTTATTCCATATATACTGGGTTTATATATAAATCAAACAGACCACAACGCACCATAAAATAGGAAATAACATTTGTACACAATAAAGTCAAAAAGTGACTGTGAACGTGGGAGGCAATAGTCAATAAACTGAACATAGCTTAAGAACAGTACATCGTAAAATAATAAATTATAGGTCAAAATAAAGATTATAATAAGGGGAATATAAATATACATAATCTAATTATTGAATAGTTATACCATAAGAATGTATAGATAATATTAGTCAGAAGTTACTCGTGACTTAATCTTTGCTCGGATATAACAGTATATTTCTTAAAGTTTACTGTCAGATACTATTTAGAAGTTTGATTAACTTGTAAACATTTGACAACAATGAGACATTTTTTCAAAGAGCATACATTCCAAAGAAGACAAATCAACTTATTATATAATAATATTTCATCTTCATAAATGATCATGAAAATAATGTTGACTGATTAAGTAATTGAAAAGAGAACGAGTTATTTATAATAATCAAAGTATTAGGTTGTAAAATATTGAAAAAAAAACTATCGTTCAGTGGTTGTCAGATAACAAACCATATGATCAAATGATTGAAAATATGTTATGGTAACAAGTCATTTATTTAGTAGTTATGTAGTGAACAGGAACACGGGTGGGAACAATCGAATGTATTTAACACAAAATTACAGGACTTGTTAATAAAATCTAACAATCAAATAGTAAATGCTTAATTTGCAAATGTCCATCGATTGTCTCAAAATGACTCAGACATCATTGTTCTTACATTTTCATACAAATTGCATCCTATTTCCATTCTTTACTGTTCAATCCTCTTGCCTCTCTGCTGCCAGACCTTCTGTTCACGACTAACATCATATACTACTTATGTCAATCTAAGTAGCACACACCACAGTTATATGAGAATAAACAAACGAATATTAAAATTAAATAAGAACACAGAGTAACATAAAAATTGAAGGATAAAATACATATTTTGACCCATCTTGGTACAGCCTATGTCGACAACTATATTGGAGGGAGATTGTAAAGAATTTTTTAATACAAAGATTAGATTTGTGAACATTAAGTCGGATGGCTTCAAGAAGAAATCAGTAAACCATGCATTATATTTGATGAAATATGATGGATCAATTAACGAGCTTTACTGACGTTAGCTTGATGCTCTGTGTCAACCAAGAAAAGGAGAATAGAATTCTTAATCAGACTTAACTATTTTTTCTCAGTCAGGCTGGATGGCGTTCGTCAGTACAGGATAAATTATACGTGTTATGCAACTGGCTCCACAAGAGCCGTTGAAGTGATGTACACATAGATGTTACATATTCAGACAATCTGTTTTTCATCACCAGATTTTATTATCGGATGAGTAATAGAAACCACTTTCGTTTTCAACTGCAGTGGGCGTTTTCCTCGCAGTCTTTCCTGTTCTTTGATTTTAATTCTTACAGATGATATTGCTTTTAATCTATAGATTTAAAAAGGTCGTCTCTTCACAGTAGTCTTTGTTCTTATTCTTATCTTGTTCTTATGTCTATTGATGAATTTTGTAGGATGTTATTCTTACTAAGAAGGTTACTCGTATCGTTCAATTAATCTTTTCTTTAACATTATGATTCAGAATTTTAGTGAATTAGCTTTATATCTAAGTAGAACAGAAGTTTAACCACTAAACGATGACTATTTGAATAAGTTAAAATATCAGCCTCTCCCAAAACAACTTTACTTCATTACATCATCCCATATATGTTTTTTGTATGCAACTAACTTTCTAACTAGTTTAGAACTCATGTCTAAAATTATTGCAGTTACAGATGTTCTTAAAAAGTAATTAACGTTTGCTGGTAAGATACTTATTGTCATTGCTCATCATTACGCCTTGATAAAAACACTTTTTATCGTGTTGGGCTTATTTGAAATATTGTGTTTTTGCTTATTTCAGTTGTTTGTGAAAAATGAATCAGTTTAAAAGTAGTTTAGATCAAGAACTGAGGTCAGTCAGAGAAGTAACAAGAACAAGGAAGTATAAGATAAACGTCTTATTATTTTACAATATAATCCCACCATTGCTCAATGTAATAAATAACTTACTGTATAATTATGGAATTTGTTGACATCAAAATATCACGAAGTTTCCTAAATGTAACTTTAAGTAATCTGTCAGTGAAACCGTTATTATTACTTAGATGGACTGTTTGTAAATGATTAGTTTAGTTTGAAAATGGGTCTTCTCATCGTGTTAATGGTAAATTGGAGCGTCGGACTGTAAATCGGGGATTTAAGGGTGTAACACAAAGTACTATCTGAATTTCTGAAGATCGATATTATATGATGTTGTGCACATGCATTTCTAATTATTACGAAATACAAAGAAACCACCACATGTTAATTAATTTCTACTGCTAAATTGTAAAACTTTTAAGAGAATCAAACAATAATTAGTTTTACGTAATGAGACATTGTTATGTCAAACATCTGGATCGTTTCTTTTGCCCGAAATTAATTGCTCATGATAATTGATGTTTTCTAAAAGGTCATTTTTGATAAATACTGCGTGAATAATGATTCTTAATCTATTCAGCTTATAGCAATAAATGTGCTCACATCTTTTAGGGATCATTCCTAAATGGGCAAATGAAGTTGGAAGAAATACAGATCTTGTCACATTCGGATCAAATTACGAATGCCCAAGAGCTGCAATTATTAGTCTTATGAGTATGAAAAGTTTAAAAGGTCTTAAATCTCATGTATCAAGATCTGAATTAAATACTACAATGTCTACAAAAATTGCTTTCCCAAATGATAGACTTGCCAGTATTAGACCAGCAAATAAACGTGAAGAATTCAAGTAAGTAATTGATAATCACTTTTTCGCTTAAACATGTAATTCATTTTTCACTGAGCTACTGACATTCGTTATTCACATTGATTATTTATAATACCAGGAGTAGTTTATCAAATACTTTGTTGAGTATCAACAGACTAAATCCTACTTAAATCTGCAAAATATATTTTGATGTAAAACATGTATTACTTTTCATATATACATATCAAAGAAAGGGATTTTGGAAACAACATCACGATTAAATTGTATTAACAAGAAGCAGATTTCATTTGTCATTGTTTGTAAGATGCCAAATACCATTTTTGTAACTTTTTCTTTCAATGCATTATTAGTTAAATATCACATTTTATCATTGAAGCCCAATTAGAAAAAACAAGTGTCAGAACACAGTTGAACCCATCTGGTTAGTGTATTTTTTAGCGAGTTAGTTTTCTACAGGATGGGGTCGCTAGCCCCATGTCCAACCCTCCTCTTTATTTGAGCTTGGGACCGGCAGAAGCCCCCAGAGGGACTCCAGGCGGAGTTGAACCCATCTAGTTTGATTATTCAGTCAATCACTTTAAACGTTCTTAAAAGTTTATAACAAATATGGGTAACTCTTGAAGTTGCAAATTTACATCTTTATATTATTCTAAATAAATACTTGTATTTAAAGATCATCCATATTTATATATCAGTAAATACCTATCTGAGCATACAATAATGAAAGTAATATTATCTGTATCTGGATTATAATTTGGAAACTTATAATGGTGTCATTTGCTAGGAAATGTATACAAAAGAGAAACACATTCAGAAGTTATATATTTTTAATTAGTGGTTTACTGGGAATTTATGATACTTGCATAAAAAATTTCACCATGAAGAATTGTTACTAGAGGAAGACAGTGAAAAAGCAAAAATAATAAACAATTACTTGGTTGTTGTTTGAGTTCATTAGCAAATATCAATAATTTATCATAGAGGCTGACTATTACCGAAATAACGAAATAAATGCTAAATATTCTGTATGTAGTATAAATAGTTATCATTATTTTGAAAGTGAATTTTTCTGCCATTTAAAAGACGATTGAAAATAAGGAATCATTAGACCCTACCTGTAATGTGTTAGTCAGTAGTTTCAAATATAATCAGTTTTCGATATACTGTGATGCTGATGAATTAGCTGATTCCATCGGTCACGTCATCAATATTAGGACAACAGGAAGATCATTTTAGAGTGATTTACCCATGAATGCGTGATGATTATTAAGATTATTAGCATAAAGTACAAACAGACTTCTAACATGGTTATGTAACTATCGCGATTTGTTGATATGAATTATTGATGAAAATATTTCACATAAATATCAGGATGTTGATTCCATTTGTTTTGCTTGTTCATAGCCTCTGTCAGGTATTTTGTTCTTCATTTCTTGAAAAAATGTTATACATATGAGACAGTATTATATCTGAATTATGAATTTCAGTCTATAAACAAATAGAAACTGTAAGGAACATGTTATGTTGAATCAACTCAAGAATTCAGACCAAGCGATTAAGTAACTCATAAAATCCCGAAATCAAAACACGAGATTTGTCTAGAATATGGTGCTATTATTATTTCTTAGCATATGTAATTGATCTATGACATCTACTCACATTCAGTTTCTACCGAAATGTGACTACTTTGATAAAACTAAGTAACAATCAGAGTCTCTATCACTTCAGTAATGGAAGTCAACAGATTGATACAAGTGATATATACACAAAACAAGGAAATCCTTAGCAGTAAACAGATGTCCGTTGAATAGATAAGAGATGAAAAAGCCTGTCATGGGTATTGAGAAAATAGAATTACAATAACAAAAAGGATTAAATACCTTAGATCTATGTAATTAGAAGGAACACACAACAATGAGCCGTATCGTCAATAAATGATTGACTGTGATATCAGTTACTGAATACTGGTAACATAAATAATACACAATAAGGAAACGAATATGAAAGAAACGGAGATGAAAAGAATAAACTAAATTAACAAGTTGTTTTAAATAAAACATTGCTGTCAATAATGATTAGCATAAATTTTCAAGATGTTCACAATTATTCAAAGTTGATTTTATGAATCAACCATTTAACAGACCTATATCATTTAAAGTAAATTCATTCAAGACGTGGATGCATATCAAACAACTAATCAGTCATTCATACTGACTTTAGAGTGTTATATGAATGCATATCGTTCCGTTTTGCCACATCACACACTAGTACAAAGAGAGAGAGAAAAAAGTAACAAGATAAAAGGATAGGGAAATAATCGGTAATATGTATAGCGACAATCTAAATATGAGAATAGTTTTCCCATGAAACAAATGAATCAAGAAGAGTAACAAAAATCTTAACAAGCGAACTATTTTAACATATGGTTAGCATAAAGTCTGTATAAGTAAATGTTCATAAGTCGACTTTTGAGAAAATGCAGCATATTCGGAGCATCGTAATCATTTTTTGAATATTATCTTTAGAATATAATATGTTTGATAAAATGAGAAATAAAGTGTTCATATTGGTTTTATTCTTCCTGTTTTTGATCACAGAACTTTATATTGCCGTTTGACGAGATATACATATACGGATCGAGATTATGAATGGACTGAAGATGAAATGAATAGTATAAATAAGCGACAGTTAACCTATACTGATGTTTACCGAAGTCATGCTCAAATGATTGAACAAGTTCAAAAAGATCGTATATTAATGAAATGGAACAAACCACCAAATGATGGTTCAGTTTTAATGGAACTGGATAAAATATCACCGAAGTTAAAAATTGAAAATTACGAGGAATTTCAACCAAGTAGTTAAATATTAATAGATTATATTTGTTATATTCAGTTTTCATAGCTACAGTTAAGAAGTCTCTACATATAAGAACGTTTACATAAAGACTATATGTTGATGAATCTAACTACAGAACTGAGTAACCAACTACTTCCTAGGCTGTGAATAAAATTTGGTTAAGAGCAGTATATATGTCTGTGAACCCTTTTAATTTATACAGTATATGGTACTGTAAATTAACTGGATCTTATTCATAAATAAAGAATTAAAATCCCTTCTGCCTATTTTATTGGGTAATCATCATATGTTCCAATATTCACTGATATCCATGTATCTGTTTATCACAAAAGTACAATTAAATATTGACTTATTTCTGAAACTATTATTTATTTGAGGTATATGTTGAATAATTTTTGTCTGAATAAAACGTTTCCTTCTGTCTGAGATCGAGAAATTATCTAGAGAACTACAATTAATAGACCTGCAGTATTTCCTAGTTATCTCTTGTTCGTTTTTTCTTTAACTTGTAAATGTTTGAATTGATATCACAATCAAAGATTTTACCGTTGAACCTTATACGATATCTAAGTCCAGTTACACAAATCAATGATCGCCTTCAAATACCAAACACCGATCAGCATACATCACAGTGTTATAAAACATGAAAAAGCATCTGGATCACAACTTGATGTTAGACACTAACACCATTGGATGCCGGCTCAGTGGTCTAATGGTTAAGTGCTCAGGCGCGAAGCCAGTAGGTCCTGGGTTCGAATCCCGCGGGGTGCGGGATCGTGGATGCGCACTGCTGAGGAGTCCCATACTAGGACGAAACGGCCGTCCAGTGCTTCCAGGTTTCCAACGGTGGTCTAACATCAATTGATTCATGATCTCAACCAAAAACTTAACAATCTCCACAACCCCCATACTGACAATTAACATGTGCTCACTAGTGACTAGCTTCGTGAGGGAATTCTCGGGGTTCTAGTGAGAAGTCGTGACCAGTGGAGCTAATCCGTGTCGGGTAGAGACAGGTATCTGCCTCAGTACAATGGAAGTTGGTCGCGCAATTTCGTGACTTGGTTGATGTTAGACACTAACACCATTGGATGCCGGCTCAGTGGTCTAATGGTTAAGTGCTCAGGCGCGAAGCCAGTAGGTCCTGGGTTCGAATCCCGCGGGGTGCGGGATCGTGGATGCGCACTGCTGAGGAGTCCCATACTAGGACGAAACGGCCGTCCAGTGCTTCCAGGTTTCCAACGGTGGTCTAACATCAATTGATTCATGATCTCAACCAAAAACTTAACAATCTCCACAACCCCCATACTGACTATTTTCATTTAATTTGTACTAACTCATTGACAACACAATATTGGTTAGTAATAAGGTTTTTATTTACATTTATCCAAACACATTTTTGTAATCTTTTATTTCTTCAATATTATTCAACTTGTATACATAATTATTTATGCAGCTAGAAAACTGCAACCAATGAATCTATTGAAGAACAGTACAAGCGATGACATAAGAGTGGAGAAAAAAAGAAGGTATATCATTGAATTACTTTTTCCTTCATTAATATTGTTTAAACGTTTACATGAAAGATGATTATTGTGAAACTAAACTTTAACAAAGAAAGAAAAAACAATCTCCATTGTCCAATCTAGAGTATACAATTAGTAAAGTTCATTGTAAAACCATCGATGTAAATTTCGTTCTAAACAAAATTAAGAATGATAGAGAATTAGTCATGACAGAAGTTTTTATTTTCAATCAATAATCAACTTATGTCAGTTTAAGAAGAGAATCATTTCTAAATTACAATGTTTTAGATAAATCCTAAATGAAATCTATCTACAACTAATGAACAGCCACTAACAAATTATATTTAACAGATAGTATTTGAATAATCGACGAGACTCTAATTTATGGACGACCTTTGAACGAATCCTAAGTGACCTTGACAATTATTAACCAATCAGAAGACAGTTAGTATAAAGTAAAAATATATTATAAGAAAATAATGAATTACAGTGGATATTCTTCTTTTACATGATTTAAAAACTTGTTAAGGTTTGATATAGGTTCAGGTGTTCTGAAATCATAATGCATACGGTATAGGAACTCGTCCATATGGCTCCATAACAGTCATCCTCTCGAGCCGCGGTACGGTCTTAAAAATTCCTTCAATCTCGACCACATGGCTTCAATGTTGTTAGTATGAACGCCGGAAGTAGGGTCGACAAAATGACTTTTATGAACTTCGACATGATAGACATACCCAAGTCCATGAAGGCATCTATACGCTCTCCAATCATCTGTATATACCGTAGTGCCCGGCTGCACGTATTCCTTTATAATTGGTATTATTGTGCTTGCTTGACACTTTCTCACCATCTGGAAATGCCCCTTTTGCGTTGAGCGATTATAAATTCCAAGTACCTGTCAATTATATTTACGGAAGTGCTACTTACCCAATCTTCCTTGATACTACGTCCTCTGTTGTATTTTCGCTTTCGCACTACTGTTTCATATATTTCCACAATACTTCCGACTCCTCCGAATGATTGGTGTAGACGTGTCATTTTAAGTGTACATATATCACGACGATACTCATACCACTGGACGGCTGAAGATTCAGTAACATCTGCAAACGCCGCAGCCAGTGTTACTGGTGCCTTTATGGTCCAATTTGCAACTATTATCATGATTTGCCTCAGTCTCAGTCGCGATCGAGCGAAGAAAGTCCCCGTTCGAGCAGACGTTTTTCTCCAACATAAAGAACAACGAAATACGATCTCATCACGATAGTCTGCACACTTTACTGTGGTCATTTGATAACTGCAGTCACAGGTACAGGACCTTCTTAGTAGTTTCATCTCTTGTAGCCTCTCAATAATCACCTCTTCTCTAAAATCCACTGTAAACCGATTGTATGTGTGCATCAGGTGTTGAACTTGGCTCCATGACCTTGAAATTCCTCAGACGCTTCTGATTGACTCGTCCATAAATTAGAGTTTCGCCGAATAATCATAAATATCCACTTCTTTTTTTTCAATGTCAACTTATCGCTAGATGAAATTGTTCTAAAAAATAGTTATAGATTTATATTTACCCATTTGATTATAGGTCACTAATAATACTCATTATATTTCTTTTTGTGATGACTCTAACCATTTTTCAATAAGATAATATCTTATCTATTCCTTTTTGAAATGTGTCGAAGAATTATTGTTGAAGATTATAATACTATATTACATCCATATACACAATCTTTCTTTTATATATTCTTATCATTGAAGTAATTACTTCTATGAATTCAGTGTTCATCTTGTTCAACTAATGAGATATGGCAACTTGAACCGATGTATATATGCGATTGGTCCTATGTTGTAGCTGAATGATTGAAAATACGATTGAAAATACTTTTCAGTTTGATTACCACTTGTTATTATTAGTCTTGTATATATTTTAGTGTCTCTTTCAGAAAAGTGTGATATTTTGAATTTCCTAGTAGATAATTCATAAGCGAATGTTTATTAAAAGCATCTATCTACTCTTAATAATTCGTTTAATGTTAAAAAAGAATCAGTAAAGATGAAAACTACATTACTGTCGAAAGTGTTTATTAATTTCTAATGTATTAATTCTAATGTATTAGTAGTATCCTGATAAATAAAATCCATTCAGTTAGTTGAATGATTTACATCATTTGTATGCTGTTAAGTGTTTAAAACTAAATCATCAGAATTACAAAGGGTAAGAAATCAATGAAAAGAAACTAGACAGTCGTCATCAGAATCTTTAATAATAAATTAAATTCATCGTTAATAATTCACCTTGAAATATTCATATAGCAGAATATTATTGAAATGACTATCTTTTCTTTTTATATCAATCCACCAACATTACTGTAGGTGATGTAACACTTAAAAACATATTTATGTGAATATTTTATCGAAATTTCAATGGTTAGCTTGATAGGAACTGGGAACTAAGTAGTATATAAAATGCATCAAATGTAACCAATATATTTGAAATAAACTCTATAATCAATGTTCATATAATTCCAACGTTTCTCTTCATAAACTGACAAACACTCCTTTAGTAGAATGAAAACACAATTTCCATTATCCTTATGAAGAAGCTTGATACAGTTTGTTAAGAGAAGCATTGAGGTTAATTAAATTTCAGTCATTAGTATTCATTCAAATAAAACTTTTTCATTGAGCAAAACATATTCCCAAGTTTGATTAGTAAAAGCAAAATTGGTAACACACATTACACCATACTTGAATACCATTTTGCATTATTTAGAAATGCTTTATTATATTAATTTAATAGTTGAATTCATGAGTCAATTAACGCTAGACCACTATGGGAAACCTGGAGGCACTGGACGCCCGTTTCGTCCTAGCAGCGCTCACCCACGATCCTGCCCCTCCCCGTGAGATTCGAATCAAGGACCTATCGGTCTCGTGCGCGAGCGCTTAATCACTGGACCACTGAACCGGCAACAGACGGTATTATTTCAATTATTTACTTATGTATTACTTATGCACATTAATATCTGTAAGCGTCGGTTATTAGTGTTTGAATACATTGTAAATTATGAAGACTTTTAATTGACGAATATATTCAATAGATCTTCTATACTTTTATTTTTATCTCTTATATAACTTATTTTCATTATTATAGACATTCCACATCTTTAAACGTTCGCTTTGTAATTATTTTTAATAGCCTGAACGAGTTCTATCATTGAAAATGGTGACCAAGAAGAAAGTTAGTGATGAATGTAAACGTAAACTTTCTGTTAGTGATATAAATGAACTATCTATTTGTAAGTTTTATTTTGAATTACTGTTTTTTTGAACAAATAATTAGATTTTCATAACGATATGGCTTATTATAATAGACATTTCCTCCTATATACACATTATTCTTCTACAGAATATAATGAATACATTTTATTTAGATTCTTAGTAACTGTTATCATCTGTAATATAGTTAAACATAATAAGTTGAACATTGAAGCTAATAACCTCTCTTGCCTCTAATTTCGTTAGAAGATTAATGCTAGATTCATTAACGTATTTTTGTAAAGATGGTTCTATGAATATGATACTTAACTATCAGAATGTTATGATGAATAACATCTACTTGCTAGATATAATGTGAAATAGAAATACAAGTTCCAAAATATATGTGCTCACCAATGAATAGCTTTAAGAGGTAATTTTCGAAGTTCTAGTGAGAAACCGTAATCAAGGGAGTTCTACCGTGTCGAGTGTGAAGTAGTTACTGTTATATCCCGATGCGAATAATGAATGGTAACTTTTGGGACCCATTTATGGACCAATACTATACGTATATTTTTATCGTATAATTTTTAAGTAACTAAACTATTGATATATGTGTCCCCCTTACCATAAGCTTTATATTGACTTATGAACCGTTATTATGCTATTTACTATTCTTAAGTTATGCGCAGTTTATCGATTACTACTTCCCACATTCACAGCCACTTTTGGCTAAATTGTGTACAAATGTTGTTTCCTATTTTATGGTACGATGTGGTCTGTCTGGTTGGTATATGAACCCAGTATGCTTGAAATAAATGATTCACATTGCAGAGGCTGAGATTGGTGTTCTGGACTTAACTGGCTGGAAGCGGGACCGATATGGACTCTAGGCTGCTCGTACGTGTTTTATGCTTCATTGGTACGGTCGATAAATTACTGTTCTCTAATTGGTGGTATCACCACGTTATACACCACCAGGGCATACAGGCCACAAGTTATAACAGTTACCCACCAAAGACGATGGAAGATGGTCGCACAATACCGTGGATTGGTTGAAGTTAGACATTAACACCGTTGGATGCGCAGGCTCAGTGGTCTAGAGGTTAAGTGTTCGCGCTCGAGATCGGAAGCTCATTGTTTGAGTCCGTTATGTAGGATCGTGGATGTGCACTGTTGTAAAGTCCCATACTACGACTAAACGGCCGTCTAGTACTTCCAGGTTCTGATTGATGATCTTGCTCACATCGGCTCATCAATTCAACTATTAGATTAGATAGATTTTAATTCATAATTGAATATGGATTTAAGTTTAAACCGTTGAATATTGAATTATGTATGTTGTTCCGTGCTATATAATCGACAAATTTCGAATGACTGAAAATTAATAAAAACCACAATTCATCAACCGATCTAAAACCACTCATTCAATAAATGAAACAGAAGAACTTTTCAGAATCTGGAAAATAATCAATTCAAATACAAACCGTATATTTAGAAAATTAACAAAATACTAAAAAATATAATAGTCAATGTTGGAAACGAAGGTAGAAATACAAGTAATGTAGTTTATTAGACCATAGTAGTAATTCAGTGTGGAAATCACTGCATCATGAATATATTTTTCATCTTCTATAATCTCTTTATTGTCATTTTGTCTATAGTTCCAATAAATATTGATTATGGAAATATTTGTCCAAATGTGGAATCAACAAAATTTATTACAATAAAAAATCCATTAAATCAATGTATTTCAATAAAATTGGATATAATTCTTGAAGAATTGAAGCCAACTACCATAAGAAATTATATAGTTCAACCAAAATCAACACTTGAAATACCAATTACAATAAAAATTACAAAAGTGTCTAACTTTCAATGGTAAGTCTACTCATAGTTTTTTCTCTCAAACAATACACTGTAGTAATAGTCGAAGGATGTCTTTCCAATGGAATTAGTAATGGTGTAATCAGCAGAACATGGGTGGGGACAACCGAATTGTATTTAGCACAAAATTACAGAGTTACTTGATAAAATAGAAAAAACCATACTATAATACTTAATTTACAAAATGTTCATTAATTGTCTCGAACTTCATTGTTCTTGCATTTCCATACTAATTGCTTTCGATTCCCGCCCTTCCTTTCTTGATCTTCCCCATCTTCTGCTGCCAGACATTACATTCCTGACTCGCGTCATATATTACTTACATTAATATAGGTAGCACGCACCACAATAGAAATTATAAGTAAATCATAAAATCAATTATAACTGCAAATAATGTAGTGAGAGAGCTGTACATTTATAAAGGCATTTTTTCAAGATAGGACAAAATGACTATATCCTACTATTTCACTGATAAAATATTGTAGTAAATTATCATCACTGATATTTTATCTTAAGAAGACGTCCCCCAGTGAACTCAAGGAAGCTCTAAGAAGCTCAGAAAGAGCTGAAGATATTCCATCCAATCATATTTTGGAAGAACATTCCAGAATCTCGACATGTATCTTCCCCATTGGACAAATGTTAAAAATCACTGTACGCGAATTGGGTGACTGTAATGATAATTTGATTTTTACTAAAAACTATACATACCTGATTGTTTTGTATCATATTTGACACTGTTTGGAATAACATTCTTCTGTCTTCTAATTTGCAACTTGAAGGACTCTAGCGTTCAAGTGCTTAAGTAGTACGTGGTATAGCATGAATTTAAGCTCTAGATATAACATATCTCATGTGAAATCTACAGGTCGATAGTTGCATTTAACCGATTTAGATTAGTGCTTCTAAGAACTATGAATAATATTTGGAATATTTTCTTCAATTTTAGATGCTACTTTCTGTTTTATACCGCAGTTTGATTAGATAATTCTGAGAGGCAATGTTTAAATAAAACATTGAAAAACTCATTTGTTGTATAGTAATTTGTGAGGTTTTTAAATGAAGGCTGAAATTATCAAGATATAATTTTGCTTTCTTGACAGTTTTCATGAATTTTTGTGACTTTTGTGTTTTACAGGCTAATAAAATAAATACTAGTTACTAGTTCTATGTACAGTGATTAAAATTTGTACGTCATTAATGTGACATCTTTTAGTCAGCGTACAACTTTAATCTCTAAGTTTCCATTATTATCTCAAAATTTCCAAGTTTTCAAACTTTGATTTCAGTAAAAGTAAAGTGCCCCATAGAGATTTTTAAAGATACCTAGGGCGTTCTTAATGTTCAAGTATTCATTTATGTTAATACATTTTAATCCATGATGAATTTAATGATAGTCAGTATTGTCGGGAATACGAAAACCAAAACGTTTTGTCTTTTAAGCAAAAAATTCTCATACTGATTCAATATAGAAGTTCATGATCCTCGACTGTGATTTTCTTAGTGATGTTCATTTTAGCATTCTATTCTTTCATTCACTTAACTATGTACCTACCCTTATGGCTATTTATTGACAGCGAGTCGGCAGTATTATGATTTACGACAAAATAATTAAAACAAACGGATAACGTTATCATTTAAAAAAGGGTTTTTAAGACCATTAAGATTTACCAGGGTAAGATTGTTTTAGACACCCAAGCATTCAGATAATTGACTAGAATGTTTGAAACACATTTTTGGAAAATATTTTGTTTGGGAATTTTCAAAATTCTCAATTATGCGTGTCATTAAAGTAGAAAAGAAATTCAATGTTATATAATTCTGAGAAGGTTGAAATATATGTAGGTTAAGTGGACGATTTTGGTGAAGTTTCGTTTAGTTGGACAATTACAGCTTCACGACTAAACTATCCAGAGATCGAAATCCACCGAAATGTTTTAAAATTATAACATTCTATATCGTAGAGCTCCTTATTATAACACATGGTTAGTTTTCTGTTTTATCTCTCGTATGTCAGACATCTCCATATTGTAATAATACACTGAGTATGCAACAAAAAACTCAGCTAACTTACTTTATTTAGCATCTTTGGGCGCTTATTTTGACTTCAGGTAAATGAAAATCAATTCATCCACAAGTTAATATTAGTATTATTAACTTATTAATTGCATCATCCTATATTACTCGAAATTAATGTTTTCCTTAAGAATTAACTTACAAAGTGAATTTTTTTAGTTTTATCAATTTTGCAATAAAACTTCATCTGAAAGTGAATTACGATGCTTATGTATAAATTAGGTAAAAACTTATTATTATCAAAATTTCTCATATTATTTGCTCAGCAATAGAATAGTATGATATTATTTACTTACTTACACCTGTTACCCTCCCCTCTCCAATGGAGCATAGGCCGCCGACCAGCATTCTCCGGCCCACTCTGACCCGGGCGTTCCTTTTTAGTTCTATCCAATTTTTGTTCATTCTTCTCATGTCTGTCTCAGTTTCTCGGCGTATGATATTATAGTCAATTAATAAAGAAATATGATGTATTTTATCTTACTGACAAACAATAAACTAATCAAGATACACCCTTATACCAAAATAATATGATCATATTGTACTGAACAGAACACCAGTGGGGACAATCGAATGTATTTAATACAAAATTACAGGACTTGTTAATAAAATCTAACAATCATAAAGTAAGAGCTTAATTTGTGAAATGTCCACCAACTGTCTCAAAATGAATCAGACTTCATTGTTCTTGCATTTTCATACAAATTGCATCCTGTTTCCATTCTTCACTGTTCGATCCTCTTGTCTCTCTGCTATCAGACCTTCTGTTCACGACTAACATCACCTACTACTTATGTCAATAGACCTAGCACACACCACAATATTACTATTGATCAATAGAGTCTGTAAAATGGAAATGTTTTTATAAAAGGAATAAATCTATGTACTTCTCTATTCATTACATGATAAAAATATTCTGAAAATTTAATCGAATATTTCTGTGATTTATTTAAACACAAATTTAGCAATTTGAGTTTCTTATTAAATGATCAACATAAAAGTAACCTGGTTATATGTGCAACAGTTGTACCAATTCAACTGAATCTTACACCGTCTACCGTCGAAATCACTTCTGCTAATCTATCATATGGTTTAATTAGAACAACTGGCATGTCTGGATATGTTACGTTGCACAATCCGTTACATGCCTCCGCAAGATTTTGTTGGCAAACATTAGGTGATCAAAATCCTTTTACAATATGCCCAAAAAAAGGTGAGGGTCTATTTTTTTTCTTCAGTTCTCTAAACTTTCCGTAGAGATTCAATACAAGTGTTTATGCTGATCTAGAAAAAAATTTATCTATACGTGGTGCAGTTTTATAATTTTCAAACTAATCAAAGGATCAGAGTGGGTTTTGTGGAGAGTTTTAGAAATTTCACAGGTTGAAATCATGAGTCAATTGAAGCTAGACCACTATAGAAAACCTGGAAGCACTAGACGGCCGTTTTGTCCCAGTATGGGACTCCTCAGCAGTGCACATCCACGATCCCGCAACACGCGGGCTCGAACCCAGGACCTACTGGCTTCGCGCGCGAGCACTTAACCACTAGACCACTGAGCCGTCATCTAACGGCCGTCCAGTGCTTCTAGGTTTTCCATGGTGGTTTAGCTTCAATCGACTCATAATCAAAGGATCTAATGATTTTAAGTTGTCCTACCAATACCGAAAACAATTAGCCCTGGTATCATATTTAATAATAGATTTATGAACTCCACTTGTGTTAAGATGATTGATTTCACTGACTGAAATCATGAGTCAATTGAAGCTAGACCACTATAGAAAACCTGGAAGCACTAGACGGTCGTTTTGTCCCAGTATGGGACTCCTCAGCAGTGCACATCCACGATCCCGCCCTCCCTCCCGAGATTCGAGCCCAGGACCTATCAGTCTCGCGCGCGAACGCTTAACCATTAGACCACTGAGCCGGCATCGAACGGTGTTAATGTCTGAATTTAACCAATCCACAAACCATGATTTCAACTATTCGAATTACTAAAATCGTCAAGACTACAATTTGTGGACGAACCAATCAGATTTAAGATAGCAGGTCTTGAAATTCACTCACCCATTCGTTCGAATAGCATCTTGGCATTTTAGCTGCTGTCAGTTCGTGATGTGAACAATAAATCTAAATCTTAACCCTTACCATCAATTGTAAATCATCGTCTTTATTCTTCAAACTGCTTTATAACCTTTATTTAGCCCTATTAAGTAGGTAGACACTCTCAAGGTCACTTTGGTTTCGCTCAAATGTCGTCCATAAATTATAGTGTCACCGAATCTGTTGCTCAAAAAATCAAAAAAGTTGAATATGCATGACTTCTTTTGCATAATTTTAAATTTATCTTTTATCATCTAAAAAAAATGATATTTTCTAACAAATTTCATACCTGTATGATTTAAGTAATGAAATAACACTCATCGAGTAGACACGTTACATAATTATATAATGACTAAACTAATAACTAAACTAACATTCAGTAATTGTAATAAAGAGGATTATAATAAACAAAGTAGATATTCGAAAAATCAAACAGTTGCTAAGTTGTATGATATATAAAAAAGAAGAAAGAATCAACAAAATATTTTGATGAATGGTCAGTAATATAGTAGTTATGTAAGAATCAAGAAACGAATGTTGAGAATAAGTAAAATACAAGAAGTGGAATAAATACGAAAATAGTTTGTCAATGTTCTGCTACAAACTCACCCTTATACCAATGGCTTAGGTTGCGAGCGTGGTTGTACAAACTTCTTTTGGATGCAAAGGTTTGACTTGTGGACATGGATTCCGATGGCTTCAGCAATGTACAAAAGACAAATTCGTAAACCATGTGGTAAATTTAATGGGATATGGTGGATAACCTTAACAGCTTTATTCAATTCAACTTGATGACCTGTGTCCACCAAGTGAGCTAGAATAGAAGTTTTAATCACTGCTACCTATCCTTTGCTCAACCCAGACGGATGGTGTTCTTTTATATTAATGTAGAGTCATGATAGAAAACTTACTAAAAAGAAACTTCCTCGTTCGATTCGTTCCTTTTTTATTGACCAAATATCAGAATGGGAATTTCACTAAATCTCATACACTTGAGTGATCAGTACATGTTTGAGTAGTTTAACAGGTCATAGATGCTTTTATGGATGATTTCTCATAGTTTTTACGATATTTATGGACAGATACTTTGAAAGATAAACAACATATCATTACAGCACAATGATCTGGGAACCATTTAACAAAAGTGCATATTATTTAATAAATTAATAATTACCTGATTGAAAGTTTTAACAAGGGAACTAATTCATATTAGACTGTGTTTCAGTATCTGTAAAAGAAGTTACATTTAAATTCTATGTTACTTCACGCCATTTCATTTTCACCGTGTATTGCCATTTATAAATAAAAAATAGTTTAATCTTCAAGTTAATTTAATTCGAAAAACCAATATCCTCTAACTTAACTCTGATTGCCTTGTCAGTAAATTAAATTTATACCATAAATTGTTTGTAAATGGCTTAAAGCAATATGGAATGTATTGCCCAGCACTGAGTTATAATCGAGCTAGATTTAAATCATTTTTGTAAGGTTTTTACTATATACGATATTGTATTATGTTTAGAGATAGTCGATAGGAATCCTTAAACCTAGATTTCCTACCAGTGGTACTCATCAAAATGGCGTACGTGAAATTTCGAGGAAATTAACACTCTGTTGCATTTAAACCAGCGTTGCTCGTCTTCATAGTCCAAGATGTTACCAATGAGTTGTTAAGTGGTTTTGTACTTAGTAAATACAACCAGTAAACAACGAAAGGTACTCCGGGTGATATTCAATCACTTAGACTAATGACCACATTGGAATGGTTGATGGAATCCAATGTGTAATAGGGACAAAATTAGATTTTATTTCACTCGTATTCGCACAATTTGTGTTTAATTTCAGGTTTATTATCGGAACTTCAATTTTGACATATTTACACATTCTTATTCTATAGAAATAATCACAGTTCATTTTTTTCTTCTTTATAGGTGTAGTAGAACCATTTTCTTCATTAAATTGTGAAATTGTTTATTATCCAAATATTAACACTATAATGGAAGGCAAATTTCATTTAAATTTACTAGATCAAAATGATGATCAATTAAATACATTGTCTACAACAATAAATAAATTTGATGTTAATCACAAAGTATTGGAATTATCATGTATTGCAAAATTATTACCTAGTAAATTATCGTTTTCTACACGTCGACTACCACTTGGATCAGTAGCCCATGGTCTACCTTATACACGTCAGATAACTATATTTAATTTAGGACAAAATCCTATTCTATTTTACATTAACCAAGAATTCAAAAGTGCCGTAAATCATAACGGTAGTATTCCATCTTATATGCATAGATTATCAAGAGCATTACCAGCAAGAGTTGAAATTCAAGTTAGTCCGATAGAAGGGGAAATCCCAGTTGGTGGTGAGACAACTTTAAAGGTAATGTGTTTTTTAGTAAAACACTTTTCTTGTTTTTGATAGAGTTTTGTTCTCTAAGCTGGATGGTTTGGTCGTGGAGTTTTCATCGTCTTCTGAACGACATTATCAGAACAAACTTCAGATAGAAGTCTTGTTGTATAAAATGTTTGTAACTAAATTTCAGGAACTTGTTAAGTACTTTAAATACATTATGATCCCTACATAATTTTCAAATTCACTTGGTCGGCTTAGTATCATTTTATATGTGTATCTAAATATTATTGTAGGCTAGAATAAAGCCTGATGAACATCTGGTTAGAAATAATCTTATTCACTATATGTTTTCTTCTGATTCGAAACTTTAATAACTATGAACCCATTATCAACCTTCTGTGGTTCACTTAACAGAGTATTTAAGAAATACTGAATAGTTAGTTTATAACAAATCACGCAAGCAATGAATCTTACTGTTTCGTTGAGTGTCTGGGAAATATCTAACTTACCAGTACCAGTCCACTATTTTTGCTACTCAGTAGGTTTTGCTCCTTTGTTCATTGACTAATTCAGTACTACAACCAGTGTTTACGTAATACATATATTCTTGTCATATCTTGTATTGTGATTTTTTTAGTACCATGTTGCAATACTTCCTTTTCTACTGAGTTAGAATGTTTCGTTTATCTTTTAAGGGAATTATGGTCTACTTGTATCATACAATATAGTTAATCCTCTTCAGAGAGCGTCTAATATCTTTTTATGAACTTTGCTAAAAGTAGTTTATCACACAACCACCCACCATCTTAATTCTGGATCATCAGAAAAATTAAACTTGATTCTTTTAAGTATTGTTAATGTTTGAACATACTGATCTAGAGTGTATCTGATCAATTGTAAATGACATATTGGAATGCCATGTCCGTACAAGATTTTAAAACTTCATTTTTGAAATGAGATATTTAAACAATCGCATATAATAAGGCCGAAAAATTGTAATTCACTTCATCAACGTTTAGTTGTTATGCGAATATCTTCGATCAATATACATATATATCGAACTAATTGGGCTCAGTTATTTAATTAGTTTACTTCATAGTTCTATCGAACTAAACTATTTACTTTTTATGTACTTAATAAAGAATTCCCTAGTCTATCCATGAAAGGTTATCTTTCCAAGACTTAATAATATCTACAGTTTTCAACTAAATAATATTAAATAAAAATTGTTCAATAAAAGATACTCATACTACGACTAGAATATGGAAGCCAAAGTTCAGAAATATATTCCGTACGTCATTTTAACAAGCCCATCAATTCTCTAAAAAATACCAGAGTCCTTACAACACTCAACTGTTTGTACTAGAGTATATGAATAAACTTCTGCATATATTTATGATGTTTATATTGATTGGGACAGGTTATTATCTTCATATTGTAGTTTAATGTAAGTATTATCACAATTGTTCGCCTGATAGGAGAAATATGACTTGACCAAAGTTATGTAACATTAACAAAATATATTTCTCCAGTTTAATAATATATAGGTTAATTTAGTTTGGAAGCTACTTACCAACTAGATCCTATAAAACAACTAGAAAATATGCGCATCTGTAGAAAGCATTTCTTAACATATTATTTGTAGAGCCTATTTTGCCAGGATACATGAGAAAAAAACTATTCACGTTAAAAGTTGGTCAGAAGTGAAATTTGAAGCTATTCGACCTTTTGGATACGCTGAAGAAGCATTAAACACCCGAACACTAGTGGTGAAACGAATCAATGAATCACCCTTAGTACTTACTGCAGATACCTCCAAAGATACTTTATGAGCATTGTTACAATAATAACCACTTGCTTTCCTCTCTAAAAGATTTAAATCCAAGGCAACCAAAAAATAGTACATTAAGTGAGAATTACTATCTATGTATTTAGTTATCAAATACTTTCGCTAGGCGTTAGGTCTTATTACTTTTACGGTATTCACTGATCACTAGTGTAATAAACCAAGAATAGGATTATTCATAATAAGGAGGGCACAAGTGGCCTCTGAAAATCTATACATGAGGATACTTACAAATACTGCAATTTCGGGTTTAGATAAGAAAATGTTATACAATACTTCCAAAATAACTATGAAATGGTTGCGTTCATTAAAACTTCAAATGAACTGTTATTAATGACGTGAGTACTTCTAATACAAAGTTATTTACAGTGTGATTCGAGAATATGTTTAGCAGTTAAGAAGAATAATGATTGAGTATGAGTATGTATTTTGATGATAATGTGAATTAATACGTGATTCAAGTTACTGACTGACTGTCTTTACAAACAACAACGGAAGAGATAAAAAATTACGATACAAACATTCCTTTAGTCGAACTGACCATTTGTATACATAATCGATCGAATGCCTAAATTACTGTAGGTAGGTAATAAAAATATAATCAGCGTTTCTTGACTTTTTTTATGTCCTGTGAATGTATATCATACAAATAAAAAGATTGAGAAAGGTTTTCGCTAAAAATCTGACTTAAACTTACCGCGAAAGGATTTAGTGAGCTAAAAATAATTTAAAATCCTGATTTTGTGGTCGTCACAGTATGACCATATCAGACCAACTGATTATGTGTGATCTTATCATCCTGAAATAGTTAATTTTCTTCTAATTTATGTAACGATGATAAAATGATTTCTGGAGCAATTTCATAGATACTTTGCATTTTGTACTTTGATTATAAGCAAGAAAATGATTCCAACGTTCTATGGGTCTAATAGAAAGAGATTGTTGATGTGTAGAACTTACATGATTAAATAAACGAACTTTCGATTTTCAAAATCAATGAACAGACTGCTGATCGATGGACGAATGTAATGACACTATCTGTACTAATCAAGAGACTAAATTATTGACATAATCCTGACAAATAATTTCAAGTCGAAAACGAGATCACTTGTCTAGAGAATATGTTTCCTTTATTGATATGGTAACATACTTTTACACAATATTTGAACATGAAATAAATATGATATAATGTAATAAGAGATTAGAAGAAATTACTTTGTAGGTCACTCATTCTCCAATCATTTAAAATTATAAGAGATAATCCTTAAACATCGTTCAGAGGAAAACACATAAATTCCATTTGATGCTCAGATTCATTTCAGAATTACTAGACAAGTCTTCGTTTACAAATTATTCAGAATATTTCACTCAATTAAAAATTGATATTTTAATATCCGTGTGTATGCTGAACATGCTAAATAGTTTATTAGTTACGAGATGTGAACATGACTATGTTCAGCATAAAATATCGAATTGTGCACTAGGACGTTATAGATGAGAACTTCAGGGATCTTACATCAAGCAGTGCATTTACTTTACTCAGTTCTATCATATTACACTCATTCACATATTTACTGCACCAACATATGATTATAATATTTCCTTGATAGTTGGAAGTTCAGTCAAATGTTCATGAAATAGTGAAAGATAAATAGTACAGTGAGCAAATATAGATCTTTATATTACCGATCGTAAACAAAATCGTTTTTCCGCACAATATCACTATCCATTTAACTTATCGGAAAAATATCATTCAATAGTAATTTATTCTTTCATTTTAAATTAAGGTCACCTGTATACCAATTGGATTGGGTAAATTTGAATCATCTATAACATTAAGTACATATGATCGTCAGGATTTTAATTTATCCGTATGTGGAACTGTACTTAAACCACAAATTCAGTTAATTCCAAACACTTTCGAATTTGGTGGTAAGTTTACATTTTCAGTATTTTTTTTCTCTAAATATTCTGACGTTTTTTTTATTGAAAGTAATAATATCAATTATAACCAACATACATGAATAGGAAATTATTCCTCTTGTTATCGTCATGTAGCTATCAATTTATAATTATGCTCTACAGAGGAAACAATTCAAATGCATTCAACTATACTACACACAACTCTTTGTCATGAATTTTAGACGATTTAATCATGAATTTAGTAAACTTATATCTAAAACATTTTCTAAGATATCCGATTCAGTCTAACAATTTAGTATCAGAATGGGTTTTGTGGAGATTTTTAGAAATTTCACTTGTTGAAATCGTGAGTCAATTGAAGCTAGACCACCATGGAAAACCTGGACGGCCATTTCGTCCTATTGTGGGACGACTCAGCACTGCGCATCCACTATCCCGCACCCCGCGGGATTCGAACCCAGTCTCACGCCAGGCTCTTAACCAACTAGACCACTGAGCTAGCCGGCACCCAACGGTGTTAATGTCTAACTTCAACCGATCCACGAAGTTGCGCCACCGTACACTATTGTCTTCAGTGAGTTCCTATCTCACAACAGACCTGGTTGAACTCTACGAAACGGCCGTCCAGTGCTTCCAGGTTTTCCATGGTGGTCTAGCTTCAATTGACTCATGATTTCAACAAGCGAAATAACAATTTAGTGTTTTATAAAAATCTGTTCTTAAATGGATGAATAATTAACCATTTACATTTATTATTTCAATAATCTGACACAGAAAGGATTGAATAAATATATTTAATATAATTTTTATGATATTTCTAACTTTTTGTAAACCAAGAAAACAATAATCATAGTTACATAAGTTTATTTGAAGTGAACGAGAACGCAGTGGGGAGAATTGAATGTATTTGAACATAAAATTACAGAACACTTGGTAAAATCTGAGAATCATACAGTAAATACTTCATTTGCAAAATGTCAATCAGTTGTCTCAGAATTCACTGTTCTTTCATTTCCACACCAATGATATTCTGTTCTCGTTCTCTTTTCTTAGATCTTCTTAACCTTCTGCCACCAGACACTTCACTTTTAACTGATGGTATATACTATTTATATCTATGGACATCAGTAGCACACATCACATTTTATATAAGAATTACCTGGAAGTTTATGATTATGATACGGATTATTTTAAAGAAAGTTTTATTAAAAATAATACTAAATACAGACGAAATAAAAGAACCAATAATACAGTTGATTGTTTATAGTCCACTTTTGTTAATTAAAAAAAATTTAGCCAAGAATAAGTTAATTATTATGAAGAAAAATGATATATGGGGTATTGCAGTTAGTTTATATGTTTGGGTAAGACCATCCAGCCAGTCAATCATTATAGCTAAAATCTAGGATAAATGTGTATAGCTACATGTCTTTACACTTCAATTAAACATAATAAGTGAGAAACATAACAATAAATGAAACGTATGTAGGGAAATAATATCAAATGTAAAAAATAGTCAGTTATGAGAAGCATAATTCAGAGAAATATATGAAACCGAAGAATGAAAAATATAGAATAACACTAAATCTAACTTTTGATAACATTGATAAAGATTACAGTTGCATCACTGTGGTTGATTTCACACTGCGTCACTCGAAGTTGCTAAGCACAGTATTATACCGTGAGACAATCTAAGTTAGACCACCGATGATAACTCGGAAGCACTGGACAGCTCTTTCGTCTTAGTAAGGGACCTCTCGATAGTGTTCATCTACGACCTCGCACAAGGAACTCAAACCCAGAACCTTCTGTCGCCTGTGTGGACAGATTGTTGATGATATTTTGATTGTGAGAAGAGCCGTTATTTTGAATCTCTACTGAATATATTTTATAAATATCATCCATTTACCTGTTTCATGTAACATAAGATTTCATTTCTAGATCTTTTGTTCACAAAAATAATAGACAGGATTGTCTAGTTACCTATTCATTAACATTCTACATGGAAACAATAAATCTAATAAAATCCACTACCTTTGGAACCGTGAAATTATGAACTAGGTTCAAAACATCTTCCCTTCGACTTTCTTTATACTATTGTAAAGGAGTGATCATTGTGAAACTCATGAGAAACAAACATTTTGGATGAAATCGACACGTAACAACACTAAATCCTATTTTTAAAATGTAAATAATAAAATCCATAATCACTACTCTCAATCATCAATCACTTCAATAAAATTATTGCTTTGTGTTTCTATTCACTAGGGAAACAATTCACAAAGTGGTATGATTTCCATATATATATCTTTTTCATAAATACATTAAAAATTTTGTATATTCTTATATTATATTTTATAACTCACAGTACAAGTAAATAAACATTTTTATAGTTGAAATTGTGAGTCAATTGAAGCTACACAACCCTGAGAAACCTGGAAGCACTGAACGGTGGTTTCGTCCTATTGTGGGACTCCTCAGCAGTACGTATCTACGACCCTGCCCCGCGGGATTCGAATCCAGGACCTAACGGTCTCACGCGTGAACGCCTAACCTTTGGATCACTGAGCCAGCATCCGACCGTGTTAATAAACGTTTGTCAGAGAAAATAAATGCATGGTATCAGTAAAGTTTTCTGCAATAAAAACTTGAAAAAATCAAGTTTTCTGGTTTGCGTTTTTTTAGAGTTAGTTTTCTACTGTATGGGGTCGCTAACCCCATACCCGACCCTCCTCCTTTATCCAGGCTTGGGACCGGCAGAAGCCCCCTGAGGGTCTCCAGAAGGGGTTGAAAAAATCAAGTACATTTCTTAAAAGATAAATGAAAACTTCAAGATTAGATTATTCAGCTTATGAAACACGATATCATAAAGGAACTGAATTTTAACGTATATTATTGTACGTTTTCATTAGTTTAAGTTATAAAATCATGAAGTTATTGGGAAGAAGTTAAATGTTTCTTTAACTGTCATTGAAACATCATGATCACAAATATAAAAATATAGTTTTTTGTGACGAGCTAAAGTAAGCGAAATGATTTTTTCGCACTCACATTTTGTTGTTTCAATACTGTTTCCGGTTTTTGGTGATGTCGTATGTGGTGGTATTCTTACCATTCAATCGGACTAGTTCTAGTCAGCTTGGTAGTTATTTTTGTGTTTATTTACTTTATAGTTTGAGTGTCTGCGTTTGCCATAGGGCGGTAGGGTTTCTGTAACCAGCAGTGATCGAATTATCATGTAGAAGGCTGACAAGCTGCAATAGAAAAAAAGATGGCAGAAAATTGAATCAAGAAGAACGAAGTAGAGTAGAAGGTAAAGAGAAGTAACTGAATGAATCCATTGGTAATTCAAGTAATATGATCATACAAAATTGTAACATGTAGACGGAAATGTTACAAGAAGAGTAAGAAAAGGTTGAGTTGGATTTGTTTTAAACCTAAAACAAATTTAGTTTACGCCGGTGTATAAACTCTCCATGTTTGATAGTTCCGTGGGGATAGCTGTGAGAGGATAATGATAGAGGACGTAAGTTTTCCATGTGCCATGGAGATGAATGTTCATAACATAATATATCAACAGCTTGAATTTCCCTGTTGTTGTGATGTTCTTTAGGGGCTCGAATGACTTCTCTTCTATGCCTTCATGTCGTCAGCATATATATCAGGGTCGCTATGCTAGTTTTATCTAAGAGACCGTTGATAGATGCCTGGAAGAAGACTAGACCTGAAACGATACCTTGTGAAACTCCTAATGTACAGGTCCGGCAGCTCACGTGCTCTTTGTTTACCTTGGTGCGAAATATCCAGTTCTCTGGGTAACTTCAAAGTCACGATATCAGTATATCACTGAAATCCACCTTCACAAACTTGTCTTTAATTAGTGTATACGTTGTGTCGAAAGGTTTTGCGAATTTAGGGAATTCTGCATGAACCGATATCTTTTGATCCCGCCAAGTCATAAACCTGTCTTAAGCCAGGAAAAGACTGTATGCGAAGGATCTGACATTTTTCAACCCATGTTGAGCTTCATGAAGAATGTTGTTTTTGTTCATTTATTCCCTCAACCAAACCTTCCATGACCTTCAACAGACGAGATAAAGTTTCTGTACCATTTATGAATTGACCATAGTTATTTATCAACTAGATGATTTTATTCGGAAAAGTTTATTCTTTTGTTGAATTGAATCTATGAATAAATATTTATAAACATTATTTAGTTGATGATCATGATAAATGGTTATAGAATTATGCTACATATAGGACTAGAAATACCTCATTATGAATGTGAATAATAAAAAGCTATTGATCTCACTAATAATACATTTGTGTGGAACATATTTAATCAATAAATCAAATAAAATATACATAGTGGTTGAGAAAAAAGCCATACTAAGACGAAACGGCCGTCCAGTGCTTCCAGGTTTTCCATGGTGGTCTGGCTTCAGTTGACTCATGATTTCAATCTGTGGAAAAAAACCTGTTGAGTAGTGGATAAATTACGATCATCAGCCACAGAATCAATTAACGATCAAAAAATAAAGTTGCACTTTTTTTGTTTAAAGTAAACTTTGTTCTGGTTAATAGTCACTATTAATTTAATTAGAATCAGAAGGGGTTTTGTGGAGATTGTAGTATTTTCAACAGTTGAGATCATGAGTCAATTGAATGGTTTTGAACTTTCCAGTTCAGTCATAATTTCTTTATACTGTTGTCAGTAATGGTCAATTTAGATGTTGTATACTCTTCAACTTGTAATTTTATCATTGAACACTTCATGTAGAACATACATGTTTTAATAAATTCATATCCGAATGAGTTACCATCTTCAAAGTATATCGATTGAGTGACAGTTATAATTTTGATAGGGACTTAAATGACAAATTAATATCATTTACATACATCCAACACTTAATGTGTAGGATGTTTCATGGTATAGAAATTTATCACAGTGTTCCTCTGTTAATGTTGTGATTATTTTTGGTTCGTTAAATCTTAATTTAGTGTATTTACAAGCCGTTATCTTCAGCATGATTCAAGTTGTTCTTTTATCTATACATCTTATTCCTGTTATGTTGTAACACTATGAAAACATTTGTTTTTTGTTACAGTATCCTTACTTTTTTTTGTTAGTTGGGTTTTGAAAAACTGTTAATTTTGACGACAATGTTCTTTATGGGCTGGTATCAGCTGGAAAATAGTTGAAATTAAGATACACTAGACAAATGTTTCATGAGACATCTGAATCCTTCTGGAGTGATAACTAACAAAAGTTGGGTATGCAGACCACTGAATTTCGGTACAGTGGTCTGGGATTATCGAGCTTGTCGTGAGATATAATAGTTACTGGTATGACTTAATATCGAAGAGTGGGTGTCCCTTGGTAACCGTTGCAAACTGAAATCAAGCACCTATTTAATCCTAAGTGGTTCAAATGATTATTCAGCTGATACCAGCTCGTAATGAAAAGTATTTTCAAGTACTTTTTTGGTGATTCAATGCCCATACTTAATTATATTTACTTTTCAACAATCAATAATTTTTATAACACATCTTATATAATTTAAATATAAAAACGAGAGCTGAGGGTACAACGGTTAACTACATTTACAAATCATAACATCTACGTCTAACGAGGCCTGAAAAAAAAGATTAACTGGTATGTTGGATAATATTATCAATTAGTAGATCTGTAGGCTACATGAATGATTGTTTTCAAACGATTAGTGGAAAAAGGTACTAGAAGTGGTTCAATATATAATCTATGTTAAGAATGTATTTTGATTAAAAATTCCCGTGACATTAAAACACCGTTCCTTGAAAAAAAAGAGATGATTTTCAATAAATTCTCGTCAGATTCTTCACCCATAAGCATAGATAAACGATCCAAAAGAATTGTTACAGTCAAAGTGTAAACATATTTTAAGACTCCAGCATACGAGTGAAGGACTTAATACTAAAATGACCAGTACATAGTATTCACTTGAATCAGTTTTATACGACAATTGAAACTGTGGTAATGATGACCAGAACGAATTTATGTTACTTATCGTGCGACAAATAATAGTACAGTCACGAATCAGACCAAACTTGTGGTCATCGATTACGCAATGTATGGAACTGTTATCTACTGTACTCAATGAATGAGGGTTGCACAATATCTTGAACTAATCAAAGTTGGATATTAAAATCATTAAGTCCCGGCTTAGTAGTCTAGAAAATAAGCGCCTGAGCTTGAGACTGAATGTAGTGCGTTTGATTTCCAATGGCAAATTCATATATCCCCGTACTAAGGATACCCGAGATTGAACGAAATGTCTATAAGCTGCTTTTACATTTTTAACGTTGGTTTAACTAGAATCAGTTTGTGATTTAAACCATGAAAATAGTAAAACTTTTAATGATAATACTTTGACGGGAAAATTCTCAGGTATGAAAATATGAACTGAGTGAGTACTTGTACATTAGTCGGATTCAGTTTTATTGTAATGACAGAATCATTGATTTGATTTTTCTGTTCGAACAATACAACAGACAATATCATCTATTCTTTATTTTTCAGGTGTCAGAATTGGTTCAATGAAATCTCTTCCATTTGAGATTACCAATAATGGTATTACACGTGTGTTAATAGAAATACAATTGAAAAATTTCGATGAATTTCAAATTACCGATCATATAAATTCCCTTTCATTAGATGGATATATGAATGAACAAATTTATACTAATAATAGAAATAATTCAACTAGAAATAAATTTATTTCTTCATATTCAGAAGAATTAGAAAAGATATCTATAAATACTGTCAAAGTGCCTCATTCATCCAGTTATCTGGAATACGATAAATCAACCTGTCTTTATCATATTCATATACCACCTCAAAGTAAATGGATTGGTTATCTAGTCTATAAACCTAAAGATGTACGTTGTTCTATTTAAACATAATGTAAATTTTATATTTTACATAATTTAAAACTAATTTAAACGAGCGGTGAATGAGAACACAAGTGGGAAGAATCGAATGTATTTGAACGTGAAATTATAGAATATCTAATTAAAATGTGATAATCATACAGTGAATACTCAACTGTCTCAGACTTCATTATTCTTTTTGTTTCCACATTAATCATGCTCTGTTCTCATTCTCTTTTCTTTGATCTTAATCTTCTGACTCCAGGCATTTCACTCGATGATACGTGCTACTTATATCTGTGGGCATTGGCAGCACACAGTACATATGATTTTTAATATTGAAATAAGCTAAATAAATTTATTATTCACTAGTATATTCTAAATCTGTCTTTTTTAATATTTAACATTGGAAATCGTGTTTTCTAACACAGAGATTTGAATTAATAATTTTAAATAAGTATCAGAATGGGTTTTGTGGATATTATAATAATTTCAATGGTTGATATCATCAGTCAATTGAAGCTAGACCACCATGGGAAACCTGGGAGCACTGGACGTCCGCTTCGTCCTAGTATAGGACTCCTCAGCAGCGCGCATCCACGATCCCGCACCTCGCGAGATTCGAACACAGGACCTACCAGTCTCTCGCCAAGCGCTTAACCAACAAGACGACTGAGCCGGCATCCAATGGTGTTAGTGTCTAACTTCAACCAATCCACGAAGTTGAGCCACCGTACACTATTGTCTTCAGCGAGCTGATTTCTCACAACAGACCTGGTTGAGCTCCACTGGTAACGGCTTCTCACTAGAACTTCAGGAGTATCTCTTGAAGTCAGTCACTAGTGAGCAGATGATTAGTATCAGATGGGGTTTGTGGAGATTTTAGAAATTTCACAGATTGAAATCATGATTCAACTGAACTCTATATCGATCGTTCCATCAGCTTCAAGTAGTCTAAACTTTAGAAAAGATTATTAAAATAAGAAATTAAAAATTGATTCTACACGTCATTATTATTGCATAACTTATTGGCGAGACTATAATTTATGGACGAACCAATCAAATACACGATAACGAGTCACAAATTTTGGCGGGAAATTCATCCATGCATTTAGCTAAATAGAGTTTTGGCATTGTAGTTAATATCAGCTGGTAATGAAAAACCTAAATCTAATTTTTAATGCTTACCATCAACTATAAATGAGAATTCTAACTGCTTTGTAACTCTCAGTTAGCCCTTATCAGTAGGTATCGGCTCTCAAGGTCACTTCAGCGTCGCCCAAATGTCATCCATAAATTATAGTCTCACCATTACACTTTCTATCCATGTCCTTCTGAATTAAATAAACAGTCTTAAAATATTCGTATTCAAATAAATCTCACATTGTTGTTCTGTACTACTTACTTGCACTTGAATAAATATAATACACATTTTTTTATTCAGACGTACATTTGAAATCATTTATGACGATTTAATTAAATTATTATACTTGTTTATCTAAATACAGGTATCATTTCATGACTTTGTGCTTCCACTACTTATAAATAAACTTAATCCAAAACTTCTAAGTCAAAAATCAGATGATATCAATAATATTAATGTTAATACTGAAGAAGAAACAATAATTGATGGTGAAACTGATTTAAAAATGTCTAGTCAAGATTATGAACCTAGAGTTATAGCTACAGCATTAAGACAACCTATTACAATTGAACCAAAAAATGGTATACTCAAATTTATTGCTACATTAAATGATAATGTTTCAGAACCGACAAATGTTTTATATCAAGTGAGTGAAATTTTGATAATAAATACAGTTTTTAAGTAAATAAGTCAATATTTTAAAAAGAAGAATATATTTGTAAAATCTCAGCGAATGAATTTTTAAGCAAATGCAACGGTTTGCCTGGCAATCTGGTCCAAGCTTTTTCAAGGAAATTATAATCAAACAACAAAATTATCGAATATAAATAGGTACATGGTTCTTCGGTTTACTGTATACTGAATAAGTCATCCAATTAACGTGAAGGATATTTTTATAAATAGGTATTTGCATTAATGTGTAAGAGACATGTTTTTACAAATATGATGATTTTACAAATATATTCTTCTTTTTTGGTGGAGTTTTGTTCTCTGAGCTGGATGGTTTGATCGTGGAGCTTTCATCGTTCTTCTGAACGACATCATCAGCACAAACTTCAGATAGAAGTGAAGTGTTTGAATTTCTCCATATGTGTCTCAAAGCTTGTTCTGTGCACCTCGACGTTGATTGGTTCTTATTGACCTTAAATTTGTCGTTGTTTACTTCTTTGTTTTGGTTGTGTCTCCCATTGTTTTGATTTTTGTTCTTATGTTTGTGCATGATTTTTCTGATTGGTTGATAAATTGGATTGATTTGAATATGCTTGTTGATTGCTGATTGACCTGAGTGCCAGGCTTCTAAAAATTCTCTGGTGTTTTTGCAGTTTCCTCTATCTAAGATTTCCACATTTTTCTAATCGAATGAGTGTCCGCAGTTGTCCACGTGTATTGATATAAGTGAAGAGATATCATGCCGTTTGACTGCTAATTGATGTTCATGTAGGCGAAGGTGAAGGGGGCGTCCGCTTTGTCCGATGTAGTGTTTTTCGCAGTTGGCACAATTTATTTTGTAGATGATGTTTGATTTGTTTTCCTTTGTTATTTCATCTTTTGGTTTGCATAAGATTGATTGTAGTGATTTTGTCGGTTTGTGTGCCACACCTATCCCGAAGGTTTTCAGCAGTCTCGTCGCGGTTTCTGATATTCCTTGTATGTACGGTAGGGTGATCCTTTTGCTGATTTTTGTGCTTGACTTGGGTTGTGATGCTGTGTGCCGTTGGTGCTTTTTGATGAAGTTGATTAGGTAGCCGTTCTTCTGAAATACATCCTTTAGGTATTTCTCTTCATTTCTTCGTGCTCCCAGTGTGCTGCAGTGTGTCCTCGCCCTCTTGAACAAATTGTGTATGCAGTTGATTTTGTGAGCTCTGGGGTTGTTGCTGTTGTAGTTGAGAATTTGGTCCGTATGGGTCGGTTTCCTATATACTTGAGTTTCCAGTTTTCCTGTGTCGGTTCTAGTGATCAATATATCCAAGAATGCTAGTTGGTTGTTTGACTCCTGTTCCATGGTGAACTTGATGTCATCGAAAACGTTGTTGATCAGGTTGTAAGTGTTTTCTAGTTCATTCTTTTTGACGATGACGAAGGTGCCGTCTACATAGCGAATCCAAATTTTTGGTTTGATCACTGGTAATATAGCGGCTTCTAATCTTTGCATCACTGCCTCTGCGATCAATCCTGATATTGGTGATCCCATTGGTGTCCCTTTCGTTTGTTCGTAGATTTTGTTGTTGAATTGAAAGCATGTTGTTAGGCATAAATTGATGAGTTAGCAGTCAAACGGCATGATATCTCTTCACTTATATCAATACACGTGGACAACTGCGGACACTCATTCGATTAGAAAAATGTGGAAATCTTAGATAGAGGAAACTGCAAAAACACCAGAGAATTTTTAGAAGCCTGGCACTCAGGTCAATCAGCAATCAACAAGCATATTCAAATCAATCCAATTTATCAACCAATCAGAAAAATCATGCACAAACATAAGAACAAAAATCAAAACAATGGGAGACACAACCAAAACAAAGAAGTAAACAACGACAAATTTAAGGTCAATAAGAACCAATCAACGTCGAGGTGCACAGAACAAGCTTTGAGACACATATGGAGAAATTCAAACACTTCACTTCTATCTGAAGTTTGTGCTGATGATGTCGTTCAGAAGAACGATGAAAGCTCCACGATCAAACCATCCAGCTCAGAGAACAAAACTCCACCAAAATCATCCACCTGAGCTACAAATCTTCTCCACTATCTCATATTCTTCTTTTTAATGTCTCAAATTAACTCGGCGCCCAAATATTGTGAAACTATTCGTTCAAATTTAGACGAAAGTTCTTATTTAAGTCAATATTTTATTCTATAAAGTTTGATATTATAATCATTTTTAATAAAAATTATGAATTAACTTCTGGAAAACCGACGACAACTATGTTAATACCAAAGCCATATTCAAATGATGTTGAAACATCATTTAAAGATATTTCTTTGTTTTGAACACCTTGTTATTTTAAAATAACATAGTCAAACTGATTTCCCTGTGATTGTCACATGAGGAATTTTGTCCTTTCTTATAGACCGGCACAATCAGTGATTGAGACCAGTCAAATGGGATTACTTCCAGTTCCCAAATTCTACCTAAGACCTCAGTTAATCTCACTGCTAATACTGGACCACCATCCTTAAAAATCTCAGAAGTAAACCTGTCAGGGCCTGCTGATCTCCCTCGCTTCAGATTTCCTATAGCTTTTTCAACTTCGTAAAGAGACGGAGGACCTACATTAACATGCCATTTGGGTTGACTAGAGATCGTGGGAAACCGAAGTGTGGCTGAAGGCCAGTTGAACTGATCCCTGAAGTGTTCTGCACATCGATCCAATCCCCTGGATTGAGAATGTCTCTTTTTTCCTCTTTCCAAATTTATTTTACTGGATTATACTCTTTAAATAACGTCTTCAAACCCTGATGTTTCCGATTACTGCTTATACTCTTACCGCCTCTACCACTACGGGATCTGAACGGACAACTGCATCTCCGTGCTAATGTGGTGTGACAACTCGAACTGATATACGTACGTACGAAATTCTACGTTGTTACTGACTGACTACTGACTGTTATGTTAAAATAGTTACACAAAAAATATATGAAAGTAACTATTTAACAACAGTTGGATAGAACTGGAAAGGAAGGCTTAGGACAGAGTGGGTTGGAAAATGCTAGTCGGCGGCCTATGCTCCTTTTGGGTAACAGGCGTAAGTGAGTAATTAAGTAAGTAACTAATTACATTTCAAAAGTTTATATTGTTGATCTTGCCACTGGTGGATATGTATATTGAATCATGGTTTTATAGAGAAATTTATTAAAATCTGTAGTATAATGGAGTGAAACGAACTTATATATTTTAGTACATATCATTAACGAAGTATAGAAGTTCCATGTTTGACCATATGTCTAAACTATTAATGAGTTTTTAGGTATCAATGCCATAGTTGGACTTAATAGTTTTAAATAAATTGAAGGTTGACTAGAAACTTAATACTGAATATTTATTTTGTGATATCTTAATAAGTAGAAAATTGTATTTCTGATGTTTTGTGACTTAATGTAAGCCATTTCTTCAGAGTTAACAAATAACCAAAATAAAATTAACACATACAAACAATTGTTTCCTACTCATTGGAATATCACAAAAAATATACTTATTATCATCTCAAAATATGATGTTTAGACATAACTTTATGTAAAAACATACGGTTCTGATATCAAATGTGGATACTTTAACTTATGTACTTTTGTGTCAAACCCAATATTTTTGATAACTAATTGTCGGATATTCAAACTTTTATGCTTCAATAACCTTATCCTTCTTCATTGATAACATTAACTAAAATCTATACTTATCACTATAAGGTTAAATTTATTCGAAAAACTACTAATTTCATTGTCATTAGTAATTCATAGGATTTGAAATAATTCCAAAAGAATCTAATATCTTCACTAATTAAAATAGTTTGTGACCACTCGATAGCAAAGTGACTGGCAAGTCTCCTAGAACCCGTTAGAAAACTCATTTGTAAACATTCCGTACATGATACTTTTGAATTTATCGAGCACGTAAAAGAAGTGAATGTACGTGACAAAATTATGCTATCTCTGGATGTCGAATCATTATTCACTAATGTTCCACTCACAGAGACCATTAATTTTATCTGCAAGTTCATAAATAATAAGGAGATAAACATTGAAATACCTGAGGTTTATTTGAAGGAACTATTACTACGTTGCACTTGCAGTGTACAGTTTACATTCAACGACGTAATTTATAGATAGAAGGATGGTATAGCAATGGGATCCTCACTTGGTCCATTACTGGCAGATTGCTTCATGGCCAGTTTAGAAAACAACCAACTCAAAAGAATTATAGAAAACCTCCACTTGTTTTAAAGGTGCGTGGACGATATCTTTATCATTTATGACAACAAATGTGACTTAAGTGATCTCCTAGAGATATTTAATAATTGTCATCCATCAATAAAATTCACACTTGAAGTTGGAAGCAAACAAAATATTCACTTTCTTGATGCGGAAATGACAAGAAAGCAAGATGGTATTTTAAAAAGAGCTATCTACAGGAAACCCATGTAGAATTGCCAACTATCAAATTTTCACAGCTAGGTTCCCATCAGCCGGAAAAGAAATTTAATAATAACACTCGCCACAAGAATACGAAGAATCTGTAGCCACGAGGTCGTAGAGGAAGAATTAGGCCTTTTAAAGGAGATACATATCAAAAACGGGTATCCTTCGATGTTCATTGGTGAGAACATGAAGCCGAAAACACCAAAAACACAAATAATTACAGTAGAAAATAAAATTTTATACATGAAAATCGACTTCAAAGGTGACGGAGCCGCATATATCTTAAAGAGGAGAATTTCGGATTCTTTAAAAAGAACACTCTTCGCAGCAACATTGCGAATATTATTCTTCAGCCAATCATTGTTCACCAATAATCTGAAAGATAAATTATCGCATCTGACCAACTCAATGTGCATTCACCAATTTACCTGCTCTTGTGGAGCTAGGTATATAGGTCGTTCGATGCGTACTTTATCCAAAAGAATTCAAGAACATTGTGCGGCGTGGCTAAAAAGAGGAGGCAACGGCTCAATAAGAAGTTCTATAATCGAACACCTTGTGAACACAGGTCACTCAATCAAGACAGATTCTGCGTTCAAAGTCATCTACAAGGTAAGTAGAAGCCTTCCTAAGACAATTAGACCGCATCTTCTTTGCATTGCTGAAGCAATAGCCATACATTTTGAAAAACCAGAATTGTGTGTGCAAAAGAGACTGGTACAACCTCTTCTTCTACCATGGTCTTAATGTGTTGTAATTTTTTTCTCTTTTTCATACTCTTCTTCCTTTACAGCCATCCGCTTCACCTTTCATCTTCCCCTTAAATCCCCTACCTCCAACTGGTTTATTTTTGTTTCCACGATCATTCTTATTAGATTGAATTTCGATTTCAACATTTTATCTTATCATGCTGAGCCATCGTTAAAACTATTATTAAACTTTCTTTGTTTTAAAATGTTTTTTTAAACCTTTGTTTATTAAACTCGCCATGTCTATCAGTATTGTTATCATCCTATAAAAATAAGTATATATAATTTCTATTGTACAGCTTTGAAAATGAATTCGCTGAACTAATCTTTCGTATTTAATGTCTTAATGGGTGTATTCCGTTTATCTTGTGACCACTGAGGAATGTTAATTGTTAGATTTTTTTTATTTATTTCACATTAAGATTTGTACTTTTCATAAACCAATAAGTGATTACTAATATTTGCAAGACTATTATAATGTCAAGAAAATATTTTGTTTATTTATTATTATCAGAAGGGTTTTGTGGATATTATAGTAGTTTCAATGGTTGAGATCATGAATCAATTGAAGCAAGACCACCATGGAAAACCTGGAAACACTGGACGGCAGGTTCATCCTAGTATGGGACACCTCAGTAGTGCGCATCCACGACCTCGCCTCGAAAGATTTGAACCTAGGATCTATCAGTCTCGCTCGCGAACGCTTAACTACTTGACCACTGCTGAGGAGTCTCACAGTAGGAGAAACGGCCGTCCAGTGCTTCCAGGTTTTCCATAGTGGTCTAGCTTCAATTGACTCATGATTTCAACCATTGAAATTATCTATTATTAGTTGGGAATGTCTTTTACACAAATGTATAAATATTGAATAGATACGATATATATAAGTCAGTTAAAATGTCATAACATTTTTGTACTAAATGTCAACCATTAGTGAAATTTAAACCTTAGTATTTTTTGACTATAATGCTTTCTTCCAATCAATCTAGTCAATTTAACTAAGTAATATTATTCTTTGGTGCTCTTTACTTTAGAAATGAATGGTTTGAGATATTTGACGAGGCAATTGATCTTTTATACTTACTGCTACAAATTAAATAATGTTTACGACTCATAAAGTTATACTTTAGGAAGATTATAGGTCAAAAAGTCCTGTGATTTCATGACAGTTAATGCCACTGGGTTATTAAAATATCTTAGGGTAGTACAGTCAATGATAAAGTATTCCATTTGGATCGTTTTTATAAGTATTCTGCATAGCTTACATATCTTTGTATTGAAACTAGAGTGACTATTACTGATTACAGTTTTTTTGTTTAAAAAACTGTGAAATCCGATTTTTAAACAGAATAATACTAATAGCATAAGTTAAACTAAACATTACGCACTCATCCCATGGAAGTTAGCACATACAAACTGTTTTCATATATTGTATGTATATATTTTAGCATCTCTGCATAAAGTCACTAACCAATTTACCAATGAAATGGCATTTAGTCATGCATAAAATTCAACGTTTCAATAAACATGCTCATGGAAAATTGACGATACTCAATGCACAAGGTATAGAACTACTGCCTGATTTAGATGGTTACATTAATGGAGATTTTACAGAAAATGATGATAGAACAATTCATCTTGAAATTAGATTATGTTCAAGTAAGTAAAATTAAATTTTTCCACTGGAAGAAAGTTACCTTCAAAGTAAACGTTTTTTTTTTGTATTTTGTACATTTTAATTGAAATAATAATTTTGTTATTCGATAAACTATCTGATGTTGTGAAACGATAATCTGTCATCAGTAATGTTTAAAAATGGATCTGCTATTATCACATCAGGTAATCTCATTATTTTAACTGTTGGAAGTTGGAAATAAAATTGTCAAAACTAATTAGATGGTGGAAAATATTTGTGGCTCAGGTGGATGATTTTGATGGACTTTTATTCTTTGAGCTGGATGGTTTGGTCGTGGAGCTCTCATCGCTCTTCTGAACAACATCATCGGCACAAACTTCAGGTAGAAGTGAAATGTTTGAATTTCCCCATATGTGGTTCACAGCTCGTCCTGTAGACCTCGATATTGATTGGTTCTTGTTGACCTTAAACCTGTCATTGTTGACTTCTTTGTTTTGGTTGTATCTCCATCGATTTGATTTTTGTTCCTATGTTTGTTTATAATCTTTCGGATTGGTTGATAAATTTGTTGAGGTCTACAGGACAAGCCGTGAACCACATGTGAAGAAATTTGAACACTTCACTTCTACCTGAAGTTTGTGCTGATGATGTAGTTCAGAAGAACAATGAAAGCTCCAAGACCAAACCATCCAGCTCAGAGAACAAAACTCCATCAAGAAAAGACTAATTAGCTTAAAGTAGAGAAGTTACTCATTATTACTTCTTACCGTTATACTCTCTGCATGAAAGTTATTTTGTTTTTTAGTAGTATTTGTGTCATAAACTTAGATATGTTTTTTGTTACCGTGAATGCCCAACAGTTATTTATACCTGCGTTCAACTGTATGTAATTTGATAGTTGATTTTTAAAATCATCAAGACATGTCTAGTCTCAGTAATATATAACACTATCTATTTTATTCATCATCTAACCATTTATCGTTGGATTATTTAATAAATATTCAATGAACTCAAAAGATCGAGTACATACATATTCTGAATTAACTCATAAAGTTATGGTGATTGCAAGTTTCAATTTCAATGTTGACGTTACACAAGCAGTTTTAACTATCTCCTTAACACTTTAATTCTTCCAAACTAAAACATAGATCCTAAGTAATTATACACATATCATATATTTGTAAATAAGATAAGGACTTATAAACACAGTTATTATGACACATTATTAATATATCCTTCTTTCTAGATAAACCAGGATCTTTTAAGTTAGAACTGCCAGTTTGTTTAACATTTCCTGAAGATTTAAACAGTGAACAAAGTCCAAAATCTAGTTCTTCACTTTATAAAACACTTCAAATTCATATTGAGTTAAGTAAGTTGGAATTGAAATTTGAACCCGAAAGAATATTGATACCACCTATTCCCACTGGAATAAATGTTAGAATACCAGTCAAACTGACAGCTTATCAAATAAATCAACCAATTCAAATATTTGGATTTTGGAATTTTTCACCAATATGTGAAGCTCAATCAATTAGCGAAGAAAATATTCAATGTCCATTTGATATTGAATATCCAGAAGGTCAAAGTAAGTTTTAAAAGACTGAATAAAATTATCGATCAAAAATATCTTGAAATGAAATAAAATCTGTTTATGCCTATATGAACTAAAAGCATCTACTGTTAAATATTATTTTGCATACCGAAAACCATCAATATATAAGTGATTTGTGTGAAATTAGTATGTTTCTCTATCTGTAATGCGATAATTATTACTCTAATCAAATATTCTGAAATGTATTACAGAACTTACTTCGTATACTACGAAGCAATAGGTTTGTAATCCGGATACATTTCTTATTATTGATTTCAAATTAATAAACTAAAATTCATTAGGTTATACTAACTAATATAAAGTATGAAGAATAGAATTCTTGGCTCGATTAAATTATGCATTTTAAAAATGCTTAAGATTTTCAGTTGAAATGTAACCTTTTGTTGATATTGTGTTCTCTGAGTTTGATAATTTAATTACAGTTTCCATTTTTATTCTGGATAACACCTTCAGAGCCTACTTCCACATGATGTTCAAAATGGCAATGACCATTTAGCTTGATGAACACAAAATCAAAAACTATTTGAAGTTTAGTGGCATTAAGGAGTTGCATATGTATATAAAGAGGAATATTCAAGTCAGATCAACTTAGATTATAGAAAAAAGAAAATGTTGTTTTGTGGCACATAATAACAACGGTCAATGATTCGTCTTATAGGTAGTTAGTTCAGTAGGTGAGTTTAAGTATACTTCTTCTGGTTACATAGAAAACAATTAATAATATTGATACCTTATAATTCAGACGACACATATTACTGAGCAAGAAATAAGCACCGTTATATTTTTATCTGTCTCTTCCTATTTCTACTGACTAACTCATCACTGTCTCTGATTTTTCTTTTCTTTAATAATCTACAGTTCTAAAACCAAATTATAACTCATCAGTTTCTGATACAGGAAGTTTAAATTTATGTGTTAATTTTAACTGTAAATTAAATGGTCTTGTTCTTGCACCCAATCCAAGACCATTATGTTTAATCATAATTGCGAGCATCAATAATTGTGATAATACTGAAGTATGTTATTCATCAAGTAAAAGTTCAAGAGATCAATTTTTATCATCACATATTTGTTCAGCTGCCCTACCTGTTAGTGCAGCTGTTGATAATTGTCTGATCAGTTGGTTTGATTATATAACACGTCGACCGAATGAGTTTAGACTAACTGATTATCAAGTAAGTTAAATGATTGTGTATGATTACAATTTAATAATGTCGTTTTCGACGAAAATAGCTTTTTATCAAGGACTAACATCTGATAAAAGAGCTGAAGATATTTTTTCAGATGTAATCTACATGTTCGTGAACGTCCACAACTTAAAGATTTCAAATATGAAAAAGCATTTATCTATGGTTCTTCGATTAATATCAGTCTTTGATGACGATATGATTTGTGATAAGGGTGATTACATTTAATTATGACTCGGTCTCAAGATATCGTAACTCCTTTTACCACTTAGCTCCGGCTACTGTAAAAGACAAATATTGCAAGGAAGACATATTCGCAGATATCAAAAAAGATTGTTAACAATTAGAATTCGTCTCGTTTATACAAGTTATATTTAATGGCTATTAATAAAAGAGGTTATCATAAAGGGCAATTGTCACATAGGTTTAATGCTGTGAAGCGTAGCCATTAAGCGTAGAAGATATTCATAAGCTACTAGTATTTGACCGCAGATGCCTCAGAAATATTGCTGGCATCTGCTGGGATCACCGGGTAAGTGATAGTGAGGTTAGATGCAAGGTAATGGGGGATGATGGTAAATCAGTTGACGAAGTCGCAAATCTTTATCGACTAAGATGGTTGGGCCACGTGTTGCGTATATCTGAAAACCAATTACCACAACGCGAAATGCTGACTATTGTTGGGGATAGTTGGAAGAAAGTTAGGGGCGGCCAAACCAAAACGTGGCATCAGTGTTTGAAGACACTAAATTCTGGTCTAAGCCATGTTGGTAGATGCAGACTACTTGGTTGTGGTCCGCGTGACTATCGTAACCAATGGTTGGAGACTCTTGGTGACATGGCTCAGAATCGATCACAATCGCGTCGGTGTATACACTCTCTGTCTTCCCTTAAACTTTGAGATTAAAATCACTTCATATCTTTCTTTCTACCAACTAATTCATTTTTCCTGTACCATATACTTTCTTCTATATATTACCATCATCGAATTGACTACTTCTATGAATTCGGTGTTCATCATGTTGTGTAGATGAGGTATGGCAACTTGGACCGATGCATATATATGCCTGGTCCTACGTTGTAGCTGACTGGCTGACTGAATAAGAATGAAGGCTGTAATGAACTTATATATAAATCAAATTAACGAATATCCTATTGAATCAGTACATCTGATTTCTTCCAAATAAATATGACGTGGGAGTTTAACGTCATCAACACACAACATTTAGTTATTCTCTACAAAATTCCACCAAACTTAACCAAAATAAGAATCTTTCCTTGAAGTTTAAGTGTGCTAGTCTTTAAGCAGCCAGTAACAAAAATTGCAACCATGAAATACATTTGACGTTATCTCAACCAAATGAAGAGTTGCACAGAAATGAACACACAAACTAAAGAGTAGATACAACGACTAATAAAAAATCGAACCAAACACATTTTACAGGGTTTAAATACATCATTATCGAATTCTAGGCTCTGTTGAATTAATGAACAACACCAATATAGAAAGTTATTAAAAAACAGATTAAACTGTCATGAAAAACAGACCTACATGTTACAGTCCTTGGAGTAAATGTAATCCATACCGTCCAGTTACACTTTTCAAGTCATATTTCTTAATATTTTAGTATATCACTGCCATGGACATTTTATTTCGATTCCTTAGTTTTTTCATTTCCCTACCATAGTGTGATGTGTGATGAATGAGATTGATTTGCTTTTTTTTCCAAATCCTATATCTAATATATCTAATATATATGATCGACTTCATCATTACTCATGTTAACTTGTAGTCAACGAAACTATTATTACTGACAACGAGTTGTTGCTTGATTCCGTTATTTTCAAACACAAATTTTTAATCAAACTATGGAAAATATTTAAAACAAACTTATATTTTACATAGTCGTTGATAATTTTCAACTTGTCTTATCTATGCCCATCCATAAACTACTGTACATAATTGCATTACATAACTAAATAGCCATTTCATTCTAATTTCTTTCTTTTTTTTTCCTAGTATCTTAGAAATAAATTGAACGAAATAAAACTGAATCATAACCTAAACATTATTTCACTATATCGCTTGTTTGATGAATTAAAACTTTCACAGAAAGAATGCTTAAACTTAGAGAATATGTCTTCTGATCAAAATTCTTCAGTAGGAAGTAATACACATTGGAACACCGATCAAAATTGTTTAAACGGTATTAGAAATGCACGAAATAACATTTTTGATATTTCAGAAAGTACGTTTATTACTTATACATGACAAATTTTATTTCGAATAAACAGAAATATGAAAGATAAATATGAATAGATTTATATCATAAGTTTCATACATCATTGAATAGAAAAGTAAAAATTTTCTAGAAATACCTTTATAAACCCTAAACAGTACTGAACTTTGATTATTAGTATGGCATAAAAGATAACTTTAGGGATCTGTTAAAAATCTTTCAGACAACTTGGTCGACAAAGATTTGTGATCTCATTACCACATTAAATAAGACATCATCTGCCAATATAAATCAGCTTGAACTAATATTCAGCAATAAATATTCCATTATTGTATATAATGATGAATGTAACTTTATGATCGTCCACTCGCATTAGGGCTTTTTTTAACCAAAATCTCCTATCACATTTATTTGCATCTAATGAGAGCACTTACCAGATGCCATACGATGTGCACCCGTCAAACATAAGACAATACACTAAACTAGACTAAATCGATGACTATCTTAATAGTTATGTTTGTAATGCTGACTTCATACACCTGGGTAGTTTTATTAACATTGTAAAGTAAGTCGATGGTATTTGGTTTTAGGTAGCTAAAATTTAACATTTTTTATGACGTCAGCGAAACATGACCAACATTGGTACACTGCACTGCAAAATATGACTGTAAACTGTGTCCCCTAATTATCCTACTCAAAAAGCTATAAGTCCGCCCCAGGCACTGCGTATATTTATTAGAGCTTTTATTGCTGTGGTCGGGCATCATATGAAGTATCCAGATCATTTATTTTTCATAGTGAGCTTCTGACTTCTAGTAATTGGGTTGCGAAATAATCCTCAATTATGGTCACAGTGAATGTATGTTTTCTGTCTTCATGCAATCTAGATATTCATATGTTTCGAACCAACAGCCGACATCATATATCGCATACTGTAAATGGTAACACAGTAATTTAGATACATGTTCTATGTAATACTCTTTATGACTCTAAAACTTCTCACTGAAGTTCATTTATTTGTTTCAACTCATTTTACTCTCTTTCACTTTCGTTTACGACCCTCACAGATCATGTGGTACCTCAAATACTTGAAGCTTCTTCGTATTATTTATTATATTAGCCATATATCGTATGATGTAAAGCATGAGTGAACGTTAAGCTTACACTCCTTAATTGATTTGTGTTAGATAACCACCACTGAATTTTCTCACTAATGTATCAAAAATAGTGATCATTAATTTACCTATGCAATTCTTTGATTCATAAATTCATTGGCATATTTTCTGTATAACAGGTCCATTTATTCATGAAGATCACTCAAAAGACTTTGAAGATAACAATGAGATGAGGTAACTACAGATCATTACTTTATATGAATTAACTTTTTTCTATCAACAACATACCATTCTTCGTGTAAACAATGCCTGTTTTCTAGTACTCAATAATCGTAGGCCTCGAAAAGTTACACTCTACAGTGTGTGGCTTTATTTGAAGTTATGACTATTCCCAGCCATACACCTTTATACTTCCAATATCATACATTTAACACATTCTGAAAAAAATTAGGCTTGGATCATACATCTGATATTGTCTGGCAACTGTAAAAAGTGTTGAATTTTTAATCAGAGGCTTCAATTATGTTTGGAAGTAAAGTATAAATGTATACAGCTGATAAATCTCATGCACAACCTAGATATCTATACTTACAAATTATGTTATCAAGAAAACAATAAGTGAATTAATTAGTCAAATACATCTGAATTTACAAAGTCGTATTTTTTCAAAAAAATATCTGGTTGTGAAAGGTCATTTTCTTTTGTTAGTTTTGTTTAGCAATTATTTTGTAAACTTACTAGACTATACGTCCGAAGTAGGTAGTTAATCGTTATATTCATGAGAATCCAATTGATATCAAATTTTTAATAAGAACAAATGATCTATCCCTTAATTTCATGAACATTTACTTCAAAAACTATACTATTTACTCTAGGAGGACTATTATGATATCGTGTTAGTAAATTTTAAATCCCTTAGAGATATGATGTCAAGTAACAACATAACAAACTTGAACATTTATTAATCAATTTCCATCTTTAATAAATATTTTTACTAAAATCATAAACTAATTGTAATCTGTCAATTTATATCACAATATATGTCGTTAATAAATTTACATTTTAATCGCAAATGATTATTTTCATTTTGTAAAAAAAGTACATTTTTAAGCAAAGATAGATAGTGACTAGCAGTGGAATTTAGAACGCGCATTTCGTCCCATTTGTGACTCATCAGCTGGATGTACCTGCATCTTAGAATTGATGTTCACTCTGATGTTCATTCATTTCTATTGATTCATTTTCAATTTTAGATTATCTCCATCTACAATTTCTTCAACAATAACAAATTCTTATGAATCATGTTCATTTCTACCAGACTGGCAATTAATTGATCGAACAGCAACAGAGCAAGTACAACGTTGGCTGAGTGTTCATGGATTTCAAAAGAGTCGTTATCAATTTAAGTTTCCAGATGATTTTAGAAAGTAATAAATTGTGTATTTCACTTTTTTCAATTATAAATTATACTACCTAAATATTTTTTAAATTATTAGAATTTATTATACACTTATAATCAATATTTTCTGTTTTAAATGAGAGATCGACAAAATAAAGTTTAAAACAATACATAACAATGTTAGAGGAAGACTTTAAAATTCATAAAAACAATCTACAATTCTCAGAAGGGATTTCGTGGGATTTTTGAAATTTCACTGATTGAAATCATGAGTCAATTGAAGCTAGACCACCATGGAAAGCCTGAAAGCACTATACGGCCGTTCCGTCCTAGTATGTGATAAGTCGTGTAAGTTGAACGCTATATACAAATCCTAAGCTATTCCCGTAACCCGCAGACTAGAACTACACAGCAACTTGAACTCCAGAGAGAAGACACAAGTAGGAGAGAAAACACTTTATTCCCAGGTTCATTCTAGTACAGAAAATCAAGGGTATTTATAGATGTTGGCGTCTGTTAAATCACCATCTTATTTCAGCCAATCCGTTAACGTCATATTATACTACCGACCAATGGTAGCACGCCACACTGGAATTCTCGAACGTTCCATCATACTCTGATTGGCTGGGACCTTTTGGCTCCTTTTTGGGCCTTTGGAGGCTCCGTTGAAGTTCTCCGGAAGCCGACTCAACAGTGTGGCACTCCTCGGCAGTGCACATCCACGATCCCGCCCACCCCACCCCCGAGATTCGAACACAGGACTTATCAGTATCGTGAGTGAGCGCTTAACCAGCTAGACCACTGAGCTGGCCGGCATCCAATGGTGTTAATGTCTAACTTCAATCAATCCACGAAATTGTGCCACCGTACACTTCAGTGAGTTGATATCTCACAACAGACCTGGTTGAACTCCGTCGGATGCCAGCTTCAAATGACTCATGATTTCAATCTGTGAAATCTAAAATTCATCAAAATGTCAATTTTCCTTATACCATTATAACTTGTTATAATCATATTAAGTAACATTCAGATAATGAAGAAATTTTATCAAAGTTTTTATAGACAAATTAGATAGTTATTTTTTTACAGATCACTTACACACTTTCAGATTTTCAGGATTAGTTTTCAATTGATCCTCCAGTAATCATCACCATATAGACTGGTACAATGTCTATGTTGGCTTAAGTCATCATACCACAAAAGTACAACAGGATGAAAATAAAAATAAATAAATACTAATCGATATCAAAACAATATAGTAGCATTGGTTATGAGAAAGATTGAACATTTGAAATATGGTTAACTTACTTTTCATTTGTCATCTCCCTTCACTGTTGTCTGAACTTTCTCGTTTACATCTTAAAGAATATATGACATGTGAATATATCCATTCAACTCAGCAATATCATTGATAACTTATGATCATATTTAAATTTATCAAATATTCTCATCAGTTATTATTATTTATTGTTTATTTGTTTTGCAGTTGTATATCATTGACAACTACAATATTGAATAAATCATTATTAGGTGAAAAACAAAAATCCTATACTATATCTCAACAGAATACAACAATAAAAGAATCTAGTCAAACTAATATGAAACATGAACTAAACAATATTAAATTGAATATTGATAATATAAATGAAACAGTACCATGTAGCATTAATCCATTGTATAATTGTTTATTACATCTTTGTGGTAATAAACAACCACCTGGTCTATTACCTACAATTAATTTACCAATAAATAATCCTTATGAAGCTTTATCAATTGTTTATTTTTATTGTTCTTCATTGTTAACATTTGCAAGAAGGTTAGTTTTATTTTTGTGGAGTAGATTGAGTGATACTGTTATGACTTTATGTCCGGCTTTTTACCACGTGATTTATCCACCAATCAAAATACGACTTATACAATCTTAGCACTGTGTCAAACCAATGACGTTCGACCGGTATGAGCAGCCTAGCGTCCTTATCGGTCCTATGTTCGCCTAGCCCGTCCACTTGAGTCCAGAACACCAATACCAGCTTCCCCTATGCACATCATATATTTCAAACATGCTGTGTTTATATATCAACCAAACAGACCGCAACGCACCATAAAATAGGGAATAATATTTGTACACAATAAAGCCAAAAAGTGGCTATGAACGTGGGAGGCGGTAATTAATAAACTGAACATAGCTTAAGAACAGTGAATCGTATAAGAATAAATGATAGGTCGAAATAAAGCTTATAATAACAGGAATATAAATATACATAATCTAATTATTGAGTAGTTATACCATAAGAATGTATAGATAATATTAGTCAATTAATATGTCTCAGAAGTTACTCGTGATTTAATCTTCGCTCGGATATAACAAATACCGATGTTGTTTTTTCTTATCTGATGTATATATTATCTTTTGTGTGTGATAATTGAAATCATCTACAAATTTGTATGGATTGACATTATAAAAGTTTGAAATTATGTATTAGGTGACTGAAGAAAAAATTGCCAGAACATTCTGGATCTAGGTTTCTAAATAATTTAGTACTTATCAGAAGGGGACAGCTTGAATTTTGAGAGTATTTGTGTTGTGCATGGAATTAAAACTATGTTATTTAGTGTTAGTCTTTGAAATTATCGGTGACACTTATTATCAAGTGTGACAATAAACATCTCTCAAGATTCTAATCAAACCCTACTGACTACCGCCAAATGGCACATAGCATATTTTACGGTTTCTTACGGACTCCTATGATCACTTAATATAAAATGCAGTGTATATTAATGTCCATCTACTAAGTTTAGTGACCTAGTTCTATCATGTTTCGTAGAGTTTCTTCAGCACTACAAACTAAACAACAATGTATTAAATACTATTCAGTGATGACTCCATGTATACAGGAAGATCATAGTGATAAAGTTGACCTCAAGTAAAACATAAACGTCGTATAGCACAATTAATAAACGTTTCTGGTTAGATTACGTACAAATCAATCTTTAAACATTTTTTTCAGTAATTAGTTATGTTTTTCACTGACCTAAATTTATTCTAGCATTTTGTTGACTTCAACAAATTGTTTTTTTTTTTAATTGGTCAAGGGATCATTACTTCAACAATCATCGAATGATATATATTAATAGGTCGATCCTAATAATTCCTCTGGTTAACTATTGCTTATTACATAGCGTATCACTTTTTTCAATGAACATTGTTGGCGGGTTTAAAAAACATCATCTATTTTCTATGAACATATATTACTGTTGTGTGTTCTTGTTTTGAATAGTATGATAATAATTTTGTGAATTGTTTTCAATAGTTGACAACTAAACACGTTGCTCGTTTAGATGCATAAAATCTTCAACTATTCATTTACATATGGTTCTTGTCATAAATTAACATTAATTGGAACGCAACCACAAACTACAAACTAATGGACTCTTGTATATTTCTGTCTAAAGAGAATCTCATGAATCTACGCTAGCCTAAGTTCAGGGAGTTTTGATATGGTTTTGAACAGGATATCATTGAATCACTAAGTAGAAATCCAATAGTCTGCATTTTTAATTCTAGTCAATCTAAACCATAGTGCAACTCATTTGGAATATTTCAAAATTATTACTTCTTCTTCATACTGTTAAGCCTATGAAACATATACATTTTTGCTTATTATTCCTAATTATATTATTTTCTATTTTAGTCAAGGCAGTTGTCTACCTCATATCTTACCAGAACATTTAATGGAACCGAATGATTATCATTTATGGCATAAATATGGATGTCCAGGTTTAACAGAATCTGCACGTACAGTGTATATATCATTATCTCAAAAAAACAATATCATAACAGTAACAGATTGGATAAAATCACAAAAAATTAAAAATGATAATCAATCAAATGATGATTTAATAAAAATTGATATAAGTCCATTAAGTGAATCTGAACTAGATCGATTTTTAATAATATCTGAAAGAGCTTGGACAGATTTAATAATACAACTTATTAAAGTAAGTAAGAATAGTGGTTTATTATACATGTTTCGTAACAGATATTAAAAACCGATATTCCTATTATTGATTTTCTAATATACTTAAGTTTTGTGATGCATAACATTATTTTTACTACCTCTCGTTAATCTTCTTCATGGTGCTTTCTTGTAGCTCTCTAAAAGATTGTCAATATATGTTAACAAGCTAGTTTTCACTTTAGTTAACATCCTTCAGCTAAGTTTATCTTTAACCTTTAGGGAACCAAGACTTCATCCGCGATTTAAACTCATGTTACCTATTCTAGTTAGAGACGTTAGTAATGAGGAATTCCGGTATGTGTTTTATCATGTGCAACTCAGATATTAACATAGAAATCAATCACATGATAGTAATCAATGATCAGTCAGTCAGTAACAACGTAGAACTTCGTACGTACATACATCATTTTAAGTTGCCATACCACATCAACACAGATACAATTCTCGATTCAAATCCTATAGTGGTAGAGGTAGTAAAAGTATAAGTAGTAATCCGAAAGATTTGATTTGAAGATGTTATTCAAGGAGTGCAATCCAGTGAAATAAATTCGGAAAGAGAAAAAAAGGACATGAAGAATTCAGAAAATTAGAATTTGGGAGAACACAAAGAGTGAATGCACCTGCATCATTGAAAACAATTTTGAGCCATGTCATTCAAGGTCTCTAACCATCGGTTGCTATCATCTCGCGGTCCCCAACCAGGTAGTCTACACCTACCAACATGACTCAGTCCACTTGTCAGTGACTTCATGGACTTGTGCCATGTTTTGGTCTGGCCGCCCCTAGCTTTCTTCCAACCTACTTCTATACCATAAAACATCGCACGTCGAGGCAGTCGGTCGTTGGGCATACGTAACACGTGTCCCAGCCATCTCAACTGATGAAGTTTCACTACTTCATCAATTGATTTGCCATCCTTACCTAGTACCCGTTTCCTAACAACTGCATTACTTACTCGATGGTCCCACGATATACGAGCAATATTTCGAAGACACCTATGATCAAATACTAGTAACCTACGAATATCCTCTACTCTTACCGGCCATGTTTCACTGCCATAAAGTAGGACGGAACGAACTGCTGCGCAGTAAACCGTCCTTTGGTTGATAGACGGATATCTCGCCTACGCCATAAATGACGCAAGTTGGCAAAAGCTAGTCGAGCCTTCTGTATCCGTGCTGAGATTTCGTCACACACCAGACCACAAGGGCTGATGAGACTTCCAAGATAAGTGAAGCGGTCGACACACTCAACTACTTCACTCCCTATCACTAGTTCGGGTGTCGATGTAACCCAATCCTGAAGCAACATTTTGCATTTCGAGGGGGAGAATCGCATCCCGAACATGCTTGCATTGTTGCTTAGAGTGGTCAGAAGACTCTGCATTTTGTCAGCGTCTTCACCAAATAAAACTATGTCATCAGCATATTCTAAGTCAACAAGTGAACCTCCCGGTAGAAGTTCAACCCCTGGAAATTTAGATGAGGAGAGTGTTATCTCTAAAAGTACGTCGACGACAAAGTTGAACAAGAATGGGGAGAGTGGACAGCCCTGACGAACACCACTTGAGGTAATCAATTCTGATGACAGTTCGCCATAAGCTCTCACTCTACCAGTTGTGTTCGAGTAGAGAGCCTTTATAAGGTTAATGTACTTCTTTGGTACTCCTTTCAGTGACAAACACTGCCATAGAACCTCACGATCAACAGAGTCGAATGCCGCCTTAAGGTCGAGAAATACTACCATTGTGGGGCGTCTGAATGTGTGTCTGTGTTCTAGAACCTGACGTAGTGTGAATATCTGATCTATACAACCACGTCCAGGTCGAAAACCAGCCTGGTTTTCTCTAGTCTGCTCTTCACGAGCTTTGTTAGGCGTCGAAGTATTATTGAAGCTAATATTTTAGACACTATATTAGTCAAACTGATTCCTCTGTGATTGTCACAAGAGGACTTTTGTCCTTTCTTATAGACTGGCACAATCAGTGATTGAGACCAGTCAGATGGGATTACGTCCAGTTCCCAAATTCTACCTAAGACCTCAGTTAATCTCATTGCTAATACTGGACCACCATCCTTAAAAATCTCAGGAGTAAACCTGTCAGGGCCTGCTGCTCTCCCTCGTTTCAGATTTCCTATGGCTTTTTCAACTTCGTAAAGAGACGGAGGACCTACATTAACTTGCCATTCAGGTTGACTGGAGATCGTGGGAAACCGAAGTGTGGCTGAAGGCCAGTTGAACTGATCCCTAAAGTGTTCTGCCCATCGATCCAATCTCCTGGATTGAGAATGAATAATATGTCCATCTTTCTCTGAGATTGTTTCGCTAACGGTCGGTTCCTAATTCCGGTTTCCTTAACGAGTCTGAACAATTGTCTGCTATTACCTATTGCCGCTGCCTTTTCCATCTCTCTTGCTTTCGCTACCCACCACTGTTCGCGATCATTGCGTAGACTTCTTGTCAGCTTGCGCTTAAGCTGACTCCGCTCTTCATTATGTTCAGAGCCAGGTGGAATGAGTTTCCGAGCATCTATCAGTGCGATAGATGCTGCTGAGATCCAGTGTTGCTCCCTAACCTTCCGGTTTACCTTACTAGCAGATATCACTGCTGTTTCCACAGCTTTTCGGATATCATTCCATGCTGCATCGGGGTGGGCATCACATACATGGCTGCCTAACTGTTTTCCTAGTTGTTCCTGAAATATACTCTTAGCTTGACTATCATTAAGTAGGCCCTAAGAGGTTTCCTTGCAGCGTCTTTCCTACGTCCAGTAAGACGCAAGCAAATACGCGCTCGCACTAGAGCATGATCTGAATCTAGGCATGTGCTCCAGAATGAGCGACAGTCTTCTATCGAGCCCCTCCATCGGTGGCTGATAGCGATGTGATCTATTTGGGTCCAACGTTGGGACGAATTAGGGGGTCGCCATGTTAAAAGATGTTTTTCCTTATGCTTAAAGTTAGTATTTGCAAGGAACAGGCGGTTATCTGAGCATAGCTGCAACAGACGGTCGCCATTATCTGTTCTTTGAGCCACGACCCATAAGATCCACCTAGGTGTCTTTCCCTATCGCTTAGTTTACCTACTTGAGCATTAAAGTCACCGGCCACTATTACTACATCCGAGCGCCTAGCTTTTCGGAGAAGGTCGAAAGCTTTCTGTAAAACTCATCTTTTACATCATCTGAGCTGCAGTCAGTGGGAGAATAGGCAGAGACGACGAAGAGGCAACGACGAGTGTCCCTATCTTTCCGGATTCTTACTGTTCCGTTCAGTCGGACAGCGCACAAACGACTGTCTACTGGGATCCACTCTAAGAGAGCTAGTTCTGCCCTAGGACTCAATGCTATACCTACGCCGGCGAGGCCACGGGAAGCAGAATCAGGGCTTCCAGATACACGAAGCGTAAATCGAGTCGGTTCTTTATTTTGGCATGGTGAGGTCAAATGAATGACGCTACTGGGATCCTGTATGCGCGTTTCGGAGACGCAGCACACATCGATGGCGCGAGATTCTAAAGTCCTAGCTAAGGAAGCCTGCTGTCCTATTTGGCAAAGTGTTCGTACGTTAAAAGCTCCTACGTGTAGTTTAGAGCGTGGTTTCAGGAGACCAGGAATGGCGTTCCACGTACTCGAATCGTTTGCCCTAGCGGTGCGAGGTGATAAAGAGACGTGAGGAGGGTTAGTCATGGAGATAAGAGAGGTATTAGGAGGTGTAGGAAGGATTTGAATGTGACCAACTTGGTCTCTTGTGCTGTTACGGGTATGAGGGCTGATGTCACTTCCCGGCTGCCCACACCGTGGAAGGGTATTTCTTGAGGAACCTGAAAAGGAAATTGGATTAGTGTTGGTCTTGACGACCTGGGAGCGTGACCGCAGAGCCCAAGGGACAACTGCTTGAGGCCGGTCGCGCACGGCCTTTTTGTGGAAGGTTTTTAACGTGTTAGCTCCGTTCTTCAAAGGGCCTTACCGCCGGAGACGGAAATCCGTGAGGTAAGGTGAGGTGTGACATTTTTAGGGTCGACCTTTTCTAACCCCACCCCTCCTTGTGGGAAGGCAGCATCGCTGTCATGCTGGTTGTCCGAGGGAAACACCTTACTGCTGTCACACCTCTCTACAGTCAGCAGTACGACTTCGCCCTCAGACCTTGAGTTGCTGCTTTTAGTCTTACCGTTCTCCAATCGACCTGCCTGGCATGGTAGAACCTACAGGAACATATGTTCCAGCCAAAATAGCTCGGTAGGCAAGCCCGACCACTGCGTCAAGGTAGCAGCCTCGGTCGGGAGTAATCAATGATACCATTTCTAGATATCTGTGCTAATTAAGTTGTATAAAGTAGATCAGTAAAAGCTTATGAATTACTCAAAACAAAACGAATTCTTATTTTCAGTTTAGGGGTTGTGGAAATTGTTAAGATTTTAATTGAGATCATGAACCGATTGATGTTAGATCTCAATCGAAAACTCAACAATCCCCAGAACCTCTAAATTGATAATAACCATGCTCACTAGTGACTAGCTTCGTGAGAAAATTCTCGGAGTTCTAGTGAGAAGCCGTGACCAATCGAGCTAATCTGCGTCGGGTAGAAATAGGTGTCTACCTCAGTACAATAGAAGATTGTCGAGCAATTTCGTGCATTGGTTGAGGTTAGCCATTAACATCATTGGATGCCGACTCAGTGGTCCAGTAGGTTAAGCGTTCACGCGCGAGACTGAAGGCCCTGGGTTCAAATCCCGCGAGCGGGGCCGTGGGTGCGCACTGCTGAGGAGTCCCACAGTAGGACGAAACGGCCTCCAGTGCTTCCAGGTTTTCAATGGTGGCCTAACATCAATCGGTTCATGATCTCAATCAAGAATTCTTATTTGATGAAGAAACTATTGTTTAGTAGATGCTGAGATAAATTAGAATTCTAGATCCACTTAACTCAAAATAGTACTTGAAGATCATTGATAACTATCAAGGATTTTGATCCAGTTTTTATTTTTGTTTATGGTCAGTATTAGTAGCATTTAACGTTTTGCAACTAAAATTAAATTATACTCATCGATTCTCTACTTTCATACTTTCATTCATAATATTTTAGTGTTTTCTATTTAATCATATAACCATCAATTCACTGGATACTATTAACTTACCACCAAAAGATCTTTTATTACATAAAACAAATGAATTGTTGTCATCAACGCCAACAGTTTCACAACAATCTTCATCACAAAATGAATCAAATAAATCGGATCGATTAATAAAACATACAGTTCGGTTATCAGATCAAAGAGACAATGTACAGAGAACAAGATTAACCAATTCCAATGAAATTCAAGTGAACAGCTGTTACTCATCATGTGAATGTATCTTATTGGCCTGGTTAAATTATTGTTATCATCAGTATGCATGTCAATATGGCCTGAAAAGAAATCCGTATTTACAATAATAATTTGATTGTTACTAATTTTGATAATGATTTATGTGATGGAATTATATTAGCATGTGCTATCGGTGCATATGTGCCTTGTCTTGTTAGTTTAATTATATCATTTTTAATTTTCTTTGGTCATAATTAGCATTGTTTTATGTTTTAATGTTATCATGGCTTTTGTTCCCAATTATCTAGAACTGTTATGTTAATCAAGATAGTAACCTGACATATTTTGATGAGTGAGTAAAGTATTCCCGACCTAGAAGGTAGAGAATTATGTTATTGTTTCACAAACACAATAGTTCAACTTTAATTGATCTAATTAATGCATCAGGAGAAAACGGAGGTTTGATCTTTGCCAAAACGGCTTTTACTAAAATTGTGAAACTTAGAACATGACATAATTAATTTGCGATAATTTTTTTATCAGTCACTTTAAAGAACATAAATATACAGTAATGGTCAACTAACCAATAAATGAAAAGCAAGTTCACCATGGAAAATATAAAGTATCAATTCAGGGCAGATGATTAGCATACAAAAGTAAGGACTTAAATTATGTGATAAAAATATAAATAATGTAGGACCCTTCTAATACGAAGATTGGTATGAAACCGCACGTTTCAATTTCGACTAAGTTGAACATTGGGTAGATTTTACTAATAAAAATAATATGTTTGTCTCAGTGAGTAGAAAAATGAAACTTTCTGACGTTTCGTGACTTAGTGTAAGCCACTTCTACAGAGAATAAATAAACGAATTAAATAAACTCAAAATTCATTTGGTATTGTTTGCTTGAATCTTTCCATTGGTGTTTAGTAGTGTAACTGAACAATCTCTTATTGGCATATGTGCATCCTGTACTGACTACCTCGATAGTGCCTTAAGTCACAAGCATTATCAGCAAAGATGGATGGTGGCTAGCAGTGGAGGCAACCCTCACAGGATGCACATATCTCAATAATAGACTGGTCAATTGCAGTCCTAAACATCAATTGGGAAGATTCAAGCAAACTATACAAAATGAATTTAAACTTCACCCCATTTTACAGGCAAGTGGCTATCAGGACTCAGTAGCTGAGTGGATAACATGATGGTGTTTGAAGTGGATGGCACTAGGTTCGAGTCCAGGAGTGAATATCAAATCTGAGATGAAGGTACATTCAGCTAACGAGTTCCAAATAGGACGAAACGCGTGTCCTGGTTTCCACTGCTAGTCACCATTCATCTTTAAATAAACCCAAGTTTAAATAGTACCAAGGAACGAAGCAAAAATATTTGGTAAGATCAATCAAAAAACAGGTGAAAAATATGGCATTTGTGATGTAAAATGATGGAGTTGAATTTGTATGTATGATAATATTGTGAGATGTGAGTAGAAGCAGAATTGGTAGCTCGGATAGATGGTCCAAGCCCAAGCAAGGCCTTCTTTTCTATTAAGGGCAGTAGGATTTAGGAACATATAGAAAGCTTCAGCTACTCGCCTTTCTTTGTAGTTGGAAAGGCTTTTTACATCATTTGAATAATGTCGACTTGATGGTTATTGAAGATGAGAGGCACTGCTATTTCCAATTCACTTTAAAGCCTTTCAAGTTCTATAGGATTATTAGGTGGATTTTTGTGTATCTAAGATATTCTTTGACTAGATCTCACGATTTCACAAGATGACTCTGCAATGTAGAAGGCATCACAATCGGTACACCCTAATTTGTAGATGCAGTTCTGTGATGATGTATAGGGGATCTTATATTTCATACGAGACAAATCATCTTGAAGGGAATGAGTTGTTTTGTAGGATGCTTTAATTGTGTTATCTTAAGACTCTTTGGAGTTCTTCTTTTGTGCCATAGCGGTATGGTAAAACTACGGTACCAATCCATGGTATTTCATCTAAGCTATTACTCAACAGTAAGTCACATCGTTTTGTTGCGTTTCTAATGATATTGTAAGATATTGCTTATATGCTTACTCTGAGTCAAGAGACATCAGGAAATTTCCTACTCACTGGGAAATTAAAAATATATTATTCATGTTTTAATGTTTTAATCTCGTACGACGCACCTGTCAGAAGTAGATGGGTATTTCTTTTAGAATAATGTCACTCATGGTTGCCACTAAAATAGACTAAACTTTTCAATTGTAATAGTACATTTTATCCGTTTTAGTGTTTAATGCAATATATATATGTAATTATCTCAACTTATTATTAACATTGATGGTGATACGACGATTCACAGTACTGATATTTTGAAATTTTTAGGAAGATGAACCAAATTAACAGTTGATCACAATGTTATCAGATTATTCTTGACTAACGTACATACCATGATCAGTTCGCATTTACTTGCCAAATAGTGAAGAGTTGTAGCTCAGGTGAATGGTTTTGGTGGCATTATTTTCTCTAAAACGAACAGATTAATTATGTAGTTGTTAAGTTAGACAACATTAACTGCTCATATTTTTACACGAGAACAATATACCACTAAGAACATTAAGTTATGGACCATAGATCAAAGGAAATATATAAACTATTACTAGATTTACCGTAGCACTAAGCTGATAGAAATTAATTAATTTAGGTTTTTTGTTTAGTAAAATTATTATTTCACAAAATATTTTTTCCGTGGTCTGATCTCACTAGTTTGCCAGTTCCTAACATCTGACTTATCCAGAAATGAAGGGAGAAAATATCAGGGACTAGGTAGAAAGCTTTATTACCAAAGCTAAATATTTGTTTTTTAACTTCAGATTTCAAATGACTAGAAATACATTTATCTGACCAAGCAACTGAAAACAAGGGGCGAATAATACAGGCTTTCTTGAATCAATAACGTAAACTGTTTGGAGCTAGACGTGTAAACTATTGAATTACGTCCCAATGGTCTGAAGACCCTATAGACTCTGAAAGATTAATAAAATAAAGTGATGAAATTGATAATTTCGCTCACAGGACAGACTCTAAAATCTCAACAAAGGTATCAGCCTTCTCAAATCCTTTCTAATGAGTATAAGCCAGTACGAAACCTTCGTCCTGTTGAATACCTCAAGCTACCCATCATCTCAGCAAAGTACACCCAATATTAATTCACTCAGACCAGTGATCACACTACAAATTCATCAATGGAGTTTGGCTAACATTAAAAGACTAGCAAAACGTGACATTGGTCACTACTCAGTGATCAGCCGATTGTATGTACAAAGTATTCAGTTGAGATAATACAACAATAGGCTAGCTATCAATTAACAATTGACTCGCCGAGGATGAGAATAACGGTCACGAAATAGTTAGTGATTATTCAACTCCAGTCATCATAACAGAAATGCACTCACCCAATCCTTTTATTGAAAGATCAAAACACAAACAAGTTTAATTCAATGATATTTAATGTTTAATAATTTTCCGTTAACTTTTAAAAGCGTGAAAATATTTTATGGCCTTTGCACTACTGTTATGATTTTAGATCCCCAATTACTTCTCCAAAATATACACACAACCTAATTCAGGAGAACAGTGTTTTCATAACGCGATTATTTTAGTTCAAGCACTAAGAATGATTCATTTTGAATTTGATTTGAGTCCATCTGATATAACAAGTCCACATCCATTCGGTATGGCGTTATTATGTTTACATTTATTTTGTCAGTTGCCGGATTATTTACCGAGACAAACAATAAATTTTACAGGTAGGAATAAATTAGCTAAGACCCATGCTTGTTACTATATATATATATATATATATATATATATATATATATATATATATATATATATATATATATATTCTTGAACAAGGTTTTAAAAGAATCAGAGTTTAGTAGTCGCTAGCACTAAAAACCAGGATATAGATTTCGTCCTACCCTGGCCTCGCCAGCTGAACGTACCCGCACTCTAGTGTCGACCTCCACACCTGGACTTAAATAAGATTATACATAAGCCCTGGGTTCCACTACAAAACACTATCGAGCTCCGCTTCAAAATAATTGTGATTTAATGGGGTAATCGAGGAAGTCCTCTCATGATCCATACAGGCCAAAATGGACTGACCATTTGAAGTTCTTAACATTGAAAATAAAAGATTCAAACCTTTTCAAATGACCACCATTGAAAACCTGGAAGTACTGGACAGCTGTTTCATCCCAGTATGGGACCCTCAGCAGAGAGCATCCGAAGGTCCTGGGTTCGAGTCCTATGTGTGGGATCGTGGATGTTCACTGCCAAGTAGTCCCATACTAGGATGAAACGGCCGTCCAGTGCTTCCAGGTTTTCAATGGTGGTTTAACATTGATCTATTCGTGATATCAATCTAAACTCAATAATCTCCACAACCCTATACCGATGACTAATATTTTTGATTAGTAATTTTTTCAGAATATCCTATTCTCTCTTCTACAAGAAAATATCATTTTGATTTATAAATTAATATGTTAATTCAAATTTGTTGTCAAAAAAGTTTCTAAAAGAAAGAACATCCTATTGAAATAATTTCATGAAATTTACTTTACTGTTTACCTTCTTTTGTCGATTTCAAGGTCTTTTAAATTCTACAACTAAACGTCAATTATTATTTACCAATACAAGTTCTCAAATGTTAACATATTATTGTGTAATAATTGGTCCGAACGCAAATGATTTCAATTGCTCTATTATAAATACATCGAATAAAATTACAAAACGCGAAAACAATAAAACAAATTCAAAGAAATTGGATGTTAATGAATTAAAACGTTTAACGAGTGATAATTACATAAAGCTCAATGATACTAATAATACTGACAAGTTGTATAATGATGTTAAAGAAATGAAAATGATTATACCACAGAAAGGAAAATTACAAATATGTCTTGAATATAAGTAGGTTTGCTTGTATGGATGAATGTCACATATACAGACCTACATATGTTCTCAAAGTAGTAGTAGTAGTAGTAGTAGTATTTATTAGTAATTTGTTTCAACAATCAACTCTTTAGTGGCATAAATGTGAATTATCTGGCAGTCTACTTTCCTAATCAAGATAAGTTTTTAGATTGGTTGGAACCATAGTCGTTGAAATTAGTGAATTTGAACATGTTTACGTCTGGAATTACTTCTTAAAACTATATGAATATCATCTTAAATAGACACGACATGCCGTATCACTTTATATGGTATAGTTTCAAAACATCATTTTTTGTGGAAATTCACTATCGTTAAAAAGTTATACCCTTCAGTTCATTTCTTCAAGGTTTGAATTGACTATATCACTTATTTCCGATTAGCACTAATATAACTAAACAAAAGTCACATCAGTTATTACTTAACCATATAACGTAAATACCAGGTTTTCTACTGAAAAAGACTATTTCTTTAAAGTCCTGACTGATATTTATTAGGTTTAGATTGATATCATGAATGGAACAATGTTAGACCGCCATTGGGAATGTGGGAACACTAGATGGCCGTTTCTTCCTAGTACGGGACTCAGCAGTGCACATCCACAATCCCGCACGTGGGATTCAAACTCCAGACTACTGCGTTAATGTCTGACTTCAACCAATCCGCGATATTGCTCGACTGTCCACCATTGTTTTCAGTGAGTAACAGTCTCACGACAGACACTATTGAACTCCACCAGTCACGGCTTCTCACTAGAACACCAGGAAATCCATCTTGAAGCCAGTCACTAGTGAGCACATGATATTTACTAATTTTTTCTTTATTTCCATACCTTCTTGAGTTTTATTCAGAACTCATTCAATTTTATTTGATAATCAATTCAGTTATTGTTGTTGCTATTATTACGAATCGTTGAATATCAATCTTTTCTTCTAGAATTTTCACATTATTTATCATATAAACATTCTGCCATTTGAATACCTTTGACATTTCTTTCATGTTTGTTACCGTTTTATCAATCCTTATCAATGAGAACATTTCTGATATTATTATATAAATTATATACACTGATTTCTAATGAATAATACTATTATGTCTAGGTTCTATGCACGAAGTAAAGTAAATCCAGTTTATTCTGCCACATTTGTTATTTTTTGCTCGACTCGAATTTATATTTATAACACATACTTATTGTCTTTGAATATAGTAACTCATTATTTATAACATCTAGTTCTCGTATGCTAAACTCAAGTGATTGACAGACTGATAACTGATTCAATAAGTTTGTTAGCTATGATCTTTAAGAAGCCAGATTTATCTCACATACAATTGGTTCCCTTTATGAATTTAAATAGAGCAAGAACAAACATTGATGCAGAATAGTATGAATTCATATTATTTCGAGGTTTCTCGTCAGCTGCTTACAAACCAAAATTGTAAGCAGCTGACGAGAAACCTCGAAATAATATGAATTCATACTATTCTGCATCAATGTTTGTTCTTGCTCTATTTATCTCACATAATCTAATAATTTCGTTCGTATGAATAATTCCACTATTTTATACATTTTTACAAAGGTATCATTACTTTTCTTTACTAACTCATTGTAGATCACGTTTTCTTAAATTAACAGAAGCTGTATTTTTAGCAGTTTCACAACGTCAAAATGAATTACAAGGTAAAACTGTATCATTTATACTTTCTGGAATTGTAGGTGGACTTGATACATTAGTAAGTGATTGAGATAACTATATTTTCTTTCTACCAATTACATTACTTTATTTTACGTTGTACGTTCATTAGTTTGTTTACAACAGAGTTGAATAAAAAGATCACTGAAACATTGGTTTTCCAAATAATTACAAATACACTTGTCCGATAGAGTAATTGCAATTATGAGATGAATGATACAAAACTTTACGAATACAACATATTCAGATCATACAGATAGTTATCTTTAAGGAATTCATAAACACCCGTTCCTTTCCAACACCCTAGAAGATGATCATGAACTATCAAAAAATCGTTCCTGTCAACTAACCTCAAGTAATTGGATGTTTTACGTATATCTAACCACCGCCTACCTCAACTGAAAATGGTTATTTGAGTGGAAGTACATCGGAAAAAAACTAAGAGCGACTAATACAAAAAGTAACACCAGTTCATGAAGTTACTAGCTATCGGTCTAAGTCATGTAGGTTGATGCAAACTAATTGTCTGGAATCTGAGCCACATCAGTGGTTGGACACTGCGTGATATGACTCGGAATAACTCGGTAACAAATTTGTAAATCATACTAACGTCATGGATTTAGTTTTCTTATCCCTCAACTAACATGATTTTGTTCATCCTACAGTGCTAATACTTCGCAACTTATTACAATTTATTTAGTCTATATTGTGTTACGTTATATTCATTAGTCCCTCAACTCACTAACTCGTGATGAAAATCAACGTAATTTGATAGTTGCATTCATGAGTCAATTGAAGTTAGACCACCATGGAAAACCTGAAAGCACTGGACGGCCATCCCGTCCTAGTACGGGACTCCTCATCAGTGCGCACCCACGATCCCGCCCCGCGTGACTCAAACCCCGAACCTATCGGTCTCGCGCGTGAGCGCCTAACCTCTAAATCACTGAGCTGGCCGGCATCCAACGGTGTTAATGTCTAACTTCAACCAATCCACGAGCATAATTATTAGTTGGGTAATATATAAAACATTTTGTAAATAAAAACTTTAATCATTTATTGTATTTCTTTTTTTTATTCAACAAAACATTTTGTTTTTAACTCCAAAAGGCAAAATATTAAAATTCTCTTTCTATTCTTTTCCTTTACGTATTTTTTTTGTTAGCCAACTAAAATCATTAAATCACCTTGTTACCAAATGGCAGAATTTAAAATACCAATTATAAATCCATACAAATTAAGTGGTACATTTAATATTAAAATAATTGAAAGTTGTAATGATTTATTCAATGCACTATGCCAAACACAAGGTTTAAATGGAAAGAAAAAAGAATTTACTTCAGGTAATTTATTATCTACTGGAACATACTCTGCGACAGAAAGCTCATTGGATCAATCATCATCAGATAATAGTCAATTACCACCAGAAATCATGAAAGGTGAGTTCATTTTTTATTGAGAATACTTCATTATCATGAACTTGACATTTATTAGAAGATTGATAAGATATATTGGGCATACTACCAAGTAACTTAACTAGGGAGTGAGTGAGCGTCTGCAAGCTTAGTTTGGAAAGGGCCAGACGAAGATAATATGTAGCGCTATCTTAGCACACTCGGTTGACTGTGGTCATATTGGAAATAATATTAAGTCATTTCGAGTGATCTGTCATAAACCTTTATTGTTTCCTAATGGATTTTGTTCACGTCTCCTATGGAAGCAATAGGAACAGGAATCCACAATCGTAGCCAATGTATTCAAGAAAAGCTTGTGACGCCCTTATCCGTCACTTGGCTGGATGTGACTTGATAAAGGCTCGACTAGCTTTTGCCAACTTGCGTCATCTATGGCGTAGGCGAGATATCCGTCTATCAACCAAAGGACGGGTTTACTGCGCAGCAGTTTGTTCTGTCCTACTTTATGGCATTGAAACATGACCGCTAAGAGCAAATGATATTCGTAGGTTACTAGTATTCGATAATAGATGTCTTCGAAATATTGCTCGTATATCGTGGGACCACCGAGGAAGTAATGCGGTTGTTAGGAAACGGGTACTAGGTAAGGATGGCAAATCAATTGATGAAGTAGTGAAACTTCATCAGTTGAAATGACTGAGACACGTGTTACGTATGTCCAACCACCGACTGCCCCGACGTGCGATGTTTTATGGTGTAGAAGTAGATTGGAGGAAAGCTAGGAGCGGCCAGACCAAAACATGGCACAAATCCATGAAGTCACTGACAAGTGGACTGAGTCATGTTGGTAGGTGTAGACTACCTGGCTGGGGACCAAGAGATGATAGCAACCGATGGTTAGAGACCTTGAATGACATGGCTCAAAATTGTTTTCAATGATGCAGGTGCATTCACTCTTTGTGTTCTCCCAAATTCTAATTTTCTGAATTCTTCATGTCCTTTTTTCTTTTTCCGAATTTATTTCACTGGATTGCACTCCTTGAATAACATCTTCAAATCAAATCTTTCGGATTACTACTTATACTTTTACTACCTCTACCACTATAGGATTTGAATCGAGAATTGTATCTGTGTTGATGTGGTATGGCAACTTAAAATGATGTATGTACGTACGAAGTTCTACGTTGTTACTTACTGACTACTGATTTTTTCACATCCTATATTTCTCTGTTATTTTTCACTATCCGATTGTTTACTCAATTCAAATTTCAATAAATTTTTGTGACTATTATTTAAAAGTTTGTTTATTCGAGTTTGACCTAAGTTTTATGTTGAACTGCTGATCAGAACTTTGTTATTCACTACTAGTACACCTATCTTCGTACTATCAATTTGTCCCTTTTATTCATTATTTATTATCATGGAGTCTGTTATTTTGACCAGTGACTCATTAATTGACCTGACCGTATTAATATTTTCATAAACTCGTATAAATACTCAAATGTACTACAATAATTCCTGATTATAATCTAAGTGGAAACAATATGGTTCGCTTATGTGTATCGTTCTAATTTTCTCAGTGAGGATCTCTAGTATTTTTGTAAGAAATGCACAATCATTTTTGTAATACTGTCTAAAAAGTTGAATGCTATCGTACTCATCTATGTAACCTGAGGATCAAGGGTTTTGGATAGAATTCGATGTTGGCATGATAAAATAATGTAGGATTTGACAGATGATTGACTCATGAAGTAGGAATAAGAAGATCAAGTCTTCTCAGTGAAATTTTTTCAGTAGGAATGACTTATAAAAGAGGCAGAAGGATAGAACGTAACACAATAAAATGAAGGGACATTATATACTTCTTGTTCATCTGTGCCACTGTCGAACCAAGCACATTGAGAGAACATGATCGTATGACTGATACAAATATAATCCGTCAAATGAACCTATTTGATTCATCATAAATCAGATTCGATAGAGCTAAATTGGTGTTTTGTGTAATTCTACACAAAACGCCTTCGACCAAATAACAATAAAACACATTAGTCTGCAGATTATTTATGGAAGTCTAAATATATACACATGCATAAGTATGCTGTATGACAATCTGCTATTTGAAGCAGTCTTGAATTATTAAATCTTTCGATGAAATATTCGCCAACAGTTTACTAAGAAATTCACTAATTTGTCAGTTAGTAGCAGTCAATCTCTCGTATGATTGCTGTGTTAACTGGCTCAGCATTTCCATACAATTCGTCTGACAATCGATACATAGGTCGAAATCCGGATTTCTTTATACGTGGAACTAGTCAGCATAATGCATCTACAATTTTGAAAGAACTGACATTATTCATACTATTTAGTCCTATATTAATACTCAGTGTCATAGTGAGTGATAAAATTAAACTCAACTGTTTACACAGCAAATGGTCTTCCCTAGAACTAATCTACCATTTAGTAGCGAGTGATTCCATTTGATCTGTTCCAATCTTAACATAAAGCATCAGCCTCCTCAAGACTGCAAGTAAATCTTGATAATCAGTATTGACTGACACTAGATCTAGGTCTAAACCATCCTTCCAACTGTTTACAAAGATTCAACATGTAACAACATCAACGTAATATGTTGGCTATAATTCTGATAATCATTTTAACTATTTCAGAATACTATCAAAGAAATCAATATCAATCATTTCATTGTCGTGAAAATATCATTAATCTACGTGGAACTACCAATGATAATTGGACAGATTCACATGTTATAAAACAATCAGATAACAAAGTGAAAATTAGGCAAAAACAACAACAACAACAAACAACTGATGAAAAACAAAATATCAAAGAATTATCAATTATTTATTTGCCATTAGGATGGGTACAAGAGAATGTTGTTTATTATTATCAAATGAAAAAATTGGTGAATTTGTTATCCTGTTAAAAGGTATTGCTCAATTACCACAACCAAGTTTATTACCATATACTGAACAAAAAGAAAGGGGTTACCGTATTAAATCTGCTGTTGCAGCTGCTTGTAAGTACATTACATTAAGTAGTAATGAAAAGTACATTGTGTGAAATAATATTTATTAGAATAATTATTTATCAAAAATTTTATTACAATTCCCTATAGTCAAGGAACTTGATTTTTTGACCATGAAATTTCACTTTTATAGTCTAATACATGTAGTTTAATCTTCTCAATAATATTGCTCAAGAATTAAGCCTAACAATCAGGTGTTAATTGCTTTGAGAGTGAGTGAGTGATCTAATTACTGGCTTCCTTACAATACACAAACCTGTTATGAATGAAAACTAACTATCAGTGGAATTGTGATTTTAAATTCTTTGCATTTAACCATGTTACTGTCTTCTTAATATTGCTATGTTTAAAGGCATTACGAGGTCACCTTAATCTGAGAACGGAACGAAAACTCAGTGACACAGTGATCAGATAAACTAACTATTTCGATGCGTTTCAGCCCTGATAACTAGAGACAGAAGTCCAGATTCAGAAGTGGGAAGATTTATCCTACAAGCATTCAGAAGTACAAACAACAACAATAAGCACAACTCAAGCGTATATCTAGGGTTTAAGAATGTCTTTGAAAAGCGTTACAGGATCGCATATCAAAATGAACAACGAACCAATGACATTTAAGGTCCTACCAAGTGGTAAATATGATATGAAGATGAAAATGGGCGCTTTTGGTGCAAAAACAAGAATTTCAATTTTTCAAAATAAAATTACAAAAATAAGACATTTACTAAGTAAATTCTAGGGATCTAGCATCCTCAACAGGTATGATAATGAAAATTTTAGCAACTTGAATCAATTCCTATTTTCTCCCATGTTCAGTGTTGTTAATAACCACTGACTGACTGAGTTATTAAAGAAATTTACTCCACTTCTCGACCTTACATTAGTTTCATTGAAGGAAAAATAGTTTATTTTTAGTAGTACGTTGAAATGATAATAATAATCTATTAAACTGTTTCATACTTTTATTTTAAAGCTTTTGGACGATCAGGTGATCCAAATGTTATATATTTCCGGTGTCCAATAAACTGTGAAATAAAAGAAACATTATGGTTACCAGTAAAAAATGATTTACGTCGGACAGCACTGTTAAATGCTATTCATATTCGACTTGCACCATCAGAATTAAAGCGTCGTCAACTAGCAAATACACTTGAATCAGATGAATTACTTGAGTTGGCTAATAAGAGATTAATATTACATAATTTTGATCAAAATTCATCGGACAAAAAGTTAAAACTTCAGGTATTTTCTACAACAGTATTCAAAATATTTTTTAGTATCAGGAGTTTTGTGGACATTGTAGTAATTTCAATTGTTGAGATCATGAGTCCAGCTCGAGACTGATAAGTCCTGGGTTCCAACCCCGAGAGGCGGGGTCGTGAATGAGCACTACTGAGGATTCCACAGTAGGAGGAAACAGCTGTCCAGTGCTTCCACGTTTTCTATGGTGGTCTAGCTTCAACTGACTCATGATCTCAACTATCGTGATTACATCTCAGTCCTACAGAAGGTCGGTCGCGGCCCAGATAGCTCAGTGGTAACGTCTCTGACTGTGAAGCTAGGTGACACGGGATCGAATCCGTCAGGGATCACCAGTTCCCCAAAATTACAGGTACACCTTGCCGATTAGTGCCAAGTAGCACGAAACCCGGATCCAAGGTTTCTTGTCGACTACCTCCAACCACTATCTAATCTCAACATAGTGCACGCACTGTCGAGTCACCTAGACTAGTGGACACATTGCAACTTGGTTGATGGCATCCGATCTGCACTAGTAAGGACTTGACACACATGACATTGATCACCACCCAGTGATCAATCAATTGTGAAAATAGAATATATTTGAACACAAAATTACAGAATTTCTTAGTAAAAATCATACAGTAAATACTTAATATGCAAAATGTCAATCAATTGTCTTAGACTTGACTGTTCCTTCACTTTCATGCCGATCGCTTTCTGTTCCCGTTCTTTCCTTCTCGATCTGCTCTAACTTCTGCTGCTGAATAATCTATTCCTAACTAGCGTTAAATACTACTTATGTCGATATAAGTAGCACATACATCACAATACTCGGTTTATCTATGATTAATTTAAGATGAAAAACTTAGTAATGTAAGTTTTAATCATATCCCGTGTTCACTTAAATGTTCTGTAATATATAAAGTTATATGAACTAGGTAAAAAAAGATTAATGAAGTAAATTCTGGGTAAATCGGTTTGATTTATATATACATTTCGTATCGAATCAGATTCTAAATGTTTAGTCTTTCTCATTATCATTACTAGTGTGTCTTTTAGACTTTTTTTTTTGCTTTTCATTTTTTTGTCGTAGTAATGTAACATGGAAGCTTGGAATAACATGCGATTTCTCTATACTCTCTATTGATTATAATTGACAATTTTCCAACCATTAGTGATTAGTATAGCAAGGGTGTAAATAAATTTAATAGACTGAATATTGTAAATATGTGATGAAAGAACATTGTGACAACAGTTCAAACGGTTAGAAACAAATAAACCTTGATAGGAATAAAATGAGTAGAGTTCAGTTGATAAAATAAGATAGTTGGAATAAAACTCAATGGTGTAATAAATGCAAGAAAGAGTTTAAGGAAAAAGAAAAAAAAATTGTTAAGATATAACGAAGGAATATTAATCACCAAGGCAAGGAAAGATTAATAACCATCTCCTTTTGAACACATAAATCAGGCTTTTGGCGCCTGATAGCAACTGCTTCAGCAAACTTCAGATGACTGGAGCTTCTTAATACTATAAACAAACTGTAATTGACAGTTTAATTTTCTTTGTCGTGATAAAGCAAATTCATTTTATTTGACTTGAATCATTTTCAAAATAATTGTTACTACTTTATACCTGTTATGCAACGGATAGTTTTTTTTTCAGAGTCGTTAGTACTTATGAGTAATATGTATAAATATAATGCCCATTTTGTATTTCATTTAATTTTAATAATAAATATGTTTTCATTTAACTCTTACTTATATCAGGTTTTCCCCTTATTTTGTTTTCTTAAATATTCTTAGAAAAGATTACATATATCTCGATATCTGATATATAGTGTAGAAATTGATTCAAATATGATCAAAGTCCCACCAAAAATACATGTGCCAATATCTGTGGATTTAGGTAAGAAAGTGTATTAATAATAATGAAATATTCTTATTTGACTGGTAATATTCATGATGTAAATTTCATTTTTTTGTTGTTTAAAATTGAACTGGTTTCAACAGTTTGAATCTACTATCGTTTTCTAAATGAAATTACTCTGTTTGGTGAGACTATAATTTATGGACAAACTTTGAGCAACGCTAGACTGACCTTGAGAGTGTCCAATTAATAACCAGGACTAAATGAGGATTATGAACCTGTGTGAGGAATTGAAATTATGATTTATAGTTGATGATTAAGTTTAGAAATCAGATTTAGGGTTCTCATCATGAACTGACATCAGCTATAATGTCAAAACTCTATTTATCTAAATGGATGAGTGAATTTCGCGCCGAAATCCGAGACCTGTTATCTTATACCTGATTGGTTCGTCCATAAGTTATAGTTTTGCATATACCATACAATACTTCTCATTTAAATACTTTGTTCGTCATGTTGAAACCTTGTTTTATGTAAGCTTAGATATTTACCATAAACTTTGAAAATGTACCTTGTTTAATTTGCTATTGAGTGATTTCTATTCTAGTTCAAATTACATCCTAATACACTTGCTTATATGTTGCATACAAATTTGCTTGTAGCCATACAAATATTCTCATCTGATCTTGAATTTACTCGAACCAAATTTGTATCATCGGTATCTAAGTCATCAGATATTTTCAATAATTAGTAGGATTGCACATCAAAAGAATCAAACTTTCAGAAAAAAAACCGTCCTCCTTTACAACGTAAATGGAATTAAGATTGAGGGTTGTCTCAACATACTGACAATAGTAAATAGACTGCTAAAAATAAGAAAGCAATGAACAGTTGTTTCGCTTTGAGTTTGTATACTCCAGTAGTGTTTCTCTACAACCGTAAAAATGGATTCGGACTCGTGATCTAAGTGTTTTACAGAGAACACAGTACTTCCTAACTATTGAGTCGAAGTACAATGTTTCGCATGTTCAACTGAATAAAGTTATTAAGCCAGATTATGCGAAACTCACTCGAGATCACCTATTACTTTGTTCAGTTCACACATCATAATCTCTTAGCAGGACTTCGGAAATACATATGAAATCAGATCACTAGTAAACAAGTGATTATTATTAGTTCAAGTAGTTTTTGGAAGATATTTTCTAGCAAGCACCCGTGACCAGTGAAGTTTAACCGTGTCAGGTGTAGGGCAGTTGGCCACCGAAGACAATGGTGAATGATCGCGCAATTTTGTGCATTGATCAAAGTTAGACATTAATACTGTTAAATGCATACTCAGTAGTTTACAAGTTGAGCATTTTCACACGAAACTGAAGGTCCCTGGTTTGATTCCCATGTTCTGAGTCGTGGTTGCACACTGGATAGGAGTATGGTGCTTAGATGAATTGGCCGTCCAATACTTCCATGTTTTGAATGGTGGTCTAGCATTGGTCGGTTCATGATTTTAGGGAAAATAAACAATCTCCACAACCCTATACTGATATTTCTTCATAATCGAGAGATGATTTCCATCACATCATCATATGTTTTCACAAATCGAGTTATCTTGGATATCAATACTCAGTATCTCACACAGTTTATATAAGGTAATAAGATTATTTTCAACTCAACATTTGTAATTTTGTTTCAAAGTTGTCTAGTGAAAATACTTAAGTTTGTTGAAACTTTAGCCAGACGAAAGCTCACATCCTCAAAAATAATTTGTACTTTTATTAAACCTATGTTTACTTATGTTCTAGATTGTCTATTTTGATTTTTATTACCCGTTTAATAATTTTAACAATTAAATGTGCTATTAAGCTGTTCTAAATGTATTGTCCTCATTCATATCCTATTGTTTGATAAACTATATCGTCTCTTTGCATTATTTAAATTTATCAGAGGGACTATTTATTCGTAAATAAAATTTAACTGATCTAGTTATCTATCTGATAATTGGACATTTAATAAGCTTGAGACTTCTGTTAACTAACAGTATTTTGAGGGATATTCAGGCCTATCTTTCCTCAATATCCTTTCGGTACTACAAGGTATTTTTTTAACACTCGCCTGTAAAAGTAAACCGAAAACATCATTTTACGAAGACAAAAATGAATATTACACTATGAATGTACAATTGTTGTTAAAGCAGAATAAACATGGCGATATTTAAATTGGGGATGAAATTCGGTTGTTTTTCAATCCTACATTTGTTAAAATGAAGCAACAGTTTAAGAAACACTAATATTAATGACTTCTTACTTCTACTTACAGATTCTGATGAAACATTTCCTCTTCCTCTCAAAATCTTTGCTGATAAACCCGGTTTAACTTCAGCTAAACTGGTAATTCAAGGTCCAGATGATATACGACTCTATCGTATTGAATGTGTAGCTTTACCTGGTAATGAAAAAATGGTTTTGACTTTCACATCACCACTAAATCATCCAATTACTCAACCAATACCGATTGTCAATAAAACAGCATATGATTGGGAACTATCTTCGCAGTTTATTGGTAATCCAATATGGTTTACTGGGCCATCCATCATAAATGTCCCATCGAATACAACAGTTCAATATTCTATAACATATTTACCTAGAAGAGAAGCCGAAAGTCAAGTAAGTTACTGCTCGTTTATACTTATTTTATAAATACACATGATTTTACTCATAATTTACTTAATACATAGCAGTTTGGAATAGGATTTAAATGAAAGATTTCTGTGTTATGTTTTCAAAGACTCAATAATTAAATGCAATGAACTTTAAATTCCTAAGTCTTTTATGTTCTAAATAATTAAAATACGAAGTAACACGGATAAATTGCATGAAAACTTTTTGTGATGAGTGGTCTTAAAATATTTTTAGACTATCATGAACGGTCAAAGACATCAAGTGGGAATGGCTCTAATACAGATGTAAGGAATTCACTCATGGGTAGCAAACAACGAAAATTAACAGGTGGTCGTCAAAAGTGTTTCCATGAAAGTAATATCAGCGCAAGTTTTCGATAAGACGAAACTGCATCAATTGATAACTTCACTTGACATCAACTCTCGGAGGAGAGCACGAACTATGAAACCACTAGGTATTCAGCTAATTAAATCTTAAATAAATCTTACTTTCTACTGTATCAAGCACTGAGATTGGAGTCGAATTGAAAACTGACTTTAAAACATGATTCGCTTTTGTTAAAACATTACCAATTGAAGACTGAAAGAACTTTGTGGTCAATATCGCGGTTAACGTCTGATGCCAGTTTCTAAGTCGTTTCTGCTGTAACTCGAGCAGTAACTTTAATGGGTCAATCGTCAGAGAAATATTTCAAATTTATCCCAGTTTTCACTTGATATAACTGAACAAAGACACTGCTGTAGCTCAATTCAAGAGAGAAATCAAAGATGATAGACAAAGATTTATTTGACTCGAAACATGAATCACAATTATATCCGAACGCATAGATGTTTGATATATTTTACATACATTGACCAATAGTTTGATCTGAACAAAATAGGTAGCTCTAGGGATTAATTAGTCAGTAATTTAACGTATGAACACAATTTGCGGTGTCAATAAAATGAACTGCTATAATCAATAAGTATAACCAATTTACCAAGTTACTTATTTACTCTTTCCTAATGATGTCTGGAATAACATTGTTCCTTTTAAAACTCACTATCTTCATTTTAGTCAGGCAAAAATCAAGACATTATTAACACTTATCCTTATCTTCTTTGGTTTCACGATGAGAACTTATACAAATAGAATTAAGCAGAACTAAAAGCTACATTCATTAAACTTCTTGCTTCATTCTATGCTATCCATTGTGTAAGATGCTATTTTTAACTGGTGTCTGGTTTAAGTGTAAACATTAACCGCCAGATACTTACCTACAGGTTTTTGTTTCAATTACCTACACATTTTGGTTTATTTAACTCAGTAAAGGTAGATTAGGTTTAAATGAAGGCACTGAAATAGGATACAATAATATATGTAAATAAGTGAGTTTACCAAAGAAAGCTAACCTGGATTATGCAATCAATAATTTCTTTTGAAGTCGATAGACGACCTCTTCAAAGAATGCAAAATATCCTCAAAGCCAATGAACTTATGAATGTTGACTTACTTGCCAATAACTAGCTTCTACATACATTCCCAACACTATACTGGGAAGCCATTAGCTGTAAAAAAAACCAAGTATGGAATATGAAAATAACTTATAGACAACACTAGGTACAGATCATGCTATGGTGAAAGTTGAATGAAACTTAAACTGTAGATCTCTAAGTTCTAAAAGGTTAGTCCTAGAGTGGAATACTTCCTCCAAGGCTAGAAGATCTCGAATTTCTTTCGTCTTGGTTAGTAATGCATATCGATGATAGGTCTTTAAACTAAAACCAGATAATTTTGGTTTCCAATGGTCCTCCAACTTTCATAGAAAAACTGTCTTTGAACAGTAAGTATTCTTCATAAAATCATTCTGCTTTGTAGTAAACATTTCATTTTTCATCCTATTAACAGACTAAACTTGTTCTTCGAAATATAACTGATGGCAGTCAATTAGAATATCAATTAAATGGGATTGTATTGAAACCACTATCACTTGGAAAAATTAATCTCGAATTTACAATTAATACTTGTGATATAAATGATGAAATATGCAAAGTTTCGAAACAATCACATTTACAAACTTTCACGCTGAAAGTTCCCAACTCAACTTCAATAATGCAGTGTTTCCGACTGCAAACAAATTTACCTAAAGGTCTTATTGAATGGATACCAAACAATCAGAAATATATGAATCGTATTGAAGTTATGTCTGGTCGCACCGATGAATGTAAATTTCAAGTTTCTGTGTCAAGACGAGGATCTTTTCGCGGTGTTATAGTGTTTGTTGCAGATACTCCGAGGAATAAGTAAGTTCCAAGGCTTTAATGAAAACAAGCCATTTTAAATAACTCATTGGAATAAGAAATCCTACAAATACCATTTAAATATTTTCGTTCAATTCTCAATTAATTGCTGTGTAAAACAATCGATAAAAAACTCTGAATATAGGTTTCTTGCCACTTGTACCCTTCAGTAACATATGTCCGAAATCTTGAAAAGACTGATGCTCCCTGTTAATTAAAAGAATTCATATCACCTAGTATCACAGATGCGATGCATACTAATTAACACGATATCTAAATCCATGAATCCCTGCAAAATTATTTCAAACTAGCTAAAATTTAATAAGATGTAAAGCAACTAAGGGAGCTTCGTTTACTATTTGTCATTCCTGAGATTTTGAGTTCTAAAATTATTTTATATTCTTCTAATCTACGAACCTACATTCTTTTGTCTAATAACATTTTATATGTTTTCTGCCACTACTGATGCTGTTACTACTTATACTACTCTAGGATTTATCTTGATAATTTTATTTCGGTGTGATAATTTAGCGTAGAAACTTGAACCGACGCACATACTCAACACATTCTTCTTAACTTAGGAATGACTGATTGTAGTGTCAAATTATTCAGTGTAGAGACCATATTACAATTCGATCTATAGGATTAGATCAACTCTCTAAAATCTAAGGAGTATCACAGTGGTTACTGATAACAGATGATTAATTAGTTTGTAAATTATTTCCTTCCTTCTTATTATTATGTTATTCTACTTTGGTTTACTCAGTTCGGATAGTGATGATGAAAATGATGAAGAAGTGTCACCAAAGGTTAAGGATAATCAAACTAGTGAAGCATCAAAAACAATAAGTGAATTGGATGAAAATTCGAATCCAGTTTATCGACTTTGGTATGAAGTAGAAATTAATATTAAACCAGGTAATTGAACATTTTTATGATGAGTTAACGAATAAATTAGAAACTCGCTTTAAATATTTACATACCTTGTGTTATAACTTGTGAACCTGTGTGCCCTGTTTATTGTATAATGCAACGATACCCCCAACCAGAGAGCAGCGAATTATCGATCGGATCAAGGACGCGTAAAACATGTGCGAGCAGCCTAGAGTGCTGATTGGTCTCGCTTTCCGCCTAGCCCTGCAAGTCCAGAACGCCAATCTCAGCCTCTGCAATATGAATCATTTATTTCAAACATACGGGGTTTATACACCAATCAAACAGACCAAAACGTACCAATAAAATATGAAACAACATTTGTACAAGAGTTAGCCAGATGTGGCTGTGAGTGAGGGAGATAGTAATTAAGAAACAGGCTATAACTCAAGAATAGTAAATCGTATAGTAATAGCCTATGGGTCAAATCAAAGCTTATAATAATAGAGACATGAATATGGACAGTTTAGTTACATAACAATTATACGATAAAAATATACTCATAGTATTGGTCCATAAACGGATCCCAAAAGTTACCGTTCATTATTCTTATCGGGATATAACACCTTGATTGGTAATAAATCAGATACTTTTGTATTATTTGAAATTAATTTTTAACACAATGACAAAGAAATGTAGATTGTTGTGGAGATGAAAATATAGACCATTATATTTTGATTAGATGATTTATAGATCAACTGCTCATTAAGTGACTATGAACCTCCACGTTTGATCTTGTACGAATTTATAACTCCTTAATACAAGGTGAAACAGTTCTTCAGTCTTATTGTTAATGAAGCCCTATCTGCTATCGACTCGTAAAGAAAATCACCTTCACATTCTCTTTCTGTTTAAAGTTGTATCTGAATCAGATTAAAAACTAAAAAGAAGTTTCTCATTAAGGATCAACCTTAGTTAAAAATATAATTGAAAACCAAGAAGATCATTGAATGCTATTTGGCTATGATGATGATTATAAAAAACATCACAACATATTTAGTTAACATTCATACCTGACAGCCAGTGATTTCAAGAAAAAAATCATAAAGTATACGGTTAATGTAACATGTTAAACATGTTAAAGTCATCAGTGTTAACAGATATTTCACTGTGCTATAAAGACGATCTGAAAATAATATAAAATATAAACCATTCATAATTCAGCTGAAGTTGTAATAACCTCTGATCTCCACTGAAATAAGTCTATCAAATTAAATTTTTCTACTCATTTTCTTTCATACTTTTTCCTCTGATATGTTTATCCTCCCGAAGAAATTGATCTTTTCAATAGAATTATCACTAATAGATTAACAGGGTTTTTATAGTAATGTATTAATAAAAGGACTACAGAAACTCATTTTACTTAAGATAGTTTACATCTCTAACATATTCAAACCAGATAATTATTTAAAACTAGGAAACATTCTCATCCTCAGTAGTTCTCATCCACAATTACACCAGTGTAATCACTGGTGTAATCACTTAAAACCTTTATGCTTTGCAATGAGTATCATCAAATTTTAAAATTAGCACATTATTTTCATATTCTTTTTTATGTGGTTACGTTCTCTTCAGTTAATCATAATTAATAATATTTACATATAAGCATTACTAATGAATGGTATAATACTTTCATAAGAATGAAACTGATCTGAAGTTAGTGTAAACTACTATCAACCTAATGTATCAAATATTACAAAAATTACTCATAGTCTAATAACAAAATACGAAAATAACTTATTATTGGTGACTAATCAGAAAATGAACGTATTATACATTGTACAACAGTATAAATTATCCTGTATAACTTGATTTATGAAGTGAAGTTTTGCGTATAAAATAATTTCTATCATAATATTGACAGTAATTAAGTTGAAATTCATTATCACTTTTATGGCTACAAATAAAATGAGTATGATGTAATTTCATATGAATTATCAGTTAGATTGCTGTGTTGGGGATGATTGGAAGAATGTTAGGGGGCACTAAACCAAAACGTGACACCAGTCCCTGAAGTCACTATCTTCTAGTTTGAGCCATGTTGGTAGATGTAGACTACTTGGTTGGGGTCCGCGTGACTATCCTAAGCAATGGTTGGAGACTCTGTGTGACATGGCTCAGAATCGATCACAATTGCGTCGGTGTATACACTCTCTGTCTTCCCTTAAACTTTGAGATTATAATTGCTTTATATCTTTCTTTCTACCAACTAATTCTTTATTCCTGTATTATATCCTTATATGCATTCTTTCTTTTATATGTTACCAATATTGAATTAACTACTTCTATGAATTCGGTGTTCATCATGTTTTGCTAATGAGATATGGCAACTTGGACCGATGCATATATGTGCCTGGTCCTACGTTGTAGCTGAATGACTGAGATTGTTGTGAAACTAGAGTGATTAGTAGATACATTTTTCCATATAGTAAAAACAGATGGTTCTGTTTAGAAACTGAATTCTTGACAACAGTTTTCGATTAAAGTAAAATAGAGACAGTTTGTTTGTTCATGTGATATTTCCAATCTTGGTTGTCTAGTTTGTATCATCAAGCTTATCACTATAAAACAATAATCGATTAATTATGCTCATTATTTTTATTTTGTTTAAAGGCCCACCTATTAAACAAATTGAAATTATCTGTCCATGTCTTAGTTCCAAAACAGTTGAATTACCATTTACTATACAATCAGAATTATTTAAAAATAATCAAACAATTGAATTTGATGTAATTATTGAAGATAAATGTTTAATTGGTCCGAAAACACATTGTGTAACTTCTGTTGACAATTCTGGAAAACTTTCATCAATTTATCAACTGAATTGTATTCCATCTATTATTGGAACTAGTAATTCAACGTAAGTTCATCAGCTTATCAGTACTTGAACAATTGTTTTCAAATGTCAACAAAGTGTTCTAATTATGAATGATCTAAACACTGAACAATTTAAAACACTAAACTTCAGTACAACTTCTTCTGATAGTTAAGATCACAATACTATAGATTTTTGCTTACATGCACAAAATATAAGTTCACTAAACAGCTACTGAATATTCTAACTTTCGATTGCCCGTTCGAAATACTCACTCATTCTTAATCTACCAGTTCAAATACTAGAAAGTTAGTTGAATATCTTTCTTAGTTCAGACTTCGAAACCATGTAACTAATTAAATAAATTAAAAGACTATAGTTCATCACAAATAACAAATCTCAATATGTGTCGAACCTGGATATTAAAGACAAATCTAAATAACGAGTTTATAAATAATTTACTGTAATAATAGATGTTACTATATATTTTATCAGTAGTATAAGTCAAATAAACATATAGAATTGGGACAATATGAAAACACCACAAATCAGTTACATATATACACATTAATTTATACATGTACTGAATTTACAAAGAATAACTTTTAGGGTTCCATATTCTTCACTTCTCGCTCAACTTTCACACTGATTAAGATCGATCGGTTATTACTCTTCTGTATTAAAATGTGAAAATGTGAATTCTTATGACTATTTGTAAGATGTGTAATTATTCTAAATATCAACAATTGATCGTTACTAATAAGATACAATTTACAGAAACAAAACAACCGTTTGTCTTAATGTATTATTCTATTTCTTTTTTATCTAGTGTCATTTTTTACAATTCAAGCTGTGGGGAATTTTGGATTGAATTAATAATAAAAGCCATCAAACCAGAAGCTGTCAACGTACCAATTATAGAAGCTGAATTAGGAAGGTAATCAATTTGAAATAAATAGTGATTACTCTATTATTTTTTGCATGTTTACTATGTTACATAGCTATTCTAATGATTTATTTACTACATAATTTCGTAAATATCAGTCACTAATCTTATCTTGCAAGTGGTTTATAACTTCTTGGATGATATCAGTTTATAGGTTTTGAATAAAAATAAAACAACTGATAAGTTTTCAATGTTTATAAAACTCAATAAATTTTAGTCGATGTTATGGCCTAGGACAGAGTTTGATGGAGAATGCCGGTGGGTCCCTCCATGAGTTGTAACAATCACAATACTAATCGTATGAAATTCTGACTACTATGTTGTAATAATGTCTCAAGAGTTTAAATGAAGTTATCAAGGATACATATTTCATCAATCATAATCAGCTCATGGAGTTATATGTAACAATAAAACTCACTAAGTATTATACTGAAATTCTAAGTCGAGGATACGTTTAATATTTACATTCAGATGCAGCATCTTTCACTAGTTCATCTCTATAACCAAACGCCATTATCACATAAATATATAAACTCTGATAAGTTTTTGGTCTACACCATTTAGTAATATTTGAATGCACATACCTATTAATGAGAAAAAAACAACAAAGAACGTAATAAAAGTGTTTCTATTTAATTTATTGAGATCATAGACCGACTAATGTTAGATCAATACTCAAAATATGGAGGCATGGGATAGCTGTTTTGTCCTAGTACGGGACTCATCATCAGTGCGCATCCATAGTCCCACATACGGGACTGGAACCCAGGACCTTCAATCTATAATAGAGTAACTTCTATCGTTTTATTCTGAAAAATATTTATATAACGATAAAAATGAAATTTCACTGATTGAAATCATGAGTCAGTAGAAGCCAGACCACCATGGAAAACCTGGAAGAACTGGACGGCCGTTTCGTCCTAGTATGGAACTCCTCAGCAGTGCGCACCCACGATCCCGTACCCTGGTAGATTCAAACCTGGTCTGTTGTGAGATATCAACTCACTGAAGACAATGTTGTACGGTGGCGCAACTTCATGAAGTGGTTCATGTTAGACATTAACACCGTTGGATGCCGGCTCAGTGGTCTAGTTGATTAAGCGCCTGACGCGAGACTGATAGGTCCTGGGTTCGAATGTCGCGTGGTGCGGGATCGTGGATGCGCACCGCTAAGGAGTCCCATACCAGGACGAAACGGCCGTCCAGTGCTTCCAGTTTTCCGATGGTGATCTAGCTTCAATTGACTCATGATTTCAACTGTTGAAATTTTTAAAATTTCTATGAAACCCCTTTAAGTTGATTGTATAAACCTGTATTGAATTAATGTGTTGTGTCAAAATTAACTTTACCTACACTGAATTATGATTTATTAAATTTACTCAAAGTATTGTTTGTTTTATTTTATTAAAATCTCGTAGCTCAAAAATCACTAAAATATTATTAGATAATCCTACAGAAGAGCTGTACATTTTAAAACCAAAAATATTTAATTCAGATGTTTTCAAATTACAATTATCAACATCAGCTAAACAACTTGCTTGTTTATCACCATCAATAACTACAGAATTAGATGAACAACATCATTCGCACTTACAAATGTCAACATTATGTCAATATTCTGATAATGATATATTAGATATAAATGAAATGGAAAATAATTCTTCACGTATGTTATTAACAAATCGAAGTATCGGTTTACATACTACAGAAAAAATAATTAAATTAAAACCAAAATCTAAATTATATCTTGGATTGAATTCACTCCATGTGCTATTGGTAAAGACGAACATGAAGGATCAATTGTGTTCTATTCAGAAAAAGTATGTTCAATGAAATCACTTTTAAGTTCGACTTACATTTTTTTTCTCCAAAAAAATCTGGTATTTGTTTTAGTTTGTATATTAATCAATCACTGCGTTGTAAACAAGTTCATGTTTATCAAGCATTTTGTCAATTTAATTGCAATGTGGCCAAACATCAAATCATAGAGTATATGATGTCAAGTCGCTTAAAGTAGTGGCCACAATGCAACCAGATCAACAGAACGTTGTCAGTACTAAAAACTAGATAAAAATAACTTTGGTTGCTATACAGAGATCAACATATTGCAAGTACATGGGTACTACAGCAGTTAAGTCATGGAACAAATAGTCCAGTGATTACGCTTCAGACTCAGAAGCTGAATGACTCTGATTTGAATCTTATAGATGGAATCAGTTCCCTGAAGATTATAGATATTCTTTGTTGAAGAGTGGAAACAATAATGGGACTTATGTCTAAGATTCCCTGCCGGCCGTATCCAAGTACCTAACAGATCACTATCTATATAGAATTCTTAGTATATTCATCAGTTACAAATTAGGCACATGATCGATAAGGAAATTATTAAACTCAAAGCTAGTTTGAAACCTCCACACTAGCGTTTCCTTATTTTTAGCCGAATGTTATCAATGAATGTTACTGTAGCGAACTGGACATCATTCTATGCTATCTTAAAATGAAAATCCTCTTCATACTGCACTAAAGATCTTGTTAGCTTAATAAATATAGCATTGACATTTGTATTTCCGAGATAAATTGCCATTATGAGATTAATAAATCGAAGATTCAGGTGAACTCCCATAAAGTTATAATTGAAGTTCTAATTTGATCAAGAAAGAACCATAATCTCTTAATAAACCTCTCCATGAATGACTGAAGACTTGATCTATCTATGTTGGAGCTTGCTAGATTAAAGTATTTCTCTCTCTTTGTGCCTGTTGTTCCGATTTGCTAAATAGGTATCAGGGCATAGATTAAACAAACAGTCCCAATTATCTGACCTTAGATATTACAGAGCCATAATAAGTATCTTTTTCTACTTAAAGCAGTTGCATGGGATCTGAAGAAGACTGCCACACTAACTAGATATGAAAGCCTAGAACTTTGCAAGGTCTTGAATAACTTTCGATGAAAAACATTTTGCTTCAGAAAGGAAGTATAAACAACGCCGAATTCTAGCTGTCCCATTAAATGAAACAGCACTGAAGAAACGGTAGATTAAAATCAAGTTCTGATTTGAAACTTAGCCCTACGCCTACGCTCATAAGACAACGAGAATTTACCTTAGTATCTAGATTACCAAAAGATGGTATAAGTTAGTTTACCAAACTGGTTAGATGAGGTCATGTAGATAGACACAGCTGTTTCCTGTTTTATGAGACTTTGAAATCTTCGGTACAACGTGTAGTTTGGGATGTTGTCTGAAGAAACCAGTTGTAGTATTTCGTAAGTTCAAACCCTTGTATTACAATAATTTCAGATATAAAAAATCTGGGCAAGGAGAAAGGCTGATATGGTGAACTGGATTACTGCTAGGGATGTTCGGATCATTGTCACTTCTAGACCATCAGTGCCGTCAAAATTAAACTTTTTCTTTGAGAAGGTGACTAGAAGACTGGAATATTTTTGGTAGTTTGATTAATATAGAAATATGTTCGTAGGGCCTACCATACAGAAGCTTGAAGCCAGTCACATAAAAGTTTGTTATGATAGTTTTCGGTGTTTTAGAGTTGGTTTCATACTTCGTAAACCTTACTACTAGTATCGAGAGATTTCAGCCAGTAAGATAGCAGCAACTATAAAGGTGTAGTCATTTATAAAATACACCTCATGATCCGACTTTATTTCTAAATTTGCTACGGCTATTATTCCACTGACCTGCTCACTATGATAGGACCTCGAATAAGTTATCCCGCAAAAAGAATTTTGCTTTAATTCTGATTATACAAAATAGGTATCTGTCTGATTTTGTTTCTCTGTGGATAATTCTTTGGTCAATTTTTCAATATTCTTTTTCTTTATAATATTTAGTTAACAGAATGGTGTTTTAATTTGCATGGTAATGGTGTTGCACCACAACCAAGAGATCCTGTCAGCGTATCAGTTATGATTGGTTCAGCCACCACATTAATAGTGCCAATTACAAATCCGTTCAAATATGACACTGTATTGGATATAAGTTTATGTGAAACCACTTTATCTGGTCTATTCAAGCATTTGGAAGACACACGTAATTCTATACTTAAAAATCAGTCGGACAATAAATCAATCAACTCATCTTCAGTTGATAATCATAACAATAACAATGAAGAGTTCAGTGATCAACTAATGGAACCAAATGAATGTAATTGTGATGAAAATAATCAACCGTATAGTAAGAGTTTATCAACGAATCCAGGCAATATAAATATCTATTCAGCTTTTCAACTTTTAATAAAAGAGAAAAAGTGAGAAAGTATTTGATTCTTTTAGTTTATGTATATCACATATGCGATAATTATTAGTCTCAAATAAATCTAAATAAATGATGAATTTGTATACTAAAATAATCAATAACTCATTCTACTTAGACTATGAACTGGCCCAAGTTAAAGAACTATTCAAAACCCGAGAACCCTAGACATATGTTTTATCCTAAAATGACACTACCCGACAGTGTATGTCTCATACTAGGACAAACGGCTATCCGGCTATCCAATGTTTTCAGTGATTATCTAACACAGGTTATTTCTTATCCACAATAATATTCAACAATCTTCATAAGACCCATACTGCTAACTCACCATATAGTTGCATTTTTCAATATTAAGGTCAGGTTTAACTAATGTGTCATAGAATAAAGTTATATTTACTGCTTTTCATCTATCGTTGGCGACAAGTGTAATATCCCGTTTGTTAGGATAGTCGGAAAAATATACCAATAATTATCGTGTTAAGTCTATAGTGTCCTTGGACCTTAAATGTACATTTCTTATTGGTCGATGTTTATTTCACTTGTTAATTATTTTGTAAATGTTGTTTCCTATTTTATGGTACGATGTGGTGTGCTTGATTGGTATATAAACAAAGTATGTCTGAAATACAACGATTCATAACTCAGAGGCTGTGACTTGCGTTCTTGACTCAACTGGCTAGGACAGACTGCGAAGCGGGACCAATCAGGGCACTAGGTCGTCCATACGTGTTTTCCGTGTCCACTGTCACAGAGGCGATCGATAAATACGCTGCTTATCAAAACCTGCAGTCTCACACTCGCGTCACAACACAGTTAAAGGTTGTTTTCGATGACCATTAAAAAAGTGAAGACTTAAATTGTTATATAAAGTCATCACTTGAAGACCGAGTTGAAATATACGAATATTCGTTAAAATTAGAACGAATAGTTTGACAATAATTGGCCCTGAGTATAGAGAAGTCATTATATGTGAAAATTATATTTGAAATAATCTCGGTGATTGAAATTTAAAATAATTCCAACGTTTCGTCCAGCAAACGTGTCTGGACTTCTTCAGGGTAATAATAATAATAGTAATAATCAAAATCACCAAAAAAATATATATCGTTTAACAATCAAATCAGATCAAATCGACACTGTGCTAATCCAATTATATTTGAATGTTGATTTTTACTGAATAGGATAACGTGAGTAAGTTAAATGCGAGATATGTGGAAAGTTCACTATGTGAAAATAAATGACTGAACGAATTGTGTGTGTGTATGTGTAAGATTGGGTTATTAATGAATGATATTCCGAGTTGATATGCTGTTATATGAAGGAAAAATAAAAGTGTAAATTGAAGGTTGAAAAAAAATTGTTTCTGATACATTGAAGTGCAAGTAAAGATGAGAATCATCAAGTCAAAATGGTATTGCTAGAAATAATTCACATTAATTTCAGTCAAAATAATGATGCATGTAAAATAAACAGGCTGAATAAAGAAAGGGTCCAATTACTCGTCAACGAATATTTGTCAAATAGTAGATAGTTGAATACCACACTTTCGGTTCAGGCTGTTCTTGTTCGCTCATATATAGAGCACTTCTGCTATGTCTTACTTTCTGAGTGTTCAAACCTTTCTGAAGTATTTTGGTCCCTTCGAAATTGGTTTTGTGTCCTTTTTCCAACGTATGTAACGCTATCACAGACTTATTCTCAAGTTTCTTTAGGTTGACTGAGGATTTGGGAACATTTTTCAAACACTGTTTGTGTTCCTTCAACCTTACATTCAATTGTCTGAATGTTTCTTCCACATAAACTGTATGATTGGATTAACACAGAATAGATTTGATCGTTAAAACGTTATGTATTTCTTTGACGATTTTGATTATTACCCTGAAGAAGTCCAGACACGTTTGCTGGACGAAACATTGGAATTATTTTATATTTCAATCACCGAGATTATTTCATATATAGTTTTCATAACTTGACATAGTTTTCTATGATAGTACTTAGTGATTAAACTAAACTAGTGATATATACACAGTGATAATGATAGTTCGGTTAGATTAATAAGAAATCGAAATGAATCAATTAACAAAAACTAATTATGTGGTGTATGTTACTTATGTCAACGGACAAGTAGTATGTAACACTAATCAGAATGGAATCGCTGATAGTTGAAGGTTGAGAAGATCTAACTGAAGAGAACAAGAATGTAAACAGAGAGTAATTGTAATGAAAACAGGAGTGAAGAAATGATTAAGTTTGTAAGAGACAATGATGAAAGATGTCCAAATGAAGTACGTAATGTATGGTTTTCATATTTTACCAAAGCACTCTGTAATCCTGCATTCAACAGTAAACTGGTATTCCGTACTTGAGTGTTCACTCGCTATAATTATACCCCAGAATAATTAATGAATCAGTGAATTAGTAAGAATTACTAATACGGAGATATAAAACCTTACCATACTATATATGAATAAGATGTTAATTGTTTTAAATCCATTAGTGTCCCATTATCCTCTCTCTTTCTCTAATAGAAATATACGTCTGTCAAGTAAAACAGTTTTTGATATACCTATATCATTCGCTCCGCTGGAAATGAGAGAATATGAAGCACTTTGCACAGTTATTATGCATAAGTCAAATTCTGGTAAATGTGAATCAAGTAAATCAATAAAGTCATCATCTTCTTCCTCTTCTGTACGTTGGCTAATTCCAATTAAAGTAAGTTATAATGACAGTACACAATTTTTATAATTTTAATAAACAGAACTATTTGTGTTTTATAATTGTAACAATAGGGAATATATTCAAAAATATGACAATTAAATTTGAGAAAGGCTGAATAAAATTGTTGATAATAAAATTAAGAATCAGGTATTTTAGCATACAATACATTAATTACCAATAAGCTACTTTAGTAATTTGGATAAACACATAACAATCACATAATGCTTGATTTACAACAAACATCTTGAATATTTTGTTTGTTGTTTAAGTTATTATTCGAATCTCGCGGAGGGGCGGGACCGTGGATGCGCACTGCTGAGGAGTCCCACACTAGGATGAAACGGCCGTTCAGTGCTTCCAAGTGGTGGTCTAGCTTCAATTGACTGATGATTATAACTATTGAAATTTCTAAAATCTCCACAAAACCCCTTCTAATATTATAAATTACTTGAAAAGTAATTTTACCATAATTTCCATTTTTTTAATCTTCCAATTACCGAATTACTGATTGAATATATCTTTCATCCAATAATCAAACTCTACACTCATTTATTATTTTTATCTACAAAGTTTTATGATCACAATATCACATCTCATTATGCAGTATGTATCTTTAATCTTTAGCATTTCGTATTTCACAGAGTTGATAATCAATCCGATCATCCATTAACTTCCTTGAATTATTAGCGAGTAATAGCTAAGCTCCACGAATTGCACTTTTTTATCAGCATTCTTTGAAAATAACTTTTATTAAAATTGAAATTAACTAGAAAAAAATACCGAACAATTTTACAACCTTAAAGTTTATTCATCTCATCACAGTGATTTCCTGCTATTATATAGGATCAAACTTACAACCTACCATTATCGAAGAGAACGATATCTTCAAATTATTGAGTTAGAATAAAGTAGTACTTATTTCTAACTTCAAATCAGAGCTAAAGTCTTAATCAGTATGATTATCTAGTTAATATGTCAACTTGTACGACGAAAATTATCTTCAAACTAACCCTAACTACACATAAATAAGAACTTTCGTTTAAATTTGATTAAATAGTTTCGCAGTATTTGGGCGCCGAGTTGATGTGAGACATTAAAGAGGTGGAATGTATTTGTAAAATCTCAGCGAAAGAATTTGAAGTAAATTCAACGTTTCGCATGGCAATCTGGTCCAAGATTTTTTCAAAGAAAATATAATCAAACAACAAAATTATCAAATATAAATAGATACATGGTTCTCTGGTTTATTGTATACTCAATAGATCATCCGATCAACGTTAACAATGTTTAAAGTAGGTATTTACATCAGCGTGTTAGAGACACGTGGTGTGAAACGAAAAGTGTTAAGATAACAGATTGTGTGTATACGTAAGTCAGAAGAGGATATTTCATTCACTATATATTGTCTTCGGTCGGTGAATATTAAGAATACATATAATTTTTGTATGTGCTATGAATCAAAAATGTTACGGCATGCATAAAATGAAGAAAATAAACAAACAAGATAAAAGAATGAATTCAAAGAGGAAGAATGAATTTATAATTGAAAGTTTGTGTTATTTCAATGTTCTAGTCAATTGTTTAGCATATTCAGATAAGATAACTGATGTATGACCCGAATCTATCGAGTGTAATGCTATCACGTGACCAATGGAGCTAATGCGTGTCGGGTAGAAACAGGTGTCTACCTCAGTACAATGGAAGATGGTCACGCAATTTCGTGGATTGGTTGAGGTCAGATATTAACACCATTGGATGCCGGCCAGCTCAGTGGTCTAGTTGGTTAAACGCCTGGCGCGAGACTGATAAGTCCTTGGTTCGAATCTCGTGGGGTGCGGGATCGTGGATGCGCACTGCTGAGGAGTCCCAAACTAGGGCGAAACGGCCATCCAGTGATTCTAGGTTTTCCATGGTGGTCTAGCTTTAGTTGATCTATGATTTCAATGAAATATAATTACTTTCTTTTTTTTTTAAGGGTATTCCTGAAATGAAATCATTATCATATCCATCTTCTAAAGAATTTCCCATATCATATAATCCATATCATAATAATAATAATACTACATCATCAATAATTATTAATGGAACTGTACGATCAAAATCATATTTTATTATAACATTAAAATTATTAAATACATTTATATATACAGAAAGTCATTTAACACATAATGAAAATATAAAAGATATTGAAATACAAATTATACAATCAGAAGAAGATAAAAAGTTATTTCATGAAAAAATGTTTAATAATAAAATTAATGAATCATTATTATCATTATGTAATCAATATTCAATATGGGATAATATAAAAATCAATAATTTAGAATGGATAATAAAACCAATTATTAAAAAAACTAATGAACAATTAATTAAATTAATTGATTTAAATAAAATTTTAACTAATTCATTAATAATTAAATTATTTCAAATAAAAAAATTGGATGATTTAGAAATAACAGAAATTAAATTAGGTATGATATTTTCACCGATGCTTTCATTTAAGTAAGTTAATTTATAATAATTAAAATATATAAATTTTTATTATAAGAAAGGGTTTTATGAAGAGTTTAAGTAATTTCAATAATTGAAATTATGATTCAATTGAAGTTAGACCACCATAGAAAACCTAGAAGCACTAGATAGCCGTTTCCTTCTAGTATAGGACCAGTGGAGTTCAACTAGGTCTGTTGTGAAACATCCACTCACTGAAGACAATGGTGTACGGTGGCACAATTTCGCGGATTGGTTGAAGTTAGACAGTAACACCGTTGGATGCCGGCTCAGTAGTCTAATGGTTAAACGCTCGCACGCGAGACTGATAGGTCCTGGGTTCGAATCTCGTGGGGGGGCGGGAGCGTGGATGCGCATTGCTGAGGAGTACCGTACTGGGACGAAACGGCCGTTCAGCGCTCCTAGGTTTTCCATGGTGGTCTAGCTTTAGTTGATACATGATTTCAACTATTGAAATTGTTATTAATAGAATGATTAGTACAGGGGTCGTGGAGAATTATTAAGTTTTAGATTGAGATCATGAACCTATCGATGTTAGACCACCATTAAAACCTGAAAGCACGTTTTTTAACTGCTTTTGCATAATACATAAGATTCCCGCTTATCCGTGCTTAGCAATTTGTAAAAAAAAGGACAATGGGTAATAAATGACCTACAGTTATCCAGAAATAAACTTATATTTATATTATCCAGTAATCAGTTGTTCACTTCTAAATTGTCTAAATACTCACATGTCTGGATATATTTTCCTACCTATTTGTCTTTGGTTGGAATTATCGATAAACAAATCATCATTCATTTTAACCATGAATACGAAAGCTCAAAATTAAAAGCAAATAACATTGTAAGGTACGAACTGATTTTAACGAAATGTTGAAATTAAAATATAAAAAAATAACACGATATTGAGAACAACAACCCTGGACGATATTAAAAGTGTAGATTAGGTTGTTCTGTTCATTATAATTGAGTTGAAGTTGATTTTCGGACTTGATTATTGAATATGAAACATTCATATAGCCCTAAATGATAATCACGTTTTTAGATATAAAGCATTTTATGTAACCAGAAATATTTTTCATAATTGTGGCTTTATTTAATTTCCCTTTTACCACTACATCGTGAATTGTTAACAATATACTCATTTCAATTAACCAATTTTAAATGACTTAATGACTTTCTTACACTAATACATCAACAGAGGAAATAAGCGTGAAGTAGCAGATTTGAAAAATAACAGCAACTGTAGTACAAAACATTTCTACAAATGCTTTAAATGTTTTTAGACCTTTGAGTATGTCTTGCTTCACAAGTTATAAGGACTTTAAATGTTTAAACGTTTTTATTACTGAACCAAAAAAGTAAACTTTCTTATCTGTTGTTACTTTACACCGACTCTGGTAACCCTAACAAATGTGAATATCTAACACGAACAGTATATTACAAAATAACTTGAATGACCTATTATAGTAATTATTGTTCCGTGCTCTCCGCTTCCACTGTATTTTCTCTAGTTGTAGATTATTATAATCAATTCTATATGGGACAAGAAATGACTTTGAATGTTACGTTGACATATCAACAGGATGACCACTTAAAAAGAATTAGAAGTCCGCGGCTGACGCTTCTCATTACTGAAATACGTGTTAAAAAAAGTGCTACCTAAACGAATTTTTGAATTACAACACTTTAAACAATCTAATATCACACTTAATATTACCATCTATATCAAGCTGACCGTGCCTGTAAAGTGGCATGAAGTCTGTAATTATTTTTAGAATGTATATACATATTATTTAACAGCCAAAATTATGAAGTGATATTTAGTTAGACTGCTGAATGAAATAACTGACAAATTACTTTTTACTTAATTATTTCAACCTTGAATTACAAGTGAACTGAATCTATTGACTATTTTAAAATTAGTTATTATTGACTTGCCCTTTTAAACTATTATGAATTAGGTTTTCTTATTTCCAGTAATACCAACAACATCTATTCTTTAAAAGAAAATTCTCTTGCAATAACATGGTTTCCTCGAAAATTTTAGGTGCAGCGCAGATTTAATGATAAAAACGTCTCTAGGAGCGATTTGGAAATTTGGACTAATTTTTAAAGCAAAAGATCCTCCAATTGATGATGTAATTTATATTCCTCATAGAGGTATTGGTCGTCCAGTTAAAGTTCAGTTGCATTTAACTAGTCAAACCAAGTAAGTAATCCAAACAGTTTTTTAAATGCCATCAGTAATTCAATCTAACTAGTAAAATACTGGATACATCATACTTTATTCAAAGCCATAGCAACATACACATTTATTGTGATCATATTTAGCTTATTGCTACTGTACTTACTTACTTACGCCTGTTACTTCCAATGGACCATAGGCCTCCTGGAGCCCCTCTGAGGCCACTACCGGTCCCAAGCCCGGATAAACGAGGAGGGTTGGACATGGAGTTAGCAACCCCATTCCGTAGAAAACCAACTCGCTAAAAAACGCAATTGCTACTGTGAAGAATACATATTCAAAACAACTACTATGATAAGATCCTACTTATAAGGATAATATTAGTAATAAAAGGGATTAGTTTTATAATAGAAAATAACTTTATAATTAGCAGCTTTCGCTGACTAGAATATACAAATAATGCAGACTCATAAAATTAACAAATTATTTGACAGATCATATTAAAGTAGAATTTATTCGTGAGGGAATGTTTCGCAATATTCGCTGATAAATGGAAACTATTTAGAAATCACTTAGAAACCTTATGTTGTAGAATTATATTCTGGATTAGCTTACTTGCTATACGGAAATAATTGTTGAGTGTTTGTTAACTAATGTCATATAGAAGTTTAGACCCTTCGTAGGTTATAACTGGAATCTACGCTTATATATACATAAAACTAAACTTTTAATATGATAAGAAAAAACCAAGTTGTCAGTCCAATAGAAATATTTTTCATACGTCTCGGGATCAGTAGCTAATTTACTGTTTGAATGTTATTGAAACTAAATCTATAGAAGATATCTATAATACCTATGTTCCGAAACCACAACAGTGTCAAAACACATTGCCAGATGTGAACGAACTTTCGAGGACAACGACGACTGTCTATGAAGTTGTGAACCGAAACATTTTGGTTTGATAGATGGAGTACATCGATAGTACACGATGTACATTGGCTCAGAGCTAACCTTTCATGTTTTTACTAATAAAGACAGTAATAATATACTAAACGTACACTTATGAATCTGTTTATAAACTGGTTTAATATAAATATATTCCAAACACAATTTAACTATTAAGTGCTATGTCCGTATAATTTCTAATCATTACTTCACACATTTTAGTGAACCATTAAAATTCATCGCAAGTTTATACCCTAAAAATCAAACAGAATACACCATTGAACCTGAAGAAGGAATTTTACAACCAATGAATAAAGATAATGAAGCCAATATAACAAATTCACCATTGATTATAACATTTACACCAAATTCATATGGAAAACCAATAATTGCTCAATTAATAATACAGGTAAGTTAAATTTCAAAAACATGAAGTATTTAATTAACATTTCATGAATAAAATATTAAGCAACTAATAATTAAAACAAAAAATCAACAAAAATACCCCAGTAAGATAAAAACGTTAAGGTACTGGTTAAAACAATAAAATTTGAAAACAACAATTTAACCTAAACATTAAAAATATCCATAAGAATTAAAAAGTACAAACTATGAAATGTTCAATATAAAAAACAAGGACAAGAATAGCTCAAATGAAAAACAAGGCAAGAAAAATATAATAAACGAGGAACTGAAGTTCTTGAAGAAGGACAAACGAGATATAAAATAAATGAGAACGTCGAGTAAAAACGAGACAACGAAAATCATCAACATAAAACAAACAAACACAAGATAAAATGTATTTTTTTTAAAAAAAAAACAGACAAAAAGTGAAGAAGTAGAAAAAGTCATACCGAAACAAAATAATATAGGAAACAAATTACGGAAAACCACTTATAAGCAAAATGATCAACAAAATCAAAGATGACAGAAAGAAACACGAATTATTAACAAAAACTAACAAGCTTTTAAATAAACAAAACAATACATTAAGTTTTTAAAACAACCAGAAAAGAGTGGCAATATAAAATAGTAGTGAAGCGAGCGAGAACACAAGTGATGGAAAAAACGAATGCATTTCACAAAACAAATTAGAAAAGCTCATGGTAAAACCTCAGAACCCCACAGTAAATAAATCATATAAAACTGTCGATAAAAATTTTCAAACTTTAAGGTTCAAATTTATGCACACGAAGAGTTGACTACTAAGACTGAACATGGACGAAAATATCAAAAACCGGAAAACGAAAATTATCATCACTCGATTAGAAAAATTATTGGAATCAAAAGACATACACCAAAGCAAAACAAACAACGATTCAAACCACTAATTACCCAAACACATCCATCAACATTCGCCAATCGAATGCTGAAAACAACCAATTCGAAATAACCTGTCGCAATTGAAATAGGAAACAATACAAATTAAAACTCAATATACTTTAACAATAATTCTATGCATTCTGAACAGAACAATAAATATATAAGCAGACTTTTATCAGACTAGTAATACGATCAATTTTAATTCATATGACACGCAATTAGTTCATCATCAGGAGGAGTTCAAATGTATACACTTATCAACGAACCGGCACGAATATCTGAAACTAACAGGAAAAATCACTGCATAAAATAGTGATCAGTGTGAAAGACGAATCAACAATTCATAAGAGGTGTCATACACTCATCATATAACCATTACTGGGAAACATGAAAATACTCAACAATAATATTAGGAACTGACTCAGTAGTAGAGTTTACCGTCTAACTAACTAACTAACTAACCTGGAATTTCCGCACCAATATCCACGAACACTGACCAAAACCTCCTGATAACAAATACGACTGATCACCATCGTCAACACAGGAAACCTATTTCAATCAATACATAAGTACAATTATCATCGACTTACCACAAAAACTCAGCGATTCCGCAAAAACCCATCACCATCAGTCGGCCAAGACACTACACACTACGCACACGGTCGCCAAATTCACCTGTAGGCTTGCAGACAATGCGCCAAGCATCCCTGAAAACAAAACGACTCTTGGGAAATTCCTCAGCTACACCCTATCCCACTCGCACGTATTCCCATCTCTACAACCACTGTAGGCTATGTTAGCTAGCGTATCACATACTTAGATGCCGATTTACATAGAACTACAAATTGAGCCAAGTCACAAAACACACGATCTAGGAGTCCCACATATCCATAATCGTCAATCACAACTTCTTTCCCATACACAAAAGCATAAGTAAACACTAAATGTCATACAACCAGATCCCTTGATACAATTAAACAGAGCAAGAACAACAAGCTTTGCATGATAAAATGAATTCATCCTATTCAACGGCTTCTCATCAGCTGCATACAAATTAGAATTACAATTCTCAATGTAATTCTCAACAATTGTTTAGTATACTTTAGTTTGTGAAGTTTAGACAAATATTCGAAACGTAACCGAAATCATAATAGTAAGAAGAATACGGATACAAAATTTATGAATAAACATAGTTAAGATCGATGTGCATTTACATGTTGGAGTGTAATAATTCAGAGTAAGGTAAGCATTATAATCACCAGTAATCATAACCAAGGTAAAAGAGATTATGTAAAGGTAATGAAATTAATAATTGGTCGCGTAATCACTCAACATGATAAAAGAAAACAAATATGTGGACACCAACAAGAATAATAAAGCTAAGGAAGTTGGGGACAGGGTTGGAAAGAAAAATTAAAAATCAAAACTAATGAACGTTATTAGATAAACATCCGACCATCATGTCAAATGAAGGTTAATCACATTTCCCTTCTGTATACATAGGTCAGGTCGGAAACGTTTGATGTCGATCACCTCTGCCAAACGCAATAACCTTGGTGTTCGTTGTCTGTTAATTATTTTGAATGCATTACTTACATTCACCTCGTGTCCACTGTCCAAAAGGTGTCTGACAATAGCACTTGTAAACACTTTACTCTCTTTCAGTCGTACGATCCTAGGAATGTGTTCAGAAACCTAGTACACGCCCTTCTATCTATCATTCCTGTATACATGCTACCGCAAGCAAATATAAATTCATAGATGCGATTTGAGGTGACGTCGGAAGGGTGTTGATCTATCCTGGAATGATATAACAAGTAATTGGTATTTTGTATACCTATTCTTCGTACTATTATGATTTCGGTTACGTTTCGGACATTTATCTAAACTTCACAAAATAAATTATGCTAAACAATTGTTGAGAATTACATTGAGAATTGTAATTCTAATTTGTATGCAGCTGATGAGAAGCCGTTGAATAGAATGAATTCATTCTACTCTACAAACCGTGTTCTTCATGCTCTGTTGGAACACTAAATACACAAACTAAGGTGTTTCTCTACCCAAGAAAAAAATCCATCGACGAGTCTCTTGGTTATTATGGAATCAAACACTCAAACTATCGCTCGTCTCAACAAAACATCCACTTATGTTATCACCTCCCTAAGCAAACTGCATAATTCCCAGGAGACTTCCATCAAGTGACAGATGTTCGTCACCTAGTATCCAACTATAAGCATTTTAGCAGTAGTAAAAACTAACAGATATCCATGCCCCCACAAGTCCAATAGAGCAGATCAAATCACATAAGAGAAAACGTACTAATAAACATCTTGGTCACGTAAAGCAAAAACCTACACTTAGAACCCCAACCAATCTACAGTAAAACTGTCGATATTGTACACGTAACATTTCAAACACCTGACAGAAACCATACCAAATTCACTGAGTCTCTCTATCTCTTCAGTCATACATCTCGACCACAAACTCATCCATGTGTCTTTCTCGCCTAAATTCCCCAACACTTCGAATAAACACTACGTTCCAATCAGTACTAACTGAATTCACATCTATTTATTCACAAATTTATGCGAGTGTCTGAAGACACGAACCCCTGTAACTAACCCCACAGTCAGTAAAGACAATTCAGAACTGACTTAGTTTCTTGTAAAAATGTATTACATATTACCTTTTACATTCTTACAATTCTCTTCTTATCACACTCTTTACAGACAGCCAGAATGGAGTGGCACTATGAACTCGTAGGACACATCCCAGTCTACAAACCACCAAATGGAAAACCACATCCATCAACATTCGCCAATCGAATGCTGAAAACAACCAATTCGAAATAACCTGTCGCAATTGAAATAGGAAACAATACAAATTAAAACTCAATATACTTTAAAAATAATTCTATGCATTCTGAACAGAACAATAAATATATAAGCAGACTTTTATCAGACTAGTAATACGATCAATTTTAATTCATATGACACGCAATTAGTTCATCATCAGGAGGAGTTCAAATGTATACACTTATCAACGAACCGGCACGAATATCTGAAACTAACAGGAAAAATCACTGCATAAAATAGTGATCAGTGTGAAAGACGAATCAACAATTCATAAGAGGTGTCATACACTCATCATATAACCATTACTGGGAAACATGAAAATACTCAACAATAATATTAGGAACTGACTCAGTAGTAGAGTTTACCGTCTAACTAACTAACTAACTAACCTGGAATTTCCGCACCAATATCCACGAACACTGACCAAAACCTCCTGATAACAAATACGACTGATCACCATCGTCAACACAGGAAACCTATTTCAATCAATACATAAGTACAATTATCATCGACTTACCACAAAAACTCAGCGATTCCGCAAAAACCCATCACCATCAGTCGGCCAAGACACTACACACTACGCACACGGTCGCCAAATTCACCTGTAGGCTTGCAGACAATGCGCCAAGCATCCCTGAAAACAAAACGACTCTTGGGAAATTCCTCAGCTACACCCTATCCCACTCGCACGTATTCCCATCTCTACAACCACTGTAGGCTATGTTAGCTAGCGTATCACATACTTAGATGCCGATTTACATAGAACTACAAATTGAGCCAAGTCACAAAACACACGATCTAGGAGTCCCACATATCCATAATCGTCAATCACAACTTCTTTCCCATACACAAAAGCATAAGTAAACACTAAATGTCATACAACCAGATCCCTTGATACAATTAAACAGAGCAAGAACAACAAGCTTTGCATGATAAAATGAATTCATCCTATTCAACGGCTTCTCATCAGCTGCATACAAATTAGAATTACAATTCTCAATGTAATTCTCAACAATTGTTTAGTATACTTTAGTTTGTGAAGTTTAGACAAATATTCGAAACGTAACCGAAATCATAATAGTAAGAAGAATACGGATACAAAATTTATGAATAAACATAGTTAAGATCGATGTGCATTTACATGTTGGAGTGTAATAATTCAGAGTAAGGTAAGCATTATAATCACCAGTAATCATAACCAAGGTAAAAGAGATTATGTAAAGGTAATGAAATTAATAATTGGTCGCGTAATCACTCAACATGATAAAAGAAAACAAATATGTGGACACCAACAAGAATAATAAAGCTAAGGAAGTTGGGGACAGGGTTGGAAAGAAAAATTAAAAATCAAAACTAATGAACGTTATTAGATAAACATCCGACCATCATGTCAAATGAAGGTTAATCACATTTCCCTTCTGTATACATAGGTCAGGTCGGAAACGTTTGATGTCGATCACCTCTGCCAAACGCAATAACCTTGGTGTTCGTTGTCTGTTAATTATTTTGAATGCATTACTTACATTCACCTCGTGTCCACTGTCCAAAAGGTGTCTGACAATAGCACTTGTAAACACTTTACTCTCTTTCAGTCGTACGATCCTAGGAATGTGTTCAGAAACCTAGTACACGCCCTTCTATCTATCATTCCTGTATACATGCTACCGCAAGCAAATATAAATTCATAGATGCGATTTGAGGTGACGTCGGAAGGGTGTTGATCTATCCTGGAATGATATAACAAGTAATTGGTATTTTGTATACCTATTCTTCGTACTATTATGATTTCGGTTACGTTTCGGACATTTATCTAAACTTCACAAAATAAATTATGCTAAACAATTGTTGAGAATTACATTGAGAATTGTAATTCTAATTTGTATGCAGCTGATGAGAAGCCGTTGAATAGAATGAATTCATTCTACTCTACAAACCGTGTTCTTCATGCTCTGTTGGAACACTAAATACACAAACTAAGGTGTTTCTCTACCCAAGAAAAAAATCCATCGACGAGTCTCTTGGTTATTATGGAATCAAACACTCAAACTATCGCTCGTCTCAACAAAACATCCACTTATGTTATCACCTCCCTAAGCAAACTGCATAATTCCCAGGAGACTTCCATCAAGTGACAGATGTTCGTCACCTAGTATCCAACTATAAGCATTTTAGCAGTAGTAAAAACTAACAGATATCCATGCCCCCACAAGTCCAATAGAGCAGATCAAATCACATAAGAGAAAACGTACTAATAAACATCTTGGTCACGTAAAGCAAAAACCTACACTTAGAACCCCAACCAATCTACAGTAAAACTGTCGATATTGTACACGTAACATTTCAAACACCTGACAGAAACCATACCAAATTCACTGAGTCTCTCTATCTCTTCAGTCATACATCTCGACCACAAACTCATCCATGTGTCTTTCTCGCCTAAATTCCCCAACACTTCGAATAAACACTACGTTCCAATCAGTACTAACTGAATTCACATCTATTTATTCACAAATTTATGCGAGTGTCTGAAGACACGAACCCCTGTAACTAACCCCACAGTCAGTAAAGACAATTCAGAACTGACTTAGTTTCTTGTAAAAATGTATTACATATTACCTTTTACATTCTTACAATTCTCTTCTTATCACACTCTTTACAGACAGCCAGAATGGAGTGGCACTATGAACTCGTAGGACACATCCCAGTCTACAAACCACCAAATGGAAAACCACATCCATCAACATTCGCCAATCGAATGCTGAAAACAACCAATTCGAAATAACCTGTCGCAATTGAAATAGGAAACAATACAAATTAAAACTCAATATACTTTAAAAATAATTCTATGCATTCTGAACAGAACAATAAATATATAAGCAGACTTTTATCAGACTAGTAATACGATCAATTTTAATTCATATGACACGCAATTAGTTCATCATCAGGAGGAGTTCAAATGTATACACTTATCAACGAACCGGCACGAATATCTGAAACTAACAGGAAAAATCACTGCATAAAATAGTGATCAGTGTGAAAGACGAATCAACAATTCATAAGAGGTGTCATACACTCATCATATAACCATTACTGGGAAACATGAAAATACTCAACAATAATATTAGGAACTGACTCAGTAGTAGAGTTTACCGTCTAACTAACTAACTAACTAACCTGGAATTTCCGCACCAATATCCACGAACACTGACCAAAACCTCCTGATAACAAATACGACTGATCACCATCGTCAACACAGGAAACCTATTTCAATCAATACATAAGTACAATTATCATCGACTTACCACAAAAACTCAGCGATTCCGCAAAAACCCATCACCATCAGTCGGCCAAGACACTACACACTACGCACACGGTCGCCAAATTCACCTGTAGGCTTGCAGACAATGCGCCAAGCATCCCTGAAAACAAAACGACTCTTGGGAAATTCCTCAGCTACACCCTATCCCACTCGCACGTATTCCCATCTCTACAACCACTGTAGGCTATGTTAGCTAGCGTATCACATACTTAGATGCCGATTTACATAGAACTACAAATTGAGCCAAGTCACAAAACACACGATCTAGGAGTCCCACATATCCATAATCGTCAATCACAACTTCTTTCCCATACACAAAAGCATAAGTAAACACTAAATGTCATACAACCAGATCCCTTGATACAATTAAACAGAGCAAGAACAACAAGCTTTGCATGATAAAATGAATTCATCCTATTCAACGGCTTCTCATCAGCTGCATACAAATTAGAATTACAATTCTCAATGTAATTCTCAACAATTGTTTAGTATACTTTAGTTTGTGAAGTTTAGACAAATATTCGAAACGTAACCGAAATCATAATAGTAAGAAGAATACGGATACAAAATTTATGAATAAACATAGTTAAGATCGATGTGCATTTACATGTTGGAGTGTAATAATTCAGAGTAAGGTAAGCATTATAATCACCAGTAATCATAACCAAGGTAAAAGAGATTATGTAAAGGTAATGAAATTAATAATTGGTCGCGTAATCACTCAACATGATAAAAGAAAACAAATATGTGGACACCAACAAGAATAATAAAGCTAAGGAAGTTGGGGACAGGGTTGGAAAGAAAAATTAAAAATCAAAACTAATGAACGTTATTAGATAAACATCCGACCATCATGTCAAATGAAGGTTAATCACATTTCCCTTCTGTATACATAGGTCAGGTCGGAAACGTTTGATGTCGATCACCTCTGCCAAACGCAATAACCTTGGTGTTCGTTGTCTGTTAATTATTTTGAATGCATTACTTACATTCACCTCGTGTCCACTGTCCAAAAGGTGTCTGACAATAGCACTTGTAAACACTTTACTCTCTTTCAGTCGTACGATCCTAGGAATGTGTTCAGAAACCTAGTACACGCCCTTCTATCTATCATTCCTGTATACATGCTACCGCAAGCAAATATAAATTCATAGATGCGATTTGAGGTGACGTCGGAAGGGTGTTGATCTATCCTGGAATGATATAACAAGTAATTGGTATTTTGTATACCTATTCTTCGTACTATTATGATTTCGGTTACGTTTCGGACATTTATCTAAACTTCACAAAATAAATTATGCTAAACAATTGTTGAGAATTACATTGAGAATTGTAATTCTAATTTGTATGCAGCTGATGAGAAGCCGTTGAATAGAATGAATTCATTCTACTCTACAAACCGTGTTCTTCATGCTCTGTTGGAACACTAAATACACAAACTAAGGTGTTTCTCTACCCAAGAAAAAAATCCATCGACGAGTCTCTTGGTTATTATGGAATCAAACACTCAAACTATCGCTCGTCTCAACAAAACATCCACTTATGTTATCACCTCCCTAAGCAAACTGCATAATTCCCAGGAGACTTCCATCAAGTGACAGATGTTCGTCACCTAGTATCCAACTATAAGCATTTTAGCAGTAGTAAAAACTAACAGATATCCATGCCCCCACAAGTCCAATAGAGCAGATCAAATCACATAAGAGAAAACGTACTAATAAACATCTTGGTCACGTAAAGCAAAAACCTACACTTAGAACCCCAACCAATCTACAGTAAAACTGTCGATATTGTACACGTAACATTTCAAACACCTGACAGAAACCATACCAAATTCACTGAGTCTCTCTATCTCTTCAGTCATACATCTCGACCACAAACTCATCCATGTGTCTTTCTCGCCTAAATTCCCCAACACTTCGAATAAACACTACGTTCCAATCAGTACTAACTGAATTCACATCTATTTATTCACAAATTTATGCGAGTGTCTGAAGACACGAACCCCTGTAACTAACCCCACAGTCAGTAAAGACAATTCAGAACTGACTTAGTTTCTTGTAAAAATGTATTACATATTACCTTTTACATTCTTACAATTCTCTTCTTATCACACTCTTTACAGACAGCCAGAATGGAGTGGCACTATGAACTCGTAGGACACATCCCAGTCTACAAACCACCAAATGGAAAACCACATCCATCAACATTCGCCAATCGAATGCTGAAAACAACCAATTCGAAATAACCTGTCGCAATTGAAATAGGAAACAATACAAATTAAAACTCAATATACTTTAAAAATAATTCTATGCATTCTGAACAGAACAATAAATATATAAGCAGACTTTTATCAGACTAGTAATACGATCAATTTTAATTCATATGACACGCAATTAGTTCATCATCAGGAGGAGTTCAAATGTATACACTTATCAACGAACCGGCACGAATATCTGAAACTAACAGGAAAAATCACTGCATAAAATAGTGATCAGTGTGAAAGACGAATCAACAATTCATAAGAGGTGTCATACACTCATCATATAACCATTACTGGGAAACATGAAAATACTCAACAATAATATTAGGAACTGACTCAGTAGTAGAGTTTACCGTCTAACTAACTAACTAACTAACCTGGAATTTCCGCACCAATATCCACGAACACTGACCAAAACCTCCTGATAACAAATACGACTGATCACCATCGTCAACACAGGAAACCTATTTCAATCAATACATAAGTACAATTATCATCGACTTACCACAAAAACTCAGCGATTCCGCAAAAACCCATCACCATCAGTCGGCCAAGACACTACACACTACGCACACGGTCGCCAAATTCACCTGTAGGCTTGCAGACAATGCGCCAAGCATCCCTGAAAACAAAACGACTCTTGGGAAATTCCTCAGCTACACCCTATCCCACTCGCACGTATTCCCATCTCTACAACCACTGTAGGCTATGTTAGCTAGCGTATCACATACTTAGATGCCGATTTACATAGAACTACAAATTGAGCCAAGTCACAAAACACACGATCTAGGAGTCCCACATATCCATAATCGTCAATCACAACTTCTTTCCCATACACAAAAGCATAAGTAAACACTAAATGTCATACAACCAGATCCCTTGATACAATTAAACAGAGCAAGAACAACAAGCTTTGCATGATAAAATGAATTCATCCTATTCAACGGCTTCTCATCAGCTGCATACAAATTAGAATTACAATTCTCAATGTAATTCTCAACAATTGTTTAGTATACTTTAGTTTGTGAAGTTTAGACAAATATTCGAAACGTAACCGAAATCATAATAGTAAGAAGAATACGGATACAAAATTTATGAATAAACATAGTTAAGATCGATGTACATTTACATGTTGGAGTGTAATAATTCAGAGTAAGGTAAGCATTATAATCACCAGTAATCATAACCAAGGTAAAAGAGATTATGTAAAGGTAATGAAATTAATAATTGGTCGCGTAATCACTCAACATGATAAAAGAAAACAAATATGTGGACACCAACAAGAATAATAAAGCTAAGGAAGTTGGGGACAGGGTTGGAAAGAAAAATTAAAAATCAAAACTAATGAACGTTATTAGATAAACATCCGACCATCATGTCAAATGAAGGTTAATCACATTTCCCTTCTGTATACATAGGTCAGGTCGGAAACGTTTGATGTCGATCACCTCTGCCAAACGCAATAACCTTGGTGTTCGTTGTCTGTTAATTATTTTGAATGCATTACTTACATTCACCTCGTGTCCACTGTCCAAAAGGTGTCTGACAATAGCACTTGTAAACACTTTACTCTCTTTCAGTCGTACGATCCTAGGAATGTGTTCAGAAACCTAGTACACGCCCTTCTATCTATCATTCCTGTATACATGCTACCGCAAGCAAATATAAATTCATAGATGCGATTTGAGGTGACGTCGGAAGGGTGTTGATCTATCCTGGAATGATATAACAAGTAATTGGTATTTTGTATACCTATTCTTCGTACTATTATGATTTCGGTTACGTTTCGGACATTTATCTAAACTTCACAAAATAAATTATGCTAAACAATTGTTGAGAATTACATTGAGAATTGTAATTCTAATTTGTATGCAGCTGATGAGAAGCCGTTGAATAGAATGAATTCATTCTACTCTACAAACCGTGTTCTTCATGCTCTGTTGGAACACTAAATACACAAACTAAGGTGTTTCTCTACCCAAGAAAAAAATCCATCGACGAGTCTCTTGGTTATTATGGAATCAAACACTCAAACTATCGCTCGTCTCAACAAAACATCCACTTATGTTATCACCTCCCTAAGCAAACTGCATAATTCCCAGGAGACTTCCATCAAGTGACAGATGTTCGTCACCTAGTATCCAACTATAAGCATTTTAGCAGTAGTAAAAACTAACAGATATCCATGCCCCCACAAGTCCAATAGAGCAGATCAAATCACATAAGAGAAAACGTACTAATAAACATCTTGGTCACGTAAAGCAAAAACCTACACTTAGAACCCCAACCAATCTACAGTAAAACTGTCGATATTGTACACGTAACATTTCAAACACCTGACAGAAACCATACCAAATTCACTGAGTCTCTCTATCTCTTCAGTCATACATCTCGACCACAAACTCATCCATGTGTCTTTCTCGCCTAAATTCCCCAACACTTCGAATAAACACTACGTTCCAATCAGTACTAACTGAATTCACATCTATTTATTCACAAATTTATGCGAGTGTCTGAAGACACGAACCCCTGTAACTAACCCCACAGTCAGTAAAGACAATTCAGAACTGACTTAGTTTCTTGTAAAAATGTATTACATATTACCTTTTACATTCTTACAATTCTCTTCTTATCACACTCTTTACAGACAGCCAGAATGGAGTGGCACTATGAACTCGTAGGACACATCCCAGTCTACAAACCACCAAATGGAAAACCACATCCATCAACATTCGCCAATCGAATGCTGAAAACAACCAATTCGAAATAACCTGTCGCAATTGAAATAGGAAACAATACAAATTAAAACTCAATATACTTTAAAAATAATTCTATGCATTCTGAACAGAACAATAAATATATAAGCAGACTTTTATCAGACTAGTAATACGATCAATTTTAATTCATATGACACGCAATTAGTTCATCATCAGGAGGAGTTCAAATGTATACACTTATCAACGAACCGGCACGAATATCTGAAACTAACAGGAAAAATCACTGCATAAAATAGTGATCAGTGTGAAAGACGAATCAACAATTCATAAGAGGTGTCATACACTCATCATATAACCATTACTGGGAAACATGAAAATACTCAACAATAATATTAGGAACTGACTCAGTAGTAGAGTTTACCGTCTAACTAACTAACTAACTAACCTGGAATTTCCGCACCAATATCCACGAACACTGACCAAAACCTCCTGATAACAAATACGACTGATCACCATCGTCAACACAGGAAACCTATTTCAATCAATACATAAGTACAATTATCATCGACTTACCACAAAAACTCAGCGATTCCGCAAAAACCCATCACCATCAGTCGGCCAAGACACTACACACTACGCACACGGTCGCCAAATTCACCTGTAGGCTTGCAGACAATGCGCCAAGCATCCCTGAAAACAAAACGACTCTTGGGAAATTCCTCAGCTACACCCTATCCCACTCGCACGTATTCCCATCTCTACAACCACTGTAGGCTATGTTAGCTAGCGTATCACATACTTAGATGCCGATTTACATAGAACTACAAATTGAGCCAAGTCACAAAACACACGATCTAGGAGTCCCACATATCCATAATCGTCAATCACAACTTCTTTCCCATACACAAAAGCATAAGTAAACACTAAATGTCATACAACCAGATCCCTTGATACAATTAAACAGAGCAAGAACAACAAGCTTTGCATCAGAAAATGAAATCTTGTTATTTGTGTGCTTCTCACTTGATTCATACATTTCAGTACATCGCGCAAACTGAGATTTATCTAGGAACAGATTGATCGACGCAGTTTCTAGGTTATAATTTCAAACACTACATATATCACTTGTCTCCACATGGCATCTAATTACATTGTCTCGCGCTTAAGGAGACGATATACCTGCTATGTGTTATGTTTGTCTTCGTGTTTTTCATGATAGTCGCAACTTATATATAGCGAATATTTTTCAATATTTTATGTAGTCGTTAAACCGTCTATCATATATGCAGATGATCGTAATTGCTATGCTCTCAAATATTATTATTTTTCAGTGCCTCATGCTAGCGTCAATTGGAAACGGTAGGTTTTGACCTTTTTACTTCTAATTCGTTCACTTGGTTACTGATACTGTGTCTTATACCTAATTTCTTTCTGCTCAACGTCATCATCTCTGTTCAGCGCCGTGTTTGGTTCGTATTATGTATTTGGGCTTTCCCTGACTCCCGGATATTACCAAAAAAGATACAATATATAGGAACCTTTATTATAAGTAACATATTACAGTTCCTTCACAGTAAGATCTATAAAGAAACAGAATTAGTTGATAATTATGTGTTAATACTTGGTGGGAGTGAACGCTTGATTTTTCCAACTTTTTCTTTCTCCACGACTACAAGCGTATATAGAAATCGACTGCATCTGATTTTAAACTTGACATTGTCTTTGTTTTCTTTAATCTTAACAGCTAAAAAAATCACTATAGTTTCGGAATAACTCACACTTGGCGTCTGCCCTTTGTGTCATATGGAGGAACTCCTTTATGTTGTCTACTTGTCGAGGCATGGCAGGCTAAAATTAGAGTTAAAAAAAGTGTTTTTACATGAACGAATTATTGCTCCAAGCGGCTTTTCTGCCCATAACAAAGAGTCAGCAAGCTCCCAGTGATGTTCCCGGCGCACTTGTGTCTGAAGCTCATGAGTGTTAGGTACATCGAAGCCGCAAAACACATCGATATGGCTCATGATCACTTCAAACTTGTCTTGCGGTATCGGTGGATCCCGAATAATCAACAATTCCATGAATAAATCACGATACTTATTACACATGTATTTCAAAATATGATTAAGTGCTTTTCTCCAGTCTAATGACAAGCCATCTACGTAGTCACGCAGATCGATTTTTCAGACGCACGACATTTGATTGCCTTAATCCAGGCAATGCACCATTCTAGTCGAATGTCGTCGTCTACGGAATGATCATCTCTCAACCCTAGAATGAACTGTAAAACAAGCTCACCAACAAGCTTGTGATATAGCATCGTGCCAAAAAGAGGCTTTAGTTTGATAGCCTGGTTCTGAACAATGTTGCATAGAGGAATTCCGCCAACGAACATAGCACAGCCATAACTGCATATTGTATTTGTTATCAACGGAAAGCAAGCATATGTTGAACGGTTCCTGAACACTTCCTTTACATCGAGTTGAGATGTCTTCTCTCCTTGCAGTAAATTTCCGACGTATTTAGTTAAAGCCGAACTTTGACACTTCAACAACCCATCTAATTCGACAAACTGTTCTTCGTTATGGTTTACGTTGGACGCCCAAAATTCACTCAGATATTTTAGTGACCACCGAAAAGCGCTCTCTAGTGTGTCCGTTGACGGTATTGTTCCATGTGCTATGTCATTGCGCAGATCAGCCAGCCAGCTAGGTAAGCCGGCTACACGAGCAAGAGACAAAATGGGCAGTGCGAAATTCGGTCTCTCGCGGTCTTGGGACTCACTAGATAGCAACGAGACAAACCTCATGAGGGCCAGTGCCATACTTTGGCTTGAATTCTCAAAGTAAGCATTTAGAAGTTCATAAGTGCAAATTATAGACCGTGGTATTTTGGATACAGTCATACGACACAACCATATTTTTATGGTCTCCCAAGCTAGGCGAAGTTTATACGTCTCGCATGAAGATACATTCCTAGCAACATCACTGAATTCACTAGCATCAACCCAAGGAACTATTCGCTTATCATCATTCATAATACAATCCTAACATAAAGTCAGTATAAAAAGCCAAGCCTACCAGAAATAAGGGACAACTCACGCCGCGTGTAACGGAACCTTCACAGTGACCTTCTTAGAGCGCCAAACAACTGACCAAATAAAACATGCATGTAAAATTGGGGTGCAATGTAATAACGAACGAAATATGAAAATCCGTTACAAAGTGAGTTTTGACTATTTACAGTGGTGATATGTTTTACGAAGATCCTCTTTTATTCAAATTAATAAATTAGACAATATTCACCATAGGATGATATTCATCAACATGGAAGAAGCATTCAATAAATAATAACTTCAGGTGACAAACGAAGTTTGAATGGTAATTGATAATTCAATGCCGAGAATTCCAACGGTTCTGCTCAAAGGACTTTAAGGAAGCTCACTAGACTACTTCAAACACTTCTGGGTATTATCAGCGAACAAATTATTGCTTATGATCTGAAGTTGGGTGGTTGGAGAGCATTCTGATGATGGAAAGGAATAGTCGCCGTTATCTATTTTTCGAAGCTGAAGCGTAAAACAAGGTAATCGTCAATGGTGGAAAGCATTATGGAGTAATACTTAGAGTGATCTTGATCTCTACCTACGAACTGAAGTAAGCATCAAATCTTCCTCTGAAAAACTCCGTGAATGGTGCAGTCACTGTATCTTCGAGTAAAGAGTTTCACAGTTTATTGATTCTGGCCACGAAAAGGTTTGCATAGACGTTTATAGGAGATCTTCCGGGTTTTATCCTTATTAGCTGTAAATTAATACTAGAACAAATTAGTGATTTATTCAAATGAGGATTATGAATGATACGACACATCAATCCTGCATACTTCACACTTTTAGGCTTCCAAAAGAACTGAGTACAGCTTGTGTTTTGGCTCTCAAACTTTTTTATTTCCTCTTTTCTGAACAAGTTCCGACGGACCACTGTCCTCATCAACATAATACACGGTTTTTTTTAAGTATATATTGAAGATATTTTACATAGTCCCAGATTCAGGCTACCTAATATTCTGGAAAGAAACCTTAGGACAGGGTGTATTTTGTTGGTTTAGAATGTCGGTAGAAAGAGACACCTTCACTGCCACAAAAATTAGTGGTTGTGTCCTAACCTGTGATGGAGAGTATTACACTAGTATTACACAGAAAATAGGGGGTGGGTGCAGTATCACTGCTCTTAAACGTCAGCATACAACGTTTGCTAATGTTGAGATCGAGTACGTTTCTATAATCCAAAGACGACTGTTTCAGGGGGTAGGGATTGTACTAACAATTCAGTCCAACATGATTCGGAATTCTGATGTTCTCCTCAAAGTTTATGTCACAAATGAACTTCACATAGTCTGTCACTGTGTTTTTATTTTATAAGACGTCATGAAATGTTTATGTTTTTATGTTTTAAGGACGAAGGCCACATGTAATCAAGTGGTTTTCGTATGCCTTTAATCTGGGGTGATGGACTTCTGAGTTATCCGTAAGCTTGTCGCAAAATATCCCTTTCCTCAAAAGCAAACGAAGTTTTACATAACTCGATACAGTAGGTCCGAGGAAATCTGAAAAGCAAACGATAGATCAGGCTGTAAACAGACTCACTGGCTCTTTAGTCCCCCAACAGTCCAGTTTAGGAGAGGCACAGGAAGGAAGGACTCGGTTAATACGCCAGCCGTTGACGACAATCATTGTGGAGCAAAGACTACATGAAATAGCTCCATTTGTTTGTTTTGTGAACACGGAAAGAGTACTAAATGGTTGCTCAACACTCCCTGAAACACAAGATGTCAGTGATAGACCCGGCCATCACTCAAACTGTCTTTTATCGTTAAGAGAAAGTTGCGGAACTACAGCAGAAAGCGGTCTCAGTAAAAACCACTGCAAACTATGAAGGTAGTTCAACTATCTTGTCGACGCACTCTGGAAAATATGGCTATGAAAACGGTTAACACTTCCGAAGGTTTGACGAAGACGGGGAGCTTAATAATAATATTATTATTGATTTTGATACTTCACCCCCTGCCTACGGCTCGTTGAATGAATGGAGAGTGACAAAAGACTGTGGTCTGGCGTCCAGCCATGTTTGACTATGATCACCACTACAGGAAGACCACGTGTCAGTTAACCGATAAGATCCCCCGTAAGCCAAATATCAAAAGGCAGTTGATAGCTGTAGTCGAGATGTATTTGTTGGCGATATCGTGGTACCGAAAGAGTACCGAGATCGTGTCAGGTTGCGAGTGTGGTTACTGAGCATGACCGAATTCGTGCAAGGTCACAAGCGACGGAAGAATGTATGTGTTTTGGTACAGTTAAGCAAACAAGTACGGTAAAACAATCCCTGGTACAATTAGTTATAATAATAATTGTTTCCATTGCACTAATCGCGCTCTCTTGATAAAAGTGGGTCGCTACAAAACTATGGAAGGATTGGTTGGAACTGAGATGATGAGTACGATGGGTGGTTTTATCCTGTAAGATATATGCAATATTTGTCTTTTGAAAGGATCTGAATTGCTGACAGTATCTCGGTGTGTGGGAGTGTGCAAGTACTGTGTCGTAATTTCTACGAATTTAATAGGCCTGGGTCAATGTAAGAGGTGAGCTATGATAGAAGGCATTTGAGGTGCTTCCGTGATGCTTCTAAGAGATTTGAGCGACCTGCATAACACCTCTTGTGTGTACAGGCGTCCATGCCATTTTTTGGCCGTACGTTCCGTAATACTTTCCTGACACTGCATCTATATGCATCGTATTTGTCTAGTGATTTAGTAAGCTTAATAATATTATTTTTTTCAGTTTTTTGTTTTTAATCAATTTTCTGACACTGCCTAGTTTTTTACTGGCCATCACTTTTGTTACTTCTAAAACTATATTCTGGTTGCTCCCGTATTTACTCAAAGTGTAATCGATTGTCTCCATTAGTTTTCACCAGAATAGTGCATCCTCAAATTACTAAACAAAATACTTGCCAGTTGACTGGAGCCTCTGTCATTGTTGCTATGTAGTTACCTTTTGCAATGGATAAAATTTCGTGCATAGTTTATTCCATAGTTTTTAATCGTCTATTTTTGACTTATCACCTGAGAACAGTACTGTGTTCTATGCCTTTCAGGACAACCTTTACTGTTTCAGAAGCAATTATTTTCATATTGCCCAACATTTTACATAAGTGATATCTTGTGTTTGACTGGATTGAGTTTGTTAGTACTCATGAATTGTTTCACGCAAGTCACTAAATTTTTCAGGTATTGTGTATATTCTTCAATATTACCACGTATTTTGACGTTAAACTAACATCGCTATTGTCGCTGGACTACATTATTTTGTCCAATTCAATCCGTATGTGCATCACTACCGAGATCTTCGACTACACAGCATATTATTCTGCAACTCTAGGACTTTGAAAGTCACAATACTCAACCATTTTCCCGTTAGAAACGGTTGCGTTTGACAGCCGCTTAGAATTTTCCGTGAGCCTATACTAGGGTTTGAGTGTTCTGCAGTTAAAATAAAAAGTATTACTGCATGATCCTTGCAAGAGAAGTATCTCACACAAGAGAGAACTTGAAAAACGTCCTGACTACCCGAAACAGATTGATGACCTATTCTCCAACCACAGAAGTATATTATAGTTCTCTTTGTATATTGTTTTAATATTATCAGTTCGTCTGATGTTATTTTGCCTGGCGATCATACTACTACATATTTTCCAGTTTATGCCTTAGTATCTCAATGTGAAATTTGTTGGTGATAGACTATTTTCAATTAAGTGTGCTCACGTTGATTGGTTGGCAGACGCAGTGCATTAGGGTCAGATCGAACAATGTGATAAGCAAATCTACGCGCTTGTGCGTCGAAACTATATCAGCTAATGGCTCCACAACTTCATGCGCCTCAATCAGGTGACCAGGCAACTCTGGTTTCTAAGTACACATAGAGCACAGGAGAAATCTCACCTAAAGGATGAAAATTTAGAAGCGACGTTTATATCGTTAGTGTATTCAAGATGCCTCACCCATCTGCTGAATGATGTCGATTGGTTATTCTATGTCAACTATGCTTGACTCTGAGGGTTCTATCGCAAATAAGATATCTAGTGACGGGTATTCGGATTTTTAAATTCACTCAGCAGAACAAACAAACTGGGTAGGACTCAGTGTTATTTCAGCGACCCCGTCAAACTCCCGAGCAGCGTAATGATGGTGAAACTGTAGTATTGCTAAATCCCTTGGTAATTCTGTTTCAAGTCCGACTCTGTCTTCCCAAGAAATGAGCTAGCTATATTTTCTGTTTGCCTTGTTTGCCTCATATTTGTACTTTAGTTATCATAATTAAGGTATATTCACGTAATTTTCAAGGTTTTTAAATGTATTGCACTGCATAGTTTAGTTTTTAATCGTGGACTTCCAACCTCACGCTTAGTTATTATTTGGAATCTATTCAAAAGCCTATGGGTTGTCTGATATTTCATGACCAGATCCCCATTTCACTTCTAAGCTGTATGGGATACAATTACCGCACTTAAATGAGCATGTTTCTAGGTTTTAGCAAACTAATACTTCAATAAATCTGCCTCATATATGTGAGATTCTAACTGCTATCAAGTGGCATAAAAACTATTAATTTATGGGTAAACTATTATCTACTGTATCGTTTAAGAGTTCACTGTGTATGGTTACTACATTGTTTCGAATCATGCGACAGTACATAGTTCACTGAATGAGACTGGTTTGATTGAATGGCCATACAAAAACAAAACCAGTTCTAATAATAAAGAATATCCATGTCATAGATTAAACACATCAAATCGAAAATGTCTGTGAAATAGAACGAAATCTATATTCATTTTCAGAATCTACATCATTACTATTGAAATTTTTATACTCAGTTTGTTTGGATCCTCACTACTTCCACTTTCGAATGTTTTTTCGAAGTCAATTATTGGTGGTACCGCTACCAAGCAAGACGTTATTTTCGGGCCAAGTGTGTCTTCAATCTTTAAACCCTCTGACAACAAATAGTTAAGGAAGTAAACTATTAAAATGTGAAAATAGTATTGGATTGATCGCATAGAGATTGACAAAGAGACGTGATGTACGTAGAAAGAGTGTTTTACTTACAGTTTGCTTTAATACGTCGTATGTCCATTCAGGAACGCCGCCTGGAGCCTCTCTAGGGCTACTGCCGGTCCCAAGCCCGGATGAACGAGGAGGGTTGGGCACGGGGTTAGCGATCCCATCCCGTAGAAAACCAACTCGCTAAAAAACGCTTACCAGAAAAAAATTATCCAAACCTTTCAAACTCTACCCTGGGAGTCAGGTCTTCATTTAGAAGAGTTATGACACCTCGTGGTGACAACCGATTTCCTTTGGAAGTCACGAGGTTGATGCCTCTTCTGACAACCAAAACAACCATTTATTCAGGTACGTGGAATGCTCGTACAATGTGGGAGACCGAAGAGTCTCCCAAATTGCTGCAGAAATGAGGAGATACAACCTAGAGGTTCTTGGGATCAGTGAAACACACTGGATGCAAGTTGGACAACGACTAGCTTCAGAGGAGCTTCTGTTATACTCCGGCCACGAAGAAGAAAATGCCCTACGTACACAAGGAGTTGCATTGATGCTGTCCAGACAAGCACAAAATACACTTATAGGATGGGAATCTCATGGGTCAAGGATCATCAAAGCCTCCTTTAAAACAGAGAAACAGGGCATTACAATGAACATCATCTAATGCTATGCGCCTACCATCGACTGCAATGAAGACGTTAAAGATCGATTCTACGATAGGCTGCAATCAACCGTCGAGGAGTGCCCAACAAAGGACCTGACCATTCTGATGGGAGATTTAAATGCCAAGGTTGGAATGGAATACACCAGATATGAAGACATCATGGGACGATATGGATTGTAAGAAAGGGACGATAATGGCGAGAGATTTGCAGACCTATGTGCCTTTAATAAACTGGTCATACGCGACACTATATTCCCACCTAAACGCATACACAAAACCATATGTACTTGGCCAAATCACACTACGCGAAACCAAATCGACCATATCTGCATCAACAGAAAGTTCAGGAGGATGATGGAGGATATAAGAACGAAGAAAGGAGCTGAAACGACGAGGCGGACAACAGCACAAAAGTTTGATACGGGTTTTCTTCGGAACACTGATAAACTCAACAAATTCAAGATAGCCCTCAGCAATAAGTTCCAGGCCTTTCATGATCTACTCGATGGCGAGGGAACTACTCAGGAGAGCAACTGGAAGGGGATCAAAGAAGCAATTACTTGAACATGCCATGAGGCTCTGGGCCACAAAAAGCACCATCACAAGGAATAGATCACTGTTGATACACTGGATAAGATTCAAGAAAGGAGGGACAAGAAGGCAGCAGTCAATACCAGCCGAACAAGGACAGAAAAAGTCAAGATAGAAGCTGTGTACACAGAAGTAAACAAAAAAGTGAAGAGGAGCATTAGAACCGACGAACGTAAATATTTGGAGACTTAGCAATGACAGCGGAAATGGCTGCAAGAGAAAGAAACATGGGACAACCGTATAACAACAAAGAAACTCGCTGGAAGTGAGCGTAAACTAAGACGATCAGTGAAAAGCAAGGAAGGCAAGGTAATCACCAACACTGAAGAACAACGAAACGGGTGGGTAGAGAACTTCAAGGAACTCTTGGATCAACTATCCCCACTGAATCCGCTCGACATCGAGGCGGCAGCCACGGACCTCCCAATCGATGTTGGCCCACCAACAATTGAAGAGATCAGCATGGCCATCAGACGAATCAAGAGCGGCAAAGTGGCAGAACCAGACAACATTCCTGCAGATGCACTGAAAGCAGATGCAGACTGCAAAGATACTCCACATTCTCTTCAGCAAGATTTAGGGTGAAGAACAAGTACCAACAGACTGGAAGGGACACCTGATCAAGATACCAAAGAAAGGCAATCTCAGCAAGTGTGAGAACCAAATCTCAACACTAGGGATTATTGTGGAACAACCAATTTAATAGAATTCACCACTCTACATCAACTTCATTGACTACGAAAAAGCACTTGATAGCGTGAACAGGACAATATTATGGAAGCCTCTTCGACACAACGGCGTACCTGAGAAGATATTCAATATCATACAGAATTACTGTGGTGGATTGAACTGCAAAGTCGGGAATGGAGGACTGCTCACAGACTCGTTCAAAAAAAGATCGGTGTCAGGCAATGTTGCTTACTCTTACCCTTTCCCTTTCTCCTGGTGATCGACTGGATCATGAAGACAACAAACATTTGGGAAGAAGTATGGGATACAGTGGACAGTGAAATGCAGCTGAACGAACTAGACTTTGCAGATAATCTGGCTCTCCATCGCAAACACAATAACAAATGCAGGAAAAGACGACCAATTTAGCAGCAGCCTCAGCAGCCGTAGATTCCAACATACACAAAGGGGAAAGCGAGATTCTCCGATACAACACCGCATGTAACAATCGAATGACACTTGACGGAGAAGGTTTGGAAGATGTAAAAACGTTTACATATCTGGGCAGCATCATTGATAAACACGGTGGATCTGATGCAGACGAGAAGGCGCGGATCGGCAAAGCAAGAGCAGCATATTTACAACTGAAGAACATCTGGAACTCAAAACAACTCTCTGATAAACAACACCAAGGTCAGGATTTTCAGTACAAATGTCAAGGTAGTTCTACTTTATGGTGCGAAAACTTGGAGAACTACGAAAGCCGTCATCCAGAAGGTGCAAGTGTTTATTAACAGTTGTCTACGCAAAATACTTCGAACCTGTTGGTCAGACACTTTCAGCAACATTCTATTGTGGGAGAGAACAAACCACATCCCAGTTGGGGAAGAAATCGGGGAGAAGCACTGAAAGTGAATGGGACACACATTGAGGAAAGCATCTAAGTGCATTACAAGGCAAGCCCTCACATAGAATTCTGAAGGCAAAACAAAAAGAGGAAGACCAAAGAACACATTACGCCGGGAGATGGAAAGAGACATGAGAAAAATGAACAGGAATTGGATGGAACTAGAAAAGAAGGCCCAGAAAAGAGCGGTTTGGAGAATGCTAGTCGGCGGCCTATGCTCCATCGGGAGTGACAGGCGTAAGCAAGTAAGTAATGGCTATTCAGGGTCCGGTTTAGCTAGCGCTTCTTGTACGCTATCCGCCACTTCATCTAGAGGAAGTGTGCTTGTGTGAATGAATTTATCTCTTTGTAAGTTAATGTGGCTAGCCAAAAAACAATTTTCGAGTCTAATAAACCACAGCTGTGTGTCAATGGCTTTAAAAGGGAGAATAAGAAGATAAACAGCATTCACGAGTGGCGTTTGTGGTGAGCTTGACGCAGTATTTTCATAAGGCATGTTTATAAAAATATAAATGGTACATGAATATAATAATGTAAATGTCATGAGAAGAAATGAATCGGTAAAAACAATGATAATAATAATAAATGGTACACTTTATGAAACAGAACGGTCCTATTAAGTTGCACCAGTATATTAATTGTTTCGTTAATCATTATGAGTATATCGTTTCGTTCAATAATATTTGTGAGTTAATGTACGTGTAATTATAATAATGATATAATAAATCCTCAGCTATGATTATAATCCAGATAATAAGCCGAATCGAGACCAAGTGCGATGAATTTTGCAAATTAAATTGTACCGGCGACAATTATTTCGTGTTCACATCCTGGGGTCACTGTTTATGTAGTGACTTAGCTTCGTTGATCAATCACCTTTGTAACCGTTATTGTACAAATCTCAAAGGTATTTGATATCAGGAGCAGCAACTACAGTTTATCAGAGAATACATGGATAACAAAGCTATAAGCTCGTCAAGCGAATTTGAAGCAAAGAGACGAATATGTATGGGCTAGCAAATTTATAGTCAAAAGAATAGGGCGCAGCTAGGTAAGGCAAAGGTTAATAATAGGATGAGTATATATATATATATATATATATATATATATATATCCATGGGGATGAGAATGAATGCACTATCCTGTAATATCTTTTCTTCCGACCACTGCCTGCCTAATTTCATATTTTCGAGTTCCATCGCCAAGCAACAAGGATGACACTTCTCCGAAAACACACGGTGAGTTTCAGCTATAAGTTTTCTGCAATCATAAAATAATTTTAGTTGGCTCGTTCAGTGGTGACCACACAATTATCTGCATTCTTTCGATTGTTCTGATCCGAGCGAGTGACAAAAACTTCAACAGCATCAAGCACCCCGGAATTAATTGCCATACTGCATGTTTTATTCTGGATACTTTTGGATCATTACTCACGAATGGCGTTATATATGTCGTCCACTGAGTAATCTAATTTTTAGAAATAATCCAGGCGAGTTCAACTATCTTACTTAATGACTTTTGTACGTAACATGTATATATTTTCCAGTTGCTTTTGCCATATATTTGTAAGTGTTCCTAGGCTAAATGCAGTAACTTCTTACGGTATGTTTATAACGCATCATATTCCTGCCTGAAGTTTCACAAGCACTCTAAAATTTAAAATTATTTTCTGGTCATGTTCATTATTTTTAAATCGACCTATACGTCAACAACCTGCATGTTAACCTGGCCCATACATACGTTACACTATATCTTCATGTCTTCTAAATTTAGAAATCAACTGGATCGCCTTTAACATTTATCGATAAACCCATCATAGTCGTTGTTGCTAATCGTATTAGGGTTTATGGATTGGTTTGTCATATTAGCAGCCTCAAATGCGAACATAGTTTAGATAATAAGATTAAAAATTTAGGTACTATCAACTGCACTAGTAAAGAACTAAACACTCAGGTAGCTGTTGGCTAAACAAACGTTTAAAATCAAGACTCAGTTTACTAGAATTAACGCTAAACGAATATTTCTGAATTGAAATTTATAATTAAATTAGGCGTTTCGGATTCTTTAACTTTATAAATTTCTAATAATTTCGAATCACCTAAAGCAACAATACCTATTTTTCTACTGAATTATCCTCAATCAACACTATAACTAGTTAAACACAATAGTTTCACGATATCGTCATGAAGCATTGTCATGACTTGGCAATCACGTAATATGATTGATAAAATTAATGAAACTAATAACAAATTCGGTCAGCAAATTGACTTATAACCGGCATAATTGTAAATTGATTTCATAAGTTAAACCAAAACTAATACCAATATTAAGATTTCTAAAAATATTGATTATTTTAATATTTCTAAACACAAAATAATTACTACCTATAAGTTAAGTTATTAACACGCATCGTTTTATTATAATTATTGCAACCCCATTTTTTTTATAGCTCAAATAATCTTCACCCAAATTTTCATTTCAAGCGTTTTAAGCATGAAGGGAGATATTTTAAAATTATTACATGTATTTCCCGACCAGGTGCTGCCGCCTTCTTTTTGATTTATCTTTCAGCTACCAATACCCGGAGGATTCTTATTATCCTTGGTAACCTCCGGCGCGCGACGATCCCATCCAATTTGGTATCGAACCAACATCACGTTGATTCTGGTGGGAGAGTAGTGTAGTGGCATTGGACAATAGCCACACAATCCACAAAGCTGTGAACACGAGACTACTCAGAAAATAGATATTCAACATTTAACGCGGAGAAATACCTAACAATGGAGAAGGCGCGAACAATGAATTGAATGGACTGGATTTGATCGGATGGCATGGCTCGGCCATGCAGGCGTGGTCCATCTAAATGTTACCTTATATCGTCTATTCATGTTAAATATATTGTTCCTTCTCTAGCCTAACGTCGTTCTACATCATGTATTGGTAATTGATACGATACAGTGAGTTTGCGTAGTCGATGGTGTGACTTCCACGTAAGATCTTATAGATTAGGCAGTTATATCATGACGAATCTACAATTTTAGGATTAGGTCTATTATTAGAGCAGTACTAATATCAAAGTAGACCATAATTCTACAGGCTAACTGAAAGAACAAAAGTATTAACGTGGAGAAGAATTCCAACTAGTGTTCCTGTTAGCTTGATACGGTTTATTTAGTTACGGGGAGATTTTCTCAACCTCATTTTTACTTGACCGTGATAGAATTTAGTAATACTACTAATACACATGAATGGTTATCAAAACAAAATTTAAATACGTGAGTGATAATTATATGAATTTTGGACAGATAGCTAGGAACAAATCGTTAAACATGAGTGTATTCGTAAGAGACATGCTCTAGACTCAATGTTCTGATCTGTGGCAGACTATTTATTTATATTTATACTTGCCGGCTGATTGGGCATACAAGTTAGTTGCAAGTATGCAGTTTATCATAAGGCGGAATACGATTTAATTGAGATATAGTGGTTATAAGTTATTGAAATCAGTTAAGCCTATGTGTCATATTACTAAGTGATGTGGTGCTGCAAGATGTATTTGGCTAAATAAGTTTTTACAAGATGATTAATAGTGAGTGATGCTCATGTGATTATCAGGGAGAACATAAGTTGTAACCAAGGGGAGTACACTCCCAACTCATGTCTATGATAATGGCTTGAACCTTAGTCAGTGTTGGGGTAAATTCGACATTGATGTTTTCAGTTTGCAGGAGATTTGCTCGACTGCTTATACTGATTATTTGCATGCATGATTGTGTCGCTAAACCATCAATTAGACTGACAAGGTTTTGAGATATTTACTGAATGAGCAACTGATAGAGAAACATACTGTAATCATCTGTAGTGAATGAAGATAAAAGAAAAACAACACTAGTGATAATTATAAGTCAATTTGCTGACCGATTTTGTTAATAGTTTCATTAATTTTATCAATCATATTACGTGATTGTCAAGTCATGACAATGCTTTATGACGATATCCTGAAACTATTGTTTAACTAGTTATAGTGTTGATTGAGGATTAGTCAGTGGAAAAATAGGTATTGTTGCTTTAGGTGATTCGAAATTATCAGAAATTTATAACGTTAAAGAATCCGAGACGCCTAATTTAATTATAAATTTCAATTCAGAAATATTCGTTTAGTGTTAATTCTAGTAGGCTACGGAGTTTTGATTTTAAACGTTTGTTTAGCCAACAGCTACCTGAGGATTTAGTTCTTTACTAGTGCAGTTGATAGTACCTAAATTTTTAATCTTATTATCTAAACTATGTTCGCATTTTAGGCTGCTAATATGATAAACCAATCCATAAACCCAAATACGATTAGCAACAACGACTATGATGGGTTTATTGATAAATGTTAAAGGCGATCAGATGATTTCTAAATTTAGAAGACATGAAGATATAGTGTAACGTATGTATGGGCCAGGTTAACATGCAGGTTGTTGACGTATAGGTCGATTTAAAAATAATGAACATGACCAGAAAATAATTTTAAATTTTAGACTGCTTGTGAAACTTCAGGCAGGAATATGATGCGTTATAAACATTCCGTAAGAAGTTACTGCATTTAGCCTAGGGACACTTACAAATATATGGCAAAAGCAACTGGAAAATATATACATGTTAAGTACAAAAGTCATTAAGTAAAATAGTTGAACTCGCCTGGATTATTTCTAAAAATTAGATTACTCAGTGGACGACATATATAACGCCATTCGTGAGTAATGATCCAAAAGTATCCAGAATAAAACATGCAGTATGGCAATTAATTCCAGGGTGCTTGATGCTGTTGAAGTTTTTGTCACTCGCTCGGATCAGAACAACTGAATGAATCCAGATAATTGTGTGTGCCATTGAATGAGCCATCTAAAATGAACTTATGATTGCAGAAAACTTATAGCTGGAACTCACCGTATTTTTTGGAGAAGTGTCACCCTTGTTGTTTGGCAATGGAACTCGAGAATTTGAAATTAGGCAGGCAGTGGTCGGAAGAAAAGATATTACAGGATAGTGCATAGTTTAAAACAGGATGAGGTGTTAAGTGAAGGAACATTGAGAATAAGATACAGATAACTATTTAGTCCTTGATTGCATTGATAGTCAATGTATATTTACGCTATTTACAGGTCATATTTGCTAGAGCTTGATGTTTAAACAAGTCTATGTCGCTGAAGCATGTAAATGCTATTAAAGCTTGTTAACGAACCATCAAAGCTAATTAGTTTTTATAAACGACCAGTTTTTATTATCGATTGAGCTAGTGTGTCATGAGAACTAATCAATATAACATTACGATAATACATGTGAGCATTAATCAGAGGACTATTACAATAATGGGTTTACACAAATAAAAAATCGATTGAGAAGGTTAAGGTGGATCTAAGGATTAGCAATAATAGGTTGAGCTTCTTTAGTTGGGCTCACCAATGTAGAACTATGGTCTACTATGATATTAGTACTGCTCTAATAATAGACCTAATCCTAAATTTGTAGATTTGTCATGATATAACTGCCTAATCTATAAGATCTTACGTGGAAGTCACACCATCGACTACGCAAACTCACTGTATCGTATCAATTACCAATACATGATGTAGAACAAGGTTAGGCTAGAGAAAGAACAATATATTTAATATAAATAGAAGATATAAGGTAACATTCAGCAGAGACCACGCCTGCATGGCCGAGCCATGCCACTCGACCAACTCCAGTCCATTCAATTCATTGTTCGCGCCTTCTCCATTGTTAGGTATTTCTCCGCGTTAAATATTGAATATCTATTTTCTGAGTAGTCTCGTGTTCACAGCTTTGTGGATTGTGTGGCTATTGTCCAATGCTACTACAGATCTACCACTATATTGGTCTGATCTTTGGCACGTCGGTTATCACTGATGAACTGAGATAAGTATTCAAGGTTTCGGACCTCTCGAGGCGAATATTTGTCGGCTCTAGCTTATAATGCACTGATCAGTGGTACATGATCCTTATAAACCATGAATTCCCAGGCCCTCAGCATTTGTAGAGCTAACTAAACCTAGAAAAGTTCTAGGTTCTGTGGTGGGCATCACCTAATGGTGTGAGCTTCCTCTTTGGTCGATGTAATTCATTATTGGCTCATTGTGCGTTCGAGAACTTCAAGTGTTTGAACACAGAATACACACATCATTGTGTTTTCATACTATTTTCGTCTAGCCTATTTAGCGCTGCCGTCACATTTTGTTCATGTGATTTTAAATCCTGACTGGCAATTAACACACTATCTGTATTTCTATGTGCAAATGCCATATCCTGGGTATGTTGTCCATAAATCTTCGAAATGTTCGGGCGGCATTCCTCAGGACGATTGTCATGCGTATAAACTGAGATAGTCCAAAAGGTGTGGTAATAATTGTCTTAGGGATATCTGTATAATTATGGCCTACTATGATATTAGTACTGCTCCAATAATAGACCTAATCCTAAAATTGTAGATTTGTCATGATATAACTGCCTAATCTATAAGATCTTACGTGGAAGTCACATCGTCATCTGCACCAACTCACTGTATCGTATCAATTACCAATACATGATGTAGAACAAGCTTAGGCTAGAGAAAGAACGATATATTTAATATGAATAAAAGATATAAGGTAGTATTCAGAGGGACCACGCCTGCATGGCCGAGTCATGCCATCTGATCAACTCCAATTAATTCAACTTATTCTTCTCGCCCTCATAATCGGGTTTTTCTCCGTGTTATATGTTGAATGTATATTTCCCATATTGTCTCATGTTAGGGCTTAATGACACTAAGGTCTCCCTGTGCTTTTAGTTAAGATGCTTCTGTAGATATATCTACTGTTCTTAATCTGATAGTAGCGATCTACTGGATTTGATTTGAATAGTTCAAGTTCTTGATCGAAGGTTGGGATTATTGTAATATTAGACAACGTTTAGAGACATTTATCCAACATACGCCCCTGTTTACTAATTTCTACCTGGTTAATGCTGCTCTACACATTACTTGTTTTCCTATATGTAATTATATTATGATCTCTCTCATCCAATGATCACCATATTTATACTTATCATTTGTCTCACAATTCCATTTAACGTGAAAACTTATTCAGCCTCATACCCCATATTAGTCGTCCAAATATTAAGGATTTGATTTTGTTTTATATCACAAGCAATCTCAGGTTCATATGCTATGATTTTAATTGATGTATGTTGTCTTAAACCTGGCCATTTTTGGATTACTAATTTGGATGTATAATTGTAGACCCTGAATAGGACGAATTAAAAAACAAAACCTCCGAACGGCTTGTACAAATAGACTGTGATCTATATGTTCACCGTTCTTACCTTGATCAGATTTCAGTATTAGTTCATTACAGAGTTGACGACTAAATATGCCAACCCGGAATGAAAATTATTGATCTTATATCAACAACTCAATTACCTTAGACCAAATTTAGTCATGCCAGGCTGTAGTAAAAGAGAGCACACTGAAGACAAGCTAATGTATTTAAACAAAAATTTACAGTTATTTGGTAAAATGTATAAACCATACGTTCAATCCTTCATTTGCAAAACATCCATTGATAGTCTCATGCTTTATTGTTCCTTCAATTCCACACCCATTACTGTCCGTCTCTATTCTCTTATGTTTGATCTCAACCCTCTGCTGTCAGGCTTTTTACTTTCGATTGGCGTTACATATTACTTATATCTGTCAACATAAATAGCATACACTGCAGTACTAACAAATGGAGCTGTTTGTCAAATCACTTGCTGAGATCAGGTATTTGCTCGAAACTTATTAGAATTCGTCCGAAAAATTTTCATTTGCATCCCAAAATGTCAGTGTGGTAGACCAAGATCATAAATATAGCTAGCAAATGGCAAGGTACTGACTCTTATAGTCTCAAATATTATCCCATGTTTGTACTGAAAGGGTTCAGGAGTAAGATATATTGCAACATATATTTGAAATTGGTAATTTAATAACGGGTAAAAAGTGAAGTTTCAGGTATTCACAGTTATTGAGAGCAGATACTGCTAGTTTTGAACAATATCTCTCCGGTTACCGAACTATTTTTCGAATTCAGCCCGACCATCCCAGACTTTGAGAATCCAATGCTGGAATCGATAAGTTTCTGACCACTGTTGGGTGCTAAATTTTGAAATGGTGTTTTAAAATGAAAAGAGTCCTTGCATTTGTAGTGGCATCGGATCATAACCACAATCCTCAAAGCTGAACATGAGATAACTGGGAAAATAGACTTTCAACATGTGACACTAGAAGGTCAACAATGGTGGACGTGGTAACATTCATTCGAAATTCAATTCATCGAATGGTTTGTCTCAGCCTCCAAAGCGTGGTCATACTTATGTAACATTACTTTTATTTGTATTGAATATATTGCTCTATCTCCAACTTAACTGTTTTCCCTATCATATGTTGATGAGTTTATGATACGATGAGTCAGTGTAGAAAATGATATGACTTCCATGTAAGATCTCATAGATTATGCATTTACATCATGACAAATCTAGAATCATAGGATTAGGTCTATTATTAGAGTGGTGCTAATAACGAAGTAGATCGTAATTCTACGCACAAAAGGCCTTAACGATGATTGTATTCAGGTTTGTGATCTATAATCGTACATTAACTTACTCTTACAGATTAGTAAATCTAACCTAATACTACGGACTAACCATGAGACGACCGAATCTACTTGACATTAACTATAAGTTACAACACTGTAATCCCGACTTTTTCTCCTCATAGAAGTTGGTATGGACCATGTACAGGAACGTCTTAAGAATGAATAGTATCATACCAACATAAAGATATGCGTAATGCGGACACAAAGCAAAATATTTCAGATGCACAAGCCCGAGCGGCCGAGCCATTTATGGTGAGCACTCAGTGTTATTCGAAAGTCAGCACAGCACTTTCAAAAGTGTCAACAAACAGAATGGAAGTTTCAGTGCACGTCCGACTTTAGGATCACTAGGCTAGCTTTCGTAAAGACAGATCAATTACTTAGCAAAAAGCAACACCGTTGGTCATTGGTGCACAATGGCGTTGTTGGAATACATCATCATACTACAAAGTCTGATTACGATAGGACGCTACTATGCAGTAGCCGATAAGACCGCGGCAACCATACGGAACTCTTACTGCAAACTGCCGTGCAACTTCGCGTATGGATGGCAGTGTGCAGATTCATTTCGAGTAGTGACCTGACTCTTCTCACTACCTACCTACTATATTATGGAGACCTTCACATTTTCGGACAAGCACGGAATATGGTGGACAACTTGACACACAGCTGGACGGTTTTGCCACCACAGGTGACTTAAACCTACTTTCTGACACACGGCAACAAATGCAGACGAAAGCGGCTTATGAAGCAACGACTTCTCCTTCAGTAGAACTCAACATTTACAAGAGGAAGTCGGGATCCCAAAATAAAATACAGTAATCACCAACCACGTCACATTTGATGGGGGAGATTTGGAAGTCATGGGAGGCTTGACACACAGTCAGAATCGCTGATAAACAAAAGGGACCCAATGAAGATCCGAATGTAAAATTTGGCAAAGCAAAAAAGGAGAATATCTGAAAAATTAACCACTTGTCACTAGGGATCAGAATCGCAGCTGACAATGCAGACGTTGAAACTGCTCGGTTGAACGGGACAGAAACTTGTATGCCTACCACAATTATCGTCAAAATGTCCAGGTATTTATAGACGGCTGTCTACGCACATTACGCCAAATCCATTTAGTAGGGACGATCGATATTAACTCGCAGAAGAGGACAATCCAACTACCAATGGAGGAGGTTAGGGAAAGACTCTGTATGTGGACAGGTTACACTTTGCTCAAACCATTAACTCATCACAAAATAAGTAGTGACTCAATCCCCACGGCATTAATAAACCAGGCAGATCACGAAGCACATGACATTGAGAATCAGAGACTAAGATTGAGGCCACAAATACCACTTGTAAACAAGCAGGAAAGAGAACACAGCACAGAGTTGGTGTTAGAACTCTGACCGGCGGTCTATGCTTTAATATAGGTAATAGCCTTAAGTAAGCTAAGGCCTTTAAATGGACAGTCTAGTAGCAAGTTCCATCAACTGGTTACTAGCAGTCCGGTTCGGCCCCGTTTAGAATATGGAAACGCAATGGCTTTTCCTCAAATATAAATTGAGGAATACTACAGAATTCATGTCAGGTCGGTCAACGATATCAGTTAAGAGACTCAAATTAAACCCTTATAAAGAGCGTCCTGAATCACTGAATCTTCACTCGATGGAGTACAGACAACTCAAAGGCGAGCAGCAGGTTCCAAGTATTGATGACGCGGTGTGAAAACCTGCATACCACGGGTATTTTGTTCGTTCCTGGCTTTTCTACTCCCCCCTGCTATGTCTTCCGAGATGTCCCGATCTAGTGGGAAGAAAAAGAGAGAATAAGTTAGGTCCAAAATCATTTCTCAGTATTCTGTACATCGAAATTAGATCTCCTCTTAATCTGCGATAGGACAGAGTAAAGAGGTCCAGCTTTTCAAGCCGCTCTTCGTATGGTAAACCCTGGAGTCCTAGAATTGCACGGGTAGCTGCTCCCTGTATTTTGTTCTAGGACATCCGAGTCACCTTTTAAACAGGGGCTTGCAGCCTGAACGCAGTTCTCAAGCTTGGTTCTCACTAAGGATGTGTACACTGCGGTGAACATGGTAGTATCTAACTTAGTGAATGTCTTTTTTAAAGCCCAGAGGGTTCGAAACCCCTTGGCTGCGATCTCCCGGCAATGGGCCGTCGTCTTAAGATCATTACTCGCTGTCACCCCTAGAGCCTTATGAGACCGGACTATGGGTAATGACACATCCCTATGTTGTACGTATTAACCTTTGAATCCCCCAAGTGCATGTAGACACACTTTTCCGCGTTGATAGGCATCAGCAACTGTTTAGACCAGTTTATCATATTATCTAAGTTTGCCTGAAGAGTAAATGCGTCTTTGTCTCCAGTTATTACGCTCCGAATTTTTACATAGTCAGCTTATAATAACATTGAAGACTGTACTATACTTGTAGGATCATTAACAGACATCACAAAAAGTAATGGACCTAGGACGGAACCTTGGGTACTCCACTAAGTACTGGTCTTCAAATGGAGCACTTGGAATTTATTCTTACTTTTTGTCTACGACCTACTGGGAAATCCCTAATCTATTTTAAAAGAAGTCCGGCAATACCAAGGTTTTCCAACGTCAATAGCAGTCTATTAGTTGGCACCTTGTCAAAAGCCTTACTGAAATCTGTGTAGACAATATCCACTGAGTTTCCGTTGTCTACCGCATTATTCCAGAACTCCCTTGCTGTACAAGAGAGACCCTTTCTAAAACCATGTTGCTCTATGTTTAGCAAGTTATTGGTTTCCATAAATGCCATGATGGTCCGTTTGACTATTCTTTCCAATATTTTAACTACAACACTGGTGAGGCCTACAGGTCTGTAGTTCGAATGAACTTGTCTTGGTCCTGTTTTATGTGTGGGAGTGACGGTTGCATCCTTCCAGTCCATAGGTAACACACCTTGGTCAAGTGACATATTGAATAACACAGTCAGTGGGGCCGCGATATATTGGGCAATATATCTCAAGATTTTGTGGTGTAGTTCATCTTGTCATGTTGACGTTTCCATGTTTAGGGTGTTAAGAGCCTTAAGCACATCGTATTGATCGAAGTCCATGGTGAGCAGGTGGTTTGTTGACTCTTTATTTTGGTCTGGTTCTTTGTCTAGAGGAGGTGCCTGAGTGAAAACCGCCCCAAAATAGTCAGCCATAGCCTCTGCTTTTTCCTGACATTCCTCTATCATTTCAGATTCACTTCTACTTTAAATAGGTTGGGAATCCAATGATGCATCCTTGTTCTGTAGTTTATGTACGAGAATATTCTCTTGAGCTGCTTGAGTGCAGATTGTGCCAGCTGCATTTCATATTTTCTCTGAGCTTCCCGAATTTTTGTTATACACTCGTTTCTTATCGATCTGTAGCGTTCCATAGTACCTACTGTGCCAAGGCGGATGGCAACATCCCAGCATTTCTTCTTTTGTCTTATTAAGCGTCGAATATCCCGCTCTATCCAGGGATGTCCGTGCTTCTTTCTCTTTGGGACAGTCCAGGGTATGTATGGTTGAGTTACCCGAATGTATAACTGCCTGAATAGAGTACATGCCTCTTGTACTGATGCCTTTGGGTCGATTTCACAGTTCTCAGCCGATGCTGCGGAGTTGAGTGCCTGCATATCTGCCTTCCATATGTTAGGACGAACCGGCGCAACTGTTTGACAGGCAATCTCAGTCATGAATTTGAATAAGATGAGTGCATGATCACTTCTCCCAAGTGGTGGGAGAAAAGCCATTTGACCAACGTCATCACCGTGTGTAAAGACTAAATCTAAAAGAGAAGAAGAGTTTCTTACGTCGTATCTTGTGGGATCTCTAATGTGTTGGAATTATGCTAGTCCAACCGAGGTTGCTAACAGTTTGCAGTCGAACGACGATATGGATGACCCTACTTTTAAGTTAACCCAGTTTATATATGGTGCATTAAAGTCGCCTACTACAAGGCTTTTACCGTTGTTACACCAGGACTTAGTTTACTTAGGAGAAAATCATCTGCTACACATTCTGGACTGCAGTAGCATACCTTTAAGTCTGTGGAGAACTTTTCCTTACTACCCAGAGTGGTTTAGGGATCGTTTTGCTCCGAACTTTCACAATTTGAAAACCCTTAAGAACGAGGTTTCTTTCACTGTTTCGGCGACACTCATTTATTTCCAGTTTTGCAGCTCGTCTCTTAATACGATCAGCTAGGCTGAGAACCTCACGGATGTATATTCCGGACCCAATCAGTTTACGTGAGTTACCTAGAGTCAAGTTCCTATTTTCAAGCGTGGCAAATTTGACCTTCAAGAGGCAGTTCTCCTGAGGACTTTTAGAATCCTCCTTTTGTCCTATTCTATAAAACTTACAAATACTAACTCCTAAAACTGTATTGGGAATAGTTTGCTTATTAAGGACTTGATATGACTGAGGTCGTGTTCAAATCTAGCCCTTGGTTCCTTATCGATAAATTCGCTGGACTTATGAAAAATGACTGGCCTCTCAGAGAGATCTGACTTGACACGCAGTGGAGTTTTCGTTTCTGATACCGTCTCCTCCAATGACTTGCTAACCAGTAGTGTTTTGCCTAAAGATTTTTTTCTCACTTCCTTTTCTCCGTACTGAAGTCCATTTATCATCACTCAGGACAGCCACACCGGGACTATTAGGAAAGGTGAGTTTTATTCAGGCCTTCAATTTCCACTAGAGGTGTATGATGACCGATATTAACATCAAGCGGCACTTCACTCATCGTTAATGTTAACGGAGATTTCACTTTCCCGTCAATCACAGTCGGGTGTTTAGCGGGTCCTGTAGCAGCACGTACTACACGGACACATTCTTCACTGTCACTGCTGGTGTTACCAGCGCAAACGCCATCGTTTTTCTTACAGACCAAAGTCAATAGGCTCGTAGCCTTCTGATTTAGTAACTTCTTATTTGTACAGCAAAACATACAAAGCCAATGAGAGTTAGGCTTCGAGCATCTTTTGCATGCCGTAGGACCTAGACGTGTACACATCTTATGGTAACACTTTTTACACTCATCGCACCGCATTCCTTCCTCAACGGTGAACAACCAGTTTGGTTGTCCACATTTATAAGTCTTACTAACCATTGTAATTTACTAAGAATTCTCTTATGACTTTGTCACACATCCACATCCTTACCTGGTGGTAAACGTGATCCAGTGCTACAGGTCAAGTAGGCTCGTTGATCAAAATCTGCTTCAATTCCGTTCACAATCATTTGAACACTTGAAGACCGGCTCAACGATGTTTTGTCGCGCCTTATTCAAATCTCCCAAATCATTGTTTACGATTGGGTGTGCTGTGATGGTACGTTGTGGTCTCTCTAATTTCTTCCTTAAGTCTTCATCTCAGAAGTCTTGGAATTCAATATATGAATTCACTGTTAAAGATATCAATGGTGTGGATGTCTCCTTAGAGAAATACCGGTTTGTTCGATATTCTTCTATGTAGAATGATAATTATTCGTTGTTTAGTGGTCATGTTTGTCTAATTGTTAACGTCGCTTGTAAGTGAGGCGCAACGGACAAGAACTATCGCCAACTCCAGGAGATGCACACTCGACTGGTTGGCAAAGGCCTCCGTATATTAGCGTTCCCCTGCAACCAATTCGGCGGACAGGTATGTAACACTTAAACCAATGTTATTTGCAGGAACCCTGGGCGGAAGCGGAGATTAAGAAGTTTGTGACTGAAAAGTATGGCGTCCAATTCGATATGTTTTCCAAGATAAAAGTCAATGGGTCTGACGCTGATGATCTCTATAAATTTCTTAAAAGTAGACTGCATGGTACCCTAACAAAGTAATTGTTTTTTTATTTATTAATGTCGTAGTGATATTAAGTGGAACTTCTCTAAATTCCTTATAGATCGTCAAGGCCAACCGGTTAAAAGATATTCTCCTACAACTGCCCCAAATGTGAGTTACTGAATTTTCAATATTTCTATTTTGTTATCAGTTCTGACTGTCAAAATAGATAGACGTAACTTGAGATAAATTGACAAAATCAGCAATCCAGCCTACACACTTCGATTTTTTTCCTAATTGTCTAAGTATTTTGTTGTGTTGTTTCTTAAGTATGTAACTTTCAGTCACTTAATGGGTGCGTTAACTTCCTCCCGTCTAATGACATGCAGACGTAAAACATGGCTCATAGACAAATCACTTAAGGTCACCATATAATGTACGTCACGAGGAATTTGTGTTAAAACAAACACTAGTAATATATGCTAACATCCGAAATTGCGGAGCGAAGTATTCACAATTGAACCTTAGTTATTGCCCCCACCTGGTTGATCGCAAGTAATGTCGTTACGTTACGTCACGTAACCTATAGTTCCTGTAGATTTGAAGCTGCCATTAAGAAATTTTACTCATTTGAATATTTAGCAGGTTAGTGACCTCGCTGAACATAAGTTGTTTAGATGATTTCATTAATTCGTTTCCAAACTAGTCTCACCTCAATAGTGGTTATACGTCGAAAAAACCAACCTGGACACAGCATATTACCTCACAGCCGGTACATGTTGATAAAGTTACCGGTTAATTGTCATGAATGACAAAATGAAACATCAACTTTAGTTACTTGTTAGTTTTATGGTACGTGAAATATAGTCCATCGCTGCATAGTTACTTCAGTTATTGGTCATGTCAAACTTCATGAGTGAAATTCGAGTTTAAGTTAACTATCTTAAATTGCACTATATGACGTCATAGACCAAACGATTTTCCGACTCAGTTATGAAATAGTTATCTGTACCGAAGAAACTAGAACTTCAGGAACGAACCTTCGTGTCTTTACTGAGTAACCTTACTTCACAATATTGTCACTTCGGTTTTGTATGTCTTGGTCTCCAATGTGACAGTCATTTTCGTCAACAACACTATTAGGTTAATAGATGTCCACACTCGTGACTGTTTGGATTGAACTTAGTTAACTGCTACGTCTATACAACTAGTTCTCCTAAAGTTTGATTTTTCTCAGAAAACTTGTATATCGCCTTGTAATGGTCTGCAAGCCTGCAATTAGTCGTACATCAGTGTACTACAAGCACTAGGTATGATAATTACGGTTTGCGTGGGAGCGTACAAAACTTCTGTATGGCAGTCTTCATCTTTCCATTTCCTGGTTTAGTGGCACCGGTTAGCGCGTTTAGCACTTGGATGTGTAGCGGTTATTGGACCATGTATCAATCCAAGCACAAATTGTTTCAAGCAATAGTGGAATCCTCGACCACTGCAGAGTTCAAGGGCTAGGAATATCTAATTTTCTCACACTACGTAATTCATATATATTGTAGATCTAATTTATTACAAGTGATTTTTTTCTCTTCATTTACCTGCCCTGTGTCTGTTGGGGCAGACTTACTGATTAATATTGGCGAGATAATCGCAAGCTATGATTACGTGGAGTAACCCACTTCTTGTCTGGCATCCGTAAATTATCTTTTTCTGATCTCACCTTTTCTATTTGTAATACATTTTTAATGTACTGTACTTCACATAGCGTTGACTCTGTAGTTTGTAATACTAATATGGAGTGTGGGGAATTGAACTAGTGTATGTCCATACCAAACAATTCCTTGATTTTGACCGTCTACCGTATTAGGTGGTTAGTCCCAAGTATGATGCTTAATGTCTAATGGTGACAAAATTCATGAAACTGTCGCAGTTTTATCGATACGTAATCACCTTTTAGTTTTAGAATCTCCGACCAAACTTTTAATTTTTTGTAGGATATTGTAGGAGATATCATGGAGCTTTTGGAAAAGAAGTGATCAATGGAACTTTTGAGCTTTGAACAAATTCTCGCTATATGACGATGGCAATCTCAAATGTTCACTGATTGCCATTTGATGAAATCAGTTTTGTGTGCACCTGATTGCAGAATTTTGTTTACCTTGCTCATATTTTTCATTGAAACTACTTCTCAGAATAAATGTGTTATCTATAATTGAATGACTTGTACTTCACTGGACTTGCTTACGAGTTAACTGAAATACTTCTCATCGCACTTACCAAGCAATTCTATTTCAGAAGTAAACAATAGCGGTTGGGCTGTTAAAGAAGCCGGTGCATGTTTGCGTTGCTTTCTTCTAAGCCATTATTATTAATAAGAAATATCAGCCCTGTCGTATGACAAAGTAGTCTAGTCAATCTACCCATCTGATCTTAGTGTAGGCTCTTTTTCTGAATGGGTTTTTAAACTGGCCTAACAATCTAGGGGTTCGTGCAAAGTATCTGGGAGATATACTTCCGTTTGTAATGTTAGATGCGGATATCCGTCCTAACAATTAGTCTGAAACTTTATTTTGCTACTTTTATTTAACTGCATACAAAAGACGTTGATGACACCAAGAGAAATGAATTTCGAATATCACTAAGAACTCCACCGTCTAACTGTGCATTGAAGGGCAGGCTACCCAAATATTGTCCGATTTAAGGCCGTGAACATGATACGATCTCTGTAGTATCAAAGTGGTTGTTATCGTTATTACGAAGAAGACAAAAGCCTGTATCTACACAGGTGTTAGTTTTGGGAATGGTGATATGACACGAAACCGACGTCGGGACGGCAAATGTTCAGGTTATGTTGATTTACAGCACAGTTGTGGAGTCAGCGCCGTCGCCAAGTTGAAGGTTTTCGACAGCCATGTCCATTTATCCTTGTTTCTGAATGACTGCTTGGATTCGACAGCATTACAGTCCGAGCAACCAAATGCCTGGGAACATGGTACTGCGCACTATTTGTGATCTGTTATTAGTCGGAACACCCGTGTCTCTGAATGGTGGGTGAATTGGTGCCGACGGTGACATGGCCGATAAGGTCGACCTGTGTATATTGAATGCCAGATCGGTTTGTGCCAACCTATGGCACCGGCGCCCTCATGATGTTAGTCTGGTTGTAAATTGGGCTTAAAACATCGATGAGATCAGTTTCGATGTATGATTTTTAAGTCTGACCCCTCCGAGTCGGTGTTAGATAACTCTGTATGCGGTCATCGTCGTCTGATGGATTGATGACACTCAGCAGCAATACCATGTCGGTGATGCGGAGGTTCAACGAAGTCTAACTGGGTACCCGGTTACATAATTCAGTTGGCGTCACCATGTGGAGAAAAAGCTTCCGATGGCTCGGACATGTACTACAAATGCTGTCTCAGCTATTTCCATATTGTGCTTTATTTGCTGAGGCTGAGACCTATTGGAAAAGCGGATATGGAGCCCGGCTATGAAAGAAAGCTGTATAAGACTGGCATCTGCTGATCCATCAGGACTTCTTGGTTGGGATTCCTGATGTGATACAACTCTGGCTTGAGGTGCTGTCAGACATGACAACCACTTCTGCTGACGAGGTCGATAAAATTTAATAATTCACGATTATGGTTAAATTGGGCTATTACGCTCCCTGGACTTCACTTATCAGCAGCACTTAATTCAAATAAGGCGACATTTGTAAAGGGTTCAAAACCACAGGTTGTTGTTTAGGTGTCAATGTCAAGGTTGGACTTGATAGTTTCAGGTAAATACAGCATTGAGTAGAAAGTTAATAATAAATATGTTTTTTGTTATTTCCAAATGAGTAGAAAACTATTTCCGACGTTTCGTGACCTAATATTAATCCACTTCTTCAGAGTAAATAACCAACCGAAAAAAGATTAACACAACTCTAAATAATACAAAGGAAATAACCCCATGTACTGTTTAAACTTGTGTTAATTGCATTTCGGTTATTTATTTACTGTGAAGAAGTGGCTTACATTAGATTACGAAACGTCAAAAATACAATTCTCTACTCATTGGGATATTCACAAGAAATATACCTATTATCCATAGGTTATTTTTTTGTTTGAGTAATTCTTTTTGTATTTTAGAGAATAAATTTCTTAGTTATTCTTGAACGTATTAATAATAAATTGAAGTACATATTATTTTATCTGCCTGTTCCAATGATCTCGGCCTTTTCATTGTGTAAAAAAAGAAAACAAATTAACTATGTGTACTTATATTTACAGAGTAAACACAAGTCTTAATTATTGATTTGTTGAGTATAAATATTATGTACTTTTTAATGAGATAAAACTATTTTTATGCACATCGATTGCTCTTATAATTTACATGTTAGAACACACACACACTGTCACTAATTATCTGCGTTATTTAATGCATTTTAACAAGTGCAAAATATATTGAGATAAAATGAGATAATCATCATATTCATAATCAATCAATCCATAATCAAATTGTTGTTATGATCAGTCATTCAAAAAAAGTCCACATTGTATTTTATTTGAAGAAAAACAAAACAACTATACAAACCCGACAATATCATGTTGGTATATCTTTGTTAATAAATCTGAAAAAAAGACAGAAAAAAGAAGTATTTTGATGAAGATTGAATTCTATCTAGTATAAAATATTTATCATTATTAATTCACTTTACCAAGAAGATGTTCTATATACCTTATTATAAGCTACAATTTGTGCATGTGTTCACACATACAACGGGGTAGTAACACTTACTAACTGACTACTTAAACCATAGTAGGCTGAGAAGAGTCATTCAAACCCATGGCTTTTAATGATTAGAAGTTAGATTATTTAACCTTTAAGTCATTGATTCACTTGTAAATTCTAATCAAAGTAACGGTTTATTGTTTATATTAAATATTGTTTAAATCTATGTTGATTCAGCAATATATTAAGATTAGTAAACCAGGTATATTTCATGTGTTAAATGTGTCTTGATTGTGGTAACTAGCACATGATTTTGAATTTCAAACATTTTAATATTCCTTGGTTAAATATATATCTGAAACAATGTGTATAGGTGATTAGATCACGTGGACACTAAGTTAGAAGATATCACAAAATTGGCAAGCTTAGGAGTTCCTCAAACAGTAAGAGTTTCGTAATCATCATCAGATCAGATTAAAAAACAATAAGCACCGAATTAAGTAAAATTTTTCCACTTCTGGAAAATAGTTAATGCTGCTGGACTTCTGTACATACCGTCCGCGGTTAGATTTCTAAGATTTATATCGAATCTCACAATATGAATTGGTGGTATTTTACAATAGACAAACAGTGGTATTTACAATCTTGTACAAATCTCTTGAGAATATGTGTTTCACATGAAACACTGATGGAAAAACGTGACTTTAATCGATAGTTAGGATCTATCATTTTGTTTCGATTGTCATAACGTCAATAATATATATATTTACGCTAATTATGACTATAACAACAGGATACAAACTGACGGCTGAAATTTATAATACAAATGAGCTGGGAGTATTTCAGGGCTTACGAACTATATAACTTTATTCCTCGATTGTTTATGGTCATTTATTTTCAGATGAGTAATATTAAGTTAAGTCATGGATGCTCTTAACTACTCTACTAAATCAAAAACACTACGCATTTCCGCAATTCAAATACACATACACACCAGGACATAACGACACTGATCAAGTGGTAACAGATGGATTATTTTTGCTTTGAGTTATGCGCAAATTCGTATAGATATTTGCAGATTTATACCAAGGACTGACTTTATCTAAACAACCAATGAAAACAAGGGAACTAGGAACAACTATTTTGTCCTATTGTGGGACTCATCGACCGTATCTATCTTATCTACCACCCCACTCACAGCTATATCGGATGTGAGACAGATATCACCAGTGAGAATGGGTGATGGCCATGCAATATCTCAAAATATGGATGTAAATTACGAAGTAGAAACTCAGTGGTTTGAACATTAAGCGATCGCTGCTAACCTTGACGATCACGGGTTCGCACCCCTGAGGGATCGCGGATACAAACTACTGGCGAGTCCCTTACCCTAACGAAATACCTTCCAATTGCCTCCTGGTTATCAACGGTCATCCAACTGAAGTCGGTTCATGACAAAATTAGAATTTTCAATGTTCTCTAAAACTCGTATACAATCGTGAACATTTAATTCACTAATATTAAAGATGATATTATACGGTACAGGAATGGAGTCTGACTGATTGCCTAGTGACCATCAGTTTCATGTCGTTCTAGTCGATTGTTGATCACAATAATAATAGTCTGAACTCCCCATTATGCATTTACATGATCGCTCAGTAATATTATTTCAAAACTTAAGCGGTGTAAATTTGATGATAAGTCAATTGTCCGGTCACCTCAGTTATAATTAGTAATAGTGGCAATCAACATAGTCGTTATGGCAGAAGACAGTGGCTTGAGAGTGTACGAGTAAAAGCAGGTTACATTACATTTTAATTGTCAATTCCACTTGCATCTTTTACCTCTATTTCCTTCTCATCCGGTTCGTTTTGTGTACCACATCATGTTTCTCACTAATATTCAGTAGCTAATGGCATTTTCAATCAATTTTGTACATAAGAAGCATAACATCCCTTCGTTGTTGAGTTGAACTTATGGATATGTTACATAAACTTGTGACTTTCAGTCAACTTATTGTTATAATTGTGACAGTTACTTCGATTTCTTGTTTAGTCATCAAAAATTTGTTACGGCATGATAGTTTTAGTATTTTGTGCTATTAGTACTCGTTTCGATTGTTGGTTGCACTGTGGTATTGACAAAACTACTGGCTATCAAGTAGATTATCGTATGTTTTGGTAAATAATCCCCATACAGCTATTCCAAGAACCTCTTCATCTCTGAATGCATATGCACGCGGTAAGCACCATAGAAACCTCATGTACTGAGGCTTGTAAATATATTTCTTATATTGTCATTATTAATACTACCGTATTTTACAAAGAGCTACTGTTTTCGTTTCGGGATTTCGACACATCACTTAGTCGTTTGGTCGGAAACATCAAACAAAATTAACCGTAATATTTTCGATTAAATAAAAATTGAGAACAGTTACGCCACATTAACTTCACTTACTGTTCTGAAAATGATCAAATAAATATTTCAAGTTATACAACGCATGCTTTTCTGGCGTCAGATATAAATTAAATCTTGAACCCAAAGACATGATATTGCGCTTTAGTATGCAAATTGCTTGGCTGTAAAAAGCAAGATGAGATTACAAGGGAATATTTAAATACAATAGTGAGTGTACGTGGTTGTTCCATATCTTAATTAAATCTACAAAGTTTAACTCTACATAGGCAAACAGTATTAATCGACATTACGAAAGTAATAGAGCAAGAATAAATGTTACTTCCACATAATTCTATGAAGGATTTGACAGAAAAATCAATCACTAGCTCCTTATCGCTCTGTAAACACGATGCCATTGAGTAACTAGGTCGAAATCCAATGGCCTACATAACCACTTTAAGTCAATCCTAAAGCGAGAAAGCTCAAACTTTATCCAATTTCATCGGTAGATTGTCGCCTTACTCTTAATCTGGTTGACTCGCGCGTGTACCATAGAAAGTACACAATGATAAGTTTTTCGATAGAACAATGAGAAGATGGAGTTGATCTGAGAAAGGCGATGTATTTGCAATCTACATTTCGAACAATCTGGTCACACATTTACTTGTCAGAGCATTTTATATTATTATTGATATGCCTTGACAAGTATCTGTGTGACCAGATTGTTCGAAATGTTTAGTGCTAATATATCGCCTTTATCAGATCAACTCCGTCTTCCCATTGTTCTATCGAAATTTATAAAAGGGACCAATTGCTTTAGATAAGTTTTTCCTTTGAAACTATGATGAAGCGACTATCCAGTGCTCAATTGTTTATCATGGTTTCCTCAATAATGTTGCGTCATGATGGAGACCACTCTCGAACTAATCTTATGCTGTGTGTAATCAGTAATAAAAGGACAAGACAAACATGATATTAGTCACCAATCAATTGTTAGTATTTGAGTTCTACAGTAGAGTAGTTGCAACCCAAATAGCTTAGTGGCAACGTTTCGAACGATCAAGTTGGGTGACACTTGTTTGGATACCGAAGGAAGCATCAGTTCTTTCGCGATTGGAGATCTACCATGTTGACGAGCACCAACTATCAGGAAACCTAGTTAGACGGTTTCCTGTTGACTATCTTCAACCACCTAACTTCTCGAAACAACATTTACTTATTAAAAGTACAATTGGTCACATACTTAACAAGTCCTATATTTATTCTAAAATAATTCCTTAATACTACATTGTTCAAATACTAAAAATTTGTAATAAAAATAAAGTTAATACTTACCAACGATCTGATTGAGAAATATCACGAGTGGAAATATCCAACAGTTTTAACTTGGGATAAATTTCAACAAAATCTCTAGGATAAATTATTGGTTGGTCAAGAATTGCAGTGATCAATGTAAACAAATGCATGGTATAAGCAAAGCATGTGGGCGATGTAAATGTTTCAATTCCATAGTTCATATAATGAATTGGATTATTATTATTATTATCATTAGACAGTTCTATGCCATCCAATGGAACTGAAAAATGCTCATTCATATGAACGAAATCATTGGAAAACTTATCCATAAATTTATCATTCTTTGCTGTTACTGAATTCTGGAACAAAGTAAAACACAGATCAGAAACAAATTAATCGCTGATCGGGTCATTTACTTTATCCATTTATCAAATATCAACTAACAATAATTGACTAGTAAGGACTGTGCAATTGGAAGACTATATTGTGCCAGAAACTAATAATTAAAAGTCAAGCAACACAAATCTTGATCTTTGATTTTATACAATTGATTTTAAATTTAATAATAGTTAAATAATAAATCCATTAGAAATTGGATATTTATGTTTTGTCATTTTGTTTCCAATATTTGTTGCCCTTTGTAAATATCATTTAAAATTTATGTGGAAAGAGAACAGTTTGATATAACTTTTTGTATAGGAAAAAGGTACTAAAACTCCCTTTACTAGTGAGTAAACCAAGTTGGTACACTAAAATTTTAAACAAATGTGCTTTCAATTGATTGGTCGCTGAGTATTAATAAATGTGATGTTTATCTAGTCGTTGTAGTGATCAGTACTCAATGATCAATCAGTTGTAACTATTTTAGTCTCACTGGAGGTCAGTCGCAGTCCAAATGACTCAGTAGTAACATCTCAGATCATGAAGCCGAGTGACATGTGATTGAATCATCAAGAGAGTATTAATTCCATCAAGATCGCAGGCACACATTGCTGAAGAGTGCCGAAAAGCACGAAATCCAGGTCTAGGATATCCTAACGACTATATTCAACCACTTAACAAGTATATACTTCGTAAATATACGCATTAATGTACATATATTCTTTTATTCCAAGACTTCGTGATTATTGGGTTTCGTTAGGGAGGAATATAAATGCAAGACTACTTTTCAGATTAGTGTGAATTTTGTTCAGTATGAAATTCGTTTTATTTCACTGTAAGATTTTGTTCAACATATTATCTAATTTATAACAGTTTAGGAATTATGCATTAGTAATACGATCTTTCCGAGCAACAGTAATACTGTAGTGAAGGAGAACACAGGTGAGGACAACCAAATTGTATTTAGCACAAAATTACAGAGTTACTTGGTAAAATAGAAAAACCTTATCGTAAGTCGTTAATTTGCAAAATATCATTCCATCATATCAAACCGGACTGTTGCTGTTGCAAACATCAATCCATTGTCTCACATTTCATTGTTCATGCGATTTCTTACAAATTCCATTGTGTTCTCGCTCTTCCTTTCTTGATCTTCCCCATCTTCTGCTGCCAGACATTACGTTCTTTTAACTCACGTTATATAGTACTTATATCAATATAAGTAGCACGCACCACAATACTACTAGCTAAAAAATAGTTTTCTTATCTAATAAAATAAAATATTCATATGCTGTTTTATCCCGATAAGAATAATGAATGGTAATTTTTGGGATCCATTTGTAGTGACCTACTTTTACCAAGAGAACGCGATTGATTTAATTGAAGCAATTATTATTATAACCAATTGTACCAGTGATTGTTTTACTGTGCTCGTTTGTTTAACTGTGCTAAAGACAGCCATATTACTACTCCATCGATTGCGACCTTGCATGGGTTCGGTTACGCTCGATAACCACGCTTGTACTCCTTTGGCACAATCTCGGTATCCTTTCGATACCACGAGATTGCCAACAAATACATCTTGACTACAGCCATCAACTGCCTTCTGATATTTGGCTTACGGGGGATTTTATCAGTTAACTGGCACGTAGTCTTCCTGTAGTGGTGTTCATAGTCAACCGCGACTCAACTCCACGCTTCACATTTATGGACCAATACTATGAGTTTATTTTTATCGTGTAATTGTTATGTAACCAAACTGTTCATATTCATGACCCTCTTATTATGAGTTTTATTTCGACCTATGAACTGTGGTTATACGATTTACCATTCTTGAGTTATAGTCTGTCTGTTAATTACCACCTCCCTCATTTACAGCCACTTCTGGCTAAATATTGTACAAATGTTATTTTCTATTTTATGGTACGTTGTGGTCTGTTTGATTGGTGTATAAACCCTGTATGTTTGAAATAAATGATTTATATTGCAAAAGTTGAGATTTTTGTTCTGTACTCAACTGGCTGGGCTAGGCGGAAAGCGAGACCAATAAGGACTCCAGGTTGCTCGTACGTGTTTTGTACGTCACTGGTTCCATCGGTAATTCGCTGCTCTCTGATTGGCGGTATCGTTGCGATATAAAATAAACGGGGCACACAGGTCCACAAGTTATAACATATGCTAAATACTAAACACAGAAATTAACATGATTATAAGTTAGTTGAAATATGGGTGAATGTTAGATTTGAATTTCGTAGGTCGATTAACAAGTGTTAATAAACTAAAAGCTGACTATCAAGCTAAATTCGTGACCCCAGATATATCAAAGTTGTCTTTCAGTCACATTTGTAAATATTAGAACAAATGCATTTCGCCCAAGTTTTTAAACAATCATTTTGTTGAAATGATTTTTAAAGATATATTTTTCTCTACATTTCTTTTAAGTCATATTGTATGGTAGTAGGAGTTTCAATTGATGGAATGGTGTTATGAAAACTTTTAATTATGTGTTAAGTCGTTTGTTACTTGTTGAAGTGGAGAATTTTATATATGCGTAAGTAAATTTTTCATGAACTTGTGTCGTCTGCTTATTTTGATCGTTTATCCAACAACCGTTATGTTGAACAGTCTGGTTGACTAGGAATACTCTTCTTATGATAAAGAAATAAGATACACGTGGCTAGAGGCAATGGTAAAATATTTTATGATTTCTTTAACTAATCACCTAATGGTTTATTTACACCGGTTTCAAGAGTAGTTTCTATTTCATTCAACTCATTTACCATGTATACGGATTTGTACACCAAGGTTCGAGCCACATTATATGTATAAGAGCTAGTTATATTACTCGGTCCCTCAAACAGGATTAGTTGGGGCGGAGTTCGCACCTGAGATTTAGTGACTAGAAGTCAAACCCATTAACATTTGCATCACTACACCACCTTCAGAAGTAAAAGATGGAATAAACTACCTAAGAATCAATAGTCTCAATTCCGATTTATATAAGTGTGTTTTTCATAACATATCCAGTCTATTTTTTAAGATGGTCATTCGTGACTGCTGAAAAGTTATATTAGAGGACAATAAACAAATTACCAACTAAGCACAAACTATGTGGTATCAGCGAGATGTGAGAAACCTCATCAATGAATCAGTATGGCTATTACCAGTTCACTAAGATAAACGTTACATTTGTTGAAAGTAGACATAAGAATACTAAACACATTTGATCGAAGGAGTTTGTTACATGCTTTTCTTAGAGATGCGAGGGAATATCTTAGTGAAGAGTTTTTATGTAGGGCTTAAAGCTTTAAACAAGCAAAGGTAGGCGATTTTGTTAATGAGATCATGTAAATAGGTTCAATGAACGATAATTGGAATATGCTGCATATATCCATATTTATTATTGAACTAGACATGTGTTGTATGTAAGTAGTGCCTAAAGTGTTCACATGGTATAATAAACTGAATCACAGACTCTGATAACTTACGTTCATTTCATATGACACAATGACAATAATAATAATTATTATAATGGCTTACTATAATACCGTTTGAGTTAATTTCTTCATCAATGTTGTACATTGGATTTATTAAATCATTGGTAAAAAGACCATAAACTTCATTTAATAAATGAAGAATACGAGTCAACAGTGCGTAACGTGTTTTGCTGAGGTCATTACTGTGAAAAAAGAGAGACACGCGTCAAGGAAAACAAATCGATAATAGTATATAAATAAATATCTTAAAAATCCAAGGAGGTTAGTTGAAAAAGCGATATCAGTCCATGATGTCATTGTCAGTTGAAATGAGCACGCGTTAGTAGATGCAGACTACCTAATTGGGATCTTTGTATTTGTTGGGATTAATGATTGAAGATGTTGGATGACATAGTTCAGAACTGGTCACAATGCTGCAGATGTATTGATTTCTTGTATCCCATTAGTTTTTTGTGGGGTTTTGTTCTCTGAGCTGGTTGTGGAGCTTCTATCGTTATTCTGAACGACATCATCAGCACAAGCTTCAGGCAGAAGTGAAGTGTTCGAATTTTTCCGTATATGACTCACATCTTGTCCTGTAGAAGTCGATCTTGATTGTTTATTCCATTAGATCTTATACTTTTTATTTCATGAATTCTTATTTTCTCAAATAATATCATTTATGTCCACTCTTAGCTACTACCACTAATACTGTGATTACTTATACTACTCTGCTTTCTGGCTATGCTGATATAGTGTGGCAACTTAAACCGATACACAAATACTCCAGGTTTTACTTTCAGTACGACTGGTTTAGCTGACCTTAAAAATCAGTAGTATTAACAATAAATAAATTACGATGACAATGACATTTAAGAAATCCTGTGAATAGAACAACAAAAAGCAACTTCAAACAGTGTTGTATAGACTTAAAAGTGTCCCTGACTATATGTTTTGATAGTTGGGAAAAACTATTACCAGCATTTACTACATTGGTAATAGATAAAGTCAACCATTTCTCCTACTTTTCACCTTTACCTAAAACATAAGGAAAGTCAATTTCTGACTACAAGATATATTTTGGATTCAGCGAAAATTTGATTAGGAGAAGTAGCCGTTGTTTATAAATATATTTACGACCTCCCCCAGGTCAAAAAAGTAAAATATTAAAACATCAGGAAACCAATAAACAGAGAAAATATTTAAGGTCAGCGTTTGTTTAGCGAGTTAGTTTTCTACAGGATGGGGACGCTAACTCCATGCCCAACCCTCCTCCTTTATCCGGGCTTGGGACCGGCAGTAGCCCCCGGAGGGACTTCAGGCGGAGTATCGGTAAAAATGAAAGACACAGTGTGAGAATTTATTTCAGGAGTAAGCTAATTTACAACTTAAAAATAATAAATCTGATAAATAATTTTAATGATCTGACTACCCATGACTCTTGTTGGTTGGTTTCTAAAAACGTTACATTCTAAACAAAGAAAATATACTCCCAACAAGAGATTCTCTATAATCTGTACAGGTAATTCAACAGATGATCAAATATTTAGATTTCAGTGTCTATTTATATCCAGTATACAAATGAAAAGAAACTCAAGCAGAACCAAGGTCAGGAAACAATTTCATGAATGATCTTTAGTTCGCAATTCAGTTTCCATAAACTAAAAATCTAAATTAGTATTTCAGTTTATTTATACATATAAAAGTGGTAACAGGTATGCTCAACAATAATGTAATGCCACATTTTTTAAGCATATTAAACAACTTACGGGTTAATTTTGACTTGAAAACTGGCTTATCATCTCTGATTAGTATTTGGTAAGTTTATTGTTAAACTTTATATACCTTTTTTGTATTTTTAGAATTGAACTTACACATTTTACTTATGAAATTAATATATCTGACCGAATAATATTGCTCGAAATATTTACATTACAAATAAAGACGCCTACATTATACCCTAAATATTTCTTTGACCCAGGCCTAAACCCTGAGTTCACCAAAGAAAGCAGAAGTTTCATTACCAATCCAACCAACAACGATAAGGTGAAGAAAATATGGATATCCATAGAATTTTCTGACACATACTTGAGAAATACACGTTAGTGTCAACAGCCTTGGAGTGTCAAATTCAACTACACGTGAGCCGTTTAATAATTTAAAATGGCAATTAAAAAAGCACTCATTTAGATTGAATTAAATCATATTTCTGAGAAAGAGAGCGTTTTAGAACGCTAAATTTTCGAACTAAATATTGGATAATTTTTTCAGCTTATAAGAGTTTTTTATTCACCAATAAACTCCTTCATTGAAATATCTTATTGACTAAACTTACACAACTGACATGCAAATTGTTGCAATTCTTTCATTTTTATTGACGGCAGGCACACGGTTTTAGCAATTTTATTTCAATGGATCAATCTTTTAAAGTGAAAAAACAGGTATATATATATATATATATATATATATATATATATATATATATATATAAGATTGGTCCACCGGGTCACCCGCATTTTACGGACATTCCATGTACCTGTATTAATTGTTGCTCTGGTTGTTAGAAAGGAATCGGCCTTGTGACTTCCAAAGAATCTTGGCTTTCACCATGAGGCATCATAATTTTTCTAAATAAAGATCAATCGACTCCAAGGGTAGACTTTAAATTGTTTTCTCTGGTTAGCAAGATTGTTTTCAGTGGGATAGGGTTGCTGGTCTAATACAAGACCCTCCTCATTCATCCGGCCTGGAAACTGGTAGTAAACCTAGAAGAGCTACAGGTGGAGTGCACAGACTGGATAGGAACATTTTAGAGAATAGGAACATTTTAGAGAACAGTTCAGCTGGCCTTCAGCTACTCTACAACTACCCTCCATTCCCAGACAAAGTGAATGGAACATTGAAGTAGGTCCCCCAACTCTTGCTGAAGTTGAGAAGGCTATAGTTAATCTGAAACGAGGAAGGGCAGCTGGTCCAGATGGATTGGCTCCAGAGGTCTTTAAGGATGGTGGTCCAATTTTAGCGATTAGGTTGACTAATATTTTAGCTAAGATCTGGGAGTTAGACGTTATCCCATCTGACTGGTCGCAATCACTTATCGTCCCAATATATAAGAAAGGGTCAAAATCATCCTGTGACAACCACAGAGGGATTAGTTTAACAAACATAGTATCTAAAATACTGGCCTCGATAATTATCAAACGCCTAACTAAGACTCGTGAACTACAAACACGAGAGAACCAAGCTGGCTTTAGACCTGGTCGTGGCTGCATCGACCACATATTCACCATTCGTCAGGTTCTAGAACACAGGCATACCTATCGGCGTCCGACGATGGTGGTCTTTCTTGACTTAAAAGCAGCATTTGACTCTGTAGACCGCGAGACTCTGTGGCAGTGTCTGTCATTGAAAGGCGTACCTCAGAAGTACATAAACCTTGTGAAGGCTCTTTACTCGAACACTACTAGTCGAGTCAGGGCTTATGGCGAACTGTCATCTACTTTTGCAACCTCAAGTGGTGTCCGTCAAGGCTGCCCACTTTCTCCATTTTTGTTTAACTTCATCATAGACCTATTGATGGAAATAACACTCTCGTCGACTGAATTCTCGGGTATTGATCTCCTTCCAGGAGGTCCACTTATCGACTTAGAATATGCAGATGACATAGTCCTGTTTGGTGAAGACGCTGACAAAATGCAGAGTCTTCTGGTAGCACTAAGCAACAATGCCAGAATGTTTGGGATGCGCTTCTCTCCCTCTAAATGCAAGTTGTTGCTTCAGGACTGGTCTGCGTCAACACCTGAACTAAGGATAGGGAGTGAAGTAGTCGAACGAGTTGACAACTTCACTTATCTTGGAAGTCTGATCAGCCCTAATGGGTTGGTGTCTGACGAAATCTCAGCACGGATTCGTAAAGCTCGTTTGGCTTTTGCCAACTTACGTCACCTTTGGCGGAGGCGAGATATCCGTCTATCAATAAAAGGACGAGTATACTGCGCGGCTGTCCGTTCTGTTTTAATTTACGGCAGCGAAACATGGCCCTTAAGAGTAGAAGACACCCGTAAGCTACTAGTATTTGACCACAGATGCCTTAGAAATATTGCTGGCATCTGCTGGGATCACCGGGTAAGTAATAGTGAGGTTAGACGCAGGGTATTAGGGAATGATGGTAAATCAGTTGATGAGGTTATGAATCTTCATCGACTGAGATGGTTGGGCCACGTATTACGTATGCCTGAACACCGATTACCGCGACGTGCAATGCTAACCGGTGTAGGGGATGGTTGGAAGAAAGTTAGGGGCGGCCAAACCAAAACGTGGCATCAGTGCCTGAAGTCACTAACTTCTAGTCTGAGCCATGTTGGTAGATGCAGACTACTTGGTTGGGGTCCGCGTGACTTTCGTAACCAATGGTTGGAGACCCTTGGTGACATGGCTCAGAATCGATCACAATGGCGTCGGTGTATACACTCTCTGTCTTCTCTTAAACTAAGAGATTAAGATCACTTCACATCTTTCTTTCTACGAACTAATTCTTTCTTCCTATACTATATCCTTATTGCAATCTTTCTCCTATATATTACCACCTTTGACCTAACCACTCCTATGAATCCGGTGTTCATCTTGCTGTGCTAATGAGGTATGGCAACCTGGGCCGATGCATACATGTGCCTGGTCCTACGTTGTAGCTGACTGACTGACTGTCAGTTGTTCTCCATGCACCACTTTGCAATGTAGTCCGTCGTATGAATTCTGGTTGATGTTGACAATTTTCTCAGGTACTCCATAGTGTCGAAGAAGTTTCCATAATGTTCTAACCACATCGTCAAACGCTTTCTCATAGTCAAGGATGTTGATGTATAATGACGAGTTCCATTCAGTTGATTGCTCAACAATGATCCGTAGTGTTACTATCCAGTCTGTCAGTCAGTCAGCTACAACGTAGGACCAGGCACATGTATGCATCGGCCCAGGTTGCCATACCTCATTAGCACAGCAAGATGAACACCGGATTCATAGGAGTGGTTAGGTCAAAGGTGGTAATATATAGGAGAAAGATTGCAATAAGGATATAGTATAGGAAGAAAGAATTAGTTCGTAGAAAGAAAGATGTGAAGTGATCTTAATCTCTTAGTTTAAGAGAAGACAGAGAGTGTATACACCGACGCCATTGTGATCGATTCTGAGCCATGTCACCAAGAGTCTCCAACCATTGGTTACGAAAGTCACGCGGACCCCCACCAAGTAGTCTGCATCTACCAACATGGCTCAGACTAGAAGTTAGTGACTTCAGGCACTGATGCCACGTTTTGGTTTGGCCGCCCCTAACTTTCTTCCAACCATCCCGAACACCGGTTAGCATTGCACGTCGCGGTAATCGGTGTTCAGGCATACGTAATACGTGGCCCAACCATCTCAGTCGATGAAGATTCATAACCTCATCAACTGATTTACCATCATTCCCTAATACCCTGCGTCTAACCTCACTATTACTTACCCGGTGATCCCAGCAGATGCCAGCAATATTTTTAAGGCATCTGTGGTCAAATACTAGTAGCTTACGGGTGTCTTCTACTCTTAAGGGCCATGTTTCGCTGCCGTAAATTAAAACAGAACGAACAGCCTCGCAGTATACTCGTCCTTTTATTGATAGACGGATATCTCGCCTCCGCCAAAGGTGACGTAAGTTGGCAAAAGCCAAACGAGCTTTACGAATCCGTGCTGAGATTTCGTCAGACACCAACCCATTAGGGCTGATCAGACTTCCAAGATAAGTGAAGTTGTCAACTCGTTCGACTACTTCACTCCCTATCCTTAGTTCAGGTGTTGACGCAGACCAGTCCTGAAGCAACAACTTGCATTTAGAGGGAGAGAAGCGCATCCAAAACATTCTGGCATTGTTGCTTAGTGCTACCAGAAGACTCTGCATTTTGTCAGCGTCTTCACCAAACAGGACTATGTCATCTGCATATTCTAAGTCGATAAGTGGACCTCCTGGAAGGAGATCAATACCCGAGAATTCAGTCGACGAGAGTGTTATTTCCATCAATAGGTCTATGATGAAGTTAAACAAAAATGGAGAAAGTGGGCAGCCTTGACGGACACCACTTGAGGTTGCAAAAGTAGATGACAGTTCGCCATAAGCCCTGACTCGACTAGTAGTGTTCGAGTAAAGAGCCTTCACAAGGTTTATGTACTTCTGAGGTACGCCTTTCAATGACAGACACTGCCACAGAGTCTCGCGGTCTACAGAGTCAAATGCTGCTTTTAAGTCAAGAAAGACCACCAACAACTGACAGTTGCATTGCAAGCGGTGTCAGACAAGGCTGCTCGCCTTCTCTCTTTCTATTTCTCCTGGTGGTCGATTGGATTATGAAGACCTCCATATCTACGGGGAAGAACGGAATACAATGAACAACTTAGATGAAGCTAGACGATTCCGACTGCGCAGATGACCAAGCTCTTCTATTCCATACACACCAAATGCAGATGAAGACAACTAGTGTAACAGCACTAGGGTTCAACATACACATGGGAAAAAGCAAGATCCTCAAATACAACACAGAGAACACCAATCCATCTTACTTTATGAAAATGGAAGCTTCCACGTACCTGAGAAGCATCATTGATAAACAAGGAGGATCTGATGCAGACGTAAAGGTAAAAATCGGAAAAACAAGGGTCGCGTTCCTATTGTTGAAGAACATATGGAACTCAAAACAACTGTCAACCAATATCAAGGTCAAAATCTTCAATACAAACGTCAACACAGTTCTACTGTACGGAGTTGAAACTTGGAGAACTTCCACAACCGCCATCAAAAAGGTACAAGCATTTCTAAACAATTGTCTAGGGAAGATAATGAATTTCCGTTGGCCGGATACCATCAGCAACAGCCTACTGTGTGAGAGAACGCTGGAAGTGGATAGGATACACATTTCAAGAAGTTGATGCTTACTAAGATTAAGCCATTGTTTGAGAGTAGTTATCGGAGAGCTGAGACACTAAGATTTGGGTATTACAATACATTGCTACAATAATATTTGACTATTTGACTTTTGAAAGGAGAGCAAAGAATTTTCTGTAAAACCCGTCTTTTACTTCATAGGAACTGTAGTCAGGAGTTCAGACAGAGACTCCTTCATTTGAGTGAACTGTAATTGAAAGCTGCTGTTGAGAATGAGGTAGTAAAGGTTCAAGATCGAGAATTTTATATGAAATTTTCTGTGGGGCTTAATATTAAGATTTACAATATTTCTGAATTTCTCGGTAAAATAATTTATACAAAAAAGATGACAGAATGATTAAATAAATACAACGACGTAAATAAGTGAACACGCCAATAATAATGATAATACTTACTATCCATCCTTTAAAGATTGTTTTAAAACTTTCAACCGGCTATTGATTGCTGCTTTATTTCCATTTATATTTAGGAATTCCTGTTCTGTAAACAAATATTAACAAGTTACATATTACTCAGAAGATAATAATATCTTCATTTCTCGATTAAATAAGATCTTAAAAGTATGTGGAGTTACTCTGTTAAAATACTGTAAGTTATATATTAACTTGACAAGCAATTATGTATCACCGAGAGTAGATAAAGATACAAATTAACTAAGCATTAATCTAAATTATCACAATTCATAGCCACAAGATAATATGAATTTTACGAAACGGGATGAGGAAAATGAAAATCGAAAACAAGCAAATCTGTCCATGAACAGCTGCGAAGAAAATATCTTCTTAAACGTACTCAAATAAAAATTTGGCGAGAATACGTTGATGATATATTCGTGGTATTAAAACGTGAAATATACTACTAAACTAAACAATGAGTCACCCATTATTAAATTTACTTTAGAAGCAGACTAAGATATATTAATTTTTCTAGACTGCCTACTTAGTTGGAAAGAAAATGAATATTTTGATATGACTATTTTCAGGAGGACAACACATTCGATTAAATATTTAGATTTTAATTTCTCACACTCCATCAGCAGTGCAACGGTATTAGCTGTCGTCAGTATTTTGAGAAGAGCTCGCACATCGATAACAAACGAAGAAGAAAGGGGAACATAACTATAATTTTTAAAAACAGAAATACCTAACCGAGAAACTTTGTCCACAAAATAGAGAATAATATTTAACGTGACCGAAAAAGCACTCCAAAATCATGGACTACAATAATCGTGACTTTTTATGGATTACATATATCAGATGAGATTAAAAGAGTATTCAACAAATACAATATCAGATTATTATCTGGAAGCTCTGAAACACTACAAAGCAGCTTAGTTTATATAAAGGATAAAATACTGAAGGATTCAAAATCTATTTGTGTCTACAAGACAAAATACCCATACTGTTACGGAATAGAAATCGGACAACATATTATGAAAATCAAAGTCAGGAGAAATGAGCATCGCACAGATTCTGTTCAACTACTAAGAAATTCGATATTATCGCAGTAAAGTGAAATTATCAAGATGCAAACCTAAGTAAGAGTAAAAGCACCATAGATTAAAAAAAGATTAGGGATAGAGAGTATGACGTGAAAATAAAAATTTAGTTCAGGTAAAAATATGTGAAGTTATTTTGGGATTCAGGAACTAAAAGAAGATAATTAGTGAGTGCATCTGAGCTAGGTCACCCAACGTCTCCAATCAAGTGTTACGATAAAGACGAGACCTGTTTAAACTTCTGTCACCGATTTCCAAGAATTTCCATGAACCTTCTTTTCTTATATTTGTTTTGACTTGCTAATTGTTTATGTTCATGATTTTTATAAAGACCTACTGAAAAGCTAAGCACTCCAATATTTTTGATGGAGTTTTGTTCTCTGAGCTGGATGGTTTGGTCGTGGAGCTTTCATCGTTCTTCTGAACGACATCATCAGCACAAACTTCAGATAGAAGTGAAGTGTTCGAATTTCTCCATATGTGTTTCACAGCTTGTTCTGTGCACCTCGATGTTGATTGGTTCTTGTTGACCTTAAATTTATCATTGTTTACTTCTTTGTTTTGGTTGTCTCCCATTGGTTTGATTTTTGTTCCCATAGTTATGCATGGTTTTCCTGATTGGTTGATAAATTGGATTGATTTCAATATGTTTGTTGATTGCTGATTGACCTGAGTGCCAGGCTTCTAAAAATTCCCTGATGTTTTTGGAATTTCCTCTGTCTAAGATTTCTACATTTTCCCAATCGAATGAGTGTCCGTAGTTATCCACGTGTATTGAAACAAGTGAAGAAATATCATGGCGTTTGACTGCTAATTGATGTTCATGTAGGCGTAGGTGGAGGGGACGTCCGCTTTGTCCGATGTAGTGTTTGTCGCAGTTGGTACAGTTTATTTTGTAGATGATGTTTGATTTGTTCTCCTTTGTTATTTCATCTTTTGGTTTGCATAAGATTGTAGTGATTTTGTTGGTTTGTGTGCCACACCTATCCCGAAGGTTTTCAGCAGTCTCGTTGCAGTTTCCGATATTCCTTGTATGTACGGTAGGGTGATCCTTTTGCTGATTTTTGTGCTTGACTTGGGTTGTGATGCTGTGTGCCGTTGGTGCTTTTTGATGAAGTTGATTGGGTAGCCGTTCTTTTGAAACATGTCCTTCAGGTATTTCTCTTCATTTCTTCGTGCTGCCAGTGTGCTGCAGTGTGTCCTCGCCCTCTTGAACAATGTGTGTACGCAGTTGATTTTGTGAGCCCTTGGGTTGTTGCTGTTGTAGTTGAGAATTTGATCTGTATGGGTTGGTTTCCTATATACTTGAGTTTCCAGTTTTCCTGTATCAGTTCTAGTGATCAATATATCCAAAAATGCTAGTTGGTTGTTTGACCCCTGTTCCATTGTGAACTTGATGTCATTGAAAACGTTGTTGATCAGTTTGTATGTGTTTTCCAGTTCATCCTTTTTGACGATGACGAAGGTGTCGTCTACGTAGCGAATCCAAATTTTTGGCTTGATCACTGGTAATATCGTGGCTTCTAGTCTTTGCATCACTGCTTCTGCGATCAGTCCTGATATTGGTGATCCCATTGGTGTCCCTTTTGTTTGTTTGTAGATTTTGTTGTTGAATTGAAAATATGTTGTTAGGCATAAATCGATGAGCTCCAGTAGACTTTGAATTTGAAGCGTCGTGTATTTGGTGAGATTTGTGTCGTTGTTGAGTAGCAGGGATATAGTTTCTTTTGCTAACTGTGGTTCAATTGAGGTGAACAGTGCAGTTACGTCGAAGGATATCATGAGTTCGTCGTTGTTGATTTGAATGTCCCTAATTTGGTCCACCACCCCAATATTTAAACTAAATCATCGCGGTGGAAGGTATATTTTCCAACACGTCGTTCCAATATGTAAATGGTATCATACTTTTTGGAAGTCCTGGACATCAGTTTCTTATGACTTTCAATTTTTACGTTAGCCACAAAAGTAGGATCAATAATAAATTCAACCAATCTGAATAGGCCCATTTTATCAGTATCCCAAGAAAGAGAAGCAAAGGAAAGGATTTGATATCAATTGGAACAGAGGTCTAAAACTGTTTCCATTCTCTTAGGTCTTTACTGATACTGCATTTTTATCATCCTTTGTTACCTTTACACTTGACACTTTTTGTTCTTGCTCGAGTTGAAGTCACTTGAAGCGATAAAAAACGCGAGAGATCTTACATTACTATGCCTAGATACTACTATTTGATGACAACATACATATACGTGTTAAAACCAACTTTTAAATGGTTGGGCCGGTTTTGAACCATTTATTCTAGAGTTTAAAATTATACTGATCTTTTCAAGGAAACAATGTGGTTGAGTGGTAAAAAACATGCATCCCTTTAAAAAATAACAATGTGAAATCTTAAAGACTGAGAAAATGTTAATAGTTAAAACTTGCCTAGGGAAACTTTTCTGCTCTCCAGTGCGTGTAGTTTATTGCGTGCTAATGATATTGAGTATTTGAGTGTTTCTGTGCGTTGCTTGACAGAGTCGATTGCAATAGCTAATCTTTCAGTAGCTACACCCTTAAAATTTCGAATAAACCGGTAGAAACTGGTTAAGAAGATCAATGCTTTGCCTCAATTTTAACCATAAATTTCAATCTATACAGAACTAATTGGGGACAGCGTAATGCTGTGAGGGATAGAAATAAAAATCAGTAACAGTTAAATTACGTTAGTTTATGAACACTTCTAATCCCGAGAAATAAATGGGATCTGACATGCATTTGCCTTGTTTTTTACTTAACATTTCGAAGGTGATTTTCATGACAAACATGTGATTTTGATGACCACTGTGAGCTAGGCAGTGATAAGAGACTCCATTCAAACCACTAGACTTAGGCTATTCCCACCACCATTTTCCGAAAAATGAAAACCAGCAACATATTTCGTAGAGTCTTTTATTGATACATCTAAGTCACTAAGTTGAACTTTGATAGTTATGAATAAAGACTAATTTCAATCATTGATAATATATTTTTACTCTTTTTTTGCTTGGACTACGGTGGTTGGAACCAACTTATCTACAAGGATGTTGAAAATAAAAAACAATCACATGTTAGAAATGCAAATGTGCAGAACATGATTTGAATCTAAATGTATGAAATTAGTACAAAGGCAATTCGATGATAACAGCATTCCAATCCTAATTGGAAACAAGCCGAATTTTAGGCACACAACACAAAATTGCTAGGTGGGGCCAAACTACTTCCAAAAATCTGACTCATCGATGAACTAGATCGCTACAAAAGCAAAAACACTTACTTGACTAAATAAATTATGTAGTGAAGATTGCAAACCACCAGCAAGATTTTGCATGTATCTGATACGTTCTAACTGAACCTTAGAAGCCTCCTTGTTGGCTAAAAACCTGAGATCATTATTAGCATTTACGACCAAAAAATTACCTTTGAAGCGTGGTGAGGTCGTAAGATAACTTGGAAGCAGGAAGGGATTTACCTTTAGGCCACTAGAAACCAATTATTTAATAACGATGCTACCAGATGAGGACAGATTATGCCTGGGTCGAAGTGTTTGCGGAAAGCATAAATACGTCTGCCCATTTGGAAGTAAACCTGATCTGTTGAGTCAGAGACACACATATTTTCACGCATCTAAAAAACAATTAGATAAATTATTGCGTACTTCTGAGTTTGTAGGAACGAGGCCGGAAAAATGTACCACAATCTCAAACAGAACTGAGTTGCTTTCTCTATGTGATAGAAAAAAAGTAAACAAGACGGCTGGTACTGATATTTCAGAAATCAATTCCAAACCTTTGGATGATAAGTATTGTTTAGGAAGATTATGTATTTCAACGGGGTCCCATTCTGGATTCTGAAAAAAATGTTGCTGAGAAGAGATACGCTACTTTGAGATCACAGGCAACATCACTGACGTAGTAGTCTGTAAATAAGATTTCTTTTAGAAAAATACCTTACATCCAATGTTATCTTGATTAACGGAACTTAGGGCAAAAGTCACTCCTACAGTTTCACTGGACTCTTCGTCAGAAACACTAAAATTTCGTCCATATACAGCTCGGAGATGCCTCAGCCGCAACTAAAATACGTCATTATAATACAATTAAAAACCGTACGATGACAGAAGACATTGTAATCACCATCAATACACCATAGCTTTAGACCTTGAAACGTAGCGTCCAAGTTCGGATTTCTGTCTCAACAGTTAATATCACTACACCAAGTCGTTATCTACCATATGAAAGTTATTTTGGTATCTCATTTCAGGTGCGAAATTCCAGAAAACGGTAGTATGCGAAGAGTTCAATGTAGGTAGTTTTATTATTTATTATTAGTTCACAAGCCGAGAACAAATTACTTGTCAGCTGACTATCGACTTTCCCATCGAATCATCAACGAGTGGAATTCACTACCTCAGCACGTGGTTGAGGCTCCATCCGTCGACTCTTTCAAAAGAAAGTTGGATCAACTGAGAGACCACCATTGCCAGGACTAACATATTATTTATTATTATTATTAATGGCTTTATTCAATATTATATTTTGGTACAATATAGAATTCTCAGCACAGGGTATTTCAACAAGTTACTTATGCAAACAAAAATAGTAACAAAGACAAAAAAATAAAGTTTAAAAAAAGATCTGAAAAACAGTACAACATTTGAAATTAAAGTCATGTTAAGAATGCAGGTTATTGGCTAGGTTAACTCTAACAACCTGTTCGTCACAGAGTATATTTGCTAGATAAGGTATTATAGAACATTTGTACTTTTGCTTGCGTGCATGGATTTTAATGTAATTACGTCTCGTTCTACCAGAAGATATACAAGGAGAAAGATAAGAGTGAAGGGGATGGCTAGTATCTGATAAAATGACACCTGCCAGGAGTTTGCATGATTTTAAATGTCTATCCACAACCATATTAATTATGACCTCGAAAGATTCACCACACACCTTGCTAACTGCCTTCAGCACTCTTCGCAATACAGCAAAGTCTTTTCTCAAAAGCCCGGGAAAGAATAATGGAGAACAGTAAAGAATAATAGGTAGTATGCAAGAATTGACAAATTGTAAGAGTAAATGACGAGTAATTCCAAGAGCATGCAATCTCTTTATGTAATAGGTCAGACGGAAAACCTTCTTCGATAACGATAAAACGTGGGAAGACCAAGACAGATCAGAGGAAAAGGTGACACCAAGATAATTGACCTTCGACACTGAGTTTATCAAAGAGTCTCCGATGGTACAAGCACTATGGGATCTCAAAATAGTGTTTATATTCCGTTTATGTCTCATGCTAAAGTTAACAGCTTGACATTTAGACGGATTAAGTATGAGACCATTACCAACAGACCAACAATCAATACGAGACAAAAACTCATTCATTTCTATGGGATGTAAAGAGGAAGATATAGGCATACATACAGTGAGGTCATCCGCATACTTCACAAAAGTGTTTTCTGTGGAAGATGGCAGATCATGCAGAAAAAAAGAGAATAGAAGAGGTGAAAGAACAGCTCCTTGTGGTACACCTTCATGAGACAGTAGAGACTCTGAACTCTTTCCTCCAAACACAGTGTATTGTTCCCTTCCAGAGAGGTAGGAACATAGCCAGTTGGTTATCCAGCTGTCAGTGTTGACGCTGATTAACTTGTTAAGTAATCGTTGTCTTGGTATAGAGTCAAAAGCTGAAGTATAGTCCAGAAAAGTACATCGAACATACTTCTTACCCTTTTCTAAGTTGAACACTATGTTGTGATGCAGAACTGCAACAGCATCTAAAGTGCTTCTTTTGCGCCTGTATGCAAACTGGTATGGGTCAGTATGCTCTTTTATCGCAGGCTGAAGTGGAAGAATTAATAATTTTTCCATGGTTTTGAGGAAGGGTGAAGTTATTGCAATAGGTCTAAATTTTACATTCTTATCACCAAATGCTTTCTTGGGTACAGGAATTATCTTCATCTTTCTCCACATTTTCGGTATGAGATTAGATGAGAAGGATCTGTTAAATATAATTGTGAACGGATGACACAGAACGTCAGCACATTTTTTAAAAAGGATGTTTGGGATACCATCAGGTCCCAAACATCGAGATGAATTAAGCGACTGGAGACATCCTCGTACATCAGTTTCAGTGAAAGTAGGAACACAGCTAGTTTTTAAACCCGTGGATAGAGGGAGCATCACATCAGATGACTGACGTACAAAAGACTTATTTAAGTCACTAACATTCAGCTGGTTATCAATTCTAAACTTTCTGTCACCTGTAAGTTCTTTAAAGAATTTCCACATACTTGGAGAGTTTTTGCAAGATAAGAGCTTTTGAGTAAACATACAGTTGAGACGTCTAATCTCTAGGTTTATCAGACCATTTAGTTTACGAACTTCATTTGAGTTCTTCTCCTTGTACATGCTTTCTTTCATCCTTCGTAGTCGTTTTAGTTGTGAAGATGTAAGTCGATCAAAACTTACAAAAATGGTTTCGGTGGGACAACAAATATCAAAACAGAATTTAAGGTAACAAGTGATAACATCAGTAGTGTTTTCGAGTGAGTCATCTGTAAATAATTCCCAGTTAGTCGTATGAAACATGTTTTTCAGATTTAGGATATTTTCTTCTGTGTAATTCCTATATTTGACTTTTCTGGTTTTACGTAGGAGTGTACTCTTCCCATGCTTTCCATATACTTTAGGTAGAACACGAATTATACAGTGATCTGAGCTAGACAATGGAGCACGTTTACGAGTCGCATATATACCCACATCATTAATGAAGACGAAGTCTAGATGAGCATCCAGACGGGTAGGAAAATCTACTGCATTTTGGTGACCTAGTGACGTAAGGAAGCTACAGTCACATGAATTGAAATCACCACATACAACTGAAAGTGAATCACTGAAGGCAGTAACAGCGAACTCAGTGAATTCATCAGCAAAAACAGATAGTGCAGATGATGTGCAATCTGGAGTCACGTAGATATTGGTCACGTAAACATATTTGTATTTATTCAGATGTTTTGGACGACATCTTAGAGTTAGACAGTCGATAAAATCATTTGAAAACTTAAAACACACAAACGAAGATGGACACCAGTTTATGTTTACAAACGTAGCTACACCGCCACCACACCTCTTTTTATTGTTCGATCGATCCTGACGATAAATTTTGAAATCACGTAGTGATACAAGGCAGTCATCCTGTAAATCATTCAACCAAGATTCTTGAACTGTGATGACACCACAATTACGATACGTATTTTGACTAAGTAAGAATTGCAGATAGTCCACTTTGTTGATTAGTGATCGGCAGTTAGAATTTAGTAGCTCGGGGATTGACATATGATTAATGTTCATTCTCTTTAACGCATATTGCCAACCACCACGATGCCTTTTATAGTACTTTTTCGTAACTTGTGCAGCGGAAGGTCGTAGGCTTTTCATAAAAGCGCCTGAATAGGTTATGCGATTAATGGACATAATTATAAATTAAAACAAATGAAAAAACAGATAACTTGTTGAAATAATCAGATGGCAGAAACAGGTAGCCCAGATATTCAAGCAGGCCATCGAGCCACCTGTCATTCCCAAACTGAAACTGAAACTGAGTGACTCCAGTGGAATTTTATCGGTTGGATTCTTTCGAAAGCCCTCATTTTTGTCCTCAGGATATAGCATTGATAAAACTAGTAGCTTATGCGGCTGATGACAGAAGTTTGATGATCAGGTTGTGAGAACTTAGTTGCTCTAAACATTTAGACCTATTCCTATTATCTTATTGTACAACGCAGGATGAAATATCGGCATTCCGTATCTTAAATGATATTCTGGATATAGCCAATCCATATCTTCTGTCCCATTCAGTTTCTGAAACCCTAATTGAGATAAACTTGAGGTGGGATTTCGTTTTTTCTTATTGAGTGGTTAATGAGTGAAACGCCACAACCGAACAAGTGGTATCTACCTCATCAATAAACATTTCCAGGGAGTAGTTTGACTTTCAGTGAAAATGCTACAGAAATTAACACATGTCAAACGACCTACCATGTTGTGGACAAATACTGAAGACTAAAAGCAATCTGGAACTTACGATTCTAGGCACATAGTAAGTCATTTTAAAGTACAAGAAAACCAGTGAAGTAGATTTTCACTAGCTCCATTAATGTCAGCGGTCTTTACAGATATCCAAGTTTATAAGTTACCAATCGAGAACCAGTAAACCTGGATGTTCCATGTTCCTTGTTTTTACCTGATAAAAAGTTACAGTTCTTACAAAAATTAACATAACCAACTGCGGAACTTAACCTAATAAAAGGAAACCAGCAACCTTAATTAACTGATGAGAAACCAGACAGAGATATTGTGAAAAGATTATGGATAATATGTTTCATATACAAGAATCTATGTGTCTGTGTATTTTTTCCCCACAAGGAAGACAACAGCGCGTGGTGGGATTGATTTTTAGAGGTGATATATTGTCATTGTGTTCCAATAGAAATTACCGTCACTAGTTATTATACATGAACAAATATCGATGCTTATGATATCTTTTGGTGTAACAACGCTATTCACCTCAATTGAGCCAAGGTTAGCAAAAGAAACCCTTTCTTTGCTTTTCATTAACGACGTAAATTTAGCAAACTAAACGAAGCTTCAAATTCAAAGTTTACCAGAACCCATCGATTTATTTTTAACGACATACTTTCAATTCAACAGCAAAATCTACAAAAAGACAAAAGGGACACCGATGGGATCACGAATATCAGGACTTATTGCAGAAGCAGTGACGCAGGGACTAAAACCCGCGATATCACCAGTGATCAAGCCAAAAATTTGGATTCGTTATATGTACGACATACTCGTCATCGTCAAAAAGGAGCTGAAAAACAACTACATGCTGATGAACAACGTCTTCGACATTAATTTCACAATACAAAAAGAGTCAAACGACAAACTATCATTCTTGGAGATATTATTCACTAGAACCGATACAGGCAAACTAGAGACTCAAGTGTATAGGAAACCGACCCATATAGATCGAACCCTCAACTATAATAGCAACAACCCAAGAGCTCACAAAACCAACTGCGTATAAACCTTGTTCAAGGGGGCGAGGGAACACTTCAACACAATGACAACACGAAAAAATGAGGGAAAATGCTCGAAGATCATCCTTTAAAGGAACGGTTACCTATCAACTTCATCAAAAGATACCAGCCGCGCACATCAACAGAAACCAAATGCAAGCACAGAAATCAACAAAGGGACCACCCTACCATACATAAAAGGCATATCAAAAACGACAACAAGACTGCTGAAAACCTTCGGAATACTTGTTGTGCACAAACCAACAAAACCACTACAATCAGTCCTATGCAAACCAAAGGATGAAATGGCAAAAGAAGACAAAACAAACATCATCTACAAAATAAATTGTACCAACTGCGAAAAACAATGCATCGGACAAAGCGGACGCCCGCTTCATCTTCGCCTGCATAAACATCAATTAGCAGTCAAGCACCATGACATGTCCTTGTAGTGGCATTGGACCATAACCACAAATCTTCAAAGCTGAACACAAGACAACTCGGAAAACAGATATACAATATTTAACGCGGAGAAATACCTAAAGGTGTAAAAGGCGGGAACAGTTAATTAAATGAATTGGAGTTGACTGAATGGCATGGCTTGGCCATGCAGTCGTGGTTCCTCTGAATGTTATCTTATAACTTCTATTCATATTAAATATATTGTTCTTTCTCTAGCTTAACCTTGTTCTACATCATGTATTGGTAATTGATACGATACAGTGAGTTGGTGTAGTCGATGGTGTGACTTCCACGTAAGATCTTATAGATTAGGCAGTTATATCATGACAAATCTACAATTTTAGGATTAGTTCTATTATTGGAGCAGTACTTATATCATAGTAGACCATAGTTCTACATCCTCACTTATATCAATGCACTTGGACAACTGCGGACATACATTTGACTGGAAAAATGTGGGTTTTTTATAGGGGTAGTTCTAAAACGCTAGAGGATTTTTAGAAGTTTGGCACTCGAGTGAATCAGCAATTAAGGAGCACTGAATTCAACCCAATTTATCAGCCAATCAGGAAAATTATGCACAAACTTAGAAATAAAAATCAAACCAGTGGGAGATACAACCAAAACAAAGAAGTAAAAAATGACAAGAACCAATCAACATCGAGGTCTACAGGACAAGCAGTGAAATATATGTGAAGAAATGCGAACACTTAACTTCTACCTGAAGTTTGTGCTGATTATGTCGTTCAGAAGAACGACTAAACCGTCCAGCTCAGAGAACAAAACTCCATCATAAATATTGTTGCTAACATGATTTTAACCAGATCAAATATATTTCGATTTGTGTATTGGCTGTACAAATTCATAATGTTTAGTCTATCTGTGTAAGTTGGAAATCATTAGATTATGTTAGAGAACGAAAAAACCTTCGCATCACTGAAAAGCAGTAATAACAGTACTGGTGGTTTTGTTTTTCATTGATGTGATGGCTTTGTACGTAATTATAATTGAAGTTTCAACTCTTTGAAAACTGATGACACATGTAAAGCAACGTAAATTGTATATCATGGAGCTATTTAGCGGACAATTTTGAGCCTCAGTAGAGAACGAAAAACCGCCATACAAAACAGAGCTTACCTCAATACCTTCGTGTGAAATCACTTAGATGAACTTCAGTGTGCACACTGAGAAACTCCTACAATGAGAAACCAGATGATATTTCGGCCATCATGCTAAAAATTGAACTGGTGATCTGTGTTATACTTTCTAAACTACTTGCAATATTACTCTCCACAGCATGTTACCCTACTGTTACAGGAGAAGTGAAGAAATTTAAGTGATCAAAAACGTTCTACTTAATGCTGTTTCACTGTGATTTCTGATGTATTTCTTTTACACAATTCCTGAAATTGTTTATTTATATCTTTGACCTGGATATTATTGGTTTCACTTCGTCTTCGTTTAGTACTAGAAATTGTTTGCTCCGGGAACCTAAAGAAATAGAAAAATGGCATTTCAGTCGATAACTTGCAACTGCAAATAAGCTTTGGTGCCTAAATCGGAGTTTGGTTCCTTAGCAGCGGAGGAGAGCAAAAACTTGAATGTAAAACATCACTACCTGGTAAACTACACATATTAATTCCAAAATCAAGTCAGGACCGGGAGCAAGTGTTACGGGAGAACTGTAGACATTTGGCTGATGAAAAACTTTTTATTGTACACCAATAATTTCACTGTGTTTTTGGATGTATTTGTTTCACTTAACCTTTGAACTTGTTTGTTTATATCACTCTTGTCGGACATTTTGGTTTCTCTTTGTGATTGGTCTGGTATTTGGGAGTTTCTGTTCCGGGAATCTGCAAATTTGGAGAATGACATTTTGGTCGACTATTTGTAACTTGCGAATAAGCTTTGTTATCTAAATTGGAGTTTGGTTCAATCGTTAATTTCGGTTCGAAAATTGCAAATAGATCGATATACCGTACTTCAATAACGGGAGCGAGCAAAAACTTGGACGTAGCAGCAAGTGTTGAAGATTACCACACCACATAGACTTCCTCAGTAGTATATTGAATGTTTGAGGTAGTAGTTCGTGCAGCGGTAGCTCAATATCTGCTTGCCAATAATCTCAATATGACCCTCCAAGACGAGTTTCTGAGGTCCACGTTATGAGACACATATCTAGTAGTCTATCTGAATGAGATAACTCTATAGCGAGACAACAGGTTTCTTGTATCAGTTTTACTTTTAAATTTCAGGAAGGGTTTTGGTGCGGTCCCAAACAAAAGATTCCTCTTCGAATAAAGGTCTTTCGGAATCAACAACCTATTATATTCATGGTTTGCTTCATTCCTGACAGAACATAAACAAATGGTAAAGTAAGATGACTCTCATTAACAAGATCAATAACTAGTGGAGTTATCCAGGGAAGTGTATTAGTTCCATCATTGTTTCTCATGTATATAAACGATATATGTAACATCATAAAATTTGAGAGACCATACATATACGCTGTTGACCTGAAAATAGTATACAGCTTTGAGTTTGAAGCCCTAAGTGAAAGTCTGTACCAGATTCGATGTGACCCCAACAACCTAACAACCTGAAATGTAATATTCCGATTACAATTTAAATACAACAAATGTGCAACCACGCATTCCGAGAAAACCCGCTTATGAACTAATACTTCACTTAAATAAATTTACAATTCAGACACTCAAACAAGTGCACGATCTAGGAATTAATTACACAGGGAGCCTAAAATTGCAAGAATATGCCTCATCTGCCATCTCATAATCTAGACAACTTATGGACTTCATAATAAAATGTTTCTTCATAACAGAGGCTAAGCTCACCCTTCTCAAAATATATATACGAACTTCCTTTGAGTGCTGCTAATTTATCTCACCAAACATGAATGCCACAGACAATATAATTATAGATATTCAAAAACGCTTTACATGTCGACTATAAGGATGTGACTCCCTTCTCGAGTACATAGACAGATGTAAGTACCTCTCCTTAGAACCTTTATGGTATAGTCGACTAACGAACAATCTAATATTTTTCAACAGAGTAATATACAGACTCCCATTTCTAACCTCCCACCAAATCATGATCCACGATCCTTCCTACAAACCCATACACAACATATATACATCACTAACTGTAAAACGCCAAAAAACAATGCGTTGTATGTCTTTTTACTTTGTAGTGTATTTTACTGTGAAACAGGTTGCCATTACCTATCTGTAACTGTAGAATCCAAACTACGGTTTGGATAGAAGAATAGCCGACCGGGGACTTTAGACACGCGCCCTTTCCCGTCGAAATCAAAACAAGTAATCGGGTAAATAGCGGTTCTATAATTCATCATAAATTTAAATGTAAATCGTTACCTAAACAAATATTACCACCCGGTTATTCAACCAATAATTGTTCAATCAATAAATCTAAATTACAATAAATAAAGGAGTTGATAAAAGATGAGGGAAAATTACCAGTCACAACAAATGAACGTTATTCTATCCTGGCTGGATAGAACACACGCACAAAAGGAGGAGCAAATCAATATGGTTACCGCCAAGAACAAGTGTCAAGTAAAACAACACAGATGCAGTTCGGGAAGAAACACAAACTTAGTGAATGCGTAAGAAAAACAAAAACTATAATAAAAAATACCAGTATTAACAATTCAAATGTAATCAAAAGACAACAGTGCACAACTAAGGGGATCAATAGGAACAAAGCACAAGTATATACATGGAGGGATTTTCACCAACACACAAGACATTCAAAATGGATCTTACAGTAACTGTGACAAATCACCTTGTTCAAAAGACTAAAACCCTATTTCTAGAACCTAAGGAGTTTCATCTGCCATTCCCAGGACTCTCATCCAACACTCAGCCACTTTATTATGAACCGCCCAATATCTTGTTGAGGATAATGTCCTCAATATCTGACTCCAAATAATAATATCCCGTAACTGAGTATTTTAGGTAGGCTTAATCTCCTAGTATAATTGCGAATTTACTCGAGATTATTAAAAAGCCTGAACACCAGTTATAGAGATAGTTTATTGTTAATGAATAATAATAATCCACAAGCGTACGGTGAGCAAGCACACGATGAAACAGAGAGAGTGAGCGAGTCTGTTAAAAATCCATATATATTTGAGAGTTAATCGGGTGTGGATAGATTATCGATTATCTGCACATTGAAACCAATAGGAAAATAGCTTAATAGTTAATGTACAGACATACATTCGATCATACACACCGAAATTAACATAGTGAATTGAGTCTGAGTTACAATAACTAGATAAATGATACAGTAGCCAAATGGGCTTGCCACAATCTAAACCGATCATGAATATAACGGACTCCTATTGTCATTCATATGGGTATAACCAAATGATAAAACAAATGGTTTCCTTTCTCTCATTATTAGTCATATCCTTATGCTTCTACTCCTCACGTTCAGATTCCCAATTCCTCTAATGCCTAAAGTTGCATTATTTCTTTCATATAGGGCCATGTCTTTTTCCTAATTTCTAAATCAAGTAAACAGATAACTTTCTAATCTCGTGGACGCTGCTCAACTATGGTCGATCACAAGAAACTCTTAATACCCTAAAATATTGTGAGTTCCTTCTAGTTCACGTTCTATCATCTTGAAAAAACTACTAGCTTTAATTTATAAGCATACATATGTTTTGTTTTCCCACTTGATTGTCGATCTTCTCGTAGATTTTGCAGCTCTTTACTCGTTTTTGTTTATATTTTATGGTCAGCTATCTATTCCTATCTTCTAAGATACATATCATCCGGATAGTATGTTATAATTTATAACACTAATTAGCTTTATAGCAGTGTGATATAACAAGTGGATATCCAACCAATAATATAGAAGCCTCAGCCGTTTGATTCGCTCGTAACATACAACTGGGATAGACAGCGTATTCCAACAAGATATGAAACACAGAGCTTAGGTTGAAGCAATATTCATACATACTATAAACATAAGAAGGCCTAACACCACGAAAGGAGGGGGGGTGACGCTTTTTGATTAGCAAACATGATGGTAAAGAGACAACCCCAATCCACCCATGTCTGTACGGCAGAACATTCTCTTTTCTTAAAGCTCCTTATGGTCTACGGGGATGTAACTAATCAATGGTATTGATATTACTTTCCCGTGCCAAATATCCATTTGACTCAAGTTTGTAGTCTTGAAGTGGTTTCGCTTCCTAACGAGAAATCTTATCACAAGCTAAACTGGACAATTACACTAAAAAGGCATCCGCTCATGACTTAATGAAAGTTACATTAATAAAAATGAGAAGTAATAATTTCCACTAAGAAAAGGGATTTATGTATCAAGGCAACGTTTTTCTTAATATGTTTTGGAGGTATGACACTACAGATATACCTAATTATGATGATTAGGAGTACTTGAATTAAAGTACGAACTAAGAATACCAGAAATAACACAACTGGATCAAGAAGTACTCGATAAGCACGAACGAATGTACCATATTTGGAATTCAAAACCAAGCATTCAACAAATACAAATGTATCACTAGTTCATTCAAACACCACATCTGACACAGCTTAAATTTGAGTCTAAGTGTCTGTAATCAATGGTACGTCTTCTTCTTAAGTTCATCCTGCGTCAGTCCGACATTGTATTGGATAAAAAACTTTATTATCTAGAATGCACTCATTAGTATTGGAATTAACAAGCGAAATCGGAACAGACACTTGGTTCCTGGAATCGTATACAATCACCGTGTCGGTTGTGTACCGAAACCACTACCTAGAATTTAATGCACATATCTCCCAACACTATCCTCCACCACGAAATAATGTTGGATCTTTATATCCTCAATTCATGAATGATGTGGCTTCATTTAAACATATTTCTCACATTGGCTAGAGTAAACATTAGAACTGTTTTTGTGATAAGGGTAAACAGCAGTTGATATGAAGTCATCCGAATTGTAATCAAAATCGAGGTCATTTAGTACTTGTGCTTCGCATTGAACAAGTTTCCACAAGAAACATGCATTATGAGGACAAATAATATTTGGTATGACATCAAGACTTGATTCTTCTGAAATAGTTTCCTCGAATTCATTAAGAATGTCATTGCAGAGTAAAGGATCTGTAGAAAAGTTAGCATCTATCAAAACTCAACAGGTTTTCGATCATGACTAGGTTCATTCAACATATTTTCCTCAGATTTGCAAGGAATTTCGTCAGAAATAAGTGAGTCATTTGGAAAAACCATATCTGGTACAGTAACATGAGAAATCTGACATGTTGACTGATTAGAAACTGTTGTCTCACAAGGATTCTGAGTTTTGCTTAATTCTGAAATGCGACATGACTCTACACTGTCTTTTGAAATCGTTGATAAGGATGAATGATCATTAGGAGCACTGGACTTAACAGAATCAGAATTACAAGACTTAATATTAGTTGCAGCAAGATGTACGGTAGCATTACAAACTGACTGAAAATGTCCAATATTGCAACATTTAAAGCACTCAGAATTACGAAATTTACGTGAATTAAAAGAGTGGAACCTGCCACAGACAAACATTGACCAAACTTGTGCCCATCTTCGTGAAATGCATCGCAACTCCTCAATGAATTATCTTCATAACCTTGAGTATGCACTGGGTTGGAGTGACGTAATGTAGTGGAATTCTTTATATTCTCATGAATCGTTTTACGAAATCTTCCCCTTTACCACATTCGAACTTTGTATACTGAACATAGTCTAGCAGTAGTTCCTTGAGAGTTGTATAAGAAAGCGAAATGGGCTTTTCCGGTAAAGCCAGAGTTTTAATAAGCTGTAAGCTTCTTTTCCGATGAATGTGAGGAAATATGCTACAATAATAATATCCTCATCAACTTCCCTAGTCATAGCCCAGATTTCGAACCTTTCAAAGTAATCCTGGAAAGCATCAAAATCTGAATATATGTCCAGCTATTCCATTACAGGTTCAGTCGTGACGCCAGTATGATAATTAGAAGTATTTGAATTATAGTATGAACTAAGAAACCCTGAAATAACGTAATCGGATCAAGAAGTACTATATAACCAAAAATGAATGTACTGTATTTAGAATTCGAAATCAAGCATCCAACAAGTACAAATGTATCATTAGTTCATTCAAACACCACAATATTCCCTCACATTTCTAAGAAAAGCATGTAACAAACTCCTTCGATCAAATGTGTTTAGTATTCTTATGTCTACTTTCAACAAATGTAACGTTTATCTTAGTGAACTGGTAATAGCCATACTGATTCATTGATGAGGTTTCTCACATCTCGCTGATACCACATAGTTTGTGCTTAGTTGGTAATTTGTTTATTGTCCTCTAATATAACTTTTCAGCAGTCACGAATGACCATCTTAAAAAATAGACTGGATATGTTATGAAAAACACACTTATATAAATCGGAATTGAGACTATTGATTCTTAGGTAGTTTATTCCATCTTTTACTTCTGAAGGTGGTGTAGTGATGCAAATGTTAATGGGTTTGACTTCTAGTCACTAAATCTCAGGTGCGAACTCCGCCCCAACTAATCCTGTTTGAGGGACCGAGTAATATAACTAGCTCTTATACATATAATGTGGCTCGAACCTTGGTGTACAAATCCGTATACATGGTAAATGAGTTGAATGAAATAGAAACTACTCTTGAAACCGGTGTAAATAAACCATTAGGTGATTAGTTAAAGAAATCATAAAATATTTTACCATTGCCTCTAGCCACGTGTATCTTATTTCTTTATCATAAGAAGAGTATTCCTAGTCAACCAGACTGTTCAACATAACGGTTGTTGGATAAACGATCAAAATAAGCAGACGACACAAGTTCATGAAAAATTTACTTACGCATATATAAAATTCTCCACTTCAACAAGTAACAAACGACTTAACACATAATTAAAAGTTTTCATAACACCATTCCATCAATTGAAACTCCTACTACCATACAATATGACTTAAAAGAAATGTAGAGAAAAATATATCTTTAAAAATCATTTCAACAAAATGATTGTTTAAAAACTTGGGCGAAATGCATTTGTTCTAATATTTACAAATGTGACTGAAAGACAACTTTGATATATCTGGGGTCACGAATTTAGCTTGATAGTCAGCTTTTAGTTTATTAACACTTGTTAATCGACCTACGAAATTCAAATCTAACATTCACCCATATTTCAACTAACTTATAATCATGTTAATTTCTGTGTTTAGTATTTAGCATATGTTATAACTTGTGGACCTGTGTGCCCCGTTTATTTTATATCGCAACGATACCGTCAATCAGAGAGCAGCGAATTACCGATGGAACCAGTGACGTACAAAACACGTACGAGCAACCTGGAGTCTTTATTGGTCTCGCTTTCCGCCTAGCCCAGCCAGTTGAGTACAGAACAAAAATCTCAACTTTTGCAATATAAATCATTTATTTCAAACATACAGGGTTTATACACCAATCAAACAGACCACAACGTACCATAAAATAGAAAATAACATTTGTACAATATTTAGCCAGAAGTGGCTGTAAATGAGGGAGGTGGTAATTAACAGACAGACTATAACTCAAGAATGGTAAATCGTATAACCACAGTTCATAGGTCGAAATAAAACTCATAATAAGAGGGTCATGAATATGAACAGTTTGGTTACATAACAATTACACGATAAAAATAAACTCATAGTATTGGTCCATAAATGTGAAGCGTGGAGTTGAGTCGCGGTTGACTATGAACACCACTACAGGAAGACTACGTGCCAGTTAACTGATAAAATCCCCCGTAAGCCAAATATCAGAAGGCAGTTGATGGCTGTAGTCAAGATGTATTTGTTGGCAATCTCGTGGTATCGAAAGGATACCGAGATTGTGCCAAAGGAGTACAAGCGTGGTTATCGAGCGTAACCGAACCCATGCAAGGTCGCAATCGATGGAGTAGTAATATGGCTGTCTTTAGCACAGTTAAACAAACGAGCACAGTAAAACAATCACTGGTACAATTGGTTATAATAATAATTGCTTCAATTAAATCAATCGCGTTCTCTTGGTAAAAGTAGGTCACTACAAATGGATCCCAAAAATTACCATTCATTATTCTTATCGGGATAAAACAGCATATGAATATTTTATTTTATTAGATAAGAAAACTATTTTTTAGCTAGTAGTATTGTGGTGCGTGCTACTTATATTGATATAAGTACTATATAACGTGAGTTAAAAGAACGTAATGTCTGGCAGCAGAAGATGGGGAAGATCAAGAAAGGAAGAGCGAGAACACAATGGAATTTGTAAGAAATCGCATGAACAATGAAATGTGAGACAATGGATTGATGTTTGCAACAGCAACAGTCCGGTTTGATATGATGGAATGATATTTTGCAAATTAACGACTTACGATAAGGTTTTTCTATTTTACCAAGTAACTCTGTAATTTTGTGCTAAATACAATTTGGTTGTCCTCACCTGTGTTCTCCTTCACTACAGTATTACTGTTGCTCGGAAAGATCGTATTACTAATGCATAATTCCTAAACTGTTATAAATTAGATAATATGTTGAACAAAATCTTACAGTGAAATAAAACGAATTTCATACTGAACAAAATTCACACTAATCTGAAAAGTAGTCTTGCATTTATATTCCTCCCTAACGAAACCCAATAATCACGAAGTCTTGGAATAAAAGAATATATGTACATTAATGCGTATATTTACGAAGTATATACTTGTTAAGTGGTTGAATATAGTCGTTAGGATATCCTAGACCTGGATTTCGTGCTTTTCGGCACTCTTCAGCAATGTGTGCCTGCGATCTTGATGGAATTAATACTCTCTTGATGATTCAATCACATGTCACTCGGCTTCATGATCTGAGATGTTACTACTGAGTCATTTGGACTGCGACTGACCTCCAGTGAGACTAAAATAGTTACAACTGATTGATCATTGAGTACTGATCACTACAACGACTAGATAAACATCACATTTATTAATACTCAGCGACCAATCAATTGAAAGCACATTTGTTTAAAATTTTAGTGTACCAACTTGGTTTACTCACTAGTAAAGGGAGTTTTAGTACCTTTTTCCTATACAAAAAGTTATATCAAACTGTTCTCTTTCCACATAAATTTTAAATGATATTTACAAAGGGCAACAAATATTGGAAACAAAATGACAAAACATAAATATCCAATTTCTAATGGATTTATTATTTAACTATTATTAAATTTAAAATCAATTGTATAAAATCAAAGATCAAGATTTGTGTTGCTTGACTTTTAATTATTAGTTTCTGGCACAATATAGTCTTCCAATTGCACAGTCCTTACTAGTCAATTATTGTTAGTTGATATTTGATAAATGGATAAAGTAAATGACCCGATCAGCGATTAATTTGTTTCTGATCTGTGTTTTACTTTGTTCCAGAATTCAGTAACAGCAAAGAATGATAAATTTATGGATAAGTTTTCCAATGATTTCGTTCATATGAATGAGCATTTTTCAGTTCCATTGGATGGCATAGAACTGTCTAATGATAATAATAATAATAATCCAATTCATTATATGAACTATGGAATTGAAACATTTACATCGCCCACATGCTTTGCTTATACCATGCATTTGTTTACATTGATCACTGCAATTCTTGACCAACCAATAATTTATCCTAGAGATTTTGTTGAAATTTATCCCAAGTTAAAACTGTTGGATATTTCCACTCGTGATATTTCTCAATCAGATCGTTGGTAAGTATTAACTTTATTTTTATTACAAATTTTTAGTATTTGAACAATGTAGTATTAAGGAATTATTTTAGAATAAATATAGGACTTGTTAAGTATGTGACCAATTGTACTTTTAATAAGTAAATGTTGTTTCGAGAAGTTAGGTGGTTGAAGATAGTCAACAGGAAACCGTCTAACTAGGTTTCCTGATAGTTGGTGCTCGTCAACATGGTAGATCTCCAATCGCGAAAGAACTGATGCTTCCTTCGGTATCCAAACAAGTGTCACCCAACTTGATCGTTCGAAACGTTGCCACTAAGCTATTTGGGTTGCAACTACTCTACTGTAGAACTCAAATACTAACAATTGATTGGTGACTAATATCATGTTTGTCTTGTCCTTTTATTACTGATTACACACAGCATAAGATTAGTTCGAGAGTGGTCTCCATCATGACGCAACATTATTGAGGAAACCATGATAAACAATTGAGCACTGGATAGTCGCTTCATCATAGTTTCAAAGGAAAAACTTATCTAAAGCAATTGGTCCCTTTTATAAATTTCGATAGAACAATGGGAAGACGGAGTTGATCTGATAAAGGCGATATATTAGCACTAAACATTTCGAACAATCTGGTCACACAGATACTTGTCAAGGCATATCAATAATAATATAAAATGCTCTGACAAGTAAATGTGTGACCAGATTGTTCGAAATGTAGATTGCAAATACATCGCCTTTCTCAGATCAACTCCATCTTCTCATTGTTCTATCGAAAAACTTATCATTGTGTACTTTCTATGGTACACGCGCGAGTCAACCAGATTAAGAGTAAGGCGACAATCTACCGATGAAATTGGATAAAGTTTGAGCTTTCTCGCTTTAGGATTGACTTAAAGTGGTTATGTAGGCCATTGGATTTCGACCTAGTTACTCAATGGCATCGTGTTTACAGAGCGATAAGGAGCTAGTGATTGATTTTTCTGTCAAATCCTTCATAGAATTATGTGGAAGTAACATTTATTCTTGCTCTATTACTTTCGTAATGTCGATTAATACTGTTTGCCTATGTAGAGTTAAACTTTGTAGATTTAATTAAGATATGGAACAACCACGTACACTCACTATTGTATTTAAATATTCCCTTGTAATCTCATCTTGCTTTTTACAGCCAAGCAATTTGCATACTAAAGCGCAATATCATGTCTTTGGGTTCAAGATTTAATTTATATCTGACGCCAGAAAAGCATGCGTTGTATAACTTGAAATATTTATTTGATCATTTTCAGAACAGTAAGTGAAGTTAATGTGGCGTAACTGTTCTCAATTTTTATTTAATCGAAAATATTACGGTTAATTTTGTTTGATGTTTCCGACCAAACGACTAAGTGATGTGTCGAAATCCCGAAACGAAAACAGTAGCTCTTTGTAAAATACGGTAGTATTAATAATGACAATATAAGAAATATATTTACAAGCCTCAGTACATGAGGTTTCTATGGTGCTTACCGCGTGCATATGCATTCAGAGATGAAGAGGTTCTTGGAATAGCTGTATGGGGATTATTTACCAAAACATACGATAATCTACTTGATAGCCAGTAGTTTTGTCAATACCACAGTGCAACCAACAATCGAAACGAGTACTAATAGCACAAAATACTAAAACTATCATGCCGTAACAAATTTTTGATGACTAAACAAGAAATCGAAGTAACTGTCACAATTATAACAATAAGTTGACTGAAAGTCACAAGTTTATGTAACATATCCATAAGTTCAACTCAACAACGAAGGGATGTTATGCTTCTTATGTACAAAATTGATTGAAAATGCCATTAGCTACTGAATATTAGTGAGAAACATGATGTGGTACACAAAACGAACCGGATGAGAAGGAAATAGAGGTAAAAGATGCAAGTGGAATTGACAATTAAAATGTAATGTAACCTGCTTTTACTCGTACACTCTCAAGCCACTGTCTTCTGCCATAACGACTATGTTGATTGCCACTATTACTAATTATAACTGAGGTGACCGGACAATTGACTTATCATCAAATTTACACCGCTTAAGTTTTGAAATAATATTACTGAGCGATCATGTAAATGCATAATGGGGAGTTCAGACTATTATTATTGTGATCAACAATCGACTAGAACGACATGAAACTGATGGTCACTAGGCAATCAGTCAGACTCCATTCCTGTACCGTATAATATCATCTTTAATATTAGTGAATTAAATGTTCACGATTGTATACGAGTTTTAGAGAACATTGAAAATTCTAATTTTGTCATGAACCGACTTCAGTTGGATGACCGTTGATAACCAGGAGGCAATTGGAAGGTATTTCGTTAGGGTAAGGGACTCGCCAGTAGTTTGTATCCGCGATCCCTCAGGGGTGCGAACCCGTGATCGTCAAGGTTAGCAGCGATCGCTTAATGTTCAAACCACTGAGTTTCTACTTCGTAATTTACATCCATATTTTGAGATATTGCATGGCCATCACCCATTCTCACTGGTGATATCTGTCTCACATCCGATATAGCTGTGAGTGGGGTGGTAGATAAGATAGATACGGTCGATGAGTCCCACAATAGGACAAAATAGTTGTTCCTAGTTCCCTTGTTTTCATTGGTTGTTTAGATAAAGTCAGTCCTTGGTATAAATCTGCAAATATCTATACGAATTTGCGCATAACTCAAAGCAAAAATAATCCATCTGTTACCACTTGATCAGTGTCGTTATGTCCTGGTGTGTATGTGTATTTGAATTGCGGAAATGCGTAGTGTTTTTGATTTAGTAGAGTAGTTAAGAGCATCCATGACTTAACTTAATATTACTCATCTGAAAATAAATGACCATAAACAATCGAGGAATAAAGTTATATAGTTCGTAAGCCCTGAAATACTCCCAGCTCATTTGTATTATAAATTTCAGCCGTCAGTTTGTATCCTGTTGTTATAGTCATAATTAGCGTAAATATATATATTATTGACGTTATGACAATCGAAACAAAATGATAGATCCTAACTATCGATTAAAGTCACGTTTTTCCATCAGTGTTTCATGTGAAACACATATTCTCAAGAGATTTGTACAAGATTGTAAATACCACTGTTTGTCTATTGTAAAATACCACCAATTCATATTGTGAGATTCGATATAAATCTTAGAAATCTAACCGCATTAACTATTTTCCAGAAGTGGAAAATTTTTTACTTAATTCAGTGCTTATTGTTTTTTAATCTGATCTGATGATGATTACGAAACTCTCATTACTGTTTGAGGAACTCCTAAGCTTGCCAATTTTGTGATATCTTCTAACTTAGTGTCCACGTGATCTTGTAGCGTGGCGTCGAGTTGAGGTTAACTATGAACACCGCTACCAAGAAACACGTGCCAAATAAATCAGAAGGCGAAGGTTGAACGTAACCAAAGAAACCCATAAAATCTCCGAGAAGCCAAATATCAGAAGACAGTTAATGGACCAAATCGAGATGTATTCGCTGGCGATCTCGTGGCATCGAAAAGATACCGAGATCGTGCCAGAATACAAGCTTGGTTACAGAACGTAACCGAATTCGCGCGAAGTTACAATCAAAGTGTAAGTCAAAGAATGGAAGCACAAAATAACTGTCATTAGCACAGTCAAACGAAAGCACGTTAAAACAAACACTGGTACAGTTGGTTATAATAATAATTGTTTTTATTAAACCAGTCGTGTTCTCGTGATAAATGTGAGTCACTACAGGAGCCCCCCGCTAGAAAGGGTTAACACTTTCGATTATGAGCGGTTTAAATCGTGGGACTGATCGGCTGACGAGCGATTGTAGGACGGAAAGATTGGCGAACAGGAAAGCGATCGTTGATCGTCGAGTTGCCAACGAAGGTCGTTTTCGGAGAACGGTACCAGGAGCGATGTGCTGTATGTATTGCTTGAGTTGGCATGCTACACGAGAGTGGTTTGTATCCAGAATCTGAAGATGGCGTTCGTAAGGGTCCGGACCAGAAACGCTGCAGACGAAGGACGAAACCACGTTGAGCCAAAAGACCAGAAGCGACCGTAACGACCAAGTTCGAGACCAAGCGTATGCCAAGCATTCGAAACCAATATATCGACTGAGTACGTTGACAAGAGCGTGGGTGGGCAATCCAGCTTTCGCCAAAGTTGACTGAAGTCGACGGAACCAAACGGAGATGGTCGAAGGCGTGGGCTCAGGAAACAAAAAGAAAATCAAAAAAAGAAGAGTGTAGCATGCGTGTAGTATAGGAATAATCCTACACCGTATCGGTTGTTGACTGTGCGGCTAGTCGCGGAAGCGTACGGGTAACCGTACTCGGCGACCGGAACGTGAGACGGCAGTCTCGTTCGTATTTCGTGAGCCTGCAATCTCATCCGAGGTCAGAGGCGGCGTGGTCTGCTGATCTGGACGTGAGACTGTCGTCTCGTCCGTAGACGGTGCAGATGACGCGTGCTGTTGACCGGGACGTGAGAATGAGGTCTCAGATGTATCTAGCGTGGGACCTGAAGAAGATTTAAGGATCCCGCTAGGTTTGATAGGTCTAGCATTGAATCTCAGGGTGTCAGATAGGGCACTGTCATCGACGTGTGCTGGTTTGAGACGATCAATGCTGACGATCTCGACGCGTCCATATCGATCAACCTTGAAGGTCTTTTCGTGACGAGCGATCACGTGAAAAGGGCCTTCGTAAGGTTGTTGCCAAGGTTTGCGTACCGAATCTACTCGTACAAAAACATGTGAACAGGTAGATAACTCTCGAGGGAGAGCGACCTGTCGATGTTGTATTCGAGTTGACACCGGAGACAGCGTTCGCATAAATGCAGACAGTCGATGGACGTAGTCTGATTTACCGAAATTAGGTCTGCTCCGTGGTGTGAAGAACTATCCGGGCAGACGCAATGTCGTGCCGTATACAAGTTCAGTGGCGGAACATTGAATATCTGTCTTTAAGCTCGTTCTCACCTTTAAAAGAACGAGCGGTAAGGTTTCGTGCCAGTTGCCGTTTTCGTGTGCTCGTAGAACACTTTTAAGTTGGCAGTGAAACCGTTCAACTTAACCATTTGGTGCTGGGTGGTAGACGGATATGCTTATGCGTATGCATTCCGTACCAAGCAGCCGGGTCAGCGAGGAGAATCGTTAATAGGGTAACATTTCTCGAATAAAGCGTGGAATTCATCATCACGCGAATAAAAAGTGACAAGGATTCGGTACACATACGTGTGAGTCTATTATATTAATACTATTCTTATCGTTATCCGTCATGTCGCGTACATTATATATTAAAAAATATGAAAATATACGACAGACGTGGATAGATAAATCATAGACTCACCGAATTGGCTTCTTTGGAAGATTTGACCCGAGTTTGAGGCGTGTTCCAAACTTTGGGATCACCAATTGTATTCGAATTGGGATTACCAATTGTAGCGTGGCGTCGAGTTGAGGTTAACTATGAACACCGCTACCAAGAAACACGTGCCAAATAAATCAGAAGGCGAAGGTTGAACGTAACCAAAGAAACCCATAAAATCTCCGAGAAGCCAAATATCAGAAGACAGTTAATGGACCAAATCGAGATGTATTCGCTGGCGATCTCGTGGCATCGAAAAGATACCGAGATCGTGCCAGAATACAAGCTTGGTTACAGAACGTAACCGAATTCGCGCGAAGTTACAATCAAAGTGTAAGTCAAAGAATGGAAGCACAAAATAACTGTCATTAGCACAGTCAAACGAAAGCACGTTAAAACAAACACTGGTACAGTTGGTTATAATAATAATTGTTTTTATTAAACCAGTCGTGTTCTCGTGATAAATGTGAGTCACTACAATCTAATCACCTATACACATTGTTTCAGATATATATTTAACCAAGGAATATTAAAATGTTTGAAATTCAAAATCATGTGCTAGTTACCACAATCAAGACACATTTAACACATGAAATATACCTGGTTTACTAATCTTAATATATTGCTGAATCAACATAGATTTAAACAATATTTAATATAAACAATAAACCGTTACTTTGATTAGAATTTACAAGTGAATCAATGACTTAAAGGTTAAATAATCTAACTTCTAATCATTAAAAGCCATGGGTTTGAATGACTCTTCTCAGCCTACTATGGTTTAAGTAGTCAGTTAGTAAGTGTTACTACCCCGTTGTATGTGTGAACACATGCACAAATTGTAGCTTATAATAAGGTATATAGAACATCTTCTTGGTAAAGTGAATTAATAATGATAAATATTTTATACTAGATAGAATTCAATCTTCATCAAAATACTTCTTTTTTCTGTCTTTTTTTCAGATTTATTAACAAAGATATACCAACATGATATTGTCGGGTTTGTATAGTTGTTTTGTTTTTCTTCAAATAAAATACAATGTGGACTTTTTTTGAATGACTGATCATAACAACAATTTGATTATGGATTGATTGATTATGAATATGATGATTATCTCATTTTATCTCAATATATTTTGCACTTGTTAAAATGCATTAAATAACGCAGATAATTAGTGACAGTGTGTGTGTGTTCTAACATGTAAATTATAAGAGCAATCGATGTGCATAAAAATAGTTTTATCTCATTAAAAAGTACATAATATTTATACTCAACAAATCAATAATTAAGACTTGTGTTTACTCTGTAAATATAAGTACACATAGTTAATTTGTTTTCTTTTTTTACACAATGAAAAGGCCGAGATCATTGGAACAGGCAGATAAAATAATATGTACTTCAATTTATTATTAATACGTTCAAGAATAACTAAGAAATTTATTCTCTAAAATACAAAAAGAATTACTCAAACAAAAAAATAACCTATGGATAATAGGTATATTTCTTGTGAATATCCCAATGAGTAGAGAATTGTATTTTTGACGTTTCGTAATCTAATGTAAGCCACTTCTTCACAGTAAATAAATAACCGAAATGCAATTAACACAAGTTTAAACAGTACATGGGGTTATTTCCTTTGTATTATTTAGAGTTGTGTTAATCTTTTTTCGGTTGGTTATTTACTCTGAAGAAGTGGATTAATATTAGGTCACGAAACGTCGGAAATAGTTTTCTACTCATTTGGAAATAACAAAAAACATATTTATTATTAACTTTCTACTCAATGCTGTATTTACCTGAAACTATCAAGTCCAACCTTGACATTGACACCTAAACAACAACCTGTGGTTTTGAACCCTTTACAAATGTCGCCTTATTTGAATTAAGTGCTGCTGATAAGTGAAGTCCAGGGAGCGTAATAGCCCAATTTAACCATAATCGTGAATTATTAAATTTTATCGACCTCGTCAGCAGAAGTGGTTGTCATGTCTGACAGCACCTCAAGCCAGAGTTGTATCACATCAGGAATCCCAACCAAGAAGTCCTGATGGATCAGCAGATGCCAGTCTTATACAGCTTTCTTTCATAGCCGGGCTCCATATCCGCTTTTCCAATAGGTCTCAGCCTCAGCAAATAAAGCACAATATGGAAATAGCTGAGACAGCATTTGTAGTACATGTCCGAGCCATCGGAAGCTTTTTCTCCACATGGTGACGCCAACTGAATTATGTAACCGGGTACCCAGTTAGACTTCGTTGAACCTCCGCATCACCGACATGGTATTGCTGCTGAGTGTCATCAATCCATCAGACGACGATGACCGCATACAGAGTTATCTAACACCGACTCGGAGGGGTCAGACTTAAAAATCATACATCGAAACTGATCTCATCGATGTTTTAAGCCCAATTTACAACCAGACTAACATCATGAGGGCGCCGGTGCCATAGGTTGGCACAAACCGATCTGGCATTCAATATACACAGGTCGACCTTATCGGCCATGTCACCGTCGGCACCAATTCACCCACCATTCAGAGACACGGGTGTTCCGACTAATAACAGATCACAAATAGTGCGCAGTACCATGTTCCCAGGCATTTGGTTGCTCGGACTGTAATGCTGTCGAATCCAAGCAGTCATTCAGAAACAAGGATAAATGGACATGGCTGTCGAAAACCTTCAACTTGGCGACGGCGCTGACTCCACAACTGTGCTGTAAATCAACATAACCTGAACATTTGCCGTCCCGACGTCGGTTTCGTGTCATATCACCATTCCCAAAACTAACACCTGTGTAGATACAGGCTTTTGTCTTCTTCGTAATAACGATAACAACCACTTTGATACTACAGAGATCGTATCATGTTCACGGCCTTAAATCGGACAATATTTGGGTAGCCTGCCCTTCAATGCACAGTTAGACGGTGGAGTTCTTAGTGATATTCGAAATTCATTTCTCTTGGTGTCATCAACGTCTTTTGGTATGCAGTTAAATAAAAGTAGCAAAATAAAGTTTCAGACTAATTGTTAGGACGGATATCCGCATCTAACATTACAAACGGAAGTATATCTCCCAGATACTTTGCACGAACCCCTAGATTGTTAGGCCAGTTTAAAAACCCATTCAGAAAAAGAGCCTACACTAAGATCAGATGGGTAGATTGACTAGACTACTTTGTCATACGACAGGGCTGATATTTCTTATTAATAATAATGGCTTAGAAGAAAGCAACGCAAACATGCACCGGCTTCTTTAACAGCCCAACCGCTATTGTTTACTTCTGAAATAGAATTGCTTGGTAAGTGCGATGAGAAGTATTTCAGTTAACTCGTAAGCAAGTCCAGTGAAGTACAAGTCATTCAATTATAGATAACACATTTATTCTGAGAAGTAGTTTCAATGAAAAATATGAGCAAGGTAAACAAAATTCTGCAATCAGGTGCACACAAAACTGATTTCATCAAATGGCAATCAGTGAACATTTGAGATTGCCATCGTCATATAGCGAGAATTTGTTCAAAGCTCAAAAGTTCCATTGATCACTTCTTTTCCAAAAGCTCCATGATATCTCCTACAATATCCTACAAAAAATTAAAAGTTTGGTCGGAGATTCTAAAACTAAAAGGTGATTACGTATCGATAAAACTGCGACAGTTTCATGAATTTTGTCACCATTAGACATTAAGCATCATACTTGGGACTAACCACCTAATACGGTAGACGGTCAAAATCAAGGAATTGTTTGGTATGGACATACACTAGTTCAATTCCCCACACTCCATATTAGTATTACAAACTACAGAGTCAACGCTATGTGAAGTACAGTACATTAAAAATGTATTACAAATAGAAAAGGTGAGATCAGAAAAAGATAATTTACGGATGCCAGACAAGAAGTGGGTTACTCCACGTAATCATAGCTTGCGATTATCTCGCCAATATTAATCAGTAAGTCTGCCCCAACAGACACAGGGCAGGTAAATGAAGAGAAAAAAATCACTTGTAATAAATTAGATCTACAATATATATGAATTACGTAGTGTGAGAAAATTAGATATTCCTAGCCCTTGAACTCTGCAGTGGTCGAGGATTCCACTATTGCTTGAAACAATTTGTGCTTGGATTGATACATGGTCCAATAACCGCTACACATCCAAGTGCTAAACGCGCTAACCGGTGCCACTAAACCAGGAAATGGAAAGATGAAGACTGCCATACAGAAGTTTTGTACGCTCCCACGCAAACCGTAATTATCATACCTAGTGCTTGTAGTACACTGATGTACGACTAATTGCAGGCTTGCAGACCATTACAAGGCGATATACAAGTTTTCTGAGAAAAATCAAACTTTAGGAGAACTAGTTGTATAGACGTAGCAGTTAACTAAGTTCAATCCAAACAGTCACGAGTGTGGACATCTATTAACCTAATAGTGTTGTTGACGAAAATGACTGTCACATTGGAGACCAAGACATACAAAACCGAAGTGACAATATTGTGAAGTAAGGTTACTCAGTAAAGACACGAAGGTTCGTTCCTGAAGTTCTAGTTTCTTCGGTACAGATAACTATTTCATAACTGAGTCGGAAAATCGTTTGGTCTATGACGTCATATAGTGCAATTTAAGATAGTTAACTTAAACTCGAATTTCACTCATGAAGTTTGACATGACCAATAACTGAAGTAACTATGCAGCGATGGACTATATTTCACGTACCATAAAACTAACAAGTAACTAAAGTTGATGTTTCATTTTGTCATTCATGACAATTAACCGGTAACTTTATCAACATGTACCGGCTGTGAGGTAATATGCTGTGTCCAGGTTGGTTTTTTCGACGTATAACCACTATTGAGGTGAGACTAGTTTGGAAACGAATTAATGAAATCATCTAAACAACTTATGTTCAGCGAGGTCACTAACCTGCTAAATATTCAAATGAGTAAAATTTCTTAATGGCAGCTTCAAATCTACAGGAACTATAGGTTACGTGACGTAACGTAACGACATTACTTGCGATCAACCAGGTGGGGGCAATAACTAAGGTTCAATTGTGAATACTTCGCTCCGCAATTTCGGATGTTAGCATATATTACTAGTGTTTGTTTTAACACAAATTCCTCGTGACGTACATTATATGGTGACCTTAAGTGATTTGTCTATGAGCCATGTTTTACGTCTGCATGTCATTAGACGGGAGGAAGTTAACGCACCCATTAAGTGACTGAAAGTTACATACTTAAGAAACAACACAACAAAATACTTAGACAATTAGGAAAAAAATCGAAGTGTGTAGGCTGGATTGCTGATTTTGTCAATTTATCTCAAGTTACGTCTATCTATTTTGACAGTCAGAACTGATAACAAAATAGAAATATTGAAAATTCAGTAACTCACATTTGGGGCAGTTGTAGGAGAATATCTTTTAACCGGTTGGCCTTGACGATCTATAAGGAATTTAGAGAAGTTCCACTTAATATCACTACGACATTAATAAATAAAAAAACAATTACTTTGTTAGGGTACCATGCAGTCTACTTTTAAGAAATTTATAGAGATCATCAGCGTCAGACCCATTGACTTTTATCTTGGAAAACATATCGAATTGGACGCCATACTTTTCAGTCACAAACTTCTTAATCTCCGCTTCCGCCCAGGGTTCCTGCAAATAACATTGGTTTAAGTGTTACATACCTGTCCGCCGAATTGGTTGCAGGGGAACGCTAATATACGGAGGCCTTTGCCAACCAGTCGAGTGTGCATCTCCTGGAGTTGGCGATAGTTCTTGTCCGTTGCGCCTCACTTACAAGCGACGTTAACAATTAGACAAACATGACCACTAAACAACGAATAATTATCATTCTACATAGAAGAATATCGAACAAACCGGTATTTCTCTAAGGAGACATCCACACCATTGATATCTTTAACAGTGAATTCATATATTGAATTCCAAGACTTCTGAGATGAAGACTTAAGGAAGAAATTAGAGAGACCACAACGTACCATCACAGCACACCCAATCGTAAACAATGATTTTGGGAGATTTGAATAAGGCGCGACAAAACATCGTTGAGCCGGTCTTCAAGTGTTCCAAATGATTGTGAACGGAATTGAAGCAGATTTTGATCAACGAGCCTACTTGACCTGTAGCACTGGATCACGTGAACCCCAGGCTATTACTTATATTAGAGCGTAGACCGACGACCAAAGTTCTAACAACAACTCTGTGCTGTGTTCTCCTTCCAACTTGTTTACAAGTGGTATTTGTGGCCTCAATCTTAGTCTCTGATTCTCGGTGTCATATGCTTCGTGACCTGCCTGGTTTATTAATGCCGTGGAGATTGAGTCACTACTTGCTTTGTGATGAGTTAATGGTTTGAGCAAAATGTGACCTGTCCACATACAGAGTCTTTTCCTAACCTCCTCTATTGGCAGTTGGATTGTCCTCGTCTGCGAGTTAATATCGATCGTCTCTGCTCAATCGATTTGACGTAATTTGCGTAGATAGCCGTTTGCAAATACCTGAGAATTTCGACGATAATTGTGGTAGGCATACAAGTTTCTGCTCCATGCATTCGAACAGATTCATCTTTGGTGGAGTTTTGTTCTCCGAGCTTGATGATTTGTTAGTGGAGCTTTCATCGTTCTTCTGAACGACATCATCGGCACAAACTTCAGGTGGAAGTTAAGTGCCCAAATTTCTTCACATGTGGTTCACAGCTTGTTCTGTAGAACTCAATGTTGATTGTTTGCTTTTGACCTTAAACCTGTCAGTGTTTACCTTTTATTTTGGTTATATCTCTCATTGATTTCAATGTTGGTCCGATATTTGTCTATAGTTTTCTGACTGGGTGATTTGAATGCTTGTTGGTTGCTGATTGACCTGAGCGTCAAGCCTCTAAAAATTCTCTGATGTTCTTAGGATTGCCTCTATACAAGATCTCAACATTTTTCCAGTCGAATGTGTGTCCACAGTTGTCCACATGTATTGATGCAAGTGACATGTCATGGCGTTTGACCACTTATGGATGTTCATGTAGGTAAATATGAAGGAGTCCGCTTTGTCCGATGTAGTGTTTTTCTCAGTTGTAACAATTTATTTTGTAGATGATTTTCGGTTTTCTTCTTCTGTTATTTCTTCCTTCGGTTTGCATCGGATTGATTGTAGTGACTGTTGGTTTTTGTACCACACCTATTGCGAAGGGTTTCAGCAGTCTCGTCCCCAGCATCCAGTAATGTTGCTTGTTTTACGAAAGCTCACTTAGTACTCAAAAGGTTGGACGTATACTGAATCTTTGGTTCCATTTGTTGACACTGTTGGAAGCTTACTGTTGCACTGACTGTAGTATTGTGCCTCTGTGGCCCTCACTGTTACTAAGATCTCTCCTCCTCAGAATCTTGATGAAGTGTCATTATCTGTCTGTCGGCACCATTCTTACGGCAAGTCTTTATGGAGTGAACGTGATGAATCTTTGAAACTACATGTATAACTAACTCTGAAGCTTCGACTGAAATGCTGTTGGATCCTCTCGTTTTGACATTTTTGGTTGGTACGATGGTCCTGCTAACTCAATTAAGTAACGTCTACAGGGAGGTCTGTGTATGCCGCTTTGGAATCCAGTATGCTCAACATGGCTGGTCCATTCAAGAACTTTTCGAAGCGTTTTGCCCACTTGTCTCTTTTCCATTGGATCTCATCGATCGGTTCACCCTTCTTGTTCTTGACTAGCCACTCCAAAAGATTGTTTTACGAATGTTGACTTGTATCTAACTCTAAGTAGTTGTGCTGATGACGAATGGGATGATACAGTCCAAACCCCTGTCAGAGCAATACCCAGTTACAGTAACTGTACAACGGATAACGGGAAAACTAGTCATGACATGTATATAAGTGACCACACAATTATGTCGATATATTTGAGCCTTTCAAACCGTCGCAAGTATATTAAGCAACACTCGATACTCCCTAAACTACGAAGGGACTAAAGTAAACCACGAACCTTGGAAATAAACATTTGGAACATGTTACCCATACGTCAGGTACAAAGGGTAATCCGGATTGTAGATGGCCACTTAGTCGCGCAAATAGATCTGATTGTCTTCTTGGTCCGGCTACCAATATGTACACAGTGCAGACATCGGATGTTATATTCAATAGCGATGAGAAGACTTTTTTGCGATTTCACTGGCTCCTCTGCCGGCAACGGTAAATATATTACGAAAGATGACAAAGTTGTTGAATCTATTTTCCCTCGCAACACAACACTTACCTTAGCTGATCCTATGACTATTCATGGAACTACCAGTTGTGATTTATACTCTAACCTGCTTCACCATGATAACTCTCGGGTTCTTATTCTTTGTTCAATGCCCGCTCTCTTTCCAACAAAATTATTCATCTTAAAACCCTCTTATTCTTTATAAATCCAATCATTGTACTAATAACGGGAGCTTGATGCAAATCATCTGTGTCCGACCACTCCTTGCATGTAGATAACTAGGTTTTCTTTCGAATCGATAGATGTCATGAAATAGGAGGCGGTACAATTATCTTTGTTCGTTCGAACATTCAGGCGTGCAAATTCGAGGATAGATTACTCGATGATAAAGACAACTCCGCTAAGGTTACTTTGAACTGTGGATCGCAAAATTATTTACTAGTGGGATATATATGCAGACCACCTCATGATGATACTTTGATAAACTACTGAAAAACATATTTTCCACTGCTTCGCGCCAACCGCATACGTTTAAAATCATCGGAGGTGATTTTAATCCACCGAATATTACATAGGATTCGACAAGTTGGTTGAAACACTAGAACTTTGTGAATGGGTCCAACAAGTCGGAAAACCGTCTAGGAGGAATAATATATATATATATATTGTAGCGGTAAATAAATCCCAAAATAAATAGCACTAAGTTTTCGACATTGGATGCTGACCATATGTTTTAGTGGACTCATCTAGCTGAAGGCGCTCGGTCAGGCATCCGCACCAGATCACGTGTGGTAACGCCGTGCTCAACATCAACCGCAATCGCTAGCCAGATTAGATCAGAGAATTCCGATATATTGGTCATCTCGATAATGCGATGAGAAGACGTAGTTTATCAGAATTATGTGATATATTTGCGCAATACATTTCGAACAATCTGATCACACATATACTTGTTAAGAACATTTATATATGAAAAATTAAAAGGTCAACTAGACAGGTTAAGGGTAAGTCATAACAAAGGAAAAAATATTAAAGTACACAAAAACAAATGTGATTACCACTCTGGACAGTAAATCAGTACTACCAGGGTAGGTTAAGTGTAAGTACAAATTGTTTTTGAACACATAAAGGGGGTTTCAATTTTCGTATAGCCAAGGCTTCAATAAACCTTAGTATACGTCCTTGATGGTGAAATAAGACCACAGGATAGACAGACATCATCATCCATTGCGAAACATTTGATTGAGACGGGTCATAAGGTTGATATGAAATCATCATTTGTTGTGTTGTACAAAAGCCTTCAAGGACGTATACTAAGGTTTATTGAAGCCTTGGCTATACGAAAATTGAAACCCCCTTTATGTGTTCAAAAACAATTTGTACTTACACTTAACCTACCCTGGTAGTACTGATTTACTGTCCAGAGTGGTAATCACATTTGTTTTTGTGTACTTTAATATTTTTTCCTTTGTTATGACTTACCCTTAACCTGTCTAGTTGACCTTTTAATTTTTCATATATAAATGTTCTTAACAAGTATATGTGTGATCAGATTGTTCAAAATGTATTGCGCAAATATATCACATAATTCTGATAAACTACGTCTTCTCATTGCATTATCGAAATTTATCAAAGGGACTAATTGTTTTAAATATTGGCCATCGCCAAATATACTCTTACGATCTCCTCGACTCTGTCTTTTGATTTCTCTTGGTGGGAACGAAATATATTAGAAGGTGTTACTGGTAGAAGCGTTGTCAAACACTGAATACCTGTGACATTCATCATTGGTGAGACCGTCGTGATTTGGTACACCTTATTGCAACTGTGAGTCTGTTCCTTTTTGGGATTTTTATATATCATTGCCTTATTTTTATTGTTTTCGAACATTGTGATTTTTTTCGTGTTTTTTCTTGGATATATATATATATTTCCCCTCGTTCATTATCGTACTTCATATTTCATCATGACTGAACAGACACCTAAAGTACTCAAGCTTAAGACCTTGTCCCCACCTTCGTTTCAACTGATGCCTTTCTGGCCCGACAACATCGAAGCCTGGTTTTGCTACGCAGAAGCCGACTTCTCCGAGCACGGCGTGATCGACACACGTGCACAATTCCTCGCAGTAGTCAAGGCACTACCGCGCGAATTCAACAGGTACGTAACACCTAGTATGTTTACTAGTGATGTTTCCGAACCTTACGAAATCTTGAAACGCTCGATTCTCAAACGAGGAGACCTAACCGATCGACAGAGGTTAGATCAACTCTTCAATAACATCGACCTGCAACACGGTTCTGCGACAGACATGTTGCAACGGATGAGAGAGGTTATAGGCCTAAGAACTTTCGACGAAGGTCTATTCAAACAATTCTTCTTGTCAAAACTTCCACAATAGGTGCAAGCAGTTCTGGTCTCGTTCCAGAACAACGCCTTAGACGAGCTAGCTGCATCTGCCGATCGTATTTTAGAAATAACGAAATCGTCTACTACAGAGGTATTTTCAGTCAAAGAAAAACCTCACACGACTTAGAATGATATAACCGACTTATGTGACACACTCACGCGTTATCTTAGTCTTCGTATCGACCGTAAGAGATCACGCACACCACGTAGAAGCATTTCTCGTAAGCGATCTGTCTCTAGACCACGAGAGACAGATAATCCCGACTGGTGCTGGTATCATAACCAGTATGGAAAGGTTTCCAGAAATTGCAGAAAACCCTGCAATTTTCCCAACACGAAACCGACTGATTCGAAAAACAATTCGGGAAACTTCCAAGCCGGCACGCGTTAACGGCAACCGTAGCTGGCGAACATAGCCGTCTGTTATACGTCACAGATGTGACAACGAGAGTTCGCTACCTCGTCGACACTGGCGCAGAAGTTAGCGTTCTCCCAGCAAATCCTAACGACCGGCTTCACGAATTGACCCTAAACTTACAGGCGGCAAACGGAAAACCGATCGCTACGTATGACAAAAGGTACGTTTACCTTAACGTGGGTTTACGCAAACCCATACACTGGATTTTCGTTGTTGCAGATGTTTCTATACCAATCATTGGTATGGACCATCTACAACACCACAATCCTGGCGCGAACTTTGAGAGTGGTAACATTTTTTCACGTGGTTTAGGAATTCTTCGACTTGCTCTTTTGTAGGGTGTATTATACTGTGATTATCATCCTATCCTGTACATCGGGAACATCTCACCACGAAACATAAGAAAAAACTTATTTTCATTCGACGGACAATTACCAGTTCGTATTGTACCTATTGCGGACTTAAGTCGTAAATAGGTCTGCAATTTATTATATACTCACAGTCTCTAATCCTAGTATTAACCAGGTTAATACTTAATAACATTTAATACTCAGATATTATATTTAATTTAACGAGCACTGTGCTCACTTTTATTCATATCATGTCCAATAACTCCAGTAAAAGAGGAATTTCACCAACTTCTAAGCCAAATAAAAGGTCCAAATCTGTAACCCCTACAACTGACGACTCAGTGCTTGACAATGTCGAACCTTTAACTACTGAAAAATATGTGCATTGTACACAAATGTCCCTATCGTCACCAGATTCTCCATGTCGCAGCCCCTCTATCTTTACGTGCAGTATGCCAACGGTAAGACTGGTTGACATACAAGACACTATACCTACGTGCATTGAAAAGTCAGCACAGTCTACTAAACAGTATGTGCTACCAAGGCCTAAGTCTAAAATTTCAAAAACTAAAGAGTCCAATGGTCCACCTCATACGCACCAAAATACTGATAGATATAGTAATGACATCCGACAGCTACAAAACTCTCTATCCGAAATTAACGGCAAACTTGAGCAATTAGCACCCCTCACTCATATATGGGGCCTTGATACAGACAGAAATCTTGAGCAACTCACTAAAGCTGAGTGTATTTTGGAGTTTGTGGCTGAAGAAGTGACGAAGAGAGTAATGTCCTCCTTCAATGCAGTTGTGTATAACCTCCCCGACCGCACACACCCATCTAAGTTAAGGGATATTTGCCTTAGAGCATGCGGTATGCCGAACGTTAACTGCAAAGTCATCCGCCTTAGAAAAAAGTCAGACAGATCAACTTGCCCCCTCTTGTTTATGTTTGGCTGTTGTAACGATGCTAAGCAGTTTATTGATTTGAGCAAAAACATTAGCTCACTAATTCCATACAAAAATATAAAAGTCACTCCAGACCTTACGCCCTGTCAACGTCGTGTAAGAAGACGCGAAGCGATAGAATTGAATGGGAGTGTTACAGTTAATAATCAGCCAGAGACAGTTTGCAACACAGCAAATAGTTTAAAACACACGAACATTAAGCATGACACCACTCCACATACGGCTGATCACTCTGTTGATCTAGATGAGTCTACAGATCAGAAACCTTTGGATAAGATACGGACCCCAACTGACACCAAAAACCATAACGACATGACTAATCCCAGCTGTTCATTCAGTAATGTACTAAAATGTGAGTCGTGTAACAACACATGTGCAACTAAACCTATACACTTGAAAATTTGTCCTCCTAAAGACATTCCACAAGTAGACTTGAATGAACGTAAGTTCATCTCACAAAGACAACGAAAGAATCCTGCTCTGAAAATAAAGGGTGGGAAGACAAAACTCATGATACCGAATAGGGAAACACGTAAGATTGAACCCAACTGCTCTATAGGTATCCCAAGAACAGTGAACAGGTTCTCCCCGCTGCTATCGTATAACTTGCCTTCAACACCTCCAAGTTGCAAAAAGGGTGGTGGGCTTCAACGTAGCAAGCCTTCTTACACGCAGACTAACGAAAACTACCAGAGAACTGGCCACCCAAATCACCCTCTGAAGCCTAAAACCATAAATAAGAATGGTAATAATAGGTTTCTCACTCCACACCCTACCTACATTCCCCAGGATCGCAACTGTAATTACTCTCAAAAAGAAAACTTCTCATACCCTTTAGTACCGACCCATCACATAACAACGGCTCCCATGTATAACAACAGTCGCAACTCCTCCCAGTTACGCGTAGCAGACCCCTCTCGCGCTAACGTAAAAAGCCATAACAGGGGCTACGAGTCTAACCATCAAGACTATTTTGTAAATAACCATACACTTCACAGTAGGCCTGTACAAGATTTTTTTGGAATAAGACCCCTAGTGACACCTCTGTTGAAGCATATAGCCCAGGTTATTTCAAACCACATGCAAACCATAAATTTGTTTCCTCCGTACAGTTTCCACCAGAGAGTACTCCCACCCTTTCCTCCTGGGTAAACTCCCCAATCAACTTCACCAGCTCATTTGATACATCTCCCAATAAGTTTAGCTATCAAAATACCGAGCTAATGAAGAACATCCAATCCCTCACATCAAACTCATCTTACACTCGCGAGGGTTACGACGACTTTATCCGAGATACCCTCACCCATTTTAACTTAGTAGGCCACTTGCTTAATATATGTCTTATCAACGCTCGATCGATCTGCAACAAAAAGACGGATTTAGCCCTGTTTGTATCCATATATCAACCATCAGTTATTATGATATCTGAAGCATGGACTAACAGTAATATTTCCGACCGAAGCATATCTCTAGATAACTATTCCCTATATAGAAGCGATAGATTGAATGGACGAGGCGGAGGATGCCTTATTTACGCTCACTCTAGCCTGAACTCACTGCTATGTGATATGCCTGAACTAAACAAACTGAAGGATTCGGTGTGGATTGTATTAAAGCCGTCGAATTCCGTTACCTTACTGCTCGGCTGTGTTTATCGTCAACCTAACGCATCAATAGATGAAATAGCAGTATTATCGGAGGTATTCACGCTAGCATCATCCCTCTCATTCACAGGCAAGCTCATTTGTGGTGACTTCAATATGCCCGAAATTTCTTGGCTGCCAGTCAAAGCGCCGAGACGTTATGAATCATTTATTGAATGTCTAGAGCTTGGACAATGGACTCAGTATGTCGATAGCCCTACCAGACATCAAAACATCTTAGACTTAGTCTTTACCAGTGGCCTCATCCCCAATACTTTGTATATTGGAAAAAAGTTCCCAGGTAGTGATCATAACATTGTCATATGCAGCCTTAATGTAAAAACCACAACCGATATAAGTAAAACCGTAACACTTCGTAGAAACTATCGCAAGGTTGATTGGAATAACTTCCACAATTACCTAAGAAGCACTGATTGGAGAACTTTCTTTACCTCAAACAATACCGACACATTAACCAATATATTTTATCACAACATCAAAAGTATCATCAACAACATCGCACCTTTAGAATACTGTAAACCTACGTTCTCCAAAGATCTCTATATACCGGTCAGTACAAGAAGACGTCTTCAAAGACATTGTACTCGATTCCACAACTTAAATGACTTTTCCTCTTTAGTAACGATGACAGAAATACTTGTCCGAACAGAGGCAATAAGTAAACAAAAAGCAGTAGCACAGGAAAAACGTGCAGTTGAACTTAATAATAACTCCTCTGCACTCACCATACTACTCCAAAATAAACTTAAACGCTCTAAATCGAGAGGGAGTATATTCATTAAAGGCAAACAAGTATACGAAGATCCCAAACTTATCACAGAATTATTCAGTGAACATTTTTGTTTCTCACTAACTAACGAAAAACCATTTAATGATTCAGAACCAATCCCAGTAACTCCCTGTGAAATTACTAATGTAGAATTCAGTGTACAAAATATCTCCAAAGCAATCAGTACATTGAAACACTCCTACACTGATGGACCAGATGGTATTCCATCTAGCATGCTAAAACGTGGAGGTGATGATATGTGTGTTTTGCTTCTCAAACTATTCGCGATATCACTCTCTTCAGCGTGTTACCCTACTGCCTGGAAAACTACACATATCATTCCCAAAATTAAAACAGGACCTGAAGCAAACGTTGAAAATTACCGGCCTATAAACATAACTTCAGTGGTATCCAGAGTGATGGAAAAAGTAGTTAAGGCGGCTGTAGTCCAACATCTATTAACTAACAATCTCTTGTCGACCTCCCAGCATGGATTTCTTAGGTCCAGATCATGCGATACATGCCTAGTAGACTACCTGAATGATATAACTCTGAAACGAGACAGCGGACTCCTTGTATCAGTCCTATTCCTAGACTTTAAGAAAGCCTTTGATAAGGTCCCACACAAAAGGCTACTCGTCAAACTAAAGTCCTTCGGAATACACAACCCACTGTACTCATGGTTTGCTTCGTTCTTAACAGAACGTAAACAGATGGTAAAGTACAATGACTGTCTCTCGTCCCCTAGACCAATCACCAGTGGAGTCATCCAGGGAAGCGTATTAGGGCCACTTTTGTTTCTTATGTATATAAACGATATATGTAACACCATAGAATTTGGGAAACCGTACTTATATGCTGATGATCTCAAAATAGTATACAGCTATAAGCCTGAGACACTAAGCGAAAGTGTATCCCAGATCCAAAAGGACCTCAATAACTTAACTATATGGAGTGAAAAATGGCAATTACCATTTAACCTCAACAAGTGCGGGATCATGCACTTTGGAAAGCATCCCTATAAACCGCGACTTCACTTAAATGAATGTATAGTCCAAACACTCGAATCAGTACACGATTTAGGAATTAATTACACAGGAAGCCTAAACTTTGAAGAACATGCCTCCTCTATTATTTCTAAATCTAGACGGCTAATTGGTTTTATAATGAAAAACTTTTTCACAACAGAGGGTAAACTTACTCTCTACAAAATATGTGTACGACCCACCCTTGAATACTGCTCTTTTGTCTTCTCTAATATGAATATCGCAGACAAGATAAGAGTAGAAGATGTTCAAAGACGTTTCACACGTCAACTACTAGGATGTAACTCGAATCTCGATTACACAGACAGATGTAAGCATCTATCTTTAGAACCTTTATGGCACCGTAGGCTAAAACACAATTTAATATTTCTCTACAAAGCGATATATGGGCTCTCCTTTCTAACCTCCTGCCCGACTATCACCCACGACCCAGCCTATAGACTTAGAAACAACGCATATACACTACTTACCGTAAAACACCAAAAACAAATGCGTTGTAAGTTTTTTACAGTACGGTACAGTTTATTGTGGAACAGGCTGCCAATGCCTATCCGTAACTGTGATACGTTTACCAGATTCAAAAAGCTAATAACCCTATTTCTAGACTCCAAAGAGCTTCAACATTACCTTGAACTCCCGCCCACCGATGAGGCACTTTATTACGGACCGCCTAGTATCTAGAAAGAACAAAATTATAACAAGTTCGACTGTTACTAATATGAATATAACCAAATCACAGGATATATGGCTTATCCTTTCCTATTATTCATTGTTTATTAATCATGACTTCATGCTCCTAACCCTAGCTTTCAGTCCCCAAATCTCTACAGGTTAAATGTACATTATTCTTCCTAAAAGTCATGCTTTTTTTTCTACTGCAAGTAGACAGATAGCTCAATCTTATGGATGCTGATCTACTAAGGCCGATCATACAAAGCTCAAAATTTGGCCACAAAGTCTTGTGAGTTTCTCAATGTCTTATTTTTTTTACCCTAAAGTCTTTTTCTTTTTTTTTCTACAATTTTATACCCTCTCATATCTTTTGATTTACTATTAATCCTTACTTCTTTAAACCATTAGTTATTTTCATAGCAGTGTGATATACTATATGGACATCTAACCCATAAAACAGAATTTTTAAATATCTGATTTGCTTGTAACATGGACCTAGTAGAGACAGTGTATTCCAACTATGTACTTTGATTAAAGCATTAATCATACTTACCACAAACGTAGGAGAGCCTAACATCACAAAAGGAGGGAGGGTGGCGTTACTGACCAGCAAACATGAAGGTGGGGAGATAACTTCAATCCACCCATGTCTGTAGGGCAGAACATTTTGTTTAATTACGGCTCCTTATGGTTTAGTGGGATGTCACGGACTTAAGGTATTGAAGCTGATTTATCACGCAAAATACCTCTTTAAATCGTGTTACGAACGTTAAATTGGTTTCACTTCCTACTCAGAAATCCTATTACAAGCAAACTAGACAATTCGCTAATATACGAAGCCTACTCAAGACCCTATAAAACCTTAAAAAAAAACGAAAGGGGCTCTAATAGCTTCGATAATAAAAGGAAGATAGCCAGTTGTATATCACAATACTGTTTCTAGCACTATATTTTATTTTATAATCACACATAATCTTATACTCTCAGCTCTTTTCCGAATCGCCTCCATTTGTCAGTTGTATGTCCACTCACACCTTGCTAAAGCTTATTTTCTTTAACCTATTAAAATGCTCTTTCTTAACAAATACCTTAATAAAAGAAAATTAGACTGAGTAATCATACCTTAAACATTCCTACATGAATATTGGCTACTCTGCCTCTCGTGTTTTCTTTTACTTCCTCCCTCTTTCAGCCCCTTGAGATATGGAACAGGTTACTTCATCCTGCACCATCCTTAAAGCCTTGGATATCCCAAAGGGACATAAGGTTGCGATTTCTAGAAGCTCATACCTTCAATGGACCTATTCTTGACCACCAGTCGCACATTCGCAACGCAACTCTCGTGAAGCGCGCCAACTGTAGTACTGATTAAAACAATCTACATTCATGTCTTATAAATTTTCAACCCAGCTATGTAATTTAATACAGTGTATATTGTATCATTTGTATCAATTTGATCTTGCCTGTAAACTGGCATGCCTCATGTAACAAACTGTTATTTGAGAATAAATTATTATTATTATTCTGATCGTCGATACGCGCAAACGGAGGCTAGTAGACGGGAACACTAATTTGTCCGTTTGCGTAACTTCTTTTACTGGTTGTAGAGTATCCCCAGTCACAGTTAAACATATGATAGACCCACTCTATCAACCACTACTCGATAAGTACCCTGGGATACAACAAACCCAACCGAAACTACCGTGTGTAACCAGCAACGTTACACATCACATCACGACTACAGGACCACCTGTATTCTCTAAAGCACGCCGACTAGCTCCTGAAAAGCTAAGGTTAGCGAAAAACGAGTTCGACCATATGATAGACTTAGGAATCATACGACCATCAAATAGACCATATGCATCCCCGTTGCACATGGTCCCTAAAAAGGACAGCGGCGATTGGCGTCCAACTGGCGACTATCGGCGATTGAACGCGAAAACCATTCTCGATCGTTACCCGTTGCCTCATATTCACGATTTGACAGCTACCTTAAGAGGTACAACTGTCTTTTCGAAAATCGACTTGGTTAAAACGTATAACCAAATCCCCATGGCTACTGACGACATACCGAAAACAGCTATCATAACTCCCTTCGGACTCTATGAATTTTTGCGAATGCCTTTCGGTCTACGAAATGCTGCTCAAACATTCCAAAGATTCATAGACGACGTTTTTCGAGGTCTCAACTTCGTACATGCGTATGTTGATGATTGCCTAATCGCAAGTCGGGACAGAGAAAAAAAAACTCAAGCATCTGGATCTTGTTTTCGAACGATTACAAAAACATGGCATAACTGTAAACGTTCAGAAATGCCAATTCGGAACCGACTCATTAGACTTTCTGGGACACACTATCGATGCTCAAGGTATCCGACCCCTTAGAACCAAAGTGGCGGCCATTCTGGATTACCCAGAACCGACCACCGTCAAGCAATTACGCACGTTCAACGGCCTGGTAAGTTTCTATAGACGTTTCATACCCAAATGCGCATTTCTTATGAAACCTCTGACCGACCAACTTCGTGGAAATGCGAAATCCATTAATTTGGACGACAACGCACGAAAAGCATTCTCCACAGTTAAGGAAATGATTGCTAAAGCAACAATGCTCGCACATCAGGACACCCGAGCACCCATTAGCATCGCAGTAGACGCATCCGACTCGGCAGTCGGAGGAGTCTTACAACAATGGGTTAACAACTCCTGGCAACCCTTGGCATTTTTCTCTAGAAGGTTGCTAGACACCGAATCGAGGTACAGCACGTTCGGTAGGGAACTCCTAACTATGTATTGTGCTGTACGGCATTTCCAACACTATATCGAAGGCCGTGAATTCACTCTTTTCACGGACCATAAACCGCTCACTTTCTCGTTAAGCTCTTCTTCTGACAAGTACTCTCCCCGTGAGTCTCGACAACTGGACTACATTTCGCAGTTTACTTCAGACATTCAACACATCTCTGGAGCAAACAATGTAGTTGCAGACGCCTTATCTCGCATAACTTCCTTGAACAGTTTCCAAGGAATCGACCTTCTTAAACTCGCCGAGCTTGAAAAAGAAGACACTGATCTTCAGCACGAGTTATCGTCCACGACCCTTAAAATACGCATCAAACAGATGGGAACAGGTAAGGAAACCTTAGTTTGTGACACATCTACAGGTAGGGATCGCCCAATCGTGCCGAAACATTATCGACGCAACGTCTTCAATTCGTTGCACAAACTTTTACATCCAGGTTTTCGTGCAACCATCAAGCTTATAGCAGAACGATTTGTTGGCCTGGTACGAATAACGACGTGAGGGAGTAGGCACGCTCCTGTGTAATTTGCCAAAAATCCAAGGTTATCAGACACAACAAATATCCATTAAGTTCTTTCAAAACTCCAGACGCTCGTTTCGACCATGTTCATCTTGAGTTGATAAGACCTTTACCAGATTCAAATGGATACTCTTATCTCTTAACCTGCTTAAACTGTTTCACTCGATGGCCAGAAGCAGCACCTATCAAGGACATCACTGCTGAAACATTGGACAGCGCCTTCGATAAACGATGGGTGGCAAACTTCGGCTGCCCTTCAACCATCACTACAGATCGTGGACGCCAGTTCGGATCTGAACCTTTCCGTTGTCTGACCTCACTATTAAGAATCACTCGCTTCCGAACGACCGCCTACCACCCACAAGCAAACGGGTTGGTAGAACGTTTTCACCAACAACTAAAAGCTTCACTATCAGCTGTAAACGTTTCACAGTGGACGGACGCTCTTCCACTCGTCTTACTAGGTATCCGCAATGCAGTGAAAGCTGACATTGGATACACTGCCGCTCAACTCGTTTATGAAACGACACTTCGACTTCCAGGAGAATTCGTGGATCCTTCGTGCTCTTCGATGAACATGGATCTAACCTCCTACACGAACAGGCTTACAAACGCAATGCGTTCAGTTAAACCTGCTTCCACTCGACCTCAATCAACTGATGTTTTCGTTCAACCTGACTTACGATATAGTACACACGTTTTCGTTCGTCGAGACTCGCATCGACGACCATTCGAATCAGCATACGAAGGACCCTTCAAAGTTCTTCAACGTGAATCTAAGTACTATATAGTCGATAAGAACGGAACCAACGATAGCATCAGCATCGATCGCTTAAAAGCAGCGTATTTAGAAGGAAATCCTATGTACGTGGATTTTCCTTCGGTACAATCGAACGACATGACTCCGACACTTATAATACCTCATCTGACAACCAACACACACGATGATACTTCGACAGTATCCGAAAATAAACTTAAAACGACGCGTTCTGGAGGAAGGGTGAGATTTCCAGAACATTTAAACGACTATTGCACGTAAGGCACTTCCCGACATTTTATATTATTTTTTTTTAAAAAAATTTTTAATATGCTTATATATTTTTATTTCTATTTAAAAAAAGCAAAACAAAAAACAATTTTTTTTAACGCTATTACGTGTTCATGAGTTTTTTTTCCTTTTTTTTCCGCCGACATTGTGTTTTTACGCACATACGAGTGTATTTTCGACATGCACTTACATTTTCTTTTTTCTTTTCCAGGACGGCTGGAAAAGAACGATGACGTTTATGAGGATCCGAAATTTTCATTGTACATTTTCTTTTTTTACTATGTTGTACCTCGGTCCCATATAGTAAGGAAAGACGACCAGACGCTGCTAAATTTAGTAAGCTATCAGAAGAGTGTTTACCAACGACAAACTCGTTGGGTTTAAACTTCTGGCTGGCCACGTCCTAGGGTCGTCACTGCCCCACTAGGGGGGGAGTGATCTGTAGCGGTAAATAAATCCCCAAAATAAATAGCACTAAGTTTTCGACATTGGATGCTGACCATATGTTTTAGCGGACTCATCTAGCTGAAGGCGCTCGGTCAGGCATCCGCACCAGATCACGTGTGGTAACGCCGTGCTCAACATCAACCGCAATCGCTAGCCAGATTAGATCAGAGAATTCCGATATATTGGTCATCGCCAAATATACTCTTCCGATCTCCTCGACTCTGTCTTTTGATTTCTCTTGGTGGGAACGAAATATATTAGAAGGTGTTACTGGTAGAAGCGTTGTGAAACACTGAATACCTGTGACATCATCAATATCATTTAACCCCAACAAGTGCGGGATCTTGCACTTTGGAAAACACCCCTTTAATCTGGAACTTTACTTAAATAGAAGTAGAATCCAAACACTGAAATCAGTACACGATCTAGGAATTAATTACACAGGAAGCCTGGACTTTGAAGAACATGCCTCTTCTATCATCTCTTAATCTAGACGGCAGATTGATTTCATAACGAAAAATTTCTTCACAACAGAGGTTAAGCTTACTCTCTACAAAATATGTGTACGACTTAGCCTTGATTACTGCTCTTTTGTCTCCTCTAACATGAATATCACAGACAAGATAGGAGTAGAAGACGTTCAAAGACGCTTCACTCGCCAACTGCCGGGATGTAACTCGAACCTCGATTACACAGATAGATGTAAGCACCTCTCTTCAGAACCTTTATCGCGTCGTAGGCTAAGGTACAACCTAATATTTCTCTACAAACCAATATATGGACTCTTATTTCTAACCTCCTGTCCGACTATGACCCACGACCCAGCCTACAGACTAAGAAACAACGCATATACATTACTTACCGCAAAACGCTAAAAACAACTGAGTTGTAATTCTTTTATAGTACGATATAGTTTATTGTGGAACAAGCTGTCAATGCCTATCCGTAACTGTGACCCTGTTTCTAGACTCTAAAGAGCTTCAACCTTTCCTTGAATTCCCATACACCAATGAGGTACTTTATTATGGACCGTCTAATATCTAGAAAGAACAAGAATATAACGAGCCTGACTGTTATTAATATGAATATAACTGAATTACAGAACATATGACTTATCCCTTCCTATTATTGATTGTTTATTAATCATGACTTCATGCTCCAAACCCTCACTTTCAGTTCCCAAATCTCTACAGGTTAAATGTACATTATTCTTCCTAAAAGTCGTGCTTTTTTTTTCTACTGCAATTAGACAGATAGCTCAACCTTATGGATGCTGATCTACTAAGGCCGATCATACAAAGCTCAAAATTTGCCCACAAAGTCTTGTGAGTTTCTCAATGTTTTATTTGTCTTACCCTGAAATCTTTTTTTTCTTTCTACAATTTTATACCCTCTCATATCTGTTGATTTGCTATTAGTCCTTACTTCTTTAAACCATTAGTTATTTTCATAGTAGTGTGATATACTATATGGACATCTAACCCCAAAAAAAAGACTTTTCAACTATCTGATTTGCTTGTAACATGGACCTAGTAGAGACAGTGTATTCCAACTATGGGATTTGATTAAAGCAGTATTCATACTTACCACAAACGTAAGAGAGCCTAACATCACAAAAGGAGGGAGGGTGGCGTTACTGACCAGCAAACATGAAGGTGGGGAGATAACATCAATCCACCCATGTCTGTAGGGCAGAACAATTTGTTTAATTACGGCTCCATATGGTTTAGTGGGATGTCATGAACTTATGGTATTGATGCTGATTTATCATACAAAATACCTCATTAAATCGTGTATAGAACATTGAATTGGTTTCACTTCCTACACAGTAATCCTACTACAAGCAAACAAGACAATTCACTAATATACGAAGCCTACTCAAGACCCTATGATACTTAAAAAAAATAATAATCATACAAAAAAGATGAAAAGGGCCCCAATAGCTTCGATAAAGAAGGAAGATAGTCAATTGTATATCACAATACTGTTTTTCGCACTATATTTTATAACCACACATAATCCCATACTCTCAGCTCCTTTCTGAATCTCCTCCATTGTTCAGTTGTATGTCCACTCATACCTTGTTTACACTTATTTTCTTTAACCTATTAAAATTCTCTTGCCTAACAAATATCTTAATAAAAGGAAATTAAACTGAGTAATCATACCTTAAACATTCCTTCATGAATATTGGCTACTCTGCCTCTCGTCCTTTCTTTTACTTGCTCCCTCTTTCAGCCCCCTTGAGATATGGAACGGGTGACTTCGTCCTGCACCATCCTTAAAGCCTCAGATATCCCAAAGCGATATAAGGTTGCAATTTCCAGAAGCTCCTACCTTCAATGGATCTACCTTTGACTATCAATTGCACGTCGCAACGCCACTTTCATGAAGCGCCAACTGTCATACTGACTACAACCATTTACATTTCATATCTTATAAGTTATCAACCCTGCTGAGTACTTTACTACAGTGGCTATTGTATCATTTGTAACAATTCGGTCTTGCCTGTAAACTGGCATGCCTCATGTAACAAACTGTTATTTGAGAACAAATTATTATTATTATTTATTCAACAGAGACTCTCTCAGTGCACATCAGTCATGAGTTCTTTATGAGTGATCACAGAGTTGTATTAAATATTATTCATTTTTTAAACATTTTACAATTGAACTTTAAGTCTGCGATAATGTACCAGAGCAGACATACAGACGCCTATCCAAAACTGATTCCATACCATTTAACATCAATCAGGCCATAGGTGCCATGAATAAGTCTTATGACGGCGGACCTAACGGAATTCCTTCATCATTTTTGAAATATGGTAGTAGAGAATTCCCATATGGATATCCAACTGTATGGAAAACATATCATCCCAAGATTCGAAATCAGATCACATAATGATATTGCTAACTATATTCCCACTAACGTGACATCGTGCTATCAATAACCATGGAGAAAACCATCCACAAACAGCTATAATCATTCTTGCCTTCGGCTAGTCTGATTAGCCCGTCTCAACGTAGGTTGATGACTAAACGCTCATGCTCCACATTACACTTGGAATTTTCTGTTCAAATTACCCAGAGAAGAGATGATGGTCAGTCAGTGAGAATTCTGTACTTCGATTTCGGTAAGACCTTCGACAGTCACGCAAACTTCTTTTTCTAAAACTTCCTTCATTCGGCATACGGAATCCCTTTTATCTTGGCTGAAATCTTTTTTAGTAGAACGTAGTCAAGTTATCCCCTTTGGATCTTGCTACTCTAAACCTGTGAATGTAATCAGTGAGGTTATACGAGGAAGTGTCACTGGCCCATTACTCTTTCTCATTTTTATCGATGACGTGTGTCCCTTCTTTCAGTATGGTAAACCTTTCCTTTTTGTTGATGACCTAGAAATGGTTTATTTATTCTCTTCTCCCACCAAAGAAGGCTATATTTTAGTGGTAATCCAGGAAGAAATACACAAGTTGTACGAATGGACTGTTTCGTTGAATCTGCCACTGAATATTGAAAATGTGGATTTATTTACATTAGCAGCAGCCCTAACCTTAATGTGATCCTACACAAATACATAATGAAACGCTTCAGCACTGATCGTGACTTAGGTTTGAGATATAGCAACAGCCTAAACTTTTCTGAGCTTATAACAACTCAAGTATCCAAAGCAAGAAAGCTCAATGGATTCATAATGACAAACTCCAATAATATGGAATCGAAATTATTATTACTGTGCAGAAAATGTATCATACCCATTCTTGAATATGGTATTTTAGTTTACAGTAGTTGCACGTATAGTGAACTGATTAAAAGTGGCGGTGTTCAAAGAAGGTTCACCAAAGCTGTTTTGGGGTATTCCGACAACATCTGTCATCACCAAAGATGTGAAAAACTCAAATTAGAACCTTTCCGGATCAGGTGTATCAAATTAAACCTTGTCTTTATCTACCGGCTTATTGATGGTATCCACCCCTTCATACGCTATGATATCATCCCACAACCTATTCAATAAGGAAAATATTCTAGCGATTCCAAGAACATACACAAACTTACGCCAGAATGTTTTTGTTATTCGCTACTCAACCATGTGGAACAGACTGCCTGTGAACCTCCGTTGCAGCAAAACTACAACCCGGTTCAGAAGTCTCCTTAATTATTTTCTTTCCGAAAGTGGATTGTGTCACCTATTGAATATCAGTGCGTTTAACAATGATTTATCTGAACAAGGTCCGTCATCTATATAAGGTTGAAGTTTCTAGAAGCCCCCAACATCACATGGATCTATTCTCGACCATCAGTTGCACGTCGCAACACAACATTCCTAGAGCGCACCAACTGTGATATTGACAATGTGATTCTACTAAAACCATCTACATTCTTATCATATGAAATATCAACCCACCCGATTACCTTGTAACAGCTTAGGTTGGTTGGTTAAGAGTTGACCCCAAACAACCAAGCATATGCCAAAACAGTATTGTTCAAGTATTCATTCACTTCCTTATTTTGTATAAGCGTTATATTCCCTATTATCTTATATTGAATGTTGAGAGCCTTTGTTTGTCTGAACAGATAATCCCATGCTCCACTGTCACCGCGCTAAGATCGAAATAAAGACCTATTCACTACTTGTCTGGTTTCTTCTATCAATAGCACGAGGGTTACTTAAGGCACGAAATTGGTGAGCCCTTTTTGAACACAAATTTAACCTCATTTCTGTTATTAACATTTTTTTTACTTAATCGTAAAAGTAGACCTGATTATCCGTAAACTAATTTGAGTATATAACTAGTTTATTCCGTATTATCTTAAGTTATTCGTGTTATAGTAACCATTTTTCGTGCTAACTTTATTGCTATATTTGTCACATACCTCATGTCAGACTCAATAGAAACCCATAATCTGGAGGATTTGTCACCAGTGGAGATAGACACTGTTATGACTACGAAATCCCGACTTCCAGAATTTGATCGTAGTGATCCTGAGTTGTGGTTTGCTCAACTAGAGCATTATTTCACGAGACACAATATCAAATCTGAAGGGATTCGCTATAGAGACTTGTGTTCTATCCTTCCTCCTTCAGTCGCCAAAGAAGTCCGTGACTTGATTTTAAGTCCACCATCACCACAACCATACACCATCTTAAGACGAGAGATAATGAACCGTTTATCATTATCAGATAGTCAAAGAATCCAAAGACTTTTTCAAGGTGAAACACTAGGTGATCGGTCGCCGTCACAGTTTTTACGTCACCTCCAAGTCTTAGTGGGTGATAACACAGTGGGTGAAGCAGTCCTAAAACAAGGATGGATACAAGCTCTCCCATGCTACGTCCAACACTGTTTGGATGCACAAGATCCTGAAACCTCATTATCTCATTTAGCGCGTATAGCCGACAGAATAATGGAAAGAGGTCCTCCAACTGGATCAGGCACAATAAATCACACACAAAAAGTAGAATCAGCAAAAGACCCCGTAATAGAAGGACTCATTGCGAGTGTTAAGAGTCTCACTGAGGCTGTCACCAGAATGCAAATGGGTCATAGAAACAGGAGCAGGTCACCACAACGACCACGATCCAAGTCACAAAACAGGTCACAAATGTCCAGACAATCTGGGCAGTTTTGTTGGTACCACTGGAAGTTTGGTGTCAACTCAACCAAGTGCATGCAACCATGCGCCTGGCCTAAGCATAATTCTAAGACAGCGGGAAACGAGTAACCCCTCCCCAGGTCGCGACGACTGAGGAGGGGCGCCTAAACAGTCGCTTGTTTTATGTTAGAGACAGAAACTCTGGCTTGAATTTCTTGGTGGATACTGGCGCTGCTCTTAGCATCATCCCTCAAAATAAAACTGAGATTAGTCGAGAAACATCATCAATTACACTTCAAGCTGCAAATAAAACTAAAATTGCGACATTTGGGCAGAAAACTTTAACCCTAGATTTGGGGTTCAGGAGGCAATTCCCTTGGGTTTTCACGGTAGCCGACTTAGATCTGGCAATACTGGGGATGGACTTTCTAGAGAGATACGAATTTCTAGTTGACACCAAGAAACGGCGATTAACACTAAAAGAAACTTCGTATTACACAAAAGGCAAAGAAAGTCACATCAGCTCTCTTAACTTGATTCAAACTCCCCAGTAACAACAGCGAAATTCCAAGATATACTCGCGGAATTTCCAAACTTAACTAAACCAAACCCACAGCCTTCTAAAGACAAACTAAAAGTGAGTCACACTATCAAAACCGAAGGTGCACCGGTGTTTGCAAAACCCAGGAGACTAGCACCAGATAAGCTCAAAATCGCTAGGGCCGAGTTTGATTATATGCTACAATTGGGTATTATCCGTCCCTCTGATAGTCAATGGGCATCCCCTTTGCATATGGTCCCAAAGAAGAATGAAGGTGACTGGCGACCGTGCGGGGATTACAGAGCCCTAAACCGTCAAACCGTACCAGATAGGTACCCAATACCTCATATCCAAGATTTCACAAACGGTTTACAGGGTATGAACATATTCACTAAAATTGACTTAGTCAGGGCATATCACAATATCCCGGTGGCTGATGAAGATATTCCCAAGACAGCTATTACTACACCCTTTGGCTTATTCGAGTTTGTACGCATGCCATTCGGCCTGAGAAATGCGGCACAGACATTTCAAAGATTCATAGATAACCTACTTCGAGATATGCCATTTGCGCAGGGGTATATAGACGACTTGTTAATTGCCAGCCCCGATTTGCAATCACACGAACAGCATGTACAAGCAGTGTTGAAAAGACTGGATGAACATGGAATAAACATACATCAAAGTAAGTGTGTTTTCGGTGTTCAAACTTTAGAATTTCTCGGTCACACAATAAGCCCAGAAGGGATTAAACCTATCAAAAAAGAAGTGGATACCATCAAACAATACCCCGTACCTAGTTCTCTAACACAACTGAGAAGTTTTCTAGGCCTAATTAACTTTTATCGCAGATTCATACCAGGTTGTGCACAATTAATGCAACCTTTGACAGATTCACTTAAAGGAAAACCAAAAGAATTCAAACTGTCTTCTGACGCCATCGAAGCTATTAAACAGCTTAAAGATAAACTGGCTCAAGCAACTACGTTGATATATCCGAATTCTCTTTCCCCACTTGCTTTGATGGTGGATGCTTCAGATAAAGCAGTAGGCGGTACCCTTAACCAACTGGTTAAAAACGCCTGGAAACCAATTGCTTTCTTCTCGAAAAGACTCGCTCCAGCCGAAACAAGGTATTCTACCTTCGGGCGAGAACTTCTTGCAATCTACCTGACCATTAAACACTTCCGACACATGTTAGAAGGTAGGGAATTTATAGTCTTTACGGATCACAAACCACTGACGAATGCATTAAAAGCGAGAGCCGATAAATACTCACCTCGAGAAGTCCGACACCTTGACTATATATCACAGTTCACAAGCGATATCCGACATGTCAAAGGTCAGGACAATCAGGCGGCAGATGCTTTATCCAGACTAGAAATGAACGTGCTACAGCAGTCTACAGTAAACTTCGAGACGTTGAGACACGAACAAGAGCAGGACCTAGAATTACAAAACCTACTTAAAACAAACAATTCAAGTCTTAATTTAAAACAATTCCCATCACCTATCGATGGTATTCTAATTTATTGTGACACGACCAAGGCAATGCCGCGACCTTTCGTTCCCAAAAATATGCGAAAGTTGATATATAATAACTTTCATTCTTTGTCTCATCCTGGCGCGAAAGCTTCAACAAAACTAATCAATGCCAGATATATATGGCCGAATTTACAGAAGGATGTACACAAATGGGTTAGAGAGTGTTCAGCATGTCAACAATCAAAGATTAATCGTCACACAAATTCACCCATAGGTGTTTTCTCGCAACCAGATGCACGTTTTGCCCATGTGCATATCGACTTGGTAGGTCCTTTACCACGTTCAAACGGTTTTAATTATCTTTTTACATGCATAGATCGATTTACCAGATTCCCTATAGCCATCCCGATAGCGGACATCACAGCGGAAACAGTAGCCAAAGTTTTCATGCAGAACTGGGTAACCATTTTTGGTACACCCATAACAATAACGACGGATAGAGGAGCGCAATTCGAATCCGAACTATTTAATAACTTGGCTAAACTTCTAGGCTCCAATAGGATACGCTGCACTGCATATCATCCTCAGGCTAATGGGATGGTAGAACGTTTTCACCGTCAGCTAAAAACCGCCCTTATATCTCACTCAAACCCCAATCAGTGGACAGAATTCCTACCGTTAGTTATGTTGGGAATACGAACATCTGTCAAAACTGACGCACAGTGTTCAGCTGCGGAACTGGTTTTCGGAACAACTCTGAGACTACCAGGTGAATTTATTAACCCTAATACTAACAGTCAAAAACTTAATTTAGAAAATTATGTAGATCAACTACGGGACCACATGTCTAAAATTAAGCCGATTAATACTCGTGAACAATCGCGCGCCGTATATATACCTAAAGACCTAAGCAATTGCACGCACGTCTGGATAAGATGTGACAAAATAAAAGCACCACTCAGTCCTCCATTTGAAGGTCCTTTCAAAGTTGTCTCAAGAAAATCTAAATATTTCGTGATAGAAAAACATGGAAACATCGACACAGTAAGTATTGATAGGCTAAAGCCGGCTTATCTAGATCATGAACCACCATACGTGTTGTTAGATCGTTTAACTGACAAATCCATTACGGAATCGAAATGTAAAGATGATAAATCTTTACAAATGACTAAAACGGTTCGCTGGGCACATCCAATTAGTCAGTCAAGGATGTTGACAGTTTCGGCTGCAGGATAAAATCTAACCACGTAGCTAATCACACCCTGCATCTACTTAAAAATAATTTTTTTTCCTCATTCCGCCTCACCGACAACTCCCCAGACCTTTTACCTTTGATATATACGTGTTATGTTAAATATTTTTTTAAAATACTGGACACATAAGCTAGGTATTCCGAAACGATGGCTGAGGATTTTAATCAAACTCATACAACTAACACTGGCAAATACAACGAATTCAAAAAGCAACCCAGGCGAGTTTTATAATTTCTTTTTCTGGTTAATTAACTATGTTAGCTGTACTTCTTATATATTTATATACATTTTTCACGTAGACTGGCTATACATATATACCATATGAACTACTTCTAAAAGTTTTCGGTTGAGGATATGTTTAGTAGCTTGATACGATTAATACTACTATTAATAAGTAGTTTTCTAGACAAAACATTTTGGATTAAACCATGGTCAAGTACTTATTAAAGTTCTCATCATTTTTTTTCATGTTTAGGAAACTTACGTAATGACTTAACCAGTTTCCCTGCAGCATGCTTTTCAGTGTGATCATATAACCCATCTTTATTGGCAATATTCAGATTTTTTTTAATTTCTGACATTTAAGAATCAATAACCGTGAAGATATAGTACAGTGCGTTACTGTAAGGTTACTATGTCAGCCGCATTGATTCCACATACCTAATTTTAAACAACTTATAAGGGAACTGTTTAGTAATCATAACATTGAACTGACAATATGAATATCACGACTATGCTAACGTTAAACCAATTATTATTAGTGGCCCATACAAAGTCCTGGAACTTAACATTAGCGTTATAAAAAAGACATTTTATGTCAATAACTGATATATATATATATTCTTTTGTTTAAATATAACGTAAAATGGAAATTTACTAAACTTGTAGTTTTTTTTCTATAGTAATAATATTCATGTAAACAAAGAACTTATACTTTTCCAATATGGCACTTTGATATATCAATCTGTCCTCTTGTCATTTTTTCTCTCATATGTGCGCGACTTACGGGCAACAAACATCGTATTGAAGGTGGGTCTGGTGAACAAAAACGCAGGCCCCACACGCACTCGAACCTCTGCCCTCCTGAATGCTAGACCGCGTGCTTAGCCGTTAAGCCACATCAGACCACGGAGGAAGTGACTTCAATATTTCCTTACACCAATTAATCACTCATAATACTAATGAGTAATAGGACTTACACACTTCTGAGGTGCAAACCAATTCGTTACTTGGATGAATTGACGATATATTGCTTCAATATATCATGCATACCTAAATCAAACAAGAAAAGGGTATTTGACACAACTGTACTTGATCCGCATACTCTACACAATTTTTTTGCTTCTTAACCGTATATTCTTTTCCGTTTCGTGGAGTATTCTGATGCACCCTTGGTTACGCACCTAGTTGTAAAACGCGGTCATCACAGGCTCAAGGTCATGCGTTTGATCGATTTTGTTAAAGAGTCCAACTTCTAGCAAGTTCACCCTTTTACATATATGCATTACAAAAGAGTATTTTTTTTTTTTCATGGTTTTTCGTGCACAAGATATCTACACTATGTCTATTCTCTTCCAGAATACCAATCCGTTCTGGAGACCAAGCACTTACATGGAACCGAACAATTATCAATTACATTTATGTATTTCCATTTTGTATCTTATTATTTTATGCAGGCAGTGGAGCAGTTCTTCAGGTTTGCTTGATTTTCACCATTACCTTTGAAGTAGATTCTTCTTTACTTTTTACTTGAGGGCGACTCAAGAGGCAGGTGAGTAAACACCTGATAGCCGGTCTGAGCACGGAAAAATCGTACCTCACCAACATGGTGTTGGGTAGCCCGCTCGCGGCACTTCCTCAGATATTCTTATTCCACATTCTCAAACTTTCTCTTGAAAGCACGCAGCAAACCATCGGCGATAGTTGTAGAAGAAATCACATGCTACAAAATGAGATGACAAGCTAGTAAATGAAGAGACATCCATGGACTATCGTTGACAGCGTCAGTCGTCACTGATTGTAAGTCAAACAGTGAGCGAGTTGATAATTTTCCCTTGGGATGAGAAATAGAACTAAGGCGTTTTCGATAGTTAGGTTAATCGAACCGACGTTCCTACGGAAGTCGATTCTAGGGGGAAGCTAATGTAACAGCTTAGGTTGGTTGGTTAAGAGTTGACCCCAAACAACCAAGCATATGTCAAAACAGTATTGTTCAAGTATTCATTCACTTCCTTATTTTGTATAAGCGTTATATTCCCTATTATCTTATATTGAATGTTGAGAGCCTTTGTTTGTCTGAACAGATAATCCCATGCTCCACTGTCACCGCGCTAAGATCGAAATAAAGACCTATTCACTACTTGTCTGGTTTCTTCTATCAATAGCACGAGAGTTACTTCAAGGCACGAAAACCTTACTACAATAAAAATTGTATCTTTTGTAAAAATTTGACCTTGCCTGTAAACTGACATGCCCCATGTAACAAACTATTATTTGAGATTGAAGTACTATTATTAATTGACAGAAAAGTAAAGTGTAACGTCTGAAACTTTAAACATCTATTTTATTTTCATTCATCTAAATGTATGAGGTCTGCTTATGTTCGTATTTGTAATTATTACTGCTAATAATATCATTTATATACCCTCAACACATTAGATATTATTTAATCTCTTCCATTCCTTCCAAACATATTTTATTTTAAACATCCAAAGTCTATAATAACAAATTATCGTATGTTACACATAAATAAATTAACTCAGATTCTTTTTATCTTCACCATATATATATACAACACATAGAAATTTATATTTGACTACCCTTTGCAATTAATTGTGACTTTCATAGCATCATTCTAAATTATTACTGCGCAAATGTTTATACTAATATCCGGTTTCACTCTGCATATTATTACATAACTTTACATGCATTCACCAGAGTGCACTTAAAAAGTAACAAAATTAATGGTTTGCTTCGGAGGTCGATATTCATTATACTCTTATTATCATGGTTGAACCCTTTCACTAGGTGTTCATTTCTCTTCTCTCTCTTTTATGATTCCAAGTAAATATTATTCTTAAGATCCCGAATTTTGCAATTAAGACAATAACTTGGGTTATACTTAAACAAATCAACTTCCCGAATTCACTTTATCTTCATTATACATATTGATATTTGATTACCCTTTGCGATTGAGTGAGACTTTCATAGCATCAGTCCAAACTATGGCTGCACAAACACTTATTCTAACGTCGTTTCTTACTGTTATAGTAAGTTATTTTTATTTATTTTGTTTTATCTTATTTTCGCTGGTGATACATACATAGTCGTTTATTCTTGTTCCGTATTCTCAAACACGCTTATTAAACTACTTACGTACTTCGCGTCTGCTTCATTCCTATTCCCTTATTTTCTGCCTTTCTTTCTTTAAAGTCAACTCAGTATTCTTCTCAGTCGTAACGAACCTGATTTATTAATATTATGCTATTATCATTACTATCTTTTTTCTTCGCTTTTTCAAATATGGCAAATATGATGCTTACATTGTTGAAACTTGTGTATTATTGCATTTTTGAAGAAACCCGGAATGGTTTCTTCACAACACTTATGTACTCATAAGATTTTTGTGAATAATAATGATAATGAACGTATTTGTGGGAGAATACGTTGTCACCTTTAACTATGCTATTGAAAGCACATACATCTACAAGTCACACATCATTATCGCTCTTTTCTGGCAGTCTGTGTCGTCTTGTGGTGCCTTCATATATTTTGCTTTCCATGTGGACTTAGGTGTTTACGTCCTCCATCATAATAGTCGAGTACTTTCTAGGAGTTTCCCTGGGATTTACAACAGCATTTCACAAAACATATCTGAATTAGATCTAACGCAGTACACTTCCTCTACATTTCAAAGGATGCCTTCACTATTCTGAAGCCTAATTAATTTCGTCCCACAAGCTGTCAAATTGCCCCGCTCGACACACTCAGTGCAAATCCTTATATATGCAGGTCATTTCCCTCATCATATTTCGAGTAAATCAAGGGGCTTGCTGATGTTGGTCTATTTTTCAGTTCTGAGTTCAGCGCGTTTAACTTATTATAAACGGATTCAGGCTGTGCTTTCTCATTCCTGTACGACCTGCTACTGTGGTTGTCAAAAGGAGTGTTGAAATCTTAACCTCCGAAAAATCTGAAAGTTTACTACGATGCGTTTCAACTCTTCAATCTAAGGATGTTTCAATTCCTAGGACTGAGTTCGGGTGCAGTTGTCAACCTTACACGCAACACTTCCTCTTCACTCGTGCTTAAGACCGACATTATCCCAGATGATCTAGGTAGTTTCTACAAAATATTCACATACCTTTTCCCTTATTTTAAACTTATTCTGTAAGAATAAGAAGGATATAAATAGTATTACTATGTCGTAATCATTGACGTCAAGTTTCTTCATGACGACGAAATAGAACACGAATTGTGTTAAAGTGAAATATATCCAGTCAACCTGAAATGCCTTTAGAGTCTTTTACACTAAAGTAGAACCCGTGAGAGTTAGACTGATTTCATGACAACGCCACTTGAACATTGACATTCCACACGTCAACGAGATGGTATTTTTGAGACAGCTCTGAATCCTCATAAAATACGGTCACACGCGTAGCATCACCATATGTAGCTAAAAACGATTTATGTGAAGTATTTATTAATAAGATGTGTGTAAATTTAAAATTATAACTTGTTCTGTGACACAATAATGCTGAGTTGGATAATTCATAATATGTCTCACCTTTGGGGTGAACTGTATTTCATGTTTTTATATCGGGGTTGACTTGGGTTTGATTATAATGATATGGTGGTAGTCCAGTGGATAGGCTGGTGGAAAAGACTGTAAATACAATCGCAGGTGCAAGTTAAAATAATTACATACACAAATAAGCCGGTATGAGTGTGTGTAATCTTGAATAAACGTTAGTCATTCTGAAGTATTATTTCATTATGATACATCAAAAGTTGATCAGAAAGGGTAATGCTTTAACTTACCTTTAGATTTATGTCGTCTGAATTAGCAAAGTGGAAGTATATCTCATGTCGTCATTTAAACGTTATGAACCACATGATTCATTTTTCTGTTCACTCACTGGCTAGAGAAGTTGTTTTAAAGAAGTATTCTCACTAAAGTATACAACTTATCCTGCGACGTTGCACTGTTTGCTAATTTCTGATTTTTTATGTTTGACAGCGCTACGTTACATGTTTGAAGTTATTTTGTGCTATGTTGGGTCATTTAGTTGCAGACTAAAGAAGTCCACCATAGCAGTCCGCAGGTTAGCTTCATGTTTCTAGGGTTATTTAAAATTATAAGGGATACGTATTGTTTAGTTAGCTATAGGGCGCATGTATACTTGACAAAATGATCTAACAATATGAACAACCTTCTGTCAAATATACTCAGCTTCGCCGTAGCCTAGACTGGTGGGTATATTGTATTAAAAATATAATGATGTTAAGAAGAATAAATGTACGAAATTCTGCGTCCATACCGTCATACAGGGAAGCTGAAAATGGCCCATATTTCGCTAATTTTGTGAGGATCTCATTGGTTTCCAAGATGAAAGGTGGTAGAAATTTGATAAACTCTCACTCAAATTAGCACACTATCAACCATGTCAGTGGCGCTTCTTACAGTGTCATCAGCCAAACTTAACTGAAGCACTGACGTGATTGTGTTAATTCTGTTGTTAAAAGGACGAGGTCTTCCGTTTCTTTTCCCATAGTCTAGGGATGAGTGAGCTAGAGCATCCCAATATAAATCTTTTCCGGCACTCTAAACTCAACTTCTGGAGCAAAGTAAGAAGTAAATTAATCATCTTAACAAGTAGGGATAAAATGCAGTGTGTTTGTAGGGTCTGGGAAATCTAGATGCAGAGAGAGAATGTGCTTGCATGAAAGTACCGTATTTTATATCACCTATAGGACTTCAACTATACTGCACAAAAACTGATTGTGAGGTCTTGCTTTCTCCTACGATTGAAAGTCTAGTAAATTTGGTCAAGCAGCCTAAAGGAACATTGTGCCGCCGACTGCAATAAGTGTACGCATTTGACTACAATATATACTGGATTTTAATAGCTTTATTTTATTCTTTGCGTCTGTTACATTTATGTCTTCCACACTCATTTGTTCAGGGAGTGGTGTAGTGGTACTAGTTCTTATTCACATGACCATCGAGGCCGAGTGTATAATTATTGGGAAAATTTTTATTCGACGTGTAACACTCAGCGAAGGTCAGAGGTAGTGAACGTGGAAACCAATGTCTGGAATGGGACGGCTCGGTCATGCAGGTTCCATCAACATAACCTCTTACTCTTGTTTCAGCAAATATACTATACACTTCCAAGCTCAAATTTGTCCTTCAGAAGTGCTAGACGTCATGTTACTGATCGTCATTTTAGGACGAGCCATTGTTGAGCATTATGTATCTTTCACGTAGGATATTGTAGAAAGGTATTCCCATAATGACAAATCTAAAACTTTGGGTTTAGGTATACCATTATGGAAGTACTAAAACTGGAGTAGACCATATTTATACATGGGTGAGCCCGACTCGAGAAACGCAGTAGTTATAGATTATCATATTCACTTTATCTTCATCAGTTAATTCTTACTTATGTTGACCCGATGTTCCATTAGTCTGTTGATTATTACTCACGTGTATTATCGTATTGTAGTATTGTTTGCTACTCAAAGCTTACTAGCTCGATCGATTCTTATTTATGATTAGCTACAATCGTTCATTAACAAACTTTAGTAGCATTTACATGCTTTAGTAAAATCGACTTGTCTAAACATAGAAAACAGCACAATTTCCCGTGGAAGTATGTCGTGATTCAAGGCAACCAAGCATACGGACGGTTTTGGGAGCGGTTGATATAGAATATGCACAGCTAGTCCAAGAGCAAATACATATATGCTAAAAAGTATGAGAAACATGGGAGATCATTTGGAAAAATAGTTAAAATCGCCTGAATTATTTTCGAAATTTAGATCACCCAATAGATTTGACGTATAAAAACCAGCTGTGACAAATAATACAGACCCAAAAGGAACCAGATTAATTACTTAGCATCAAAACTAATTTCTGAATGTGCATAATGCTGTTGACTTTGTCACTCAGTTGATTCAGCAAAAATCCAAGTGTTTAGATAAACACATGACTCCCATTATACAAACAATGTGAAATGAGCTTAAGACTGCCAAAACTGTGTAGATTAGATTCCAGTTCCTGGAATATTATCTTCATTGTTTAGTAGTGGAACTCAAAAATCAGAAATCATTTGGTCAGTGGTCGGGAGAAAATTTTGGCCCACGTGTTAACTGGTTTAGCAACATATAGGTAAAAGACTGCCCTTTTCAATGGCTCTAGAGCTCCATTTTATGCATAAAACAAAAAAACGCGCGGCAAACAGATAACAGGACTCTGTGTTTTCCTTATATAGTTTATCTTCTTTCAGCGGGTAGTACGTTGAAGCCAACCAGAAATTTTAAAAATTTATATTTGCTAGCGAACTTTCTGGAACAGATCGTGGAGATCTCAAATTAGGTTCCGGGTTGTAAGAATTATGGGTTTCATAATCCTTTTAAATAATTTGTTGGTATTTGCAACAACAACCAAATGAGTTTCAAAACATGCATGAACACGTCAAAGATCAGAACATTTCCAACATTATTTGCAGTCATATTTTTCGACTACTTCATTTGTAACATTTAGCAACGAAAATTTTCAAATCCTATATCGCAGTGATATTTGTTTCAGATCAAACAGCTCAATTTGAATTCTGATATCTGCGAAAAATTGGTGAAAACAGAAACCATTGGTATTTTATCACGCATAGCACGTAAGTCTATATAGGGTGTAGGTCTCTAACGTATGTGATGTGTATAGAATGATTCGGACCCTATCCCAAGGACGAAACTATGATTTATGGATGAATTGATCAGACTTACGATAACAGGTCTTGGATGTTGGCTCAAAATAATTCCATTTATTCGACTAAATATCGTTTCGGCATTATAGCTGATATTAGTTTGTGATGAAAGCCCTAAATCTAATTCCTAGCCCTAACCATCGACAGCAAATCATAATTCTAATTCCTCACACTGGTTTATGACACTCATTTAGGCGTAGTAGGTAGGTGAAAATTTCCAAGATCTTTTTAGCGTCGCTCAAAGATCGTCCATAAATTATAATCCCAAGCCTCTCTGCTGTATCCAGGTTCTAATACTACTTTGATAACTACATAACACAAACGACCTTGTTACAGAAATATATTAGTGGGAATAAGTACTGAAGATGCCACAGGTGTTTGGAGTTTGACGACGCTTTAACCAGCAACATCTACTATGAATCGTACCCACTAAGTGAAAACAAAAGACAGAAGCGAGGAGGTTCGAAGATATATTTGATAGGTTATCAATATATCGATGATAGACTGATCTAGACTGGTTAGCGATTGCAGGAGGTGTTTAGCACGGCGTTCCCACGCGTGATGTGGTGCGGATGCATGACCGAGCGCCTTCAGCTAGGTGAGTCCATTAAAACTAATGTGGTAAGCATCTAATGTCGAAAACTTACAGAGCTACTGATTTTGGGGATTTATTTGACGCTACAGTATAAAAAAGAATGCCACCACCGCTGTATGGGCCAGTCAATGGTTTTTAATTAACTGTCCTACTTGGTTGTCCTTGACGTTGGTGAGGATCAGTGATCTGCTGAATATCCAGTGACCCGACTATTGGATGATTTATCTTGTGCCCAGTGGCCTTAACCTGAAAATGCTAGTAGAAACCAAAAGAAAAAGCGATTCCAACGAAAAAGTTGCAACCAGAGTTAAAAACTTCATATAAGATGCGACGTTTTGAAATACCGAAATAACAAATATTTCTATGGCACTAAAAAGCCAAAGAGATAAAACAAAGACGCACAGCGTTCACCATAGCTTAAAACGAAAACAGAAATCATAACTCTCGAATAGTTCCGATCGGTTCCAAAGTGGAAAATTGAAATTACAAACAGGAGTTGCGCAGTGAAGTCATAGATCTCAAAGAAAAAGTGTCCACTGAGTTTTGAATGGAGATATACAGGCACTTCATGAGGATCTGACTCGACTTCAAAGTTGGGCAGACGATAACGGACTTATCTTAAACGCTTCAAAGTGTAAAGTAGTCCATCTGCGACATGTCGCAGACTACAGTTATAACTTAGGTAACTTCTTTTCTAGTAGTATCCCAAGTCGAAAAAGATTTAGGAGTCCTGGTGCCCCACGATTTAGTCTTATACCTTCCGAGCAAACCTTGCACTGGTAACATTGAGGCGCATTTTTGGCCAGTTTGACTGAATAACTTTCCGTATAATCTTCAATAGTTTTATCCGTCCTCATTTATAGTACGGAAACGTAGTATTTCCTTCCTCACTCTAAAAGGATAAGGACACCCTGGAGCGTATCCGACTGCAAGCCACGAAATCAGTTCGATGACACAAATTTAAACCTTACGAAGAGCGCCTCAATTCACTTGATCATTATCCATCAGAGCATAGACGTCTTAGATGTGACCTCCTGATGGCTTACAGTATCCTTAACACTTCTGGACATCCTCTCAAACACCTACTTAAGCTTAGTTCCAACACTAACCTAAGGGGTAACACCCAAAACTGGAGACACAACATAGCAGAACAGACCGTAGACACAACTTCTACTCCTTAAGAGTCGTCAAATGCCGGAATTTGCTGCCGGCCGAGCTAGTCCAAGCGACTTCTCAGTAGTCCTTTAACAGGCAACTTGATCTATTCTTAAGGACTAAGGATAGTATCACACTATGATTTACTAATTTCTTTTTCCTACTTTATTGTTAACATGCCTAGATTCCTGCCTGGAGTTTTTGGTGATCCCCTGCTACTAGACACGGAAGCCTGTTAAGCGAAAGCTTCTATTCCGTCCACAACCATTTGAACCATTTGATTGAGTTTTTAGCGCCACGTTCCACTTCGTACGCCACCGTAATGTCTTACAGATCTCAACTTGCAGAAGTAGATTTAGGAAATCTCCTTGTTGAAGATAAGTGTCCTTTGAACCAGTTTAATGAAGGTATGTCACATAATATTAGGTCATACCACCAACATTGCAGTTTCGTCTTTAGATGATGATCACTATAGAACGATTTCTCTCGATTGCACTCATCATTTTTTCAAGCTATTTTTCGAAGTAATTATATTCTACTTTCACGGTTTATTTCAGCTACCGACGGAATCAAATGATTCTGTATCTGTTTCCATTGTGAGTGATATTTATACCTCTTACTGCTGTTTTATTATCATCAAGTTTGGGAATGTCATCCCATTTTCAGTTATTATTAGTTTCTAGTTACTGATTTTTCTCAATATTCATAAAAAATCATGTTTGGTGCTTATTTTCAACTAATGACTAACAAATCTGGTTCACTGTTTGCCGTTCTACTTAGACTCAGTTTCTGATTTGTGTATTGAGGCGAGAAAGCCGACGATCTGTATCAGTCTTTTCCTAGTTAGCTCCCGTAGGTTCTTTGTTTGCTGTCGAACAAGTCATGGGTGTGAGCACTACTCCATGTATTAAGTTCCAAGAGTCTATGAAGCTGTGAGGAAACTTGTGTTCCACATGTATTTTGCTCATTGGCTTTTGAACTCACCTATTAAGTCTCCCGAGTTTTCTTTTTCTGGCACGATCAAGAGGGTGTTTTAGCCGTAAATTCGTTTACTGGCATTCTGTGCAGTCAAGACAGATCAACTCTTAGGAAAAAGTCCAACTTGTCAAGCTACACTGTGTGATAAGCCTCGATAATTAGAAGTTGCATGGGTAGCTGTTCTCTGTACTTTTCACGAAGTATCCGAATCTTAAAGTCGTTTTCAAGTTTAGATCTCACTATGGTTGTGTATATTATGTTGAAAAACATGTGTATCCAAATTCATAGACGTCCGTCTTAACGCCCATAGGATTTTGAACCCCTTAGCTGCAACCGCACGCTGGTGTGTCGTGGCTCACTTCTACCTCTAAATTATTGTGAGACGAAACTAAGGGGATTGACGCTTCCTTGAAAGTGAAGTTATTAACGTTATATATATTGCATATTGACACACTTGAGTTCGTTGATAGGCACCAACCACAATCTAGACCAAGTAACCAGTATGTCTAGGTCGGCCTGAAATGCACACATCGCCCCTCATTACTTCTCGCCACGATAATCTTTTCCTGAAACTATGTTGTTCATTGTCTAACAAGTTGGTTCCCATAAGCGTTATAATGGCCTTTTTGTTCATTCTTTCTAGTATTTTAAGTATGAAACTGGTTAGGCTAACAGGTCTGCAATCTGATGAAAGTTGTCTTAATCCTATTTCTTAAATTGCAGTGACAGCCTCATCCTTCCATTCCGTAGGTAACTCCCTCTGGTTTCGTGATAAACTGAATGTCGTCGTGAATGAAACAGGTATGTATAGTGAAATTCTAAAATCTAGCTCATCCTGTCGATTTTTCGTGTCTGAAGAGCTTAATTTCTTTAGTACATCGTTAGATTGAAGTCCACAGTTATTAGCTGACTTAGTGACACTGTTTTTTGATCTAGTCTTTGGTCGAGAGAAGGCTCATGGGTGTAGACTGTCCTGAAGTAATCGTTCATAACTTCTGCTTAGTCCTAGTGCTCTTGTATCATTCTAAATCCACTCTTTTTTCCTTGATTAAACTGGTGATCTACGGGTGTTGTCATTCAGTAATTGATATATAGGAACAGTTGCTTTGACTACTTGATTGAAGTTTGTGCCAATTGATTCTCATATTTCAGCCGAATTGTATGAATTGTGTTCATGCACTTATTTCAGATCGACCTGTAATGTTTCACAGCATTTGTTGCACCAGAACTGATGACGACGTCGCAGCGTCTTCTACCTTAGTAAACGTCACATCTGGTTTGTTCAGGGATTGATGTTTTTTTTCCAGATTTTCCAGAGTATAGATGGATGAGTATGGCTTCCGGAACTAACTCCTCTTCTCTCCTGATACACTGGGGTCGACTTTCTAGTTCTTATTCAAGGCTTCAGATTTGATGACCCACATGTTGCGACTAACTTCGACTCCTGTAATGAACATCTGTCAACAAAAAGATTTTTAAATTCCATAATTTAAGAGCTTCATTACTCTCCAAAGTCTATATATGGACCATACTTTCAATGTTTTTTACAGCTCCCAAAACCTACTTTTCGTCTCCCCAGAGAGAAAAAGGTTGGTGCTTCCTTTGTCCAATAATATGCCATCTAGATCCCCTCAACCAAAGAACTTACTAGATGGGACAGATTTGCACGCTTAAAGGGAATCCAGAATCGTAAGAAGTCCCGCAAAGTTTGGGATCCTGTGTCTGAATCATGGAAACCAAGGTGGGGTAAAGACCGGATCGATGATTTCAAAGACAAATGGGTACTTGAAGTTCCGGATAACGCAGGTAAAATACGTTATCGGTTTAAAAATTGCCTTACTAGATCCCTATGAGGACCAGTTTGCCAAATTATCACAAGCTAAAAAGGAACGTAGAGCCAAAAACGAGCTCCAGCGTCTCCGCAATATTGCCCGAACTGTCAAAGCAGGACAAGGTAAGTCATCAACTGCTTTTTCCAGCGAGATTGTTTGAACAAGTTCGTTTGCTACCAAACTATTCACATAATTATTGACTTTCATCAAACTCAGTAAGATTTATACTCAATAATATGCCTTGGAAAATATTTTCCAAATGCTATCTTTGTTCAAGATTTCCTACATTAAAAGCGCATGGTAAGCTGTAAGTCCAAAGGTGTACTCTGAATTTACCTCTGGAGATACCATATTTTTACTTGCAGTTATTTCAGACGAACCTATCTCAACTAATTTGAAACGTAAACAACCCAAGATATGATACACATATGTATTAATTTAAGTCATCATACCATTCAACACTAACTAGAAATCAACAAAACAGTATCTAAAAGCATTAAAAATAATGGTAATGGTAGTATAAAACTAAATAGATATTTATTAAAGTAGATAAATTCATAATAAAACATGCTAAGATTTAGGGGAAGGTAAAGACCGAGTACGTCTGTTTTCACAATGAGTGTTTTTTAAAGTGCGCGTATATATTAACTATGCACTTTTTTGTACTGGGTCAATCCTCACAGTCAACCTGCGCTTTTGTATTTGGAAGTTGTTTCTGTCATATTGACTAACTCACTGGTGTTGTTCTCCATTGCTAATGCACTCCATCTAACTTGAAACGAAAATGCAGCAGAACCCAATAAGTTGACCTTCTAGATTTCTAAGATGATAGTCTAGTTTTAGTAGTTAATCTGACTGAGATACTAGCCAGAGTTTGTGAGCTAGCCGTAATCCTATCTAATTGGTGTTTACTTCTGATCATCCCGGTTTGTGTCAGAAGACTAAGGGGCTCTTAAAATAACAACAAAGAAATCAATTTTGGTAATATAATGTCTTGAATATTATGCTCTATAGTCATCTGATGCCTTACTAGAGTTCGTAAAAAGCAGACAAGGATAAGCTAGGCTGGTCGCAGACCTAGGCGTAAATATATTGATCAAATATTCACCCTTAGATCCTAAAACATAGACATACCTGCTAATTCACAACTGCAATTGTATTTCTTGGTCTTAAGGCAGCTTTCAATCCCGATAGTCAGCACGTTTTACGACAATCTGTTTCTGAAAGGCATCTCAAATCTCTACCCGAATACCAATAGTCGTGTTAGGTTTTATGATGAATTGTCGTCAGAATTGGGAGTTTTTATTAGTGGTCTATCAGGACTGTTCACTTTCCCCATCTTTGATTCAACTTCGTCATAGATATCCCTTTAAAGTTAATGGTTTCTTCTGAGTTTTCAGACATTCATCTCCTACCAGAAGATTAACTGCTGGTTTAGAATATATATATATACTGCTATAAGACTTAAGGATTAAAAAACAGTAACCTTATTTTACCAGCTCCTCCTATTGGCGTTTTAACGGAATCACAGTCGTCTAAAACTGAACTGTCACGTGCTTTCGCAATTGCTCAAAACTCTGATGCATCAATGGGTCGTTTTTCTACTCCAGTGGATAGCCGGAAACTTTCTAAGAAAGTTGAGTAAGTTTATTTTGTATTCTGCCTAACATCTGTTGCATTATAGAAAACGATCTAAGAAAAGAATTCCACTGAGTCAAGTTGTTCAAAGTACTAAAAAGAGTAAACAGAATAAGTTAATATCCAGAACAACAAAAAAGAATAAGATGAGTTCACGCCCTTCTAAAAAGAAATAGCTTTTTTGTCAAATAGCTTCTTGTATATAAATAACTATATAAAAAAATACACTTTTCAGTCTATTCTCATTGTTCTTTACGTAGACTTAATAAGGAAGTTGAAACTTGTAAATTGCATTTGAAAAATGGCTTAAAATATCAGTTTGATTTAGAAATAATTATGGAATAATTCTCATATATGATTTACCTAATAATAATGCTTTCAGGATTAAAATAAGTTACATCCGCGTAATACAGTTAATTTTGTGATCTGTACGGTTGTTGGTTTTAAAATATTTCAGGAAACCTATCAGTAAATTTACATGGATTTGTCAATGTGCAAGCAATCTCCGGTGTCATGTTAGACCATTTACTTAAAACCTCTCTTATCTCCATGACTAACCCTCCTCACGTCTCTTTATCACCTCGCACCGCTAGGGCAAACGATTTGAGTACGTGGAACGCCATTCCTGGTCTCCTGAAACCACGCTCTAAACTACACGTAGGAGCTTTTAACGTACGAACACTTTGCCAAATAGGACAGCAGGCTTCCTTAGCTAAAACTTTAGAATCTCGCGCCATCGATGTGTGCTGCGTCTCCGAAACGCGCATACAGGATCCAAGTAGCGTCATTCATTTGACCTCACCATGCCAAAATAAAGAACCGACTCGATTTACGCTTCGTGTATCTGGAAGCCCTGATTCTGCTTCCCGTGGCCTCGCCGGCGTAGGTATAGCATTGAGTCCTAGGGCAGAACTAGCTCTCTTAGAGTGGATCCCAGTAGACAGTCGTTTGTGCGCTGTCCGACTGAACGGAACAGTAAGAATCCGGAAAGATAGGGACACTCGTCGTTGCCTCTTCGTCGTCTCTGCCTATTCTCCCACTGACTGCAGCTCAGATGATGTAAAAGATGAGTTTTACAGAAAGCTTTCGGACCTTCTCCGAAAAGCTAAGCGCTCGGATGTAGTAATAGTGGCCGGTGACTTTAATGCTCAAGTAGGTAAACTAAGCGATAGGGAAAGACACCTAGGTGGATCTTATGGTGTCGTGGCTCAAAGAACAGATAATGGCGACCGTCTGTTGCAGCTATGCTCAGATAACCGCCTGTTCCTTGCAAATACTAACTTTAAGCATAAGGAAAAACATCTTTTAACATGGCGACCCCCGAATTCGTCCCAACGTTGGACCCAAATAGATCACATCGCTATCAGCCACCGATGGAGGGGCTCGATAGAAGACTGTCGCTCATTCTGGAGCACATGCCTAGATTCAGATCATGCTCTAGTGCGAGCGCGTATTTGCTTGCGTCTTACTGGACGTAGGAAAGACGCTGCAAGGAAACCTCTTAGGGCCTACTTAATGATAGTCAAGCTAAGAGTATATTTCAGGAACAACTAGGAAAACAGTTAGGCAGCCATGTATGTGATGCCCACCCCGATGCAGCATGGAATGATATCCGAAAAGCTGTGGAAACAGCAGTGATATCTGCTAGTAAGGTAAACCAGAAGGTTAGGGAGCAACACTGGATCTCAGCAGCATCTATCGCACTGATAGATGCTCGGAAACTCATTCCACCTGGCTCTGAACATAATGAAGAGCGGAGTCAGCTTAAGCGCAAGCTGACAAGAAGTCTACGCAATGATCGCGAACAGTGGTGGGTAGCGAAAGCAAGAGAGATGGAAAAGGCAGCGGCAATAGGTAATAGCAGACAATTGTTCAGACTCGTTAAGGAAACCGGAATTAGGAACCCGACCGTTAGCGAAACAATCTCAGAGAAAGATGGACATATTATTCATTCTCAATCCAGGAGATTGGATCGATGGGCAGAACACTTTAGGGATCAGTTCAACTGGCCTTCAGCCACACTTCGGTTTCCCACGATCTCTAGTCAACCTGAATGGCAAGTTAATGTAGGTCCTCCGTCCCTTTACGAAGTTGAAAAAGCCATAGGAAATCTGAAACGAGGGAGAGCAGCAGGCCCTGACAGGTTTACTCCTGAGATTTTTAAGGATGGTGGTCCAGTATTAGCAATGAGATTAACTGAGGTCTTAGGTAGAATTTGGGAACTGGACGTAATCCCATCTGACTGGTCTCAATCACTGATTGTGCCAGTCTATAAGAAAGGACAAAAGTCCTCTTGTGACAATCACAGAGGAATCAGTTTGACTAATATAGTGTCTAAAATATTAGCTTCAATAATACTTCGACGCCTAACCAAAGCTCGTGAAGAGCAGATTAGAGAAAACCAGGCTGGTTTTCGACCTGGACGTGGTTGTATAGATCAGATATTCACACTACGTCAGGTTCTAGAACACAGACACACATTCAGACGCCCCACAATGGTAGTATTTCTCGACCTTAAGGCGGCATTCGACTCTGTTGATCGTGAGGTTCTATGGCAGTGTTTGTCACTGAAAGGAGTACCAAAGAAGTACATTAACCTTATAAAGGCTCTCTACTCGAACACAACTGGTAGAGTGAGAGCTTATGGCGAACTGTCATCAGAATTGATTACCTCAAGTGGTGTTCGTCAGGGCTGTCCACTCTCCCCATTCTTGTTCAACTTTGTCATTGACGTACTTTTAGAGATAACACTCTCCTCATCTAAATTTCCAGGGGTTGAACTTCTACCGGGAGGTTCACTTGTTGACTTAGAATATGCTGATGACATAGTTTTATTTGGTGAAGACGCTGACAAAATGCAGAGTCTTCTGACCACTCTAAGCAACAATGCAAGCATGTTCGGGATGCGATTCTCTCCCTCGAAATGCAAAATGTTGCTTCAGGATTGGGTTACATCGACACCCGAACTAGTGATAGGGAGTGAAGTAGTTGAGTGTGTCGACCGCTTCACTTATCTTGGAAGTCTCATCAGCCCTTGTGGTTTAGTGTGTGACGAAATCTCAGCACGGATACAGAAGGCTCGACTAGCTTTTGCCAACTTGCGTCATTTATGGCGTAGGCGAGATATCCGTCTATCAACCAAAGGACGGGTTTACTGCGCAGCAGTTCGTTCCGTCCTACTTTATGGCAGTGAAACATGGCCGGTAAGAGTAGAGGATATTCGTAGGTTACTAGTATTTGATCATAGGTGTCTTCGAAATATTGCTCGTATATCATGGGACCATCGAGTAAGTAATGCAGTTGTTAGGAAACGGGTACTAGGTAAGGATGGCAAATCAATTGATGAAGTAGTGAAACTTCATCAGTTGAGATGGCTGGGACACGTGTTACGTATGCCCAACGACCGACTGCCTCGACGTGCTATGTTCAGTGGTATAGGAGTAGGTTGGAAGAAAGCTAGGGGCGGCCAAACCAAAACATGGCACAAGTCCATGAAGTCACTGACAAGTGAACTGAGTCATGTTGGTAGGTGTAGACTACCTGGTTGGGGACCGCGAGATGATAGCAACCGATGGTTAGAGACCCTGAATGACATGGCTCAAAATCGTTTGCAATGGCGCAGGTGCATCCACTCTCTGTGTTCTCCCAAATTCTAATCTTCTGAATTCTTCATGTCCCTTTTTTCCTCTTTCCAAATTTATTTCACTGGATTATACTCTTTAAATAACATCTCCAAACCCTAATCTTCCCGATTACTGCTTATACTCTTGCTACCTCTACCACTACGGGATTTGAATCGACAACTGCATCTCTGTGCTAATGTGGTGTGGCAACTCGAACTGATGTACGTACGTACGAAGTTCTACGTTGTTACTGACTGACTGACTGAGACCATTTACTGTGTTTTGGATTTAGTCACTTCCAACATTTTCTTTTCACAAATGGTTTTATCAAGTTCATTGGACTTGAACTTAATTCTCAAGCTATGACAGTACTTTCAGCTTTTAATAATTGTTGGTATTGTGTATAGAGCACCAGAGAGAAACATGCAGTCATCGGTTGAAAACGTTCGTTGCGTAATTGACTAATATCTTTTAAATATTTTTGCAGTCTGAAATACGGCTTTTAAGTCATGCCTTTATCCAGCCCGAACATCCGTAAATTAGTGAATCAATGGTAATAAGAGAAATGCAAAACAATCAAACAGATCTTGTCTTTTATATAACAAGTTCGGTTTCTTCTCTATACTATCTTAATTTATCGAACAGAATCATGGTGCTTGTTCACATTTTCAATACATCATGTTGTCTTTAATATTTTAGGTGTTAAAATTCAGAAAGGACTCAAAACAATGGTATTTCCCCCATGGAACGTCAAAATACCTTGCATTGTGCTGATAAGCTGAATAAGAATTACGCTTAATAATCAGGTTTTAATTTCATTAAGACTGAGTTGACTTGTGAAATTCGTATCTTTCAATTGACTTCTGATCACGTTTACTCTTACGTTCTAGTCAGGAAGTTATGTGCAATATTTACACCAGTTCAAGTTGTCATACCATATCATTATAGTGAGACAAAATTATCAAGAAAAACCCTAGTCGTGGTTGTATTAGGAAAGATTTGCTAGAGAAAAGGAAAAAAAGGAAAAAGGTATTAGGAGATTTCAGAGCTCAGGTTCTAAGAAGAGATAAAGAGTGAGCTCACTTGAGTCACGTCACCCAAAGTCCCCTAACCATTGGTTACAATAATTGCGCGGACCCCTACCAAGAAGTTTCACCATAATTACAGCTCATTACAGTTATCAGTAACTTCATGGACTGGTGTCATATCTTAGTTGATCTCCCTTGCTTTATTTCAGCCTATTTCCTACACCAGACAACATCGTGTATCAAGTTAAAAAGTGGTTTAATGTACGTAACATTTGTCCCAACGATCTCAATTGATGAAGATTCATTACGTCATCAACCGTTCATCCCTCGACCTTACGTCTAACCTCAAAATTGCTTACTATGTGGTCCCAAAATACACTTATGATCGGGTACTAGGGGCTTGTGAATATTCACTGTACATCACCTATTGATCTATAATCTATCCATTCATTTAACAATTCCTAAATTTCCTTCACTATAAATCATAAAATCGCCCTCCATAACAATTATATTTTCACACAATTGTCGAACTGTTAATTCATGGTATTAACGTATAAATTTCTGTAAGTGGGTCATAAGTTCGGATATACATTTGCTCTTTATTACTTGGTCTATCAGATTCCACCGCTAACTCACACAAACTTCCTATTTTACAGCTTAGTCGAGAAACTTCATGGTTCCTGAATTAATCCAGCGAATTTAATTATTCATCGAGCATGGTGTACATCATAAGTAATTTAGCTCCGTCTATATATAAATTCACTTCTTTGAAGTAAAAAAATATATTAATATCGTTTGAGACTAAAAGTTATGTAATTTTGAACATTATAGTTATTCTCAATGCAAAACAAATTGTAACATCTACAATGCCTGAAAAGTAAGTTTGTCTCAGATTATGAAGCTAATCCTGTCTACTCTTCAGAATCTCAGATGACGTTTAAAATTATACTTTAGGAGCCTCTAAAATTATAGATGAAAATATTTGACTTGTTTTTCAGAAACAGATCTGCTATTGTATTTGATTGACAAGAAAATGAATAGGACACCACTTTATACTTGAAATCTTAAATAATTCCCTAAATTTTTATTTACAACTCGGATAAGTAAGCGTTTAGCATTTCATGTACATACCGAACAAATAACGTATGTAGCCTTCAGATCGAAATATATTGCTCGTCTCTGGTTCTGCTTGATGAGTTGTCTTATCTACACCCTTCTCTTTGTCTAACACAACAAAGACCATTAAAGTGCGTTTTCAATCCTAAAAAACACATTCTTTGGATTAATGACGAATTTATACATGTGCCCAACATATGACTACTGAATTAAATTTTAGTAGTCAGATAAAAACTCACCATGAGTTCTGCCTGTGTCAATCCCGCCAAAAGCCGAATTTGCAATAAGTATTAGTACCAAACTACAAGACATGTTTCCTTCAGTAAATAACTCGGTTAATCTACTGACTAATCATTCTAATAAAACTATTTATAAATGTTATTCTATTTTACGATGACAGTTTTCAAAGATTTTTCAGCCCAAATTTAGTTTTGTCATGAACAGAAACCACTTTGTGAATCATTGAGATCCATCAACCACCGGACAACGAATTTGTCTCAGCTAGCGACTCATTAAAAATTTTCGCATCTGCGCATGGTAAAAAATTCATAACATTCGGATTTTACAGAGAGCACAATATTTTTGCACCTTTGAACTGTAATACAATGAACCACTTTTCCAACTTCAATCATTTTGCAAAATCGATCTCTGTCGTTTTGTTGCCATCATTTTGTGATAAAAATTTCATTTGCCTTGATAAACGCTTTTCAGAAGTACTATTTGACATCCTGATACTCAAAACTAATGATTGTTAACACTAAATGTTTTAAAGATAGTTTGTTGTGACCTCTCAGAAATCATGCTTTGAACTAGACTTTGTTATATTACTTTTTACTTGATTACTAATAAATTACACATTATTGGTTGTTTCGAGCTAAACATTTAGTGACAGCTTTTCAAGTGATAAAAACAATCTGAATTCACGATGATTGGATTGACTGTACTTAGGTAAGTTATTGATAATAAGTTACGAAAATACTGATTCCTACCGTCATTTTGCCCTGCATTAGGTAAATGTTGAATGGAGAATTAAGGCAGTTTATTCAGTGACGAAGTATTATAAAAATTTGTTCTGATAATATGCACTATTAATGGTCTCACTGAAATATGTTAAGATAGGAGGATATAATACAGGCATATTAGTATTGTAGAGCCTGTTCAAGACTGCGATCTAGATTATCGTGTCACAGTAACAGAGGTTAATATAATCCTATACAATTTTTCTCTTACACAGTAAGATTCAAGTTTTAAATACTTAATAAAAACAAACGCTATTTGATGTTTCTATTCTAGAAAATGTATGAGTGAAATGAAAATATCTATATTTGAGTTTTGAACCAAATTTCACTCGAAGCCTGGTAATCGGAGCATTGATTTGTGGATATCCTACTATATTGTATTTTTGTAAATCGAATCTCACTCTCAAAATACTTGATAAATGCTTTGTGACTTTGAATGTTTTTTAGGTTCGCAATCTGACTCCATTATGAAAGAATCATGAACATAAGTTCTCTGTCTCATTTCCTTTATTCTCTTTAGGCAATAATAAAACACAAATACAAATTAAGTTGAAAGATTTCATTTCAGATATTCTTTTATGCAGACGAATGGATTCTATGGATCTTTTGAAGTTAATCCTCCAACAATGTCATTGTTGGTCGGATTACGGGTGTCAGATCAGAGGTTACCCAGTATTCCCAAGTGTTGTAGAATGGATTAGTTTCCATAGAACGATGAGTATTAATTTTATGTTTATACTCCGTTATATCACTCAGTTTGCGAATCGATCAACGGAGCTAATACGTAGTAATCTTTAGGCGACGATTGGTATGACACCGTATTCAAATCAAAATTAATTGTTCACAATCGTGTTGAGGCTACTAATCACCCACATCTCATACAGGCTCTATGAAGCTGTTCAGGAATAAATATTTTTGGTATTTGTTGATTGGATAATTATTAGTTCATTTCAATCGAACGAACAAATCTGATTCAGATCATGAACCGATTGATGTTAGACCACCATTGAAAACCTGGAAGCAATGGTGGTTTAACATCAATCGGTTCACGATCTGAATCAAAAACTTAATAATCTCCACGAGCTATACTGAAAATTTGTCTGAGCCTGAAAAATAGAGTGTTATATGATTTGGTTCTCAACAATAACCGAATTTGATAAACCATTATGAATGTGAGTGATATAATGCTTAACCCTAGCTCGAATATTTTTCTTGTAGTTTTATTCTTCGTCCGTGATTACTGACTTTCAATATGTACTAGATCAGACGTAGAATCTTTTTACGCAGGTTCGTTAATTTCGTATTATTATTTTTAATAGATATTCATGACATATGATCTTTTGCTGAAATTCAGATATTAAATAAGAAAGAAAGATTAGTTCATCGAAGAGTTCTCTTTTCGGCGAATTCATTTTCAAAGCTGTACAATCGCAAATATATATACTTATTTTTACTGGGTGATAATAATACTGATAATAAACTTCTGTTATACATGGTGACAGTGAGGTTAAATAAACAAAGGTATTAGAAAAAAAATTTTTTCTAATAAAACAAGGAAAGTTTAATAAAATGTTGAAACAGAGATGAAATGTAATCGGAATGATCGTGGAAATATAAATTATGTTATCGCTGGATGTAGAATCATTATTCACTAATGTCCCACTCACAGAGACCATTAATTTTATCTGTAAGTACATAAACAATAATGAGATAAACATTGGAATACCTGAGGTTTATTTGAAGGAACTATTACTACGTTGCACTTGCAATGTACAGTTCACATTCAACGATGTAATTCATAGACAGAAGGATGGTATAGCAATGGGATCCCCACTTGGTCCATTACTGGCAGATTGCTTCATGGCCAGTTTAGAAAACAACCAACTCAAAAGAATTATAGAAAACCTCCACTTGTATAAAAGGTATGTGGATGATATTTTTATCATTTGTGACAACAAATGTAACTTAAGTGATCTCCTAGAGATATTTAATAATTGTCATCCATCAATAAAATTCACACTTGAAGTTGAAAGCAAACAAAATATTCACTTCCTTGATGTAGATATGACAAGAAAACAAGATGGTACTTTAAAAAGAGCTATCTACAGGAAACCCATGTGGAATTGCCAACTATCAAATTTCCACAGTTGGGTTCCCATCAGCCGAAAAAGAAACTTAATAATAACTCTCGCCACAAGAATACGAAGAATCTGTAGCCCCGAGGTCGTAGAGGAAGAATTGAGCCTTTTAAAAGAGATTCTTATCAAAAACGGATATCCTCCTACATTCATTGATAAGAACATGAAGCCGAAAATGCCAAAACCACAAACAATTACAGTAGAAAAGAAAACTTTATACATGAACATCGACTTCAAAGGTGACAGAGCCGCATATATCTTAAACAGGAGAATTTCGAATTCTTTAAAAAGAACATTCTTCGCAGCAACATTGCGAATATTATTCTCCAGCCGATCACTGTTCACCAATAATCTGAAAGATAAATTATCGCATCTGACCAACTCAATGTGCATTTACCAATTTACCTGCTCTTGTGGAGTTAGGTATATAGGTGGTTCGATGCGTACTTTATCCAAAAGAATTCAAGAACATTGTCCGGCGGGGCTAAAAAGAGGAGGCAACGGCTCAATAAGAAGTTCTATAATCGGACACCTTGTGAACACAGGTCACTCAATCAAGACAGACTCTGCGTTCAAAGTCATCTACAAGGTAAGTAGAAGCCTTCCTAAGACAATTAGACTGCATCTTCTTTGCATTGCTGAGGCAATAGCCATACATTTTGAAAAACCAGAATTATGTGTACAAAAGAGACTGGTACAACCTCTTCTTCTACCATGGTCTTAATGTATTAAATGTTTTTTTCAATTTCTTCATACTCATGTTCCCTTACAGCCACCTGCTTCACCTTCCATCTTCCCTTCAAATCTTCTACCCCCAACAGGTTTGTTTTTATTTTCACGATCATTCCGATTACATTTCATCTCTGTTTCAACATTTTATTAAACTTTCCTTGTTTTATTAAAAAAAATTTTTTTCTAATACCTTTGTTTATTTAACCTCACTGTCACCATGTATAACAGAAGTTTATTATCAGTATTATTATCACCCAGTAAAAATAAGTATATATATTTGCGATTGTACAGCTTTGAAAATGAATTCGCCGAAAAGAGAACTCTTCGATGAACTAATCTTTCTTTCTTATTTAATGTCATAATGGGTGTATTCTGTTTATTAAGAAATTCAGATAACTGAAAATTCTTAGACTAACCTATTATTACTATATCGTGAAACTAAGGGATCTATGTTTTTGTCTGAAATCTAAGGACATATATTTCTGTTTTACGTCGCCTAATTCCCTATATGAATTGTAATATTTAAATTCTATTTACTCAGACAAAATAAAGCGTAAAATACTGAAATTGGCAACTTAGTCACAGAGTGATTTTCCATCTGGATCAAGGCTATTCTAATATATTTGATTAAAGGTGTTATTGATCGCTTTTTTAATATCTATTAACAAATATTGTATAATTCATTTGACTAGCTTAAGGTCCATCTTTAATATTTCAATGTAAATGATTTTAAATGAGTTTTGGCTCATGCTAGTTTTTGTCCGCATTGCTACACTTTAGAATTCATTTCTTATCAAAAGTTCATTCACTTCACTTACTGATCAAATACTTATTAACTATACAAGCTGAATTTTCCCGTAATATTATCCAGTAGGATATTTACATATTTTTTTAAAAAAAAAGCATTTATGACTTCAAATATAATTTAATATAAGTTGGAAGATACATTCACATTTTCTTTAAATGTATGATTCACTGACCTTAGTTTGAATTCCATAAACATCCATATTATGTAAGTTAAGTACTTTCGAATTGTTTATCTGATGTTAAAATAACATAAAATCTTAAATTCTTTACTACATACTAACGAACTTCATATCCATTTGTTTAAATAGCCATCAACATTTAAAGGTTATATGCATCAAGTAGAAAAATAATATTTTATATGAAATAAACAATTTTTCTTTATCTAAGTAAATTGATTTCAACAAACTTTATTTTGAAATATATTTACTAACAAACTACTAACATTTCAACAAAATTTAGTAAAAACGTTTTTGTTCAGCTTTCAAATAAACATATATGTACAGAGGTTGTGGAGATTATTAAGTTCTTGATTGAGATCATGAATCGATTGATGTTAGACCACCTTTGGAAACCTGGAAGCACTGAAAGGCCGTTTCGTTCCCATTGCGGGACTCCTCAGCAGTGCGCATCCACGATCCCGCTCGCGGGATTTGAACCCAGGGCCTTCGGTCTTGCGCGAACGCCTAACGTACTGGATCACTGAGCCGGCATCCAATGATGATAGTATTCACTAAATCTATTGTTATTATTCGTATTACGTAACCTGGTATCATAATCTTCCTGTTACGTCATCTTGGTTATTCGTGTTTACATTTCCTCACGGAATTAGTACTTTAATAAAATTTTCATATATATACGATTGTACAGCTTGATAATAAATTCGTTGAAAAGAGGTTCATTCACTGAAATTCCTGTTTTTGAATATGTGTGCTCATATGACCCAAATATTTTATCACCTATAATAATTTTTTTAATTGGTTGTAAACTGTGCATTTTTGTGATCTGATTAGTTCATATTCAATTAGCATAAAGTACTTTGATTGAATGTGAGATTTTGCATTTTTACATTTGCGCATCCAACATCCCGCACCCCGCGAGATTCAAACCCAGGATCTACCCGTCTCGCGACAGGCTCTGCTCAGGAGTCCCATACTAGGACAAACGATCGTCCACTGTTTCCAGGTTTTCCATGGTGGTCTAGCTTCAATTGACTCATGATTTCAATCAGTGAAATTTCTAAAATCTCCACAAAACCCCTTCTGATAAGCCTTTTTGACAAGCATTTGAAATATTAGTTGTATTAAGCTTAAATTAACAGGCTTATGTCTGACAAAATAAATTTTTATGTAGATCATCCTGCTAAATACGAATAAGGTCAACTGTATCAATCGATATTTAGCTATACTATCATTTACTTTCACTGTAACAAATTTAACCCTACATTTGTCTAGCTGAACACAATGTAAAAAAACCATTGAGAAAATTATTATTCAGTTTGGCATGTACTATTGTTAGATAGTGCAATGTTCATTGGATGATATAGACATTTGATAAAACGTATTACTTATACGTGAGCCATAATCATATTATTATTATTATTATTACTATTATTATTATTAATTTCAAACGATTATATAGTTTAATCACTAAGACTTGATTCTAATTCACTATTGTTGAATCAGTTGATCCTTCCCATTGAAATAATGTTGTTTTACCAGTGAAGTGATCTTCGTACATAATTTCCAACTTATAGTACAATAAATCAACGTGAATGATAGCCTAAACTTATTCGTATTAATTTTCAGTAAACGCTTAAACGTAAAAGAATTTCTTGTAGGCAAGGAAGGAGTTATCAGATGAAACAGTTAAACGACTTCACTGAGAAATAGATTTTCAAAAATGTTTGATGTCATTTTTTAATGAATTAAAACAAAAGAATTTAAATCAAATTACACATGACCCTAAATAGGGCCTTTAATCGGTTTCTTAACATTTCAGATTTTCCTAAACAATGGCATAACTGTGATTCCGTAATTGCGCCACATATGGGACATTGGAATCCATGGAATTGTGGTAGTACATCGCAAGCACATAACAAATGAAACATTGCATTGCAGCAACAAAAAATCCAAGTGCTTTCATCAGCAGTTTCATTTGGTGGCTGAGCAAGATTGCAGATATCACACAGTCTGTTGTAGGCATCTTCATCAGTCTCGTTGTCTCGGTCACTGAATTCTTCTGAGTTTATAGAAACAATTTCATCTTCGTCATTACTTAACGTGGCATCCAAATTGACGTTTATTAGATAGTTGGTACTTATCGTCTGTTGGATCAACGACATTGTAACATCTATAGAAGTGGAGGCTTCCATCTGAAGCTCGGTTGCTGCAGATATGTTCAATGGCGTTGGGGCATCCTTTCTTATCAGTTGCTAAATTTGAAATGAATTAGTTGAAATTGTATTAGAGATTTATGAGCTGTATAATGTGTCATATTCGACGTATTACAGTGGTTAAACTGTATTGATGAGTTTGGAAGATTTGCCGGCCAACCAGAGAGCAGTATTTAGTTACGGAACTCTTAATAATATACGGTAATAAAATAACGGCGTATGGACAGTTTTGATGCCAATCATGAACCCCTACTGTTAATTTATTATAGCAGACAAAAATATCTTAAGGTTACGTATTAGAAGTTTGATTAGTGCTACGATTTGAAGTTAGGAGTTAGAGTGAAGAATAAGGGTTAAAGTTGAGCTTCGAGAGCGTTACGATTAAGAGCGTTGGATTGAGGAGCTTTAAAGTTACGATTTTTAATTTCGCAGTGTAGGTAGAGTGGTACAGTAGATCTTGTCCGTAAAACACTGATTTTGGCTTGACTCACATAAAGTCCTCCCAAATATAATTTTGATCACGAATGTGTTTTGTTGTAACTTAGCTTACTCGCTGTGTCACATTCTCTGTATGGCTGCATAAAAGATATCTATCAGTTTTAAGCATTTTAGGTACTAGATTTAAAAATTGTTTACATAGTTTTCATCAAGATACTTTCTATCCCTCACTGCGCTCCGAATTTCGAGCAGAAGTTCACGAAGAAGTGTTCCAAGGCTGACTGGTTCATTGAAAGTCATCCATATAATCAATTTTGCTATAGTTACTAACCGATAAAACTGGACCAGGTTCTTACCATGTTACAAGCTGGTTAAAGTAAACAATGTAGATGACTGTACTCCAATTCAGTATCTTGAACATTGTATATTCCTTTAAAGATCAAAATTATTCGGTTGAGTTCCAAGTGAGATTGCTGTTGCCCAGTCCTGATGATTCTCAAATAAAAACTTCATTGTCATATAGTTTTCAGTGTTTCTTCAGTTGGTTTCGGTCTGTAATAAGAAATAATCACTAATATATGGTTATTTTTTTTAATAATTCTACTTCGTATTCGGTCATGTTTCCTCATTTCTTTTGAATTGTCATTGACTACACATAATATATAGAGAAGTTAAGGTATTTCGTGATAATCATTTTGTCGTGTTAGTAACAATTTGTTACTTGATAAATAATTCATAAGTGCTTATTGCTTTTATTAGGTATTTTATTTCATTAGCAATAATTCAGTTAGATGGTTAGTTTTCCAATCTTTTGACATATATTTTTATTATCAGAAGAGGTTTGTGGAGATTTTAGAAATTTTCACAGATTGAAATCATGAGTCAATAAAAGCTAGACCACCATTGAAAACCTGGAAGCACTGGACGGTCGTTTCGTCCTAGTATGTGACTCCTCAGCAGTGCGCATCCAAGATCCCGCACTCCGTGAGATTCGAACCCAGGACCTACCAGTCTCGCGACAGGCTCTGCTCAGGAGTCCATACTAGGACAAAACGATCGTCCACTGTTTCCAGGTTTTCCATGGTGGTCTAGCTTCAATTGACTCATGATTTCAATCAGTGAAATTTCTAAAATCTCCACAAAACCCCTTCTGATAATAATCAACTGCTCACTAGTGACTGACTTCAAGAGATACTCCTGGAGTTCTAGTGGGAAGCCGTTACCAGTGGAGTTCAACCAGGTCTGTTGTGAGATATCAGCTCACTGTAGACAACGGTATATGGTGGCGCAACTTCGTGGATTGGTTGAAGTTAGACATTAACACCGTTGGATGCCGGCTCAGTGGCATATATTTTTATATTTATGTTTGTCGAAACAACACTATTGTATCATTCACCATAAGAATGTGGACTAATGTAGAAAAAAAAATTAGACATGATTGTAAGAATGTGTGCGGAGATCGATACGATAATTCAATAAACCTTTGAATAAAGTTCCATACCATTTTAGTCTGTAGTATTTAAGGTCTTAGACATTTGTTTGTACTGATACATTAACCAGAAATAAATATTTATTTTCATTAAATACGTTTAAAGACTTGAAGATGAAGTAATCGACTGAATAGGTTACATTTTTTGAGACAACTATGCATTGATCATTGATGAACAAAACTTGGCTCATTTATTTCATATAAGTCTTTTCGAAGTAAGTCAGTCATAAGCAGAGTAGAACCTGTCATATTTGCATTAATAATGAGGTTTGTGCTTGTTATGGATGCAGAATAATATACCAATAATTATCGTGTTAAGTCTAACGGTGACCTTGGACTTTAAATGGACATTTCCCATTGGTCGATATTTGTTTCACTTGTTAAATATTGTGTAAATGTTGTTTTCTATTTTATGGTACGATGTGGTTTGTTTGGTTAGTATATAAATATAGTATGTCTGAAATAAAATGATTCATATCTCAGAGGCTGTGACTTGTGTTCTGGACTCAACTGGCTGGGTTAGACAGCGAAGCGGGGCCAATCAGGGCGCTAGGTCGTCCATACGTGTTTTACGTGTTACTGTGATCGATCGATAAAACACTGCTTATCAAAACCTGCAGTCACCCGTTACAACAGTGCTACTGAAGTCGACAGATATACGTAATATGTATCATCAATCCAAAGTAAAATTTCTGGCGGCAGAAGGTTAAGAAGTTCAAAGAAAAGAGAACGAGAACAGAGAATGATTTCTGTGGAAATGAAGGAACAGTGAAGTCTGAGACGATTGTTTGATATTTTGCAAATGAAGTACTTACTGTATGGATCTCAGATTTTATTAAGTGATTCTGTTTGTTTGTCTCCACTTGTGTTCTCGTTCATTACAGTGGTAGTAAGAAAGATTAAGTATAAACAATATGATTCGAGAAAAAAGAATAAATTCTTGGAGTGTAAAGTATAAGATAATTTTAAAACGTAATTGTGATGATGGACCACCGGTGAACTCGAGGAAGCTGAAGGAGGCTCAGAAGGACCCGAAGACGTCTCATCCAGTCACCTTTCAGAAGAATATTCTAGAATTCCGACGTGTAGCTTCCCGATTGGATAATGCTAATAACCCCCTGTATGCGGATTGGAAGACTGTAATGATGATTTCGTTCTCACTAAAAACTATAAATACCTGACAGTTTTGTACTATGAATGACACTGGTTGGAATAATATTCCTTTGATTGGTCTTCTGTCTTCTTACTGCGACTTGGAAGGGTTTTGGTGTTCTAGTGCTCAGTTATTCGCGGTATATCGAGAAATCAACCTTTAAGATATAACAGTAATATTTACGGGTCAACAATAGGTGAATGCATCATTACTATGGCGACTGATTTTCACACAACATTTTCAACTACTGTGTACGATAATCTTTTGAAGTACTTACTGGTCATTTAATTTGAAATCTTTTTAAAAATATCATTAAAAGACTACTATGTATGCCTTTATTCATTCATCTTTAAAATATGCATTTTGGAAAGAGATTGATAAATCGAAGTGTTTAATATAACTAAGAAATATGTGTATTGGAGTTTCAGTGTAAAGTAATTTTGGTCGAAAAATTAAAGTAAGCTAAAGGAATGTTGGATTGTTTTCTTTTTTCAGATTGAACATTTAACCATCATCCTTCTATTTCGTCTATAATCAAACTGAAAACAGCTTAGATCTTCTTATCCCCATATTAGTATTAGACTAAAAAGGTTAGTATTCATCCGTATACATTGGTCTAATTTATTAGAACTGTCTTTGTATTTAACGAAGTTCTCCAGTTAGATCTTAAGATTGGTTATATATGAATTAAACAAAATTTTAGGTAAATCGAAATAAAAATATAGTCTACTGTTTAATAGTGGTTCGCCAATTAATGTTGGTTAATGCTTTAACGCTGTTTGAATATCATCGATTGATCAAATGAATAAAATAAGACTAGAAAATAATTTACACAACACATTAACTAAAACCAGTTCATAATATAGACAAAGAAATTCGGCTATCTGCAGAAAGCCCTTACGCCAATAATATTATAAATCACTTGCTCACTAGTGACTAACCTCAGAAGTTAATTTCATCGGTTGTGGTGAGAATCAGTAACCAGTTTAGTTAAATCGTGTCGTGTGTGAGGTAACGATTGTAATAGGAGATAGTTGTCCAATACAGTGAAGTCATTGAAGCTGGAAATATGAACTATTGGATGCTAACTAACTAGTCTAAAAACTAAGTCCTCGCTATGAAACATGAATGTCATGGATTCGATCTCAAATGCGGTCATTGGGAGACGAATCTGAAGAGTCCCAACCTAGGATGAAACGACTGTCCAATGCCTCGTCCTTATTAAATTATTGTCTAGCTAAGGTCAGTTCGTATTGTACACCACAAAGTTCAGCTATCTACACAAACCTCTTACATTAAAAGTGAAACTAGCTAGGTGATTATTAAGCACTAGTGACCACCGAATAATTATTTCGTTTCAATTTCGAACGCCTCATCGGTGGGCATCCACGATGTCATATGGGGCCAAACCTAACGCTTTCAAGTCTCATAACTAGAGAACAGTTACACCACAAATTTGGAGTTCATGTTTCTAACATTAGTCTGTTCACTTTACCCATTAATTTGCGTCGAAAAAAAGCGTGGTTTTATTTTTGACAAGTTTTTCTAATGCTTTCCTATTATTTAATATGATATTTAGCTTAATAGGAATTGATATTTATATACTTGAATGATAGTTGGAAGTAATTTGCTTCTAACCAATTTTTTTTTAAAACATACATGTTAATTTTATATAAGTATGCAATCTAACTGAAACGTTTTACACTAACTGTTTTCATGATTCGATTAGACAGTTTCACGACCTAACAGCTGAATTCATGAGTCAATTAAAGCTAGTCCACCATCGGGAACCTGGGACGGCCGTTTCGTCTTAGTATGGGACTTCTCGGCAGTGTGCACCCACGATCCCGCCTCGCGAGACTCAGACCCAGGACCTATCGGTCTCATGTGCGGACGCCAAACCTCTAAACCACTGAACTAGCATCCAACGGTGCTAATGTCAATCTCAGCTTCACAACTATTATGTCTTCAGATCAAACCAAACAGTCAAATAGAAAAATATAATTTATATTCAATGACATGAACAAATTTATAAATTATTTTGAATGCAACTAATAATAGAACAGGGAAATCTTTGACTAACCAGTTATTTTCAGCACAGAATATCAGGCTAAATCTGACCGGCATGTCATATTTGACTGTTTGCTTTATTGAATAATTTTTCCATAAAAAAGATTTATATCTCCCAATACTAATCAAGTTATCTGGATAATGTTGATTAGTCACGGCTGACTTTTTCAGTAATTCTTATATTTGTCTAGATAAAAAGTAAAATATGTGTATAAGATACCTTCGTATGTATTGTATGCCAAACGATTGGCCGTTTTCATTCAATTCTTACCAAGTGCACAGAAAATTTTTGTATGAACGTAAATCTTATTGGTTAATACACTGTGCAAAAAATCAATAATTTTTCCCTGTAATAGGCTAGAACCTAAATACTGTATGAAAAAAAGAGATTACTTCTACTTCAGGTAGATTTTTAAAAGGAAGTTGTTCTATCCAAACAAAACCCTATCATTATAACTTTCTAGCAGTACATATATATATATATATATATATATATATATATATATATATATATATATATATATATATATATATATATATATATATATATATATATATATATGAGCAAGAAAACTCATCGTCATCATCAAAATACAGAGAGACCTACCTTTCAAAAATTATTAACTAAAGGTAAATCTCATAAATCCAATTCAAATATAAATACAGTTCAACATTCAAATAATTCTGAAGTAAATCAAAAATATTCCGAACAGAAAAAATTTCAAGTCATCTCTCAAAGATTTCATTATATCATGAATAAAAGGTTTCTATTATCTTGTTCATTAATATCATTCCTTTATTTATGTATTGTATTAATAAAATCTACAAAGTTTGAAAATAAATTCAATCATAATGAAAATGGTAACAATGAAACATTACCAAATTCTTTATATGTAACATTGAATGCTAACAAAGAGATCCATAATCAAGATTTCAATCATGAATTAAATGATGAATATGATTTACGTCAGAAAATATCTTTATTGAATAATCCAAATTATTTAATGCCAACATTATGTATTGGTGTATTAGTTCGTAACAAAGCTCATACATTACCATATTTTTTAAATGGTATAGAAAATCAACAATATCCAACTAAACGTATTACATTAATCTTTTATGTTGACAATACAATTGATTCAAGTGAGATCATATTAAATGAATGGATTCAATGTAACAAAGATAAATATCATAATATAATTTTTGAAGGTAAAAATCGTAATATAACTAAGTTAGAGTATGAAAATTTAAGTAAAATGTGGACTCAAGATCATTATTTACATGTTATAAATTTACGTCAGAAATTATTAGATGAAGCACGTAATATCTGGGCTGATTTTTATTTATCTATTGACGCTGATGTGATTCTTATGAATCCATTGACTATTGAACATTTAATAAATGTTATGCTTGATTCAACAGTATCTACATCTAAATCTAATTTAGATAATAAAATTAATGAAAATATAATTATTTTGGCACCATTGATGAATTGTACATCATCTGAACATTATTCCAACTTTTGGGGTGCTATGTCTGAAGAAGGTTACTACCTACGTTCAGAGCATTATTTTGATATACAAAAACGTCGTATACAAGGTGTATATCCTGTGGCAATGGTACACTCGATATTTTTAATTAATTTACAGTTTTATCAATCTGAACAAATTGGTTATTCTCCTGCACCAATAAATTATACAGGACCAATTGACGATATTATAATATTTTCTAGATCAGTACAACGTGCAGAAATTGATTTTTATTTAGATAATACACAATTTTATGGATATATTCCATCACCGGTTGAAGAACAAGATCTTGGATTATATTCAAAAGATTTAAATAATGCATGGCTTTTGCGTGAACAAGATCTATTTGTTCATTTACGTTTACAAGCAATTATTGATCAAGAGGATAAACAAAGAGTTATACCTTCAGAATGTTTATTAAATATTGCTGAAAATCAATTACCTAAGTCAAATAAATTAAATTTTGATGAGATTTATTTTATAAATTTATTGAGACGCCCTGATCGTCGACAAAAAATGGAGTATATGCTTCATCAGTTAGGTATAAATGCTAAACATTATGCAGCTATTGATGGAAAAGATTTAACTATGAAATATTTTGATGAATTAGGAATTAAACAACTTCCGGGTTATACAGATCCTTACCATAATCGGTCGTTGAAATTTGGAGAAATTGGTTGCTTTTTAAGTCATTATAATATATGGATTGTATGTTGAATTTTGTAAACTTTTGTAATTAATTTAGTTAATAATTTAAAATAACCACTTCATGTCATTTTACATGATAAGTATATTTATAGTACCAGACTAGGGAATACAATATAAATTTATATACTTTAAACTATAGCTTTAGTGATTAAATCGTTTCATTTATTTATTTAAACACACGAACATTGGTACAAGAGGGCATCGCACTTCGTCATTTGATTTGTGTGAAAGCTGGAATACTACCCGAATGCCCAAACACGAGCAGGTGGTTTTCTTAGGGGGGGAACACTCCCGGATCTATTGACCTAAAGGTCCAATCCACAAGTCAGTGGGGCAACGTAGGGAGATGCAGTTCCATGGTAGCCGGTGACCAACAATAGGTTCATACGCAATTTGTTTCCTTAGGATCCTGGAGTCCATGTACACCACTGGCTGGGAATCAGGATTTTCCAACTCCTCTAGGTGGGTCTTCCGTGTCCACCAACCCGGTCAAAGCACCGGACATGCGCATTTCGTCCTCTCATTTTCGCAGAGAACAACCCCGCCGTGAGAATGCAATGAATAGGACTAACCTGACAGTGGCTGTATACGCGTGACTATATGAGAGCATTTCGATAGGGAGAGCTGACACTCCCCACCTTTGGCCATACACAGCATTCATGGGTTATTTAAACACAGAAATCGTAAACATTTCTTATTCAAAATTGTTATATGGTAAAAATTATTTGTAAAAATCTCATAGAAGCTGAGAAATGTTCAATATACATATTGTGTTCCAGATAAATTTCACAAATTGATGTATTTGTACACTTTCTAATTCTGATCAGTCTGATTTCTAAACCATTACTAACTTTGAAGCTTCTTCTAGAAGCTGGCAGAAATCAAAAGTCGTTAGTTGATTTAATAAGTAACTTTCGATTTCTTTATCTCAAAAACCTTTGATTTTTCGGTCAGCCTAAAGTGTGTAGTTCCTGTTGTGGTGAGATTTTTGGAGTGGATTACCAAATCGATAAACCATATTTTCGGAACTGAAACAAACTAATGATTATTGTCTCAACTTTAAATGTACTGAAATTAAAAACTTGAGTTATCTCCGTTCAATTTTTTTAAAATAAAATGTTAATTTCCTAGTACAGAACATATGAAACAACATATCTTTGATGGATAATGTTTTGTGAAGCATTTATATTTCACTTACGCATATATATATATATCACTTAATATGTCTTAATTCCGATGTACATGTACCATTTCCTGTTAGAGGATAGATAAGCAGAGGAATATGTTCAGTGGTCGATAACATATGATACAAGGTAACAAAATTATCAATACGTCACCTGAAAATGAACTAAACAGAAGCGGATTTAACATATAAATTGTCAATATTATTAGTTGTGTAAGACCTTAGAGTTATTTATTAATAAATTATGAATATACTCACTAGTGACTGGCTTCAAAATGGATTTTCTGGACTTCTGGTAAAAACCAGTGACCAATGGAGTTCAATCGCATCGGATGTGAGGTAATTACCCACCAAAATGTATATTAAACTATCATTTGTTATAGTTTGATTAAGAATCATTCTTGTCAATATTATCAATGCTCGTTTCACATGGAAGTGAACTGACAACCTAATTATTCAGCCATGTACTTAATAATATCACTAAAAGAATCTGTCCGAACTAATCAAGTTTCTTTATTATTTCAAAACATTAAATTTCTTAAATTTCTTCGTAAACTATTCGTATTTTTGAGGTTCAGTCAATTTATATTTGAATTGTTTTTTTTAAAATTTATTTCTAGGAAATGATCAACAATGGTTATAATCGTATATTAGTTCTTGAAGATGATCTACGTTTTGCTCCTGCTTTTGTTCGTAATTTAAATAAAGTTATTAAAGAAGCAGATGAAAATGTTGCTAATTGGGATCTACTCTATATTGGTCGTAAAAGAATGTCAAAATCAGAGAAACGTGTACCGAATACAACTAGTTTAACTTATCCTGATTATACTTATTGGACACTTGGTTATATTTTAAATAGAAATGGTGCAGAAAAATTATTAAAACAAAAACCATTACAAAAATTAATTGCTATTGATGAATATCTTCCAGTTATGTTTAATAAACATCCTAGAAAAGATTGGTTAGTTCAATTTGAACCACGAAATTTAATTGCTTTATCTGCTGAACCACTATTAGTTGAACCACAAAGGTATACAGGTGAAAAACTTTATGTATCTGATACAGAAGACTCTGAAATTTTCCATAGTAATTAAATAATATTTAATGATTCTTATTAAAGTATAGAATAATGAAATGATATTGTATATTTTCCTTAGAATTTGTACATTCCTTAGTAGGATTTATTTCATTTTTGTTTTAAAAAGGAATAATAAACATTGTCCATTGAAAAAGACATTTAATGTTACAGATGGATATTAAAAAAAATGAAGAATATTTGAGTGAACAATTGTTTTCATCAACTTCATCATCAAGCTCTACAGTTCTAAGTCCATAATTATAATATTTTACAAAGCCGAAGCCATCTGGATCAACTCCAGAAGACCAAATCTATGTATCCAGAAAAAAATATATCCAGCCTCTTTGTTTACCTTGGCCTACTACTGGATCACCGAATACCTAGACTGAATATTATAAACCTCCTTTATTCTTATTTATTTAATTTTCTTCCTTATCATCATTATTTTTTGATAATCTCTATCTTAATCTTCACATCCATCATCCCCAATTCGTTTATTGTAATTACCTTGATAACACCCACCTTATTACATATTATATTCACACAACAATCTTATTATTGTTATCTCAATTGACAAGATTAAATTCTCGTACTATGCATTTTATTCACACAATTTTTTACATTTTCATTTTTGCTATAATACTATCCTATTTATTGTGAGTGGACACTTTACTCCAAATCATCCTGACCTTTATTGAATGACCTTTCTAATTTGTTAAATAATACAATTTTGAAGTATATATATATATCGTAACAGATGCAAACGTTTACCTTTTTTTAACACATAACCTTGTCAAATTCATTAATACATGCCTTATTTTTGGCCTTTGTAAAGTATAATAATTATGGACTTAAAACTGTAGCGCCTATTGATGAAGTTATTGAAAACAATTGTTCACTCAAATATTCTTCATTTTTGAATATTCTATGGGGATTTTTAAACAGATGGATATAAGTTTAAAAATAAATGCATCTTGTTTAAAGTTATTCTAATATTTCAGTAAAATTCATGGTGTCAAGAAGAGAATATTAGCTTTTTTTTATTTGGCTGGTAATTTTACAGGGGATTTTAAAAAGGGAATTCCTTTATTGTAAAATATACGTCTATAATTTATTTATTTATTTGAACACATAAATATTGGTACAAGAGAGCGCCAATATATATGCGCCACACAAATTATAGACAGTTCATCATATTTGTGTGGGGGCTGTGATACTGCCGGGTGCCCAGACCGAAGCAGGTGGTTATCTTAGGTGGCCTCATTTTCGTAAACAACACCACCGCCACGAGAAGGCAATGAGTAGGACTTCCCTGGCAGAGGCTATACTATACTATACACTATAATTTTTAAGAAAGTGAGAACAAAGAATTGAGATGAATGACATGAATTCATTTTATCTCGATAGGTTCATATCAGCTGCTTACAGATTTTAACAGTGAAATTAATTAAATATGGTTATTCATCATATTGATGGAGTGGTGATTCGAATAATTGTAATGAGATTGAAGAAATATTTTTTAAGCAGGTGAACTATTTTATTTAGCAGTATAAGGTTGTGAAGATTGTTGAGCCGAACAATGTTAGAAGGCCATTAGAAACCTTGAAACATTTAGCGGCCGTTTCGTCCTACCATGGGATTCCTCAACAGTGCGCATCCAAATCTCGTATGAGGGTCTCGAACTCAGTACCTTCGATCTCGCGCCCGACCATTAAGTCGGCATTGAACGATGTTATTGTTTAACTTCAACCAATCTACGATATTGCACAACCGTCTATCATTGTCTTCAGTGAATAACTGCCTCACACCAGGCCCGGTTGAATTCCATTGGTCATGGGTTCTCACTGGAACTCGGAGAATCTCATCATCATGAGCCAGTAATTCTTGCGGCAGTGGGCGCATGACATTTATCAGTATGGAGTTTGTTTTATTTAGTCTGAGAATATTACTGAATTGTGACTAACAGTAGAACAAAAGATGAGCATTTCTTCTTATTTAAAACTAACCAGTAGGATGGACCGAAATCAAAGTTTCTACGTTCATACCGAGCATCAGACTCAGTATCTTTCGCTTTCAACACAGAAAGCGTTATCCACTGCATTATTGAAGACAAATAATGCATAAATTGTTCAACTAGTTTCAAAATAATTTTAAAAAGTTTATAATTTTTGATGTTCAAAAATTTATTTGACAGCTCTCTTTTGAGATATGTACATTCTGAAGAAATAACTACAATCTAAATGTTTTCATTGAAAAGAAAGTTTATTTAGTGAATGTTAACGTTGATCTGATATGAATTATCTACTCACAAACTATATTTGTCCTATCAAGTAATCAAAAACAATGTCAGTATAATTCAAAGCTATTCCAATGGTCAAATAAGATCACAGAATAGACAGACATCATCCTACATTGCGAAGCATTTGATTGAGACAGATCATAAGGTTGACATCAAATCAGCATTTGTAGTGTTATACAAAAGCTCTCAAGGACGTATACTAAGGTTTATTGAAGCCTTGGCTATATGGAAATCGAAACCCCCTTTATGTGTTCAAAAACAATAGTGATTTATTATCCAAAGTGGTAATCACATTTGTTTTTGTGTATTCTATTATTTCTCCTTTCTTATGACCTACCCTTAACCTATCTAGTTGAGCTTTTAATTTTCATATATAAATGTTCTTAACAAGTATATATTTGTGATCAGATTATTCGAAATGTATTGCGCAAATATATCACATAATTCTAATAAACTTTTTCTTCTCATTGCATTATCGCTATTTTAATGAAATAATAAACATATCGAAAATTTCACAGTTAACATGATAAATCAATATGCACAATTTCAATATGTCTATCTCTATTCATTGATCTATTCATGATTATACAGATAATGAATAATTGACGAAATATATTATCAAACCAATCAATTAAGCGTTCGCGCGCGAGACTGAGGACCGTGAGTTCGAATCCCGCGAGTGGGACCGTGGATGCGCACTGATGAGGAGTCTCGCGATAGAACGAAACGGCCGTCCAGTGCTTCCAGGTTTTCAATGATGGTCTAACATCAATCGGTTCATGATCTCAATCAATCAATTAGAATTGAATATTGTCATTAGTTAACATGAACTCTAATTTTTTATCATATGATATCATTTGATTTGATTATCATAGTTATGAGTTCGCGCGAAAAAAATGTTTTAAATAGTTATTAGTTTAAAAGAATAATCATGTTTCAAATAAATTTCTTTAAATTAAATAAGGGAAAAATGTCATTTGTTTAACTGTTTTGTAAAACAATCCAAACTTTGAAGAAACTTCCATTTTATAACAGAAGTATTTGAGGAAAGCAACTATTTATGTTCAGTTTTTTGAATTTCCATTCTTCGAGCAAGATATATAGTTTTCATTGTCTTTCTGTGAAGCATCATCAGCATTAGCTCTTAAATGAAATGACCTTGATAAGAGTTCTAATAATTCACTTTGTTCTGAGGTTCATGGGGATGATGTTGCATAGAAACATAATAAAGGTTGCACGATTAGAAGTATGCGGCTTATAGAATTTCGAGACAAAATTGTTTGGTAACATTTTGGTAAACTTAAAGTATACTAACGAGTTAACCACAACCGGTGAAACCTTATCAATATCGTAGACTAAATATCTAACCAAAATGTTGAATATCAACTGTTTCATATGTAATTTTAATGAATAAAACATCATTTAGTATTTAAAAGACTATGGACTGCTGAAATATCACCCATTTGTGAATGGAGGACTGAAACCATTGTGAATAGGTGGGATTTTTATCTACATTGTTTTTTGGTTAGGATCGAGGATATGACTCAAGTTGGGATTAAAACAGTGTAAGAGTTTAGAATTAAGATTCAGGCTGGGAGTTAGGCTTAGGATTACGGATAGAAACGAATTGTTTTGTTAGGGGTTGGGATTAAAATTAAGATTAGGCTTTAGGGTATGGATGATGTATCTAAACAAACCTTAATTCCGAAATCTAAGTTTTGATGCTCACTTCTGATTTTAACGTTTAGAAACCTATGATCAAGTTAGAATTGTTCATCAATAATTAGTCAAGATTCTCTTAGTGAATTCTCTCATATTTCGACATAAATTAACCATGCACTTTCGCTATTTTCTGATTAGCTAAAAAGGGGCATACTTTAGGTGTACCGTTATGCTCTGACTCGTTTAGAAACATTAATAATTTTCATTAGTGGTAATATCTTCTTGATTTTAATGCTGGCTATAAAAGTTACAAAACTTCATCAAAATTCTTTTTTAATTCCAAGGTATTTTTAGAACTAAAATCTCCACTTCTTTCTTATTTCTTTGAATCAACACATTTTCAGAGTTTTACTACTTATCAAATAAACACGTGGAATCACATAAAATTAGATTAGAGTTATGTATTGAGATGCTCAACTAGTTAGCAGTGATCGATCAAGGAGTGAAGACAGTAATAACTCGTACATCATATATTTCTGTTGCATAATATACTTTTGGCCTCTGTACTTTGTGATTAAACAACATCTGTTTTGTTCATTGACTGAGATTATTCAGTGTGAGTGTTTCCGGTGATTAAATCAACGCTAGTCAGTCAGTACAACGTAGAACTTCGTACGTACATACATCAGTCCGAGTTGCCACACCACATTAGCACAGAGATGCAGTTTTCCATTCAAATACCATAGTGGTAGAGGCGATATGAGTATAAACAGTAATGGGAAACATTAGGGTTTGAAGATGTTATTCAAGGAGTATAATCCAGTGAAATAAATTTGGAAAGAGAAAATAAAGAGACAAGGAGGATTCAGGAGATTAGAATTTGGGAGAACACAAAGAGTGGATGCACCTGAGCCATTGCAAACGATTTTGAGCCATGTCATTCAGGTCTCTAACCATCGGTTGCTATCATCTCTCGGTCCCCAACCAGGTAGTCTACACCTACCAACATGACTCAGTCCACTTGTCAGTGACTTCATGGACGCCAACATTATAACATATACATAAAATAATAATGTAGTAAGTTTCTCTACTATATCACTACATTTCCATTTGTTCTATGCTCACTAATACAAAGGTCAATTAATCTGTCACTTCTATTCATATACTCATTGCTTAGCTATAATCAATATATTTTTCTCAATATTTAGTCTGTAGGTCTAAATATTTATGAACTTCCAGAAAAAAGGTTTCCATCAAGTATGGAATCGAGAAGTCACATTAAATACCATTAATTAATATTATCAATGTTAGTTACATTTAGTTCTTTATACTCTACATACATACATATTTATTAATGAATACTAACATAAATGTATGATTTCGGCATTAAGTTTAATTATAATTATGAATTCATAGAATTAACATATGAATTTGATAGAGAAGATTTATTAAATAATTCATTTGTTTACAATAATTCTAATGATGTTTACTTATTTCTCTTTTTGTAACCAAAAACATTCATTATTTCTTTTCCATTTGAATGTACCATCTTCATAAATCTCCTATTTAATTAACAACGAAAAGATAGAAATAATTCTATAGTTATTTTATAGAATTTAGTTTACCTTTTTCCAAATTGGTAATTGTGATTTAATTGATTCAATTAAATATTTCACAGCATCAAGACTATCTTTACGATGTGGTGAACTGACAGCTATTGCTACACTGATTTCTCCTACAGGAACAATTCTAAATAAAGTGAATATGAGAATAGTACAACAATATAGTTAAGATATATAATGCTTATAATCAGAGTTAAAAAACTCATTTAATCAGAGAAATAAATGTTAACCTCTACTGTATTGTAATGAATGAAGACTTAATGGGGAGAACCAATTTGTTATTCTGTGTAAAATTACAGAGTGCTTTCATTAAACATGAAGATCGTACATTAAATACATCATTTGCATATCTTACATCAGTTGTCCTTTACTTGCTTCCCGCCATCGTCAATTCTGTTGTTATTACAATTACTATTCGTTTTTCTTTCCGTCCACTTCAATTGAATCTTCTTAATCTTCCGCTGGCATTCATTCCATGTTGATTAATATTACATACTACTTATATCTGTTAACATAAGTAGCATACTGTACAGTATGATATAGGCAGTTTTATTCCAGATATTCACGCCAAAACCATTCTAATCATATTTTTGAATAATGTCTAACAGTGGAATTTAAGTTGAAATTTTCGTCATATTTGGGACTCGTCAGTCGTACGTAATTATATTTCAGTGTTTATATTCAACCTGAGTTTTAAACCTGGCATTTATTATCTAAACAATTCTGAGCCATTACTCAATGGGCTACTGAGTCAAATTAACCACAAACTTATCTAAACTAAGAATTTAATGAAAATGATTTTGATGATATACCATTAAGAAATATTTATTTTAGTTATAAAACATGTTAAATAAGCAACAGCAGAACTCGAGCGATATGTATGGTATCTGTCTATTACTGGTTCAAAACTATTTTGAGTAATTTAGTGGTAAATAAATAATTTGACATAAGTGAATTACTTAACAACCCACTGGTAAATATTTTTAATTTCTAAAGATTTCAGCCAAGAAACAAACAGCTCGGTTTTTCTTTTTAAAACCTTTTCATTTTTTTTGCGTTAGTTACTGGGTTTTTTTTGTTGTTGCGTAAGTAACTTGTTGAAATAACCTGTGCTGAGAATTCTATATTGTACCAAAATATAATATTGAATAAAGCCATTAATAGTAATAATAATGATGATAATAATAATAATGGTAATAATATCTCTCATTATGAGAGTGATTAGGTTAAATATGAACCTCATGAAGAGTATTAATCACCTCGAAATTGGAATTATATCATGGTAAAGAGTATTTATTTTCAAGAAATTCACTTTCATATCATATTGACAACTATCTTTAGTTAATTAACATCAAACGAATCGAATTTCAAGGCAAAATTATTTAGTTAAGTTGTTATATTCCAAATTGATCGATTGAATTGAAACAATACTAGAGAGTAGATTACTATTACTACTGATTACTATTATTTTTACGTTATAAAGTCCCATAATTTTATAAAACGCTGAACTTAAAATCAATCCCATTATTTAGTGAGAGTTCTTAGACGTTTTGTAAATATTGGATAGAAGTAGATACTTTCCAGAATTTTATCTGAGATATAGTTAATTTAATTGTGAGCTCTGTCTGTATGCGTCGAATTAACTATAATAAGAAATAAAACTAAATGGCTCAGATCCTAGATAAACTTTTTTTAGTCTTATATATTTATTCAAGTATGATTTATCCACAGTATGTAAAACAGAAACTAGAACTCTATTAATAGCCATTTCATAAATTCTGGCTAGCAGTCGAAATCAGAATTGGTGTTTCATCCTATTTAGGGATTTGTTACCTTGATGTACTGCATCCTAGTGTTGATATTCAATTCAGAACTATAACTTAGTACTTTTCACTTCAAACTGGTCAAAACTAAGTCAAAAATATTGAAGACGAAATAACTTTAACTCATACTAAAAATGATATCAATATAATATATTTTGAATACGTTTGTGGTTACCTCAATTTACTAGCTCAACGGATAATGCATTGAGAGTTTAATACGAGAGAGATTGGATTTGGGTCTTAGTGTAAACATGAATGTAAGTAAATTTATGTATGATGTAAAAGGACTAACCTGTTACTAAAAATGATTATACTATTTATAATTCATTTTGATAAAATTGAGGATAATATTTTATTGAACAGAAAATATATGTTGCTTTCTCATATTGATTAACTGCTTTATAGAGATAAATGACCAAAAAATATGATATGTGTAATACATGCTGTACAAGGTCTAATATTATTCTTTCTTGTCTGATTCTTTAAACAAACAACTATGTATTGAGTATATTTTCTTTAAATGGGATCACTTATATTACTAAATAGTTTAAGTAAAATCTCATTTATACACAAGTTTCAAAATGTTAATTATCAACTTAAATAAAGAAATAACAAATATCATAGTAAAATAACATGAATTCATTTATAAATCAATAATATATTCGTAATATCTCAATGAGTAGAAAAATTAGATTTTCTGAAGAAGTGGCTTACACTAAGTCACGAAACGTTAGAAAATCTAATTTTTCTACTCATTGAGAATTCATTTATTTCGTAGATTCACCTCAACTTTTATAACTTAAAACCATAATATCAATGAATAAAACAAATGTACATATCTTTCAGCAGAATTGTCTAGAACAGATTGAGTTAAAATACGGAGATAGAATAATATTAAGTAACTATAATACCAAAGGAAATAAAATTATTTAAATGTTCACTTATTTATAGGTTAAATGTATAAATATTCTAGGAGAGTATGGAAATTTAAAAAAATGTATTTTCTTCTCGAAACAGAAGATAAATTATGTAATAGAGACTAGTTGCATCAAGCTCAGAAGTAAGGATTAAAATACTAGAATTTCGATTAAAGTTTATCGTTTAAAGTTGTAAGCAGCTGAAGAGAATCCACGAAATAAATAAATGAATTCATATTATTCTGCTAGGATATTTGCTGTTCTTTTATACAAATTTATAAATGGGAAAAGTTGTATGAAATTTGCTAATTATCGGTTAATTGTTATATTCCGATAAGAATAATGAATGATAATTTTTGCGATCCATTTATGGACCAAGACTATGAGTATATTTTTATCGTATAATTGTTATGTAACTAAACTGTTCATATTCATGTCCCTATTATTATAAGCTTTGATCTAATCCATAGGCTATTACTATACGATTTACTATTCTTTAGTTATGGCCTGTCTATTAATTAATATCTCCCTCATTCACAGCCACATCTGGCTAACTTGTACAAATGTTGTTTCATATTTTATTGGTACGCTATGGTCTGTTTGATTGGTGTATAAACCCCGTGTGTTTGAAATAAATGATTCATATTGCAGAGGCTGAGATTAGTGTTCTGGACTTAACTGTCTGGGTTAGACAGGAAACGAGACCAATCAGGACTTTAGGCTGATCGCACGTGTTTTATGAGTCACTGATTCCCTCGATAATTCGCTACTCTCTGATTGGTGGTATCGTTGCGATATACAATAAACAGGGCACACAGGTTCACAAGTTATAACATTAATATCACATCATGGTCGCTATAGGAAACATAACAGAAAACAAGTTATTTCCTTCATGTACTACATTTTTGCAATGTCTTTGATAGCATTAAGTATTACTAAATAGATACAATATTGGAGCATCTCTTACAACCACTTACTTTCAAGCCAACCATTTAATGCTCTATCATAGTAGAGTTAAGAGTTTGTCATTTGGATATTTCTAATCACAAAACCCCGATATTAAAAGCATGACCAACATAACGAGTCTCTTTGTAGTTACTTTGTAGCAAATAAGATACATGATGTGTACACCTTTGTCCTATTTTTGATTAACAAAAGAAACATCTAATCCGGTTCTAATCAAAGTTTGACTTTTTCTTTTTGTCAATGAAACTAATATTCATAACTTTTTAAGACTATTTAATGTTTGGTTCATTTTCATTAAAGCATAATACAGAAAGAAGGAAAGAAACAAACAAACGAAAAAGAAATCAAATCACTTCTTACCCATATCTATGAAGTACAATTATATGTAATAATGATGGCCATAATTTATAAGAATTTTTAATAATTTTCTCCATTTCTAAATAAGTCATTTTCAAATAACATTCATATTTCAATGCTTGTACAATTCTTTCTTGATCATATTTTCTAGTAATCCCTTTGAATTTTGTCAAATGATAATGTTTATCACTTACCGAAAAATGTAGAAACAGCTCCAATCGAAGAATCATTGATTAAATCAAATACATTGGAATATTCGATTGGTTCAATAGATATTTTGATAAAGTATTGAGAATTCTTTACATAAACAGTAGATAGTACTTACCATGATATGGGTTGTTTTTTTTTCTAACCTCCACTAATCGGTGGTAAAATAGCAAGTTCTTCAATCTCTTCAATGGATAGTTGATTTACACTTGTATTAATATCTGTATACTCCCAATCTATTGCAACTGTTAAAGAATCTTTAAGGGGTTCCAATCTGATGAATAAATATCATTTGTATTGAATTACTTGACTAATTGTTCAATAATGATATCTTTCAATGTTTTGTTAGTACACGATACAGGAAATTGTATTGTAATTTCTTTGCAGCCAACTAATTCACTAGCTTCTCCGAATAATAAACTTTCTTATTGCATACAGTCATTCAGTTCGCATTCACATACGCTTACAATAATACAAAGTACACAATAAATCAACCATATATTTCATTTTACACAATAACTTGTTCTTAAATCAATTCCAACTATGTTTTTATTGGTAGGGTGTTAGTTGTCAAATATGTAAATAAATTAATTTGACCAATACCGTTCAAGATTATCTGTATGGTTATCAATGTAATGATTAGTCTGAAGTGAAATAATTCAGAATAGATTAGAAAGGTTATTAGGATTGTAGTTTCTTAAAAACATATTCAAAGTATAAGCAAAGATGGATGGTGGCTCTCAGTGGAATCCAGAATGCTAGTTCCACTCTATATGGGACTCGCCAGTTAGATGTAACTGTATCCCAGAGTTGATATTCACTCTAAGACTCGAACCCAGTATCGTTCGCTTCAAACGTCATCGCGTTTGTAAATTAATTTTAACCAAAGAACGAAATAATCAGGTTTCAGATAGCGAACCCTGAAGTTCAGCTAGAAATATATTCACCCATTTGCCTAAATAATCTCGCATCATAGTTTATGTCAGTTTGTGATGAAAACTATAACTGTAGCTTATATTAGCTGCTAACTGTAGCCCCTAGTTATTATTCACTACAATAATCCATACCCCTATTTTGAGCTGAATAATTGGCTGTAGTTTCTCAAGGTTACTTCTATATTGTTCTAAGGTTCCTTGTAAGTATAGTTTCAGCCCTCAATGCTGTCGATAATTCAATATTATCGTGATTGGAATAGAACATGATGCTGTAGATAGAGTCTGTTAAAACATTTAGTCAGACAATAAAATATGAAATGATTATTTCATGTAAATTTTCATCTATCGAAGATTTTCGAGCACTTACTAGGGATCGTGTACTCATTTTAGAAGTATCAACTGGTACACTGTGGAATTTAGAGTATATGACCTTCAAGGTCAATGACATATAGCGAAAATCTGTTTCATAATCAGCATTTTCTAGAACGAATTCGTAACTGTAGAAAGTGATGAGTTATCAGATAAAGTATTGATTAATATTATGATTTATATTAGTGATACAATTAGTGAGAAAGTATCATCATAAAATCGTCGAATGAGAAATAGTGAACTTGTAATATCTTCATTGAGTGCAATCTTGGATGTCTTCTAATGGTCTTAAAATTTTTACATGTTGAGATTTTGTTTGCATGTTTACTGATTAGTTGAGAATTTTCAACACAATTCTTCCAAAGTTTATTACTTGTCATGTAGCTTCAAGTTTTGTTTGACTGCATTGCTCTATCTGAAATAAATTTTTCACTAAACGTTCGAGTTTGTCTTTCTGATTTTACTTCGTCATGTATTCTTGATCCGGCAATGTAACTGGTTAGAGAAAACGTACAGAATTAGTTAAGAATCTTTAACATTAGGAATGAAATAAAGTTTCTAGAAGCTGAACACTAAAAGTCAGTACATAAAGCTTGTGGATAAAAGGATTAAACTGAGTGATAACATTCTAAGATGGAAGAGATTTTCTGATATGTACTCTATGTAACACTCCACTATTTCAAAGAAATTTCTACTGAAATATTAAATGACAAGTCTCTTAATGTAGTGTAATTTTCACCCTTGGTCTAATTATCGACGTGTTTTCTGTTTTCAAAGTTGGACAAACGTTGGTATTATCGTACTTCTGTGATTAGGGTAGATTTAAAGTCAAATATTGTTTTGAGAAAGATTAACTCATGAGAACAGGGTCTAGACTGAGGTGTTCGCTGTTCATACACTCTGTAAATAAAGTTGTACACCAGAATCACAGATGAAAGTTGAGCTGATATTGAATTTAATAAACGGGCAGATGCTATAGTTAAGATCTGACGTGTTGCTTCTGTTGATGAAGCTACTCAATCTTATATTTTATTGGTTACTTTCTACTATATACCTAGTAGTTTGTCGGGAACATGACTGTGCTCCTATGGCTCTTTGTCAGAACTTGTTTCGTATAACAGTTACCTACAATTTGCGGCATGATATTCTGTACATCTCCAAGTCTTGTCAATAATTACTCGCTTTTCGGAAGGTGTAGCTATTCACTACTAAAACACGGCGCTAGGGTTATTTTTACCGTATTCTAGTCCCATTCTGGCGAGGTACAATAAATTTACAACACGGAACGTAGTTCATTGCTTTAATATATATTTACACTATTTTGAATTCAAAAAACATTCATTTCAAAACAAATAGACATTGATTTATTTTACATACAGTCACGTTCACAACAGTTAGTCATCTACAATTTAGTGTAATATCTTTACATTTTGCATTGTTTGCAACTGGAATCAATACCTAACTAAATCACTTCTAGACGAATTTTTATTTTCGTCGTTTCGCCTTTATTGATTTGGACCCTCGTGACATTCATCATTGATTCACTGTTTTTGAACAGAGCAAGAAAAACTAGGTTAAGAAGATAAAATTAATTCACTATTTCTCATCAGCTGCATACAATCTAGAATTACAATTCTCAATATACAATATAATGTACATTGGTTTGTGAGGTTTAGATAAATGTTCGAGACTTGAACAAAATCATAATAATAATGAGAATGGGACAGGTGTATGAACAAACATAGTTAAGATCGATGCGTATTTATATATTGGAAAGTAATAATGCAATGTAGAGAGAGTGTTGTGGTTACCAGTAATCATAATTATATAAGGGTAAAGCAATTATTAAGTGATTGGTTAATCCCTTAACATGACACGAAATAAAGTAACTTCGTGTGATCAATAGGGTTATATGAGAAACTACTATCAGAAGAAAAAGGAGGAGGTTGAAAAAATATATATACTTAGCTAATATAATTGTGATATTTTGTTGTACCATTAAATTGTCCTTTAACAACTTTCCCTTATTGATATGTACCCTAATCATAGTAAAGCACCTAACGTATGACTGTAAAGTATCGAAATGAGATCGTAAACTGAAGTCAGTGTTTGGGACAATACAAAAAAACCTACTCACATATCTAATTAAGTAGTTTAGAGTTTTAGGTTTAATTTGAAATGGATAACTGAGTTTTGTTTCAAACGTACACTTGTTTTGAAAAAAGATTTATTTAAAAGTTTACCAATTTTTAAGTCGTCTTACTTCATTACATAAGTAAGATGCGTCAAGTTGGTAATGTTCCCATCAAATTTCACTTGAATAATTAAAGTGACTACAAAATCATCTTTGAGATTTAATTTTTCAGTACATTGTTGTCCTACAATATTTTCCTGTTGTTTAATTCTCTTTAAGTTTCTGTCTAATTTTCACACTAATCAGGTTACAAAATAAGAGCAAACTACGCACTTCTGGATGCTATCTGCTAAAGATGATATGTTACTGTAGACCATAGCTAGTTAACGTAGGGACTTGACGCCTATAAATGTAGCAGGTTGATGGATCGAAATCTTCAGTCTGAACTACTAAATAATATCATCACCACTCAAATACCAAATGTAATAGATAACCTGGCATCAAAATCTGCGCTTAAAAATATGATTTTTGTGATCAACTGCTAAAATATCTGTAAATAACTAGGTTTACTAAATGATCAGTCCCGTATTTTTATTTTAACAGAAGTAGACTTGAGTAAAGAGAAGGTATGGTCGGAAAAACCCGAGGGAATAAAATGGTTTTGTTCCTATTTCTCTGTTATGTTCAATGGTGTTTTGCATAGACTACTCAATTTCATCTACCTAATCAAGAGCAATATGTACTCATATCTTCTGAGAATTTTATAACTGTCCAATAGTTGCGATAAAGTATGTATAACTACGAATTCAAATAAAGTATTTCCACTTACTATATACTCAAGAAAACAGCACAATATATTACAAGATTTACATCACAGACTAATCTTAGGTCGACAGCAGAAGAAAACCGGGAAGCTTTAGATAGTTACTTCGTTCTAGTGAGGGACTCCTCGGTAGCGCATATCCACGACTCTACCTCGGTCGGACCCGAAGCCTCTTGGGTTCACATTTGGCTCAGTGATATAGATGGTTCAGCACTCATCTGCGATGTAAACTTTGAAATTCGACAATCTCTATATAGTAACAGTATATTGCGTACGCTTCCATATTAAAAGAAAAATGACGTTAAAAGAATCTGAGGGCCAGCTGATACATACTAGCTTGTAGTTATTATATCAGTGAAGTTAAATTCAAAAGTTAAATAAGAACACACAATTTCAAAACATGAGTCTAAATTATAAAAAAGTCATTTGATTTTAATTATAGGGAGCTTTTTTCAAGCCTTTCTAAATACTTTGTAAAGCTATTGGATCAAATATAAAAATAAATGCCATTCTCGATTATATGATTAATATTTAAGAGGTAAACATCTTATAGACACTTTTTGCACAAGTACTATGATGATAATAAGTTGGAAAGACTTTTAACTGTACTGTAACAATATTAATGAGTTACGGACTTAAGATAAGCATCATTATGAGTTTAGCGTTGATATACACTTTGTATTTGTTTGTGAACGAGAAACATTTTACTCCCAGCAGTATTTATGTCGTACCGTACCACATTACACGTGCTTGATATCAAAGAAAAGTAAATCAAGGATGTGTAAGAGGGAGTAGTTTTCGTAAACCCCATAGAGTATAAAACTATGATTTTTCAAACAAAAATTTTATTTATATAAAACAAGAATAACAGACTCATAATTTTATTTTACACACCATGGATCATACGTTCTTTGTGATTAAATGTGTTGTTTGATTGATCAATGCCATTAAATTTCTAGTATTGTAAGACCAATCATTTAAAACTTCCGTCGGCACTTTTTTGGCTATAAAGTGTACCACTCCTTCGAGTCGATCAATTTTAGCATAAATTGTTTTATTTACCACTAATTTCGACAGATATTCCTCAGTTTTCTAAAGAAAAATACAGACAGTAAACGTATAGCAAAAACAGTATTAATGGAGAAATAATTCGAATAGCCGGAAAATATCAACATTATTCCCTGAAACCGAAGTAGTTGCAATGGATTCCACTGAAGTAAAAAAGTATCTTGGTAGAAGTGATTTGGAAGGAAAATCAGGAGCACACTATCCAACGAAGATCCTACTTATGAGTACACTCAGAAGATAGGTGAAATATTTGAGTAACCCTAACACTACATTTATTTGTATCACATGAATTAATGATATTGAAATACTTTTAAATATAGAAGGTATTGAATAGCGACTAGGACGTTTTAGATGTGATATTGAAACCATGTTAGGTTGCTTAAAATGGAAGGTATGTTTCTGAAAAATATAAAACTCTAAGAGGGATAACATGCGACCGTTTAGCTACCTTGACGTGGTGGTCGAACTTGCCCATCGTGATGAAACAACCGAGCTATACTGGCTGGAACAACCGTTCCTCAAGGTCCTACCATGTCAGACAGGTCGGTTGAAGAGCGGTAAGACTAAAAGCAACAAACCCAAGGTCCGAAGGCGAAGTCGTACTGCTGACTGTACAGAGGTGTGACAGCAGTAAGGTGTTTCCTTCAGACAACCAGCATGACAGCGATGCTGCCTTCCCACAAGGAGGGGTGGGGTTAGAAAAGGTCGACCCTAAAAATGCACACCTCGCCTTATCCCACGGATATCCGTCTCCGGCGGTAAGGTCTCAATAAGTACGGAGCTAACACAAAAATTACCCATAACAAGGTCGTGTGTGACCGACCTCAAGCAGTTGTCCCTTGGGCACTGCGGTCACGCTCTCAGGTCACTAAGACCACCTCTAATCCAATTTCCTTTTCAGGTACCTCCAGAAGAACCCTTCCACGGTGTGGGCAACCGGGAAGTGATAACCGCCCTCATACCTCTAACAGCACTCAAGACCACTGTATTCATAATCAACCTCCCCTTCAATTCCTATTATTCCTCCTACATCGACTTTCAACGCTCAATTTCCTCTTTTGACTTCCTCCTCAAGTGTCACCATAGCCAACGATTCTAGTGCGCAAAACACTGTCCCAGGTCTACTGAAACCTCGCTCCAAACTACACATTGGAGCCTTCAACGTACGCACCCTATGTCAAATCGGTCAGCAGGCTTCCTTGGCTAAAACCCTAGAGTCTCTTTCCATTGATGTATGCTGTGTCTCCGAAACACGCATACAGGATTCCAGTGTGGTCATTCACTTGACCTCACCTCGGCAAACGGAGAGCCAACGAGATACACCCTTCGTGTATCTGGTGACCCGATGGCAAGTTCTCGTGGACTGGCAGGTGTAGGCATAGCACTAAGCATGAGGGCCGAACAAGCACTGCTAGAGTGGATCCCCGTCAACAGTTCGGCTGAACGGCTACGTAAGAACTCGGAAGGATAGGGACACACGTCGTTGCCTTTTTGTCGTTTCTGCCTACGCTCCCACTGACTGCAGCTCAGATGAAGTGAAAGATGAATTTTACAGAAAGCTGTCCGAACTTCTTCAGAAAGCTAAACGCTCAGACATAGTACTCGTAGCAGGTGATTTTAATGCTCAGATAGGCAGTTTAAACCAAACAGAAAGGCATTTAGGTGGATATTTTAGTATTCCGACACAGCGAACAGATAATGGTGATCGTCTGCTGCAGCTATGCTCAGACAATCGTTTATTTTTAGCAAACACAAATTTTAAGCATAAGGAGAGACATCGTCTAACATGGCGACCCCCTACACCAAACCAACGATGGACTCAAATAGACCATATTGCCATCAGTCATCGTTGGAGAGGGTCGGTAGAAGATTGTCGCTCATTCTGGAGTACCTGCTTGGACTCCGACCATGCCCTAATACGGGCACGCATCTGCTTGCGCCTCACTGGACGCAAAAAAGCCACATTAAAAAGACCCGTTAGAACTGAGTTGAGTAACGAGAAAACCAAAAGTAGGTTCCAGGAACAACTGAGGTCACACTTAGGTAGTTGTGAAGACGAGGCTGACCCAGATGTTGCTTGGAAGGGCATACAATCAGCTGTGGAAACAGCAGTGACATCTATTAGTGACTTAAACCACAGAGTTACAAGGAACCAGTGGATTTCTTCAAGGTCTGTCACACTGATGGATTCTCGCAAACTCGTCCCATCAGGTTCTGAACATGATGAAGAGCGTAAACAAATCAGATCTAGGTTAAGAAAAAGTCTAAGGAACGACCGTGAGCAGTGGTGGGTAACGAAAGCAAAAGAGATGGAAAAGGCGGCGACTATAGGGAACACAAGACAGCTTTACAGACTAATAAAAGAAACTGGAATTAATAAGTCAAGTGTAAGTGAGATTATTTCGGAAAAAGACGATACTCTCATCTGCTCCCAGTCCAGACGTTTAGAACGATGGGCGGAACATTTTAGAGAACAGTTCAGCTGGCCTTCAGCTACTCTACAACTACCCTCCATTCCCAGACAGTGTGAATGGAACATTGAAGTAGGTCCCCCAACTCTTGCTGAAGTTGAAAGGCTATAGTTAATCTGAAACGAGGAAGGGCAGCTGGTCCAGATGGATTGGCTCCAGAGGTCTTTAAGGATGGTGGTCCAATTTTAGCGATTAGGTTGACTAATATTTTAGCTAAGATCTGGGAATTAGACGTTATCCCATCTGACTGGTCGCAATCACTTATCGTCCCAATATATAAGAAAGGGTCAAAATCATCCTGTGACAACCACAGAGGGATTAGTTTAACAAACATAGTATCTAAAATACTGGCCTCGATAATTATCAAACGCCTAACTAAGACTCGTGAACTACAAACACGAGAGAACCAAGCTGGCTTTAGACCTGGTCGTGGCTGCATCGACCACATATTCACCATTCGTCAGGTTCTAGAACACAGGCATACCTATCGGCGTCCGACAATGATGGTCTTTCTTGACTTAAAAGCAGCATTTGACTCTGTAGACCGCGAGACTCTGTGGCAGTGTCTGTCATTGAAAGGCGTACCTCAGAAGTACATAAACCTTGTGAAGGCTCTTTACTCGAACACTACTAGTCGAGTCAGAGCTTATGGCGAACTGTCATCTGCTTTTGCAACCTCAAGTGGTGCACATGGGCTCCAGTATTCTGAGGGAACAAATGGCGTATGAATCAATCGTTGGTCACCGGCTACCATGGGACTGTATCTCCTCACGATGCTCCACTGCCTTGTGGACCAGACTTTTAGGTCAAAGGCTCGGGGTGTGGCCCCTAAGAAAACCACCTGCTTCGATTTGGCACCCGGGCAGTATCACAACCCACACACAAATAAAATGATGGTATTCACTGAAAGCTCTATTCTCGCTTCGATTTACAGTCAAGCAATTCACATTATTATTATTATTATCATTATTATTATTATTATTTACTACGTCATTTATTCACTCTCTTTTATTTCCACTTTATGTATCCTTATTTTTCGACCTATACAGCAAATCGCCTATGGTGGAAACTCGGTTCTATCTAAACGTTCTCAAGTCACTGCCTGGTTGAAAATTGTATGCTACCACCAAGTACGAGTACTGAAGCAGTTTTTCTGAAACCACGTGCACCATTCAAACTGGCTACCTTCAACGTTCGCACACTTAGGCAGGTCGGACAACAGATAGGGCTGGTTATGTCTTTGGAAAGTCTTAATATCGACGTTTGTTGTCTATCCGAGACCCGTATTCAAGACTCTGGCGAAGTACTACAAATTCGATCTCCATCTGTCGCTTCGAAAAGCTTGTTTTACGTGCGCTTATCCGGGGACCCTGTGGCATCTTCGTCTGGTCTTGCTGGCGTTGGTGTCGCACTAAGCGCTAGAGCTGAGGCAGCACTAGTCGATTGGATCCCCATTAACAGTCGGTTATGTGCTGTTAGATTAGAAAGTTCCATCAAAGTGAGAAGAAATCGGCGTGAGAAACGATGTCTTTTCGTCATCTCCGCCTATGCCCCGACAGATTGCAGCCCGGATGCAATCAAGGATGAGTTTTACCACCAGTTACTGTTCTTCTCCAGAAAGTGCGTTCGACAGATATTGTAGTACTAGCCGGAGACTTGAATGCTCAGGTCGGGCGTCTAGGCACAGAAGAGAGTCGTTTAGGTGGCCGATGGGGACTCGTTGGTCGCAGGTCAGATAACGGGGACCGTCTACTGCAACTGTGCACAGACCACAACCTGTTTCTGGCTAGCACTAACTTTCGGCACAGTCATCGCCGATGTGCCACCTGGCGTCCTCCCTCTGCATCTCAAGCCTGGACTCAGATTGATCACATCGCGATCAGCTACCGCTGGCGTGGTTGTGTACAAGACTGCCGCTCCTTTTGGAGTACCTATCTGGACTCTGACCATGCCTTGGTCTGCGCCAATCTTACCTTCCTTTCAGTGGACAACGAAGTGACTACCATCAACGGATTGATATTAGCAAGCTGGTTGCAACTTCTGTTGCAAGTAAGTATCGAACCGAGCTAGCCTCTAGGCTAGCTACCACTCCACCGAAAAGTATAGATGAGCATTGGTTGCAATTGCATGACGCCATGAAAATGGCGGGAACAGTCAGTTGTGGGTTTGCGAAACGTCCCGCTTATAAGCACTGGGTTTCTTCTGGTTCCTTACAACTCATTGAAGCCCGTCGGTCTACTCCGGGTGACCGTGAGTTTGACCATAAACGAAGGATGTTACGTAAGGAAATTGGGCAAAGCTTGCGTAAGGACCGAGAAGCCTGGTGGTCGGAGCGTGCTAATGAGCTGGAAGCAGCAGCTGCATCTGGTAACTACCGGAAGCTCTTCCAACTCATCCGAGCCACTGGCAGCAAGAAGTCTGGTGTGAGTGAAACAATCTGCGAGGATGATGGGATGCCAATCACTAACATCCATCGACGTCTTGGACGATGGGCAGAATTTTTCGAAGGGCAGTTCAACTGGCCTGCTGCTCCGGCAACATCGGTCAGACTGTCCTGCCCTCCATGGCCGGTGACGACTGATCCACCAAACGAGGAGGAAGTCCGCAAGGAACTCCAACTCTTGAAGCGTTACAAATCACCTGGCCCAGATGACTTACCTCCGGCTCTTTTTAAAGATGGTGGTGACTTTTTGACTAAGGAATTGACGACGTTGTTTACAAAGGTTTGGGAACTAAAGAGTGTACCAACGTCATGGAATGAGTCGATAGTTGTCCCTATCTTTAAAAAGGGTTCACGTCGTTCCTGTAACAACTATCGGGGGATAAGTTTACTTCCGATTGCGTCCAAGCTATTGGCTTCCGTCATACTTCGTAGGTTGTTCAAAACCCGAGAAAGATTGACTCGCGAGGAGCAGGCTGGGTTTCGTTCTGGTCGAGGATGTATTGATCATATCTTCACCCTCCGCCAAATGTTAGAACACCGCCATACTTATCAAAGGCCAACAATCGTAGTGTTTCTTGACATTAGGGCTGCCTTCGATTCGTTGGACAGGACTGTTCTCTGGGATTGTCCACTGGAGAAGGGTGTGCCTGAGAACTTTATTAACATCTTATAGGCTCTATATACAAACACCTCAGGCAGAGTGAGGACATACAACCACCTCTCTTCATTGTCCCATTCGAGCAGTGGGGTTAGGCAGGGTTGCCCAATCTCACCATTCCTCTTCAACTTTGCCATCGATGACATTCTGGAAACAGCTCTGATGAATGTAAGTAATGGGGGTGTGGATCTGTTGCCTGGAGAAAGACTTCTCGACCTTGAGTATGCGGACGATATTGTCTTACTGTGCGATAATGCCCACGGCATGCAATCCGCACTTAATCAGTTGGCAATCAGTGTCCGTAGGTATGGTATGTGCTTTGCACCTTCGAAGTGCAAAGTACTTCTACAAGACTGGCAGGATTCTAATCCTGTACTCACCCTGGATGGTGAGCAGATAGAAGTAGTCGAGAAGTTCGTGTATTTGGGTAGCTGCTGGTGGTGTTGTGAGTGATGAGATTAATGCACGTATAGTGAAAGCCAGAGCGGTCTATGCCAATCTGGGCCACCTTTGGCATCTTCGTGATGTTAGTCTGGCTGTAAAAAGTCGGATCTACGACGCATCGGTGAGAGCAGTTCTGCTCTATGCTTGTGGAACCTGGCCTCTCTGAGTTGAGGATGTTAGACGACTCTTTATGTTCGATCATCGACTTTGGTGGCTTGGACATGTTCTACGAATGTCATTCCAGAGAATTCCACGTCTTGCATTATTTGCAGATTCTGGGACTGGTTGTAAAAAGGGAGAAGTGACCAGTGTATGACATGGTGTCGTGGTATGAAAGAAAGGTGCAAAGGGCTGGCTTGTGTTGGTCCTTCATGTCTCTCTGGTTAGGGTCCGAGAGATGGTGCAACACAGTGGCTATAGACGTTATCAGATATGGCTCAGAATAGAAGCCAGTGGAGATCCTGCTGTAACTTTCTTTTACTTTCTTCATAAAAAGTGGTTGTATCTTTCTTAGCTGAAAGAATTCTTCCTGGTTGTACCTTTCCGTTTCCCCATTATTATTATTAATACACTACCTTACACTAATCTGGTCGTTATTGTTCCTCTTTTCTTTCTTTTACGCTCCCTACCTTCTTTTTGTCTTCCCATTTTCATTGTTTTGTGTGGCGCATACATATTTGGTGCCCTCTTGTACCAATATTTATGTGTTCAAATAAAAACAAAATAAACAAGTGGTGTCCGTTAAGGTTGTCCACTTTCTCCATTTTTGTTTAACTTCATCATAGACCTATTGATGGAAATAACATTCTCGTCGACTGAATTATCGGGTATTGACCTCCTTCCAGAAAGTCCACTTATCGACTTAGAATACGCAGATGACATAGTTCTGTTTGGTGAAGACGATGATAAAATGCAGTCTTCTGGTAGCACTAAGCAACAATGCCAGAATATTTGGAATTCGCTTCTCTCCCTCTAAATGCAAGTTGTTGCTTCATGACTGGTCTGTGTCAACACCTGAACTAAGGATAGGGAGTGAATTAGTCGAACGCGTTGACAAACTTCACTTATCTTGGAAGTCTGATCAGCCCTAATGAGTTGGTGTCTGACGAAATCTCAGCACGGATTCGAAAAGCTCGCTTGGCTTTCGCCAAATTACGTCACCTACGGCGAAGGCGAGATATCCGTCTGTCAATAAACGAACGAGTATACTATGCGGCAGTTCGTTCTGTTTTACTTTATGACTGCGAAACATGGCCATTGAGAGTAGAGCATACTCGTAAGCTACTAGTATTTGATCACATATGTCTTGGAGATATTGCTGGCGTCTGCTGGGATCACTGGGTAAGTAATAGTGAGGTTCGACGTAAGGTATTAGGGAATGATGGTAAATCAGTTGATGAGGTTATGAATCTTCATCGACTGAGATGGTTGGGCCACGTGTTACGTATGCCTGAACACCGATTACCACGACGTGCAATGCTGACCGGTGTTGGAGATGGTTGGAAGAAAGTTAAGGTCGGTCAAACCAAAACGTGGCATCAGTGCTTGAAGTCACTGACTTCTTGTTTGAGCCATGTTGGTAGGTGTAGACTACTTGGTTGGGGTCCGTGTGACTATCCTAAGCAATGGTTGGAGACTCGGTTGGACAAGGATCAGAATCGATCACAATGGCGCCGGTGTATACACTATTTGTCTTCCCTTAAACTAAGAGATTAAAATTACTTCATATCTTTCTTTCTACGAACTAATTCTTTCTTTGTGTACTATGTTCTTATATGCAATTTTTCTTTTATATAACCACCACTGACTTAACCACCCCTATGAATCCAATGTTCATCTTGCTGTGCTAATGCGGTATGGCAACTTGGACCGATGCATATATGTGCCTCATCCTACGTTGTAGCTGACTGACTAACGTTTAGCCAGAGGCAAAAAGAAATGTTACTGAGATAGTTATTCATAATGGCATTTAAAATGGAAGAGGATTTTAATGGCTGACCAGAATGCCTCTTGGAGTAAATCCCAAAATGAGAAAACAATAAATTTTAAGCCTGATAAATATATAGCAAGCAGCAACCTTACAATCAATAAGTTTCATATCAAAAGTCGTTTCTAGTTTACCGTTACTAGTTTTACAATATATTACTGTTAACGGCATATAAACTATTTACAATTAGTTATTTTTGTAACAGTTATAACACTGATGAAATATATGTTGAAAAGTTACAACATAAGTTTAGAAGCTGCAAGTACATGGTAACTTAATAATTCTAAGATATGATATAGACTTAATTAAATCGACACAATTACTGATATGCAGTTTTAAACAATAGAAACCTCATTGGGTTAAATTATTTAACAACGAATACGTCGAGTAAACCCGATGATGAAATCTAAGGTTGTTTTATTGGTACCAAAAAGAGGTTATCTAGTTTTTGTCATTACATGCAAGTTCCTTCTACAACGGATGACCTCGAAGACATTTTCCTAATTAATATTCCCCTAAAAACTTCCCGTTAACTGACTGTCATTGGTTTTAGTTCGTCAACCATGATACGGCCCCTAGTCACTACATATAACCACAAAAAGCGTTGTTCCTTCATGATTTTTGACTTCTGTACACAACGTAAAGTTATCATGAACGTTCCATTTTTATTAGTGTATACATTATTAACGTTGAAGTCTTGTTGTGTCCATGTGTTGTATTAGAGGAACCCTCAATCATTTATAAGTAGAGCTAACCGTAGCCCAACTCAAAACCCGATCCCTTAATCGTTTTTTTAAGATATAAGTCGGAATCTACATAACTAAGGCAATAAAAGTGAAATCCCAAAACGATTTACCAGAAAGTATTAATGAAGGGCTACAGCAAGCGAATATTGTTTGCACCAAACAAAACGCTTGAGAAATTTATGAGTTTAGTATGTTTCGCTTTATTTACTAAATTAAGTCATTTATTTCCTATCCATCAAATCTAAATGAAAAAGGATGCTGAATAAGTATGTTTCGTCAAACTTTTATTTACGATTTCAAAAGGTAAAATTTATTTCACTGGATTATACTCTTTAAATAACATCTCCAAACCCTAATCTTTCCGATCACTGCTTATACTTTTACTACCTCTACCACTATGGGATTTGAATTGACAACTGCATCTTTGTGCTAAGATGGTATGGCAACTCGAACTGACGTACGTACGTACGAAGTTCTACGTTGTTACTGACTGACTGACTGATTGGTAAACTTAAACCTCTCGCGAAAATATAAACGGATTAGAGGAACACATTAAGATATCAAAAATTCTGCTGCACGACTGGCCCTAATTTTACATACTAAGCTACTAAAAAAATATAGTACTAAAATATTTTATCAATTGCTATTGACTTTGAGATAAGTTCAGAGATGATCACATAATAGACGAGGTAAAGAGACAAATGGGATCTAAAAAGAAATAAGTAGACTTTGAAAACATTTATCATAATCAAATAGTTGAATGGAAAACGCTTACATCGATATCCAAATCTAACAACTGAGATAGCCGATGGAGCCGAATTCTTGTATAGTATTCAGATATTACACGAATATTGTGCTCAATTACTCGTAAACGTAGATCATGCCAGCGTGTTTCGCATTCTGATTCATCGGCTTTCTTTAAAAATACATCAGTTTCTGTACGTAAAGCATGCTCATATAGATTACAGAATTCATCCCACTTTAATAATTCTTGTGTTGTAAATGCTTTGAGCATATCACTGAATAAAAATTATTAAGACTAGATTGTACTATATATATATATATATATATGCTCATTTTTATATTGTTCCGTCAAATTATTTTCGAAATAAGACAAAGTATTTTAAAAACTATGCTGGTTCCAATCGAAATTTTAAAAACAAGGTGCAGAGCGAAAAATGCTAGTTTAATCTAATTACTGCAGGTGAATGAGTAGTGAGAGTGGACGTAGAAGCAGAATATGCTTGATCGGAAAATACTGTTCGTTTTTTATAGTTAGTAACTATCATGAAGCTAACTGGCATCGGTTTAAGTGTTTAAAATATTGATATTTAGAAACAAGCACAATGCATTATGAAGCACACTACATGATTAAGAAAATATTACACGTTTGATACTACTAAGAAACAATCTGAAGACAGGGAGCTTGGCTTCTCAGGAATTTAGTGCTTGTGGTGCCAAAAATATTTGGATGTATTATGTTAGAAAAGTATTGATTTACGATCCTCAATTAGTGATAGCAAACTTGAGGGTTAGGATAAAAGTGAAACATCTAAGATGTTTTTTAGAAGGCTAACGGTTATTAGAACATTAGTACAAAAGGAGAGGGTTAATAGTAAGAATAGAAGTCTTAAAAAAATGAAGAAAGTCTATTGTAAACAAGATTAACTTGAATGATGTAAAACATATGAGGGTAGTTGTCGCTTCTCCGCTGCTCACATTATGAAGGATGCTTCACCTTGAGGCTGGAAAGTAACTGAATTAGAAGTGACCATGGTGACCTGAGAGTGTGACCGCAAGGCTCCCAAGACAACCACCTGAGGCTGATCAATCTTTTTAATGAATAGTTTCTAATGGACTGACTGAATAATTTAAAGGGCTTATCACCACTACAGGAAATCTGTGGAGCAAGATGAGGTGTGCAACTATTGTGGTCAACTTCTTCTAGCCCCTTCTCCCGTTTTAAAGTGGTATCGTTGCAGATCATGGTTGTTCGAGGGAAACGTTTATACTTTTTTCATACCGTAGCACATTTGGGAGTATGAATTCGTATTTAGACCATAGGTTTAGTACTTCCATACTTGAAGCTCTCCGACCTGTCTGACACTGTCGAACCTAAAGAAACAAGTGTTTTAGTCAATATGGTCCGACTAAGTTGTCACGATAAGAAGCACAACTATCACCCCAAGGTAACGGCTGAGCATTGTAACGTTAGGACCACAGATACGACTTAAGTTTATAAGTTTAATATACACATATATGTGAGATAATTATCCAGTCATCAATTTAGATTGTTGTATTATGACATTTTTCAGCATGAATAAGATTGTAAGCAACTGGAGGAAATTTACGACTTATCTATTGAAAACATTGTTTGTTTCCTTAGCTTTATTTTATGACGATAACTAATTGTGTTAATGAAAGTATGACTAGCACCTATAGTGCAACTACTAGAATTTGAGTATCCAGATTGCTAAACTTAAGCTCTGCTCCCGAATGCCATGGTATGGTCGAGAGTGGGAAGAGTCCAAACCAATGGTGCACATGGACTCCAGGATTATAAGAAAACAAACTGCGTATGAGCCTATTGTTGATCACCGGATACCATGGAACTGCATCTTCCTACATTGCCCCACTGACTTGTGGATTAGACCTTTAGGTCAATGGCTTTGGCTGTGGTACCTTAAGAAAACCATCTGCTCCGGTTTGGGCACCCAGAGAGTATCCCGGCCCTCACTTAAATCGAATGGTTGATATGGTGCATATCTATTTGGTGCCTCCTTCTAGTAATATTTATGTTTAAATAAACTGATTAAAGCTATACCATAGAGTAAGTGGGATGGATAACAAGCCGTTTGTTAGATGGGTTTGCAACCTAATTTATTGATAACCCTAATTTTTATGATAAAAGTATGACCTAAAAAGTCAAAATCAAATGCTACTCATATGAGTAGATAGGTGTTTCTATGAAGCCTGTTGAAGAATCAGTAGATAGAAACAAGCACTTTAGATCACAAAAGTATTCATAATTGAGTGGGCACAATCTGGGAACTAAGATAGCCGGTAACTGTTACTGAAAATATAATCAATAAATACTGAGTGAAATCTATTATAAGCAATTTAGCTGGCTGAAAACTAGGCACAAATACTATCCGCCGACGCTATTTGTAACGCATTACTTTCTTTATGGCACAAACCATCCTTCTCAGTAAGTAAACATTAAAGGAAAAGTTAATTAGTTTACTCCAGCTCAGAAATGTATTTAAGCTGTTTTGGAAACTTTTACGAAGAGAGACTGATGTCTAAAAAGTAATGATCAAAGGAAAGAGAATAAACCATGGCTTAAAACTATGAAGTTTTGGACAGAATACTGGATTCACTAAAAAATTTAACGACTTTACATTGACATGAGTATATATCTTGTTTACGTTAAGCCACGTCTGAATTCAGACCTTTCAAAAGTAGTAAACTTATCTTGGACAGTAGTGGAAAACTTCTAGAGATGATGTGTAGTTTCCAGATAAAATACGAGCGGTCTTATTTTCGTCGCCAGAAAGCATACATAGGAATATGTATTACCATAAAAATAAGGCTCAACTTACAAGTAAACTTGTATTTTTTCCATATCCTTTACCAGCTTTCGGCGACACATCAAGTCATGTTGTTCGTTGTCATAAGGAGAAAGTAACAAATATATGATTACATGCCTGAGTACCTATTAAGAAAAACTTAGTACAATGAACTAAAACATACTAGCAACCGCTTTTGTTCATCTTCTTGCACACTTTTGAATTGTATATCTCCCAATAATTTTTGCTAATATTCAAGTAGAGAGAATCATGAGCATTTAAGTTAATCATTAAGTTGTAGAACTTGAGTTTCAAGTCCTCGTTTTCTGCATCAGCAAAGAACTTAGTGGATATTTTATTGCTTATGATTTGGGTGCGGATAAAATCCTTTTTCGCCAAACAAAGCCTCATCTGTTCCAACATGAATTCCACTTTTTCCTTCTTTTCCATAGAACCAAATGTTTCAACCTGACATCAATCAGTTAGGAAGTGAAGCGTACTTGGAGATCCTGCAATACGGCAGCAGCCCCTTCAATATCTCCATGGGATTCTTGATTCGTGCCAATTCCTTGGTCAAACGTGCTCTCTCGGTTTCTACATAAATCTAGGGAAGTGAAATGAAGGAAAATATCTAACTTTGCCTTCTGTGACATTCCTAAGAGCTTCGATTAACTCGAGTTTAACCGGCTCACTCGGTGTTTTATCAAGATATTCCATAGCTTTTTGGACCATCTTGGATACGGACTGCTTCATCTGACCGTGCTTCTTTGTCATTAAAATGAGATGCTCATTAAGTCGTGGCCACTGAGAATTTTCAGCTAAAATTTCGACAATTGCTTCCAGCAGTCGCCCTGTAGATATAGCATCAGAAGCCTATTCTGGAGTAAAACAAATTAAGGCATACTGTTCTTGTTTGTTTTTCGAGAGAAACACACTGTTCGACAGCAGACTCAAAATTGCCAGCCTATATTTTTTTAAATAAGCATCTTCATTCCTATTTACAGCCAGTAATGAATCATCATCTGGCTTAAAACGTACCGCTAATAAAGACTTCACTGTTACGAGTAAATTATCGACGCTAACGGAATAGTCGACTTCCATTTTATGTTGGATCTTGTCGTCCATGATTTCTTTGAGAGTGTATGGTTGTCTTACTCAGGTGACGCAATATCGGAAAGAGCGGCTAGACTATTTGTTCAATATCAACACTTCGTTTCCGAAAATTGAGTTATCTTAAATGAACCCTTAAGATATAAAATCGTTCAAAGATACTGCCACAAAATGGCCTTTCAGCGTATCTGCTTTAAAAACTGTTGTTGTGAAAGGTTAGGTGGACTCAAAATTAAGAGTTAGGGAATGTATTGTATTAGTCGGAACTCTATGTCCAGGAGATCGTGAGAAGCATTATGTGGGGGAATCTAGGATCGTAAAGAACGAGAGAAATGGTAGGGAAACCAACCAGTGAGCACATGGAATGTGCTCATATTAAGTAATGAAAGCAGTCAACAACAGCTAGGAATCACCTAGGTATGAGATTAGGGCAACATGATAATACAGACTTGAAGTTGATGACTTAAGGTTCTGAATGCGTTAATCAGTCAGAAAACAAGGTAAAATTCAAGATGGAAACCCAACTGACAAGCAATCCTACACTGCTCTTTTCGCATAACTAAGGAAGACCACACTGACTGGTACGCATAAATTAGACATATCCTTATACTACAGTATTTTGTCCACATGTGGTCCGCATCTTACATCACTATTTAGGGAGATGACCACAAAATGACTGATGTGAGAGAACAAGTTTTGACCTCTTACGCTCCAAAGATCAATTCTCGTTTCCAATCAAGATGTATTTTTGCTCTGGAGCGAGTGCTTGAGGGATTTGGCATGAAGTACTTAAACTATCCCATTACAATGCTCCTAAAATACAACACTTGTTAACTATTTCGGTTTCGAGTTTGAGAACACTCAATTCGTGCCTTATAAAGGCCTGTGATATAGCTTGCAACTGAACCATGTTGAAAGTACAGCATGTGGAAGGCATACACATCAGACAGAGAAGCATGACAGTAATTCATTATTGGCATATAATTACACACAGCACATCCCTAAAAGTCTCAGAGTTTCCGCCACTACTCAATATTTTCACTCGTCTGAACCCGCACTTGTATGACATTTTTGAAATGATTGTTGACTGTAATGACTTCAATGGTGTGACGAATTCTGTTTACACTTATTGTCAGTAATACGTTTAAAGGCACTAAACGTGCATTGGTCAACATTCATTAATCAATGAGTTAGTTACTTCGGCTAATAAATATAACTAAATTACTAAGTCATTCCCTCTGTTTATTGGTAGTAACCATTGATATAACAGTTATGTTCGTCGAATATAAATACAAAACAACATATGTGAATTAGAGAAAGCGTTGAATTAGCACCATACGTTTAGGTATTTTATATAGAATTGCTAAAATTAAAAACTTGTGCTTCGTTGGGTGTGATGGTAGTAGTTAAGTGAACTCTGACTGAGGCTGGTATTGTGATACCAAATCGAGACCCATATGTTTAACGTTTATTGTTTCTCTAACTGGACATGACCATAATATTATTTGGGGCTGGAGTGTTCATACTAGAAGTAAGATGATCGCTTGCTACTTATCCCGATCCCCTGAATTTGAGGAAATTCTGTTAATTTTTTGGCTTTCCTCATTGTCATATGTAAGTTCGTGGTTTTCCTCCAAACCTGGAGAAATGTTGGGAGTAAACTTCATACAAACGGGTTCGTTGATTGTTTCCCAACGTTTAGGTGAAGATTCTGAAGAAAAACCCAAAATCTATGTTACTCAGTTCTGTGAACAAGAATTCATTGACCATTGCATTGTTTAAACTCTTTATGACATACTTACAATCAGTTACATTTTTTATTACATGATCATCAGTACCAATGTTTTGGCCTTGTTTTAGTAGCGTCTGTTCCGCACCACTCTTTCAAAAACCTTACGCAATGCAGGTGAGTTGTTGTTGTAACAAACTTCGATTAATCCCTTGAAACAGCCTAACTGCAGCTGTTTCTTTTAAAATGACAATACTAAAAGCAGTGAAAGATATGGAAGACACGTAGCACCCGACAGAGTGCCAAACTTGATGTGCTGCCGTCGGTTGACGTCTTACAGGTTGAGGAAGTTAAAAGGGGAATTTGTGAGGAACTGCAAGGTCACTAACAGACAAACTTGCAGTAAAGTACATCCTAACAATGAAGGCAACATCGTGGCCTTGTAACCGTGTTGCAGGATTGTTCTGAATCATGCAATTGCCCCGCGCTGTTATAGTCTTTATATACCTACCGCAGCTACCGGTATTGTCTGTGTTGTTTAAGCAAACCATATTTACAAAGTACGACGACAGAGATGTTGATACGCGTGCATTTGCCAATGAAACAAGAGCTAGATAGAATTGTAATTGTTATTATGAAGGGTGGAGGTATCAATGTTAGGAAGTCAAATCAAATTCTCGACCTTCTTCGGACGGTTATTGATGAACTCCTGATGTTCTTCAGAAGTGTGCTGTGTACTTACTATGATATCGAACTAAACCTTATGGCCATAGGACTGTACTACATTGTAATCGGATCTTCTGAGTGTTTCAGAACTTCGGTTACGCAAGATAAACTTCAATGAACTGAAATTAAAGCTCATCTATGATGGCCAGGTAGTGATCACAACATTGTCATATGCAGCCTTAATGTAAAAACCACAACCGATAGGAGTAAAACCGTAACACTTCGTAGAAACTATCGCAAGGTTGATTGGAATAACTTCCACAATTACTTAAGAAGCACTGATTGGAGAACTTTCTTTACCTCAAACAATACCGACACATTAATCAATATATTCTATCAAAACATCAAAAGTATCATCAACAACATCGCACCTTTAGAATACTGTAAACCTACGTTTTCCAAAGATCTCTATATACCGGTCAGTACAAGAAGACGTCTTCAAAGACATTGTACTCGATTCCACAACTTAAATGACTTTTCCTCTTTAGTAACGATGACAGAAATACTTGTCCGAACAGAGGCAATAAGTAAACAAAAAGCAGTAGCACAGGAAAAACGTGCAGTTGAACTTAGTAATAACTCCTCTGCACTCACCATACTACTCCAAAATAAACTTAAACGCTCTAAATCGAGAGGGAGTATATTCATTAAAGGCAAACAAGTATACGAAGATCCCAAACTTATCACAGAATTATTTAGTGAACATTTTTGTTTCTCACTAACTAACGAAAAACCATTTAATGATTCAGAACCAATCCCAGTAACTCCCTGTGAAATTACAAATGTAGAATTCAGTGTACAAAATATCTCCAAGGCAATCAGTACATTGAAACACTCCTACACTGATGGACCAGATGGTATCCCATCTAGCATGCTAAAACGTGGAGGTGATGATATGTGTGTTTTGCTTCTCAAACTATTCGCGATATCACTCTCTTCAGCGTGTTACCCTACTGCCTGGAAAACTACACATATCATTCCCAAAATTAAAACAGGACCTGAAGCAAACGTTGAAAATTACCGGCCTATAAACATAACTTCAGTGGTATCCAGAGTGATGGAAAAAGTAGTTAAGGCGGCTGTAGTCCAACATCTACTAACTAATAATCTCATCTCGACCTCCCAGCATGGATTTCTTAGGTCCAGATCATGCGATACATGCCTAGTAGACTACCTGAATGATATAACTCTGAAACGAGACAGCGGACTCCTTGTATCAGTCCTATTCCTAGACTTTAAGAAAGCCTTTGATAAGGTCCCACACAAAAGGCTACTCGTCAAACTAAAGTCCTTCGGAATACACAACCCACTGTACTCATGGTTTGCTTCGTTCTTAACAGAACGTAAACAGATGGTAAAGTACAATGACTGTCTCTCGTCCCCTAGACCAATCACCAGTGGAGTCATCCAGGGAAGCGTATTAGGTCCACTTTTGTTTCTTATGTATATAAACGATATATGTAACACCATAGAATTTGGGAAACCATACTTATATGCTGATGATCTCAAAATAGTATACAGCTATAAGCCTGAGACACTAAGCGAAAGTGTATCCCAGATCCAAAAGGACCTCAATAACTTAACTATATGGAGTGAAAAATGGCAATTACCATTTAACCTCAACAAGTGCGGGATCATGCACTTTGGAAAGCATCCCTATAAACCGCGACTTCACTTAAATGAATGTAGAGTCCAAACATTCGAATCAGTACACGATTTAGGAATTAATTACACAGGAAGCCTAAACTTTGAAGAACATGCCTCCTCTATTATTTCTAAATCTAGACGGCTAATTGGTTTTATAATGAAAAACTTTTTCACAACAGAGGGTAAACTTACTCTCTACAAAATATGTGTACGACCCTCCCTTGAATACTGCTCTTTTGTCTTCTCTAATATGAATATCGCAGACAAGATAAGAGTAGAAGATGTTCAAAGACGTTTCACACGTCAACTACTAGGATGTAACTCGAATCTCGATTACACAGAAAGATGTAAGCATCTATCTTTAGAACCTTTATGGCACCGTAGGCTAAAAAACAATTTAATATTTCTCTACAAAGCGATATATGGGCTCTCCTTTCTAACCTCCTGCCCGACTATCACCCACGACCCAGCCTATAGACTTAGAAACAACGCATATACACTACTTACCGTAAAACACCAAAAACAAATGCGTTGTAAGTTTTTTACAGTACGGTACAGTTTATTGTGGAACAGGCTGCCAATGCCTATCCGTAACTGTGATACGTTTACCAGATTCAAAAAGCTAATAACCCTATTTCTAGACTCCAAAGAGCTTCAACATTTCCTTGAACTCCCGCCCACCAAGGAGGCACTTTATTACGGACCGCCTAGTGTCTAGAAAGAACAAAATTATAACACGTTCGACTGTTACTAATATGAATATAACCAAATCACAGAATATATGGCCTATCCTTTCCTATTATTCATTGTTTATTAATCATGACTTCATGCTCCTAACCCTAGCTTTCAGTCCCCAAATCTCTACAGGTTAAATGTACATTATTCTTCCTAAAAGTCATGCTTTTTTTTCTACTGCAATTAGACAGATAGCTCAACCTTATGGATGCTGATCTACTAAGGCCGATCATACAAAGCTCAAAATTTGCCCACAAAGTCTTGTGAGTTTCTCAATGTTTTATTTGTCTTACCCTGAAATCTTTTTTTTCTTTCTACAATTTTATACCCTCTCATATCTTTTGATTTGCTATTAGTCCTTACTTCTTTAAACCATTAGTTATTTTCATAGCAGTGTGATATACTATATGGACATCTAACCCAAAAAAAGACTTTTCAACTATCTGATTTGCTTGTAACATGGACCTAGTAGAGACAGTGTATTCCAACTATGGGCTTTGATTAAAGCAGTATTCATACTTACCACAAACGTAAGAGAGCCTAACATCACAAAAGGAGGGAGGGTGGCGTTACTGACCAGCAAACATGAAGGTGGGGAGATAACTTCAATCCACCCATGTCTGTAGGGCAGAACATTTTGTTTAATTACGGCTCCTTATGTTTTAGTGGGATGTCACGAACTTATGGTATTGATGCTGATTTATCACGCAAAATACCTCTTTAAATCGTGTTACGAACGTTGAATTGGTTTCACTTCCTACCCAGAAATCCTATTACAAGCAAACTAGACAATTCGCTAATATACGAAGCCTACTCAAGACCCTATAATACCTGAAAAAAATAATAATACAAAAAAAACGAAAGGGGCTCTAATAGCTTCGATAATAAAAGGAAGATAGCCAATTGTATATCACAATACTGTTTCTAGCACTAGATTTTATTTTATAATCACAAATAATCCCATACTTTCAGCTCCTTTACGAATCGCCTCCATTTGTCAGTTGTATGTCCACTCACACCTTGTTAACACTTATTTTCTTTAACCTATTAAAATGCTCTTAACAAATACCTTAATAAAAGAAAATTAGACTGAGTAATCATACCTTGAACATTCCTTCATGAATGTTGGCTACTCTGCCCCTCGTGTTTTCTTTTACTTGCTCCCTCTTTCAGCCCCCTTGAGATATGGAACGGGTGACTTCATCCTGCACCATCCTTAAAGCCTTGGATATTCTAAAGGGACATAAGGTTGCGATTTCTAGAAGCTCATACCTTCAATGGACCTATCCTTGACCACCAGTCGCACATTTGCAACGCAACTTTCATGAAGCGCGCTAACTGTAGAACTGCTTAAAACCATCTACATTCATATCTCATAAATTATCAACCCAGCTATGTAATTTACTACAGTGAATATTGTATCATTTGTATCAATTTGATCTTGCCTGTAAACTGGCATGCCTCATGTAACAAACTGTTATTTGAGAATAAACTATTATTATTATTATTATATAGTGTTAACTGTGAGAGCTCAAGGAACTAGTACACCACACACAACACGAACACCTCTCTAGGCAACAATATAAGGCAATCCACCAATATTTACCAGAATTATACGACCTCCCCAACTGCCCATAATAAGACTAAAATTGCCCACCGCACACAAGGTAGCTATAACGTTGGCCTGCTTGGGCAACCACCTAATGATTCAAGATACCATCAAATTCAAGCCACTCTCTACAGCTCTTTGATCTCCCCTAATTCGACATGTACACCACCTCGTCCTCTTTTATCTCTCTCCCCCTCGACAGTGCTGCCATGGGGTCTCCAAATGTTGGGGGGGACAATCCCACTATTCTGACACCATCTTTTATATACTCCGACCTGATGGGGAGTGACATATCTTTCCCACCATCGATAACAGTCTAGCCCCAAAAGATCCTTGACGGAACCTCCTGATCACTCCCTAAATACACTACCTATTCATTCAACTTACTCCATTCTACCTATCACTCGTAAACATATTTCTTCCACCAAATTAACTTCCGACTACCTTTCTCCCATTAACAATATTGGTAATAAACTAAACGAACATGAATACGGAGCCTATGCTCACACTTCTTACGGCAAAACAGACAGTCCACTGGGTTTACATCACACCCTTCTACTAGACAAACACTCACCGAACACTGACACTTATGGCAATCAATGCTCCGTCTGTGCAAAATAATATGACTTACCTACCTACCCTGTTGCTTTTAAACAACCCTTCACTTGTTTTGATAGCTGAAAGTTGGTCTACCTCCATTATCAAAGACTCATACCTCCAAATAGACACATTTAAGCTCTTCCGCTGCGACCGAGTCACCACGAAGGGTGGTGGTTGTCTCGTATGTGTATCCAAAAATATGAGAGCGGAAATATATAACGACCATACCCTCAGAAAACTACCAGACTCCATATGACTTACTATACACAGCCATGAATGTAAAATACTAATCGGATAAATATATCGAGCTCCTAATACTCCCAATTCAATCGACACTATTATAAGTGAGTCATTTTCTAAGGCTGCCTTGCTTGATTTCGCCTAAAAAATTGTTTTTGGTGATTTCAACTTTCCAACCATCAACTGGAAGACACATTCTGGCCCATCGTGCTATGGAAGCATAATTAAGTCCTTAGACATAAACAGTTGACAGCAACATGTACACCTGCCCACACGAAATCACAATATTCTTGACTTGATATTCTGTTACAATGTCACGCCACATCAATCGTGCTTGGCGAAAAGTTTCCAACAGCAATCATAACATATTCCTCTGCACCCTTCTGATTCTTGCTAAGTGCAACAAATTAAAGACAATAAATACGCGTTTCCAATCACTCTTGATGGCGAAACTCTGGAAGATGTAGAGTCCTTCACATACCTAGGAAGCATCATCGATGAACAAGGAGGTTCAGATGCATACGTAAAGGTGAGGATCGGCAAAGCAAGTGTCGCATTCCTACAATTGAAGAACATATGGAACTCAAAACAACTCTCAACCAATATCAAAGTGAGAATCTTCAATACGAACGTCAAGGCAGTTCTACTGTATGGAGCTGAAACTTGGAGAACTACAACAACCACAATCAAGAAAGTACAAGTATTTATAAATAGCTGTCTACGCAAGATACTCAACATCCATTGGCCGAATACCATCAGCAATAGCCTTCTGTGTGAGAGAGCAAACCAACTTCCAGCTGAAGAAGAAGTTAGGAAAAGACGATGGAAATGGATAGGACATACATTACGCAAATCGTCAAACTGCATCACGAGGCAAGCCCTAACTTGGAATCCTGAAGGGAAGCGAAAAAGGGAAGGCCAAAGAACACATTGCGTCGGATAATAGAAGCAGATATAAAAACGACGAATTACAACTGGACGGAGCTGGAAAGGATTGGCCAGGACAGGGTTGGATGGAGAATGCTGGTGAGCGGCCTATGCTCCTTCACGAGGAGTAACAGGCGTAAGTAAGTAGGTAAGTAATATAGAGACTATATAAACGCTGACTGGGAAGACTTTCGGTTTCTAATAAAGCATTCTGATTGGAGCAGTTTCTTTACCAGTGGTAACCTCTTAGAAACACTAGGATTATTCAATACTACCACCAAATCTGTACTGGACACTACCATTCCCTCTAAAATTGCTCATAAAACAATTACTCCCTATATAAACCAAAAGACTAAGTCTAAGCTGCGAAAACTAAAAAGGACGTATTATGTATCAAAGGACTTCAGTGCCCTGAACCAGTTATATTCTATGCTTGGAGGAGTGCAAAGCCAACACAACAAGCATAAACAGGCAGAGGAACGTACTGCGCTCTCTGTTGCATCTAAAGCCCAAAATTTATGTTGTCTCCTTGCAAAACGCATAAGAAAGTACGCAGATCACAACATTCACTCCTTACTACACGATGGTGTGACATATTGTGACCAAACCGTCATATGTGAAGTGTTAAGTGAATGGTTTTCACACAAGGGGAACACATCTCATACCTAAGATATTAAAATAAAGTGCATCAGCAAAAATTATCTTAGCACCATAAATTTGATACTAGGAGTACACTTACCGCCATCGAAACCATTAAGCCGAATGCGAGTTATGGTGCCGAAGACATTCCTTCAATCCTTTATAAAATGTCAGGAGCGGACATACAGACGCTATTAGTCAAAATACACACATTATCTTTAGAGACGGGTACATATCCCGAAACCTGGAAGGTAACGTATTTTCTTCCCAAACACAAATCATGACCGAGAAACCTGGTCGAAAACTACAGACCTATAAATATCACTCCAGTCATATCACGCATAATTGAAAAAGTGATACAAAATCAACTATCTGATCACCTACTTAAGTAAGATCCGATAGATCCGTCACAACACGGCTTCATTAGAACAAGGTCCTGCAGTATATGTCTGATAGACTTCTTTAACGAGGTTATTGCATACGTGACCAGAAGAAACTAGTGGTTATACTACATTTCGATATTAAGAAAGCCTTTGATAAAGTACCTCATAACCTCCTAATCAACAGACTTCAGTCAGTTGGAGTTACAAACCCCCTTTTGCACTGGATCACGTTTTTTCTCACAAACATACCAAACAACCAAGATTAACTCTACGGCATCTACACCTCGACCAATAACCAGCGGTGTTGTGCAGGATAGTGTCTTGAGTCCATTGCTCTTCATTATCTACATCAACAATATATGCAAGTGCTTTAGCACAGGCAAGACCTATCCCTATGCCAATGACTTAAGTGTCGTCTATAAAACTGACATTTGTGTTGTGTGTAGTACTATGCAAACAATCCAACACGAACTCAACATGGTAGACAAATGGTGCAAACACTGGAGGTTAGAGCTCAATACAGATAAATGCGGCTGGTTATGTGTAGGAGACACGTCTCTTAAAATAAAACTGACACTTAACAACCACACACTGCCTAGACTGGCATCAGTAAATGACCTAGGGGTAAAATACACAGTCTTAATTTCTCTTAAAACATATCAGCCAAAGCATCTAAAATGCGGAAGTTGTTTGGCTTTATTCTTCTTAATTTCCTTCAAAATGAATCTAAAAGCATTCTTTATAAAGTCTGTGTAAGACCTATCGTTGAATACTGTTCGTCCTTATTTTCGGACCCACGCCTATCCGATATACTTAAGGTGGAAGGAACACAACGAGATTTCACTCGAAAAATGTTTAAGAACGACTCACTCATTGAATACAGTTCCCGACGCCATGTCTTAAGACTAGAACCTCTTTGGAAAAGAAGGCTTAGGTCCATTTGATTCTCTATTTCAAACTCCTCAAAAACCTTACTAATTTCACAAGTAATATAGCTCTTGCTCAAGACACACATGAATACGACCTTCGAGACAAAGTGTCCACGGTCAAAGTTGAGAAATACAGATCAAAACTCGGGAAACGTTTTCCTCATTAAGTATGCATTATTATGGAACAGTCTTCCCTCTGAAATATGCATGGCAGATGGATTACATGCGTTTGTAAGACTTATTGATCAAGCCCTTACTTGGACAGGTATAGCACAAACGAACACATCTGCGTCCCACTCAGATATTATAGGCTCTCTACATGTATAGACCGAGCTGCCTTATTTTCCTACTTTGTAGTTGTATTAGATACTTTTTCTTTACTATTTTTTTACTTGAAGTAGACAGGTAAATCACTCGACCTATCGATACTGTTCAACTAAACTCGGTCACTAAGAGACACTCAGTACTACCCTAAAAAGACCAAAGGACCGCACAAATGCCTGCCTACTATCAGTGATCTTGCACCTATGGAACCTGTTACCCATCAACCGGTTAGGATAGAACACAATAATCTTGCTCTTAGGGCTCAGCTATGGAACTTCTTACACCTAGAACAAACGTGACGTACGTGTTCTTCCAAGGTCATAGTTCACACCAAGCGCTCTACGTGTCTACTTTATAACAACTAGAAACTTTAAAAAGTTGCACTGCATAAGTACTTATCATGACCAAAATCCTAAAACAATGGTCCGGAGATTGTATCTCGTGTGTAACGTGGATGCGATGTCACTTTGGAGAATATTTTGAAGATTACTCAGTATATTTAAAGGAATAAACTGATATTCACTTTTATATGCTATATTTATTTAACATACACACTGGAAAACGATAAATGTGGTAATTTATGGATCATGCCTGTAAAAATGGCGTGTGCCTGCCATTTCAGAAATATATTATTATTACCCAATACCTCCCATCCGAGATTTTACAACGGCTTACAGGATATGAACATTTTTACTAAAATTGAATTAGTCAAGGCATACCACAATATTCCGGTAGCTGATAAAGATATTTAGTGGCATTGAGCCATAATACGAGGCAATGTGGAAATAGACATTCAACATTTAACACGGAGAGAAACCCAACGATGAAGAGGGCGGGAAGGATGAATTGAATTGATCGGAGTTGATCGAATGGCATGGCTCGGCCATGCAGGCGTGGTCCCTGCTTAATGCCACCCTATATCTTTTATTCATATTAAATATACTGTTCTTTCTCTACCCTAAGTTTGTTCTCTACCATGTATTGGTAATTGTTACGATACAGTGAGTTGGTGTAGACGATGATGCGACTTACACGTAAGATCTTATAGATTAGGCAGTTATGTCATGACAAATCTACATATATAGGATTAGATCTATTATCAGAGCAGTACTAATATTATAGTAGACCATAATTATACAGATATCCCTAAGACAATTATTACCACAACTTTTGGACTATCTCAGTTTATACGCATGACATTCGTCCTGAGGAGTGCCGCACGAACATTTCGAAGATTTATGGACAATATACCCAGGATATGGCATTTACACATAGAAATACAGATAGTGTGTTAATTGCCAGTCAGGATTTAAAATCACATGAACAAAATGTGACGGCAGCGCTAAATAGGCTAGACGAAAATAGTATGAAAACACAATGATGTGTGTATTCTGTGTTCAAACACTTGAATTTCTCGAACGCATAATGAGCCAATAACGAATTACCTCGACCAAAGAAGAATTTCACACCATTAGGTGATGCCCACCACAGAAATTAGAAGTTTTCTAGGTTTAGTTAGCTCTTATCGTAGTTTCATACATTGGTGCACATAATTAATGCAACATTTAACAGACTCCCTCAAAGTAAAACTGAGAGAATTTAATCTGACTTCTGAGGCTGTTCGGACCGTTTAATAACTAGCGCAAGTATTTACGTTAACGTATCCGAATTCTTACTCCCGACCCGGTTAAGTGGTGAGTGCTTCGGACAAAACAGTCGGCGGCATCCTTACTCAGTTGGTTGAAAATGTCTGTAAACCGGTTGTCTCCTCAAAAAGACTAACTATAAGAGGGACGTTATATTCTACTTTCGGACGAGAACTAACAATCTGCCTAACCAGTAAGTATTCTCTACAAATGCTGAGGGTCTGGGAATTCATAGTTTATGAGGATCATGTACCACTGATCAGTGCATTATAAGCTAGAGCCGATAAATATTCGCCTCGAGAGGTCCGAAACCTTGAATACTTATCTCAGTTCATTAGTGATATCCGACATGCCAAAGGTCAGACCAATATAGTGGTAGATCCATTATATCGACCAGAAATGCACACAATACAATCTACCGTAAGCTTTGAGGCACTGAGAGACAATCAGATGAAAAGTCAGGAATTTCAAGACACACAGCAACAAATTGTAGTCCCAACTGAAAAAGTTACCATCACCTACTAGGTTGATTTACCACCCTGGCGCAAACTAAACAAATTAGTTTGTAGATATCATTACCAAGGTTTGACCTGATAATTTCGAATAAATTGAGGATTGAGTAGATTGTTATAGATAAATAATATATTTGTAATATCCTAATGAGTAGAAAAATTAGATTTTCTAAATAAAGACCTATTCACCACTAGTCTACTCTCTTCTATAAAAAAACGGGAGGTAACCATCGGCCTGAAAGGTACCTTACCACCTTCTAGTGATTTTAATTATCTATTTGCCCGTATGGATATATTCATGAGTTTTATAATAACCACATCGATAATCAACATCATAACTGAAACAGAGGCCAAAGTCTTTATTCAGAATCGAATTATCGTTTTTGTTACACGTGGTACACAAACGACTGGTAAAAGAGCCCACAACTTATCTTAGCTTCTAGGCCTCAACAATGAATGGCGCACAGAATATCGTCCTCAGGTTATTGGGATGGTAGGACTTTTCTACAGTCAGTTAAAAACTGTCCTAATATCATACTCAAACCCTAGTCAGTAGACAAAAGTCCCGTTGTTGGTTGTGCAGTGTGGCGTCGAGTCGCGGTTGACTATGATCGCCACTATAAAAAAGAATACTTGCCAGTTAACCGGTAAAATCCCCGTAAACCTAATACCAGAAGGCAGTTGATGGCTGTAGTAGAGATGTATTCGTTGACGATCGCGAGGTATCGAAAGAATACTGAGATCGTGACAAGTTACAAGTGTGGTTACTGAGCGTAGCCGAATTCGTGCAAGGTCACAATCAAAGAAAGAACGTTTGTATTTTGGTACAGCTAAACAAACAAGTACGATAAAACTATCACTGGTACAAGTGGTTATGATAATAATTGTTTCCATTACACCAATCGCGTTCTCTTGATAAAAGTAGGCCACTGCAGTTAAATTTGGATTAAGAACAACCGTTAAAACTGGTTTACAGTGTTCGACAGCAAAATCAGTTTAAGATTGTAGCGGGAGTTTATCAATCCTTGTGTTGGAAGTAAGAATCTTGACCTAATAAACCATGTCAAACAATTACATGACCAGTTGTTCAAATATAATCGCTTGGTAACCGTTAATAGTCGCAATATATATGTATACCCAGGGATTTAAGCTTTTGAAAGAATGTCTGGAAAGAAATAACAAAGCAAAGTATCACATAGCCCTTCATTCGAAGATCCATACAAAGCCATCTCAAGAAGACCTAAATATTTCGTTCTACAAAAACAAACATATGTGTCACTAGATTGCTTGTCTGACAGAACAATTACAGGATTTACAAGTAACAGTGGGAATTCTCCACAAGTAACCTGAAAGGTTAAATGTGCATAACCGTTTATTCGACCAGCTATGTCAGCAGTTTTGTCTGATTCTTGAAATGTAACTCTATATGCACTAACATCTTGCTTTTTAGTTTTTTGTATATTCAAACAATGAAAACGAATTGGCACAAGAAAACACTTATACCAAACTAATAGTAGTTTCCAGTGATATTTTACCCACATTGTTTACTTTGATGTATGAGTGTTATATTCGTCTTTATGCTAAGTACATAAGCGATTCACTGTTTAACAACCCGAACAGATACAAAAGTCCAGAGGGTGGGGTAATTCAAAAAGAACGAGGAATCTTCGACTGAGGTGAGTGATGTGAGCAAGTTACGCCTGAGGAAATTTCTCCGCCAATATAAGAATAAATGGTTGAATTAACTGGAAGCATCAACAAAATGTTTGTGGGTATTTAACATAGATCCAAAAAGTGAACTCTTTCAATAACAGCACGGATCACCAGTACTTTCTGGAGACTAAATATTTGTATGCAACAGAACATTTATAACTCATAATTGTACGTTTCCTTTAGTAATTCTGTATTAGGCCGTGGAAACCGAACTGACACTATTTTATTTGATAAAATTTTAGGGGACTTTGGTGCACATACGGCAGGCTGTAAAAGTCCGAGGACGGAGTTGTCAGGAAATTCTTTCGAAAAGAAACTATTTGATGGGGTTATCACATGTGCCCTAGTGCAACATATGAAAGACGTGACTAGGCACGACACGGACTCGAATTATCCTCACCATATCTCTAATTGACTCATTATGAGGATGATTTGACAAAGCTCCATTTTGTTCATTCCCAGGTAAAACTGACCATACTATTCTAGTTTTTGATTTCTATATAGCCTTCAATAACAAGGATGTGTCTGCTCAGGTCAGAACAAACGTTTGGAAAGCAAATACACAAGATATTATACGCTCAGTACCCTCAGTAGATTGGTCCATAGAACTAGAGTCCTCCACCGAAACAAATTGGGGTGTATTTAAAAAATGTTTACGTAAAAGTCACTGCGTCACAAATACCAAGGGATTCAAAAAACTCCCCAATGTGATTTAGTAAAGAGGTTCTCGCTATTCTGGAATGTGGGATTGATTAATTTACTCGGTACTGACGGGGAAAAGTCTCAATATGAGGAAGCATGAAATATTTGTGCATCGACCAACAGAAAGTCTAGAAGATTGTATGAAGAAGGACTTATTAAGGGATCCATAGAATACTCTAAAAGCCTGCATCCGTCAGCAAACCGAAAGTGTAAAAGAAGAGAAAATATTCCCGCATTGTGAGGAGACAGTAGTACTACATCATTAGTGGAGGACGATTATAGTAGAGTTTAGATATTCTTCAATTACTTTAACAATGTATGTGCCCTAGAGATGCCTCTCCTTCAGCTCAAACACACCCCTCCTATGCACCTACTGGACACTGGGACCATTAAAGAACTCGATGCCTTTGGTCTGCTAAGTGAATGTGACATAGGGAAATCTATGGGACCCGACAAATTGCATCTTAGCTTACTAAGGAAATTGGCGAAGTCTGTAGCAACCCAAGGTCAGTTTGAAAAAGACTGTATTAAAGACTATATTAAGTCCTAATTTCAAAACAGATACGATACACAAACCGGATAACCATCGACTGTAAGGCCCAACTGGCGTGGTTGTCAGAATTATAGAAGCGAGCCGCTTGTTGTCCAGACATACAATGACTTCGGAGTCATCGCTAGCTAAGACTTAAAAAGTTACTGCACACTGACGTGTGACAGCCGCCAAGGGTTTTAGAACCGTATGGTCAATGTGCAGCACATTTAGACACGTCGATGCTAAAACCTTTTTTTGACTTTCCATATAGTATTTGTTCGTCCTAAACTCGAGTACTGAATACAAGCGGATTGCTCCTACCTCAAAAGAGACAGTGAACTGTTAGGAAAGATTCAAAGAACTTCAATTAAGCTGATTTTCGGAATAGCAAAACTCTCGTGTGATGTTCGAACGGCTAACCTAAGCCTATCTCCATTGTTATATCGAAAAACCGGAGGTGACTTGCTCAAAATTTTTTAATTACCTAGTGGTAAATTTGCATCCGATACGTCTTCACTTTTCTAAACTTCAAAAACAGAACTTACGAGGGCACTAAAAAATTCCACAAGCTCATATCAAATTAATCTTCAGTTGACTATTGACTTTCTCGTCGAATCATCAATTAATGGGATTCTAAGAGGAAGCTGTTGTTATAAATTAAGTTGGTTGGTCAAGAGTTGGTCAAAAATATGTCTGTAATGTTAATACATTATAACTCAAGTGTTTATTTATTTCCTTATGCTTCCTAGGTAATTGAATGTTGAAAACTTTGTGTTTGTGAGAAAGAACCTCTTTCATACAATGTTCAGTCTAACAATCTGAATAAGGACCAATTCGATCACTAGTCTGTCTTGTGTGAATAAAACGAGGGGTAGATGATGGCATGAAACATTAACTCTCGATCACCGGTTGTTCGTCTCAACGCCGCTCCTATGGGGTGCGCTGAAAATGGCTTTGAACATCTGGGTTTTACTAACACTGTCCATCTTCTTATGAACACAAACTTATTCCTATGTTTCTATGACGTGTGTCTTGTTACATATCAATCTAAGTAACTTATTGCGGTAAGTGTTGTAATATTTATAACATTCCGAACTTGTCTAAAAGCTGGTGTACCTAGTGTAACATATCGTTATCTGATACTAAGTTATTATTACTAGTTAGACATGTTCCGAACTCGAAATTCAGTCGACCACCCTATTCACTTAAACTGTAAGTACGAATTGACACGACTCGACATGTTAACAGACGTATTTAGGCAGAAGAAATCAAATCCTTATTAAAAACTCATTCGTACAAGATCAAATACCTAGTAAGATGAGTGGAAGAGCGCCAGTTCACTGAAAAATGTTTGCAGCCGATGGTGAAGCTTTTAGTTGTCAGTGAAAGCATTCTATTAGCCCGTTTGCTTGTAGATGGTAGACGGTCGTTCGGAAGCGAGTGATTCTTAATAGTGAGGTCGGACAACGGAAAGGTTGAGATCCGAACTGGCGTCCACGATCTGTAGTGATGGTTGAAGGGCAGCCGAAGTTTGCCACCCATCGTTTATCGAAGGCGCTGTCCAATGTTTCAGCAGTGATGTCCTTGATAGGTGCTGCTTCTGGCCATCGAGTGAAACAGTTTAAGCAGGTTAAGAGATAAGAGTATCCATTTGAATCTGGTAAAGGTCTTATCAACTCAAGATGAACATGGTCGAAACGAGCGTCTGGAGTTTTGAAAGAACTTAATGGATATTTGTTGTGTCTGATAACCTTGGATTTTTGGCAAATTACACAGGAGCGTGCCCACTCCCTCACGTCGTTATTCGTACCAGGCCAACAAATCGTTCTGCTATAAGCTTGATGGTTGCACGAAAACCTGGATGTAAAAGTTTGTGCAACGAATTGAAGACGTTGCGTCGATAATGTTTCGACACGATTGGGTGATCCCTACCTGTAGATGTGTCACAAAGTAAGGTTTCCTTACCTGTTCCCATCTGTTTGAGGGTTGTAGACGATTAATTGTACTGAAGATCAGTGTCTTCTTTTTCAAGCTGTGGGAGTTGAAGAAGGTCGTTTCCTTGGAAACTGTTCAAGGAAGTTGTTCGAGACAAAGCGTTTGCGACTACATTATTTGCTCCAGAAATGTGTTGAATATCTGAAGTAAACTGCGAAATGTAGTCCAGTTGTCGAGACTCAAGAGGTGAGTACTTGTATGAAGAGGAGCTTACAGAGAAAGTAAGAGGTTTGTGGTCAGTATAAAGTGTAAATTCGCGGCCTTCGATATAATGTTGAAAGTGTCGTACAACACAACACATAGCTAGGAGTTCCCTACCGAAACTGCTGTACCTCGATTCAGTGTCTTGCAACCATCTAGAGAAAAATGCCAAAGGCTGCCAGGAGTGGTTAACCCGTTGTTGCAAGACTCCTCCGATTGCTGAGTCGGATGTGTCTATTGCGATACTAATGGGTGCTTGAGTGTTCTGATGAGCAAGCATCGTTGCTTTAGCGATAAGTTCCTTAGCTGTGGAGAATGCTTTTCGTGCGTTGTCATCCAGATTGATGGATTTCGCATTTCCACGAAGTTGGTCGGTAAGAGGTTTCATAAGTCTTATTATCATTATTATTCACAAACATCTTATGAGTACAGAAGTGTTGTGAAAAAACCATTTCAACTTTCTTCACAAAAATGCAACAATACACAATTTTCAATAATGTTAGCATTATACTTGCCATATCAAAAAAAGTAATAATAGTAGAATATTAATAATAATAAATCGGGTCTGTGTAACTGAGAATATTGAATTGATTTTAAAGGAGGAAATTGAGAAAATAAGGGAATAGAAATAAATAGGACATGAAATATGCAAACAGTTTAATAGGCCTGCTTATGAACACAGAACAAGAATAAACGACTATGTGTGTATCGTTAAATTAGTAACAAAAAAGTAATTAAGAAAAAACAACTTATTATCGCAGTAAGATATGACACTAGAATAAATGTCTGTGCAGTTATCGTTCGGAGTGATGCTATGAAAGTCTCAATTAAATGAAAAGGATAACGAAATATCAATATGTGTGAGTCATATATGCATAGTGAAGATAAAACGAGTCTGAGAATTTAATTTAAGTGTAACACAAGTTGTCTCAATTACAAACTTCGTAATCTTAAGAATAATATTTATTTAGAAGGGAAAAAAAGAAAAGAAGTAGACTCCCAGTGAAAAGGTTCACCTATGATAAGAATAAAAATCGTGTGATGAATATCGACCTCAGAAGTAAACCAGCAATTGAGAAAAATAAAATAAAAATCCTTTGGTGCACTCGGATAAATACATTTAGATTTATGTAATAGTATACAAGGTGAAACCGGATATCAGTACAAATATTTGTACAACAATAATTAAGATTGATGCTATGAAAGTCACAATTGGTTTCATAAGACAATCTGGAACTAAATATGCTTAGAAGGATAAGAAGAGATAAAAAGAATATCCAATGTATCGAGGGACCAATAATGATATTAATAACGGAAATTATGATAAACACGAACATAAGCAGATTTCATATATTAAGATAAATAAAAATAAAATCAAATAGACGTGGAAAGATTTAAAGGTTTTATTTTGCTTTTCAAGCAATTAAATGGATGACGGACCTTGTTTGTATAAATCATTATTGAATGCATTGATATTCAATAGGTGACATGATTCACTTTCGGAAAGAAAATCATCAAGGAGACTTTTGAATCGGGTTGTAGTTTCACTGCAACGGAGGTTCACTGGCAGTCTGTTCCACATGGTTGAGTAGCGAATAAGGAAAAAATTCTGACGTAAGTTTGTGTGGGCTCTTGGAATCGCTAGAATATTCCCCTTATTGCGTAGATTGTGGGATGATATCATAAGGTATGAAGGGGTGGATACCGAAGAGTAGGAAATACCGTTAATAAGCCGGTAGATAAAGACAAGATTTAATTTGATACGTCTGATCCAAAGAGGTTCTAAGTTGGGTTGTTGACATCCTTGGTGATAGTCTTTGTTATCGAAATACCCCAGAACAGCTTTGGTGAATTTTCTTTGAACACCTTCACTTCTAATCAGGTCATTATGTCTGCAATTACTGTAAACTAAAATACCATATTCAGGAATGGGTAAGATGCATTTTTTGTATAGTAACAATCTCGATTCGATATTACTGAAGTTTATCATTATCAATCCGATGAGCTTTCTAGCTTTGGATACTTGAGATATAATGTGTTCAGAAAAGTTCACACTGTTGCTATATCTTAAACTCAGGTCACGAACAGTGTTGAGAGGTTTGAGTGTATGTTTGTGTATAGTCAGATTTAAGTTAAGACAGCGACTAATGTGAATAAATCCACTTTTGTCAACATTAAGTGGCATATTCCACGAAATAGTCCATTCGTACAACTTGTTTATTTCCTCTTGGATTACCGCTGAAATATAGCTTTCTTTCGTGGGAGAAGAGAATGAATAAACCACTTCTAGGTCATCAACAAAAAGGAAAGGTTCATCGTATTGAAGGAGGGGACACACGTCATTGAGGAAAAGAAGAAAGAATAGTGGGCCAGTGACACTTCCTCGTATAACCCCACTGGTTACATTCACAGTTTTAGAGTAGCAAGATCCAAAGCGAACGATTTGGCTAAGTTCTTCTAAAAAGGATTTGAGCCAAGATAAAAGGGGATTCTGTATGCCAAATAAAGAGAGTTTTAAAAGAAGAAGTTTGTGTGTGACACTGTCGAAAGCCTTACTAAAATCGAAGTAAAGAATTATCACTGACTGACCAACATCTCTTCTCTGGGTAATTTGATCAAGAAATTCCAGGTGCGATGTGAAACATGAGCCTTTAGTCATAAACCCGTGTTGGAATGGGCCGATCAGCCTAGCCGAAAGTAAAAATGATAATAGCTGTTTGTGGATGATTTTTTCCATGGTTCTTGAGAGCACGGATGTCAAATTAATTGGCCTATAGTTAATAATATCACTACGTGACCCTGTTTTGAATCTAGGGGTGATAAGGGATGTTTTCCATACAGATGAATAGATCCCATATCCCATAGATAGACTGGAAATTTTCAAACAAAATAGTGGAAATTCTCTACTTCCATATTTCACAAATGATAAAGGTATCCTGTCAGGCGCGTTTCGGTATGAATCGTCTATAGAAACTCACAAGGCCATTGAACGGGCGTAATTGCTTGATGGTGGTCGGTTTTTGGTAATCCAGAATGGCCGCCACTTTGGTTCTAAGGGGTCGAATGCCTTGCTCATCTATGATTTGTCCTAGGAAGTCCAATGAGTCAGTTCCGATTTGGCATTTCTGAATGTTTACAGTAATGTCATGTTTTTGTAGTCAGTTGAAAACATGATCCAGATGCTGGAGATGCGATTCTCTGTCCGGACTTGCTATTAGGCAGTCACCAACATACACATGTACGAAGTTGAGACCTCGAAAGACGTCGCCTATGAACCTTCGGAAGGTTTGTGCAGCGTTTCTTAGACCAAAGGCATTCGCAAAAATTCGTAGAGTCCGAAGGGAGTTATGGCAGCTGTTTTCGGAATATCGTCAGTAGCCGTAGGGATTTGGTTATACGATTTAGCAAAGTTGATTTTCGAAAAGACAGTTGTACTTTTCAAGGTAGCTGTCAAATCGTGAATGTGAGGCAATGGGTAACAATCGGGAATGGTTTTCGCATTCAGTCGCAGATAGTCACCAGTTGGACGCCAATCGTTGCTGTCCTTTTTAGGGACCATGTGCAACGGAGATACTCATGGGCTGTTTGACGGTCTTATGATTCCCAAGTCTATCGTTTGGTTGAACTTGTTTTTCGCCAACCTTAGCTTTTCGGGGCCAGCCTTCATGTTTTAAAGAATACAGGTGGTCCTGTAGTCGTGATTTAATGTGTATCGTTGCTGATTACACACGGTAATTTCGGTTGCGTTTGGTGTATCCCGGGATACTTATCGAGTAGCGGTTGATAGAAAGGGTCTATCATGTGCTTAATTGTGACTGGAGATAATCTGCAACCAGAAAAAAAAGTTACGCAAGCAGATAAATTGGTGTTTCCGTCTACCAGCCTCCGTTTGCGCGTATCGATGAGTAGATTATGGTGTTGTAGAAGGTCTATGCCGATCATTGGCATAGAAACATCTGCAACAATGAAGATTCAGTGTATGGGTTTGCGTAAACCCACGTTGAGGTAAACGTACCTTTTACCGTATGTGGCGATAGGCTTTCCATTTGCCGCCCATACATTTGAAGCTGATCCGTGAAGCCGGCCGTTAGGATTCGCTGGAATAACGCTAACTTCTGCACCCGTACCGACTAGGTAGCGAACTTTCGTTATCACATCTGGGACGTAAAACAGACGGCTATGTTCGCCGGCTACGGTTGCCGTGATCGTGTGCTGGCTGGAAGTTTCCTGAATTGTTTTTCGTGTCGGTCGATTTTGAGTTGGGAAAATTGCAAGGTTTTCTGCAATCTCTGGAGGACTTTCCATACTGGTCATGATACTAGCACCAGTCGGGGTTATGTCATTCTGGTCGTTTGAGGCTTTTCTTTGACTGGAAAAACCTCGGCATTAGATTTCGTGAGTTCTAAGATGCGGTCAGCAGATGCAGCCAGCTCGTCTACGGCGTTGTTTTGAAACGAGACGAGCAAAGCTTGCACCTGTTGAGGAATTTTGGATAAGAAATGCTGTTTGAATAAGCCATCATCGAAGGTTTTTTGGCCGATAACCTCTCTCATTCTTTGCAACATGTCTGTCACAAAACCGTGTTGCAGGTCAATGTTATTAAGTAGTTTGCAGTTTGGTGTACTGGATCACGTCGAGCTCACTAATGATGGTGCCACAGGTGTTCGGAGTTTGACAACTCCTTAACCAGTAACACCTATTATGAATCGTACCCACAAGTGAAATCGCAAGACAGAAGCGAGGATGTTCGAAGATATAGTTGATAGGCTATCAATATAACGAGGATTGTCTGATCTAATTTGGCTAGCGATTGCAGTAGATGTTGAGCACGACGTTCCCACTCGTGATCTGGTGCGGATGCATGGCCGAGCGCCTTCAGCTAGGTGAGTCCATTAAAACATGTGGTCAGCATCCACAACAAAAATTGATAAGATATCATGATCATGAAGATTACGGAATTTTTATATCATCAAAAGACCCACACTTGACAACTCTTCAGATCAAGGGGTTCTAGGTACTGTTTTGGCCAGTCGTCTCATTTACTTAACAATAATTGCGCATTCGGGCTAGGGACATTGTACATTGCACATGTTAAGCGGCAATTCGGCTTCGTCGACACTGTCTCAAGCACACTATGGTTTCAAGCCCATACATAGTCTTTTTTGATACCTTCACTCACAATGGACAAATTCAAGTAATTCTCGAAAAAAAATTTAAATTATTTTTTTATCAGGAAAGTGTAGACTGTGTCCGTTTTAAGAGTGGAATTGAGTTGGTGAAGATATGCATCTTACCGTTCGGTTCTGTAGTCGAGAGTAACTTATCTGATGAACCGCTTTTGGGGTAATTCCGATATTCAAATTTGCAGCTGACAAAATAGAGCTACCAATCCTGCGTCTTTCGATATAACGGTTTACAGCAACAGCCAAACAAATTGTATTGTATTACAAAGTGTTGCTAAGTGAGTTTTGTTTATTCGTTTATATTTGTCTTCACAGGTACTTTTTCAGTGAAAAAACAGGGATCAATACTATCTACTTTAAAAAGCCTATTCAGTCGAACTTTCTACTTTTCCGTGGAATGTACTCAACACTGACGATTGCCCTATTCGGCTTGCCCACTATGTCTCTATCTGTTCAGTCATTGGCTCCAGCCACAAACCTTTCGATACCCCCGCCTACAATGGGCTTAACAATTGGAGCTGTGGAAACAAGTATGTGGAAAATTAACCTCTCAAACTTTAGCTACCTCTGGGTTTTATGCTCCAAACAAAATTCCTGAAATTCAGACGGAACAAAAGGTATGTTTTTAATTCTCTTGGTTTTTCGTTATAAATTTTCTCCTGAGTACGGGAAAATACACCGTTAGTTATTGCTCTCTGTTAGCTTCGAGTCTTTTATATCTGTGTAAGAGGCATTTTATGCGCTACACAAGCAGTTCCTACACCGTATTTATGGGACTTAAATGGCTTTCCCTGTCGCCTGGTTAGGATCTTTCACTTAGTTGTCTTAACTTTTGTCGTCTTTATTGTGTCCCAGGATTTTTAATGGAACTACCTAGACTTCCATGACATGACTGAACCTTAAGTTTCTATTACTTAAAAGCTTATCTATTGCTCCAAATTTACCCAGACATATTTGTTGCAAACTATTTTAAATTAGTACCACCCAATTAATTGTTATCCTTGTTATGTCTGGAGAATAATTAACTGGTACTAAAATCCTGCGTCCGACAACACGTAGTAAGAACATGAAAAATTGATAATATTGATTTATTTAACCGTCAGAATAAATCGAAACGATAAATGAATACGTTCATTTGTTTGTTGGTTGAACTCACAATTGATGGTTAGTCAATAGTTATCGCATATAGGGGAAATATATAGGACTACTGCTGAAATAGAAGCGACGAACTTCGTAGAGTTATTGTAGAGAGTATCACCTCGAATAAACATACGGAAATAGATCAACGCTTTACTGAATGAACCATCATACTAAGAAAAACAGTCGGGTTTCTCATTTTCAAGATTTTCAGAAATGTGGTCTTTCCTAAGAAATTCTGCATATAGGGTATAACTACAGTGTCGGGTTACTCATATAGTCCTTTATTCACTTATTGTGACTGAATTCTCGGGTATTGACCTCCTTCCAGAAAGTCCACTTATCGACTTAGAATACGCAGATGACATAGTTCTGTTTGGTGAAGACGATGATAAAATGCAGTCTTCTGGTAGCACTAAGCAACAATGCCAGAATATTTGGAATTCGCTTCTCTCCCTCTAAATGCAAGTTGTTGCTTCATGACTGGTCTGTGTCAACACCTGAACTAAGGATAGGGAGTGAATTAGTCGAACGCGTTGACAACTTCACTTATCTTGGAAGTCTGATCAGCCCTAATGAGTTGGTGTCTGACGAAATCTCAGCACGGATTCGAAAAGCTCGCTTGGCTTTCGCCAAATTACGTCACCTACGGCGAAGGCGAGATATCCGTCTGTCAATAAAAGGACGAGTATACTATGCGGCAGTTCGTTCTGTTTTACTTTATGACTGCGAAACATGGCCATTGAGAGTAGAGCATACTCGTAAGCTACTAGTATTTGATCACATATGTCTTTGAAATATTGCTCGCATCTTCTGGGATCACCGGGTAAGTAATAGTGAGGTTAGACCCAGGGTATTAGGGAATGATGGTAAATCAGTTGATGAGGCTGTGAATCTTCATCGACTGAGATGGTTGTGCCTGAACACCGATTACCACGACGTGCAATGCTGACCGGTGTAGGGGATGGTTGGAAGAAAGTTAAGGTCGGTCAAACCAAAACGTGGCATCAGTGCTTGAAGTCACTAACTTCTAGTCTGAGCCATGTTGGTAGGTGTAGACTACTTGGTTGGGATCCGCGTGACTATCCTAAGCAATGGTTGGAGACTCTGTTGGACAAGGATCAGAATCGATCACAATGGCGTCGGTGTATACACTATTTGTCTTCCCTTAAACGAACTAATTCTTTCTTCGTGTACTATGTTCTTATATGCAATTTTTCTTTTATATAACCACCATTGACTTAACCACCCCTATGAATCCAATGTTCATCTTGCTGTGCTAATGCGGTATGGCAACTTGGACCGATGCATATATGTGCCTGGTCCTACGTTGTAGTTGACTGACTGACTGACTATTGTTACAACTGTTATGAAGGCTCATAAGCACTTAGTATTTTGTGGCCCTCGAGGGGATTTAAAATCTTGTAGCACATGTTAAGTTGAACGAGTTAGTCGTAGTAAGTCTTGTTAAAATTCATTCAGGTAGTAAATAGTGATTCGTAGGGCTAAGATTCGACTATTTAGACTACTAAATCCCAGCTAGAGGTGAGTCTCGAATGTTATTGTGAATTTGTTGTTTATCTTGATTTGTCACAGCAGTCTGAAAACAAGCCTATTAAGTGGCGACTCTGATAAGTTTAAATAGATACTGGTCGATGTAGTGGTTGAATTTTTAACTGTCCAAGGTTAAGGTAAAAAATGCCACGTTGTATAGCGTCTTTTTGCCGTTGGGTGACTGTGAGACTTAAGTATGGGTTCGTGCACAAAGCTTTTAGCTCGACTTTCATGATTTTCCTGTTCACATCCTATGCTGCTCTTTTGTGTTAGACTTTCTGGACTTTGTAGGTAATAAAATTCCTCTGAACATATTTCACTTTTCCATTCTTCAGCTCAGTTTTGTTTTCATTCAGTTGGTCTTTTTATTTTTAGCCTGATGTTTCAAGTAATTGGCAACAATGTAGTGTCCAAACATCTGCAGATAGTTATATGAAGTCTCAGACCCTAAATGTTTGTTCACTACAACTTGAAAGTGATCAGTCTTCCGTCCTTCCTGTTACAGAGACTGAACTGGAGGAGAAAGTAGATGATCCTAAGGCATTGAATACGGAACCTGCTGGTATTTATGAAGATGGGGAGATACAAGTAAGTTTTGGTAAACCGTTACTTTTATGACAGTCGATGATTTCCAAATAGTACTTTATGTTATCTAGTGTGTTTGATAGATAAACAGTTATATTAGTGTACAGATGTACAAGACGGAATTGTCGGTCTTGAATTTTGCGTCATTTAGTCAAACAGTACTTCATTTGCATTTCTTGACTCTCATCTTTTGACACATCCATGTCCCTTTCCTTTTACGGAAGTAAGTTAACGTATTTAGGTGCGAAAGATCAGTCCCTTTAAAATATGTTGGAGTAATTACTTCTGTAGAGTTCTGGGTACGATATTCTAGTTTCTCGGAATGTTGCTAAACATCCATTTGAATCTTTTACACTCCTTGATTACAATCCTTCCTAGCATATGTGGGCATCAATGAGACAGTATAAAAGGAATGTCCCCGTGGCCACCGGCTTGTTAGTTGCTCTATGTAATAGATTTTTCTGCTTTTTTGTGCTTAATCTGTCCAGTTCCGTCCCTAAAAAACTAAGAGAATCCATATGACCAACACATTTGCTAGAAATCCTCTGTTTGTAGTTATTTAACCTATAAATAAACCTCAAAAACGGTAGGCTCGTCGAAGTCAAGGATATTTCAAATATAGGGACGTATTGGGTTAATTTGTATCCTTCAAGCTTTGTAATAAAACCATTCTCATGGACTTCACGTTGATTTTTGATTTGAAGTCAGTATTTAACCTTATCATTTTGAAGTTTTCATAGCAACGCTAAATTTTGGAGAGTGTACGTAATAGCTACTTTACTTAAATCCATGGAGTTTTGTAAAGGCTTGAAGGGGTTCCATTTAAAGCGGTGTTTTCTTTTTGTTGTTTTAGACGGTTCTGCTAATTTCGTAACCGGAGATTCACTGTCATTCTTAGAAAGTTCCAAGTGGCTTGTAATGCTTCAGATTTAGTTGGATCGATAGTTACCGGTCGAAAAGCATATTTAATTCTTTTGTAGCGAATGATCTGTCTAACTATCTTTCAAAATATTTCATTCAAGATTCAATGTATCCTTGTATGTTACTGGTTGGCGTCCCGTTTAAACTAGCATATTTTTTCAGTGGCCTGAGTTACGTTTATTGCACTTACTATAAATGCTACCTGAGTTTTCTGATCACAGTAGTTAGATCAAGTTTAGTCACTATGTTTCAGCCTTACTATAGATATTCTGTGCAAATATCATTATAAATTTAGTGTTTTTGTGCCTTGTCTAGTGTATAACATCACTAGCATTATCCACCAAATTTATGACGTACACTTTCGTTTATTCTATATATAGGATGTCGATTATGAGGAAATATCATCAAATGAAGAAGTGTTTTCCGAAATCGAAGATGGTGAGAATTTAGAGGTATTGGTTCTTATATTTTATGTACTTTCTGATTCAAATCAGTGTTAAAAGTTCGTTGTTAGATACCTTAGGTTATAATAAAATTCTTTGAAGTGAAAAATGGAATTTCATTGAAAAAGGCCTTTATTTTAACGAGATATTTTCATTAAAATGTATTTTTTAGTTAACGGAAGTCTTAAAACAAATGTGTTAAAATGGTGTTACTTCAAAGTTATTCTAGTAAGGGATATTGGCATTCTATAAATGTGGAGAGTATTAAATGTGAAATCCAGTGAAAACAGTGAATATTATCTGCATTAAAATCCATAGTTAGCATTATTAACCTGTTGAGTGAAGACGGGGATTACTTTTAAGGATAATCTTAAATTTTCCTAAAAATTAAGGGACAGTTGCCTTAATGATCTTGGTAAACTCTTGATAACACCTTTCTGTTGTCACATTTTATACATCCAGATATGCAGATAAATCCAAACTATAAGTGGCTGATTTTTCACACCTACAATATACCAAGATTATACTAGGACGGTATATTTTCGCTTTTATTCTCAAATCTTAAGATCATATAATTTGTTTACCAAATTGTTTCAGATTGGTGATCAACAGTCAGATATTGAAGAAGTTAATGAAATTGAATCTCAAATTTCATCATGCCAATGGCGCTTCAATCCATTTGATTTAATCGACCAGTATACTACCGTATTTTCATGCGAATTCCATCGGATTGCAGATCCAACACTAACCTTATTCCAGGTAAACGACAGTACTGTGCTGTCATTTCATTCTATTTCAGTATTTTTTGAATCCTGATTTATTAACCTAGATACCTCATTGACCACCAGTTTATAAACTTATGGTTCACTTCTGTTAAACCAATTATTATAAGTTACCTCGTGGTTTATACAGTATGAATGATTCATAACGGCGTATCCTCATTATCTTGATATGCTAACTGGTTTGTTTCTGTTCATAAATGGAGAAAAGAACTTTTTATCGTTTAAAACATATTATGGTCTGGAAGTGCTGTTTAGAAGTTAGAGTGGGTTGCTAGTTGTTTTGCGCGATAGCACGTGCCTCACAACTGTACTTTTAAAAGTTCCTTTCACTCATACACTTTTGTTATGAGGCAGATTATTGCTCATGACATGGTAGAAAATCATTCTAAACCGGTAGTTTTATATTGTACATGTTTTCACTAGCTATACTGCTGGCTATTAGAACGTGGATCATCGGGTAAAGATCAGTTGTTTTCAGAAAATGAAATGTTTCATCAGAATTCCAGTGAAAATGAAGTTGGTTCGAACATAAATTTACTACCTCCTCCAGATGATTGGGCTGATGCGAGTCAATCTGCGGAATTTCTAGTTGAAATGGCGAAAAAATACTGTTCAGGATCAACTACAGGCTTTCATGAAGAGTAGGTGATATATTTTAACCGGGTTTCTTGCCTTTTGTTATATGTTTATTTGTATATTCCTACTTACTGTTTAATTTTGTAGAGTTGTATTCTGTGCTTGTATACGTGTTATACCATAAAGTATTGTCTATTTTGAAAAAAAGTAAGGAGTTTCTCAGTATGAGAGCTAACTGGTGACATTTGATATTTAGTTTCTGTTGGAATTCACGTTTCACATACATAGCGAGTCATGAGTCAAAATTGTAAGCAAACTTCCGACCACTATTCTTGATTTTCGCTGTTATAATTGAAGGTGTATCGAATGTATGAAAACACAGTAGGAGACATAATTTATTGTTAGTACTATAGGAGGTATTACAGTCTTCATGTTTTTTTGCTACATAATAAACAGTACGGTGCAATTAGACTTCGTCACCTAAATATAATTTATTTCTCTTGTAGATATCTATCAGTCGATCCAATTTATTATACATCCACTTTATGAAACATGTTAGTCTTGTGTATGAACTATTGTTAGGAGAGTGTTTTTCAAAGCCGCTCGATCTTATTTTTAATTTGCTGTCTTAATACAAAGCTACGTGAAGTAGCTCAATTGACTGCATTCTGAATAATTCTGAACCTATAAGGGATGTAAGTTGTTTGAGGTAAATCTATATCTGGTAAGTTAAAGTAGGAGAACAGTCATGGTCAGCTAGTTTGACAGAATCATTTTCTCCTGGTTATATTTTATGACTCATCCAAATCAAAACTCATTGTTAGTGAGCAGATAAGAGTTCCAGTTAGTTGTTTATGCGTACGTGATAAGTATGTTGATGGTTTGCGCTTTCTTGGTTATTTTATTACAATAAGTTGCAATCCCAGCGTTTTTTAGATGTTTATAATTGCTTTAGCTTCCGCAATTAGATACAAATGATAGTTTCGAAATACTTGCTCTTCTGCATCCTTCTCGAATGAAGGTGATATTTCTTAAGAACAAAGACGAATGTTTTTGCCAGTCGTTTTCATCTTTAATGAACTTAAACGCTGTGTTAGCATTGTTATATGTCAACGTTTTAAGAACATTTATAATGTAGGTATACTATGTGTAGCACAGTTTGTCGCTCATCCGCTTGTTTGGTCAATGGTGCACAACTAGGGGGAATGTTTAGGTCTTAGTTGGCTTAATCGTCGGTGGTAACTGCGACTAAACCGGTTAATGTGCTTAACTCTCAACCATTAGGCGAAATGTTTGGATGTCTTCGCAGCTACTTTAGTCCAGGTAACCTGGTAGTATTATTATCTCTAATACAATGTTTGACTGCAAATCAGGTAAAGGAACTTATACTTGTGGTTATTGAGTTTCTCTTATTAATAGTTGTTTTATTGTGTATGTAGGCATTTTTTAGATTAGGTTAAGGTAGTATCTTATATGATATCAATTGATAACAAATATTGTGTTGATAACTGATTTATTTCAGATGGGTTGATGCTTTGGATACTATTGGTACTCATTTGGCTGAAAGTTTAGCTTTTCTGTACTGCACAGATCGGAATTTGTATCAGAGTATGTTTTATTTTGATTAGATAATTTAATAATGACAAAACTTCAATTATTTGGAAATTTTCGAATTTCCTGTTAGTTTTAATAGCCACAGTCGCTATACAGTAACTTACATAATGACGTAGCTGTACGTTAAGTCAAATCGATATATTCTTTGCGTGATTTAAAAGAATCATGCTTTAGTTATTCTTATTGCATCTGATTTGCTTACTGCTAAATAACAAAGCACTACTTAGTAACTGAGAATTTAAAAAATGGCAGCAGTAATACCATAGTCGGATATGCTCAAACTTTGTGAAAAAATCATGGATTAATGACTAAACTTCAGAGTAATTCGTTGAACTATCAAACCAACGTTGTTGTCTACTGTTGTCCAGCCAAACAATTCCTATTGATTATGGGAATTGAAACGTTTTCTGACTTCACTAGCTTAGTTGTAGCCTAGAGAAAAAAAGACTTTCCGAAATCGCTGATTATTATAATTATATTTTGCATAGGTCTGCATATACCTTTTCTCCCTTTATCTTTTCTATTAGGTGTCGTTGAAACGCTTCAGTTATGGGTTTATACAGGTTTAAATATGGATTTGGCATTAAGTCAACCGAATGCATCCTACATTGTTAAGCATATTATGGCTGGTGTGAATCTAGCTGGTCTTGTAACTAGTACAATTAATTCAGAAATAGCAAATGCATTACTTTATCCAGTTTCTTCAGAAAATGGTAATGATACAAATTTTGCACAGATAGAAGATTTACAAGTTAGTAATTTTAATATAAATTTTAAATTGTTATGTGTAACTGTTATCATTCCCATCCATATACATATTTGATTTTAATAAACCAATGGGAAAAAATACATTTGTAAGTAATATGTCTTGCTAGATAAACTCTCAATTCGTTTTCCTAGTTGGTTCTGAAACCTCCAACTACTTCCACACGACAAGAGGGCGCGAATAGAAGCTATACTCCATGGTTATTTTTACTGTTCCAGATAGTCATGAGCTTTTAGGATCTTCTGGAACCATACTATACTAGTTACATAGGTAATTACCCAATAAAAACCGTGACGCGTGATTTTTTATTTTCTGCGAAGATTCTATTCAGTACTGGTTGGATAACAAGTTTCTTGGGGTTTATGCACCTCTAGGGACTTTTTGACGGATACTTTTGGGACTCCTCCTACAGTAACTCCCAAAAGTTAAGGTGACGAATAAGTTTGCCTGGTGCATTAAAGGAGACATATCATCGCTTTTTATATCCATCCATCTTCATCAGAAAATTTTAGTAATGCAGTAAAATACTTAAACGATGTATATTTTTTCCGAATATAAGAAAAATGGGATTGTTATCCCGACAAACAATCATCTTATGTTTACTTTACTTGATTATTCCTTGTGTACTTCTCTTTAGTTTATTGTACCAATCTCTTTATTTTTATCAAATACTTGTTGGCTGATTGGTTTCTTTCTCATTATTTTCTCCTATACTTCCATTTGTTTGTCAGAATTTTGAGCTCTGTATTTTATCATTGTTTCTATTTCTGGCAAAGTTTTGTTTTAATTTGAGAACATGTATGATTTGAAGATCAAAATAATTAGTATTTAATTGTAGACGAATTGACTAAACGACTGTCACGGCATGAAAATGTTCTTAATTGTGATTTTGACTGACATTATACCATTTGACGTACTGTCGAATTAGCAACACTATCAAATAATATTCAGATATTTTTTTGTTTTATTTGTTTTTTTTGTTGGTTCACTGAACTGTTCGATATATATCGTCATAATTGCAGGTTCAACATTTACTCTTAAATCTTTTGGAATCTCCTTTGATTACAACACCATTAAGACTTACTATCTGTCGTGCTTTGGATCAAACTACACGATTGCCCATTGGATTAAATGCCTTTTTGGGGATACCACAAATAAATTCAGACCGAAAAGGCGATTTTAAAGAAATTTTGGACAGTTCCGACTTTAAATCCCTTGAAACCAATACAAATTCTGATGATGTAGGTCACTGTTATACAATTAAAACAAATGATGAAGATAGTGAGCAATTCAGTGATCAAACGAAATGGGATGAGTCTATTAAAAAGCAACACGTCATTAATAACAGTGATGATGTGGAAATGTTTGATAGACATTTACCATCCAACAAAATTCAATCACCTTATCAACGTTTCATTTTTATTGTCAGCTGTAGTAAAGTAAGGTTTATATATATTTATACTTATTTCAATTTATTATTGTGGAGGTTATATGATTGATTGATTTATAAATGTATGACTGACTGACATAATCTTGATTGTTATAAATGATTCACTGTATATCTTATTCAAATGTGTGTCACACCGATTCAAGTTTACTAAAATTAATCCCCTTATTCTAATACATTTCAAATAAGGATGGTATATTTACGTAGATTGATGGCTCAGTGATTATGATGTTTGACCTTCAGCTACTAGATCACAGTTTGGAATACCGATCCACCTTCATTTCCTGCTTCAGAAGTGTATCATTAACTCACACACATAAACTGTGACTGAAAGTCGAGTACATGAATTAAAAATTTGTGATACGTTTCAGCATAAAGTCTTTCATAATCGTTATAACTACAAATTGTACTTACTATTCTTGAATCACGTTTTTACCATCTAAATAAGCAGTGTTTAATCTTCACTTACTGTTTTAACAATATTGTTTTTCTATAAATTCTATTCTCTTATTCAAATATGTTAATTTTCTTACTTTAGAACTCTCGTACAACTGCTGCATATGAAAGACTATTAAATAAAGTACATACTTATGAACTCTTACTGGAGTTTCCAAATTTAGTAAACCGGTGAGTTTTCAGTGTCTTCTAGGATTCTAATTGAATATTCATGAAACAGTAATGTAACAAAACTGTTTCAGTGTCAGTTAAAGCTAGATAAATTAAATATTGTGATATGTTATGCTGTAGTGAACCCACTCAGGAATTACTCAATCTAATATATTCTGTATATTTTTATCTTAATGGAAGATCATTTTCACCGTAGGCTGAGAAAAGCTACACGATCATTCAAGACCAGGAGGCATTGAAATTTGTTTCGTCCTAGTTTTAACTTCGTATTTGGTATGTTTTCACTACTCCGAATTCAATGGAGATCATAATTTTTAAGTCTTTTGTGGTGAATGATATAATCTGATCACTAATTTGGAATCTGATCTTCCATATTTTGCAACCTCATTCCAACATAATAAGGAATAAATAAACCTGGTGGTTAGGTTTTGCCTATATTAGCTGATAAATAGTTTAGAAAAATCTATATCCTATATTTGGTCGCCTTTTAAATGACTTCTAATGTTTCATTGTTTTGTTTTAAATATTTTGTATTTGTATCATTAATAAAAAAAAGGAACAACTCTGGTTATTAGTTGTTATCTCTTTTAATATCTGTTCGCTGATATTCAAGTAGTTAAGCGCATTCTTAATGTTTTCAGTTTACAAAAAATCACTGAACAACAATTGTCCGGAAATGATGACAGTTTGTTTAAAATTTTGGAATTACAACAAACTTTAATCAACCATTTAGTAAAACTTAAACATATTTTTCGAAATGCTGAGCAAATCATAGTAAGTCAGTTATTGTTGTACATTATTGTATTATATTAATTTTTTATCACTATCTGTTTGTCTGTTATTACTATATTTAATGAACATTGTACTATGCGTTCTTCTGTCAATTTATTTTAAGATAAAGTGAATCTATAACATTATTATTTGAACTTTATGCCGTATACACATCTGCTTTGATAACATACTTATCAAACTATATAAACCAAATAACCGGATACCCATTTTAAACTATAATCCACAGATGCTATGCATGAGAGATGATGGAGCTATTTAACAATCTAGATTTTTTGAAATGTGACTGGTTTTTTAAATTATAATTTAGTAGGTTAAAAATTAATCCCCTTTACTAAGTTTAAACTCCACCTGAATTTTTTGGTCAATCTACTTGTAGATTTTACCCATTTTATCAGTATTTGTAGATATATCATTGATTCAATATAGTCTTATGGAATATGCAGTTTATGGTTTTAACATTGTTTATACAGATACTAACAGTCGTTTGGTAGTTTTGTTTTTATTTCTACATTCTTCAATGCTAATTTATTTTCAGTTTCCCAGAACTTCACGTATCTAGCTTATTTTATTCTTGATCATTTCCATTTTTATTTGTTGTAAATTTCTCAACTGGTAAACTCGATCCTTTCCATAAACTAAGTAATGTGATACTTTTAAAAAAAATTCAAGAATAGATAATTAATGGCTCGTAAAGGGAAAAGAGGAATCATTGATTCAAATCAGATAAATGCATATAATGTTGAATAATAATTAGGTGACTGTCTTGATTCCATGTAACAAATAGTTGTATGTATGTAGTCCTATATTTCGTAAACAGTTTGATTGATATAGTTGAACTGATAAATACGTTAAGAATTGGCTGAAAAATGACAATCATCTTAATATGTTGATTACATTGTTAGTGATGAATAGAAAGTACGTTTTCAATTAACCAATAAAGTATGACTTAGGTAAAAGTTTGTAATAAAATAGCAATAGGCAGTTTTGTGTAATGTTGTTAAAAAAACAAACATAAATTTCACAAATTTTTGATGCAGATACTGAACTATTTCTCTTTTATGATTTCTCAAAAATAACTACAGAATTAATGTGCAACTACCCTAGGACTATTTTACTAGTATTATTTAGTTTAAAATATAATTATCACTATGATATTGGTATAACATTGGGGTCCTATGATTTATTAAGCATTAATAAAACTATTCATTTTGTTATCTTTCTTTCTTAGTGTTATATTATTACGGTAAATGTTTTGTAAGCATTTTACCTGAGTAATGCAAAGCTTTATCTTTGAGATATTAAAGTTCCAGTATAGGTGATTGCGAATTCATTGCTTTGGATAGTGAATTTTTTGAGAAAATTAAATGTTATAATTGGGGAACTCTTTTAATTAGGTGTTAGATGGCGATCTATAAGCCCAGTCTCTTCTGAGTAGTTTTTGAGTAATCTTATACGCTTAAAATGTAAATACTGTAGCAAAAAAAGAATTAAAATTTTCTAACAATTAAATTTTAGATGAAATGGTTGAAGGTCCGTCCTAATGGTACTCAGATTCATTCATTTGTTATATCTCTTTAAATTTCAAATTCTAATATTCATCTTTTTCATTCGAGTTTGTATAATTGTTGTAACCAATAGTTAGAAACGTTGAATGTGACGACTTAGAATCGTTCTCAGTTGTGCAGATGAATTCACGCTTTGTTTTCTCTTGGATCCTAAGTCCCTAAATGCATTATGAATTTTTTTATTTCACTAGTTTATATGTTCTCGAGTCATATCTTCGATACCTAATCTTTCCTTTTGGCACATATTGTTACTACCTCTATTATTTTAGCATTTACCCCGACAATTTAATCTCTTTGTGCCAATGGGGTGTGACAACGTGAACCGATGAAGAAACCTTGCAGGTTCCACGTTGCGTATGACTAATTGATTCGTTGTTGATTTCATTAGTTTTTCTCAAACTATACTTCTCATATTGGATTTTCCTTTGGGGCCTTCTTCTTTTTCCCCTTCTTCTTCTTCTTCTTCTTCTTCTTCTTCTTCTTCTTATTATTATTATTATTATTATTATTATTATTATTATTATTATTATTATTATTATTACCAGATTGCTTTGCTTCTCATCCTTCTAACGTCCTATCGCTGTGACTTTGTTTAATGTGGCAGCTTAAACTGATTCAGCCTTGTTTCGGAATCAAGTTCGCTTGTGATTTGCCGACAAATGAAGTGGTTGATTTAAATGTTTGACTAAATAGGTGCAAATTAAATATATGATTGTCATGATTTCTCAGTTATTATCTGAATGGGATCGAATATATTTTTTGGTGTGAATTATATTAAGTTTTTTCTAATGAAGTGTAGTCATGTCAGTACACTAACATATTATCTGCATATATATTTTAATTTTAATTGTAGGCAAATCCGAGATATTCTCTCCCATGTCCATTATTGTTAAATGGTAACAAATGTATCTCTCACAATCCATACGCAGATTTATGTGCAATGCTGGACTCTTGGCAAGTTTACTGTTTCATGAAGAGCGCTTTTCGTTTTTTATTTTACTTGCAAAAATCATGTGTAATAGTAATAATAAGAGCAAAAATAGTGAACAGATGGGTTTTTAATATACTTTTTTTAACTGAACATTTTAAACTATTTAGCTCATGTTACTAGCTCAAATTCAGTTCACTTTGTTAACCTTGAAATTTAGTAAACACTAACATCTCAATCTTATTATTACAAACAAGTAGATGAGCAATAAAGTTTTCAATTATGGCACTGAATGTATACAAGTTCGGATTGTAAAGAAATGGTACTTCGATCTTGAACACATACTTTAGAGAAGAATAAAATTACTACTATAAAACCTGAATGTACAATTCTCAGCTGGTTAGCTTTTAATATTTAAGACTAATCGCCATCTTCTCCACCAGTATTATTTTTTTTAAAACACTCAGCTACGATAATTTCCATTATTTGTTTTCTAAAACAATTAAGGGTTAATACAAGTTATGCTGAGAGAGTCATTTTGATTAAGTCGTCACCAGAAGTTAATGCTTATAAATAACCTTATCTCAAATCTGTTTTTTAATTGCGCCCGTAAAGTTGAATTAGGCATTCTGAAACTGATTTTCAGTTTTTGATTCTCAAGAATGTTTCGAACTCTACAAATACGTACATACTTCATATTGTATCACTGTCGATCAGAGCTTCCATAAACCTGTGTTTTCATTCTCTTCGCATTTGTTAAAGGATTAGAGGATATTTTTGTTATGAGTTCTTTGGATTCAGTGTCCGAGATAAGTAGTAGGAGATGTACGTTGCATCACATATATATAACAAAGCAATTTGTAATGAGATATATGTTTTTATGTTGATAGTTGCTCCTAAATTTTCATATATCTTCATTTTTATTCTTTTAGTGATCTGATTAATTCTTTGACTGGTTTAATGAATCAACTCACTAACATCCATGAAGATTTCTTACAAGAAAGTGAATTAGATAGTCATGAAATAAATCTGTCGTGTTTAGTCACTCAAATTCAAGCATCAATTCATGAATTATTATGCACTTTGTGTTGTCATTCTTCTGGTTTGTTGTTTTTGGCTTTTCGACCTGAATCAACTAGTCTACTAATTAAGGCTTGTATACAAACGTTTTCCAATATTATGTTAAAGGATACCATGAGTAACAGTAAAACAGTTGCATCAAACTATTTAATATTCGGTTTGGAGTTAATTTATAAAATTGAGGCTTTACGATATTTAGATTTACTGATTGATTGGACAAGAAGGAAAGGTTTGTTTATGTTTGTATAATTAAATCTATATGGATTTATTTAGTATATATATATCTGTCGTACTGCTGTTAATGTTGAACGTTGTAAAATTTCTAAACTCTCAGGTCACGGGCCTGAGTCCTGCCTCATATACAATTCGGTTTGAGGGGTTAAGTAGTGTCATCATTGCAGCAAATTTTTTTCATGATAAATCCGAGTAGAAAGTGTTATATTTAGTCATTGAGTTTCATCATCTTATTGATATGTTCAACATTACAAGTTCAAATCTGTGAGGTAATCACAATATATAGTTTTAGATAATCAATAATACGACTCGAAAGTCACAATATCACAGATTCAGTTTCTATTTTTTCATTAAATCTTCAGGTTATTGTATTTTAGGTGGTTGTCATCTTACGATCTCCTTTAATTCTTTTTAACAACATATCTAGTATTTATCTGTCTACTATAGATCAAATGATTATTTTTCATTCTCTATTTCTCATCTCGTTGATTTCCCTTTTTTATTGTTCTGGTTAAGTCGACTTGGATCAATTCCTGTTTGTACTAAATTTTACAATTCATATGACTGACTGTTTTGACTAGGATTAAGGATGTGTTGATATTTCTCGTGGCAGACGAGTATTATTGTTTAAAAAGATTATATGCATCACTTCGAAAGAACTGTCACTATTATATCCATTTATAATTTTGTCTACAATCATAATCATATTTTGCATCTGGATTAGTAGAGTTATGACTACAAATCATAAAACGTTTGTGAACTATATTTTGTTATTATACTCATTGAAATTAAGTCTTTGAATTGGAATAGTTTTCCTGCATGCATACGTGTAGACATCTTTGTAACATGGAATTTCGTATATTTTCTATCAGGCCAGGTTATCGCAGTCCTCATCTTTTGAAACCATTTCAGTACTTTTTATTTCTATCATATTAATATAAATTTTATTATCAAATATAATTTTTTCTTGAGGTATGACAGGTGTTTATTCCTTTATTACACAACTTCAATCAGAGACTAATATTACTGCCGATCTCCGAGCCAATGAAATCAATATTCGTGATGCTTTATTCGGATTAACCAGGCTAACATTGAATTCTATTGGACAATTTTCTAATTTTATGGATATAGATTCAATCAATGGTGGTTTCATGGATGATGATCATTTGTTTAATGTAGAAAATATAAAAGAATATGTACTTACAACTCTTACTACTGCAGGGCCTATATGGATTGCTGATGTGGTCGCTATGGATGATTATTTTGCTCCATTATTAATGATAATTGAAGCTTTCTCTGAGCAAGATTTAGATGCAAAAGGTGGAGGAAACAGTACAGTTAATAAATCAATGACAAAAAATGAAAAACCGAAAAGTTCAAGTGATGATATAAAATCTAATAGTAAGTTACTTGACATTCTGTATGAGGATCCTATTGAGTATATTAAATCTTGTTATTTTCCATATAGTTGCGTGTGAGTTTTTAAATTCAATACATACAGTAGTATGCTTTCATTGTGCAACTAATTATTTACCATTCAAATCTAAATTCATTTTGATCTATATACTGTTTACTTATCATAGTCTTCATATATCTTTGTTAGCGGGATATAGATTAGATTAAAGCATGTTCCGCGCAATATTGTGTTGATTCAGTCAATCCCATTAATTATTTTAACCAAGGATTGAAGGCTATAATTGACAGTTCGGAATTCATTGCAGCATCTCAGATCTATTCCACTAAATCTGTAGATTAAAAATTATCTTATACTTTTGTTTCCTTCAAATTTATTTTTTCCTCCCAAATCATATTGTCTATAACTAAGTGATTTTTACTATCATTGATACTCTTACTACTTTACTATTGTCTTGCTAATTTCATCATATTGTACTAATAAGGTGATATGGCAACTTGTGCCAATGTACATATGTGCTGAATTCTAAGTTTCTTTTGATTAACTAGTTAATTGTTGTGTATGCATATAATCATATTTCACTGTTGAATGTTAGGATATCCTTGTTTTCTTTTTAAAGAAAATGCTTTTCTATTAATTCGGATGGCTTAATCATGTCTCCATATAACGGGTTATGATAATGTATTCAGTTAGCGTTTTCATTTTGAATAACAGTTATTAATTAATCTTTATTCAAGGGATTTTATATTTTGATGCTAATTTCTTTAGAAGTAACTATTCCTTCTAATCATAATATAAATTATTATTAAACTTGTTTCACATTAACATGAAAATCGTGCCAAGTGTAATATTTAGAACGAACTTAGTTATATATTTGTATTCTCATCTTAGTGTTCGTTTTATCTATGACTAATTTTAGCAGTGCTTTTTTGCTTTATGGTTTAATATATAAGTCATGTCTAGTCTTGTTTTTTTCTTCCAAAAATTTTTTATCGTTACATTTTATTCTTTGTTACTAGCTCAATCGAATGCTGAACAGTCACCGACAAACGATCAAGTCGAAGCGACAAATGTATTAAGCTCAAAAGCAACAATTCGTAATCTTCTCTCTGGACCAATACACTTGAATAGTTTAGTGAATACATTGGTTATTACTGTATTACGTCATAGTGAGAATGTGTTCTACTTAGATCGTTATGGACCTCGTTTAGCACAATTGATTACTCGTAAGCTGTTCTACTAGGTCGTTATTTATCATTGTGTTTATTTTCATATCTATACTTACAATATGATTCTTCCATTCTGCAGTTTAACGAGAAAGTTTCCCACGCTAGTACTTCGTATGCATCGAGTTGGGTTTGAGCGAAGTTCCTCTAGGTCTCAATTTCTCTTAATGAGAGCATAGGGCTTTTATTTAATCAAAGTAGGGTCGTGAGATATTACGTTGTATTAATGTTCAAGCAGTTTTCATTAGTCGAAGTTAAAGCAGTGTGTTTCATCTTCAGAAATTAATGTGACTCCAAATTCTAGTATACATGTACATATTTGCACTTGTTACATTGTTTACAATGTCATCAGTATCTTTTAAACTCTTGAAGTACCAATCTGTCGTAACGTCAATTAAGCTGGTAGCCAGGTATCTCATATTGACTTTGTTCATTTAATAATATTTCGAAGTTTTGTTTTATTTTCAAAATATCTATTCATATTCTATTCTTATTTCTTCAACGGAAATCTGTCAGGATTGTTTAGGGAAGCATGTCTATGTGGAGTTTGTGTACATCTGTTTAGTGTTTCCCATATTAGTTTGCCTATTGATTTTTATTTGTTGAATATTCGACTTTCACTTTCCCCAGCGAATGCTACATATTTTTCCACTGGTTTTTTACTAAGCTTCTCAATCTGTTCGTTCGCTTACTTTATAGTTGTCTAGTTTCAAAGGGTATAATAATAACGTTTACGACTAATAGCTCTAAACCTATCTTACACTATGGCCCTCGACTTGCACTCTTTATGAAACTAGTTCTAACTGACTGAAAAATAGGGAGTTATCTGTCTGTTATAACTCGTGACCGCCAATTAGGGAGCAGTGACTTATCGTTCGGATCAGTGACGCGTAAACCCTTATGAGCAGCCTAGAGTCCTGATTGGTCCTGCTTTCCGCCTAGCTCAGCCAGTTAAGTCCAGAACGCCAATCTCAGCCTCTGCAATATGAATCATATTTCAAACGTACTGAGTTTATATACCAATCAAACAGACCACAGCGTACCAATAAAATATGAAACAACATTTGTACAAGAGTTAGCCAGATGTGGTTGTGAATGAGGGAGGTAGTAATACTAGGTATAACTCAAGAATGGTAAAACGTATAATAATAGTTTATTGGGTCAAAATAAAGCTTATAATAATGGGAATATGAATATGCATAGTTTAGTTAATTAATAATTATACAATAGATATATACGTTTAGTATTGGTCTTTAAATGAATTCTTTCTTGTCGGGACATAACACTGTCGTTTAGTGTTCAGTATATCTATTGTTCTAGGAGATAATTCACAATTAAATTATTCGCACATTTCTGAATTCTTTAGATGAATACTAGATAATATTTTTCTTCACTAGTAAGTTTCTTGTCTGACGGAAATTTTGTTGAGATATTCACTTGATAACTCGAATAATATTGACCTAATTTAAATATATTTTATGAAGTTACATCAGACAATTGAGTTTAGAAATTTCAAGGAGCCAATAATGGATCTACTTGCGTGCTTATTTATATCTTATCTGACTTAATCATTTGTGATTCTTCACATTAGTTCAATGTTTCAGCAATCATGGTCAGTTGTACAATCGGTAGTTATTATAATTAGGATTTCGTAGGGTTTTTTCTAGTTACTTGTAAGAGGAGATATAATAATGCCAAATTACAACTACGTACTAAAGCTTGTCACTCCAGCTCCAAGTAATCTACTAACCTTATTTGAGGAATTCACACGGTATAATGATAGTCATAGGCAAATCAAAATACTAATATAAAACATTTTAAATTTTTGTTGGTAATATGTATTGCATCAACTGATAATTTTAACTGGAAACACTGGTATATACAATACACTTTAGGGAATGTATCGAACATATTGTTAACTTATTGTTTTTCAAGTTTGGTGTAAAATACTATGTGTACTCTTTATTTACTCATATTTTTCATACCTTACTTCATCATCATAATCAGCTAAAAACCTGACACATTTCTGCATCAGTTCAAATTACCATACCTCATTACTACAGAGAGACACATCCCAGAGTAGTAAAAGTAATGCCAGTATCATCATTAGTAATCAATGTTTTTAAAAAAATCTTTTTTTAGCTTCCCAACAAATTGAAAGTATACAAGATATTCCACCTATTGATGTATTAGCTCAAATGACTTCATTTACACGAACAGTTGGTAGTTACTTACATTGGCTTCGTGATGGACCATCTCGTTCTCATGTAACTGGTATTTTGAATATACCATCAGACTCCCTACTTTCACCTGAATCTTGTTCGTGGTTAATTAAACAGTTACAAACAATGACTAGTGAATTTAATGATGCATTAGATACAATTCTAGGTCTTGAAGTTGCTGATGATCTTCTTGCAGCTCCAAATAATGTTTTCACATCACAAATTAATTATTCTGGGCGTCGACAACTAACTTCTCAACTTTCAGCTGGTCGATTTATACCACCTAGTATTTTGTTAATACTACGTTTATTGCGTACAAGCATACTAGGCTCCAATCACTCCTCAACATTTAATCGTTTATCAGATAGTTCTTATTCAGAGCAACAAATTATTCTATCTCGTACTCAAGTGCTTATTGAAATTTTTAGTATGAACGGGTTGAATACATTTATCACATTAATTCAAGTAAGTTCATGCTTTTCAAGTAATTTCTACTCCCCTACTTTTATTATTATTTTTTGTAAAATATAGGTAGCTGACTTAACAAGAACGAGAAGTTTTGAACGTGAACGTTTGCAGATCTAGTGAACATAATTGATGTGATTATTAGATAATAATAGTTAGCTTGCTGAGATGATAATAATACGATAAAAAAAAGATGACAATGACATACGGAAGCAAACGTTCCAAAATATTTTGATAACATTTTCATTTTTAGAAGTTTTTACTATTCAAGTGATTAGTTCAAGTTACAATGTACCGAAAGATATATTGTGGATAAATAAGTATTATTTATTTCTGATATTTTTCAGTCTACCGTATTAATATTTACCGAGTTTTTTGAAATTATGGCTTAATAAATGGTTTTAGTTAGCCTAATATCATAGTACAAACATTCAATCTCAATTCATTTGTATTGGTTATTTGAATCTTCCCACTGACGTTCAGAACTAGAATTAATCAGTCTCTTATTGGCATTTACAGTTAGTCGTAATATCTTCTTTGCGTTTATCAACTGAATCATTTCTCTTGATTGACTTATTTACTAGGCATAGATTTATGTACTTGATTTTCTAGCCATATCCAAAGTACAAGGGCTAATGATACTGCTCGGTTACAAGTTTTAGCTCTAAATAGAAATATAGCAATCGGCTTTACTTATTAATTAGTTAAATACTAACGGGTAGGCTCACCGAAAGCATAGTATATTGATAGTGTATCACGTAGTTTAGTTTCTTCAATCGTGTGTTTGTGTGTTATTCTACAAATTTTTCCAAAATTCATGAACCCAAGTATAGCTTGATCGTATACTCAAAAATTTCAGTATATAAAAAATAATTAATACTATATATTTGGACTGTAAATCTGCCTTCTCATGGCGGGGGTGTTGTTTATGAAACTGATAGAACGAAAAGTGAATGTCCGGCGCTTTAACCAGCTTGGCAGACACGGAGGGTCCACCTAGGGGAGTTGGAAAACCCTGATTCCAAACCGATGGTGCTCATGGGATCCAGGATCATGAGGAAACAAATGGCGTATGAACTTAATGTTGGTCACCAACTACCATGGGACTGCATCTTATGATGTTGTTTCACTGACTTGTGGATCAGACCTTTAGGTCAAAGGCTCCGGCTGTGGTCCCCTGAGAAAACCACCTCCGGTCTGGGCACCCGGTCAGTATCTTAGCTCACACACGAACCAAGTGACTTGTGTGGCTCATATGCATTCGGTGCCCCTTTATACAAATATTTATGTGTTCAAATAAATAAATAAAATAAAATTCTTTATTTTTGCTCAAAATCTGATGAAAATTCATCATATTATTAATATAATATATTTGTTGTTGTTTTATTTAGAAGTTATCAGATTTCTTCATAATTCAACTTCAAGCTACATTATCTCAAGCAAATAATACAATTGATTTAATCGATATAAGTACTTGTAATTCGAATATCAGTATAATATTTTCCATGTTTGATTCTTTAACACAAATTGTTTCTGCTGTTTTGCGTACTATCATATCAATTCAAGGTGTTGATTTTCAAGATACTAGAATTTTAAATCCATTATTTCATGCATATGCTTGCACAATCTTTACTTATTGTCCACCTGGACCCAAAGCTGTTCAACTTGAAAGGGTAAATATACACATTTTTATTTGCTTTAAAAGTTTAGTTCAATGCTTCCAAACTACAAAGGTGTAATTTGTATGTTAGATTTCATGTAAATTATGGATGAGTTTGTGTACTAGTCCATCATTCGCAATCTTTACATGAAAATAGATTGGTACTACCCAACTGCTCAGACGAAATTCAGATGTAGCGTAGTTTGGATGTGCGCTCAAACCCTAGCCATTAAGTTATCGCTTTAGTGATTCATTGGAATTTATCATACGCTAATGTTAAATATAATTTATCATCATGAGTGTATGCGAGTAAATAAATCATAATAAAAATGGAGTTTTACAACATAACGGGGTTATAAAATCAGATACACTAATGGGTTATTATAACTCATATACAATTCTACTGGAAGAAAGTAACTAAAGGATTATCAAAATTTCGATACAAGATTTATTTTCAGAATGGGTTTTGTGGAGAGTTTTTTTATAGAAATTACACAGGTTGAAATCATGAGTCAGTTGAAGCTAGACCACCATTGAAAACCTGGAAGCACTGGACGGCCGTTTCGTCCTGGTATGGGACTCCTCAGCAGTGCGCATCCACGATCCCGCACCACGCGGGGCTCGAACCCAGGACCTACTGGCTTCGCGCGCGAGCACTTAACCATTAGACCACTGAGCCGGCATCCAACGGTGTTAATGTCTAACTTCAACCAATCCACGAAGTTGCGCCACCATACACCATTGTCTTCAGTGAGTTGTTATCTCACAACAGACCGGTTGAACTCCACTGGTAACGGCTTCTCACTAGAACTCCAGGAGTTTTTCCTGAAGTCAGTCACCAGTGAGTAGTTGATTATTATCAGAATGGGTCTTGTGGAGAGTTTTTTTTAGAAATTAAGTGCTCGCGCGCGAAGCCAGTAGGTCCTGGGTTCGAGCCCCGCGTGGTGCGGGATCGTGGATGCGCACTGCTGAGGAGTCCCATACCAGGACGAAACGGCCGTCCAGTGCTTCCAGGTTTTCAATGGTGGTCTAGCTTCAACTGACTCATGATTTCAACCTGTGTAATTACAAGATTTATTTATTACTCATATTTTTTAACATGGAATAATGTAGTATTGTCATCATTGCCTTACTAGTATGTTAAACAATAAACATTCAACGTAAAAATTTTTATACTAAAATGCAAAGTATCATGAGGAAATTTATCTAATCCGAAATCCGGTAGTGAAAGTAACCCAATTGTTCCCGGTGGATATGGCTTCTGAAGTTCTAACGAATAATTTATATTATTTCATTACTTACCTTGATAATATAAAGTCAAGTCATATTTATTTCTAAATGAGGTAGTCGTTTCTTAACAAATCTACATTAATGCAACATGAATTATGGATATTAATAATATCTTATTCGTTTACCCAATCAATATACATTTCATTCTCTTTATGTGTTTAGATTCGTGATAGTATAATAATTGGTCTGTTGGCTTATACACATTCCGAGTTAAACAGAGTACTAAATGTTCAAGGTATAGTTTGATGATAACTACTATTATCGTTTCCATCATTATTCCATGCTTATTTGACTTTATTATATGAAATTACTGTATGAATATGGTTTTAAATGTACAGAGCATACGGTTAACTTATATGATTAATATTAAATTTTAAACCTCTGACGAGTTTGATAAGTTGCTTTGTTAACCTACTCGCATCTTATAGAATGCCTTGATTATTGATAACTTCATGGTAGATTTCTCCATAGTAGTAGTGTTTGTAATTGAAGTGTGGGTATCTGTCATTGTTGAAAATTTAATTAGGTAACTGTTTGACTAAACTTTGATAAATAGATGATAATTTCTAGTGATGCTCAAATCTGGAAAAAAAATATTTTGAATGTATCCACCAGCTATTTTTGCAACCTCAAGTGGTGTCCGTTAAGGCTGTCCACTTCATTTTTGTTCAACTTCATCATAGACCTACTGATGGAAATAACATTCTCGTATTGAGCACCTTCCAGGAGGTCCACTTATCGATTTGGAATACGCAGATGACATAGTCCTGTTTGGTGAAGACGCTGATAAAATGCAGAGTCTTCTGGTAGCACTAAGCAACAATGCTAGGATTTTTGGAATGCGCTTCTCTCCCTCTAAATGCAAGTTGTTGCTTCAGGACTGGTCTGCGTCAACACCTGAACTAAGGATAGGGAGTGAAGTAGTCGAACGCGTTGACAACTTCACTTATCTTGGAAGTCTGATCAGCCCTAATGAGTTGGTGTCTGACGAAATCTCAGCACGGATTCGAAAAGCTCGCTTGGCTTTCGCCAAATTACGTCACCTACGGCGAAGGCGAGATATCCGTCTGTCAATAAAAGGACGAGTATACTATGCGGCAGTTCGTTCTGTTTTACTTTATGACTGCGAAACATGGCCATTGAGAGTAGAGCATACTCGTAAGCTACTAGTATTTGATCACATATGTCTTTGAAATATTGCTCGCATCTTCTGGGATCACCGGGTAAGTAATAGTGAGGTTAGACCCAGGGTATTAGGGAATGATGGTAAATCAGTTGATGAGGCTGTGAATCTTCATCGACTGAGATGGTTTGCCTGAACACCGATTACCACGACGTGCAATGCTGACCGGTGTTGGGATGGTTGGAAGAAAGTTAAGGTCGGTCAAACCAAAACGTGGCATCAGTGCTTGAAGTCACTAACTTCTAGTCTGAGCCATGTTGGTAGGTGTAGACTACTTGGTTGGGATCCGCATGACTATCCTAAGCAATGGTTGGAGACTGTTGGACTAGGCTCAGAATCGATCACAATGGCGTCTGTGTATGCAGTGTATGTCTTCCCTTAAACTAAGAGATTAAAATCGCTTCATATCTTTCTTTCTACGATCTAATTCTTTCTTCGTGTACTATGTTCTTATATGCAATCTTTCTTTTATATATTACCACAACTGAATTGACTACTTTTATGAATCCAGTGTTTATCTTGTTGTGTTAATGAGACATGGCAACTTGGATCGATGCATATATATGCCTGGTCCTATGTTGTAACTGACTGGTTGACCCACCAGCCTATCGATCGATCCAAATCAGTAATAATTCAGAAGAAATCTAAAGTATATGTATACTATTTATGTTGATTCAACTAATGAAATTTGTTTAGCTACCGTTAACATCAAATGGTTTTCATCAGAGTTACCCACTGTCTCCATCTTTCAAATTTTATCATAGATATCCTCCTGGAAATAGCATTTGCTTCATCTAAATTTTCAGGGATGAATCTCCTATCACGAGGTTTGCAGATGATCTAATCCTATTTGATAATGATACTGACAAAATACAGAATCCTTTACTCTGAGAAATAATGTTGACATCTTTGAGATGCACTTCTCTTCGTGTAAATGCGAAGTTCTGCTTCAGGATTAGCATCAACGCCTGAGATAATTATATGGAGTAGATTAGTTTAGTGTCTTGGCTACTTCAGTTATTTTGGAAGTCTCATCAGCCTTGACGGAACCTCGGCCTGGGTTCAAAAGCTTAGTTAGCCTTCATTATTTTGTCATTTGTAGAATAGGTATACTGTGCAACAGTCCTCTCTGTATCATTTCGTGGCTGTTAAACGTGATGTATGAAGCAAAAGACGTAAGCAAGCTAGAGATTTTTGATCACAGGTGTCATCTAAACATTGGTCACGTTTCGTGGAGTGTCTGAGTGAACAATCTTGATGTTAGGTATTGGGTAATAAGCAAAAGTGACCAAGTGGTTGATGAAGTTATCAATTTTCGCCGATTGAAATTATTAAGACCTGTGTTACGTTTAAATAATCATTGCTTATCTGGCTATACGATGTTTACTGACGTGAAAGTGAGTTTAAAAGAAGCTAGGGGTGCCCAAACCAATACGTGGTATCAGTCCATGAAGTCACTGACCGTTGTTCTGAGCTATGTTGATAGATATAGATTGCCTGGTTGGGGTTAAGCGCGATAAGTGTGACCGGTGGTTGCAGACGTCTGGGATCACAGTTAAGAATCAGTTACAATGACGCAGATGGCGCTTGAAGCGAACGGTACTGCTTTCGAGGCACATATTGAACATCATCTCTGAGATGCAGATACATCCAGCTGACAAGTCCCAAATAAAAACGCGTGTCCTGGATTCCACTGCTTTGCTTATAATGCTTATGAATTATAGCAATACGCACAGTATGCAAATATACCAGCAAGAGACTGATCAATTGCAGTCCTAAACATCAATGGAAAGATTCAACTAAACACTACCATGTAAATTTAAAAAAGTTTATTTTGTGGATTTTTTTAACACCATAAGAACTTCATTGTTTAACATAATTACCCTTAATTGTCCTCGTTATTTCTTTCTTTTAGAGATTAATAAATCATTTTGGGTTTTAATGCTGAAAGAATTAGTTCATTTTACTATATCATCACCTTGCTTCTTTTTACCGGGCATACTGATATTCTTAGATTTATTACCTTTACCATCGCCAGTAGTTACTGTTCAAGGATCTTTCGATTCGAATGATGAATCTAAGGTGAGCGTCAAAGTAATTACCCTTTTTTAGCTCAATAAAAAGTGGCTAGTTATAATAGACAAAAAACTGCATCATTATATGGTTGATTGTGATTGGTTTGTTTATGTGACACTGTGTCGCCAAGTAACAACTACTTACAAAGCTAGATAATTAGTACTGAAATTTTCCAGTAAATTGACCAGTCACTGAGCCATAAAGTAGAACCTGTACATCGGTTCAAGTTGCCATACCCCATTAGCACAGAGAGATGAAGTTGTCAGACCAAATCCCAGAATAGTAGAGGTAGTAACAGTATAAGTGGTAACTGAAAAGATTAGGCATCGAATATACGACTCGAAAAAAATAAATTAGTAAAACAAAAATACAACAAAAGTTATTAGGAATTTGATGGAAGACAATTAATGGATGCATCTGCGCCGCTACAAACAATTTCGGACCACATCATTCACAGTCTCTAACCGTTAGTCACAATAATCATGCGAACCCCAACCAGGTAATCTATACCTATTAACATAGGTGAGCCCAATTTTCAGTAACTTCATGGACTGATGGCATGTTTTGGTTTGGTCTCCCCTATTCTTCTTCCAGCCCACTCTTGCACCAGAAAACATCACCCGTCAAGGTAGGCGGTTGTTGGGCATACGTAACACATGTCCCAACCAGCTAAAGATTCATGGAAGTGGAAGAGGCGTGCAATAGATTTATCACCAGATTCTTTCCTGGTTTGTAGCGTAATAGTCGATCAAGTTTGTAATGTGGTAATAACTCATTGGTAGAAGTGAATGCGTATCAGGCTATATCACATATGGACTGAAGTATAAAATGTAGAGCATTAACTCATAACTCACTTATTCAATGTTATAGTGCTCACCACGAATCTTGGACTCGATCCTATGTATAGTTCATCCCGATGAAAAGTTATTTAATAACAAAATGGGTGTTTAGGGATATTTGATTTCCAATGGTTCCTTAGTTTTGTCCAAACTTAGACGTGGCATTAGTCGTCAGCTGTTGGTCTGATCGATGTTGTTAAATACAGACCATCTGATTGGGGTCCACGTGACACTCGCGATCGGTGTTTGCAGACATTAGATGATATCTCTCGGATGCGATCACAGTTGTGTAAATGTATCCGTTCGTTTTCTTGCTTTTCGATGTCGGGTGCCGTTCTGTCTTTTCAAAACATATTTTCAATGGTTAGTATTTTTCATTCTCATCGCCAGTACATTGTGTTTAGCTCGTTTGCCAATCATTTTGTCAGTTTCATCGCGTCTTGTTAATTTGGTATAGCAACCTGGGTTAATACATATTTGTAACAAGCTCTAATTTCAGTTTTATTGATTAATTAATCAGTTGTTGTAGATTTATGATGACAACTAATTTAAAGCATATGTGCTGCTAAGCAGCACTTATGTCATAACTCCTGATACCTGTATATAGGAATCAATATCCGAATTCATTGGTCATATTATGGTTTTCTTGCTTATTTTTTTTAGAAGATTCTTGTGGGTTATTATATAAATTCACTTTTTTAATGACTTATTGTGAATAGTAACTAAAGTAGTTTTTAATTTGCATTAAAGAGTTGTTGCTTCTTTTTCTGTCTCTTTCCCCCCTCTTTACTTTCTCTTCTCTTAATCTTCATTCGTTTAGATAAATAGTTCTCGAGATATATGGGCTGCACATCTTCTGGCTTTATCTTCCGAATTAATTGGAATGATACAGTTATTAAGTGCAACTATTTCATCACCTAACAATCTTCTATTCTGTAATCTATTCAAATTTGTTGAACGTTTAGCTGATATTTGTCGTTTACCGTTCGCCAGTTTATTGGCTAATGCATGTTTGGATAGTATCGGTGATGTAAGTATTTTCTTGGTGTTATTATTATTTTTATTTCTTAAATTTATATTTAATCTATTTCCAATGTTGAGTTTTTTTGATATTCTCATACTGGTTTTCTAATCATTTCATTAGGTTATAGATTGTGTTATACTGTTGTATAAGATTAAGCGTTTGTCCAATATCTTGCTGGTAAAAGTTTTGTATAGAAATAAACAAATGGGAATTTAAAAATTGACTTAATTTTTCGGGCGAAATTCAAAAATGATCGACTTCTGCCTTTATATTACTTAAAAGCGAATGTTAGAACTAACTTAGTGTAGTTCTAAGAACGGCTAAAAATTCTATAACTATATAATAATATTTTATCGCACTTTTTCTAGGTTAAATTTCTTTTTTAATATTATGATATCCAGAGAATAGAGTGATGGATTGTGATGTTTGCTGAAGTTGTGTATTTTCAACTACTGAGTTCGCGTTTTCCATTTCACTCTCTCTGTCTACTTTGATTTGGAATGCAGTTGAATTTACACCACATCTCCAGTTATCACCTTGAGATTCTACAGACTAGATTACAGCTATCAAAATGTAAATACATATAGATTTCGTTCTCAACGAGTGTATTGATCAACTCCTATACCAGTTAGTGTTGGTTATATGACCAACTACATTATCTGCTCGTTGGTTTATTCTTGTTTCAGAAATAAACTAACAAATGATTAGATTGTTCAGGATAACATTGGTCAATTGGTTGATGGGAATCATTTCATGATCCAAGTATCATACACAAGGATCATTTTGATGGCATTTCACTCTCTGAGCTGGATGTTTTAATTTTGACTACCTTGCCAATGGCTATTGAAATATTGAGGAGCACGATTAAACTTTACAGCTCAGAAAACGGAAATTCACCAAAATCATCCACCCGTGATACAAATATTTTCGACTATCTCAAAAACAAACGAATCGGTTTGCCAACTAAAGATTACCCTAAATAATCTATTGAATCCATCTGATGATCACAGTATATGTTATTTTAATTATTTCACTTTTTTCCTAAGACTGACTCACTTTAGTCCATTATCATTTACTTTTTCTGAAAAAGAATTACATCCATTCACCTCGCAATATTTATCTATCTATTTATCTTTAAGATTAGAAATCAAATATTAAATGAAACTGAAAAACAAGAAAAACAATCAACGGAAAGTACATTAAATGATGGAGATAATATCGAGAATTTGTGGTATGATTTTTTGTTTTCCCTTGGGTTTTAGTCGACACTTAAGAATGTTAATTATAACTTAGCATTTTCATGACATGAACTACTCTTAGCTTATATATATACATTCTGTAATGCAGTATGTCGTTATTCTCCTACTTAGTCCCTCGAATTTTTTCCTAGACTTCGGGTTGATAACTAATTGGGTTAGATTCACTCTCTTTTTAAACTGTAATCAGAGTAGTAGAATTATGATTTAGAACTACCGGTTGATCTTCAAGCTCAATTAGAAGATATCTCGAGGTCAAGCAAATTTCACAAGGTCTTTTATGATGCGACAGTTTGTTACTGGCCTGTGTTGTCAAAGTTTAACTTAATTCCGTTAGTTATTTCCGGGTTATTTTCTTTATTTCATCTCAATATTCTCTTTTATTGTGCTGATGTGAAGCATATGAAAACTTTTAATCGTTCCTTACTTTTCAATTCTAGATGACATCTAACCTTTCACGATTATGTATTACTCTAAGTTGCTACGCTTCGTACCCTTATAACAAGAGATGCAATCAGCTATTCGAGGAGCTTAAGAGAGTGAATTAATCATATAAATTACAATGGAAAACTAAATATTAGAAACGTAGCTTAGAAGGAATGAAATAAAAGTAATAATATGCAATGTGAAATGTAATTGAACTAATTATATCATGAAAGAGTTACTATGAATGCAACTGTACCACCACTATGGTGAATTTTGATCTGTGTCACTTAATGTCTTTAATGTGTCAACTTGGAATTTTGCACCAATGAACACCATTTAAATTAAAAGTTGATTGATTCATAGGTTGCCACTATATCCTTGTTTCGTTGTCCTTATCTTTAAGCCTACATCTAAGCCATTTGTACGAGGTCCTATGTTTCTGTTTCCCTGATATTCGTCATTATTTTACTATATTAACTAATTAAACTGTTTGTTTTCGGTATTTAGTTCAAAAACAGTTGAGAGTTTATCTTCATCATCTTCAATGAATAAAAATAATGATTCAGCTGGCGAATTAAATGCTCCTAGTACAAAATTATTATTAAATCCACGACCTATACTTGATCCACGATTAACATCACAACAGGATTTAGGAATTAGTTCTTGGCAAGCTAATTCTATGACCGATTCATCTGTTACAATAAACTCACAATTCATTAATAATACAAAGAACATGACTACTACTAATAATAATAATTATAGCAGTAATAATGCAAATTTAGTAAAATTTTCAATAAAACAAATCGAATCTACTGAATTGAATGCTGCATTATCTATGCTATTCATTCTGCTTAAAATACCATTTTATCGATATGCCGTATTAGATGCATTACGTCATCAATCGTAAGTTGTTTCTATTGTTTTGGTATTTCTCATCACTGGGCTTTAATTATTGTGTTATTTTTATCGTCATCATTAGTACTAATGTTTGTTGTTAAAAAAACTGTGGTTATCCTTCAGTTTTTATTCGTAATATTTTACTAGCAAAGTCCCGACCGTTGTTGCTACCCCCGACCGTTGTTGCTACCTTGACGTGGTGGTCGGGCTTGCCTATCGTGATGAAGCAACCGAGCTATACTGGCTGGAACAACCGTTCCTCAAGGTCCTACCATGTCAGACAGGTCGGTTGAAGAGCGGTAAGACTAAAAGCAACAAACCCAAGGTCCGAAGGCGAAGTCGTACTGCTGACTGTACAGAGGTGTGACAGCAGTAAGGTGTTTCCTTCAGACAACCAGCATGACAGCGATGCTGCCTTCCCACAAGGAGGGGTGGGGTTAGAAAAGGTCGACCCTAAAAATGCACACCTCGCCTTATCCCACGGATATCCGTCTCCGGCGGTAAGGTCTCAATAAGTACGGAGCTAACACAAAAATTACCCATAACAAGGTCGTGTGTGACCGACCTCAAGCAGTTGTCCCTTGGGCACTGCGGTCACGCTCTCAGTTCACTAAGACCACCTTTAATCCAATTTCCTTTTCAGGTACCTCCAGAACAACCCTTCCACGGTGTGGGCAACCGGGAAGTGATAACCGCCCTCATACTTCTAACAGCACTCAAGACCACTGTATTCATAATCAACCTCCTCTTCAATTCCTATTATTCCTCCTACATCGACTTTCAACTCTGTATTTCCTCTCTCGGCTTCCACCTCAAGTGTCACCGTAGCCAACGATTCTAGTGCGCAAAACACTGTCCCAGGTCTACTGAAACCTCGCTCCAAACTACACATTGGAGCCTTCAACGTACGCACCCTATGTCAAATCGGTCAGCAGGCTTCCTTGGCTAAAACCCTAGAGTCTCTTTCCATTGATGTATGCTGTGTCTCCGAAACACGCATACAGGATTCCAGTGTGGTCATTCACTTGACCTCACCTCGGCAAGACGGAGAGCCAACGAGATACACCCTTCGTGTGTCCGGTGACCCGATGGCAAGTTCTCGTGGACTGGCAGGTGTAGGCATAGCACTAAGCATAAGGGCCGAACAAGCACTGCTAGAGTGGATCCCCGTCAACAGTCGTCTATGTGCTGTTCGGCTGAACGGCTACGTAAGAACTCGGAAGGATAGGGACACACGTCGTTGCCTTTTTGTCGTTTCTGCCTACGCTCCCACTGACTGCAGCTCAGATGAAGTGAAAGATGAATTTTACAGAAAGCTATCCGAACTTCTTCAGAAAGCTAAACGCTCAGACATAGTACTCGTAGCAGGTGATTTTAATGCTCAGATAGGCAGTTTAAACCAAACAGAAAGGCATTTAGGTGGATATTTTAGTATTCCGACACAGCGAACAGATAATGGTGATCGTCTGCTGCAGCTATGCTCAGACAATCGTTTATTTTTAGCAAACACAAATTTTAAGCATAAGGAGAGACATCGTCTAACATGGCGACCCCCTACACCAAACCAACGATGGACTCAAATAGACCATATTGCCATCAGTCATCGTTGGAGAGGGTCGGTAGAAGATTGTCGCTCATTCTGGAGTACCTGCTTGGACTCCGACCATGCCCTAATACGGGCACGCATCTGCTTGCGCCTCACTGGACGCAAAAAAGCCACATTAAAAAGACCCATTAGAACTGAGTTGAGTAACGAGAAAACCAAAAGTAGGTTCCAGGAACAACTGAGGTCACACTTAGGTAGTTGTGAAGACGAGGCTGACCCAGATGTTGCTTGGAAGGGCATACAAGCAGCTGTGGAAACAGCAGTGACATCTATTAGTGACTTAAACCACAGAGTTACAAGGAACCAGTGGATTTCTTCAAGGTCTGTCACACTGATGGATTCTCGCAAACTCGTCCCATCAGGTTCTGAACATGATGAAGAGCGTAAACAAATCAGATCTAGGTTAAGAAAAAGTCTAAGGAACGACCGTGAGCAGTGGTGGGTAACGAAAGCAAAAGAGATGGAAAAGGCGGCGACTATAGGGAACACAAGACAGCTTTACAGACTAATAAAAGAAACTGGAACTAATAAGTCAAGTGTAAGTGAGATTATTTCGGAAAAAGATGATACTCTCATCTGCTCCCAGTCCAGACGTTTAGAACGATGGGCGGAACATTTTAGAGAACAGTTCAGCTGGCCTTCAGCTACTCTACAACTACCCTCCATTCCCAGACAAAGTGAATGGAACATTGAAGTAGGTCCCCCAACTCTTGCTGAAGTTGAGAAGGCTATAGTTAATCTGAAACGAGGAAGGGCAGCTGGTCCAGATGGACTGGCTCCAGAAGTCTTTAAGGATGGTGGTCCAATTTTAGCGACTAGGTTGACTAATATTTTAGCTAAAATCTGGGAGTTAGACGTTATCCCATCTGACTGGTCGCAATCACTTATCGTCCCAATATATAAGAAAGGGTCAAAATCATCCTGTGACAACCACAGAGGGATTAGTTTAACAAACATAGTATCTAAAATACTGGCCTCGATAATTATCAAACGCCTAACTAAGACTCGTGAACTACAAACACGAGAGAACCAAGCTGGCTTTAGACCTGGTCGTGGCTGCATCGACCACATATTCACCATTCGTCAGGTTCTAGAACACAGGCATACCTATCGGCGTCCGACGATGGTGGTCTTTCTTGACTTAAAAGCAGCATTTGACTCTGTAGACCGCGAGACTCTGTGGCAGTGTCTGTCATTGAAAGGCGTACCTCAGAAGTACATAAACCTTGTGAAGGCTCTTTACTCGAACACTACTAGTCGAGTCAGGGCTTATGGCGAACTGTCATCTACTTTTGCAACCTCAAGTGGTGTCCGTCAAGGCTGCCCACTTTCTCCATTTTTGTTTAACTTCATCATAGACCTATTGATGGAAATAACACTCTCGTCGACTGAATTCTCGGGTATTGATCTCCTTCCAGGAGGTCCACTTATCGACTTAGAATATGCAGATGACATAGTCCTGTTTGGTGAAGACGCTGACAAAATGCAGAGTCTTCTGGTAGCACTAAGCAACAATGCCAGAATGTTTGGGATGCGCTTCTCTCCCTCTAAATGCAAGTTGTTGCTTCAGGACTGGTCTGCGTCAACACCTGAACTAAGGATAGGGAGTGAAGTAGTCGAACGTGTTGACAACTTCACTTATCTTGGAAGTCTGATCAGCCCTAATGGGTTGGTGTCTGACGAAATCTCAGCACGGATTCGTAAAGCTCGTTTGGCTTTTGCCAACTTACGTCACCTTTGGCGGAGGCGAGATATCCGTCTATCAATAAAAGGACGAGTATACTGCGCGGCTGTCCGTTCTGTTTTAATTTACGGCAGCGAAACATGGCCCTTAAGAGTAGAAGACACCCGTAAGCTACTAGTATTTGACCACAGATGCCTTAGAAATATTGCTGGCATCTGCTGGGATCACCGGGTAAGTAATAGTGAGGTTAGACGCAGGGTATTAGGGAATGATGGTAAATCAGTTGATGAGGTTATGAATCTTCATCGACTGAGATGGTTGGGCCACGTATTACGTATGCCTGAACACCGATTACCGCGACGTGCAATGCTAACCGGTGTAGGGGATGGTTGGAAGAAAGTTAGGGGCGGCCAAACCAAAACGTGGCATCAGTGCCTGAAGTCACTAACTTCTAGTCTGAGCCATGTTGGTAGATGCAGACTACTTGGTTGGGGTCCGCGTGACTTTCGTAACCAATGGTTGGAGACCCTTGGTGACATGGCTCAGAATCGATCACAATGGCGTCGGTGTATACACTCTCTGTCTTCTCTTAAACTAAGAGATTAAGATCACTTCACATCTTTCTTTCTACGAACTAATTCTTTCTTCCTATACTATATCCTTATTGCAATCTTTCTCCTATATATTACCACCTTTGACCTAACCACTCCTATGAATCCAGTGTTCATCTTGCTGTGCTAATGAGGTATGGCAACCTGGGCCGATGCATACATGTGCCTGGTCCTACGTTGTAGCTGACTGACTGACTGACTGACTAGCAAAGTAATTCAGTAGTATATAATACATTTACAAATTTAAAATGAGTAGTTCTTTACAACCCTTTTCTCATTGAACTGATATTCTAAATAGCTAAATATCTTTCAATAAATTAATCTTCGTTACTGCGTGATCTGATGACATTTTCTGACAATACTGTACCTAAATTTGGAAATGGCCTACATTTTAAAGTAAAATAGTACAAAATAATCAACTTATATTTTATCCATTGTTTTCAAGCAATGTGAAATCAATATACGTATACTCATTTATAAACCCATTCAGTTTTTTGTTGTTGCTTCAATTTGGGCGCCTGGCAGTATCCCATCCCTCACACAAATCATGTAGCGCATATATATTTACGGTAATTTGCAAAATATCCAGTCAAACAGTAAATCTAAATAATTGGATAATTCTTCATCAAAAAAGGATTACCATTTATTATTTTTTTAACCAAAACACTTTTAGTTTCGATGGTTGAGCGAAGAAAATAATGATTGGTTGTTTACCTATTCAAACTAGTAGATAGTCTGACAGGTATTCTATGAGTTATATATTTTCCTACCCTTATCATTATTGTGATTGTTGTCGGCTTTTGGTTTGGAAATATACATACGTTCCAGTCAGGCTAGTCACGTGTTCTTAATCTGAGTTATGTTGAAGTTCTGTAGAATAGACACTGGAACGGTATCTAGTATAGATATTCGTCTAAAGCAAATTAACGTCTCATTCGTGTAAGGGAAAATTGAGCGTTATAACAATTTTTTGTGCAGCTTTCCTACATTATCAAAATCGATACAGGTAGTTTTGTAATTAAAGATAAGACGATATCAGAGTGCTTTTAATCGTAATAGAATGCTATCTTGATTTATTTAGGTGTATGTGCCCCCACTTTAGTTTGTTTTGGTTCGAATTTTGGTTTTGTTTTTGTGTATCAGGATAAATGGTACTAACCTATGGCGAAATTAGCACCCAAATGGCCTGGTATGCCGAGGGTAAGTAGAGTCAGCTCTCCCTATCGAAATACTTTCAGGTAGCCAAGCTCATGCATTCACTACCAGGGTGTTTCTACTCACTGCCTTTTCGCGACGGTGATGTTTACGAAGTTGATAGAGCAAAAAGCGAATGTTCTTCGATTTAACCGGGTTGGTGGACTCGGAGGACGCACCTAGGCGAGTTGGAAAACCCTGATTCTAAACCAATCATGCACATGAGCTCCATGATCTTGAGGAGACAAATTGTGTATGAACCAATTGTTGGTCACTGGCTACCATGAGACTCCATCTCCTGATATTGCTCCACTGCCTTATGGATGAGACCTTTAGATCAAAGGCTCCGGGTGTGGCCCCCTAGGAAAACCAACTGCTTCGGTTTGGGCACCCGGATAGTAGTACCCCGGCCCTCACACAAATCAAATGATTTATGTAGTGCATATGTATTTGGTGCTTCCTTGTACCAATGTTTATGTGCTTAAATAAATAAATAAATAAAATAATGAAATTAAAACGTACGATCGCATCAGACTTCTTGTTTATCATTTTCAATATTGGAATTAGGACTTGAGGTGAATTTTTGGTAAGATTTTTATTTCTGTTTCGCTCTGAGAACATTTTTGCTACACAATTACAATACCCATCACTTCATTTTAGATACTAAGCTTTGGATTTCCTTTTTTATTGCCTAGTGGGATCTACTGTTATGTTATTTTGTTTAAAAATATCGTTTGGTGAAATTATATTTAGCAATAATTCTCACAGTAATGTTAGACATCCCCGTTGTTTTTAGGGTTACTGTAGGTTTGTTATATTTTTTTCCAACTTCATTAGGGTTAATCATCAATCTGAAAATTCCGAGAATGCTGCCTCCAGTCCAGAACCTTCATCATCTGTAAATCTTCGTCGGCAGAATTTTCTAAATGTTGTCGACTCAGTTTTATCGGACTATTCTGATAAGACTTCATGCATCTCTGTTCAAATTAAACTTCTTGTACGTTTAATTCATTAAATATTTTGAATTAATAATATTTTGATTAATTTGATCATATACTTGTTCAATCCTGGAACTATTAGTTAAGTGATGATGAATTACATTTCAACTAGTTGATTTTCACTTTCTTATGGACAATTATTATACACTTTTCAAAATAGTGATTGTCACCTGTGATATAAACAAATGACTACATATCGTCTTAAGTTATTCATCGTGATGTTTTGTGAAACTCGGAATACTGCATGATGTCATAACAAATATAATGCTCATGTAATTAATCTAAACGAATGACCTTTCCAAGTTTCTAAATTGGCATAAAAAGACCACTTTTTTAAATATCCATTGTATTCTAGTTGATCAGTTACGAATCTCACGCTTATACTGCATTTTAGACGACCATTTTTGATGTAGAAAATTAACATTTGTCAGTTATTCATGAGGGTGGGTGTGGTACTAATGTAAATATCAATTCCTCTCATGTTTTGGATTGCAATTGGGTAATGTAATTTTGAATCGCAAGCGTTTGAGAGATTCTTGTGGTGCGGAACGTGATCTATGCGTACTGGACAATACGAACGACTAATACACAACACTTTAACAGTAATCCCTCGCACTATGGATAAGGGTGATAGAAAGTGTATTTGTCAGGAACCGAGATGTAGAATTAAATTACATTTAAGTCAATTTAGTTATGTATGGGTTATTAATTAACTATTAATTACAAAAATTATCCAACTGAGCAATCGTCGCTTGAACTTTAGGCCGCAGTGCACTAATTAACGCAATCAAGATGGATCGGAAATAATATAAACTAACTCTACACTAAATAAGTCGTGTCAAATAAAAACACACTGCAAGTCATTGAATAAACTTCAACTGAAATCACTGTGTGAGTTTTAAAACTAATTTTTACTTAAATTTAGTACTTGGTTATTCAGTGAATAGTTTAGTTATGAAGATTTCATTATCTTTCTAGACAATATCATCAGCATACACTTTATTGTAATGTAACAATTTCATTCTCACATTACTTCCATTATTTAGTTTGGATTTTAAACATTAGTATAATGTTTGTTTTTACTTCCGTTGTATAATATTGACTCAATAATTTATTTCCCATGAGGTTTGTTATTTTTTTACACCAATATTCATATGATAGTTTACATAGTAAGCTTAATCAGTAATTCTAAATTTAACGCTGAATAATTGGTCACTGTTTATACAGAAGTTGTATACTTGTTCTTAGTCTCAAACTCAGTGTTAATATCCCCTGTATTATATTCTTAACGGTATACTTCAAGAGATCATATTGGTTGGTTTTTTTAAAAATCTATTTACGTAACATCTGTTCCTCTATGCTTATCAGTAAGTAACTCGCTTATGTTGCTTGTAGATCATTCTAACCGGGAAATAACGATACACTGCTTTTAAATGTCTAAGGTTGAATTTCATCGGTTGAATTTTAAGTATCACTCAACTGATAAACTCTTATACACCTGTTGATGTTATCCATTTATCGTTGATTCATATGCGAAATTTACTTTTACTTGTGATTGATTGTAAAATGTTTCTTATAAAAATCTCTTCAACGAATATTTCCTGATATCATCAATTTTTATTAATTATTTTAGCAATGCCTTAGTCTTCTTGTTGATGTGAAATTATCAACAACTAATACAAAGTACACTAATAACAGTGATGTCAAATGTTCGGATGAAGATTCTACTAGTGATGAAGATGAAGCACAATTTCTGGCAGATAATTTACCAGATTTAAATTTACTCAAAGAATTAGTCCTTATACTTATCAAACATATTAATCATCCTGATAGAGATATGACTACTTTACCATCTGCACTAGATCCCTTAATCATTATCACTGAACATGATCCAGGTTTTGTTATAGTTAAAGAGTAAGATAATTTTAAAAGAAAAAGGAATTCTCTCATTATATTTTTATAAATGATAATTATTTTCCGCTTTTTTGTTTAGTATTAAATATTAATCTGCATTATTCACCACTAGTGTTAAGTATTTTCAAAAACAAACATTCTTCATACCTATTTCAATCCCTACTTTTATCAGGTCTAATATTTTGTGAGCTAAAAATGTAAACTATACGTACAGTTTGCTTTTTTTGTGAGATCATTTTCTCAAGAAATAGCTTCCATATTATTTATTGTTTGATTATTATATTGTACCAATCCGTCTGACTTCATTAATGAAATAGGGATCCTGATTAACTTCATGTATTTACTAACCGTTATATAACGAATACGATAACAGGAATGATATAAAACATAAGTAGTGTTGAGGATTCATGTATTTCAAACATTTTTATGAGGAAACGAACCATGCAATCTAAATGGATAGAAAGAATAGATGTGACCCAGTTTATGTGGTCGAATAAACATTAGTTAAACCAATCCAATTCTCAGGTAAACATAGATATGTGGTAAACATTTATGAAATAATATAAGAGTAAATGCTGATAATTAACTGTACAAAAAATAATTTGAATGTTTGATACTATTTAATAAGAATATAGACAAAAATGTACAAGTCAATGAATGAAATTCGGATAAGTTATCTGGTTTTTCTCGTTTAAAATCTGTTCAAGAAGAATAACTTTGTTTAGGAGTATAGTATAAGTACCACTACAATGTAAACCAATCAGTTTTTTGTATGCACTTAGCAATCGCAAAACTCTGAATCATGAACATTGATTTGTTAATATATCTAGGTTTTGTTTAAAACAATCAATGGAATATAATTATTTTGTCTGTTTATACAGATTATTGTATAGCTGATTTCATAACTCTCTCTATTTCCTAGCATTATGTATCATTCAGTATATACTTAAGAAGTCCATGTTTCGTATGCTATGTAACTTATCCTAGTATTTCACAGTTTATATCATCCAAGTATATAATGAAATTCCGCAACCGATTCAGCTTTTTAACATAGGAATAATGATGCATATTAATCAGTTGGCTAAAGTAAGTTAGATTGGGTGGTATCAGCTCAAACCATTAAACTCCAATTTGGAATTTTACTCTACCAATTATCACTATGCGTCCCTCTCTCACAGACAAAAGTGCAACTCAAAACGGATAACATGATGGTCACCCGCTTATTGAATCGTATATCGAAACAGTTAAACAAGGAATTTGCATTTTATCCAATCGTTGGTTGATGCAAAAATTATTTGTATACGTCAGTCTAATTCTATTTACATTATAATTATAATATGTTTTTTATTTATTATGTAACAATTCATTTTTATAGATCACTGGATAGCTCTACTGCATTTAATAATGGTCAGCATTTATTTGCTAATTTGGTTCAACGTGTTAACGATAGTTTTAGTGCAGATAATCCAGATTGTCAGGCTACATTGACTGGTTGTTTACGATTGATTCAATCATTATTAACAGATCACAGTACACTACCGCTAACTTTTATGTCCGAATGCATAAATTGGAATGAATGTGAAGAATTCGATAGTGCATCACTAGGTGTTCAAATAGATGATAAACATGTAAATAAAACTAGTAATTTATTCACCAGACAACTTCATATTTCTGGTGAACGTGTTCGTGAGTTATTGGGTTGGTCTGGAAGTGGAGATCAGGGCAAGCCTGTTCGAGATCTTCATGCATTATTAGAGGTTAGTATCATACCTGCCTATTATGAGGCTTTCAACCTTTGCTCTAAATTTTTATTACGTTTCTACACAACTCATCAGTACATCAACAAATCACTTCATCTCTCATTGACTTCAATACTTCTCTTTTGTTTGTTTATTGCACTATCAGCCTCTTCTACCTACACGATTTTTCATGTGTCTTTTGAATTACTCACAATGTAGTGAGTTTAGTTTTTTTAGTACTTTCGGTACTAATTTTCACGTTCTCAACATTTCTCTTGATGAGTTCTCTTTTTTGTAGTGATTCAAAATGTAGATGACTAGACCTCTACACATCTGCATAACGTTTTAGCTAATTATTTTATTTCTGTTTACATTTATTGCTTCGACTTATTTTGAATAGGGTGTTGATTTGACTCACTAGCACATATTCCTGACGTTGTATTTAAAGATTGGTGCTTTTTTAAACGTCGGATCGTAATTGTTTAGGTATTTTCCTGTATTGGTTTAACCTTTTATAATACAATAGTTCGATAAATCCAGATTGATGAAGTCCTCACAACTATTTTATTCTAATTCATGACTTCAGCATTGCTCATTCACAACCTGTTCAGGATCCTAGCATTCTGGAATTTTGAGACTCACTAGTGGACTGTCTTTGAGAACGACTCCTGACGTTCTAGTGGGGAATCACGACCAGTTAAGTCCTACCACGTCGGAATAGAAACATATATTATTAATGGTGCTGACCGATTGTCACACAATAACAGGAATTGAATAAAATGTTACACTGATAAAGGTGACTAAAACTATCCAACTGGATTCTAGTAAAATTTGTATGTAATTATTTATTACAGATAACATACATTTTAACTAAACTGACTGAGCAATTGATTTCAACATTTCTAGTAGTAGGGCACTAACGTTAATCCTGAGTTTTCTACCATAGTTTAAAACGGCTAGGTTGTAGTAGTAAAAATATAACTAAAACTCATGCAAATAAATCATAGTCCAATATTTGAAACCGTTTACAATGGTGATGGATGATATAATTATTACGGGCCAGCAATTGGTCAACGTTGAAAGACAGGCATATCTAGTTATACTAAATATAACAGATTATCTTATTTTGTAAAGTTCATCCTACTTTTGCTACCACTTGCTAACTGTTTTTTGTTGTGTGTAGGTTAATAAACTTTTGTTCTCGTCTATATTTGGCTCTCTATCGAACGATCGGATTTGAATGACTGTGTATGATAGACCAAGTATCGTGTACAACTCACTTTCTTCCCTATAGCACATAAAGTATCATTTATATCTATTTCGTTTTTTTTCCTCAGATGTTAGCTGACGATGAACCATCACTGGAATATTTAAGAAGTGGCATGAAAAATCTTTTATCCTTATTATCTCATGAATATGATATACCTGAATTAAAAGAGCTAACCACTTCTACTGCAAGGTTGGTAGCGACAACTAGAATAAATGAAGATTCCTTGTCAGATGAATTAAATATGCACAAATTAAGATCAAAACTACCAAATGCTCGATCATTGAGTGTATTAATACGAGATCATCAGAAAAAATTTGTCAAACTAAATTTAGATGGTAAAAATTTGAAAAAGACACAGAATCAATCAATTAAATGTTTGTTTGAAAATTTTTCGGCTGCATATGATAAGATTTCAGAAGATATTGATATGGAATTACCTTTAAGTGGATCGAAATATATTGGTCATCAGGTAAATTATAGTTTTTTTTCTTACTATTATGGTATGTTGTCTTTATAGTTATTAGGCACTCTCGATGTTTTAATGAAATAGTAACTATTATGTATCATGTTACTTACAATTTGTTTATCTAATTTTCAGTTATTTGTACATATTCAATGTTGGTAGATTGTTTATATACTCTACAGATAAAATTCTGTTAAAATAATAGATTAGTTTAATGTTTTCGTTAAAAGCTTGACATAGCTTGGAATTAATTTTTATCGTAAATCGAAATTATCTTGGAAACTATTGGGTGAGAAGTGCGAGACATTGTACGATTGTTTCTTCTTAATTTGATTCACTCAAGGTTGAACGCAAGACCTCCATCTGTTATAAGATAAGTTTTCAAACTGATTTTACATTCACGGCTCTAGAAACTTCCGTTTATGAAGTTTTCTTCTCATGAACGTTTATATTCATAAATCTAGACCATTGAATCTACCAATAATTAATCCACACAGTGAAATACGACAGCGTTATGTAAACTAATATTTGTATTTTTAACTAGGGTCGTGACAAAGAAAGCAACCTCACAAACTGTTATTGTACTCATAAATCTGATTTAATGACGCGTATCGAAAACGCTTCTGGAATGTAAAGGTGATATTTACATGAATCTTTCACTAAATTAGGTTGAGTTCAATACTGCATGATCATGGCCAAATATATGACATAGAATATGTGATTGCGTATTTCTCTGGTTAACTGAAAAATCTTCATGAATGTCACTCCGCCTAATTTGCCTCGTAAAAATCTCGAGTTCTGTATCTCGTTTTATGGACAATCGTTAGTATTGTAAACATGTCCATTCAAAGAAAATCTACATGGAACGGACAAATGATGAATGTTCATAGCTCTGTCCCTGTGAACTGTAAAATAACTTGGATCCATCCTCCTTCACATAATGCATTGTAAAAACTCAATCATAAAAATCAACTCAGAGGTATGAAATCTTTCATTCCATAATATATGGTTGATTACGTTCATAAAATATCGGACTCAACATTTAAGATCATTTATAAAATTAAACTTAACTTCCTGAAAGGCGTACTCACTTATCTTTTTATTAGCGATAAGCGCCATTAAGCCAGATCTATAAGTAAAAAGGTAGTTCGTCTGACGGTTTTCCATTCCATAACCATAGCCTTTTGTTGTAACGTGTGGATTGCAGTTTAGATGGAGCAGCGTACTTATCGATCGACTCAATGACACGTAAACACGTAAGGACGACCTATAGTCCCGATTGGCCCTGCTTCGCTGTCTAGCCCAGCCAGTTGAGTCCAGAACACAAGTCACAGCCTCTGAGATATGAATCACTATATTTCAGACATACTCTATTTATATACCAACCAACCAGACCACATCGTACCATAAAATAGAAAACAACATTTGTACAATATTTGACAGGTGAAATGAATATCGACCAATGGAAATGTCTATTTAACGTCCAAGGACATCATTAGACTTAACACGATAATTATTGGTATATTCCTCTGCATCTCTAACACCTTTATTTTAGATTTCTGTGTATTCCATTACTTTCTGCTTCTATCATATCCTGTTTAGCTATCTGTTGTTACCTTCTTTTTTCCCTTTACAATATAAAAGGGACTTATTTGATGTACTTCTGAATTCAGTTGAAAATTTTCACATATCTGAAAATTAATAATACCGTTAATTTCTCGTCTTTATCCACTTTATTGCATAGATTCCAGTATCTATTTCTTATCAAAATGATTTGGTACATTGTGATCTAAATGATATTGCAACAAATGGTTGTAATAAAATGCGAATTCGTGATGAATTAGCCAAATATGGACATTTAAATGATGCAAGTGAAGTAGCCATTAGACATCAGAAACGTAGACGTGGTCAGTCTTCAATTATACAAACTGGGACAACTTTTAAAAAATTCGGTAAGTGGTATTTTTAAAATCTGAAAACATGTTTCAGTTTAAGCTGTTGTATAAAATGAATTATAGTATATTACAATCTTGAAAATAATATTCTCATTTCTACTTATTTGCAATTTGCTTTTCTATTATAGTCTTATGATGTATTTGCATTCTCTTATAAAATAAAACTTATAGCAATGCTGCAAAAAATCAAGCAGAACTACAACAGTGATCGGTATACTTTCATTCCTATTCGTATTTGAGGAAATGAAGGATGATTATATTAAGATGTATACATCAAACATGAAATAGGAATTTATCACAATACATATTCCATGCTAAAGATTCTTTACTATAACCAAAAATTATGGTATTAAATAAAATGACTTATTATTGTTCTTTATTATTTCAGTTGCACCAATGCGTGGTCGAGGTTTTATCTTACGCAATGCAACCCCATCAAATTCTTCATCGAGTAATACCGCTCCTGTCGCTTTAGGATCTACTATTGGACAGCTCAATTCGAATCTAACAGGCATTCGTGGTGATCCGTTCCGTTCCAGACCACTGAATACAAGTCGTCCTCCTAGTTTGCACGTTGATGATTTTACAAAATTAGAAAAGGAAGAAGGAATTATTGAAGTATGGGTTTCTTTTTGAAACATAGTCTATGTTTATAATTATTTTTACTTGTTAGTCAAAATTAGTTTCGTTCATCTATTTCTTATCGTTTTTAAGCTGAACTCTTGAAGTTAAAGTAGTTTGTGTTAAAAGCTAGAAAGTTAACTTTAAAATGTGGCATGCGTTGTTTTGATTTTATTAGATCTTACCTATAACGCCCTTAAAGTCTAAGTAGTTCTGGTGATTACATTATATCCTAGAGTATTTGATTGATAACATAGCTATTTTAGAAATGTATTTTAAGTGTTTTGTAATAGTTTAAATCCTGTATTGATGGAGTAATTCAATCCTTTTAAAACTTTAAAACATAAAATGAAATAGAGATACAGTGAAATGGGTAAAGTGTAATTCTTAAAATTTATTCAAGAAAGCATTTTCCCTCCGTATTCAATTTACGCAAGAAGATTATTTGAAAACGTGTATATTTCGCATGTAAAATCTGTTATATCATCATAATATTCTAACAATCTTAAACTTATGATAAAGTCTCAGGCATATTAAGTATATTTTAGATCAGATCTTTTTCATACTTAATTTTGTATATCTGGATACTGGTTTTTGTATGTATACTGTCGAATTTTTGTTTAAGATACAATCCCAGTACTAAGAGTTTATAAGCTAACAAAGCAACATGAATATTAAGTAAAGCCATTTGTCTGCTACTTGTTTGAATTTTATAGTTTTATCATGTACTACATTTTTTGTTCTTTCGTATGGTTGAAAAACCAGTTCGTCTTAATAGTAATAATAATAACAATAATTTTGGATTAGGAAACATTGGATAGTTGACATTTTGAACCATACATTGTCAGTCAGCTACAACGTAGGACCAGGTACATATATGCATCGGTCCAAGTTGCCATGCCACATTAACACAACAAGATGAACACCGGATTCATAAAAGTAGTTAATTCAGAGGTGGTAATATATAAAAGAAAGATTGCAATAAGGATATAGTACAGGAAGAAAGAATTAGTTCGTTTAAGGGAAGACAAATAGTGTATACACCGACGCCATTGTGATCGATTCTGATCCTTGTCCAACAGAGTCTCCAACCATTGCTTAGGATAGTCACGCGGATCCCAACCAAGTAGTCTACACCTACCAACATGGCTCAGACTAGAAGTTAGTAACTGTTTTGTTGTTCATTGTTTACTACACAACTTTTTCTTATCGTATACGAATGCTATTTTAATTTATCATCTACAATCATCTATGTCTAAAAATTTTATTTTAGGAAACAACTCATGCCAGACAATATCGTGATAATAGAACAATGAGAGGTAAGGATATTTTTGTGCTAAGAAATTAATTCAATGTATTTACATTAAATTTGTATTTCTTTTTGCGGCTGTTTCTATTTTCATACAGATTCCAAAATAATGCAAATCGAGTTCATATAATTTTTTATCACATAATTAGATCATCTTTTTTTCAGGACTTATTAATATATGTATGTAGCATTTTTTTTCTTTATTTCATTCATATCACGATACATTGTATAGCTCCGTTTTTTTGTTTTATATAGGTCGTGGAGCGAGATTTGGTACTGTACGTGGTGCTTTCTCCAATCATAATACTGTAAATCTATCCAGTATGCCGAATGTACCATTTGGTATAAAAATCCCGACTATTAATCCATTGCATACTACATCACTTTTACCCAATTGGTCTGTTGGTGCTAGATCCATGTAAGTGGGTTTTTTTAATGAATAATTTGAACTTTTGCATACGATTTTATTGTTCTTTGTAGCATAGAAGTAGTGCAGCTTCATTAATTGACTTCAATGTCCTATCGCTCAATGCATTCCTATGTAGTATTTTCGGTTGGTTAGTGAATTTTAATTCGCTATTTGAACGATCGTCATCTAGCACCATTAGTGGTATCATTCTCTAACCTTGTTAACCTCAACTAGTCACGACTTATCATCATCATTTTCGATTTTCATTTCCAATTTATTGAATCTGTTTCATCTTCTACTATATACTTTATTTCTGAATAGTTGAGTGTGTAAAGTAGAAATTTCACTTCAACCATTGTATTAACGTTTTTCTTGGTGTATTTTAGTCCATTACTACCATTCAGTTTGGAGCCACGAGCTAACCAAGAACGAAGAGAACGACATGGGCGATAAAGAGGAATTCTCATCCTTTATCAATTCAAAGAAACATCATTTTAATTTTAAATGTATATAACATTATTTACTTACATAGTAAATGTTGCTTTTCAAATGTATCTTTGTTCATTACTTTTTCATATGCACAGAAATTACCATTTGCTTTTGTAAAGTTTTGAAGAAATGTAATGCGAAAATGACCTTTTATAATATTTGTTATTCTTATACTTTTTAAAAAAATCTTTTCTACCACCGATCTCTATTCTAAGTCTATGGTTATCAAACATACCTTACCTATTGCCATAGTTCAATGTCGTAGTTATCGAAAATAACTCGGAACTTCTAAACTCACTGTTTGAATAAAAAGATGATGTAGCTTGATTGCTCCTTTACGTTGTAGCCTGTATATGATGCTTAGTAATACAAAATATTTTAATCAAAAGTTAAAAATATAAACAAATAATTCAAAGAAATCATCAGTTGCTACTTGAACGTGTAAACAATAAAGGTTGCTTAGTGTGTATATGCTTCTGCCAAGAAAGAAATGACTACTACTGCCTTCCTACTGGTCCCTCCAAATGCTCTTAAAATCTCGAAAGTTCTCGTACTGTGAATTAGGAAAACATATGCATCGAGGGTAGGGACCAAAGGATATCCTTCGAAAAAAGCTCAGAGAGGCCCTGAAAACATCAGGAAACATTCTATCCAATCAGAAACATCTAGGAAGTAAATAACTGCGCGTCAAATTTCTGATTAGATGACTAACTATCATGCTACTATGTTTAGTAGGGTTCCAGAAGCCCGGGGCCATCGGAAATGCACTAATTACTCTAGATCTTCTGTACATAGACGAATCTTGGCGTATATCGTACTCTCCACAATTCGAGTCTTTTCTCTCGTGTTCATATCGGCGTTTAACTTTGGTCTGATATCATCGAAGAACTTGGAAAATCAATTCAAGTGTTCAGTTAGGAGACTTATCAATACGTAAGTGAATAATATTGTTTCCAATGAGAACCACATCAGACTTTAATATTTCCATTCCGTTTAAAACTGCTCTACCTATCTGGAATATGGAGCCTATCCATCTGTATGGAAGACATGGCTCATCACCTCGAGATTCAAAACAGGGTCACGCAGTGATATTGCTAACTATAGGTTCACTAACTTGACATCCGTGCTATCTAGAACCATAAGAAATAACATCCACAAACAGCTATTGTCATTCTTGCTTTCGGCTAGTCTGATTAGCTTATCCCAACACGGGTTTATGACTAAACACTCATGCTCCACACTACACTTGTAATTTTCTGTTCAAATTACCCAGAGAAGAGATGATGGTCAGTCAGTGAGAATTCTGTACTTCGATTTTAGTAAGGCTTTCAACAGTGTCTCACACAAACTTCATCTTCCAAAACTCTTCATTTGGCATACGGAATCCCTTTTATCTTGGCTGAAATCTTTTTTAGTAGAACGTAGTCAAGTTATCCCCTTTGGATCTTGCTACTCTAAACCTGTGAATATAACCAGTGGGGTTATACGAGGAAGTGTCACTGGCCCACTAATCTTTCTTCTTTTCCTCAATGACTTGTGTCCCCTCCTTCAATACGGTGACTAAGAGGTGGTTTATTCATTCTCTTCTCCACAAAAGGTTATATTTTAGCGGTAATCCAAGAAGAAATAAACAAGCTGTACAAATGGACTGTTTTTTGGAAAATGTGGGTTTATTTACATTGGCAGCAGCCCTAACCTTAATCTGATCCTACACAAACACAGTTAAACGCCTCAACCTTGATCGTGACTTAGGTTTGAGATATAGCAACAGTCTAAACTTTTTCCGAGCTTATAACAACTTAAGTATCCAAAGCAAGAAAGCTCATTGGATTAATGATGATAAACTTCAATAAAATCGAATCGAGTTTATTATTATGTAAAATAATGTATCCTATCCATCCTTCAATATACTGTTCGAGTTCACAGTAATTGGAGGCATAATGATTTGAATGAAAACTGAAGGTGCTCGAAGAATATTCTTCAAAGCCGTTTTAGGATATTATGACAACAAGTATTGCCACCAAAGATGCCAACAACTCAAGATAGAACCTCTCTGGATCAGGCGTATCAAATTAAATGTTGTCTTTATCTACCGGCTTATAAACGGTATTTCTTACTCTTCGGAATCCACCCCTTCATACTCTATATCATCCCACAACTACGCAATAAGAAAAATATCCTAGCGATTCCAAGAACCTACACAAACTTACGCTAAAAGGTATTTCGTTATTCGCTATTCAACCATGTGGAACAGACTCCCAGTAAACCTTCGTTGTAGTGAAACTATAACTCGGTTCAAACGTCTCCTTAATGGCTTTTCCTAAAATAGTTTATGTCACCCACTAAATATCAATGTGATTACCTATGATTTATACAAACAAGGTCCGCCATCTGTCAAACTGATTGGAAAGCAAAATAGTGTAGTGACTCACATTTATCACGAGAACACAACTGGTTTAATAGAAACAATTATTCTTACAACCAACTGTACCAGTGCTTGTTTTAATGTGCTTTTGTTTGACTGTGCTAATGACAGCTATTTCGTGCTTCCATTCTTATACTTACACTTTGATTGTAACTTCGCGCGAATTCGGTTACCTTCTGTAACCAAGGTTGTATCCTGGCACGATCTCGGTATCCTTTCGATGCCACGAGATCGCCAGCAAATATACACCTCGACTTGGTCCATTAATTGCCTTCTGGTATTCGGCTTCTCGGGGATTTTATGGAGTCATTTGGAACGAGCTTCTTACGCCTTCTGATCTATTTGGCACGTGTTTCTTGGTAGCGGTGTTCATAGTCAATTTCGACTCGACGCCACGCTACAATTGGTACCCAATTTGGTGATCCCAAAGTTTGGAACACGCCTCAACCTCGGGTCAAATCTTCCAAAGAAGCCAATTCGGTGAGTCTATGATTTATCTATCCACGTCTGTCGTATATTTTCATATTTTTTAATATATAATATACTCGACATGACGGATAACGATAATAATAGTATTAATATAATAGACTCACATGTATGTGTACCGAATCCTTGTTACTTTTTATTCGCGTGACGATGAATTCCACGCTTTATTCGAGAAAGTTTCCCCTATTAACTGTTCTCCTCGCTGACCCGGCTGCTTGGTACGGAATGCATACGCATAAGCATATCTGTCTACCACCCAGCACCAAATGGTTAAGTAAACGGTTTCACTGCCAACTTAAAAGTGCTATACGAGCACACGAAAACGGCAACTGGCACGAAACCTTACCGCTCGTTCTTTTAGGGATCACAACGAGCTTGAAGGCAGATATACAATGTTCCGCCGCTGAACTGGTATTCGGCACGACATTGCGTCTGCCCGGAGAATTCTTCACACCACGGAGCAGACCTAATTTCGGTAAATCAGACTACGTCCATCGACTGTCTGCATTTATGCGAACGCTGTCTCCGGTGTCAACTCGAATACAACATCGACAGGTCGCTCTCCCTCGAGAGTTATCTACCTGTTCACATGTTTTCATACGAGTAGATTCGGTACGCAAATCTTGGCAACAACCTTACGAAGGCCCTTTTCACGTGATCGCTCGTCACGAAAAGACCTTCAAGGTTGATCGATATGGACGCGTCGAGATCGTCAGCATTGATCGTCTCAAACCAGCACACGTCGATGACAGTGCCCTATCTGACAACCTGAGATTCAATGCTAGACCTATCAAACCTACTAGCGGGATCCTCAAACCATCTTCAGGTCCCACGCTAGATACATCTGAGACCTCATTCTCACGTCCCAGTCAACAGCACGCGTCATCTGCACCGTCTACGGATGAGACGACAGTCTCACGTCCAGATCAGCAGACCACGCCGCCTCTGACTTCGGATGAGATTGCAGGCTCACGCGACGCGAACGAGACTACCGTCTCACGTTCCGGTCGCCGAGTACGGTTACCCGTACGCTTCCGCGACTAGCCGCACAGTTAAAAACGATACGGTGTAGGATTATTCCTATACTACACGCATGCTACACTCTTCTTTTTTTGATTTTCTTTTTGTTTCCTGAGCCCACGCCTTCGACCATCTCCGTTTGGTTCCGTCGACTTCAGTCAACTTTGGCGAAAGCTGGACTGGCCACCCATGCTCTTGTCAACGCACTCAGTCGATATTTGGTTTCGAATGCTTGGCATACGCTTGGTCTCGAACTTGGTCGTTATGGTCGCTTCTGGTCTTTTGGCTCAACGTGGTTTCGTCCTACGTCTGCAGCGTTTCTGGTCCGGACCCTACGAACGCCCTCTTCAGATTCTGGATACAAACCACTCTCGTGTAGCATGCCAACTCAAGCAATAAATACAGCACATCGCTCCTGGTACCGTTCTCCGAAAACGACCTTCGTTGGCAACTCGACGATCAACGATCGCTTTCCTGTTCGCCAATTCTTCCGTCCTACAATCGCTCGTCAGCCGATCAGTCCCACGATTCAAACCGCTATTTATCGAAAGTGTAAACCCTTTCTAGCGGGGGGCTCCTGTAGTGACTCACATTTATCACGAGAACACGACTGGTTTAATAGAAACAATTATTATTATAACCAACTGTACCAGTGTTTGTTTTAATGTGCTTTTGTTTGACTGTGCTAATGACAGCTATTTCGTGCTTCCATTCTTATACTTACACTTCGATTGTAACTTCGCGCGAATTCGGTTACCTTCTGTAACCAAGGTTGTATCCTGGCACGATCTCGGTATCCTTTCGATGCCACGAGATCGCCAGCAAATATACACCTCGACTTGGTCCATTAATTGCCTTCTGGTATTCGGCTTCTCGGGGATTTTATGGAGTCATTTGGAACGAGCTTCTTACGCCTTCTGATCTATTTGGCACGTGTTTCTTGGTAGCGGTGTTCATAGTTAATCACAACTCGACGCCACGCTACAATTGGTACCTTGGTGATCCCAAAGTTTGGAACACGCCTCAACCTCTGATCAAATCTTCCAAAGAAGCCAATTCGGTGAGTCTATGATTTATCTATCCACGTCTGTCGTATATTTTCATATTTTTTAATATATAATATACTCGACATGACGGATAACGATAATAATAGTATTAATATAATAGACTCACATGTATGTGTACCGAATCCTTGTTACTTTTTATTCGCGTGACGATGAATTCCACGCTTTATTCGAGAAAGTTTCCCCTATTAACTGTTCTCCTCGCTGACCCGGCTGCTTGGTACGGAATGCATACGCATAAGCATATCTGTCTACCACCCAGCACCAAATGGTTAAGTAAACGGTTTCACTGCCAACTTAAAAGTGCTATACGAGCACACGAAAACGGCAACTGGCACGAAACCTTACCGCTCGTTCTTTTAGGGATCACAACGAGCTTGAAGGCAGATATACAATGTTCCGCCGCTGAACTGGTATTCGGCACGACATTGCGTCTGCCCGGAGAATTCTTCACACCACGGAGCAGACCTAATTTCGGTAAATCAGACTACGTCCATCGACTGTCTGCATTTATGCGAACGCTGTCTCCGGTGTCAACTCGAATACAACATCGACAGGTCGCTCTCCCTCGAGAGTTATCTACCTGTTCACATGTTTTCATACGAGTAGATTCGGTACGCAAACCTTGGCAACAACCTTACGAAGGCCCTTTTCACGTGATCGCTCGTCACGAAAAGACCTTCAAGGTTGATCGATATGGACGCGTCGAGATCGTCAGCATTGATCGTCTCAAACCAGCACACGTCGATGACAGTGCCCTATCTGATAACCTGAGATTCAATGCTAGACCTATCAAACCTACTAGCGGGATCCTCAAACCATCTTCAGGTCCCACGCTAGATACATCTGAGACCTCATTCTCACGTCCCAGTCAACAGCACGCGTCATCTGCACCGTCTACGGATGAGACGACAGTCTCACGTCCAGATCAGCAGACCACGCCGCCTTTGACTTCGGATGAGATTGCAGGCTCACGCGACGCGAACGAGACTACCGTCTCACGTTCCGGTCGCCGAGTACGGTTACCCGTACGCTTCCGCGACTAGCCGCACAGTTAAAAACGATACGGTGTAGGATTATTCCTATACTACACGCATGCTACACTCTTCTTTTTTTTATTTTCTTTTTGTTTCCTGAGCCCACGCCTTCGACCATCTCCGTTTGGTTCCGTCGACTTCAGTCAACTTTGGCGAAAGCTGGACTGGCCACCCATGCTCTTGTCAACGCACTCAGTCGATATTTGGTTTCGAATGCTTGGCATACGCTTGGTCTCGAACTTGGTCGTTATGGTCGCTTCTGGTCTTTTGGCTCAACGTGGTTTCGTCCTACGTCTGCAGCGTTTCTGGTCCGCACCCTACGAACGCCCTCTTCAGATTCTGGATACAAACCACTCTGGTGTAGCATGCCAACTCAAGCAATAAATACAGCACATCGCTCCTGGTACCGTTCTCCGAAAACGACCTTCGTTGGCAACTCGACGATCAACGATCGCTTTCCTGTTCGCCAATTCTTCCGTCCTACAATCGCTCGTCAGCCGATCAGTCCCACGATTCAAACCGCTATTTATCGAAAGTGTAAACCCTTTCTAGCGGGGGGCTCCTGTAGTGACTCACATTTATCACGAGAACACGACTGGTTTAATAGAAACAATTATTCTTATAACCAACTGTACCAGTGCTTGTTTTAATGTGCTTTTGTTTGACTGTGCTAATGACAGCTATTTCGTGCTTCCATTCTTATACTTACACTTCGATTGTAACTTCGCGCGAATTCGGTTACCTTCTGTAACCAAGGTTGTATCCTGGCACGATCTCGGTATCCTTTCGATGCCACGAGATCGCCAGCAAATATACACCTCGACTTGGTCCATTAATTGCCTTCTGGTATTCGGCTTCTCGGGGATTTTATGGAGTCATTTGGAACGAGCTTCTTACGCCTTCTGATCTATTTGGCACGTGTTTCTTGGTAGCGGTGTTCATAGTTAATCTCAACTCGACGCCACGCTACAATTGGTAACCCAATTTTGGTGATCCCAAAGTTTGGAACACGCCTCAACCTCTGATCAAATCTTCCAAAGAAGCCAATTCGGTGAGTCTATGATTTATCTATCCACGTCTGTCGTATATTTTCATATTTTTTAATATATAATATACTCGACATGACGGATAACGATAATAATAGTATTAATATAATAGACTCACATGTATGTGTACCGAATCCTTGTTACTTTTTATTCGCGTGACGATGAATTCCACGCTTTATTCGAGAAAGTTTCCCCTATTAACTGTTCTCCTCGCTGACCCGGCTGCTTGGTACGGAATGCATACGCATAAGCATATCTGTCTACCACCCAGCACCAAATGGTTAAGTAAACGGTTTCACTGCCAACTTAAAAGTGCTATACGAGCACACGAAAACGGCAACTGGCACGAAACCTTACCGCTCGTTCTTTTAGGGATCACAACGAGCTTGAAGGCAGATATACAATGTTCCGCCGCTGAACTGGTATTCGGCACGACATTGCGTCTGCCCGGAGAATTCTTCACACCACGGAGCAGACCTAATTTCGGTAAATCAGACTACGTCCATCGACTGTCTGCATTTATGCGAACGCTGTCTCCGGTGTCAACTCGAATACAACATCGACAGGTCGCTCTCCCTCGAGAGTTATCTACCTGTTCACATGTTTTCATACGAGTAGATTCGGTACGCAAATCTTGGCAACAACCTTACGAAGGCCCTTTTCACGTGATCGCTCGTCACGAAAAGACCTTCAAGGTTGATCGATATGGACGCGTCGAGATCGTCAGCATTGATCGTCTCAAACCAGCACACGTCGATGACAGTGCCCTATCTGATAACCTGAGATTCAATGCTAGACCTAGCAAACCTACTAGCGGGATCCTCAAACCATCTTCAGGTCCCACGCTAGATACATCTGAGACCTCATTCTCACGTCCCAGTCAACAGCACGCGTCATCTGCACCGTCTACGGATGAGACGACAGTCTCACGTCCAGATCAGCAGACCACGCCGCCCTTGACTTCGGATGAGATTGCAGGCTCACGCGACGCGAACGAGACTACCGTCTCACGTTCCGGTCGCCGAGTACGGTTACCCGTACGCTTCCGCGACTAGCCGCACAGTTAAAAACGATACGGTGTAGGATTATTCCTATACTACACGCATGCTACACTCTTCTTTTTTTTATTTTCTTTTTGTTTCCTGAGCCCACGCCTTCGACCATCTCCGTTTGGTTCCGTCGACTTCAGTCAACTTTGGCGAAAGCTGGACTGGCCACCCATGCTCTTGTCAACGCACTCAGTCGATATTTGGTTTCGAATGCTTGGCATACGCTTGGTCTCGAACTTGGTCGTTATGGTCGCTTCTGGTCTTTTGGCTCAACGTGGTTTCGTCCTACGTCTGCAGCGTTTCTGGTCCGGACCCTACGAACGCCCTCTTCAGATTCTGGATACAAACCACTCTCGTGTAGCATGCCAACTCAAGCAATACATACAGCACATCGCTCCTGGTACCGTTCTCCGAAAACGACCTTCGTTGGCAACTCGACGATCAACGATCGCTTTCCTGTTCGCCAATTCTTCCGTCCTACAATCGCTCGTCAGCCGATCAGTCCCACGATTCAAACCGCTATTTATCGAAAGTGTAAACCCTTTCTAGCGGGGGGCTCCTGTAGTGACTCACATTTATCACGAGAACACGACTGGTTTAATAGAAACAATTATTATTATAACCAACTGTACCAGTGTTTGTTTTAATGTGCTTTTGTTTGACTGTGCTAATGACAGCTATTTCGTGCTTCCATTCTTATACTTACACTTCGATTGTAACTTCGCGCGAATTCGGTTACCTTCTGTAACCAAGGTTGTATCCTGGCACGATCTCGGTATCCTTTCGATGCCACGAGATCGCCAGCAAATATACACCTCGACTTGGTCCATTAATTGCCTTCTGGTATTCGGCTTCTCGGGGATTTTATGGAGTCATTTGGAACGAGCTTCTTACGCCTTCTGATCTATTTGGCACGTGTTTCTTGGTAGCGGTGTTCATAGTTAATCACAACTCGACGCCACGCTACAATAGTACCTTTGAAATTCTGCTCGTTTATTTTATTTTCCTCCTAATTATTTTAATATCTGAAGTTCACCTACTGTGTTTACCAATTTAAATTTGTGTGTGGTTACATGGACATTAAAAGGATTAATCGTGATCTCAAAATTAGGGTATATGAACATGTACTTAAATGGTTGCAGAAACAAATAAAATCAAATGATTCAATAAGTGCAGATGATAAACTTCCATCATCCTCGCTTGCCAAACACAATTGAAATAGTTCATAAGATTGATCTGAACTAGGCTTTTGTGGTGTTGTACAAAGGTGTAAAAGGGCGTATAGTAAGGTTTATTGAAGCCTTAGCCATACAAAAATACAGGCCCTCTTTATGTATTCAGAAAGTTTAAAAATGCCCATAGAATAATCGAAAATAAACAATATTTGAGCGAACAACTGTTTTCAATAACTTCATCATCAGGCTCTACATTTATAAGTACATAAATATGATATTTTAAAAAGGCCAAAATGAGGCATGTATTAATTAAAAATGGCTAACGTTTGTATCTGTTACGATGTATATACTTCATAATTATGTTATTTGCAAATTACAGAGGTCATTCTATAAAGGTCAGAATGATTTGGAGTAAAGTGTCTAGTCACAATTGGTATAATAGTGATATAGCAAAAATGAAAATGCGAAAAATCGTGTGAATAAAATGCATAGTAGGAGAATTCCATCTGGTCAACTTAGTATCGCAGTAGGATTTGACGGCAGAATAAGTGTTTGTAAAGTAACAGCTAGGAGTGATGTTACGAAATTCCCAAATAATGACAAAGGGTTTCTTTACAGTTCCGTTGACATGGATGTGGCTGAGATGCTGGCTGGATAAACCTATGTCCAATATCCTAAATTTCCGTTGTTTGACACGGTTATCTAACCGACTGACAAATAGGCGTGTTTACTTTGAAGATGTTAATTAACTAGTTCGAGACAATGAGATACATCGCCCTCAACTTCCGAATCTGGGCGTGTAGGCAGTGTGTTAGCGGCCGAGGAATTCACGCGTGCGATTACGTTTTTAAGGTTCGATAGACTGCATATGTAACGGAAAGAGAACGACGAAAATCCCTCCGCAACTTTTATGTTGGACAGTACTGTCATTTATCTGTTTTTTCTTCCTGTCGTATGTTTTAACCTTTGTTCAGATCTCGTTTAACTTAACCTTTCGTTCTTCAGTCTTCCTCGTATGAGCCTTTATTATGTTATTTTGATTAAAAACATATCTTTTGTTACCTAATTTTCTATTGCATCTTGCCGGACTATTGACAGTAAGGTCATGTTTGACTAAGCCAAATGTCACAGCGTGGTTCAGTATGTGAGTATCAACCATTGACTGTATGCTTGGGAGGATTGTTGGAATCGCTGCAGATAGATATTTGATCCCACCTTGTTGGGAATATTTTTAGTGATTCTCGGGTATCAAAGCCTTTAGTATTAACTGTTTCTTTTATTATTTAGCACGTTACTTTGTGTTGGAGAAACTTCTGACTGTATAGCACAGGCCGTACCGTTTGAGGTATTTTGTATTTTTGATATAATTTATCCCTTTTTCTAAATTAGAACCGTTTAAATTGAGCTCAAAATTTGTGTTTTGATATAATTTAATACGAGTGTCTCAAAAACTCTTGGAAAGCTATACAAAAGAACGTAGTCTGGCCTATTCGAATACATTTTGGTTCGTCAAACCGAATGCTAGCAGTTCGGTCGTTTCAGTATACTATACTGCAGAACATATCCTTGGTTACTTTAGACTTGAGTGCCAAAATGAGGCAGCTACTGCTGAAGTCTGGTGGGTGTAAACATCGGCGGCAGTTCGATTACGGACTGTCATGTCAGCAGCTGTCTTTGTTGTCTGAAGAGGAACTGGGAACTTTGGACACTTGTCTTCACCAAGAAGACATAAGAGACAAATTTGTAGGCCAACAGAATTAGAAGGATAATCTGTTTGTACTGCAGATGACTGGTGGATGATAAACATGAAACATCTCTGCCCTATATTTTGTCATACGTCATGACACCTGAAGTTGCCAGCCACTTCACACTAGTCGGCACCTCATCAAAAACAGCACTTCAGAAGTGAGGTTTCACTGCTGCAAACGAAATAAGAAATGCATTGCATCGCGACACAAGGGTATTGCCATCACATGAGATAAAAAACCAAAAGCTTCATGGAAGTAAGCAAGAACATCTACGTACTAATTTTAAGTGAATAGCAATTAGATATCTCTGTAAATTCTTGTGTTCATTAAATTTCAGATTACACAAGATAACTCTAATTCTCAATAGCCCAACAGGCGTTACAAAAAGGCATTACCAGTGGAATATTTTTCATATTCAACTTCATTTTCAATAAACACATTTGTAACCATGCGCTTATTTTCTAACTTGCATGAGAAACCTTTTGAGTGGGTGTTCAGTGGGGCTGTTTGATTTTAAATGCACTTGTGATTAGGTACACGTGCCTAATTAATAACACGTGACCACATGTTCTTTCTTTTGTAGATCTTTTCGAATTACAATGAGACTTGGCAATTAAAATTAAAGTAAATGACGATTGATCTAGCATCCGTCAACTGCTCGTAATGTTGTACAATATGACGTTTGTACTTTCTAATAAATTTCATCAAACATGTAACATTTTAAAAGTCGATTGCAGTTGTCGTGCGGTGTTTTATGGAAATAACGGCGAAGACAGGATACGTTTGGGGTTAGGCTGAATTTGAACAAATCGGTGTGTATTTAGGCGAAAAGTAGACAAACCGGAGACATTTAAAACATAGGGCGTCATAAAGGGGAAAATACGTATTATATTCCCCTCAAATGGGAAAAAGCAGACAATTAAGTGCGTTTCCCATTTTCTCCCACTTATTTTCAGACATTTTTACCCTTTTTCTCTTGGTGTTTATTTACTCCGTTCATCGATTTTCAAAGTGAATTTTTAAAATCATTACGTCGCTTCGATATGGTTTCGCCTCATTTGGACGATCACTTCGGTTATTTGTGTGGTGCGTTGTGAAGTTGCCACAGGTATTCGGCGTTTGACAACTTAACCAGTAACACCTATTATGAATCGTACTCGCCAAGTGAAATCGCAAGACAGAAGCGAGGATGTTCGAAGATATAGTTGATAGGTTATCAATATAACGAGGATCGTCTGATCTAATCTGGCTAGCGATTGCAGTAGATGTTGAGCACGACGTTCATGCTCGTGATCTGGTGCGGATGCATGGCCGAGCGCCTTCAGCTAGGTGAGTCCATTAAAACCAATGTGGTCAGCATCCAATGTCGGAAACTGACAGAGCTATTTATTTTGGGGACTTATTAACCGTTAAGTTGCACCTGTTAATTGTTTAATACGTATTTTCAGTGTTGTCAAGGATATTCCTTGCTACAGATCAATGTCTTCTTTTTAACCCTGGAGTAGTTTAAGTTGATCCATTCCTCGGGAACTATTCATGGAAGGTTTATGAGAACAAAACGTCTGGAACTACACTGTTTGCCACAGGAGCGTGTTATATATCTGATGTAAACTGTGAAATGTTGTTCTTTTTCCGGGACTCTCTAGAGGAGTACTTGTTTGAAGATGAACTAGGATAGTTGGTAAGAGGTATGTGATCACTGAATAGAGTGAGTTCTCAGCTTTTTACAGAGTGCTGAAAGTGCTGTACGGCACGACACATGACATAGAATTCCCTACCAAAAGTGCTATGCCTCGATTCTGTGTTTAGTAACTGGCTCGAGAAGAATGCCAAAGGTTGTCAAATATGGATGACACATTTTTGAAAAACTCCTAAGAATGGCGAGACGGATGCGTCTGCGGCGGTGCGTCGGTGTCCTGATGTGCGAGCACCGTTACTTTAGCGATATGTTACGTAAATGTGAAAATTGCTTTCACCACGACATCGTTTAAATGTCAATTTTTGCATTTCCACGAAGTTCGAATAAAGGTCTCATAACACACGCTCGATTCTGTATGAATCGACCACTGAACTTGCGTAGCTGATCGAATGACCCAGGATGGCCACTACTTTGCTTTTGGAGCTCGAAAAATAGTAGTTTTATGCAGTTTGGAGATTTGGCCTACTGATTATGGTAACAACACAAATCAGGGTTATCTGCCGCTTGAATTCTAAAGACAGATCGTTTCAGTGTAGAACTCCATCGAGGAGTTTTGGAGAGTCTACGGTCATGAGGAATACTAAGGTAACGTGTCAGAGTATAACAAAGTTTCGTAACGTCATTTCACATCTTTTGAGGTTTTTCTTTGAACGAAAATCTTCGGCGTTAGAAGTTATGGTGATTACCAGAATTCAGTAGTCAGATGCAGCCGGCTCGTCCGCAGGTACCGCGTGCACCTGTTGAGGAAGGTTAGACAGTAAACGTAGTTTAACCAAGAACTGGTCAAGGGCTCCTTTAACAATGTCACCTAGCATTCGTAACAGCGTGCCTGTTGCTGAACCATGTTGTAGATCAGCGTTATTGAGGAGTTTATCTAATCTTCGTTGATCGTTTAGATCACGTTCAAAAATAGCCATTTTTAGTTATTTAGGTTCCGAAACATCACTAGTGAACATACTAGGTGTGACGAACCTGTTAATTTTGTAGTGTCTCCATTACCGCTTGTAATTATGTACGTAAATCGGTCACGTCGTGTTTGTAGACGTCAGCCACTACACAGCATAACCAGGCTTCTATGTTGTCGAGCCAGGATGGCATTTGCTGAAATGAGGGTGACAAAAGAGTCCTGATCTTAAATAACTTAGGAGTCTGTTCGGTCATTATAAATGCAAAGTATAGTGAGGAACGGGAAAAAAATCCAAAAAGATTGACGAAACGGCACGGTATGTAAAAGTGAAATTAAAAGGTTTAAATATAAAGTTCTAAAAAGGAACAGACTCACAGCACACGAATTGGTGCACGAGATTATGTTGTGCTCACCACTTAAGTTGCTATAAGTATCCCGAGTTTGACGACGCCTTTGCATATAACATCTTTTATAGTAAAAATGTGCTAACCAAGTCGAATCTAAAGTCAATAGCGTGGAGGTTCGGAAATACATTTGATAGAATATCGATATGTCGGGAAGTGACCATTCTAATCTAGCTTGTAGTCGTAGGAGATGTGAAGCGCGGCGTACACGTTTTGTGATCTGAAGCAGGTGTGTGAACAAGCTCCTACCGCTAGATGAGTCCATTAAAACTAATGTGGTAAGCATCAAATGTCGAAGAATTACAGAGCTATTGACTTTTGTATTTATTTACCGCCACAATGACCTTATAAAGTCCTGTATTTCGGTGCTGATCAACTACTTTACGTGGCGAAATCTCTAGTAGGATGTTAGGCAGTCATCAGTGGGTTACACGTTTGGTTTTGTGTTGTGACGGTTGTCGTGACTGTCGTAAATACATCGACTGGATTGATGGGTGCCGAATTTCTGAAGGTCTGTTGGCATCGGAAACTGCTCCTGTTGAAGATGCTTTTTATATTAGAATACGCTTAGGTAATTATTGTTTATTAAGGAAGTGATTAGCTACTATGGTATGACTGAACTGACGAAGAATTGTGATTGATTTCGTCCATATCCGCAAACTAGATACTAGTCAGTGAGAAGTTTTATTCAGGTACAGGTTGGAAATCTAGTGTCTTATAATGAGAATTGGTCAGTGTTTCAGTAGTCATATGTCATCGCGTTTAGTTACCGAGCGCGATGACTTGGCGGTGATACAGGGATAAGGTGTTTTCGTTGGTCTTGACACAATTTGTATCAACTAGACAGCGACCGATGAAGCTCAACATCGTATATCAAAATTGATTGGAGATAGGAGTTTATGAAATGTACGTTTAGTAATTCATGAGATACTACATGTACGTTAATGAATGAAAGAATTGCACTATGTGAAACGTAATGCACTAAGAGTACGAAGTTGAACTCTGGGATATGGTCGAATTGATAAAATGAGTATTTAAATGGATTATTTTATGCTGACAAATACCGTGGACATCATATGAAAAAAGAATGGGAGGAATGCTAAGACTTCCGGAGTCCAAGCAAGCAGTAAAAATAGCTGTTCATAGTTCGCCAACCTGTAGCGGTCTGTTCCACGTGTAAACAAAGTCAAACTCATGGCAGATTAAGGGAACGACTGCTATGTCATAGCGAACATGTCGAGCAGAACAATGTAATTTAGTTTTTCAGAAAGGTTCATTAATAAGATCTATGGATAACCGTCATAATTAAAAGCAGATTTCAGGACTTGAATTATGAGTTGTGCCATATACAATATAATCCCAAACCTCAAACCTGCACCCCGTTGTTGAAGACGCCTGTTGTAACTACTGTCAATTATTTCGTCCACCATCCATGTCGAAGATGTCATAGATATTCAGTGCTTGACAAAGATATTGTATGTAGTTCAGGGATGCCACAGCGAGGCTAACCAGAAGTAAAAAATTTAAGGGGTTCGAAGATATATTATGTAAATGGTTGATTCCTAGAGTATGCGATCAAGGCTGACTCGTTATTCTACTACATATACTGAACACCGCACGTAATTCTTACCTATTTTACGTTTTTCTGAAAGCCTTGAGTCAGGGATGCATTCACTAAAATTAACCAGGTAAGCATTATGATGGAAGACTTTTAGAGCTAACTTATGGATTTCATTACGGCCAAATTATAATTTAATTGTGCGATCTGTAGACAAATTGATATTAGTTACGGAACCTTAACAGTTTATTCGGAAACTTCTAGACCTGCCGCCACCAACTTTCACTAACAAAAGATTTTTTTCTGGTTACAGTCTACACTAAGTTAACAATTCCACAATTGCTGGAGAAAGGAATGCTTCTGTTTACTGAAATTCTAAGATGAGCTCACTGATTCCTATCATCGCCATTCACAATTATCAAACGGAAAATCTCTCTAGAAAATTGAATGCTGCAAGAAATTTTCTCCTGAACATTAATCAGGGAGCTTGGAATAAGCATCGGTATATACTTTTCACAGTATAATTATCTCAAGTAGTCTGCCAAAAAATAAGGTGTAGCTAATTATCGAAGTGGAAGATTGTTCTTATAACCAGAAGTTATGTACCACTTTTAGTCTGTAATAGAATCAACGTACGTTAGTGGGAGAAGCAACATGAACTACAAAGTTTCAAATTTCCATTTTAGCTGTGATTGATTACGTGTTTACGCAAAAGTATAGGTTGCTCCGGATACTCGTAATTTTTTCAACCTTTCAGTAATCACTAGTATATGTTAAATATTGATAGGGCCATTTATTCTGTTAATTTTTTCCATCTTAATTCATTTATAACACATCCTAAAGCCATTTCAGGGTTCGCGTCGGTACAAAGCTCGTTTAAGGGAAGAGAATTTGGCATGGGAATAACAACTCAATTTCGAAGGGAAGAATCTTGCGACAGATAACTAGGAGCGACATTACAAATCAACCCTGGGACCTGGAGGATTTTCAAACAAAAGACTTATGATGAAGACAGATTTTTGAGCAATCAAGAGACTAATGTCACTGGCGAAAACCAGAGCAACAATAAATATGGATGAGAAATTTAATTTCATCAAGGAATTAAAACAGGGTGTTGTCCCATTTGTAATCTATTTGAAAGCTTTAGTGTTCATCAAAAAGTAACTTCTATTGCATTAATAACCTCATTTCACTTGCTCACTAGCTTTACTATTTCTTTTTAAGCTCTGAATAGACCCAAACGAGCGTCACAACTGAGGCCAACACAAAACTTTGTCATAAAGCGTTCCAATCGAGAATTTAAATTGGACAGAATATGTACTATGAATTTGCGTTACATGAAACAGTGGGACAAACAAACACCACACCTATTTCCGATGTCGCGTTGTGAACCGCAAGTAACGTCATTTCTGTAAGCTAATGAAGTGCATAGCAATACTTTTCAGTATGCATCGCACAAGGGAAGATAGGGTTAGTTCTCTGGAACCCATGTACACACATCTTGCAATACATGCCAGATTCATCGTTTAGTCTGGAAGATAAATGGTTAAAACAAAGTAATATATGAGGTTTTTATCTCCCAGTTTTATTCAAGAATGATGGAACAGTTATCATGACTACAGAACCTTGTCTAAAATTTATATCATTGGTTATGGGTAGGTAAGTAATATATCTTTGATATATAACAGGAACGGACAAATGCCATATCGCTTCTGGACTACACACCGAAATAATTCCCCAGTCTTACTACAGTAATCTTGAATTTAACCTTTATTTTGCCTTAAGGTGAACAATTTTTGTTGGATTCTCACCAAATGATGAGCATTTCTTTTATGCCGAACACACTTGACGATTTTGGAAGAAAAACTTTCATTAAGTCTCTGTTTCCAGATAATTCAAAATTAGTAGTAATTCACTAAATTCGATTTAACCCTAAAACAGTTTAAAGCTTTGGGTGGCTTGTTGTACAAGCTGACTCGCAACGCGGACGATTTACGTTTAGCATTTAATCAGAATGTATTGAATATCGTTGACGTACAGTTATTACAAAGGTATTCGAAGTAACTATTCACGGTTAATACACATAGACAAGATATGCTATTCGTCGACAAGTCTGCGATGAAATATCTGCAAATTATCGACTTTCATGAAACATATAAAGTAAACAGAGGAATACTTCCTTCTGAGGCAAATATCAGCCCTACATTATTCAGTAAGTTGAAGCTTATATAGTGCTAGAAATAATAAACCACTGCCTGACAATCCAAGGTGCCACAGAACTACAGAAATGGATGGGATCACCTATAAGCAGCAAAGAGGTAATAACAGGAAGGTTGGATGCAGTGGAATTTTTTCTGGGAGGGAAGGGAACCCAATTACTGTCAGAAATAAGAACGCTACTAAAGAAGGTTGGAAATATACAGGTATTTTTCAGTATCATAACGTTATAATCCTGATGGAATCCGTAATGTTGGTGTATTCATCAATAAAAAAAGACAAACCTTGTGAGATTTTATGACGGTGTTTTATAAATTCCGTACCAGCTAATAATATGGAGCATTAGCACGCACTGGGGTACGCAAAATAAGTATTCTATATGCACGATTTTTCAGTGGAGAAATAGTGAAAGATCATTTGACGGTTATAAAACGTAACCGATAGAAATTGAGCCAAACCACTGGATTTCATTCGGACTACTTTGCTTAGACAACAGGATAAAAACATCTACAGATAGTGCACACATACAAGTACATTTAGTATATTGTTAGTAAAATCAAGAGACGTCGCGTTAACAATTGATTAATTTTGTCGGAAATGGACTAAATGTCTTCGTCCAAAATCCTGATAATATTAGTCTGCTATCCATAAATCAAACACACCATAAAAAGGGATCGAAAAACGATGAGTTATCGTCAAACTATTATGTAGGTCATAAACTTTAACGCGCAGTCTGATTTATGAGATCTGCCATTTACTAGGCTCGCCTTCAAAAACGGCAAGTAGTAAAAACACCTACAAATTATATTAGAATACCAAGAAAATTTAAATTTATAATCTACCCCGTGTTTGCATAACTTAACATTTAAAAACTTTTCAACCCATAAAATAAAAATTCATTTTCAGAAAATTATTCTCAGAATGCAAACATCTTCAGCTATACCAAGTGACTGGAGAACAATAATACATGTAAGACAAATATTGTGGAAAGTAATGACGAGTCAAAGACTTTAGATGCAATCGAAGCTCTTATCACTATGTGTAAACCATATTGTGAAAAATTATATCCTGTCCAAGAATTGCTTCTAACAAACTTCGACTCAGCAATCATAGGAAGCGTCAAATCATGGCTAGTTCATGTAATTGACACGGAGAAGACGGAAAAAGAACAAAGATTTGTTGTTCGACGTGGAGTCGACACCACTTTGGACAAATGTAAGTGGTGACCTATGTCTACTAAATACAGATTTCCTGAATAAATCTACATTAAAGTTATTGAGGTGTTATAGGTATCATATCGAAAAACACAAAACCAAGAGTTCCTGCAAAAGGAATGTTACAAAACAATCTGAAATTGACTTGAAAAAATGATACGTCGAGTTAGATTTACTTTTACAAACACAATACAGTTTGATTCAGCAAATGTATCTGTCAATAACGAACAGTGATCCAGTTCACACTAATATGTACTTTTAGTGAAACTTAAAAGCATCCACTGTTGGGTGGCTAGACTGGACAACTTCTATACAAGAGGAACAATATTACACCGCTTATCTACGACTTTGAATATTATATGTACGTACCTGATATGAAGTTATAAATTGTGTAACTCGACTAATATAAATGAACGCGAACAATTACTACGTACCGGGGTGGATTATGAGGAACTAGAGGTTTAAATAAATTAATTGCAAGACATGGACGATCTGATGAATGTGTCGCACTTACGTTAACGTAATAAATAATTTGACAATGTAATTATATTAATGCCATCTCTCTACATCAAATTCAGTGATATATTCTATTTAATGTTTAGGGAATGAAACATACGCTTGTCTTCCAGACTTGCTGTCACAGCTGGCAGAAGATGAACTTGGGAAATTACGAGAAAATATAAGAACGTGTGGACTAATTTACTTCCCTTTAGTAAGTAATTAGCCGGTTATTAAAGTAAACTCCCTTTGATTTATTCAGGTGGGTTATCTGTTGAAAATTCCAAAAGTAGAAGTAGAAACTCCCGATATACAGTTAAGCGGGTTGGAATTCGCTGTAAGTTGTGAACTTTATTTTACTGACGTAACTTGTAAAACACACATTTATCGGTTTCTCAACTTTGAATTTAGCGTTTGATGCATTAGTAGCACAAGGGCTTACATGTTAAATGAACTGATGTCTGTAATTTCGGTGGCCAACAAGCTGGTCGATTAAACTGAGCATGATTTTCTACGAAAAGCGATCGACACAATTGTCGAGATTCTGTATTTATTAAACCTTACTGTTGACATCTTTAGAAGTTCCCACAGCTCTAGAAGGGGAGTCTATGGTAGAATAGTGATAGAATGTTTAGGAGTTAGAAAAGACTAAAACTCATTCTGAAAAAGCTATAAATTGAATCCACTACACAGATAAAATTGAAATAATTTAAGTTCAAAATCAAAATGTCAAGGCTTGGTATTATTCTTACTGAATAAGACCCCTGTATATTCGTCATATAATAACACAGAACTTCAACTGTTTTGATCAGTTTACAGATAACGAGATGGCATACTACCGAAACAAAACCACACGCAGTAAGTATTGTCCTATCTTATTGAAATACTTTTTTGTTTCAGTCCTGGATCAACGCTACGGTGATGTAATGTATGCCATTGTTGGTAAGTGCGAAAAGCCATATAATTTAAACACAATCAAAATTTACGAATGAACAGTATTATTTCTTTATATCAGCAAAGTAATGAATAGTTTGAAAACTACATAATAACAAAGTCACGACTTCCGCTTTCTTGAGACATTTTGATGTATGGACGAATTGATTCGAGATCACATGGAAATCTGAAGTGAACTTAACTAAGACTTACTCCTGTGGTTGTTCATTATCTAGTATTTTGGGAGCTACTGTGCATATCATCGCTCTTTGATGACAGTGAAGTTAGAATCCAGCCACACAACTGATGGATAAGTGCCAAGCCACTTTGTGGTGTACCATGAACACAACGGAACACACTCGACTAAACGTAGGATTTAGACAAACTTCACAAACGAGGTTAAGAGAGCAACATTCAACCATTACTGCTATATAGAAACATCTGGAGCGTATTCCCAATATGGTTTTTAAAGTAGAATTATGTGGATTTAGTATCAGACAGTATATACTAAATTTTGATTCACTCTCGAGAACTTAAGTCATAGTTGATGTACAAACGCAGTGAATTGACAAAAATGAGTCCATTACTGCAGATTTGATTTTCAATACGTTAGGAAGCATGTACACTCTTTTGAAGGGATATCCGCATAAATAAAGCGACAACCTCATTAATATAGAGTTGAGGTGCACTCACACCAACTCGATCTAGATTGAAAAATTATCTGAAACCTAATCAACATACCTCGATCTCGAAGCATAGATGGTCTTGACTGTCGAACACTCAGAGCATAGCTGGTAATTCGTGGTCCGGCTTACCTGTGTGCAAGGCTATCGAGCCATGGGTACCCTGTGAGATGCTAACCTACAAATCAATCGTTTCGTACCAGTTATCTCTAGGACTTACCAGTCGGTAAGTTATGTACTAGTTGTGTAGGATTAAAACCACTGACAATCCCTGAGTGTCAGCCTGCAGTACTTCTGATTACCTTAGAGTTAACTTGACGTTTATTAAACCCACTAATAGTTAATAGGCGAGGCCCATATAATCCAATATGACGGACTAACTTTTGGGATGCTGGCTCTGAAGATGTCCATGTTTTACAGAAAGCCCTAGAATAAAGACCTCTACGTAGTCCTAGTAACTAACACGCTCTTCCTGAAATACCTACTCGATGTTCGACTCATCAGGTAGTCACAGACTAAACTAATCTTGCGGTCCAAACGAACATTACAAACTGAAGCAGAACTCTCTCCATCATCTCTAACCGGGACCGACGATAGTTTATTTGAGCACACCGTCTATTTCGTCGCTTATCAGGTCTGACAGTACAACAGAAGTGATATACGTAGGATTATTCAGCACTTGAAATGACCGCATCCATGTTTAGTGGGAACAAAACGCGTCAGAAATAAAAATGTCTTGATGTAACGTAACATGTGTGCCACTGCAACTAATATTTGGTTTAATCCTAAAGCATTTCTACAGCCAGTTTAATATGCTACTTGTCCACCTAATATTGGTTATAAGAACCTATTTTGCAAATGTGCTCTCGTCCTTCTAATTAATAATCATTATCAATGGAGTTGCTGACCGTCCGAAACTAAGTACATAGCTTCGGAGCAGTGGAAGACATTGCTCTATAGACTCCAATCATCCCTTTGGATTTTACCACTCGTCAAACTCCCTGGTGAGTTGGAACATTAAAAGGGACCTGATAATTGTGAGCATTATCCACCCACTGGCGTAGAAACGTCTATTACTAGTACGGCACTATCCTGGCGCAATTGTGAGTAGCAAAACTTACTGTGACTATCTGGTAAAATGGAATGAATGCGACCATGCCCTTGAAAGTACATTTTAATGGTCGGTACCACCGTCTATCTTTGCAAATAATGCTTGTGACTTAAGGAAATATTAGTGCAATCCGCACAGAATTCACATATACCAGTAAGAGGCTGATCAATTGCAGTCCTAAGCATCAACAGTAAGACTCAAACAACCAATACAAGGTGAACTTAACCTCACCGCATTGCAAAACCGAGTGACTATCTGAACTCAATAGCAAAATGGACGACGCGATGACGTTCAAAGCGAACTGCACTGGGTCTGAGGCATGGAGTGAACATTAGCCCTGGGATGCAGGTGTACCCAAGCGCAGAGCCTGAAGTAGGACGAAGAAACCCACTGCTGACTACCATCTATCTCTGCCTATAACTATACACAAGTTTGAAAGTAATAAACTAAGATGGCTCTCCTAGAATAACTGGATGGAACAGAAACCCACGTGTACTCACCAAAACCACGTCAGCCGCATCTGGCGAGTGATGCGATTGTGTGGGGACGGTTTTTGGAACGCTCAAGTCATTCGGTTTTCAACTCAATCTAAAGAAAAGACATGACGCTATACGGGATTTGTCAACACACAAGAATTTAGTTGGACCACAGTAACTAAGCCTCACCTAAAAATGTGCCAATTATTCGCTGTTTTACTTTGACACATTTTATTAGAAAAATGGGATGTGACCACGACATTCAAACAGTCATAGAAATAATTACCACTTATTTAACTAGATAAATCTTCAGCCAATTCTATTTATAAAACTTTTAGATGCGGAAACCACGATTATGCATCATCTTCAAGATCGCTTACTAATTCACACACAGAGCATACTTCAGGCATCCCAATTTGTTGCGGAGATAGATTGGTAAGTTGCTAATTAAATAGTACACAAGAAAAAAATACTTTGTTTATATACATGATTTCGAGACCTTCCCTACAACCAGACACTATAATTCAAGCAACTTCCCAGATAAATGATCAACATATATGGGAAAGCACAACTTAAATAATAAATTCTGTAAAGCCACAAAGCATAACACTTTTGCCGGAGATAGCCGTAACCACTAAGGCGATTTATGTTGGTGAATTACAATCCTACTTTGCACGCAATATGTATATATTTGGATGAGCTGAACACTGTAATCACAAAAATGAACTATTTAAGCTGAATACCTTAAAGATACAAAACTAGTAGAGGCCCAGACCAGTTGAGGATATTCCCTTCAGTCTAGCAAAGCATGAGGGTTACAATAATAAGCAAACGACAAAAGCAACCGTGACCTCGTAAGCTGATGTACTAACAAATACTATTTATACTAGCAGAGCTCTTATTGTTTAAATAGATAACTGAAGGTGAATTTTCCTTACCACTTGTATTACATTACTATTTCAGCTTATGTGCCTTCGCCATGGCTGCCAAGCATATGGAATGGACTCGACCGAAAATAGTGAACGAGAACTGCATACATATTCATAAAGGGTGGTATCCTATTCAACAAACAGTATCTACTAACATAATTAAAAACTCATTCTACTCTGATGGATTTAAGCATAAGATAACATTGCTGACTGGACCGAACGGAAGTGGAAAAAGCATCTACATGAAAAATGTAAGTAAATCTACGAGTGACTATGGACCTTGATTACATTCCTGAAACGTAGACTGTCACCGAAAATAGAAAGTTCAATTACGAATGTTGACTGCATTTTGACTTACTGTTTCCAATTTTCCCTAACAATGTAATTCCCATAAGTGAAGAGCCAATAATTGTGCTGCTGAAAGATACAGGGTCCCTGGGGAGTATGCCACAATTATTTTTAGTGTTGAGGTATCATCAGGGTGAGCCGTGAAGCTGACCATGCGACAGAATAACGTAAGTCATAGATGATGAGCAAACTGAACTCTGTTCACGAAGCAATAGTTAAATGATTGTTTCAACAACTCTACAAGTAATCCCTCGCGGTACTTGGTGCTCGATTGAGTAACAGTTTGATATTAAAGAAACTTCATTCGTGCTAAATGATACGCCATTGGAATCTTCATTACTCGGTGATGATTTTACAGGATTTGGATTTTCTCTTCAAGTTACAGACATGAACCGACAGTGTAGTTGTAGTTTATCTCCGAACTTCCTATGCTTCGAAACAGCGAAACATGGCCCTTAAGAGTAGAAGACACCCGAAAGCTACTAGTATTTGACCACAGATGCCTTAGAAATATTGCTGGCATCTGCTGGGATCACCGGGTAAGTAATAGTGAGGTTAGACGCAGGGTATTAGGGAATGATGGTAAATCAGTTGATGAGGTTATGAATCTTCATCGACTGAGATGGTTGGGCCACGTATCACGTATGCCTGAACACCGATTACCGCGATGTGCAATGCTAACCGGTGTTCGGGATGGTTGGAAGAAAGTTAGGGGCGGCCAAACCAAAACGTGGCATCAGTGCCTGAAGTCACTAACTTCTAGTCTGAGCCATGTTGGTAGATGCAAACTACTTGGTTGGGGTCCGCGTGGCTATCCTAACCAATGGTTGGAGACCCTTGGTGACATGGCTCAGAATCGATCACAATGGCGTCGGTGTATACACTCTCTGTCTTCTCTTAAACTAAGAGATTAAGATCACTTCACATCTTTCTTTCTATGAACTAATTCTTTCTTCCTATACTATATCCTTATTGCAATCTTTCTCCTATATATTACCACCTTTGACCTAACCACTCCTATGAATTCGGTGTTCATCTTGCTGTGCTAATGAGGTATGGCAACCTGGGCCGTTGCATACATGTGCCTGGTCCTACGTTGTAGCTGACTGACTGATGCTTCGAATGAAATCTTTTAAAAATCACTAAATCAAAGAGTTTTGGACCAAAATATTCCGAAATTTAGTGATGCGACCACAAACGTAACTAATTGCAATACGTGTTGGAGTATCAAGTGGGGCCTTTTGTGTATCAACGCTAGTTATTATTAGATGTAATATAAGGTTGGGAGTTACAAGTTTTCGTACCTTAATATCCTAGTGAGGACTTAAGCACTTATTTACCGAGGTAAAGTACACTGCTAGCAAATATATGGGCATAAAAATATACTTGCCTAGCATGTTTACGCTTTTTTGTTTACTTGTAGATCGCCTTAATAATTTACTTAACGCACATAGGAAGCTATATTCCGGCTGAAGGGGCAACAATTTCTGCGTTTGATGCAATACATATACTCACAGGTACAAACTCTACTGAAAGAGATAACTGTTCGACCTATATGATGGCACTTCAAATGGCCTCAGTTGCTTTAAGAAACTTAACAAGTAAAACTTTAATAATAATGGACGAGTTTGCAAAGTCCGTAAACAAGGTAAGTCTAACACCTAAAAACTACTACGGGAAGATGAGTTAGAGAAAGATAGGAATTATGTTTAACTAAAGTTTGGTAAAACTACTAATACAGGTTTGTTTGGTTATGGTGTAGTTAAAACGCCACACAAATGTTTACATCAATGCATGTGGGAGTTCTAGTCCGCGATATGCAGTGATGTAAATTTAAACTATTAATACCAAACTCTTATAAATCAAGAAACTTGACTACAATACCTAACAAACGGGATGCTAGGAAATCCACAAAATGCTATATATATAGTGAATAAAAATGAGTATTCCTGATGTTTGACAAGAGCATAGCATAAGACAACCCATAGAACCATGTGCAACAAATCTAATTATCACGATATAATTACTGCTAAATACCTTAAACATGTAATACTCCTATAACCATATATTGTAACCAAATTTTCATTTTTTTCAGTTAGAGTTAGATGCGCTTACAATCGCTATGGCAGAATTCCTATTGCTGAAAAATGAATGTCCGTATACCATCATAGCTACCCACAACCATACAATACTAAGGCAACTCCAAATGTATGGACCGCAAGTGCAATACCTGGTAAGTTTTCAGCTTGAGAAACATTTTGATGTTCTTAACACAAGACAATGAGGACAGTCCCTCACGAAGGAAGAGTGGTGTGTCTTTATGAAGCAGTCAATGGCTTGAACCTAAGAAGCGAGGCAATTAGTACAGCGCATGCTACAGGACTCCCGAAGAAAATTACTGAAAGAGCATTAACTCTGAAGGATTTTTTGAGTACAATACCCACTCATCGTATGAAGAACAGAAATAAAAAGTAGTTCTTCGCCTGATTTAACTTATTTTACAGGGTGAAGACGGTCTTGAAGCTAGTTTATGGAACAGACACGGGTGGCAGTGAGATGACGCTAGACAAAATCTTTAACTCTGAATTTTATGAATTTCTAGAAAGTCTAGACTACTGTAAAAGTGAAGGTCGGGAACCAGATAAATAAAGAAGTTTTGAAGAGATGATTGTTGTTATTTTTTCTGCTATCGAATTTTAGGAAATACGAAAATAAAGTTTTCAAACCTTAACGAAGTAAGAAAAACCTGTAGTGCTACTGACGGCCGACATATGCATCCATTGCAAAGAAAACAAATATTCACAAAAATAACAATGATAATCATAGTCAGGGGGGATATTGTACAGGGGTAGTGAATAATTTCAACTATGAAACGAAAGAATAAAAGGATGCTCTAATGCTCTGGAACAGGTAATTCGTTCTGACGGAATGTACACCAACATCTCTTTTACAAGATCGAAAGCCAGGCGCTTGTAAAGGTCAGAATTAGAAAACCAGTAGTCACCAAGAGGTTTCAGAACTCTCCTAACGTAACGAGACTCTGAAGAAGCAGGAGACCAATCTAACCGACCATGGCGAAAATATCGTCGTCGACGGGACACCTTTGTCATACATTTTGGGAGAGTCCCTAGTAAACGTTCCATCATAGCTAGGTGCTCAAGGTTATCATGTGTCATGAATAAACATTGTCCTGTCACCAATTCATACAAAATACATCCTATAGACCATACATCAGCAGATCGATCCCATCCAAGCTCCATAACAACTTCAGGAGCACGATAATGCCGTGTCTGTATGGTAGTCGAGTGGTGATCTTCATCGAAAGTGGCTGATCCGAAGTCTATAAGCTTTATGGATGGATTACGGATTCGCCGTACTGTCCTGCCACGATGGTTGACATAAACTTCGTCGTAAGTACCATCAACAAATAAAATATTCTCAGGTTTTAAATCTGTGTGTGTGAGCTTATTTCGATGCAAAAAGGCAACAGCCTCACACAACTGTCGGATAATTATTGCACATTGTTCAATGGTGTACGGTTCATAGTCATTTTTTTCAAGAAATGTAAAAACACTTGGACCAAGTAGAGGAAATACAATATAGAAGTGTTCATGCCATTCGAAGAAATCTATAGATGATATGCAATGGGATCGATCTTTGGCATCTAATCTTGCAATAGTTTCTAAAACATTAACCTCGTGACGCGCAGCATCACTATAATCACTCTGAGGTTTAAGAGCCTTGACAGCAGTCAACGAATTTGTGTACAAGTCAAAACATTCAAAAACTTGCCCATAGCTACCCTCTCCTAGTATCTTCTCCACTCGAAAGCGTCGCTTGATAGTGTCACCGACCGGTACAATAGCAGATGGTTTGCGTTTGTGGTGCTCATGACTAGCTTTCCTTCGTGCTTTTTCATCGCGACGCTTTTCTTCTCTCTTCCGACGTGCTATTTGCTTGTCATCTCTGTCAGGGAGTCTCGGAGAACCAGGAAATTGCCCATTATGTAAGTGAACGCGCATTGAATGCCCATCATGGATTTCGATACTTGGACTACGCTGCCGTTCTCGCTTAGTTGGATGGTGAGGCGGAGGTTTGGTAGCATGACTAGGAGCGATGCCACTGCAGGAGGAACTGTTAGAACGGTCTCGAGGACGGCCCTTATCACCAGAGATACGTACTGCCTTACATGTGCTCGTTGTATGATTGAAATTAGGAACTGATACATGGGAACTATGATTCCGCCTGAACCAACGGGGATAAAAACAATCACAGACTCAGTGACACGAAAGAAATAAAAACAAGACTATTCAAAATCAAAAGTTTATATGTGTACCTTTTACTACGTTCTGAAACACGACGTCTTTTAGGGTCTGAACAACCATAACCAGAGGATGCTTTTTCGGATGTGCTGGACCGTTTTCGATGACCAGCTGATGAAGAAGAAGTGGAACAAACAGAATCCGATACATATCTAGTTTCTTTGTTTCTAAACAGGGAATTGAAGCAACAACGATGATTGCTTTTAGAACGCCAACCACGGCTAGTAGACTCTCCTCGTCTCAGGACCATCATCAATTAGGGCGCACTTCCACTTACTGCCAACAATATGGGTACCGTACTGATGTAAACAAACAGAGTAGAATACTAAACAGTTAAGACTGCAAAGTTTTTGAGCACCTTTGAAGCGCATCGGTCATTCTTATTTCAAAAATACAAACCTCTCTAGACATTTTTTAAGAAAGGTTTGAGGACAAAGTATAAGATTATATGATTAAAAGAATAAAAGTTATCGAGAGTGCGATACTATTTTATTTTGAAGCGGTAAGGAAATATAAGCCTAATATAGTTACATGAACTAGCGATGTATTCTGAAATGTCTCCAAACAACTATCAGCAAGCGATTGTGGACGCTCCATCCCATCCCCACACCTAATCTTATCGTCATTTCAAGATCTGTGAAGTATTCTGGATTCTTGAACTCTGTTATATGCTGATGAAATTAGTGTAAAGAAAGTAGTACAAGAACCTTCGGGTATATTGACTGTGCAAGATAGCTTGAATATGACAGATGATTACGCGATCAGGTACTGTCTCTTTAATAATAACAGTATAAAGAGGATGAAGATGTTAAACAGAAGTGATGCATCTACCTTATGCTCCCTGGATGATTCCAGTCCACAATTTCTTCTAAGTGAGCTTGAGTGTTACTTTATTTGGTGCCGAGCGTGACGAACGTCAAACATATTGTTTCGTGTTGAAAAAATTATGAATGGATTACCTCCAGGCGGTATGGTTTAGTCCTTAGTTCGGTTCCCTTTTAAGCTGTTTTTCTGTAAATCGTATAATGATCCCAGTCTCAGTGACTGAGTATTTCTTGTCGACTTCAGAATATCGATGAAAATAAATATCTCGAGAATCAGACGAAGTGATACTCAAGCCCACTTAGAGTAAATTGTAGACTGGAATCATCCAGGGAGCATAAGGTAGATGCATCACTTCTGTTTAACATCTTCATCCTCTTTATACTGTTATTATTAAAGAGACAGTACCTGATCGCGTAATCATCTGTCATATTCAAGCTATCTTGCACAGTCAATATACCCGAAGGTTCTTGTACTACTTTCTTTACACTAATTTCATCAGCATATAACAGAGTTCGAGAATGCAGAATACTTCACAGACCTTGAAATGACGATAAGATTAGGTGTGGGGATGGGATGGAGCGTCCACAATCGCTTGATGATGGTTGCCCGAACCGTTTCGGTATAAAGTAAACCTCAATTTTAATGTGTAGTTTCGTAGTCGAATTTTGATTTCACTGATCACTTAGCAACCACTCAGCTAATAAATATCGTATATTTGTAGTGAACGGAAACGAACGCGAGGAAAATCGAGTGTAATTGAACACAATATTACAAAATCTCATAGTAAAATCCGAGAACCTTACAGTAAATACTTCGTTTGCAAAATATCAGTTAATCGTGCTAGACTTCATTGTTCTTTCGTTTCCTAGTCAGTCATTTTTTGTTTTCGTTCTCTTTTCTTCGATCTTCTCAACCTTCTGTCTCCAGGTATTTCACTTTTGACTGACGATACGCACTACTTACATCTATCGACATCAGTAACACGCAGCACATACCAATCTGAAATTTGGAGTTAATGAAAAATAACGGCACTGCTGACGTTCCAACTACAGTCTTGTTTCAAAAAGCACAGAAGTCTGCGAAAACTAAAAACCATTTACTACAAAAAGTCTAAGGATAGTGATTTGAATACTTACTATTTCACTTATTTGATATACCCTGAGCTAATAATAGTAACATAGAGAGTTTTTACAAGCTGTTTAACCGTCGAAAACGTGCATCATTTCATGTAGATCCAGTAGCCAAACATCGTAGCATTTCCCAGCAACTCATTACAAAAAATTCATATCCAGAATATATACCTCTCTTTTACCAGTAAAAGTGTAGCAGAATGCCATTCGATCAACGGTATTTTTGAAATTCGGTTAATGCAAGATGGGTTGACTAATATTTTAGCTAAGATCTGGGAATTAGACGTTATCCCATCTAACTGGTCACAATCACCTATCGTCCCAATATATAAGAAAGGGTTAAAATCATCCTGTGACAACCACAGAGGGATTAGTTTAACTAATATAATATCTAAAACACTAGCTTCGATAATTATCAGGCGCCTAACTAAGGCTCGTGAACTGCAAACGCGAGAGACTCAAGCTGGCTTCAGACCTGGTTGTGGCTGCATCGACCACATATTCACCATTCGTCAGATTCTAGAACACAGGCATACTTATCGGCGTCCGACAATGTTGGCCTTTCTTGACTTAAAAGCAGCATTTGACGCAGTAGACCGCGAAATTCTGTGGCAGTGTCTGTCATTGAAAGGCGTACCTCAGAAGTACATAAACCTTGTAAAGGCTCTTTACTCGAACACTACTAGTCGAGTCAGAGCTTATGGCGAACTGTCATCTGCTTTTGCAACCTCAAGTGGTGTCCGTCAAGGCTGTCCACTTTCTCCATTTTTGTTTAACTTCATCATAGATCTACTGATGGAAATAACATTCTCGTCGACTGAATTATCGGGTATTGATCTCCATCCAGAAAGTCCACTTATCGACTTAGAATACGCAGATGACATAGTCAGTTCGTTCTGTTTTACTTTATGACTGCGAAACATGGCAATTGAGAGTAGAAGACACTCGTAAGCTACTAGTATTTGATCACAGATGCCTTAGAAATATTGCTGGCGTCTGCTGGGATCACCGGGTAAGTAATAGTGAGGTTCGACGTAAGGTATTAGGGAATGATGGTAAATCAGTTGATGAGGTTATGAATCTTCATCGACTGAGATGGTTGGGCCACGTATTACGTATGCGCGAACACCGATTACCACGACGTGCAATGCTTACCGGCGTTCGGAATGGTTGGAAGAAAGTTAGGGTCGGTCAAACCAAAACGTGGCATCAGTGCTTGAAGTCACTGACTTCTTGTTTGAGCCATGTTGGTAGGTGTAGACTACTTGGTTGGGGTTCGCGTGACTATCTTAAGCAATGGTTGGAGACTCTGTTGGACAAGGATCAGAATCGATCACAATGGCGTCGGTGTATACACTCTCTGTCTTCCCTTAAAATAAGAGAATAAAATCACCTCATATCTTTGTTTCTACGAACCAATTCTTTCTTCTTGTACTATATCTCTATATGTAATCTTCCTCTTATTTATTACCACCTTTGACCTAACCACTGCTATGAATCCGGTGTTCATCTTGTTGTGCTGATGCGGTATGACAACCTGGACCGATGCACATATGTGCCTGGTCCTACGTTGTAGCTGACTGACTGACTGACTGTATTCCTTTGAAAATTCGGGAAAGTGTGGTTCAAATTCAGGCCATTATTGCTTACAAATCACGATACCAACAGATCCAGCTACAATTCACACCGACACAACGTGGGTAGCAGAATTTGACGACAATTAGCAGGAGATTCAAAACATTGTCAACCGCAAATATTGCGTGTACTATTATACAAAGAGAAGAAAACTGTATTTATAGTTCAGCCGCCATAACACGTAAGAAGTTGTCAGGAAGGTTGTAGTTTGTTCTTGGAGTATGCTGTACAGTTCTAAAACGTACTTCTGCAGATATAACTATATTTTTAACAATATTCATTTTCACGTTGTTGGTACTGAGGACTACGAATTTACAATCTCTACTGACATTTATGGATTTTCTTTTGGTTATAAGTTTTATCAAGGTTGTATCGTACCTAAATGTGGAACACTAAGTACGCCTTTAATCCTATTTTGGTCTGCTCAACCTCTCAACCTTGGCTCCTCTGAAGAAAAGCGATCAAGCCATGCTAGCCTACATTTTTATCAGCAAAACTGAGCTAGGACATTCTACCGAAATCAGGCACTGAAATTTCAAATGGTTGAATGTGTCAGCTTTACATGACAATGTACAGTACGTGAACTGAGAATTTCATCCTCAACTTCATATGGATGCTCATGGGGATTTCTTACTTCACAGAATCTTATGAGCTACAAAGCAGTCTGTTAAGTTAATGGTCTTCGAAATCTACAAGCAACATACAGTCATCAATAATCACACTTTTTATTTGCTAAGCTGCAAAAGGATCTACTGGGTGGGATACAAATGAACTGATAATAACAGCGCATACAGTCAAATCAAGTAAGTAAGAAATATATGCACTTAGGCAATGAGAGAAGACAGGCTTCAATATGATAATTTGGAGTATTTGGATTATGGTATAAACTAGGAACCCCAGAAATAACGCAATTTTATCAAGAAGTACTAGATAAGCACGAACGAATGTACTGTATTTGGAATTCTAAATTAAGCATTCAACAAGTACAAGGGAATCACTAGTTCATTCAAACACCACATTCAGCACCAGATAAAGCTTGTTGATGCAGTGAACCTTCAAGCTACCGACAGGTAGAACGTCTCTCAGTCCCTTCAAAGATTATGGGGTTCCTGATATTCGAATTTCAAAACGATTACTTACTATCCATAAACTTCTTTTCAGCCCAACAGCAAGGTTTGAGGAAAAGTCACTCTTGTGTTATCAGCATGCTGACTGAGGTGGATAGATGGACAACCGTCTTTGATCGCAAGGGTAAGTTTGGTGTTATATACCTTGGCTTCTCAAAGGCTTTCGACAGGGTCAATCATATGTGCCTTATCAATAAGCTCAAACAACTAGGTACCGAATCACTAATAATTGATCAACTGAATCCATATTTAAACAACCGAAATTTCAAGGACAGGGTTACAGTTTGTTTTCCTCAGGCTAAGGAATATCCTAGTGGGATCCCCCAGAGTTCAGTACTAGGACCCCTTATTTACTCGATTTATGTAATCGATCTTCCACAGCAAGTATCATCAGACTTATTACTTTTACTGAAGATGTAAAGCTTTGGTGAGAGATATACAACCAGAAGGATAAACTGGCACTTCAGGAGGATCTGACTCGACTTCAATGTTGGACAGATGACACTGGACTTACCTTTAACACTTCAAAGTGTAAAGTAGTCCATCTGAGACATGTTAAAGACTACAGCTACAAATTAGGCAACTCCCCTCTAGAAGTAATCAAGTTGAAAAAGACTTAGGAATGCTGGTACCCTACGATTTGAAGTTTTACGCTAACTGTCACAAAGATGCCTTTCGAGCGAACCTTGCATTGATGATATTGAAGAGCATTTTTTGCTAGCTTGACGGAAAAGCTTTCCACATAATATTCAACAGTTTTATTCGTCCACATTTAGAGTACGGAAACATAGTATTTCTCCCTCACTTCAAAAGGATAAAGACACTCTGGAGCGTGTCCAACGGCGAGCCACCAAATCAGTCCGGGGACTCAAATTTAAACATTATGAAGAGCGCCCTCAATTACTAAACATTTATCCATTAGAGTACAGGCGTCTTAGAGGTGACTTACAGCACCCTTAACACTTCTGGTTATCCCCTTAGACATTTACTGAAGCTTAGTTCCGACATAAACCTTGGGGTTAACACCCAAAAAGTGGAGACAACACAGCAGAACGAACTGTAGACACACCTTCTGCTCCTTAAATGCTGGAATTCGCTGCCGTCTGAGCTAGTTCGGGCGACCTCCCTGGAGTTCTTTAAGAACAAACCTGACATATTCTTAAGGACTAATGATTTACCAACTTTTTTGTATTTTTCCTCTCATATCGTCAAGATACCTAGGTTCCTATCTGAAGGCATCGGTGATCCACTGCTACTAGGTGCGTAAACCCGTTAAGCGAAAGCTTCTTCTATTCTGTTCAGAACCATTTGAATCATTTAGCTTTTTACAACAAATTTGTAGTTCTGTTTTTAGTTAGTATAGCCAACTTTTATTATAATTGATTTCACACTGATCAAGGACAGCAAATTATCAAAATATCATGGTATGAATCTGAACTACTAAGCAGTAGTATGGTGTTATAAGTGTCAGTTACAGTGGGTGATTCTTGAATTTTTCTTCATTTGGTACATTTTATTTTGTGCAAAATGAGTAGAACTTTGGGTTCTACATCTTATACGTCTCGTTTTAGTGAGGAAATGTTCATTTATTCTCTTCTAGTGGATTGAGAGTTTTACAGTTCTTACTAAAATAAAGGTAAGTAATCAAATATTAGCTAGTGTTCCAATCTCTGAATCACACACAACTTTCTGTATACTAAAATGAGATTTAAAGTAAATGAAATTGTAAATTGTCGACCACTTCAACTATTCATTTGAGATTGTGCACGTATAGTTTTTTGTCTTGGAAAATCAGAGTGGAAATATTCTAAGTGATATTATCAGTTGTGACGACGGACCACCGGTGAACTCGAGGAAGCTGTAAGAGGCTCATAAGGAGCCGAAGACGTTCCATCCAATCACCTGTCGGAAGAATGTTCTAGAATTCCAACGTGTAGCTTCCCCATTGGATAATGCTAATAACCCCTGTACGCGGATTGGAAGATTGTAATGATGATTTCGTTCCCACTAAAAACTATAAATACCTGATAATTTTGTACTATGTTTGACACTGTTTGGAATAATATTCCTTTCGTTAGTCTTCTGTCTTCTTATTGCGACTTGGAAGGGTTTGGTGTTCCAGTGCTCAGTTATACGCGGTTGTATCAAGAAAATCAGCTTTTTCAAGATATAACATCTGGCGACGGGTTATTGTATCAATATGTCATTTACCTTGGAACAATTTGAAGCCTTATTGGAACGTCAAGAAAAGTTCCAGATGCGCATGCTAGAGATGCTAACTCAGAAAATGAACCTGGATCAAAAAGAAGTTACAGATGATCCCTTCAAATCTCATGTTGACCAGATTGTTAATTCTATCCATGAATTTAATTTTGATGGTTCAGCTGGCATTACTTTTGAAACTTGGTTCAAGAAATATGAAGATTTGTTCAAGGTCGACCTCAAAAAACTTGATGACGCCGCTAAGGTCAGAATACTCTTGCGAAAACTTGGAACTGTTGAACATGAACGTTACAGTAACTTTATCCTTCCAAAGAATCCAAGAGATTTTTCGTTTGATGCAACGATTGAAATTTTGTCGCAAATCTTTGCTGAACAGTCATCCTTGTTTAATATTCGTTATCAATGTCTCAAGATGACAAAAGCAGGTGATGATGACTGGGTGAAGCATGCGGGTCTAGTAAACCGTGAATGTGAGCGCTTCAAACTATCAGCAATGACAGAAGACCAGTTTAAGTGTCTCGTATTTGTGTGCAGCCTCCAATCTCCCGAAGATGCCGATATTAGAACTAGAATTTTGAGTAAAATTGAACAATGTCCGAATATGACACTACAAGAAGTAACCGCAGAGTGCCAGAGATTGGTAAACCTAAAGCATGACACTTCGATGGTCGAAAATAATGGCCAGTTGCCATACGTTCGTGCTGTAAGCGGAAAGAACGATTCTCGCTCAAGAAAGGTATCGCACACAGATAATCAGCCTTCATCTCCATGTTGGTCTTGCGGTGGTTGGCATTATAAAAGGTTCTGCCCATATAAAGAACATTGTTGTAGCAAGTGTCATCGCAAGGGACATAAAGAAAACTGCTGCAGAAAAAGAACCCATAAACGACATTCTTTGAAACCCTACTCGAAGAAATACAGATTTAGTGCTCGAACTAACAAAATATTGGTATCACATAATCGAGCACGAATTTGCCGCCAAAGAAAGTATGTAACTTGGATATAAATAAAAAGCGTGCCCGCCTGCAACTCGACACCGCTTCTGACATCACACTTATTAGTCGGAGAACTTGGAATCTTATCGGTAAACCACAGGTGCTCCCAACGACCCAGTTAGCTCACAGCGCATCTGGAGGAAAACTAAATATTGTTGGAGAGGTTTGTTGTACAGTCTCGAAAGGAAATGCGAAAACGAATGCAACTTTATATCTTACACAGAATCCAGGACTAGATTTGCTAGGTCTAGACTTGATAGAAGCACTTCAATTAGCAAATCACCCCATTAACCACATATGCAGCGCAGTGAGAACCAGTAAACCGGTGGAAAAGGATCTGAAGAGTGTTGTATTGGAAAGACACAGTCAAGTGTTTATGGAAGAGTTGGGGGAATGCAAAAAGGTTAAAGCACTATTGATTCTTAAACCGGGAGTCACCCCCGTCTTCAGACCAAAACGTCCGGTACCTTATGCAGCGCTACCTATTGTTGAACAAGAATTAGAGCGTCTGCAAAGAAGTGGAATAATCGAACCAGTAAACTTCTCTGATTGGGCAGCTCCAATAGTGATTGTTAAAAAGCCTAATGGAAGTATCCGGTTATGTGCAGATTATTCAACTGGATTAAATGAAGCGCTTGAAGCCCATCAATACCCATTGCCGGTACCAGAGGATTTATTTGCGAAACTGAATGGGGGTAAGTATTTTGCGAAATTAGACCTATCAGACGCTTATCTACAGATTCCGGTAGCGGATGAGTGTAAGCATTACTTGACAATAAACACTCACAAGGGATTGTTCCGATATAACCGACTTCCTTTTGGAGTAAAGACCGCCCCTTCAATCTTCCAACAAGTTATGGACACTATGTTACAAGACATTCCTGGTACCGCGGCTTATCTCGATGATATATTGATCATGGGTACAGACTATGCTGATTTAGAGAATAAGGTGGATACGGTTCTCAGACGCATAGCAGATTATGGATTCAGGCTGCGTGCCGAAAAATGTGATTTTTACATGGAGCAAGTCCGGTATTTGGGATTCATAATTGATAAAAACGGGAGAAAACCTGATCCTGAAAATGTCGAAGCCATTAAGTCCATGCCTCCACCCACGGATGTGTCAACTTTACGTTCTTTCCTGGGAATGGTTAGTCATTATGGAGTTTTTCTGCCAGATCTGCATCGCCATCGTGCTCCTCTTAATTGCTTATTGAAAAAGGATACTAAATGGTTCTGGTCAACTGAATGTCAAGAAGCATTCCTAAAACTGAAGCAGCTTCTGTCATCGAACCTTCTCCTTACACACTATGATCCCGATCTTCCAATTATAGTCGCAGCCGATGCGTCGAACTACGGAATTGGAGCAGTAATTTCACATGCCTACCCTGACGGTTCTGAGAAAGCAATCGCTCACGCTGCGAGATCACTGACTATGACTGAAAGAAACTACAGTCAAATAGAGAAGGAAGCCCTCGCGATTATATTTGCTGTAAAAAAGTTCCACAAGATGTTGTTTGGTAGGCAGTTCACCTTACTTACAGACCATAAACCTTTACTGACAGTTTTTGGATCTAAAAAAGGCATCCCGGTATATACAGCAAACCGGCTACAGAGATGGGCTACCACACTGCTGGGTTATGATTTTAAGATAAAGTATCAACCAACAACGGATTTCGGACAGGCAGATGCACTCTCAAGATTGATTGGTCTGCATGAAAAACAAGAAGAAGAGGTGCTTGTAGCTGCTATAGATGTCGAGGCCGAGGTTCACAAAATATTGTCAGACGCAGTTTCCGGACTCCCGGTCACATTTGAAGCCATTAAAGAGGCCAGCAAGAAGGATAATGTATTAAAGATTGTTCGCCATTGCATACTCAATAAATGGCCTTCATCTAGATTACACGGAGAACTCTTACAATACTTTCGTCGACGAGAGTCATTAACAGTTGTCGATTCATGTATAATGTTTGGCCATCGTATCGTTATCCCCAGAAATCTTCGACACCAAGCCATTAAACAGTTCCACAGCGGGCATCCAGGGATAAGTAAAATGAAGTCACTAGCTCGTAGCTATGCTTACTGGCCGTCAATGGACCATGAGATAGAGCAAAAATGTCGCAGCTGTTGGTCTTGTCAAGAGGCTGCAAAGAACCCAACGAGAGCTGAGCCACAACCATGGCCTAAACCGGACGGGCCTTGGCAAAGAATACATGCTGATTTCGCCGGACCGATACAAGGCAGGAATTACTTAGTTGTTGTAGATGCTTTCACAAAATGGCCGGAAGTTTATGACATGCCGAATACGACTTCAGAGAGTACCATAAGAAGATTGTCAGGATTGTTTGCCTGTTTTGGGGTTCCAGAGATCTTAGTGACCGACAATGGTACTCAGTTCATGTCATCCGCCTTCAAACGCTTCTGCAACGAGAATGGCATATTGCATCTACAATCTCCTCCATACCATCCTCAGTCGAATGGCCAGGCAGAAAGATTCGTGGATACAATTAAAAGAGCTCTGGTCAAAGGGGGAGGTGAGGGTGTCCCGGAACAAGTGATTAATAAGTTCTTGATGTCTTACAGAGTTACCCCTAATCCGGCAGTACCAGAAGGAAAGTCTCCGGCCGAGTGTATGTTCGGAAGAAAAATCCGGACAGTTTTTAACAGTATGTTGCCGCCCAGAAAGACAAATAAACCCACGAATGAAAATCGTAAGGTCAATCGTAGCTTCCAGGTGGGTGAGAAGGTACTTGTCAGATCGTACCAAGGTAATAAGAAGTGGGAACCAGGTGTCATAGAACGTCGAATCGGAAATGTGTTGTACCTAGTCCGGAAAGATGTCGGGAAATGCATAAGACATATAAATCAAATGCAAAGAAATGATAGTACAGTGGTCACAGAAAACCGGCTTCCATTTCAATTGCTCGTAGATTCATCCCCGAAGAACCATCATGAGCGCAAATATCGAAAAGACAAACGACGCAGAGAGAAAGCTGTACAACCCTCGAGAGTAATGGAGCGCAAGAGGAATGCGACACCCAAGCTTCAGGTGGATCCAAGAAAAAAATCTTACACAACGGACTTTAAAGGGGGGAGGTGTGACGACGGACCACCGGTGAACTCGAGGAAGCTGTAAGAGGCTCATAAGGAGCCGAAGACGTTCCATCCAATCACCTGTCGGAAGAATGTTCTAGAATTCCAACGTGTAGCTTCCCCATTGGATAATGCTAATAACCCCTGTACGCGGATTGGAAGATTGTAATGATGATTTCGTTCCCACTAAAAACTATAAATACCTGATAATTTTGTACTATGTTTGACACTGTTTGGAATAATATTCCTTTCGTTAGTCTTCTGTCTTCTTATTGCGACTTGGAAGGGTTTGGTGTTCCAGTGCTCAGTTATACGCGGTTGTATGAAGAAAATCAGCTTTTTCAAGTTATAACATCATTGTTACTATAACTAAAAAGTAATATATATATATATATATATATATATATATATATATATATATATATATATATATATGGTGTAAACACGTTTGGCTATATACATTTACATACATACAAGTACTTACTAGATGAAATTCTGATGAACTGTGATCAAATCTTGATCCAAAGCTATATTTTTTACATTTCTAACATAATTCATATTCAGCAAATAGTAACAAAGGTTTCTGTATCTCGGTGACATAAGACGAAACGGCCATCCAGTGCTTCTAGGTTTTCCATGGTGGTCTAGCTTCAATTAGATCATGATCTCAACTATTAAAATTACTGCAATATCCACGAAAACCCCTTCTGATTTGGTAAATTAGTCTGCACAATTCCAGTAATCATTTATTTCCTATGTATTTTTTTCAATAGTCCTAAATGTAACCTATCTTTTATTCCAGTAATTACCATCGTAACTTTTGTCGTTCATAGATTACAGTTTATTAACTATCAGCATGTTACTCAGTTTTGTGGCAAAAATGTATCCGTAGTGTACCTGTTAAAGTATGTTAATAATTGTTATGGTTTATACTCTTGTAAATTACCTACATAATCACGTGAAGTGAATTTAAATATGAATGACAGGTAGTTTTGAACATTTACCTACACATCTTCTTTTATGAATAATAGTTTGATAACTTGAATATTTGTGTGACATTCCAACTGTGATCACAGAGTAAAAGTTATTGGATCGACGAAGGTCATATTAGGGATATTCAAAAAAATTCGCTGATCATAATACTTAAATGAAGTAAAATTTGTCTGTGTTATTAGATTTATACTTAAATAATTAGGTAACTTTACAATTATTCAAGTTATCTATAATCATCTCGGATAACAACCTGAATATTTACATAGAAACAAGGCGATTTAATTGTAAGTCAAAGTTATGTTCAGATAAGTATAAAGACCATCACTTCATAATACTCTAAGCTGACAAACGCGATTCACGAAACTGTAGACATTTAACGAAGATGATTTGTGCAGCTTAGGATGTAGAAGCAAGCAATAATGTAACTTTTTACCACAATTTGAAACAATCCAGTGAACTGAGATCATCAGCGTGGGAAAATTTATATTTGAAGGATGCGATGAATTTATTGCGTTTCAGTGCTTTCTCTTCAACTATATATAACCTTAAAAGTCTAATTATTTCAAAAATTCGAAAATTTAAATTCATTAAAGAATAGGTAATTTGGAATAAAGATACATTTAAGGAAGAACGTTTAAATAGGGTTTTTATGAGAGCTTAGAGTGACGGTTTTTAGAATATGTGATGTAATTTTTAGCAACTAATATAACATGTATGTAAAGAGTTTAAACAGGAGATCTTTGAATTAAATTCACTAGGTTGAGATTACAATTAGTCAAACAATAAAAGATGAGGAGATTTCAAAATCTTTAGCCTGTTTTCATTGCCAAGATTGCTAAAGGTTACTTACTGATTATCACAAACTACAAAAGTCAAATTCAAGCCTCCTGATGTCTGTGACTAATAAGAGTCTTAGTAGGTCAGAGTTAAACTGTTTGTTGATCACTTTCAATTGATTCAATGAGTTCAGTTAATATTCCATATATAGAAATTGGATCGTTATTGAACTGTGAAAACTATTTCATCCCTTGGATCATTTGTTCCTGGGAATAAATTGGATAAGACAAGTAGTTGTACATCCTTTCCGACGAATAAGTAAGTTAGTATATCGAGTTACAGATGACATGTAATTGATGTCTACCTATCTTTGTTTTGTACTGGTGAGTATCGCATTGTGAATAGTGGAAACAATTTGATTGTGAGAAATAAATTTTTCAAAACTGCTATTTAGTAGTCTGTATATTATTATGCTGTGCTAGAGAGAAAAATAAAGTTTTAATTGACAAAGTTTAAGATAAATTCTACCACCCAACTAGTCCATAATGTAACTGTGTGTGGTATGTTTAGGGTACTTAAATGACCTAAATACATTAAATATTTGTTACTGATTAGCGACTAAAAAGACCTTTTTACTGATATAGATTGTATTTTTTAAAATGTAAACTTATTACTGCGTTTTATGAATTAGTATCATATCAGGACAAAGTAACTCAGGACAATGACAAATCATATGACCATACACTTACTGTTATACAAATCTCATCTTATAAAGAATTGAAATTAGAAGATTGGAAACAAGAAATTAATGAACAATATATCATCTGGTGATTAAACGACGATAGAATATCGAGATAGAATAACTTGAATAGCTCTTAACATATTCCTACAGTATATTATTTCAGTGAAAGAAAATAAAAGAGGAAATATGAATATTCAATTGTCATTCTTTGATGGGAGAAGTTTATTTGGTTTTAACTATCAGTTATTATGTTGTTTAGTGGTATTTTAATTTAATCACACTTGTAATCTTTATTTCGGCTCAATAATCGTTGGTGCATATTATACCGTATGAAAATTGAAGTCAAACACGTTTGTTACTGTCACTAATACTTTCACCAAAAATGTCCTAGTTATGCGCTGAATTCATTATAACTTGTATTTCATTGAGACCACGAACCGATTAGCGATAGACGACTACTGAAAATCTGGATGGCCGTTTTGTCATAGCATCGTAAATCCACGATCCCGCACGTGAGATTCGAGCCCAGGACCTTCGGTATTGTACGCGAGCGCTCAACCTCTGGACCACTGAGCCTGCATCCGACGGTGCTAAAATCTAACTCCTAGCAATCCACAATGTCACGCGACCATCTTCCATTGTCTTCGCTGGATAAGTCTCTGTTCTGGATTCGAATTCCGTATGAAGGATAGTTAGGGTGCACTTCCGAAGAACCCCATACTAGAACGAAACGGCCGTCTAGTGCTTCCAGGTTTTCAATGGTGGTCTAACATTGATCGATTCGTGATTTTAATGAGATTCAACAATTTACACAATCCTGAACTGTAAATTATGTCTTCTATTGAGCTTTGGTATTGTATTCTGCTCTTGTTACTACTTATTTGGCTTTCGGTGTTCCAAATGAAGCTTTGAAAATTTAGGTATATATGTAACATATCGGTCTGCCTCAAGTAGTTAAATTTATTGGTAATGGTTTAAGCGAAAACATAACAGACCAAACATTTGCAAACCAGCATTGTAGACATAATTGATGTAGTTGACTGAATTTATAACAGTTTTTTTTAAAATTTTTACTAGTTGGCAACAAAATACACTAGGATACATCATGTTTCTGACTTTGTTTCAAAGTTTAAACTAGGGATCTTTAGAAAAAATAGAAAAAAACGGTGATTAATAAATCATCAAGCTACAAATATTTTAAACTGTTTCACGACTATTTTGGAATTTATTTCAAATCCGTATTTATAATGATATTCTAAAAGGACAATAGATTTAGTATGTGTTTGCTTGTGTATGTGTTCTCTGTTAAACACTAACAAAAGAAATAGGAACAGACAAGATTCCTTATGAATGTTTTTTTTTAAATCTGTAGGTTAGTTATTTAGCTTTATGAAACCGTCCAGTGACTATGGATCATAGCATTTCACATTATTCATGGTCATTACTTTATTGAACCTAGATCAGCTTTGTTTAAAAAGAAATCTGGATCAATATTTTTTATTCAACTATGTGAATCATTCTTATGTAGAAAATTACTAGTTCTGTACTAAATGAAAAGTAAATGGTTTTGTATCACTTCTGTCAAACTTCTATATAAAGTTTTAGTCTTCGATTAACCGGATCAGTCCACTGATCCTAAAATCTTTATAATTTACCCACCATCTAGTAAAAAAAACCCAAGGAAATTGTGAAATACAAATAACCAATATTCCATCTGTATATACGTAAAGCCTTTGAAGATTACCCGCTACATAGTAAGTACTCCCACTTACTTAAGAAGTTTGATTTCCTCAAATAAGTTACCTCAGATATTTCCATTGAATATAATAATTAATCATCCTAATGTACACATTTAGTGTGCCTTCATTCCAAAACAATAATGAATGAAACCATTTATTGAGATTAGATGGTGGCTGGAGGTAGTCAACAGGAAACCCTGGACCCGGGTTTCGTGCTCCTTGGCACTCGTCAGCAAGGTGTACCTGTAATCTTGAGGGAACTGGTGCTCCCTGGAGGATTCGATCTCGTGTCACCCAGCTTCACAGGACTGAGATGTAATCACAATTGATTGATCACTGGGTGGTGATCAATGTGCATTCGATCTGCACTAATAAGGATTAGACAAGCATGACATTGATCACCACCCAGTGATCAATCAATTGTGAAACCATTCATTACTTATATTGAAAATAAACCCCACTGATACTCTTATTAATATCAAGTCTGTATCTAAATTCTAAAAAAAATAATAAGAAATTACATTCAAATTTTGTGCTAACCTACAGAAACAATTATCTATTGGTTATCCATTAATGTTTTCTATAAAATGAAATTAATGTACTAGACTTTTTACACCTTCCTTTTCTAAATAGTAACTTATTTAGTAATAATAGTTTCATTTGCCCTAGATCCAGTATAACTATGATTATATTTATGCTTATACAGATATGTCAAATGATTATTTTATTGAAAATGAATAAATTTATTACAATGATACATTTAGATTAAATACTATTTAGTCTAGTAATAGTTACTTATATATTAGTATGAATTAGATATAAATATCTAAGAACGATTTATAAAACATTCGGATATTCATATTTAGATTAAAATGTGTAAGAATATTTAATTTAGTTTATTTAAACAAACTTATTACATATTGAGTGAATTTATAGTGTGAAAATTATAACATATAAATAGTATTTAATTGGTATATATGTAAAACAAAATACTCAGTTAAACATGTTCATCAATGAGAGATCGTATAAGTGTAGTTACTAGGTTTGAAGTTATCACGAGTTCACTTAATCTGCGAACGAGAACAAAGACTCAGTGATCAAAGACCAGCAAGCTAGCTATTGATGCTTCCCAGCCCCGCTAACTAGAGGGAGAAGACCAAGCTTGGAATGGGAAAGTATATTCTGCAAAACAAACAGAACGAGCGATCACACAGCGATCCCACAAACACAATTCAAAACGTATATATATATATATCAATTATATGTGTATAATCGATATTGCTATGGAAGTATTTTGAAACATTTAATCGATTAGAATAGTTCAGTTCATTAACAATTATATAGTATTGGTCCACGAATGAGTCCTAAAAATTACTACTCACTATTCTTATCGGGCATAACAGTAGTGAACAGAACACGAGTAGGGACAATCGAATGTATTTGGCATAAAATTACAGGACTTGTTAATAAAATCTAACAATCATAAAGTAAATGCTTAATTTACAAAATGTCCATCAATTGTCTCAAAATAACTCAGACTTCATTGTTCTTGCGTTTTCACACAAATTGCATTCTATTTCCGTTTTTTACTGTTCGATCTGCTTGTCTCTTTGCTGCCAGACCTTCTGTTCACGACTAACATCATCTATTATTTATGTCAATATAAAAGTAGCGCACACCATATAAGTACTTATTAAGGTAGATAAATTCATCAGAAATTTATGTTTCATTAAATGAATGTTAAATGATTAAGTTAATTTACTGTCTTATTATTCAACATTATATATATACATGAAATTAAATAGTATCATTAATGAATACAATGTAGATGTAAGTCATGGAATAGGTATGAAATAATTATGTTTTAATTTAGAAAGTTATTAATATATTCATGAAATAATATTTATCATGAATAAATCTATGCATAGATATAAGGCAGTAAAATAACATCAATATGAACTTTAAATCTATTGTTGTGTTTTTGAAGGTTATCATCATAGTTGACCAAAAAGAAACGTATTATAGTTCTAAAGAACTCATTACAATATTCAGTTGATGGACTGAATGATTCTAAGCGTATTATTGAGCACAAATATTATATGAAATGAATGGTAATTTGATAAAATCAAACATTAAGAATTGGCTTAAATATAATAGACGACACATTTGATCATATATACCTAAATTTAATTCAATCGATTTTTCTCATTTATTAATAAATGGTAAAGTCGTTCAAGATTTGATAGCATAAATCGTCAAGTTTTTTTTCATCAGTGTAATACGGTTCATTTTAAATCCTTTATGTACACAAAAATAATCTGTGTAATAATTTTCCAATATATCTAGTAATATATATTATTATTATCAGTTGCCGGTAATTTAGAAATGATAATAGATATTAATTTCATTCTGTTCACGCATGAATGCACTTACTTACTTACTTACCTATGCCTGTTACACCCAATGGAGCATAGGCCGCCGACCAGAATTCTCCAACCCATTCTATCATGGGCCTTCTTTGCTAGTTCTATCCAATTTCTGTTCATTCTTCTCATGTCTGTCTCCATTTCTCGGCGTAATGTGTTCTTTGGTCTACCTCCCCTCCTTTAACCTTGGGGATTCCACGTGAGGGCTTGTCTTGTGACGCAGTTGGATGCTTTCCTCAATATGTGTCCTATTTACTTCCAGCGTTTCTTCCTGATTTCTTCCTCCACTGGGATCTGGTTTGTTCTCTCCCACAATAGGTTGTTACTGATAGTGTCTGGCTAACGGATCCGAAGTATTTTGTGTAGACAACTGTTAATAAACACCTGTATTTTCTGGATAATGGCTTTCGTAGTTCTCCAGGTTTCTGCCCCATACAGTAGAACTGTCTTGACATTTATATTGAAAATCCTGACCTTGGTGTTGGTTGACAGTTGCTTTGAGTTCCAGATGTTCCTCAGTTGTAAATATGCTGCTCTTGCTTTGCCGATCCGCGCCTTCACATCTGCATCAGATTCACCATGTTCATCAATGATGCTGCCCAAATATGTAAAGGTTTTTAAATCTTCCAAATCTTCTCCGTCAGTTGTGATTGGATTGGTGCATGCTGTGTTGTATCGGAGAATCTTGCTTTTCCCTTTGTGTATATTGAGACCTACTGCTACTACGCTGGTCGTCTTCTCTTGCATTTGTTGTTGCGTATGTGAAAGAAGAGCCAGATCATCTGCAAAATCTAAATCGTCCATCTGCATCCTAGCTGGCCACTGTATCCCATGCTTTCCCCCAGATGCCACGCATGAATGATGCTTAAAATTTTCAAGCCCTTAGAAAATGCTCCAAAATACATAAAAGTATTCTAATTCGTTTCATACAGTTTTCTATTTACCTAATCTTTTTATTAAATCACTTCAAACAGTTAATGTATTTGTAGGTATCATTACCAAGGTTTCATTTGATAATTGGAAGAATAAATTTATTCATATGTGAACTTGTAGTTTTCCTTGTAGCCTTTATTTGATAATAATGATAATTAAGTTTCTTAAGTCATTAAATTTATCTGCAAATACTGAAAATATCTAGATACATTATTATTAAATCATTATTCTACCTGTAATTATAATAATCATTATGAATGGTTGTTACGTAAACTGAATGAAGGTAACATTTCATTTTGCATAATGCTTTCAACAACAATAATAATTAGTCTAAATGAAAGAAATAAAAAAATATATCTGAGACTATTAGAGTTACTCTATCTTTATTTAATGTAAGAATAATTACATCTTCAATACAAGACAAATTTTATTTGTTATTTTTGTAAGGAACTCCGCTTGTAGCTCTCCAAAAGTTACTGCGGGTCCGAAGCATAGGTAAGGGAGGAGGGTTGTGTATGGGTTCGGCAACCTTATCCCATAGAAAAAAGTCTTGCTAAAATAACGCCAACCATATTAAACATTTTTATATGCAGTTAATAATATTTTTTTAGGAAGTCGAGAAAACAAACACGACGGAAATAAATAAATAGGACATTCAGTCAATTGAAAATTGTCATCTTATGTCATAATGAATAAAAACTTCCCTTCAACTTGAAATAGTCTTGTCTAATAAACTAGATTGTCAAATATTAACAAAAGGGTAATATTATATTTGGATGTTTATAGTGAAAGCTTAAAATGAGTGGCATTTCTGGACAAATTTGTTTAGAGCAAAATGCGATGACAGAGCTGAAACTTGGAGAACTATCACAATCATCATCAAAAAAGTATAAGTATTTGTAAACAATTGTTTACGTAAGCTACTCAATGTCCGTTGGCTATATACCAGAACAAACCAGTTTCCAGATGAAGAGGACATTAGGAAAAGACGATGGAAGTGGATAGGACATACGTTATAGAAATCATCAAACTGCATCATGAGGCAAGTGCCAACTTGGAATCAATCAGTCTTATATTGGCATACATCCAGTTGATGAGTCCCAAATAGGAAGAAACGCGCGTTCTGAATTCCATTATTCATCTTTGTTTATAAAAGTTTTTAATTCGATTTCTAGTTGTATCGTTGTTACACTCTTTCAAAAATTCCTGACATAGAATGATATAGCTATACAATGCTTCTTATTTTCTAATAATTCTTTTGCTAAAATTCATTTGTAATGCAAATTATACAGAATCTATACAAAACAACTTATATATATATATATATATATATATATATATATATATATAATATATATACATGTATACTGGTAGTTATGGTGAACAAAAGTCTAAGTGAAGATTAGAATGAATGATAGTTTTCCGCTTACCTGTTTTTACATATATATATTCAACTAAAATGGATCAATAAAACGACTTGACATTTAAGAGATGTAATACAACAACAACAAAAAAGCGAACAACATATAAGGAACATATTTCAAAAAAGGAAAAAAAAACTATTTATGTAAGCAGAAAGAAATCAAGCAACATATAAATGGGATTTTGTTAGATAGAAAAAAATGGTACCATCCAAGATAAAACCATATATATTTAATAATTTTATATATTTATCTCTTGTCAAATAGGTGATACATTTACATTTATTATGTGAATGTATAAATGTATATTGTCATATAAAAATAATGATAGTAAAGTATCTAAAAGTTCTTAGTGAATATTTTACTAAATGAAATGACATTAGTAAAATTAGAAGAATATTTTTTCAAAAGTTAACTTTATATTATTCATGTATGATATTAGAATTAGTTAAGAAGTTCGTTTGGATTTATGTAATCAGTAGTGAATTTACATTTCTATATTAATTTTTTATTTTGAATTGTAGTTACATTTTCATATTAACCACTGGCATCTGCTGGGATCACCGGGTAAGTAATAGTGAGGTTCGACGCAGGGTATTAGGAAATGATGGTAAATCAGTTGATGAGGTTATGAATCTTCATCGACTGAGATGGTTGGGCCACGTATTACGTATGCGCGAACACCGATTACCACGACGTGCAATGCTAACCGGCGTTCGGGATGGTTGGGAGAAAGTTAGGGTCGGTCAAACCAAAACGTGGCATCAGTGCTTGAAGACAATAACTTCTAGTCTGAGCCATGTTGGTAGGTGTAGACTACTTGGTTGGGGTTCGCGTGACTATCTTAAGCAATGGTTGGAGACTCTGTTGGACAAGGATCAGAATCGATCACAATGGCGTCGGTGTATACACTCTCTGTCTTCCCTTAAACTACGAGACTAAAATCACTTCATATCTTTCTTTCTACGGACTAATTCTTTCTTTCTGTACTATGTTCTTATATGCAGTCTTTCTTTTATATATTACCACAACTGAATTAACTACTTTTATGAATCCGGTGTCCATCTTGTTGTGCTGATGCGGTATGGCAACTTGGACCGATGCATATATGTGCCTGGTCCTACGTTGTAGCTGACTGATATTAACCATTATTTATTGATCTTTTAAATAAGATATGATATTTATTAAGTGAGAAATGATAGTTTTATACAACTGGTTTATTTAATAAACTTTTATAAAGGAAGAACAATAAGTAAGTATTTGTGGAATGTAAGATGAGTTTATTTCATTTTATACGCTTTAAGTTATCCTAACATCTAATGGTTTATATAAAATGCTACACATTAAAGAGTAAGAATGTATTTGAAGGGATTTTTGGATATTATAGTAATTTCAATAATTGAGATCATCAGTCAATTGAAGCTAGACCATCGTGGAAAATCTAGAGGCACTGGACGGCCGTTTCGTCCTAATGTGGGACTCCTCAGCTGTGCATATCCACGATCCCGTCGCTCAGTTTTGCGGAGTGGTTAAAGTTAGACATTAACACCGTTGGATACCGGCCGGCTCAGTAGTCTAGTAATTAAGCGCTCGCGCGCGAGACTGATAGGTCCTGGGTTCGAATCTCGCGAGGCAGGATTGTGGATTTGCACTGTTGAGGAGTCCCACAATAGGGCGAAACGGCCTTCCAGTGTTTCCAGGTTTTCCATGGTGGTCTATTTTCAATCGACTCATGATTTTAACCATTGAAAAAATGTATCTGTAAAATCTCAGTGAAAGAATTTGAAATAAATCCAACGTTTCGCCTGGCAATCTGGTCCAAGCTTTTTCAAGGAAAATATAATCAAACAACAAAATTATCGAATATAAATAAGTCCATGGTTCTCCTGTTTACTATATACTGAATAAGTCATCCAATCAACGTTAACAATGTTTAAAGTAGGTATCTACATTAGTTTGTTAGAGACATGTGGTGTGAAACGAAACGTGTTAAGATAACAGATTGTGTGTGTACGTAAATTAGAAGAGTATATTTCATTCGCTATATATTGTCTTCGGTCGGTGAATATTAAGAAAACATATAATTTTTACATATGATACGAATACAAAATGTCACAGCATGCATAAAATGAAGAAGATAAATAAACAAGATAAAAGAATGAATTCAAAGAGTAAGAATATATTTGTAATTGAAAGTTTGTGTTATTTTTAATGTTTTAGTCAATTGTTTAACATATTCAGATAAGATAACTGATTTGAACTGTTGAGTGCTAGACGAAACGTTGGATTTATTTCAAATTCTTCCGCTGAGATTTTACAAATACATTCTTCCTCTTAAATGCCTCACATTAACTCGGCGCCCGAATACTGTAAAACTATTTGATCACAACCTCTAGATCACTGAGCTGGCATCCAACTTGCGGGATCGTGGATGCTTATTGCTGAGGAGTCCCATACTATGACAAAACGGCCATACAGTGCCTTCAGGTTTTCAGTGGTGATCGTTTCATGAGTTCACTTAAATACTTATTCACCTGACATATGAAGAAGGAATAATAAATGTTTGTATAGTTGATAGTAGCAGCTTTAAATGTAATTGTGAAAAGTTAGAAGAAATTGATGACAACCGAACAGTGAGTAAAATTACAACAACAACAGGACAAATTAGATTTAAATTGTGAAAATTAGAAGATTGTTGAAATCATGGTAAAATGAGAGACTACGTATGCTACTGTTAAACTAAGAATTTAAGCTTGATCGGTTAAATTTCTAAAGCTTCAGCAGCGATTAATTCTCCAATCAGGCCCAGTTTCTCTATTTTTATCTTTCATTTTTTAATAGGGTAATATGTTTGCTAAATCACCATTAATATGTATCTATGGCTTTAGTAAATAATACAGTTTAAAATAATTTTTCCTTTAATGAATTGTCTTTATTTCTTCCTTAATGGCACAGTGAGTTTATTTCGTTATTGTTCAGTAATTGAATCCTTAAATCGAAGTTTCCTACTTGTTGTTCTCACAAATTGTTCTCTAACCTAATTGATTGAAGCATACTGTGAGTGAAACAAGTGTATTTGATGATATATGAATGACGGCCATGTGTTATGACTTTAAGTTGTGGTTGACTTTTACCCTGTGCTAATTGTTGTGTCCTTGACTGGAAAATTAGAGCAGCGTACTTATCGATCGATTCAATGACACGTAAACACGTACGGACGGCCTAGAGTCTCGATTGGTCTCACTTCCCTGTCTAGCCCAGTCAGTTGAGTCCAGAACACAAGTCACAGCCTCGGAGATATGAATCATTATATTTCAAACATACTTTGTTTATATACCAATCAAGCATACCACATCGTACCATAAAATAGAAAACAACATTTTGTACAATATTCAACAAGTGAACAGATACCGACCAATAGGAAATGTCCATTTAAAGTCCAAGGACACCATTGGACTTAACATGATAATTATTGGTCTATTCTTCCGCATCCACAACACCATGACATACTGCAGATTAACTTAAGTTGAAAATACAGAACAGTAGATACCAACTCAGTAGTCTAAATGTATTTTAATTTTTGAGAAATGTAGAGTTCCTACGTCTGCTTATACATACTAGACTTGATTCTCCAAAGGGCAAAAACAAATTGGAATAATTTAGATGGTGGTTGGAGGTAGTCGACAGGGAACCCTGGACCCGGGTTTCGTGCTACTTGGCACTCGTCAGCAGGGTGTACCTGTAATCTTGAGGGAACTGGTGCTCCCTGGCGGATTCGACCTCGTGTCACCCAGCTTCACAGTCAGAGACGTTACCACTGAGCTATCCGAGCCACGACTGATCTCCTGTAGGACTGAGATGTAATCACAATTGATTGATCACTGGGTGGTGATCAATGTGCATTCGATCTGCACTAATAAGGATTAGACAAGCATGACATTGATCACCACCCAGTGATCAATCAATTGTGAAATTGGAATAATCCCTACACACCCCTCAAATAAACACAATCTTACTGAAGGATGATCATTGATTTACGCTTTTGGTAACTAAATTATTACATACAACATAAAACCTTTGATGGAGTTTTGTTCTCTGAGCTGGATGCTTTGGTAGTAGAGCTTTCTTCGATCTTCTGAACAACATTATCAGCACAAAGTTCAGATAGAAGTGAAGTGTTCACAGCTTGTTCTGTACACCTCGACGTTGATTGGTTCTTACTGACCTTAAATTTGTCATTGTTTACTTCTTTGTTTTGGTTAAGTCCCTCACTGGTTTGATTTTTGTTCCTATATTTGTGCATAGTTTTCCTGATTGGTTGATAAATTGGATCGATTTCAATGTGCTTGTTGATTGCTGATTGACCTGAGTGCCAAGCTTCTAAAAATTCCCTGATGTTTTTGGAATTTCCTCTGTCCAAGATCTCCACATTTTTCCAATCGAATGAGTATCCTCAGTTGTCCACGTGTATTGATATGAGTGAGGAAATATCATGGCGTTTGACTGCTAATTGATGTTCATGTAGGCGAAGGTGAAGGAGGCGTCCGCTTTGTCTGATGTAGTGTTTTTCGCAGTTGGCACAATTTATTTTGTAGATGATGTTTGATTTATCTTCCTTTGTTATTTCATCCTTTGGTTTGTGTGCCACATCTATCCCGAAGGTTTTCAGCAGTCTCGTTGCCGTTTCTGATATGAATTTTATGTATGGTAGAGAGATCCTTTTGTTGATTTCTGTGCTTGATTTGGGTTCTGATGCTGCGTGCGGTTGGCATTTTTTGATGAAATTGGTTGGGTAACCGTTCTTTTGAAATACGTCCTTTAGGTATTTATCTTCATTTTTTCGTGCTGCCAGTGTGCAGCAGTGTGTCCTCACCCTTTTGAACAAAGTGTGTACACAGTTGATTTTGTGAGCTCTTGGGTTGTTGCTATTGTAGTTGAGAATTTGATCTGTATGGGTCGGATTCCTATACACTTGAGTTTCCAGTTTTACTGTGTCGGTTCTAGTGATTAATGTTTCCAAGAATGATAGTTTGTTGTTTGTCTCCTGTTCCATTGTGAACTTGATGTCATCGAAGACGTCGTTGATCAGCTTGTAAGTGTTTTCCAGCTATTTCGTTTGACGAGGAAGAATGTGTCGTCTATACAGAGAATCCAAATTTTTGGCTTGATAACTGGTAGTATGACGGCTTCTAGTCTTTGCATCACTTTCTGCGATCAGTCCTGATATTAGTGATCCCATTGGTGTCTCTTTCGTTTGTTCGTAGATTTTTGTTGTTGAATTGAAAATATGTTGTTAGGCATAAATCGACAAGTTCTAGTAGATTTTGAATCATCGTGTACTTTGTGAGATTTGTGTCGTTGGTGAGGAGCTGGGTGTTATGTCCCGACAAGAATAATGAATGGTAACTTTGGGATCCTTTTATGGACCAATACTAAACGTACATTTTTATCGTATAATTGTTAAATAAATAAACTATTCATATTCATATTTCTCTTATTATAAGTTTTGTTTTGACCTATAAACCATTATTTTACGTTTTACCATTCTTGAATTATGCCCTGTCTATTAGTCACTGCCTTCCACATTCACAGCCACATTTGGCCAAATTTTGTACAAATTTTATTTTCTGTTTTATGCTACGTTGTGGTCTGTTTGATCAGTATATAAACTCAGTATGTTTGAAATATGATGATTCACATCGCAGAGGCTCGGATTAGTGTTCTGGACTTAACTGGCTGGGCTAGGCGGGAAGCAGGGCTAATCAGAAGTCTAGGCTGTTCATACGGGTTTGCGCGTCATCGATCCAATCGGTAATTCACTGCTCTCTAATCGGTGGTCACAAGTAATAACACAAAGTTATAGTTTCATTTGCTAACCTTGGTTCAATTGAAGTGAATAATGCTGTTATATAGAAGGATATCATCAGTTCGTCGTTGTTGATTTGAATGTCCTTAATTTGGTCCAGGAACTGTGTGGGGGATTTGAGGTGTACAGAACAAGCTGTGAAACGCATATGAAGAAATTCGAACACTTCACTTGTATCTGAACTTTGTGTTGTTGATGTCGTTCAGAAGAACGATGACAGCTCCACGACCAAACCATCCAGCTCAGAGAACAAAACTTCATCAAAATCATCCACCTGAGCTACAAATCTTCTATACCATCTCAACATAAAACCTTATCACATATAATAGCCTAAAAATAAACTTTTATAGTGAACAGAACACGAGTAGGGACAATCGAATGTATTTAACACAAAATTACAGGACTTGTTAATAAAATCTAACAATCAAATAGTAAATACATAATTTGCAAATTGTTCATCAGTTGTCGGATAATGATTCAGACTTTATTGTTCTTACATTTTCATACAAATTGCATTCTGTTCCCATTCTTTACTGTTCGATCCCCTTGTCTCTTTGCTGTCAGACCTTCTGTTCACGACTAATATCATCTATTATTTATGTCAATATAAGTAGCACACATCACACTATCAGTATAGGATAAATACCGACCAGTTACATATAACATAGTTTTTTATAATAGATTATACAAATAAATAAATTTACATTATTATTTGAAGTATTTATCATTATTTAGCATGGAAAATTGTAACAATTTAATTTTATTAAAAACAAAAAAATATACTTTTCAACCTTTTTTTTCCATAACTTATTAAAATTTATCTTCTAACAATCTATTGATTATTTCAATATTTATCACCATGGTTATAATCACATTTTACTTCATATTTCATCAATTGTACGTTGATAAAAAGAAAATGAATGTACTGATCGATGCAATTTTTTTCTTTTATTATTTCAGTTATATTTTGTCAACTTATCTCAAAATTCTTTATTAAGAGGCGGAAAATTTATTATTATTATTATTTTTCTTTTTTTTAAAGATGAAAAGAATATGGTATAGCGATTTTTCTATTTTATTCTAATAATATGAATGTAAAGATTTGATTGCGCCTTGAAAATATATTCTGTTTAGTACTAATATAATGTGAACTTCTGTATTTTTCAGTTTTATTCTGACAGTGATAATTTTAGAATTAAGAATGTTCATAAACGATAGTTGAGTTAATCAACTAGAATTGAGATGTCGATATACAGCTTTTTATTTAGTTTATTTTTAATTTAATTTTTAAGTTTTTGGTTAAATGTTTAAAATTCATAAAATATTTTAATGACTTCAACATTTAAGTAGACTAATAACTTTAAGTGATTGTTTTTGGTAAAAAATAATCCAGTTTACCTACCTTTGTGGATCATGATACATTGATTGTAGTCAGTGCTTGCCTTCAACTCCGATACGAGGACATATTCCAGTGTGGTTTTACAAGGGTTAAAGGAAAGCAGTTTGAAGTTCCATACTTGAACATCTAATCGACTTTATACATTCTACTGATCCACAATTTGATTTTAAGGTTGTATATACGATTCGTCCAAATCTATCTAGATTTCACCGTATCCAACTACTAAAAGTAGCCGAACCATCTATGAGTTCAAGCCAGAAATATGTGTATGAAAGAAGTACGTCCTATCGTTATCTTCGCCTTAATCTATTACTACTACTGCATTTCCCTCTCTACTGATGTCTGATAATCCCATTAGTTTATTCATAAATGCTCATGATATCACTTCGCTTATTTCACATCATACTTCATCATAGTGAAGTAGCCATGAAGGAATCTCACCATGATCATGGGAGACTCAAACACCAAAGTCGGAATAGACGACATCGGATATGAAGATATCATGGGACGACATGATTCGATTGGCAGAGAAAAACGAAAATGGGGAGAGATTTGCAAATCTATGTGCATTCAACAAGTTATTCATAGATGGCACAATATTCCCACACAAACTCATACACAAAGCTACATGGGTCTCACTAGAACACACCACGGAGAACCAGATAAATTATTCTTGTATCAATAAATAATTCCGAAAAACAATGGAAGATGTGAGAACCAGGAGGAGAGCTGATTTATCTTCAGATTACGACCAACTGCTTGTGGCCAAGATAAAACTGAAGCTAAAGAAACACTGGGCAACTGGGGAAACAGAATTACAAAGGTTCAAAGTTACTTTCATTCCAGATACTAACAAACTCAACGGATTCAAGATAACTCTCAACAAAAGATTTCAAGCCTTACAGGATCTACTGAAAGAGGAAAAAACAAAAAACTATGGAGGACGACTGAAATGGGATCAAAGAAGCACTGACTTCAACGTGTCAGAAGGTGCTGGGCCGCAAGAAGCATCATCACAAGGAGTGGATCTCTATGTAAACTATGGACAAGATTCAAGGAAGGAACAAGAAGAAGACAGTAATTAATAACAGTGGAACAAGAGCAGAGAAAGTTGAGGCACAATCTTAATACACAGAAACAAAGAGGCAAGTGAAGAGGAATGTTAGAGCTGACAAGAAGAAATGCGTGGAAGATCTGGCAGTGACAATGGAAAAAGCTACAAGAGAAGGGAATGTGAGATAACTACATGATACGATAAAGACACTGTCAGGGAAATATAGTAAACCAGATAGACCGGTCAAGGGCAGAGAAGGCAAGCGAATCACTGAAACTCAAGAGCAAATGAACGGATAGGTAGAATACTTCGAGGAACTCATGAATAGACTAGTCCCATTGAACCCACAGGAAATCGATGCAGCACACACAGACCTTTCTAAAGCTGTCACTCTGTCAACGATAGGAGAAATCAGGATGGCCATCAGACACGTGAAGAGTGGGAAGTAGTGGCAGTGTAGTGAACGGAACACGGGTGGGGACGATCGAATGTATTTGACACAAAATTACAGGACTTGTTAATAAAATCTAACAGTCATAAAATAAATGCTTAATTTGCAAAATGTCCATCAATTGTCTCAAAATGACTCAGACTTCATTGTCCTTGCCTTTTCATGCAAATTGCATTCTATTCCCGCTCTTGCTTTCTTGATCTTCCCTCATCTTCTGCTGCCGGACATTACATTCCTGACTCGCATGATATGCTACTTATATCAATATAAGTAGCACGCACCACCACAGGACCTGACAACAACACTGAATTGAGATGAGAGTAACTGCAAACATGCTTTTTCTTCCATTCAGGATGATTTGAAAAGAAGAACAAGTGCCGACAGAGTGTAAAGAAAGACACCTCATCAGGGTATTAGAGAAAGGAGATCTGAGCAAATGTGAGAACTATCGAGGCATCACACGATTGTCAGTACCAGGAAAAGTTTTCGTCAGAGTGTTGCTGTATCGGATGAAAGACTCGATAGACGCCCAGCTTGTAGATCAACAGACTGTATTCCGTAAGGATCAGTCGTGAACGAACCGAATCGCGACGCTACGGATCATCGTTGAACAATCACTATATATCACCTTCATTGATTACGAGAAATCTTATGGAAGTGTAGATAGGAGAACATTATGGAAACATCTTCGACACTATGGTGTGCCTGGGAAGAGTGTCAATATTATCCGGAACTCATATGACGGACTACAGTGCATGGTCGTGCATGGAGGACAGCTGACATACGCATTCCAAGTAAGAACCTGAGTTGGAAAAGGCTGCTTACTCCCCCATTCCTCTTTCTTCTGGTGGTTGACTGGATTATGAAGACCTCGACATTTGGGGGAAAGCATGGAATACAATGGACAGCTCGGAATGAATTAGGAGATTTGGACTTCACAGATGACCTGGACCTCTTATCGCATACACACGAACAAATGCAGATGAAGACAATTAGTGTAGCAGCAGCATCTGCATCAGTAGGCCTCAACATACACAAAGGAAAAAGTAAGATCCTCAAATACAACACGGAGGACACCAACCCAATCATACTTGATGGAGAAACTCTGGAAGAGGTGGAAACAATCACGTACCTGGGTAGCATCATCGATGGACAAGGAGGATCAGATGCAGACGTAAATGCAAGGGTTAGCAAAGCAAGGGCCGCATTCCTACAGTTGATGAACATATAGAACCCAAACACAACTGTCAACCAATATCGAATTCAGAATCTTCAATACGAACGTCAAGGCAGTCCTACTGTACGGAGCTGAAACTTGAAGAATTACGACAACCATCATCAGAAAGGTACAAGTATTTATAAACAATTGCCTACGTAAAATACTCAGTGTCCATTGTCGGTTGGATACCATCAGCAACAGCCTATTGTGTGAGAGAACGAATCACTTTCCATCTGAAGAAGAAATTAGTAAAAAACGATGGAAGTGGACGGGACGTAAATTACGGAAATCAACAAAGTGGATCTCGAGGCTAGCACTAATTTGGAATCTTGAAGGGAAGCGAAAGAGAAGGTCAAAGAACATGTTACATCGGGAAATAGAAGCGGATATGAAAAGGATGAATAACAACTGGACAGAACTGAAAAGGATTGCTCAGTTCAGAGTTGGATGGAGAATGGTGATGGGTGGCCAATTCTCCTCTACGATGGGTAATAGGCGTAAGTAAGTTTATGATAATAATCACACATGTAAAGGGAAAACTAAATCCGTATACATGCTGATAAGGATTAACAGTATAAAATGATTTTTTAACATGTTTTGTTAAAATAGATTTACTTTGGATACATTAGAACTAATGTATCTAAAGTAGAGTTAGTAGTATACATGAATTATTCAACATGTTAACTGATTCTTATGGCGTTTACATTCATTCTAATTGCTTTTAATCAATTCAGTTTCAAGCAAATTCATCGATCAATATTTACCATGAACAAATATCTTAATAAGTTTCTCTAAAATAGTGTAATACAGATATTTTACATGACACTGTTAACTAAAGTAACGATCAAAGTTCATAAATAGGGTGTTTACAGGATTCATGAAACACAGTTATCGAGAATTATTGTAATTCTTTAGTTTACAATCGATTGTTTAGTTAGACTTAAAATAATTTAGTAGTGATTAATTATGTGAACCTAATTATCGAGGGTTTGAATTATCCCATTGTTAATATTCAGTACCAAATTTCAAAAACTCAAATTCTTACAATAAACGACATAAACATCATACCAGGTGAATAAGTTACTGACTAACTATAGTCAATGGCTCAATAAAAAGTGCTTTGAGTGTTTTTAAAGGGCTAATGCTATGTTTGAATTCCGATATGATCTCCAACACTAGGATGTAAGGTCATTTACCTGATGAGTCCTAAACAGGGTGAAACTCCCGTTCTATATATTCCACTGTTATCTAGAATTCATCCGTTCTAAATATTGAGGCAAACCTACTCCACCTCACAACTAACAGATAGCACAACTAGTTAATTACGAGAAACTTAAATTTACTTGATAAAACAGTATATTTCATTACAAAATATAAGAAAAATTGAAATGATTCTAATGTTATGATAATCGTATGTCACCCATTCATTGATATAAACAAACGAATATCTGATATTTAGATCATTATAGTTCACGTTAATAATATTATATAGTGATAACAAATAATGGGTTTTTCTTAAAATTGTGTTGAAATGATAAATAGTAGTTATATAAATTTAAATAACTTATTCAATATACATCAATACTGCTAAACAATTCTTCACTGTTACTGAAAATCAAATATATATATATATATATATATATATATATATATATATATATATATATATATATATATAATGCAGATATAGTGTCATAATCAGCCAAGTATTGAGGTAGAGAGATTGTAGTTCACTTCGTTACTTGTTATTTTTACAATATACTTGACTAGCTAATCAAATACCACCATGAATATAATAGATTAGGCATGAGAAATAATTTCCGTGGTAGGTTACTTTAAAAAATATTTAATAATCTGTAAAACTTAAAGTTTGTTTTACAGGGAAACAAATTTTTAAAAAACTATAGGTGAGTATTAAATTGTATAATCCTTAATGAGATTGTAAAAGTTACTTTGAGTAAATAATAATTACTCTGACTGATTTAAGGACAATTTGGACTAAACTTATGTTTGGTTCATTTATTGATAAGAGATTAAATATTCAGTGTTACTAATTTGTAAACTTATTTGTAATTAAAAAAAATTTAGCAAATTGTCTATAAACTTTGAATTTTTATTTTAGAATTAATAATGAGTTCTGCAGACGAACTAATATCATGGACAGAGGTTTACCGGTAGCCCATATTCTAATGGATTGTTATATTGTCGATATTGAGAACACAGTACTTCAATCAATCTAATTCATTCTTTATCCTTAGGAGCTGGTTGAGTATGCTCTAAACACACAGTAGAAAAGGAACTATCAAAGTTCTAACAGATACTTATCAAAAATGGCTAGTCATCCAGATTTATTCAGAAAAACATGAAACCCATACCTGTAAGACTTACTACAGTTCTTAGAAAACTCTATTCATGAACACTGAGTTTATGGGTGATAATGCTGGAAAAATTTGATAAAAAAACGTTAGTCGAAATATTTCGGAAATACTTTTTATGTTGTTAAGCCTCTTATTTTCTTTTCCAGCTGTCCTATTATTCGTGAATGTATTGTGGTGTGCGCTACTTATATTGATATAAGTAGTATATGACGCGAGTTGAAAACGTAATGTCTGGCAGTAGAAGATGGGGGAAGATCAAGAAAGGAAGAGCGGAAACACAATGCAATTTGTAAGAAAACTCATGAACAATGAAATGGGAGACAATGGATTGATAATTGCATCAGGAACAGTCCGGTTTGATATGATGCATTAATATTTTGCAAATTAACAACTATATCGCTTTCTATTTTACTATGTAACTCTGTAATGTGCCAAACACGATCGGTTATGCTCACTCGTGTTTTGTTCACTACAGTATCAAAGATAAATTCATGCATGAGCACATTTTAAAATGCATTTATAAGTCTGTTTGCTCTTGTGGAGCAGCTTACACTGTCGACAAAAAATAAGTTCGTTTTAAGGACATCTTCGAATATTATACTACATAACTTTTGAATGGGGCATATAAAACAATCGATAGCTTTGTGATGGAACACTTTGTTAAATTTGATCACACGGCCCCCTCCCCCAGATAACGAGTATTTTTTTAGAAATTTAAAACAGGAAGGACTTATAAAGAATCTAGATCAATTTACAAATTATAAAAAAAACTGTGTAATTCCATTTTTCACTGATTGAAATGATGAGTCAACTGAAGCTAGACCACCATAGAAAACCTGGAAGCACTGGACGGCCGTTTCGTTCTAGTATGAGACTCCTCAGCAGTGCGCATACGCGATCCCGCACCCCGCGAGGTTCGAACATAGGACCTATCAGTCTCGCACCAAGCGCTTAACCTCTAGACCACTGAGCCGGCACCAAACGGTGTTAATGTCTAACTTCAACCAATTCATGAAGTTGCGCCACCGTACACCACTGTCTTCAGTGAGTTCGTTTCTTACAACGGACCTGGTTGAACTCCACTGGTAACGGCTTCTTACTAGATCTCCAGGAGTATCACTTGAAATCAGTCACTAGTGAGCAGATGATTATTATCAGAAGTGGTTTTGTGGAGATTTTAGAAATTTCAGATTGAAACCATAAGTAATTGGAGCTAAGCCATCATGGAAAACTTGGAAGCGCTGGAGGGCCGTTTCGTCCTAGTATGGGACTCCTCAGTGGTGCGCATCCACGATCCCGCACCCCGTTTCAATTGACTTATGATTTCATTCAGTGAAATTTCTAAAATCTCCAAAAATCCCTCCTGATAATTCCATTTTTGTAAATAAACACACATCAAGTTACTTGTTTTCTTGATGATTATTTTAGGTTACAGCGTCATTCAAGTTCATTATATGTTACTAGTCTTGTCATTAAAATTTTAATGTTCATTTGTTTGTGATGATACAGGAAATTCACTATGAAAATAGTTTTCATTTCATATGCAAAGTCATACAGTGTATTACATTCAATGATATCAGTACTTTAAATATGTTTAATATCATGAATTGTATACGCGTTAATTATGTTTATTATTGGGACTCTGTAGTTTAATGATAACGAAAAAAAGTCAGTCAAATGGTTATTAAATTTAAAATATCACTAGTTTGTTGTGGATTGTTTATCTATTATTTATTTGTCCATCACTTGAAGTGTCCACCCTATGCATTCTAGTAAATCAAATTGTTCTGATTTAGTTTTATTTGTTCATTAGCATGAATTTAATTAATTTAAGTAGAACTAACCCGATTTATCATTCAAATCATTCATACACTACATAATCTTTAGCCGATTAGTAATGACTACTAATTGAGATGAAGTGATTATATAGAGATCGCCCTCATTTTAAGCCAGTACTAGTCATAAATTGATCTCAGCTGAGGTATTATGAAAAATTAAAGTACACGCGACATCTATTTTGTTTTAGTGTAGTACTCCACAGTAGTGTCCAAATGGAATCTCGAACCTTCAAATCTCGTGGTAAGCGCTGAGCCACTAGTAACTTTGCTATTACTTCTCTCGCTCTATGTTCATGACATTTACTATTCACATAATCTGCGTTTACCTTTAAGCTAATTCGAATATGCACTCAGTAATAATTACTTCAGTGTTCATAAACCACGGCTAATAGACTTACTTTGTCTGGAGATCCTAGATTGGGTACACTGTACTTTAAAATAACTCCGCCTGTAGCCCTCTAGGGTTACTTCCGGTCCTAACATTCGGTAAAGGAGGAGGGTTGGGGATGGGGTTAGCGATGTCACCCCGTAGAAGAGAACTTTATTGACCGAATGCTAACTGGGAAAATTTATTTGAACCATTTAAGCTGTGTCCTAGAAATCGGAGGATATTCATTTAGGAAAGTTATGACGTCTCATTCTGAAAGCCGAGATTCTTCGCAAGTTATAAGAACGATGTCCCTTCTGACAACCATATCAAAAATTTATACAAGTACATGAAATGTTCGGTCAATATGGGAGACGAGGAGAGCCAAACAAAAAGCTTTGTAAATGAGGAGATAAAACACGTCAGTGCTCGGAATAAGTCAAACCCATTTTACCGGAGCTTCGCACACATGGAGTGCATATACACTGTCCAAAGAAACATGATAGGCACTTATGGTCTAGTAATCACATGGATCCAGAATCATTTAAGCATTCTTCAAAACAAAGAAGGAGTGGATTGCGATGAGTTTTATCTGGTACATTGCACCCCACCAATGGAAGCAAAGATAAAGATAAGACTCAGTTTTGTAAGAGGTTAGAGTCGATCGTAGAGAAGTACCCACGAAGCGACCTGACAATCCTGGTTGGAGACATAAACATCAAATTTGGAATGTAAAAACCCGGATTTACTAAGGCGACATGATCTGAGGGTAAGGAAAAAAAACGGCGAGAAATTTGTAAATTTATGTGAGCTCAGCAAAATGGTTATAGATGACAATATATATTCACCTGCACAAACAAACATGATGCTACATGGTTTTCATCAGACCACAGTACAGATAACATGATCAACCATATTTGCATCAATAAAGAGTTCAGAAGATCCATGGAAAAATTGAGAATGAGGAAAGGCGAGATCTGACATGGATTCAGGCCACAACCTGATTGTGGATAAGAGGAGACGGAAGCTAAGGAACCCACTCAGTAGTCGTGAAATAGCATTTAAAAAGCTCAATACAGACTTTCATTGAGATACTGTAAACTCGAAGAATTCACGACACCTTTCAACAACAGATTCCAAGCCTTCCATGACCTACCTAGAGAACAGGAATCTATTATGCAGAACAACTGGAGACGGATTGAGGGAGCATTGACTTAAACGTATAAGTAGGTACTGTACAGCAAGAAGACCCATCATAAACATGGGATGATCATTGAAATTCTGGACAGTAGTTATGAAAGGTAGAACAAGAAGACAGAAATTCACAATAGTCGCACGTGTTCAAAGAAAGTCAAGGCACAGTCTGAGTACACAGAAGCAATCAAGAGAGTGAAGTGGAGCATTAGAGCTGGGAAGCAAAAATACGTGGAAGACAGTGGAAAAGCAGTAAGCAAAGGAAACATGAGACAACTATATGATACAACGAAGAAACTTACAGGCAAATATGAGAAACTAGAACAGCCAGTGAAGTGTAAAATAAAAAACTCAGACACTGGCTTCCAGAAATAGTGGAACGTGTGCGCAGATCATTTCGAAAATCTCCTGAATAGATCAGTTCCATTCAACTCAGCTGACATCGAAAAATCACACACAGAAATTATTATCAATGTAACACAACCAATAATCGAAGCAATCAACAATGTCATCACACAAATCAAATGTAGGAAAACATAAGAACAGACAACACATCAGCTGAAACACTCAACGCACACATACAGGTAACTACAAAGAACGACAGACACCATCACATTCCACTCGGAAACATTTGAGAGGAGAAACGAGTGTCGACACAATGGAAAGAACTACATATCTCATCAAAAAACCAGAGGAAGCAGATGTGAATAAGTGTGAGAACTACAGAAACATTACACTACTATCAGTACGAAGAACCAACATCATCACTGTGTTGTTGAATAGAAAGAAAGATTCAGTAGACGCCCCACTCAGAGATTCACAAGTTGAATTCCGTATGCATAGATCGTTCACCGACCAAATCACAACAACATGGAACATGGGTGAAGAACCAATTGAATGGAACTCGTCACCATACATCAACTTGATTATGAGAAAGCATCTGTCATCATGGATAAGAGAGTCTCATCGAACGTTCCTCGACTCCACAATGTGTCTGAGAAAATCGTTACAATCATATGGAATTGATGGAGGGACGCAATACATTTGAAAGTTGTTCATGGATATGAGATGACAGATGCGTTTTAAGTGTGTGCCGGCGTCAGACTAGAATTCTCACTCCCTTTCTCTATTCCTCTGTCACTCTCAACATTCCTCTTTCTTATGATGGTTTACTGGATTGTGAGGAACTCTACAACTCACGAAACACTCAGAATATAATCGACAGCTTGCATGTACCTTGATGTTTTGAATTTCATTGATCGCCTATATCTCCTATCCCGTATACAATAACACACACAAGTGAAGATAACTAATGTAGCAACAGTCTCTCTACAACTAGATATCAACATGCACGGGGATAAATCTAGATACTGAAATACGACACATTGTGCATCAAAAAAACCACACTGGATGTTGAGGTTGTGGAATAGGTGAAATTCTCTACACTTCTGGACAGCATCAATAGTGAATAGGACGAATGTGATGTGTATGTGTATGTGAATGCGTGTATTGTTGAGGCGATGACAGTGTTCCACAATTGAATAATATATGTAATGCAAAGGAATCTCGACTCAGGAATAAGGTCACAATTTCCAATATCATTGATAATACAGTTCTACTGTATGGATCTGCAACTTGGAGAACTACTACATCTATGATCGAAATTGTGAGCATGTATTTTTGAACATTTGTCTATGCAGGTTGTTAGAGATCCGTTGGCCAGACACCATCAGTAATAATCTAGTATTGTAGAGAACAGACCAGCTTCTATAGGAAGAAGAAATTATGAAACGACATTGAAACTCTCGGAAATCATCAAACTATGTCACTACGTTATACGTTTTATAGATATTATTATTTAATTAAAATATATCTAAGACAGAAAACAAATATCAGAGTATTTACACAGAATATCAGTTGACATGAAATTTAATCATACCGTTTATATTCAATTCATGTTACCAATTTAACCAGTACCAATCAACAGATTACACAATTTCTACCAGTAAACAACAATAAAAAACAATTTCATAAGATTCAATCCTGTTTTTATTTGTACCTAACATGTTTATCCCCTTTTCATAATTATTAATAGTTTTGTGGTGCGTGCTACTTATATTGACATAAGTAGTATATAACGCGAGTCAGGAATGTAATGTCTGGCAGCAGATGATAGGGGAGATCAAGAAAGGAAGAGCGGGAATAGAAAGCAATTAGCATGGAAATGCAAGAACAATGAAGTTCGAGGCAATTATCGAACATTTTGCAAAATAGGTATTATAGTATGGTTTTCCTATTTTGCCAAGTAACTGTAATTTTGTGCTAAATATAATTTGGTTGTGATTACATGGTGGTTGGAGGTAGTCGGCCGGAAACCCTGGACCCGGGTTTCGTGTTACTTGGCACTCGTCAGCAAGGTGTACCTGTAACCCTGAGGGAACTGGTGCTCCCTGGCGGACTCGATCTCATGTCACCCAGCTTCACAGTCAGAGACGATACCACTGAGCTATCCGAGCCGCGACCGGCTAGACAGGCATGACATTGATCGCCACCCAGTGATCAATCAATTGTGATAATTCGGTTGTCCTCAACTCTGTTCTTCTTCAATACAGTTTTATTGGAAAACAATTCAATATTTAATAGATCCATTTAATATTTTTATACAAAATAAATTATTTGAAATGAATGAATGAATATACTTATTCTTTTTCTAATCAATAAAATGTATTACTATGGTTACTATTACTATTTTGACAATTTTAGCATACTTCTCATAATTAATTTGTCAACATGTAATTTTCGATGTATACTGATAAACATTAATTCAATAAAATAATAATATCAGAAGGGGTTTTGCGGAGACTTTAGAAACTTCAATAGTTGAAATCATGAATCACTAGTGACTGACTACAAGATTCATTTCCTGGAGTTCTGGTGAAAAGCTGTTAGACAATAACACCATTAGATGTCGGCCAGCTTAGTGGTCTAGAGGTTAAGTGTTTGCGCGACAGACTGGTAGGTCCTGTGTTCGAATCTCACCGGGGGAGGTGGTATCGTGGATGCGCACTGCTGAGTAGTCCCATACTAAGACGAAACGGCCATCCAGTGATTCCAGGTTTTACGTGGTGGTCTAGCTTCAATCGACTCATGATCTTAACCATTGGAAATAATAATACAATAATGAATTAACAAATGAAATACTCATAAAATGTTTTTTTATTTTAAACATTTACGACTGATTAAACTAATTTTTGAATAAATCAAACCATTAAACCAAATTGAGGTTAAATTTTATTAAAAAAAACAATGTGCAGTTTGATTATTTGTAATTTTGCACCAATAATTGTTTTCACTATTTAGTTTATTCTAATAGGTAACCTTGTTGATTGATTTATTCACCCTTTAAATGAGATTTAGAAACTTTAATGTTTCATTGAAGCTGTGAAAAACATGCATAAAATAATGTTTATCAATAATAACAACAACAAAAAAGAGTTTTATTTTCATTGGTTACATAACGAATATTAGCCAACGATTGAAAGTATTAAAAACAAACCCCAATTGTTGTTGCACAATGGTTAGTCTGTTTTAAATAAAAAGTATTCATAAGATTTACAATCTATTCTGTAAAGCAAATATTAATTGATTAAATAAATGTATTAATTGATAATAAGTTATACCATTGCTATCACCAACAATACAAAATTATAAAGTTTCCTAACTAATCAATACTACTAGATATGTATAAAGTAGAAACTGAATTCCATGAAAAAATTGTTTGTTTTTTTTGAAAAAAAACTAAAATATTGAGTGAGTGAATTTTTCCGGTCGAATGAAATTTATTCAAGATTATTTGATGATAAATGAAAGTGATCATTTGATATAACAGATGAAAAACTGTAGTTTGAAATAGTAAAACTGATATTAACATGACCAAAAAGATACAGATTATATCACTATTGATTGATCACTGGGTGGTGATCAATGTCATATGTGTCAAGTTCTTCTCAGTCCAGATCGAATCCTATCGACCAACTCGCAATGTGGACACTAGCTTAGGTGACTCGACATCGCGTGCATTATGTTGAGATAAGATGGTGGTTAGAGGTAGTTAACAAGAAACCGTGGACGAGGGTTTCATACTATTGAGCACTCGTTAGTAAGGTGTGCCTGTCATCTAGAAGGATCTGACTATAAAGCTGGGTGATACGGTATCGAATCCGTCAAGGAGCGCCAGTTCCCTCAAGATTACAGGTACACCTTACTAACGAGTACCAAATAGCATGAAACCTGGGTCCAGGGTTTCCTGTTGACTAGCTCCAACCATCATCTAATACAGGTTATATTTACACTTTTAAAGCAATAACTTGAACCAAAAATGCTCATTTATATACAAATTTTACTACCACTTAATGATTAGTTATATGAATATCATACAAAAGAATAGATCATACATTGAATCAATATAAAATGGATGCTTCATGTTTCATTGAACGAATCTTACACTAAATTGATGCAGAGAATATCATTTTCAATAAATATCATACTAAATTAAAATTTGCTTTGACATTTTGTCCGTTTCTAACATTAATATATTTTCCGTTACTCATTACATACTGACTTTTTGATATTCTCTTTTCAATCAACAATTCACTTGATTTTGTATTACACATTTCCGACTTTATATTACCTAATCCATAACTGAATTGTATCTTGCTTACACGTTTGTTATTCAATGATAAGTATTAATTTCCAATATCAATTTTGATTAATACAAGCTTGATTATAATTTTAAAAATGACTTTAATTTTAGCACCATAAACATTTAAAAAAAGGTAGGAAATTAAATGGAATGACATTTTCTTATTTTAAACAAATAAACAGTTTCACTGGTTAAATCAAATCAAATCTATCATATAATGAAAAATTGAGAAAATTCAAACTCAAAAATAAAACGAATGATAAATACGTTTCATTAGAATAACAGTAATATCCACTAGGTAGAAAAAAATCAACCTACTTATCCTATAAATTTTCAATATCTGATAATTTATTTCTGTTACAGTTCTTCTGTGCAATTAAAAATATTTGTCTAATCTCCTACAATTATATATTTTCCTGATTAAACAGTGAACAAATAAGAAGAAAATGAGAAACATAGTACCGATTTCAGATTTTCTATCTTATAAACTACAATTTGAGATAAAATGGGAGTTGGAAGTAGTCAACAGGAAACCCTTAACCTAGGTTTCGTGCTACTTAGCACTCGTTGATAGGATACAGTCTGCACTAAGAAGGACCTGACACACATAACAGTGATCACCAGTTAGTGATCAATCAATGATAGATGCATCTCAGTCCTACAAGAGGTCATCCGCGGCCCGGATAGCTCAGTGGTAACGTCTCCGATTGTGAAGCTGAATGACATGGGATCGAATCCACCAGAAAGCACTAGTTCCTTCAAGATTACAGGTACACCTTACTAACGAGTGCTCAATAGTATGAAACCCTCGTCCACGGTTTCTTGTTAACTACCTCTAACCACCATCTTATCTCAACATAATGCACGCGATGTCGAGTCACCTAAGCTAGTGACCACATTGCGAGTTGGTCGATAGGATTTGATCTGGACTGAGAAGAACTTGACACACATGACATTGATCACCACCCAGTGATCAATCAATTGTAAACTACAATTTAATAAACATAAAATATATTTTGGGATTCATTTTGCTATCAAGGCATTTGTGTATTAACTAAATCGTGGAAACGATAAAATCCAAAAGACTCAGACGATATAGGTGACCCAGTTTACCAACTGTCATCACTACATATTCAGTAATATCTAATATACAAAAGTTATTTATTAAAAATTTCAACCCAATAAAGGTACATGAACTATCAGACAATCAATTATTTTAATTAGTACAAACTAAATTTTCACATAACTAATGGGAAAAGATCAAAATACTTTAATTTTTAATTTAACTAGCAGAAGATTTATTGAAATCAACAAAGAACTTCAAAGAAATTATCTGCACATAACAAACTACATTGATAAATGATAGCGTGAACGATGAGCCATTCAGATGAATCATCCACTAAGTGATATGAGCTCGGATCCTACAAAAAGTACCAGTCCTATCAAGAATCCAGGTACAATTCATGAACAAGTACCATACAGAATGAAATATATGTTCAAGATTTCTTTACTTATTGCTTCTAACCGCCATACATTAAATAATGTTAACCAAAAAATAATTTTTTTCGTAGTCAATAATCAAAACATTTAAATTTACATCAGATTCATCACTTCCGAAACTAAAATAAACGTGATACAGAAACACAATACGACAAAATCATTCAGTTAATATAAAGTTAATTGTAAATTAAAATTTACAATGTCAGCTTATATTTTAACTAGGTCAAAAACAAACTTGATATTAATGTAGTGTGAAAAATTCAGTATTTAACTATTTTTTAAAAATTGTTTTTAATACTGTAAAAAATTATTTATCATGGATACACACTGCTGAAGAGTCCTGTACTAGGACGAAACGGCCGTCAATTGATTTCAGATTTTCAAAAGTGATCTAACTTCAACTGACTCATACATTCAACTACTAAATAATTCAGTATTAAATTATGATTTGAAGGAATGTTTAGCAAAGTGATCGATAAACCATTAATATCGTCTTGAAATAAAACATTTAGAATTAAATTATGTTACTCAAAATTTTCATTAAATTCACTGCTTTATCGTCGTATTGTCATGAAGTATTAATTAAGAATACACATTTAACTCGTAAAATGAGCACATTAATGTGTTGATTGGTATGTTAGTTTCAGGTTGAACAAGGTATTAAATTGTCTGTTCAATGATATTGTCAATCTAATTGTTGAGTACTTAATGTTTTTTAATTATGAAATCGTCGTTAAATTGTACAGTTCAGGTGACTTTATGTGTTATCACTGTTATTCCATATACTAATGATTTAATTTGTGAAAGTTGCATTGTAACTCTAGAAAACACCGTAAGCGTCTAGTTCAGATAGATGTGAACTGTTTTGAACTACACCACAATTACCAAATTTCGATGGCTCTGTTATTGATTGATCATGTGTTATTTTGTTCTCGTTTACTTTCAAGTTCATTTAATTTCTATCTATACTGCATGTTGACTAACAGCAACAGTGTTCACGAATACCTGCTAAATGATATATATCTGTTCAACTCTTATTTTTACTCATTACCTCTGTCAGATAAAGGAGCATTTTAGTGGTGCATGCTACTTATATTGACATAAGTTGTATATAACGCGAGTCAGGAATGTAATGTCTGGCAGCAAAGATTGGGAAAATCAAGAAACGAAGAACGGGAGTAGAAAGCAATTAGTATAGAAATGCAAGAACAATGAAGTTCGAGACAATTATTGAACATTTTGCAAATTAGGTATTATTGTATGGCTCTTTCAGAACCGATAGCATCTTTTGTTTAAAAATGCAGAAAGAACGTATATATATATATATATATATATATATATATATATATATATATATATATATATATATATATATATATATATATTCAAAATTATGCGGCAAGCGTTTACTTCATCAATTCAGTGAAAACACCACTTATTCAGCCGTTAAAATCAAGGAAAGGTTGTGTAATGACGAAATACCTACAAACAATAGGGTAGATGTCGAAATTCACTAGAATAATATGCTGACACTAATAGTAAATAAAAATATCATGGAATATTTGTAAATCATTATGAGTGAGCTAAGTTTTGGTCCTGTCCAGTTCAAGAAGTTATAGCTTAAGACAGACAAATTAACCTCATTAATATATCATCAATGAAACTAATAAATAGGGCACATGACCCTCTAGATTTGAAATATATTTCTTATATTAAGCAATGACAAATGATACCGTTCTATTGATCAGACCAAAGCCGACAGACCTGGATCGGAACCTGAATCAAAGTAGTTTATTCTGAAGTGATTTAATCATCAAATAACTACATGGACGGAATTTTCGTCAATCTGATTGCTTAATAATCTTTTTATTCCAACAAAAGTAAGTTAAACAAACACTGTAATACTTAAAGAATGATATTTACCAGAATCTCTGAGAACAAATTTGAATTAATCTAAGAAATTTACGTATGCATGTTTAGTACGTCATCAAATGAAACATTTAAACCAGAAATATATATTTCGTATTTTATATTCCAACAAAACGTAAAATGTAATGGGATATAAGTTGAGTGACGCGCTAGGAACTTCTTACTTATATTACAAATTCAAAAAGTGTACCACAATAAAACAAAATTCCTTTAATCTATACATTATTTTACCGCCACTAATAATCCAAAAATACCTAAAAAAAGGAAAATGAATTTGAGACTTTAAAATGTATCACCCGACTGACTTCAAGACTGACCAGTCAGATCATTCCTTTTATAGTTTATGCTTAAAAGATAATATTAGTGTCGTTTATGCCTTATGGTATAGTTGTAGATGAATGTTTCCTATAAATATTGAATAAAGTTGTACGAATGGTATTAGAAGAAAACAAAAGTCACTGGTGGGTGAAATATTGTGAAATAACAAGACAAGATTATTTACTATTAAGGTTAGAAGGGAAGAACAAATAGCCATCCAGCCCCATTCATGTTTGACACTGGTCCACACTTAAAACGCATCTGTCATCTCATCTCCATGAACAACTTTCAAATGTATTGCGTCCCTCCATCAATTCCATATGATGGTAACGATTTTCTCAGATACATTATGGAGTCGAGGAACGTTCGATGAGACTCTCTTATCCATGATGACAGATGCTTTCTCATAATCAAGTTGATGTATGGTGACGAGTTCCATTCAATTGGTTCTTCACCCATGTTCCATGTTGTTGTGATTTTGTCGGTGAACGATCTATGCACACGGAATGCAGCTTGTGAATCTCGGAGTGGGTCGTCTACTGAATCTTTCTTTCTATTCAACAACACAGTGATGATGTTGGTTCTTCGTACTGATAGTAGTGTAATGTTTCTGTAGTTCTCACACTTATTCACATCTGCTTCCTCTGGTTTTTTGATGAGATATGTAGTTCTTTCCATTGTGTCGACACTCGTTTCTCCTCTCAAATGTTTCCGAGTGGAATGTGATTGGTGTATGTCGTTCTTTGTAGTTACCTGTATGTGTGCGTTGAGTGTTTCAGCTGATGTGTTGTCTGTTCTTATGTTTTCCTACATTTGATTTGTGTGATGACATTGTTGATTGCTTCGATTATTGGTTGTGTTACATTGATAATAATTTCTGTGTGTGATTCTTCGATGTCCATTCGGTTTAGTGTGGCTGGTCTATTCATTAGCCTTACAAACTGTCTTTCCATTTGTTCCTGTGGTTTAGATTCTTAGTGTTAGGTTTTCTGTGTTTGTTCATAATTGTTCTCTCTAGGCCAAGCTTCTTCACTATTGCATATTTTCTTCTGCCTTCCAGATTCTTTTAATCTGCTCGTCAGCTCTAGTGGCCTTCTGTACTCATATATCTAGTTTTGTATACCTGCGCTGTGGCCTGGCTTACTCCGTTTTCATTCTCCTGTTTCTGACTACGGACATTTTGTTTCGCTTTTCTCAAGTCTTTCTCAGTTTGTTCATGGGGATACATTCTGTATAATTGTGTCACTTTGGGACCACCAACTCCAGGCATTTCAAACTAATTGCTTATTCATTTCCACTTCTATTTGTTTTACATAGTGTTTTTACTTTCTTCTAGTAGAGCTTGTGAGGCTTGGAACTTGTTGCTGAATTTCTTAGCGCCTAGAAAGAACGATGTACTAAATTATTGCATTATTACTTGTTTGACTGTCCTATACTTCTTATGCTTCAGTTTTAGCTTGGTTACCATTAGGTGAAGATCTGGAGCTCCATCAGCTACTCGTCTGTGGATTTACTGAAATGTTTTACTTATCCGTATATGACTGATCTGGTTTTTCATAGTGTCGTCATGTGAAACCCAAGTACTTTCATGCATAAGTTTGTGATGTAGATTGCTTCCACCCATGGCTATTTTTTTGAAAGCATATAGGTTTACCAATTTATAAGCAGACTGTTAGCACCACTGAGTCTATCACGTAACCTGGTTTACACTTAATCAATTTAAACAAAATATTTAACAAGATTAAGAGGTATGATCAAAGACTGATTTTTAGTGTCTTCATGAACGTAAAGAAACTATTGAATAATAACAAGCCGAAAACTCATCATTACTTCATGGTCGGATAACGACGTTCAAATATACGATCAAAACATCCTTAAAATTTATTAACTTTGTTTTATTTTTTTAAAAACATATGATTATATAGTCAAAATGTGTACCAGATGAAAAGAGCTTTGCATTTCATTTAACTGAACCTACTGAATGATCGAATTTATTTACAATTATAAATCACCTATCGATTCACTTCTTCGACCAATAGTAAATAAGAGACAACTTGTTCAAAACGATATCAGTTGATTAATATATATATGTAAACACCGAATATCTACTTATTTTCGTTTTAGATGATAAGGGTTATATGAAGATTTCTTTGGATTCGCAGATGATGTGCTATTATTTTGCATTTCGTTTAAAACAGGGAACTATCCAGCTGTTTCATCCTAGTATGAAACACCTGAACAGCACGTTCTTACTCCTCTTCCAGGGATTGAATAGAGAACTTTGAAGTTTCATGGTGAATGTTTGACCACCAGAACAGCTGGGTGAATGTCCAATGTTATACGCCTCTAAACTCCAACCAACTCTTGGTAAAACAAGACGTTTATGCAATCTCATTGGTAGCGGCTGCTTCACTCTGAGCTATGATAGTTATGAATTTGCACAAGAACTTGAGAAAGTCATCTCGAAGTCAGTAGTGATTTGTCTATTATATTTCATATGGAGGGTCTGCGAAGATCATATTGATCTGTTGATAAGATTTGTCACAAAACGATCCCAATTACAGTTCCTTTGAAAATCTTGAAACATAGTGGATCATCTTTATCCTGGTATGGAAATTCTTAGCAATGCACATATATTAAAAGTTATCTCCATATAACTCGTATATATTTAATGACAAACAAATTTATTATTCAATGACATTTTAAAATGTCTGAATAGCCATAATTTGACATTTAAGCTATTACTATTATTATTCTTAGCATAGAAGCTAAAGACAAAGTTGAAAATATTTCCTGTTATTATGACCAAAAATATCAACTAAGTTATCTATATTACCATTATTATTAAAGGCGACAATTATTGGCGAATAGAAATATTTTCATTATGAATTTATCTGACATTTTTGTATATTGTGCGGATATTCAGACGCAGTTTTTAATTTTGTACTAAAATCAATTACAGAATGTAATTTTGATCATTTCATATAAAATAAGAGTGAGGGAATTCTCAGCGAAATCATGAAGCGACAAGAGTCATACTGAAAACACTGGACGGTCATTTCGTCCTAACATGGGACTCTTCGGAAGTGTGCACGCAGGAGTGCAATAGATTAATATACACATGTTCGAAAAATATATATCTACGAACATGAAATTTTACTCAAGTCATAACTTTAGGCAAAATTTGAATTTTCTTTCATTTTTTGCTCGTCTATATTACACGTTCAGTCCCATACGTGAACGCATGACCTCTAGACAAATGAGATGGAATCCAGCGGTGTTAATGTCTAACTGCAATCAACCCACGAAATTGTGAAATCATCTTCCATTGTCTTTGGCTAGTAGATGCTTAACACCCGACACGGATCTAACTTAGATCGACCTATGTTTCTTATGAAACTCAATTATCCCCATAATCCCCATAATAATATGCATACTAGTGATTAGATTAGAGAGGAAATTTTCTGAGATTTAGCCAGAACACATAGCCAGTCCAATCCTTGTCGGGTTTGAGGCAGTTACTCATCGAAGACAATAGAAGGATGTCGAACACTGTTGTGTATTGATTGAAGTAAGACATTGGCATCGTTAGATATCGGCTAAATGAATCAAAGCTTATGAATTCAAGCGTCAGACAGAAGGTCTTGGGTTCGATTCCGGCTCCCGGGATGGTAGATGCTCACTCCTGAGGACTCCCATATCAGGACGAAACGGTCGTTCAGTGCTCCCAGGCATTCAATGGTGGCCTAACTTAGATCGGTATATATTTGTAATGATATTCAACTTTCGCCACAACCACTTATGGACAAGAGATTATTTATTTATCAATAGTGACTTTACTACATTTAAGATAAGCTTGTGTCGCTTTAGAACTGTATTTCATGTAAACTCCGGTTTATTTCCTTTATGTCGATCGTTCTCCACTACCTTAATATTAAAGTATTCAACATATAAAAACACCATTTCATTACTTTCTATGATGACTGAATATGTTGGGAACAGCAGATATTTATTCTACACCATATGAAGAATTATATTATTGTTTTTATGAACTGGTTCTTCTTGAAGTGAATTATACTGTTGAAGTTAACTATTACTTTTAAAATAAATAATTTATGTGAAAGACGAAGATTTTTTAAAACATCAAAAGTTTAAATTCTTCTAAACTTGTAGAAGTTTTATAAAGCTTCTATGTATTTCTCCAATAAAACATCTATATATTTGTATTTATTGTTATAGTTTCTAAAAGTATGAAAATTATTACTATTTCCTGTCTTTATCTTTTGCTCTTTTTTGATATACCATAATTTCCTTAACTCATTTGATGTTAATTTATATAGTGCTGGTAAGCAATATCTCTATTGTATAATACAAATGAAAATTTCTGTAACTAACTTTCTTGAATAATGAATGTTGGAGAAATATCGTACTTTTCTTTAAGTACAGTTAATCCAGAAGTGAATGTATTTTGAATAGATCTGTTGAAACTATCAAAAAAGCTTTATGGAACGAACAACCATTTTGTATAAATAAATTTACAGCGGTTACAGAAATCAGTCGGAAAAAAATAAGCATTGCCAAATTCAAGCAAATCAGTAAGATAAAAGTTTCTTTGAAGGTAGAAAAAAACGACATCAGAAATGGTGTACTTTTGCGAAAGGAACATTAATTTACGTGTAAAAAGAAAACAAATAACATAGTTCTAAGTAATGTAAACGATGTTTTTTTTTTAGAAAAAACCGATTTTTTATGGATTTATTGGCTTTACGAGATAGTTCATTCCTATATTATGCAAAATATCTTTTACAAGCTCCAAGATTGATACTAATTAGGGATCTTTAGGTATGAACTTCAGTTATCTTTGATTGTGATCATCATCAATGAAAAAACTTTGTCGGTTACCCGCCAATGCCTCTGGGAGACATTTGTGCAATATCATAAACTGATTAAAGTTAGACATGTGAACATTTTAGAGATGCTAGATCCCCATAAATTACTTGGTAAACTGCTTATTTTTGCAGATTTAGTCTGGAAAGTTGGACTTCTCGCTTTTGCTCCAAAAGTGCCCATTTTTACCTTCAGATTGTACTTCCCACTTGAAAGGACTCTAAATGATTCACTGGCTCTTGGCCTCTTTTAAAATGATATTTTGTGATATTTCCCAAGGACATGCTACATATATACTCTCGAGTTGCGTGCTTGTTGTTGTTCCTGTTTTTGACTAATTGTGCAATTTACTTTTCCTCATCTGAACTAGGTCTTCTCCCTCTAGTTAGTGATTCTGGGATGCATCGGAATAGTTAAGCTTGTCTTGTCGTCGTATCGCTGATTCTTCGTTTCGTTCGCCGATTTTAGGTAATCTTTTAATCTCTTCAAACATAGCAGGCCCATTTGGATATTGGCTCTGTAATCTGCAGACTAGTCTAGGTTCAAGACCTGAAAGCCCCAAGTTTGATTCCTTGTGGAATCGTGTATACACGCAACTGAGAAGTTCGAAACTATGGATAAACAGCAAACCAGTACTCTCCGCTTTTTAATATTTTTCTAGTTAGAGTCAGCCAGTTACGTAAATTGTAGAAACCTGAAAGTTTTCATAATCCCTTTAAACTAATAAACACAACAGATTTAAGTAATCTGATTACCTTAATTTCATTACGTTATTTCTAAATATCCACCTTTTTAATATGTGTATATTTTTGCAAAGCTTTAATATTGTAACGTTATACATGAAATAACTGTGTATGAGTAGATTATACTTCAGCAGTCTCTAATGTACCGTATTAGTACTAGTTACTCTTCACGTATCTTGATTACCTATAATCAAATACGACTGATATTTAAGTGGATAGATCGTGGAAATTAGTTAAGTATGAAGGTGATTTTTCTACCAGCTTGATATCAGTTGGAGAATAATTCGAAATCTAAGAAGACTAAATATCTATTTTGTCATGTTTCATTAGACCTCAAAATGACTTGTTGTGAACTATGCTTTTCAACTACGTAAGGAGTGAAGAAATAACTTGAGTGATATTGAATGATTTTTGTGTTCTATCAAGTATGAAATAAAGTTAGAAGTGTAGACTGTTGTATTCTCATTTCTAATCATATTATTCTCATTTGTATGGTAAAGTGGACGTAAAAATACTTCATCGATTATAACCGATGAATCATATAAACCGCTAGACTTGAAAAAATTTGGTCTCATCATCATTACAATTGTAAATACAAACTACTAAAAAGTTCTAAATTAAGACAAAAGTACTATCCAGTGAACCTCGTTTCATTGAGTATTCAACTGATATCGGTTGATGAAAAAAAACTTTGTTTAGCTGATATTATTTTGAATTCACTTGGTGTTGTTTGTTCATATCTTCCGATTGTTGTTTAGGACTGTAATTGTTGGCATGTGTGCATCCAGTTCGGATTTCCTCGATATTACCTTAAGTCACAATCTTTTTAAGCAGAGATTGATGGTGGCTAGCAATGGAATCCAGGACGCGGGTTCCGTCCTACTTGGGACTCATCATTTGGATGTACCTGCATCCCAGAGTTGATGTCCACTCCGGAACTCGAACCTAGTACCGTTCGATTGAACATCGACTGTTGGATACAGGTACATCCAGCTGACGAGCCCCAAATAGAACGAAACTATATTCTGGATTCCACTGCTAGCCACTATCCATCTTTGATATTATTTTGCCGCACTAAATGTTCTTCTTATCGCTGTCGTTAAAAGATTCCTAATTACATCAGATGTTCGATCACCCTTAAATTCCGAACTTATATTATGGTTTTTCTTTGGAACGGAACAACCAGATTTCTCGTCACAACTACTTCTTTTCATGTTCTTATCTTTGAAGCGGTCTGGATAGCCAATTTTCATAAGAGTTTTCCTGAGGAATGCTAGTTCTTCGTCCATGCATTCCGTACTACATATCCGATGTATTCAACGACATAAAGAGTGAATGACAGTGAATAAGATATAATTATCATTTGTGTTTCTCTCTCCTCTTTTATTTCTACTATATTTTTAATTTAGGAAGTTGTATTCTTTTCTAGTGTTCGTACTTTCTTCAGCAAATGTTTATAATTATTAAAATACCGGTTAATTATCTTTTTTTTTCTATTATGTTAACTTAATCACTTGCTGTTAGATTCATCTTGTTTTAAATGAACAAATCTTGAGCTTATTAGTATTCCTTTATTTCAATCTCTAGATAAATCTTACAATAATGTTCATTTGTTAATGACATTTTTATGTTGATAACTCTAAAATATCTCTATTAATAACTAACTTACTTACGCCTGGTACCCTCGATGGAGTATAGACCTCCGATCAGCATTCTCCAACCAACACTGTCCTAGGCCTTCCTTTTTAGTTCTGTCCAATTTTTGTTCGTTTTTCTCAAGTTTGTATCCATTTCTCAGCTTATTGTGTTCTTTGGTCTTCCTTTTTTCCTTTGGCCTTGAGGATTCCAGGTGAGGGCTTGCCTTGTGACACAGTTGGGCGCTTCTCAAACTCCTCCTGAAGCCCCTCTGAGGCTACTGACGGTTCCAAGCTCTGGTAAAAGAAGAGGGTTAGGCATGGGGTTAGCGACTCCATCCTGTAGAACACTAACTCGCTAAAAAATGAGAACCAGAAAAATTCTATTAATAAACATTGATAAAATATTTATTTAAGCTTATAAATATGATTTATGTAGCATAGATGTTTTGTAGCTAATAGAAAGATTCAATAGAATTGTCTATATACTGTTTGATACAAATTAGTTGAACATATATATATCTGTATTTCAGTGTTTATAATGGTATCGGTACCTAATAATAACACAATAACTGGTATAATTACGCAATATAACATTATAATTTAATATGTTAGTGAAAAAAGACAACTAGTTGAAATGATGACAGAATAATTTAGTGAAATCAATTAAGTCTAGAAAGAGTTCTAAAATTGCCGCTATTAACAATACATTACTTAGTGTTTATTTTGATTGTAAGTAAGTATGCTAATCAGTCTTCTAATAATATGAATTTAAAATAACTTTTGAGTAAATTATTCTACTCAAATTTAAAATAGAATCATTAAACTTCGTGAAATAATATTACAATAGTTGAATTCATGAGTCGATCTAAGCTAGACCACCATTGAAAATCTGGAAGTATTGAACGGCCGTTTTGTCCTAGTATGGAAATCCGCAGAGGTGTGCATCCATGATCCCGCATGAGGGAATCGAATACAGGACCTTTGGTTTGACGTGTAAACGCTTGACCTCTAAACCTCTGGACCGGTATCCAGCGGTGTTAATATCTAGCTTCAATCAATCGATGATCTTGCGTAACCTTTCATCCATTGCCCGAAACGGATATCTGCTTAACACCCTACACGGGTTGAACTTCACTGACTGGAAGTCCAGGGGTTACATCTTGAATCTAGTCATTAGTGAGCGCATGATTTTGATTATTAGAATGCATCATTAGAGATGTAGTCAGGCACCTTATTTCTCTAGTTACATTGTATAGAACTTGTGTGTTGTTTATTGATTTTTCAGAATGAATATTTTACATAGGATTTGAATTTGTGCATTAGTTCATGTTACGATTTTGAATGTTTTGACAAAATAGAGCTAACAGCAAACACTAAGCATGTTTAGACTAATTCATTTAGCTTCTATGTCAGAAATGTTGTGCTTTTCATACAAAAACTAATTTAATGACTCATTCACATCACATAATTGGCACTTCTGTTTTTTACTATCAATTTGTACGTGAACGATGACTCTATGCTCGTTAAATCTAATTTACTATAGAGTGTTTACAATCACTACTGATTTTCTGTAAAACATTTCACTTAAACTAATACATCCTTTCTACACTTTATTACTTCACTCAATTATAAAGATTTTACAACGTGGTCACTTTGTAGTAAGCTAGAAATTATAGATTTTCAGGAAATAATAATAATTATTATTAATACCTAACGATTTGCATCAACTTAATCGAATCCGTGAACTGATGTACATTCTGTACTATTTTCTGCAATATAGTACTATTATTTTGCACTTTGCTATGATGTTTTGTGAGAACTTTTTTCATCCATGAAAATTTAAAAGTGATCAATCATTACGAGGAAAGAAATTTCATGATAAATGACTTTATAGTATTCCATCATTTTACATTAACACTATTTACACCATCGTCATGTGTAATATTCATTGAAACGATAGAGAAATGGTGACCTTTGATATAATATTAAGGTATGGCTAATGACGTCTTACATTAATCCTCTCATTTTGATAATTTAAGCATAATATATAGTAGAGAAAGTGAGGACAGCCAACAAATACGAACGACATAAATCTTGGCCATAAATTTGGATGGTGAAAAGATGAATTGGTATTCTTTATAGCATCCATTCATTGTTGATTGCTCGTATTTACTATCGTCTAGCATACACGGCAGCCTGATTCTGAACATACATGTTAGACCTGGCATAAACCATCTTTAGACAGTCTTTGATTTATCGGCAAACATTCAATTTCGCTGACTACTGACGGATCAAAACAGGTATGTCTTTCCCTATTGCCGTGTTACTTTCTACAGTCTACTAGGGTTCGCAGAATGTTTGAGTCATTCTACATTAATATATTCTACAGTATTTTTACAACTTTTACTAATAAAACGGTAATTTTCAGGATATTGTAGACAATCCTCCAAAGAGTAATCACTATGGCATCACTCAAATTACCTGATTGAAGCTTACAACTAAAGGAGATCTTGTCATGTCCCCTAGCATCACGCATAACATTTGGAACCTTTGACTTTATTATCATTTATATGGATCAATCGCAAAACTGGCTACTTGACAAGTTACGGAATTTAGACTGTATTCGTGATAATGATGGTTCCGAAATGTATTGATAATACTGATTCAATTTCAGCAACTAAAACAAACGTGAAAACAAAAACTGACAGATGGGAATGTTAGCAACAAAAATTGTCTAACCATCAGCATCAAGATCCAAGGCTAGAATCAATATTAGTCATAGTAGTAACGCGACATGTGATAATGTCCAAGCAACATGTAACTTTTAAAACAACGAGTCAAATCTTCATGAGAGTTAGAGCTTGAATATCTACAGCACAATCAACTTGTAACGCTTGCATGATGTTGAGAAAAAAAGAAGAGTTTAATCTGACTCAATAAATGAAACACAATATAAACCTAATAAAAATTAGCTCATTTAGGTAAACTGAAACACCAACACCCGTATTAAAAGAATTAGCAGAACGGAAACATAGCATCCATCATGACTTATAAGCATAGCGGAAATGACGTATATCTGTCCATTTGCGCATGAGTGAGATTAGTTGGAGTTAAGATGGAAATATGGTGTTGTTCTAGTGAAAGAAATTCATAAATTTCCGGTCATTATAATATTTTTTTAAAGATAATTAGTGACTAATGGATAAAGCAAGACCGATAAACTTCTACTTGTCTTTGAACCATTTTTTGATTGTTTATAATTTATTTAAAACTAACATGAGTTCAGTCGTTCTATGATTGTTTAAATATGAATTAATAATTTATATATATTTACATTATCGCTGAATGCAGTTATGACGTACTGAATAGTATCATATGCCGTTTACTGTGTAATCGCATTTGGTGTTATTCTTTAAAGTTTAGTTACACAGTCTAATAAGTAACCAAAAAGTTGACGGTAATAACATTTATAAGAAAACAGTACATCAGTTGTCCATTATTATAAGCAATGTTGAATCATTAGGTCACTTTAATTATTTTTATTATCATCCAGATGAATATGAGGTTAGTTTTTGTTGATGCGGTCAATAAAAATTGTATAGAAAACTTGTTGACTTTCCACCGTAAATAACACTTTTTCACGTCTTCGTTCTATTTAACTCAATAACCGTTTTACAATTGAAACTTATATTTACTTAGTTAGAACTGCCATTACTATAAACAAAATTCATCCCAACTTATAGAATCCAACAAACTTTTATGCCTGCTGTCCAATACATAGTAATAAAAAAATACTTGTTTATATATCAGAGTGATTAACATTATGAGCCTTGGCCAATCAGAGAAGACACTAGTAATCTGATTTGTCTATGTCTGAAGCATCTTAACGATTGTTGCTGAGATCACGAAGAATTTAGCCAAAAGTCATAGGGTCTTAAAAGATGAGTTATATTTACACATAACTGTGACAGTATGAGACAATTCACATTCTTGACTTCAGTCATTTTAAATAAAGCAAGAATAATAAGATTTGCAGAATAAACTAAAGTCATTCTACTTCAAGGCTTCTCATCAGTCACAAACACCTAAAAGATTTTTATAAATTTAACCTGCTTACATCTGATGTGAACCCTTAAAATACAATGAATTCAGTTCATTTTCTACATCTCGCTATCCTACGTTTGTTCAAATTTATCATGGTATCAAGTTAAATAAAATTAAATAAGTTTATGACACAAATTCACCTTTATCTAATTTGTGGTTAAAAAAACGCCATTAAAATATTAAAATGACTTCATACATTCATTTTATGTAACTATTCATACAACTGATAAATTCTTCATTAATATATATTGTGTCTGTAAGTAATAATATAAATCAATAAATAAAATATAATCGGCGAAGGAACATGAAGAATGACAGTTTTACTGTGACTTTCCTTCCTATCCAGTAAATGATCCTTAAATTTAGATTGATATCATGAATGGATGATAGACTAACATTCAAAACGTGGAAGCACTGGACGGCCGTTTCGTCTTAGTATTGGTTGATGTTAGACATTAGAACCGTCAGATGCTAGCTAAGTGGTCTAGAGATTAAGCGTTCGCGTGCGAGACCGAAGGTCCTGGATTCGGGTCCCATGTGCGGGATTGTGGATGCGCATTTCTGAAGGGTCTAATGTTAGGACAAAACGGCCGTCCAGTGCTTCCAGGTTCTCAGTAGCGGTCTTAAGTCGATCCATTTATGATATCAATCTAAACTCAACAATCTCTACAACCCTATACAGACTTTTTAAATTGAGTGTTATAACTTAAATTAATATTATTATTAATAGTAATATTAATAACAACATGTTTTAAGCAAAATATATAAGCAGATATAATTTATTTTTATTTAAATATATCTCTTATGCCGCCTAAATAAACACTTATATTATTTCTGTGTATGTGAATTAGAACAAACAACTCGAAAATCATAGATGCGCACTACTGATGAGTCTTGTACTAGAAAGAAGTAGCTATTTAGCGCTCCTTGGTGTTCAGTGTTTGTCTATCTAAGGTAGATCCTCCATGTAAACTATAAAATATCAACAACCACCAAAATCCCTTACACTAATAACAGTTTTGTCCGTACTAGTGGCTAATTTCTACAAGTAATTCTTTTGATTATAATTAGAAACTGTAAACTTTTAGTTTGAACCACAGCGGGTGTAGGGGATTAAACCTCCAATGTCGTTGGAAGACGGTCTCATAACATTTTGATTTGATCGAAGTTAAAAATGTTAACTATATGAAATTATGTGTCATAATATCATATTACCTGTATGACAGATAGCATTTACAATCAACTTTTTCGTTAACTAAATGAGTACATACTTCATAGTTGAGTTATTTTACGAAAGTTCACACTAGAAATTTCTATCATTCTGATGTTTATCTATTATGTCAATATTTCTAAATATACCTGTGAAATATTTGATTAGCTGGTGTCCAGAACAGTTGTTTCGAGTTGTTTTTCGATATGTCTTCTTCTATATTAGTATCAACATAAAACGTTTGGAGACCTATTCCTTCTAATTAATCATCCTATATAACCCGGATGTTTACCGAAATGATTTATTGGTGAAGACACTTTTTAAAACAGTATTCTACTTGGTCTAACTATAGTTAAGATTATTAGATGATATAATAGAAGTAGACGTCATGTTTGGTTAAAGTTATCGATCACTTTTTCAATGTCAAAATAATGTGCCATATTAAGCATTGTAAGGTAATTCTCTGTTCATTTTATAGATGAGTGTTGCATATAAGAAAAATTTCATTTCAAGCATCTAGAGTTATCTTTAACTGTCTGCTGTGAACATGTCAATGTTGTTAAGTCCAACTGATACGAATAGACATGAAACGTGAACTAGTAATTATTGTTCACAAAAATTGATTTATGGATATAACTAACATTGTCGAACGGATATTAAGATGAAAAAACAACTGAACACCACAATGTTATACTTTTTAAATATATATATTATAAAATACTAAATTAAACATGACTATACCATTTAAAACAATGGTGTTTAAAGGGAACGTGTTGGTGAGGTCATCTATTTAGCTAATTAAATTAGGAAGTGAATGTCTGGTTTAATTTTTGTTAGTCCAGTCATTAGCGCTGATCGAATTCTACCTTTCGTACTGCAATCTAGTTATTAGTTTCGGTAACTTTGTATTACTTTCATCAATCAGCACAAAGGAACCGATGACCATGGAATTGCTCAGTACTTAATAATTAACAGATGTTTTCTTTATTGATGTTTAATAATGAGCAAGTTATCTCTAAGTTAGATGGAGTTCCTGATGAATTGATTCTAATCTTTAAGATAATGAGATTACGAGCTGACCTGATAAAGAAAACCATTGAAAAAATGGAGGCACTGGAAATCTATTTCGTCCTATTATGAGACTCTTAAGTAGTGCCCATCCACTGCCCTACCACTGAAGATCAAACCCAAGATCTTAGGTCCCGCTTTCGAACGCCTAACCTCTAGACAACTGAGCCGAGATCCAGTGGTGTACAAGTCTAGTTTCACTCGATTTGCGATACTGTCCTATCATCTTTCAGAAGTAATTTTCGGAGTTCTAGTGAGAATCCCTGATTAATGGAGTCTAATCGTGTCGGGAGTGAGGAAGGTAAACATTTAAGATAATGGAAAACGATCACTGAATACCGTTAACTGGTCAACGTTTTGACTGGTACACGGATGGATCTCGGCTCGGTGGTCTAAAGGTTAAGCGCTTGGGCGCGGAACCAAAGTTCTTGGGTTTAGTTCCTATTGTAGGGGTTGTAGATGGACGCTGGTGAGTAGCACCTAATGGAACGAGAAAAATGTAAAGTGTCTCTATATTTTCAGTGGTTATCTAGCTTAGATAGATACCTGATCTTAATAAATTGCAACCCTCCTACTGACAATCATCCAAGTTATGATAAAGAGTATAAATATATCTTTATCAGGGATTTTGTGAGAAATTGAGCGTTACTTAATACCTCAGTTTGTCAGTTTTTTTCCAAAAGGATATTTTTTACACATTGTTTTGAACCTTATTGAAACTTTCATCGGTGTTACGGAGACTGTTTTAGCTTTAAAAATTAACCAAATAAAATAAATATGATTAAGTAGAGAACAATCAATGGATTCAACTGGTTTGCTTATTTATTTGACTGAAATGAAGAGAAGAGTAAATGTATGAAACTTATTGTTGTTTGTTCAATGAAGCTGGGTACACAAAATTATTTTTAAATAATGAAAAATAAGCAATAAACTCTGCTTTTCTTTATTAGTCCAGTTTCGCAATCGAAACTAGTTTCTTTCTCCACATTTCAGGAATAATATTATAATCAGCAAATTTAGCCTAATTATAGTTGTTGACAAGGTGTAGCTCTGTAATACATTTTGCATCATAATATGGCATCAGATGAAGAACCTTAGAAAACTCTGACAAAACAGGTAGTTATTTTGCCTTAGTTTAGGAATTTTAAACCATAGTTCAACCCTACCGAAAGCAGAGTAGAACATAATACCTACAGTTACTGTAAAGAACACGAGAGTATCAGATCCCTATACTGGCAACCATTACTTCAAATTTTCGACATCAGTTAATTTATGATATTTTAAAATACTCGTTCTGCGTCGTCAGTAAGTTGCTAGGTCACTTTCAAAAGGTTTGGCTTCACAGGTTACGATTCGCTCACTAGAAAGCTGATGACTAACTAAGAATGAAATTAAACTGTATATTACACATTTTATTCACAATACCATAGGATCAAGAAGTCTATGCACTACTTTCATCTCACAGATTTTTATTTCAGGTAGATTATTCAAAAATAAAAAAATAATTCGATTAATTAAAAATTTATTGTCTCATGTTTCAAATTGTTTATTCATTGTCAAAATTTGTCAGAAAATGCGTTCGACAAAGTTCTGATGGGCATATATGACTTTTGGAGTCCTTAAAAGCAACTCATAAGTGATATATCACGATTTCATTGAATATTATTATTATTATCAGCTTTATTCAATATTATATTTTTGGTACAATATAGAATTCTCAGCGTAAAGTATTTCAACAAGTTTCCGTTTCTTTCTTCTTGGTCGGTCCTGGCGATAAATATCGAGTGATCGCCAGTTAGATGTTAGCAGTTCAGTAAATGAACATCTGAATAATGTGTATTCTTTTCGTTGTATATTGCCAGCAACCACATTGTCTCTTATTGAGTTTTTTGTAACTTTGATAACGAAAGGTTGTACACTTTTCAGAAACGCAGCAGGATAGGTTGTGCGTTTAATAAACATAATGATATATTAAAACAAACAAAAAATAGATAACTTGTTGAAATATCTAGATGACAGGAACAGGTAGCCCAGATGCTCAAGCAGGCCGCCCTTTCTGTATGCAATATAATATTAATTGAATTTCAATCTAGTATCTGAACGGCTGTATGCTTCCATTAAAAATCAAAACCTTTATAATTTACCTAATGAGGAGTTCAAACGTAGGTTACAATACCTATATAGTGCAAACTATCTCTGATGATTTCACTTTTCGACAGAGAAACAAACGTTGAATCTCCTAATTTGAAACAAAATAACATGTTTCAGTCTTTGTAAATTATTATAACTCAGTGGTTTAGTGGTTAAGTGCTCGCGCGCGAAACCAGTAGGTCCTGGGTTCGAACCTCGCAGGGGGCAAGGTCGTAGATGCGCACTGCTGAGGAGTCCCACAATAGGACGAAACGGCTGTCCAGTGCTTCCAGGTTTTCCATGGTGGTTTAGCTTCAACTGACCCATGATCTTAACCATTGAAATTACTACAATCTCCACAAAACCCATTTGAAATTATAATAACTACTTATTTTGTTCACTGAAAAAATCATATTCATACTCGTTGTATAGAAGTAAATTTGTTCGATGTTTTTTCAGAACTATTGATTTCCGATACATATGATGTCAATAACTAGATTGTTTATTGTATTTGGAATCAGAAGTGACTCTCAAAATTATGTCTGATAAAAGATAAATGGAATATAATGAATATTGAATATTAAATGAATGTTTTGTATTTACAGAGATCCCCATATCATTTTCTTAATTATTCATGGACGTTTTGTTTCTAACAATGGAAGGAAATGATTGATTTGAATGAATTGATTTTCACTAGTTGACAATATAATACTAAATTATGATTGAAACAACTAACGGTAAAATAGTTTATTTAATCGATAACTGATTTCTTTGTTTAATAAATTATAAACTAGAATTTTGACAAATATTACCACCCGTTAGGAAGTGAACTTAGAAAAAAAGATTGACGTTAGTCAGATCGATTTGCAAAGATAAATGAAAATAAGTTGATCATATGACTGTTTCATAACAGAAATCTATTTTAAGCCTTAAACACAAACAGTTCTCTTGAAATAAGAAGGAGTGGTTAAAGTGGAATAAACGAATTTTATTTTATGGTCAAGGTTAACTGATTTGTATGATTTTTATCTTCCAATAGGAAATAAGACAATTATTACAACTGCGCGCTATATTTAGAAAAATGGAGTGTATTTATGTAGCTACACAAAAGAAATAGAGGAAAAAGCACAGAACGAAGAAAGCCGGCCGCCATTGCATACAAAAGATGGCGAATATAATAATTCCCGCTTCATTCTGATTGGTCGCTAAGCAGACTGCCATGTTTACGAAATTGAGTTGTGTTTAATAGCAGCTATTTGTTTTCTTAACACTTTAAATAGAAAACAACAATGGTTCAACTCATTCAACTGAAGGATACTTCAAGTAATCAATACAATGTGTTATATTTCTTATTAAAAAAATTGGAAAAAAAGGTTTTACTAATGGTAATCATCATCTACATTTGAACACATGGAAAACATAACGAATCCATTTTGAAATTAAATTAATTTAGCGTTGATTTGAGAAATTAGAACATGCACTTATTTTAAGACGTGATCGATGGATTGTTGTGGTATGGTTAGTTACAAAGGTACATAAACAATTCAGAATCCTATGAACTTAAGTATTGGTTTATGACGGAAAACTACCATTTATGCAAGGAATATTAAACTAGAACTAGCAATAGTTAGTTTTAAAATTGATCATTTTCCGAAACGATCTGGAAGGCTATTTAAAACTTAATGGGAGTGAATCAATAGATGAATTCTCAAACATTTGATTAACTAAAATTAAGTGACGCAATCGACATTGTCATCACACAAATCAAATGTGCGAAAGCATAAGAACAGACAATATATCAGCTGAAACACTCAACGCACACATACAGGTAACTACAAAGAACGACAGACACCCATCACATTCCACTCGGAAACATTTGAGAGGAGAAACGAGTGTCGACACAATGGAAAGAACTACATATCTCATCAAAAAACCAGAGGAAGCAGATGTGAATAAGTGTGAGAACTACAGAAACATTACACTACTATCAGTACGAAGAACCAACATCAACACTGTGTTGTTGAATAGAAAGAAAGATTCAGTAGACGCCCCACTCAGAGATTCACAAGTTGAATTCCGTATGCATAGATCGTTCACCGACCAAATCACAACAACATGGAACATGGATGAAGAACCAATTGAATGGAACTCGTCACCATACATCAACTTGATTATGAGAAAGCATCTGTCATCATGGATAAGAGAGTCTCATCGAACGTTCCTCGACTCCACAATGTGTCTGAGAAAATCGTTACAATCATATGGAATTGATGGAGGGACGCAATACATTTGAAAGTTGTTCATGGATATGAGATGACAGATGCGTTTTAAGTGTGTGCCGGCGTCAGACTAGAATTCTCACTCCCTTTCTCTATTCCTCTGTCACTCTCAACATTCCTCTTTCTTATGATGGTTTACTGGATTGTGAGGAACTCTACAACTCACGAAACACTCAGAATATAATCGACAGCTTGCATGTACCTTGATGTTTTGAATTTCATTGATCGCCTATATCTCCTATCCCGTATACAATAACACACACAAGTGAAGATAACTAATGTAGCAACAGTCTCTCTACAACTAGATATCAACATGCACGGGGATAAATCTAGATACTGAAATACGACACATTGTGCATCAAACAAACCACACCGGATGTTGAGGTTGTGGAATAGGTGAAATTCTCTACACTTCTGGACAGCATCAATAGTGAATAGGACGAATGTGATGTGTATGTGTATGTGAATGCGTGTATTGTTGAGGCGATGACAGTGTTCCCACAATTGAATAATATATGTAATGCAAAGGAATCTCGACTCAGGAATAAGGTCACAATTTCCAATATCATTGATAATACAGTTCTACTGTATGGATCTGCAACTTGGAGAACTACTACATCTATGATCGAAATTGTGAGCATGTATTTCTGAACATTTGTCTATGCAGGTTGTTAGAGATCCGTTGGCCAGACACCATCAGTAATAATCTAGTATTGTAGAGAACAGAGCAGCTTCTGTATGAAGAGGAAATCAGGGAAGGACACTGGAGATCGATGTGCTACAATTTAAGGATGTCATCAGACTGGATCACGAGGCATGCTCCAACTTCGAATCGTGATGTGTAAATGAATATAGGTAGGTGAGAGAATATATTGTGCCGGAAAATGTGTGAAAACATCTAAACAATGAATAGCAACTGGATATCAATGGAAAAGATTGCCCAGCATAGAGTTCGATGGAGAATCCTAGTGGGCTACCTGTGCTCATTCACGAAGAATAACATGCGTAAGTAAATAAATATGTGAATATGTTTGAACTCTTTGAATAGTTTTATTTAGTTACTTTGTTTGATAATAAATCTTGAAACATTTGATTATAATGTAAAACATTTAATGACGCTACACTAATATATTTTTATAAAGACTACTATACACAAAATTAGTCTTAATTGTGATTGTGCAGTCCAAGTATGTAGGGTCATCAAACAGAAATTTTCATCACCATAACATATTCATTTTGCTGACTGTTGTTATCGACACTAAAGTAATCAGAATTTTCAACCTTATCTTTTACAAGTGTTTTCCGAATTCTTCAAACTTTAAGGATAGATTGAATATTGTTGAATCAAACAATAAAGATGTATAAACATGATACATTTTTCAAGTCAGAACAGGATGTTTTATTTCCTCTTTAATTCCATCAATTGATTTCAAACTTGATTCTCATTTTTTTGATGCTTGTTAGCATATTTCAAACTGGTACAATTTTTGCCATTTAAAACTTTGGCCAAAGCATGAATAGCAAATGTAGTAGAATAATGTGAATTCTTTTTTTGCGGTTTCACTTCGTTTAGTCACATTTTCACCCTATAACTTGAAATTAAAAGCAATGAACGTAGTTTATTTTACTTCCAGTTGTTTGAATCCTCCTGATTTTGATACTATAGACTGTAGTAGATAAGTTACTGTCGAAGTAACCCGCTTAGGATGCATTTATGACAGAAATGACCGACTAGTTGTGGTTTATATCTTCAACAACGTAAGGTTCAAATTACTACAAGTGAATTTAAATTCCATCACTGTTACACATATCTACCTATTTAGACCCAAACTCATTGAGCATTTGAAGCGAAAGGTACTGGGTTTGGGTCTCGGTGTTCCAGGTATACCAGGCTGACGAGTAGTAAGTAATATAGATGCTCATCCTATTTTCTATTACCACTACTTTTCTTTAAAGTGAGGATGATCACTTGAAATAGCTGGATCACTAGTAAAGAGTAAAATTTTCTCTTTGATGTAATTAAATCATTTTATAGTTTAAGAATTCAAATGAATCAAATTTATAATAGGATAATAGAGGTTTAAAGTGTTTTTATGACTTAAATTGTATAAGTGACCAATAATTCTTAGATTACTGAGCAGTAAAAAATTGATTGTTCTTCGTTCATTTTAAGTCGTGTATTTCTGCTGATCTCGTTAGAATATTAAACAGCCTATTAATAGAAACACAAATACATTCCAAGCGATGCCAGATTTTGATTGAATAACTGAGCAAACAATGCTAATATTGGGTGAAGAGATCCAAAATGAGCTGATGAAGATGTAAGCATTTATTGTCATCTAACTCTTACTTTAAAGTGGTATGCTGAATAATATTAGAAGAAATTAGAATAAGACTATAGGTAGACATAAAATGTATCATTTAGTAATTGGCTTTTTGTCTTAGCCATATTACAAAGTGTGGAGTTTTCAGTTAAGAATGTACATTTTAGCTCAGAATCTTTAACTAATTTGGCTAGAATCGATCACAATGAGGTAAATGATTTCATTCTTTATGTGTCCTCTACGTTTCAAGTTTTAATACTAAATCATTGTCTTCAGATCCAGATGCCAGAGTTTCTTTTAGAGCTATATTACTTATGTTTAAGTTTCTACAGTTATTAAAATTATAACTCTCATTCCTTTTTGTTCCAACCATTTTCCCTGTCATTTATCATGGTGATATGAATTGTGCTAATTTGTGTTGATGTATATTTCTGTCGAAATCTACATTGTCAGGCTGAAATCTGTTAAAGCATCTCAGTCACGCTTAGTTTGAAAAAGACCAACATACTGTGGTAGGAGAAGAGATAGATAGTAGTCAAAATCTACTGAATAAAATTCTTATACATATATTCATATTATGAATATTTCATTTACTTAATTTAGTTCTGAAACTTAATCAGTTTGGGGTTGTTGAGATTGTTAAGTTTTTGATTAAGATCCTGAATCCATGAATGCTGGACCACCATTGAAAACCTGGAAACACTGAACGGGATTCCTCAGAAGTGCGCATCCACGATATCACGCACAGGATTCGAACCCAGGACCTTCAGCCTCGCCAGCGAAGGTTTAACCTCTGGATCACTGAGCCGGCATCAAACGGTGTTTATATCTAACTTTAACCAATCCACGAAGTATTATTTCTTCAGTTTGCAAACAAAATCGTTAAATACAAAATAATGAAATATGTGAAGTTAGAACGCATGTAGACAAGAAATATCATTAATCTGAATTCATACTCATTTATTAGAATATGTTGACAACTGTTGTAAAGTGGATTAGTAATGAATGTGAAAAAAAGATACGAAAGTTGTATTGTTAGAATTAAAATGGTGTAATCATACATGAAAACTAATTTTAATCAAAATGACGAGTGAGAAAAATCAATGAATGTTTTGTTAAACAAGGATATATTTAAATGACTATGTTTATTTTCTATTTGATTTTAAAAAAAAAACAAATTCAAAATCAAGCAGCAATGAATTGGTGTTTACCTTAATTAAAAATTTATGAATGATAAACAGTCGGGAGTGGTACTTTTTAGTTCTACAATGGGTAAGTCAGTATGCATTCAGTAAGGACACAAAGATTATCATGAAAAAAAAAATTAAGATAACTTACTACTTTAGTGCAATCATGATATGTAATGTATTTTCTATTGATATCAGCGTGGAATGAGTTTAATCATCAAGTAAATTAGCAGTCTTGAGAGAATCATATGAAACTTACCTTTAATAAATAACTTCTAGAAGGAATTTGCAAAATGTTGATAAGAAACTATGATCTGTAAAGTTAGTCAATGAAAAAAAATGAGATAGTTACTCAGAGATGACACAGTTAGGATTGTGATACCTTGCAGAATTGTGTTTCAGTTCAGTGACTGAATGGAATTACACCTTCACTGAAACCTGAAAATCCTTGAAATTCTTTTGTTTTTAAGTTTTCTATGCATGATCATTTGAAGATTGTCATACTAAGATGAAATAATTATCTAATACTTCCTCGTTTTCAATAATTTCTAGTTGAACTCATTTTATTAGTGAAAACAACTTTTGAGCTTACATGCTAATGTGTGCAATAATGATAAAAATGATGAAATAAAGATATCATACAATACGGAAAATATTCTTGAATATACCATCGATTATCATGATATTATTTACGTTGTTGATTACATAAAAATATCTAAATTATTGTGATCAAAAGACGAATTTACCAAATATGAATGTACTACAAGTTTCCTGTCGTACTAGTCACCATTCTCTCTCTAAAAAAAATTGATTATCTCTTGAAAACATAAACAAATGCAAAGCACTTTCGAAATGAGGAAATCTTCGTTGAAAATGCTAAAATTTGATCATACTTGCAGTAAATACATCTTTACAGATAGACTGTTACTTCTAGAATAAATCTTAAATATTTAGGTGACAGTCAAGAAAACTACAGCTAAATCATCATATCAGTTATTTAATCTTATTGTAGAGCAGAATCAAACAGAATGGTATAGTATGCGTTCCTGCGTAAGGTTTCTTTGATAATAATAATAATAATAATAATAATAATCTACAACTGATACTCGTTATAAAAAATGACTTCATTTGAGGTACTATTGAAAACCAGAGAGGACTACAGAGAAGTCTTTCACCCTAGTATGAGACTTCTCAAAAGAAATATTCGAGTTATTTCAAGACAAAAGAATATAAATCAATCAGCTTAATAAAATCTTAATTGAAAACTATCCCCATTTATTAACAATAGTTTCTGTTACATTAAATAACCTGTACGAAACAACTTCATGTAAATTTCAATTGTAATACTGTATCAATTTATTAGGCTAATTATTTTATTGTTACTATGTAATTTACTACATGTTTTCATTTACTAATCATAACCCAAACACCTAAACACATTATGTCTCCCCTTTATTTTTAAGAAAAATAAACCATTGATTTGATTATTTTCTTGTTTATTCCGCTCTTATTCCTCCCACTCACTATTTTTTTTTTTCACAAACAAATCAGATCACTTTATTTCCAACAGCATATTTCTATCCATAGAATGATTGACCTCGAAAGTTTATTGGTTAATTTTAACAGTTAAGTTAGTTTGCCTAACAAATAATTGGGCTGTGGGTCTGATTTTCAATTCTATTATTATATGGTATAGAAATTGTTACCCATATGAAATCAAACTATTTTAGTTGACCAATGTAGTTTTGAAATCGTTTATAACCACACTAAATATTTTGTGCACTAATAATCATCTACAGATTCATGTTTAAATATTATGATACATTTCAAGACATAAATAAATAAATTTTTGGGAAATACATTTTAAAAAATGTCATTAGCTGATGTCTGATACTAGTCATCAGAATTCAACATTAAAGACGTCAGCTGAGCATAGTGAATCAGAATTAATAATATCCTCAGATATTAATACAGACCCTAGAACATCGACTAGTCCACGCCCTCATGTTTCTACGTGGGTGTATATTAAATGGTTCATATGGTCTACTATTGCAAGTATTTTTGGATGTAGTATCCCTGTCTTTACACCATATGACAATACTTGGCCAACTACATCAATTTTAATTGATCATAATAAATTCGAATCTGATCATTCAAATCTACATGAGAATATTGATGATGCATATAATACACAAGTATTGAATGAAGTGAATGATGTATGTACAACAAAAAATACCATTTCTTGTCTTTCATCATCAACTTGTGATTTTGAATTGGATGTGAAAACAGAGACAAAAAACATTACACTTTCTTTTCAAAATCATATTCCTGAAAATGAAATAAACTTGGATTCTTCTTCTAAAGACGTTATTGATAATAACAATAATAATTATAATAATATATCATCATTGAAAAATGGATATTTTTGTGATATTAACCAAACATTAAATTATAAACCTTTAACGGATACAGAAGTAATTCCAATTTCTACAACATTATTTACTGATTCTGGATATTTATGTAGAGAATCTAGTAATGTAACATTTACCTTATTGGATTCATATCAGTCGGATTCAGTGAACGGTTATATTGATAAGGTAACTCATGATAATTATGTTCATAATTTAATAAACTCTGTATTACCACGTAATTTATCTAATTCAAGTGATATAAGTGTACCAGTTGAAGTACGTAAAATGTATGCATGGAATAAATCAACACCGATTGAGACACAAGCATCCATTGGCAATCATGTAACTGAATGTAATTTCGAAGTAGGATCAATTTTATCAGATGATATAGATGCATCACCTGGACAACTTAATTCATCTGATCATTCTTATCCACCTTTGAGTCCTAATACACTGGAAGACGATAGTTTACAAGCTGAATGTTTTGATAAATCACCTGAAATAGACTTAAATTTACCAGATGTTAGTCGATCAGATCAGACATTGGCATGGGCAATGTCTAATCTATGTATTGATAATACAACCAATGAAATAGATACTGATTCAAATGCGATTCTATCAAATAAACAAACGGAAGACCTATCACCTTCCAATGAAACAGTTGATTTCATTGAAAAAGTAGATAAAAATTGCATTATATCTTCTCGACCTCCTGTGCCGAATTCTTTACAGCGACCTAGCAGAGATCGTAGTCCTGTCTATCATACAAATATTAACAACAATCGGAAAAAGAATTCAATAGATTTACCAACCTTCTTACCATTTGAAGGTAATCAAATTTTCTCAATAAAAGATAAAGTTGAAACTCCTGAACCTATTAAACCAAAACGTAGTAGTTCACTAAAATCCAATAGAAGCCTTTCAGATACACATGTTCCAAAAGCTGTTCGTTTTGCTGATGCTCTAGGACTTGATTTAGCAACTGAACGACATGTATATGATTCTGAAGCTCCACCGAAAATACCAGCTTCTGCTATATTGTATTTACAGTTGGATTCTGATGAATCTATTGCAAAAATCGGTGCAAAACAGTTTGGTTTATGTTTCTCACAACCAGGTTTAGCATCTAATTTTATTCGTCGAGTGCTTACCAGTAATATATGCCTAGAAGATTGTCATATTGATATGCAACGTTGTATACTAACTGGTACAATAAGAGTTAAAAGTTTAGGTTATGAGAAACATGTTACTATTCGCATTACATATAACAACTGGATTACGTTTTTCGATACTTCTGCATCATACATTCAAGGATCATATGATGGTGTAACGGATAAATTTTCATTTAGTTTAATCTTTCCTGATACAATGGTACCAGGTGATAAAGCACAATTTGCTATACGATATGAAACACATACTGGTGAACAATTTTGGGATAATAATCATGGTCAAAATTATTGTGTAACATGTTATGCGAAAGCCACAGATCTAGCTGGTGATGGATCATGGATGCATTATCTTTGATTCTCGTATTTTCAAATTGTAATGAACACTGTTAAAATTATTTACCCAATTTTGATTGTTCAATATTCAAACTATCACTTAATAACTTTAGTTTGTCTTGAGCTTTTTTTCACGCATACATACATACACGCATGTGGACATAAAATTGGTCCGTACAAAAAAATTATTATCACGCCAATCATTCATTACCCAAGACACTGCAGTTAGCTTTCATATATATATATATATATATATATATATATATATATATATATATATATATATAATATATATATATATATATATATATAATTAATTATATATAATATAATAATATATTAATTATTATTATAATTAATTAAACTGCCTTACATTCAAAAATCATCTTCATATTAGTCAATGCACACAATTAGTCTTTCATCGGGATTTACTTTTCATTATTTTTGAAATTTTTATTCTTAAATTTAGAATTTCAAGTTGACAATAAAATGTTCCCTTATCGTTTCCGATTTATTATGTATTTACATAACCGCAAAATTGTTCAAAAAAAAAATGATTTTTTCCTTATATAGAACACGTTGAGGTGAAGTGTAATGTTTTTGATCGAGAAGTAAGATATTTATGGTGATCAACTACTTTTCAACCCTATGCATTACGATAATAATAATAATGATCATTACTATTAACTATTATTAACAAGAATAACGTTGTTATCGATAATGTTTGTTTAATTTGCTGTAAATAGCTGATAGATCGACCAAAAAAAGAAATAAACTTCCTGGAATTTAAATGTTTTCGGTCTTTAACATGACTGATTATCGGGTAACTTGGATGGGTTGTTATTATTTGGAAGAAGTAGTTCTTCATTATGACTCCCATAATAACATGTAAATAATTAAATGATAAATTAGTTTTTATACAAGTTCATTAGAATAAATACATATCGAAATATAAGATGACATATTTTACTGAAATGCTATAAATAAATCCTAATTGTGGTTTAACTTGAGTAAATATTTTAACTATTCAGAATCTGTTGTCACTAGGCAGATTTTATGTTACGGAATGATCGTTTTTCCTTAAAACTGTAAGTAAATATAAGAATCTTGTATAATTTGTTGGAGCACAAATCATTTATTTTATGAGAGGTATTTTTTCCGGCAATAATTGATACTATTTGTAAGCGTTCATATCTTCCTAATTCCCACATGTAGCTGACAAGTTACAAATAGGAAGAAATGTGTACCCTGAATTCCACTGCTTACCACTATGTAGTTTCACTAATATAACTGATACCATTCACCTCAGCTGGTAGGTTATAAATTTTAGCATAAAAGTATATATTCCTTTTATTAATTTACATAAATATCACTAATTTAACTGTCGTGTTACATTATTTTGTTACGTGTATATTCTTCGGCAATGCTGTTTACAGGCGAAAACAATTATACTAACAGTCATTCAAAGTATTTTTCAAATTGTTTGCACTGATGATAACGATCGACTTGGACAATTAAGGAACAGATAATTTCATGCCTTGACACTTTGTTATACTTTATTTGGAGGTTAATCTTCATGGAGTAAACTGTTATGTCGCTATCCTACGAAGTGACTGAACTTATAAATGTGAACTAAATGGTTTTCAGTTATATAGTCTAAATGAATCATGATATAAGGGAAGATTAAACGTCTGAGATTTATTTTCGTACGGGTTCATGGAAGTTCACTGTTGACAAATTATAGAGTAGGATAGACTAACTGTCCAGGGTTCCTTTGTCTTTAATGGTTTTCCAGATGTTGTAAATATATACTTCAAGATGAAAAATACTTTCTTTACTAGCAAAACGTTTTATGGAAAGCATTAAGATAAACTTGGTCAAATAATTTGCTAATTGTATCGCACGTCGCTTGTACTTAGAATTATACTGTGGTGTGTGCTACTGATGTCGATAGACATAGGTAGTATGTATCACCAGTCGAAAGTGAAATAACTGGCAGCAGAACGTTAAGAAGACTGAATAAAAGAGAACGAGAACAGAGAGTGATTGCTATGGAAATGAAGGAACATTGAAGTTTGAAACAATTGATTGACATTTTACAAATGGAGAATTTATTGTATAATTCTCAGATTTTACCAAAATGTTCTGTAATTTTGTATTCAAATACATTCGATTATCCTCGTTTGTATTCTCGTTCACTACAATAATACTGATAGCCAACCTAGTGATTCTGACGAATAAATATATTCTGCAAGATTTGAAGGTCTTAGGTTCCATTTCTAGTATGATTGTGAGTATACACTTTTAGGTAGTTCCACAAGATAAAATTGTATAACCAATATAAAACACCAAAGGAGAATAATAAGGTTTCATGCTAGTTGGTATCAGTATGTTATAATTAGAAAATTTTAAGAAAAAAAATTAAAATTCTGGTAAATTCCTATCATTATTCATCCGTTTAATAGGAAAGTATATATGACGTAAATACAATTTATCTATAACTAATGAAATGAATAAACTAAGTTACCAAAATGGATAATTGAAACCGTATACAGATACAAAAATTGGTCTACCATTATTAAACTGATTTTGAACACAATAATTTATGATGTTAGTTAGTCGTTAACTTACATTAATTAGAAAAAAAAAGTATGAATAAAACAAAATATAAAATGATTGTATTATGTAATCAAATCTATTTTACAATTGTAGACATAAAATTAGTTCACTTTTTACGGTACAATTATAGAATAGGAATTCATAAAAATAAAAGAATAATATGTAAATGGAAAAATAAATATGTTAATGAATTTAGTCAGTAACAAAAGGAAATGTCGTAGTAAAAGAACTAACGTTTACAGTGAATTCCCTGGATTATTTTTGAATAATTCAAACTAAGGGGATAAAATGTAAGAGATTAATTAATCACCTTTATTCATTACTTAATTTTTTTTATTTATGGAGATGTGTTTAAGCATTAAAGTGTTCTATTATTAGTATTTAGGTAGCTGCATAAGTGCTGATGGTGGTGTGAGTGATGAGATCGATTCGCGAAAGCCAGAGCGGCTTACGCCAATCTGGACCACGTTTGGCGCCTTCCTGATGTTAGTCTGGCTGTAAAAGGTCGGATCTACAACGTGTCGGTGAGAGCAGTTCTGCTCTATGCTTGTGAAACCTTGCCTCTCTGAGTCGAGGATGTTAGACGACTCTCTGTGTTTGATCATCGCTGTCTCCGAAGGATTGCTGACGCCCAGTGGCAACACCATGTCAGTAATGCAGAGGTTCGGCATCGTGTGTTCGAGCACAGAGACGATAATGTAATTGGTGTCACCATCTTGAAACACCGACTTCGGTGGCTTGGACATGTTCTACGAATGTCGTCTTACAGAAATCGAGGTCGTGCATTATTTGCCGACGCTGGTACTGGTTGGAAGAAGCGGAGAGGTGGTCAGTGCATGACATTGTGTCGTGGTATGAAAAAAAGCTACAAAGGGCTGGCTTGTGTTGGTCCTTCACGACTCCCTGGCTGGGTTGCGAGGGATGGTGCAACAGAGTGGCTAGAGACATTATCAGATATGGCTCGGAATAGAAGTCAGTGGCGATCCTGCTGTAACCTGTTTTTACTCTCCTCATAAAAAAGTGGTTGTAACTTCCTTAACTGAAGGAATTCTTTCTTGTTGTACTTTTCCATTTTCTCCTTTATTATTATTATTATTGTTATTACACCACATGCTAATCTGTGGTTGTTATTCTTCTTTTTTTTTTCTTATACACACCTAACCTTCTTCTTCTCTTCCCATTCTCATTGTTTTGTGTAATGCATATATATCTGGTGCCCCTTTGTACCAATATTTATGTGTTCAAATAAGTAAATAAGTTGTTAGCAACAGAATTTTAAACTTAAGTTCTTGATCTATAATAGTTTTAGTAAAAAGATCGTATCATTTATTCTAATATAAAATTACAGTTTATACAATAACGTGTATTTGATCATTATTGTCACATATTTCTTTTAGATTTTATTGACTTATATTTATTAATATTTCATTGTATGTAACTTAATAATAAACAATGAAATTCGATTAAATCATCTTATTCCGTAAAACTTGTCATTTCGATTTTACTTTCAAAACTGTTTGTTCAGTGACCTATGACTTTGTTTATTGGTATTATTTATTAATGTTTTCATCGTAAAGTATTTTCTGTTTTATATTAAAACAGGGCAACATAATTGTTAGAGATAAAGTGTAACCAATAATATGGAAATACAGTCAACCCCATTTTGATTTATTGACAGAAATCAATATTTCCTCAAAATGCACTACTGAATCTCAACATATTTGACCCAGTAATGTTTATGTAGCAACTATGATCAAATACTTTCAACCTTCATATATGATTGATTTTAAAAGATCAGATCTCTTCAACGTACAACAAATAATTGTAAATTATTTTAAATGACAAGAAAGATGACATTGGAACCTATATGAAATTAATGTTATTGACAAATGTCAATCAATGTGTTTGTAATTAATAGAGAATTTCTTTCAGTGATGAGATTATCTATATAACTGAAGTGATACATGACTTAATTTTTATGGTGAAAATACAAATCCAACACAATTAAATAACATTGGCTTCAATTTAATAAAATTGAAGGGTAATATTTAACATTCATAGATTATTTACTAATGAACCTATAAAACTATTGGTGTTGCTAACTTTGAAGTTGACCAGAGAATTAACAGGTAAAATGTTGATCATTGAAATACAGAATACAAACAGAATTCTACCTATCATCTAGAAACTAGATGATTGTATTTATGTTCCAAATAATGAAGTTCTACATTAGCAATTATATTTAGAAAAGCATCAGTAAACTACTCAGTTTGATAGAATATTCCGTTTTCAAAGATCTTCTATAAATATTCATAAAAATATGAGTAATATACTTTCATAAATCTTTCTTGTTAGGATTATCATTTCTTTGTTGTCAGAACTTCTTTGTAATATGAAGCAAAGAAGAGTAACGATCACTTTAAAGAAAATAATTTTTACTCCAAAACTTTAATTAGCATAGAAATAAGTGTACGTTCTAAAAGTGAAACTTTATTCTTAAAAAAAACTAGTCTAAACTTTGATTTTGCTAAAATTCAACTTAGTTTCTATTTGCTTGACAATAATTAACTTTCATCTAAGTTTCATCGAAAGATTCAAACAATAGATAACTAGGGAGTAACTATAGTTCTCAATGATACATCTTTGATATTTTTGTTCAATGGTGAATCAGCTTATTTTTAATCAATCAATTCAAGAAAAAAGAATCAATATGTGATAGTCTATTGACTGAATCTTCTATTTAGTTTTTCTTTCTTTGTTTAAAAATAAATTTAAACAGCTGAGATCATGAGACAATTGAAGCTGGACTATTGAAATTACTACAATCTCCACAAAAACCCTTCTGATACTAATCAACATATGCTCACTAGTGACTGGTTTCAAGATGTATATCCTGGAGTTCTAGTGAGAATCAGTGACCAGTGAAGTTCAACCAAGTCAGATGTGAGATAGTAACTCACTGATAACAATGGTGTATGTGTCGCTCAATTTCGTGGATTAGTTGAAGTTAGAAATTAACACCACTGGATGCCGCCCAGCTCAGTGCTCTATTTGGTTAAGCCCTCGCGCACAAGACTGATAGGTCCTGTGTTCGAATCCCACGAGGCGGGGTCGTGGATGCGCACTACTGCGGAGTCTCACAATAGGACGAAATGGCCGTCCAGTGCCTCCAAGTTTTCCATGGTGGTCTAGCTTCAATTGACTCATGATATCAACTATTAAAGAAAAATTGTTCACATTTATTTGCAAACAACTAAACACATGTCAGTGATCTATTTGAATAGAATATTTCTCTCTGTTCTCCTGTAGATGTTTATTGTTTCTAAGGTTGATTTGTTAAGTTTTATGTTAGTTGAACATTTCTTCGATGTATTGTATGTGATATTCATAAAAATGTAATAAAGTAAATTGTCTACTAATTATTCATATTACATTTTTCTTTTTTTTTCATAAACTATAATGAATTATTCTTTGTAATGATTAATGGTATTGTCATTTAATGAGTCTATTGTATATTGATTTTAAATAGATGATTTGTTTTGATCAAAGTTTTTTTGATTTATTCTTTTTATACTACTCATTTGTTTATTATTAACAATGAATATGAAAGTTTATACAGTACAGAGTAGATAGTATATCTGAAAATCTGAAAGACTTCGATGGGGTCATAATTATTAATAGTATTAAATGAAACAACTAAATACAATTGTATAATAGTAAGTTACCATGTTGTCATTAAGTATGAAAACTTTGATGAACATTTAAAAATATTGTAGCACATAGTATTAGGGTTTACTTGGAAGTAGGAGTGAACTGAAACAACAACACTATAGTCAGGACCGGTAAATGACTGAAGTAAAATCACTGAGTACTAGCACAATGGATATATTTTTGGAAATTAAAAGACTCAGTTTGGGTACGAAAAAGGAAAACTTATTACAAAATAGTTTTATCCGTCGTTCTACCGGTTCAGCTTACGTAAGCTTCTTCTTCTTCTTCTAGTACATTTACTCTTTGCTGCCCTGTAATAATGAAAAACAGACTCACGTTAGTAACGTCACATGTAATGGTACTTTATTAATTGATGTTACGTATGTTTGTTATAACTATACATTTTGTTAATAATTGAATCCTTTTAATCAATCATTCATAATCAGTCTTAACAGTCTCGTACAACATCATGTAATTAGTATTCGTAACGTGAAAATATAATAATCAATATTTACTAATTAATACTTTAATGCTATCTGCTTCACTAAATCATTATTAGTACGCTGAATTATTGAAATGAAGAAGATAATTAATTAGAGACTTTAGATAGATGTTCTATTTCTTATGGTACTTATCACAAATAGACTTTGGAACTTTGTATATATGATTGTGTAATCGTATAGATCAAAAATACTACGACTTATAGAGTACAAATACGTAAATATGACAAACTTTTCGTTTTCAAGTTTATTCTAACGAATTATTGGTCTCAGTAGAATTTATCAAGAAGAAGGTGGACATATAAAAATGAATCTTTATGAATTCACATCTGAATTAAATTTTAAAAGTCTAAAACATTTATCTTCACTGTGGTGTGAGTTACTTATATCCATATAAGTAGTATATAAAGGTGGTCAGGGACAGAATGTATTTCAGTAGAAGATCAAGAAGGAAAAAATGGGGACGGAACGCAATTGGTATGAGAATACATGAACAATGAAATCTGAGACAATGGACTGGTATTTACAAAGGAACAGTCAATTTTGAGACTTTAGAGTGATATTTTGCAAATTAACTGTTTACCATATAGTTCTCAGATTGTAGCGAGATGGTCTTTAATTTCGTGTCGAATGCATTCGATTGTCCCCACTGGTGTTCTTGTTCACTACATCACCACTGTTATTTCGTCGAATAATATACTAAATTTTACTTCATAACAAAAGTTCGTACATATATTTGTTATAAAACCTTTGGTGATCCAATTTTCAAGTACAGATTTATTATTTAAGCTATGTATCATAATGTTAGCATAAACGCTAGTGTCACTATACAGATGACCATAGCAAAGTAGGTTGAGTGGGATCGGGATCTGTTATCTGTCTGATGAGAGGCGAATGCTTTATCCAAATAGGTATGTACTCTTCAGTTTACATCATAAAACGGAATCTATTACTTATATACACCTTTCTTTTTAAAAAAACTTACATTTGCTAATGGATGTCAATCATGAAACTGTAAACTTACATTGAAATTATGAATTGCGTCAATGAAAACATTTCTAGCTCAGGATGGAGATTTTAGGGAGAATTAGTGCTCTATGAGCTCAACCTCTTAGTAGTGAAGCCCTCAATGTTTTTTGGACAGTTGCATTAGTAAATATTCTGAAACAAACATCTTGCACGGACTATGTTGTCCCGAAAGGACAATGAAAGTCTTACAACTATACTATTCAAATCAGAAAAATTAGCATTTCTAAAAGGTTGTTTGGACATATTAAATTACATGAGAGGTTCAATTACACCGTTATAAATAACCTACTAATTAATTACTCAGATGAATAATCAACCTATTGATTTCAAAATGTGTCAAAACGCTTAAGTATATAATAAGCTGAATGCAATCCAAAAAAGCTGTGTACTTGGCAGTTACAACATAATCAAGCACACTGTAAGATGAGAAATGTAAAATCCATGCACATGAACAGTGGAAATTGTCATTTTCAATCTCATTTATTCTGTGTCAGGAGTTACTAGAGATTCTTTCAAAGCCTATACAAAAATTGGTAGTTTCGATTACTGTAACTCACTGAAAACGATAGCGGACGGGTGGCTCAATTTCGTGGATTGGTTGAAGTTAGGCATTAAGGTCGTTGGATACCGGCTCAGTAGTCTAGAGGTTAGACGTTCGCACATGAGACTGAAGGTCCTGGGTTGGCATCTCGCGGGGCGGTATCGTGAATCCACACTTCTGAGGAGTCTCATACTAGGGCGAAACGGCCGTCGAGTGCTTTCAGGTATTCAATGGTGGTCTAACACTGATCCATCCATGATCTTAACCAATACTCGACAATCTCTAGAACTCTATACAGATAAATAAAAGTAAATGCAACAATAGATTGTGGAAAATAGAATGTTTACTTGTATATGTGGAGCAGATGATATTGGCCACACAATATAAGCTCATTCGAAACGGATCTCCGAAGGTTATTCTGTCTGGCTCTCCAAAGGTTACAGAAGTCAGACAAGAACTTAATGTCGGAGTATCTAGTCAATTCCCGTCTCTCCGCTTTACCCGAAGCTTCCTTCAGCATTGTACATGTACTCAGAAGAGTCGTCTCAAAGGGAATGTAAATGAGAAACTGATGTACATCAGAGGCTATTGTTATTCACCAGTTTAAACTTAACCTTTGAGTAAAAAAAACAGTATGTTCAATCCCTCATTCTTCCATGTCTCTAACCTCCCATTCTATCTCCCGTAGTCTATCATTTTATTTATTTATATTTATTTCATCATTTTTACTTCTTTCCAATTATTTCCAAAACTATTCATTAGCAAGTATTAAAATTTTTGATAATTCTGTTCTTAATAGTTATCTAGTGGACAATTGTTTCGCCTTACTACATTTTCACCAACCGATTATTACATAATTTCCTTTCAATATGTGATTTTCAAGTCTTGACAATATATCACTTCAAAATTTTTAATTAATTAACACCTTTCTAACACTCTCTACAGAACACTATTTTAGTAAATAAATTTGACTATAAATACAGCTGAGTAGCTGAAGTAAATGAAATCATTGAAAAGAAAATTTTCTTCGGTGAATTCTTTTATTCTTTTATTAATAGATGATTATACTATGGTATGACCGTGACCAGTGGAGCTAATCCATGTCGGGTAGAAGCAGGTATCTACCTCAGTACAATAGAAGATGGTCGCGTAATTTCGTGGATTGGTTGATATTAGACACTATCACCATTGGATGCCAGCTCAGTGGTCCAGTAGGTTAAACGTTCGCGCGCGAGACCGAGGGCTCTGGGTTCGAATCCCGTGATCGGGATCGTGAATGAGCACTGCTGAGGAGTCCCACAATAGGACGAAACGGTCGTCCAGTGCTTCCAGGTTCCAAAAGGTGGTCTAACATCAATTGGTTCATGATCTCAATCAAAAACATATGATATATATTTAATTCACTCTTATTTAAATAGCAATTACATTATAGACTTATCATTAGTTGATTATATCTCTATACCTGTTCATATGAATTATCTATCTAAAAATGAATTGTGTCTTTAATTTAGAACAGAATCCTTAGATTAATCATTAATATTGGTAATAAACAAAAATAATTAAATTATTAATTAATTATATTATTTATTAAATAAATAAATTAAAATTAAATATTATTGCAAAATTTATCCATTTTGATAAAGTGATCACATATGAGAAATGGTACACAGATATTATACATCTGTATAATGATAACAGCTTATATATATAAACATATATACATGTAAAATTAGAAGTCTAACTACTTAGTTCTAACTGAATAACTGAGCATTGTACATAACATGTAAATTAAAGGTTATATGAAAATAAATAAAAGAACCAATTCACATTATATCATTGATAAAAGTATTTTTGTAAACATTTTAATGAGGTGAATTGAATGAACTACATTTTACAGAATAACGAATTTTAAAAAAATGGTTTTGAACTTACAAAAAAGGGGTCAATCAAAAATAAATGATCATTAATTGGGTTGTATTGTTCTTTTTTTTTTGTTTGTTTAATGTAACACTAAAAATACACAGTCAGTCAGTCAGTCAGTCAGTAACAACGTAGAACTTAGAACATACGTATATCAGTTCGAGTTGCCACACCACATTAGCACAGAGATGCAGTGGTCGATTCAAATCCCATAGTGGTAGAGGTAGTAAGAGTATAAGCAGTGATCGGGAAGATTAGGGTTTGGAGATGGTATTTAAAGAGTATAATACAGTGAAATAAATTTGGAAAGAGAAAACAGCGACAAAGAGGAGTCAGGAGATTAAAATTTGGGAGAATACAAAGAGTGTATGCACCTGCGCCATTGCAAAAGATTTTGAGCCATGTCATTCAGGGTCTCTAACCATCGGTTACTATCATCTCGCGGTCCCCAACCAGGTAGTCTACACCTACCAACATGACTCAGTCCACTTGTCTGTGACTTCATGAACTTGTGCCATGTTTTGGTTTGGCCGCCCCTAGCTTTCTTCCAACCTACTTCTATACCACTGAACATCGCATGTCGAGGTAGTTGGTTGTTGGGCATACGTAACACATGTCCCAGCCATCTCAACTGCTGAAGTTCCACCACTTCATCAATCGATTTGCCATCCTTACCTAGTACCCGTTTCCTAACAACTGCATTACTTACTCGATGGTCCCAGGATATACGAGCAATATTTCGAAGACACCTATGATTGAATACTAGTAACCTGAGAATATTCTCTACTCTACACAATAATTAATTCGAAAGTAGATTAAACTTTAGAGTTTAAAAAAATTCGTTAACACTTGTAATCATTTGCTTTAAACTGCTTATTACTAGAATGTTACAATATTATTCAGTGACTAACTAATTTTCACTCGTGATTTAAAGAATTCTTCAACCATGTTTGTGCGCGAGACCGACAGGTCATGAGTTCAAATCCTGTGGGCGGGATCGTGGATGGGCACTGCTGGAGAGTCCCATACTAGGACGAAATGGCCGTCCAGTGCTTCCCGGTTCTTCATGGTGGTCCAGCTTTAACTGATTCGTGAATTCAACTATCAAATTACTATAATCTCCAAAAAACCGCCATCTGATAAAATATATTTGTTTAGAAAACAAAAAATGTATAATTGGTTAATATCCAGACACATCAACCGTAGTATGATGAATGTGAATGGACTTGAACAATATTTTATGTCAAACAAATCTATGTAACTTGTAAGCCACATCGTTCTGCTTTTCAAATGATCAAATGAATATAGTGACAGAATCTTATTTTTTGAATTTATAATAAAGCTTCAGCTCAATAATCACTACTTACAAGAATAGTTCACGAAATTGTGAGTCAGTCAGTCAGCCACAACGTAGGACCAAACACATATGTGCATCGGTCCAAGTTACCACTCCTCATTAGCACCACAAGATGAACACTGGTTTCATAGAAGTAGTTAATTCAGTGGTGATAATATATAAAAGAAAGATTGCATATAAGGACATAGTACAGGAAGAAAGAATTAGTTCGTAGACAGAAAGATATGATGCGATTTTAATCTCACGGTTTTAGGTCAGACAAAGCGTGTATATACCTACACGGTCGTGATCGATTCTGAACGTTGTCCAACAGAGTCTCCAACCATTGCTTAGGATAGTCACACGGACCTCGACAAAGTAGTCTGCATCTACCAACATGGCTCAGACTAGAAGTTAGTGTCTTCAAGCACTTATGCCACGTTTTGGTTTGACCGACCCTAACTTTCTTCCAACCATCTCCAACACCGGTTAGCATTGCACGTCGTGGTAATCGGTGTTCAGACATACGTGATACGAGGTCAAACCATCTCAGTCGATGAAGATTCACAACCTCATCAACTGATTTACCATCATTCCCTAATACCCTGCGTCTAACCTCACTATTACTTACCCGGTGATCCCAGCAGATGCCAGCAATATTCTGAGGCATCTGTGGTCAAATACTAGTAGTTTACGAATATCTTCTACCCTCAATCGCCATGATTTGCAGCCATAAAGTAAAACAGAACGAACTGTCGCATAGTATACTCGAAATTGTAAAATTAGTTTTTTCTTGCTGAACCAATAAAAGTTTTTAATAGGTTTGCAAACGTTTTTTTGTTGTTTCACGCAACTTAAGTGGTAGACATTTTTCGAAAATATAACTACCATTTACTACTTCATTTATTCCGCAAATTCCTACTCGGAAATGAACATTCAGTGCTTAGACTTAGCTGATTCAAATGGATCGTTTATCTCAAAGGTTGATAAATTGCCTTTCGAAATTAATGAAGCAGGTGCAACTTAAAGAGATATAATGATGTACAAATTCGCCATAATTAGTGGCACAACTAATAATGATATCCATATGAATGTTATTTTATAGGGGTAAGGTGTTGAAAATTTCTCCTTTGAAAACCTGTGTACTTTGTCTGGTACCGTTAAAGTATTCTTGTATCATTATCTATTTGGTAAATAAGAATCGCATTAGATTTGTATCAATATTAACATTAGTTGCCAGAATGCATTATCACTAGTATTGATTACAATGCCTATTTTTTGACAAAAAATTAGAATACTAGTTTTTACTTGATGAAATAAACATTTTTCTTTCGACTATTCTTTAAGACAATACTTGTGTCTGAATATTTTATATGTCAAAATATTGGTCAGTTTATTCAATAGTTTTTATCCGTATGTCTTTAATATACAATTCGTTAAATTTCCAGATTTTGATGAATTTCGGGTTTTCGTGAGAATAGAGTTTAATCAATTTTTAGTTATTTCATATCACTAGCTAAAATTTTCTGTTATTATAGTTTAATCATGTCAGAAAAGAGACAAATAATATTGGTTACATTAGACAGTTATTACCAACAAGAGAGTAATCAATTGCAGCCCAAAACATCGATGGGAAGATTCATACAAACAGTATAAGAATGAATTAAGAACCTCACCTTGTTGTACAAGCTAGTGACTATAAGGAATCAGTAGCTAAGTGGATAACACGATCGCATTTGAAGCGAACTATACTGCCTTCGAGTCCCAGCGTGAACATTAACTCTAGGATGCAGGTACATCCAGCCGGCGAGTTCAAAATAGGACGAAGCATGCGTCCTGGATTCCACTTCTAACCAATACCCATCTTCGCTTATAATACTTGTGAATGAAGACAATATCAAGGCAATCCGCACAGGATGTATATATGCCAATAAGAGACTGATCAATTGCAGTCCTCAACATCAATGGGAAGATTCTAATAAACAATACAAAAATGAATGAGTTATCACCTAAGTGAACTAACCAATTTTAAAAATACCTACTATTCGATTTTTACGTAACAATCAAGTACGATCTTGTTCGTGACAAAATTTGAATATCTCAATTTCGATCTATTACCAGGTTTTGAGTGCACGCTTCATCGGATTCTATGATAGCAACATCTATTCAATATATCTTTTGATTTGCGATGATTCAACAGCTTACATTTGTCTGTGATGAAAATTAACTTCAGACAATCAATTTATTATTTCAGCAATGCAAAATCAGTTATTTTTCCGTCAAATCATATAAACTAAACATTTTTTAACTAGATGATAAGTTAGTTTTATTTGCTTTAGTAATTAAAGAAAATTTAATAAAATTATTCAGGTCATGTAACAAGTTCAAACTATAAACAACTCAAAGACAATTACATTTATTCAGGTAAAAAACTAAAATTCTGATGTCCTTCTAGTTGTTCTCATGTTGTTTCCATGATCTTCTTTGTAAGTGTGTTTAGAGTTGTAATCGCTTGAACGATCACATTCGTGATTATATATATATAGAGAGAGCGAATGTGTGTGTGTCACGCAACATTTTGCACGTTTGAGTAGTTATACAAATGAAAGAAAGCCGTTCACATATATCCAAACAAATTTCAACCATTCATTTCATTTCACGTGATCTTAAATTGATGAACAACCATATCTGCCGAAGAGAATATTGTAAATAATTTCGATAAGACTTTTGCTGACATATGTAAAATTATCAGAATAAGGGTTTTTGGAGGTTGTAGTAATTTAGTAGTTGAATTCATGAGTCTGCTAAGGCTAGACCACCATTGAAAACCTGGAAACACTCGACGGCCGTTACGTCACAGTGTGGGACTCTTCGCCAGTGCGCATCCACGATCCGCACGCAGGACTCGAATCCAGGACCTTCCGTCTCGTGCGTGAACACTTAACCTTTAGACTTCTGAGCCGGCATCCAACGATGTTGATGTCTAACTTTAATCGACCTATGATCTTGCACGACCCTTCATCCATTGTCTGAGGTAGTTACTTATCTCTATACGACACAGCTGAACTCCATTGGTCATCGCTTCTCACTAGAAGTCCGGGGTTTCATCTTGAAGCTAGTCACCAGTGAGCGCATGATTATTATCCGAATTAGGGTTTGTGAAGATTGTAGTAATGTTAATAGTTCAGTGTTTCCAGGTTTTCACTGGTGGTGGACTCATGAATTCAACCATATATAAAATTGACGCCTTCACTGCCGTCATTACCTTAATAAAAGATAAGAAATTGTTTTATCTCAATAAATGCGAAAACAAGTGAATAATTCATGGCATGAATAAAAATGCTTTTTATTTGAAGATCAATTGGATATTAATATATTTATGAAGATGTTTGCATTAAAGATGATCAATATGCGAACTACTTGGAAAAACTTCAAGAAAAATAATTTTGGTAGGAAATTCAAACTCAATGAAGCCAGATTGAACAAACTTCACGAAATCATCTTTCAATGGATAGAAATTCAAAGAAACTAATGATTTTTTGGCGTCTGTTGTTGAAAGACGGTGTAGTTTATTTAAAACAACATACATTTTCCAGATGATAATAGTTTGCCTGTGATCTAATCAAAATGTATAATCATATCATACTTTCTAAATGATAATCCATAAAATTATATCGTCTAGCTAAGATTGGTTAATGACTTATACTGTTAATTTGTTTTTAATCACACAGTGTTATTTAATAACGAATATAACGTTTGCGATTATTTTCTTCCTTAGTTTGTTCTTTACATAATTGTAGAAGATTGTGGGACGTTTAGCGATCCTGAAGAAGAACTTCAATAATGTTGAGTTCTTTGGTTCAAATGGTTCAATCGTCAATCTTTCACCTTCTATCTGAAAGATGTTAGCAGCACATGTTTTGAGCTATTCAAACTCCTTCACAGAAACTTACCATTGTATTCTAACGACTTGGGTTGTAATTAATTAAGAAGTTCACTGATCTGATATTTAAATGTATATTTGTCTTTTTTACCGTCGACTGATAAATATTATCTGGCCATTGAATGATTTCAGTACCAAGCTACCAAAAATCCTGTACAATGTTCAGTTTTGAAACCATTTACACTTTCAATATAATCTACATAAAATCTGTGTCTTCACTTGTTCACGTGGATTAATATAGAGTCGTAAAATAGAATGTAAGACTCTAAATGTTTATCTGAATTTTCTCATTTGTGTTTTTCGTTCTGAATAGTTTGAAACAGAACGAGATTGCTTGTAGGAAATGTTACATAAAAGGAATCTGAGTTTACTGAAAGTTTATATACCTATATTATTTGATTCAGATTTGTGTTAGGATTAAGACATCATATCGTATAGGAATGTTTCTGATATTCGTCACAGGATGCAAGTCAGTTATCCAATTATCTACCGAATGAGTACATTATTCAGAAAATTGGTCTTACTAAATCTTATGTTCACGAATATCCAAGCAAATAAACATGCGACGGATATTGTGTTAGACCTATGATTTTAGTGGTTCGAGGTTTTGTTCAACAAACATTTAAGCTCAACGTTCTTATAAATTTCTCTATAAGAGGACAAACTCAGAGAACAACCATGCAGTCAAAGTAACTACAATTTTGCTTGCAATAACTTCTAAATCGTCTGTATATAGTTGATGAATAGTCTTTTGCATAGGCAATTTATAATTAAATAATGTATTAAATATAAAATCTTTTACATTTGAAGGTTGATCGTACTATCATATGACTAACTAATGAGGATAACTTAGTTGTATTAACACAAAAGTATGACGTATGTGTAACTTATGGAAACATTACATCGATAAAAGAAATAGGCAAAATAATTCTTTTTTTCAAACTATATACATACCGAAATAATAAATAATAAATGATCTGTTGATATATTCCTTATGTGGTAAATAAAATCAGTTAACCTTCAACGTACACAGTGTTGTGGGTTTTGAAAATACTGGTTATGTGTAAATTTTTTCTAGTCTTCATAAACCTTTATATGAATGTTTGTTTTTAATATTTAGTTAGGTAATGTAATTAATCATTTTTATCGAAGAAAACTATTCAGATCAACATGTAAATACAATAACAGATTACTATGAATAAGATAATTCATTTCAAGCAATGAATAATAACTACCAACTGAATTTAGGATTCGCTTTTCATCCTTAGTGCGATTCATCATTCGATTGTGCTCTCAACCAATTTTAGTGTCTACATTAGAATTTTGAAGATACTTGGTTCGAGTCCCGATAGGAACACTAAAACTGGAATGTGAATACATCCAGCTGACGAGCTACATACAGGATAAAATATACATCTTGGATTTGTTTTGATAACCAAATCATATCAAGGTAATCCTCATAGGATCTACATAACATAACAGATAGTGATTAAAATTCTGTCCTTAATATTGACAATAGAATTCATTAATTCCCTACATATTATGAAATGAATGATTACTTGATAGTGTTTCTCGTGAACTGACGATATTTAATAGTCCGTGATAACATTTTATTGTTCGCGATTCCTCTTAGTGATTAGAAATTTACTACAATTGCTAACATAAAAATGTAACATGTTTTTAATCTACTTGATTGAAAGTCTTATTCGTCATGATATACAATCCATAATTTTTTAAACGTGAAAATGATTTCGAACAGTTAAAATGTTTTTTTTAATGAATTTATACATCTTAAGTAAATTTTATTAGATCAGATAGAAACTAGATAAAGCAGAGTATAAATGACGACTAGATTATGTCATAACAAGCTAATGAATTAGTCTCTGATATCTAGTGAGAGAAGTATGCTAAGGGTGAAATCAGACAGAAAAGTGATTGAAAGAGAAAGAAAGGGGAATAACGAAAAGAAAGTAGTATGTGAAACAACTATCTACATATACAGTGATAATTTAGATATAGATAAGTAGGTGAATAAAAACATATTCCCCCATGTACTAAATAGGTTAATATATAGCCAATAAATTTAGGCTCCAGAAAGTTTGTATCAACTTGTGTGAATATAAATTTTTATCATATTTTTTAAAATCAAGAAACATAAATATGTTAGATGCATTATCTATTACATTTAGTCATGGAACTGAATACAACAGTATGACTTATCTCCAAGATTCTATTATAAATTTTGAATGAAATATATTTGATCTCACAATAGGTAGAAAAAAATTTCGTCTAAAAGTGGAAGAATTTGAAGTATAGCTCATATATTATTAGTTTCATTAGGTGAGTTCAGATCGATGCTTGAATCCAAATAAATTTTCTAGAACATACCGATGTACTATTGAAAGATCAATCAACTTCTGACTTTTATTCAAAGTAATTAATGTAGTGGAAACAACGATATTATTGCATTTTGCTCTGATACAAAGCACAGATACTCGGTGGTTGAAGCAGTTAGGCATGGAATAAACATAATAAAATTATCAATTAAAGTTTGGTTCACAAGTTATTCAAAACAATTCAGTCTATAGTTAGGTTTGAAACAATCTGACCTTATAAATCATGCATATATATATATATATATATAACTCCACCTGTAGCTCTTCTAGGGTTACTGTCGGTCCCAAGCCCCGGTAAAAGAGGAGGGTTGTGTATAGAGGTAACAACCCCATGCTGTAGAAGAAGATCTTGTTAAAATAAACGCTGACCGTAACAAACAAATTAAACCATTTAAACATTGTCCTCCAAGTTTACGGATTATAATTCAGAAGAGTTACGACGAATACTACGGAAGTCACGAAACCGATGCCTATTCTAAAAACCAATACATTTTGGCAGTAATCAGAATCAGCGAAACACATTGGACTCAAGCTAGATAGAAAAGGATAAATTCGACAGAGATACTGCTGTGCTCTGGCCACAGAAACGAAAAAGCTCCACACAGTCAGAGGTTGCTCCGATGCTGTCCAAAGAAGCACAAAATGTACCTATTGAATGGGAATCTCACGGATACAGTATCATCAAAGCATAATTCAAAACAAAGGAGAGAATCACAATGAATGTTATCCAATGTTGTGCACCCACCAATGATATAAACGATGACAATAAAGATCAGTTCAATGAGAGGCTGCAATCGATCATAGAGAAGTGCCCATGAATAATCTCACCATGATCATGGGAGACTCAAACACCAAGTCGGAATAGACGACATCGGATATGAAGATATCATGGGACGACATGATTCGATTGGCAGAGAAAAACGAAAATGGGGAGAGATTTGCAAATCTATGTGCATTCAACAAGTTATTCATAGATGGGACAATATTCCCACACAAACTCATACACAAAGCTGCATGGGTCTCACTAGAACACACCACGGAGAACCAGATAAATCATTCTTGTATCAATAAATAATTCCGAAAAACAATGGAAGATGTGAGAACCAGGAGGAGAGCTGATATATCTTCAGATTACGACCAACTGCTTGTGGCCAAGATAAAACTGAAGCTAAAGAAACACTGGGCAACTGGGGAAACAGAATTACAAAGGTTCAAAGTTACTTTCATTCCAGATACTAACAAACTCAACGGATTCAAGATAACTTTCAACGAAAGATTTAAAGCCTTACAGGATCTACTGAAAGAGGAAAAAACAAAAAAACTATGGAGGACGACTGAAATGGGGTCAAAGAAGCACTGACTTCAGCGTGTCAGGAGGTGCTGAGCCGCAAGAAGCATCATCATAAGGAGTGGATCTCTATATAAACTATGGACAAGATTCAAGGAAGGAAGAACAAGAAGACAGTAATTAATAACAGTGGAACGAGAGCAGAGAATGTTGAGGCACAATCTGAATACACAGAAACAAAGAGGCAAGTGAAGAGGAATGTTAGAGCTGACAAAAAGAAATGCGTGGAAGATCTGGCAGTGACAATGGAAAAAGCTACAAGAGAAGGGAATGTGAGATAACTACATGATACGATAAAGACACTGTCAGGGAAATATAGTAAACCAGATAGACCGGTCAAGGGCAGAGAAGGCAAGCGAATCACTGAAACTCAAGAGCAAAGGAACGGATAGGTAGAATACTTCGAGGAACTCACGAATAGACCAGCCCCATTGAACCCACAGGAAATCGATGCAGCACACACAGACCTTTCTAAAGCTGTCACTCTGTCAGTGATGGGAGAAATCAGGATGGCCATCAGACAAGGGAAGAGTGGGAAATAATAGCAGGACCTGACAGCATATTAGCTGGAGCGCTGAAATCAGACGTGGAAGCAACTACAAACATGCTTCACGTTCGGTTCAGGAAGATATGGGAGGAGGAACAAGCGCCGATAAAGTGGAAATGAAGACACTTTATCAAGATACCGAAGAAAGGGGATCTGAGCAAATGTGAGAACTATCGAGGCATCACACGACCGTCAGTATCAGGAAATTTTTTCAATAGAGTGTCACTGAACAGGACGAAAGATTCGGTGGACTACGAGCTTCGAGATCAAAAGGCTGGATTCCACTAGGATCGGTCGTGTACAGACCGAATCGCGATGCTACGATCATCGTTGAATAGTCAGTTGAATTGTATTTGTGGCTGTACGTCAACTTCCTCGAGCATGAGAAATCATTTGAAAACAAAACTGTTTTCATTGTTCGTATTGGAGCTGAATTATATTTGCAAACAAAATAATAATAAATTTATAACATTATTAGAATCTTATAAGTCACCGTTTTCTACTAGGTTAAAATTCACTTACAATATGAAGTAAATAAATCATATCTTATGTATGATAATTATAGGTGGAGATTGTTTATAAGTTTCATAACACTTATTGATGATAAAAATTATGATATTAGATCAGATCTGTCTCGCGTGCGAGACTGATAGGTCCTAGGTTCAAATCTCTCGAGGTGGGATAGTGGATGCACACTAATGATGAGTCTCACAATAGGACGAAACGGCCGTCTAGTGCCTCCAAGTTCTCCATGTTGGTCTAGTTTCAATTGACTCATGATCTCAACCATTGAAATTACTATAGTATCTACAAAAACCCTTCTGACATATTTTTTTCATTTAAATGATTAGTATCTGAGTTTGAAAGTTGACAATACTTTGAACAGTAAGCAGTAACTGAACCTAGGATTAGCATTTATAACAATTCATGCATTACTCAAAACTTATTTTCTTTTTAATTCTAAATAGAATATTTATGCAAATTCACCTAATCTTATAATAATTAGAAGACTCAATTTATTCAATGCCAAATGTTTGATCACAATAAAGTATTCTCAGAACAAAATAATGTAATATTACCATGAAATTCTTGGTTTCTTTTTTAGCCTTTTGCTTGTGAATATCCAGAAAAATACATACAGATGGTGAATAGTAGCCATTCATTTTCATCTCTGATTGTTGCCAATCAATCTTGTTTCTATGGTGACTCTTCTCTACTATAATACAATTGTTGACTTCTTGTTTAACCAAGAGATAGAGAAGAAGAGAAAATACAAACATCTACGGTTGTATTTTGTTTTTGAATTTCTTAATAATTACATATAATATAGATTTTAAAAATTACATGAAAATGTGTGAAAATGTATAAAGTTTAATAGATATAACTAGTGATGTAAAATAAATCTAGGGAAAGTATTATGTAATATTCAGTATGCATTTACGAAAATTTTGACTCAGAATATTATCAACGGCGGCCTACATGAACATCTAGGCTACCTGTTTCTGCCATCTAGATATTTCAACAAGTCATCTAATTTTGTTTGTTTTAATACATTATTATGGCTATTGATCGCATAACATATTCATCCGGTGTGTTTCTTAAAAGTGTATAACCTTTCGTCGTTAACTTCTAACTGGAGATCACTTATTATTTATTATTATGATCGGCCAAGAAGTGAGAAACGGTAACTTGTTGAAATTCTTTGAGCCGAGAATTCTATGTTGTAACAAATATAATAATAATAATAATAACAACAATAATAATAATACTCTTATTTATCTCATCATTATAGTTTAGATATATGAAGATTGTTTTTCTGTTTACTTACCAATCAATTAATTTATATTAGTTATTATGAAATTGTTAGGTATGCAGAGGAATATGCCAATAATTATCGTGTTAAGTCTAACGGTGACCTTGGACTTTAAATGGACATTTCCCATTGGTCGATGTTTATTTCACTTGTTAAATACTGTGTAAATGTTGTTTTCTATTTTATGGTACGATGTGGTTTGTTTGGTTAGTATATAAATAGAGTAAGTCTGAAATACAATGATTCATAACTCGGAGGCTGTGACTTACATCCTAGTCTCAACTGGCTGGGTTAGACAGGGAAGCAGGGCCAATCAGGACTCTAGGTCGTCCTTACGTGTTTTCCGTGTTACTGTGATCGATCGATATAAATGCTGCTGCTCAAAACCTGCAGTCTCACCCGTTACAACAGAAATAAGTACCAAATAGCGTGTAAATAAGAAGAAAAACAACAACAACAATTGTAAATACCTTTTCTCATCATTAAAAATATTAAAAAAAGTTATGTTTATTTAACTATAACAGTCAATTTCATTGTATCATATCAAGGATTTATTTATGTACCATCAATTTATTGTTTTATTCAAATATATTCACATATAGATATAAACAAATGAAATGAATAAACAAAGGACATCAAAAGGATTATGGTAACTAAAATTTGAAAAAAAACAACAACAAATAAACAAACAAACAGACAAGAACTGCATTATTTTATTCAATTAAATATTTATTAGTTTATATCTTTCAAAATATAAGTTTATTATTTATACAATATAACTGATTATTGGGGTATTTAAAATAGAATAATGATGTGCAATTGTAATGTAATACATTATGATTCATTCATATAGAGATTTATATCCAAAGATCAAATTTACTAATGATCGAAGTAATAATAATAATAATCACAATACTCGATTTTAGAATATCATTATTCTAGATGAGACCAATATTAAATTTAAGTTTGTTGAATCCAGATAAAATTTGATAGAAAACCGGTATTTTCCGAAAACAAGGTAGAATTTAGAAGTATTTTCGTGTTTTCAATTTTTTTTTTGTATACGTTTATTGATGACATAAATAAATAAGATTTTTTTGTGGAGACCCACAAAACATATATATAAATTCACTTGGTATTGTCTACTTGAATCTCCCATTGACGTTTAGGACTGCTGACGAGTCTCAAATAGGACGAAACGCTCTTCCTGAATTTCACTACTATCTACCATCCATCTTGTTTATAAAGCTTGTGACTGAAGGCGATATCGAGGCAACCCACACAGAATGTGTATGTGCCAATAAGAGACTGATCAATTGTAGTCCTGAACATCAATGGGAAATCCAAGTAAACAATACCAAGTGAATTTAAATTTCACCTCATTGCACAAACAAGCGGTTATCAGGACTCAGTAGCTAAGTGGATAATGCGATGGCGTTTGAAGCGAACTACACTGCGTTCGAGTCCTAGAGTAACATCAACTTTGAGATGCAGGTAAATCCAGCTGACGAGTTCCAAATGGGACGATTCCACTGCTATCCGCTATCCGTCTTTGCTTATTTATATATCTACAGTAATACGGTATCTAATAAAAAGTGTTTAAATATTGTTGAATTCTATTGTATAACTCATAAATAGCATTAGTATTCACACTTATAGGAAAATGGGTAGACTATCAGAAATATGAGCCCGGCAAAGCCCTAATCCTTCATATAATAACAACTCTGCTATTATCTATACATCATGCTCTGTAACTCCTTTTGAATCGATAATTTTGGGAGTGGAATTACACCACACCTGCTGCTGGATAACTCAAACTCCTATTTAATAATGAGTTCTACATCAATATAAAAAAGCATAGATAATATTAACAGTGAATTAGAAAATATCTATAAGCAGTCAAGCCATATGCGTTCTAAAGTTGGATTACTTGCGGGCTCTTTATCAAAGCGTTATGATCTTAAGCAAGAAATAATGACTCTATCACCCCATAAACTTCTATTGTCGAAGGATGTGGTTCCTGAGAAACTTGATGACACTACCAAAGTACAATCTGTAGTCGATTTTATCGCTAACGAAGTTACTAAGCGAATGATCTCTCTAAATAACGTGATTATTTATATTATACCTGAAATGATCGCTCTTAAATCTGTAAAGAAATCCGATATTGAAAACAGCTAACCATCAAGATAGTCAATGTCAATCCATTCGTCTTAATAAAATGCACCAGAAATACTCGTGGCCTATCTTGTTTAGATTCGGTTCAAATTTATTAGCTGAACAATTCAAAGAATCCGAACGGCTAATCTGCGTATTTACGAAGTTTAGGAACGCTCATATAGTCTCAGATTAAATTGCTCATCAGACTTCCGCAAAAGCGTACCTTAAACGAAAAAAACGCTGTTGATATTACAACCGTCGTGCAGGCAGAGCTAATGTTAAACCTCAGAGAACCTACCTGTCACACGGTTACCTTCAAGTCCTAAATATTAAATCTGCAAGATGTACCTTTTCGCATCACCTCAATAGGTAAGATGAACCACTAAGTTACGCACCATCAACTAAACCCCAACGAGCAGATGCCTTTCTTGACAATACAGTTTGTTTAAGCTATATCGCATACGATCTTTTAAACATATTAAACCATAGTCCAGGCAAATCTAAAACACATAATATAAATATAAATATAAATATACATCTGATCTAAACTACAATGCTAAAGTTATTAAAGGAGATTTCAATTATCCTGGAATAAACTGGAATATTGGTAGTTGTCAGTCATGTAATAATGAATTCTCGGCAACCATTAACATGCACTGATGGTCACAGTGTGTACGTACCCCAACAAGAGGTGACAATATACAGGATCTAATATTTAGTAGAGATGTAATCCCATTATCTGCACAAGTTTACAATGAATTTGAAAACAGAGACCATGAAATAGTAGTTTGTGCTCTTCCTATATATCCCTCATATAACCGACCCATGTAAAAAACCCACCAATATAGAGTATAAGCATGTTGACTGGCACCTCCTGCGCTCCCTGGTTAAATTATCAGGCTGGGATAACTTTTCTCATGTAATAATCTCGTGAATACTATCGACACATTTTTCTGGTCGTTAACTCAAACTAAATCTTATATTTTTCTTCAAAATACTTGATAAACTGTCCTTTACGTTCAGTCAAGTAATTCAATATGCAGAAATTTCTAATAATAACGTCCGTAACTCCTTGTCACCAGTGAAACAAACCCATTTTAAATCATCTCTCTATTTGAATTACTTTACCTGTTAAATTTTCCAGACTCTGGAATAATCTGCCACAATCTATGCGTAATATAAAATCACTCCCCTCCTTTATTCGCTGCATTTATGCATACTGCTCCTCTGAAAATGCATTGAATGTTCGATCATCTGTAGGTGTATCTTATTCCACAAGTGAGACTACAGAAACTTTAAATTTCTGTTCATTCTTGTTATTGAAATCACTAAGTAAAACCATCTACCTGCTGTTACTTCACGTTAACACCGCCCCTGGCAACCCTAGCTAATCTGAATATCTAATATGAACAGTATATCACTGTGTTACATGCCACATGTATTTTGGTAGACCTGATTGACATATTTTGGTAATTATTGCTTTGTTGTTCCGTGCTCTCTGTTTCCATTTTACTTTCTCTAGTTGTAGATTATTATAATTAATTCGTTATGGCACAGGAAATGACCTTAAATGTACCGTTCATAAATCAACAGGATGTCCACTTAAGAAAAATTAAAAGTTCCCGGCTGATGCATTGCATTGCTATAATACGTGTCATAAATGTTCTATGTAAACAATTTTTGAACTAGTAAACTTAAAACAATCTTATATCACATGTTTTTTCTCTCCATTTATTGTTACTATTTATATTATATTATATTATTATCATACCGGTAAACTAACGTGAATTCTTCACTTATTATTTTCAGAATATATATACATAATTACGATTTGAATATGTGGTTTGTAAACATTTCTGTAACTTGGAAACAGCTGATTATCATAAACTGAGACCAGTTAGAGGATAATTCAGAACCAGAAGAGGTTATCGGTATAGGGTTGTGGAGATTATTAAGTTTTGATTAAGATCATGAACCAATTGATGGCAAAACACTATTGAAAACGTGGAAGCATTGAACAGCCGTTTCGTCCTATTGTGGGACTCAGCAGCGCTCATCCACGATCCCACTCGCGGGATCCGAACCCATAGCCTTTGATCTTGTGCGCGAACGCTTGACCTTTAGACCACTGAGTCGGCATTCAACGGTGTTAATGTCTAGCACAAACCATCTTAATAAATAATATATCATTCAATTACTATAATATCCACAAAACCCCTCTGATTATAATCATCATGCGCTCACCGGTGGCGATCTCCAAGAGGTATTTTCCTGGAGTTCTAGTGAGAAGCAGTGACTGGTAGAGCTCAACGTGGTCAGTTGTGAGACAGTTACTCACTGAAGACAATGGTGAACGGTGGTGCAACTTCGTGGTTTGGTTAAAGTTTGACATTAACACCACTGAATGTCGTCCGGCTCAGTGGTCTAGTGGTTAAGCGCTCGCGCACGAGACCGATAGGTCCTGTTTTCGAATCTAGTGAGGCAAGATAGTGGATGCGCACTGCTGAGGAGTCCCACACTAGAGTGAAACGGACGTCCAATGCTTTCAGGTTTTCCATGATGGTCTAGCTCTAATTGACTCATGAATTCAACAATTCAATTCAATTATTTTCACAATATATTACTATATCTAAGGTTCTAGAACAACCATTAAGTTTTATTTAATAATTTATTTTTACCATAATTATATCAAGAAATAACGTGAAATTTACAACAAACAAATTTGATATGATTTATTTAATAGTGAACAATACAGTAATTTCATCATTTATAAATATTTAGAAAATAAGTATTATAACTTTTTGTAAGCAATGATGGATAGTGGCTAGCAGTGGAATCCAGGACGCACGTTTTTGCGAGAGTCCCAAACAGGACGAAACGCGCGTCCTGAATTTCACTGCTAGCCACTATCCATCATTGCTTACAAAAAGCTTGTGAATTAAGGCAATATCGAGGCATACGCACAGTATGCACATATGCCAATAACAGACTGATCGATTGCGGTCCTAAACACCAATGGGAAGATACAAGCCAAATAATACTAAGTGAATTATCATAACCATTTATTATTTGTATTCATTAGGCCAATATAGACATAAACAATAATATTTTATAAATAAACTAATCTCTTTTTTTATTACTTTTCTAGTGAAATAATAACAATAGATGGAAATGTTTGAATATAAAATCATCTTGTTTGTTGTTAAGCTTATCTCTACTTCATATATGCACTTAATAAAATTAATATAAACATACTGCACAACAGGAATCTAATTAAAGTTTATGATCATCACATGTATCTTAGATATATTGGTATAATTTGACATGTACAATAAACTGTAAATATTATGATAATTTGATGAAAACCTATTTAAGTAAATATGACTTGTAACTTACTCATTTTCGTATGCTTGTTTTATGTTATGAAGTCTGGTCATGAATCATAAACCAGAAATACTTTATTTTTATAAAAAGATTATAATCAGTTATCAAGATATTCTGAGTTTAATTATTTACAATGAGTGACACAAGTTCAAATCACTTCAGGGAACATAAGTTGCTTCAAAATTGTAAATATGTCTTGTAACTGACTATGAAATGTTTCATTCTTTTTAACTACAAGATAATTGTATCTCTATTTGTAAAATATTTCATATATATATTATTAACTTCACACAATTTTATGATTACAGAAAATTACTAAGAACTGTGATAAAAAGAAATACTTTTACTACTGTTATATCGCGATAAGAATAATGAATGGTAACTTTTGAGATCCATTTATGGACTAATACTAAACGTATATTTTTATCGTATATTTCTTATGTAACTAAACTGTTCAGGTTCATGTTGCTCTTATTATAAGCTTTAATTTGACCCATAGACTATTACTGTACGATTTACCATTCTTGATTTATGACTTGTCTATTAATTACTACCTCCCTCATTCACAGACAAATTTGGCCAAATCTTGTATAAATGTTGTTTCATATTTTATTGGAACGATGTGGTCTGTCTGGTTAGTATATAAACCAAGTATGCTTGAAATAAATGATTCATATTGCAGAGGCTGAGATTGGTGTTCCATGCTTAACTGGTTGGGCTAGGCGGAAAGCGAGACCTCCCGGTAGAAGTTCAACCCCTGGAAATTTAGATGAGGAAAGTGTTATCACTAAAAGTACGTCGACGACAAAATTGAACAAGAACGGAGAGAGTGGACAGCCCTGACGAACACCACTTGAGGTAATCAATTCTCACTTTACCAGTTGCGTTCGAGTAGAGAGCCTTTATAAGGTTAATGTACTTCTTTGGTACTCCTTTCAGTGACAAACACTGCCATAGAACCTCACGATCAACAGAGTCGAATGCCGCCTTAAGGTCGAGAAATACTACCATTGTGGGGCGTCTGAATGTGTGTCTGTGTTCTAGAACCTGACGTAGTGTGAATATCTGATCTATACAACCACGTCCAGGTCGAAAACCAGCCTGGTTTTCTCTAGTCTGCTCTTCACGAGCTTTGTTAGGCGTCGAAGTATTATTGAAGCTAATATTTTAGACACTATATTAGTCAAACTGATTCCTCTGTGATTGTCACAAGAGGACTTTTGTCCTTTCTTATAGACTGGCACAATCAGTGATTGAGACCAGTCAGATGGGATTACGTCCAGTTCCCAAATTCTACCTAAGACCTCAGTTAATCTCATTGCTAATACTGGACCACCATCCTTAAAAATCTCAGGAGTAAACCTGTCAGGGCCTGCTGCTCTCCCTCGTTTCAGATTTCCTATGGCTTTTTCAACTTCGTAAAGAGACGGAGGACCTACATTAACTTGCCATTCAGGTTGACTGGAGATCGTGGGAAACCGAAGTGTGGCTGAAGGCCAGTTGAACTGATCCCTAAAGTGTTCTGCCCATCGATCCAATCTCCTGGATTGAGAATGAATAATATGTCCATCTTTCTCTGAGATTGTTTCGCTAACGGTCGGGTTCCTAATTCCGGTTTCCTTAACGAGTCTGAACAATTGTCTGCTATTACCTATTGCCGCTGCCTTTTCCATCTCTCTTGCTTTCGCTACCCACCACTGTTCACGATCATTGCGTAGACTTCTTGTCAGCTTGCGCTTAAGCTGACTCCGCTCTTCATTATGTTCAGAGCCAGGTGGAATGAGTTTCCGAGCATCTATCAGTGAGATAGATGCTGCTGAGATCCAGTGTTGCTCCCTAACCTTCCGGTTTACCTTACTAGCAGATATCACTGCTGTTTCCACAGCTTTTCGGATATCATTCCATGCTGCATCGGGGTGGGCATCACATACATGGCTGCCTAACTGTTTTCCTAGTTGTTCCTGAAATATACTCTTAGCTTGACTATCATTAAGTAGGGCCCTAAGAGGTTTCCTTGCAGCGTCTTTCCTACGTCCAGTAAGACGCAAGCAAATACGCGCTCGCACTAGAGCATGATCTGAATCTAGGCATGTGCTCCAGAATGAGCGACAGTCTTCTATCGAGCCCCTCCATCGGTGGCTGATAGCGATGTGATCTATTTGGGTCCAACGTTGGGACGAATTAGGGGGTCGCCATGTTAAAAGATGTTTTTCCTTATGCTTAAAGTTAGTATTTGCAAGGAACAGGCGGTTATCTGAGCATAGCTGCAACAGACGGTCGCCATTATCTGTTCTTTGAGCCACGACACCATAAGATCCACCTAGGTGTCTTTCCCTATCGCTTAGTTTACCTACTTGAGCATTAAAGTCACCGGCCACTATTACTACATCCGAGCGCCTAGCTTTTCGGAGAAGGTCCGAAAGCTTTCTGTAAAACTCATCTTTTACATCATCTGAGCTGCAGTCAGTGGGAGAATAGGCAGAGACGACGAAGAGGCAACGACGAGTGTCCCTATCTTTCCGGATTCTTACTGTTCCGTTCAGTCGGACAGCGCACAAACGACTGTCTACTGGGATCCACTCTAAGAGAGCTAGTTCTGCCCTAGGACTCAATGCTATACCTACGCCGGCGAGGCCACGGGAAGCAGAATCAGGGCTTCCAGATACACGAAGCGTAAATCGAGTCGGTTCTTTATTTTGGCATGGTGAGGTCAAATGAATGACGCTACTCGGATCCTGTATGCGCGTTTCGGAGACGCAGCACACATCGATGGCGCGAGATTCTAAAGTTTTAGCTAAGGAAGCCTGCTGTCCTATTTGGCAAAGTGTTCGTACGTTAAAAGCTCCTACGTGTAGTTTAGAGCGTGGTTTCAGGAGACCAGGAATGGCGTTCCGCGTACTCGAATCGTTTGCCCTAGCGGTGCGAGGTGATAAAGAGACGTGAGGAGGGTTAGTCATGGAGATAAGAGAGGTATTAGGAGGTGTAGGAAGGATTTGAATGTGACCACCTTGGTCTCGTGTGCTGTTACGGGTATGAGGGCTGATGTCACTTCCCGGCTGCCCACACCGTGGAAGGGTATTTCTTGAGGAACCTGAAAAGGAAATTGGATTAGTGTTGGTCTTAACGACCTGGGAGCGTGACCGCAGAGCCCAAGGGACAACTGCTTGAGGCCGGTCGCGCACGGCCTTTTTGTGGAAGGTTTTTAACGTGTTAGCTCCGTTCTTCAAAGGGCCTTACCGCCGGAGACGGAAATCCGTGAGGTAAGGTGAGGTGTGACATTTTTAGGGTCGACCTTTTCTAACCCCACCCCTCCTTGTGGGAAGGCAGCATCGCTGTCATGCTGGTTGTCCGAGGGAAACACCTTACTGCTGTCACACTCCTCTACAGTCAGCAGTACGACTTCGCCCTCAGACCTTGAGTTGCTGCTTTTAGTCTTACCGTTCTCCAATCGACCTGCCTGGCATGGTAGAACCTACAGGAACATATGTTCCAGCCAATATAGCTCGGTTGGGTCATCACGATAGGCAAGCCCGACCACCGCGTCAAGGTAGCAGCTTCGGTCGGGGTATGACTATTTTATACCATCACAATAGTTTATAATAAGAAAAATCATTTTTAAAATTACCATTTTGATTGTTTCAAAACTATTCATATGAAGGGAATTAAATTTAGAAATCACCTGCATAAGAGAATCAATCATCAATATTCAGAACTGTTTTCTAGCAATATAATACAAGGAAACATATTTCTATTGTACAATACTTTGCCTTACTAAAATTAAAGTATGTATTGATTAAAACAAACAGCAAGCATAATGTGGACTAATAATCGGAACATAAACGCTGATTAATCAATCAATAAAATAATAATCAGTATACAAAGGAGAAAGTACGTTATTCATAATCAATGAAACTATGTGAACAGGTCGAGTTTAGCAATGACGATTAAAGCTTATAACAATTATTTTGAAATACACAGAAATCAATGTAAAAATAATAGTCTCAAAATATTGAGAATAAGTTGTTTACTTGAAGATATTCAAAGGATCATACCAAATAAAGAACTGATCTTAATCAAACTGAAATATCTTGTCAGTTCAACGTATCCTGAGAAACAATTCAAACGGTTTAGCAACTTTTGAATTTTTAATTGAACATAATAAATGATGAAAGTAATCATTGGTTAATTCACTGAAGGTTTCAAGTTTTTTTCAAATTAAGAGGTAATTGTAAATTTGTATTTAAAAGTTGATGATAAACTATTTATCAAGTTAGGTTTACCGTTCCATTCTAGTCGGTAGTATCAATAAAAAATTTATTTATGTATTTTAACTATCTAATTCACACAAAATTCGGTACAACTGGGCACCAAAAATAGTACGTTCCACAAAATATAAACAAAAAGTGTTATAAAAAATTGAGGGAGAGAAGGGAAATACATGAATAAAAAAGCTTGGTATTATAGTGAGTAATAAAATTTTATTAAAACTATAATCAAGAAAGATTTATTTTAATTACGGAATCATATTTCATTTTTGTAAAGAATGTAAGAAACAACTACAGTATGATCATGAATGTCTTCTATTCTAACCTATGTTTGGTGACATCTCAAGTTTCCGATTTGTACCATCTCTGGGAAACCAACCAGAAAGTGATAATGGACCAACGGACACCAGTGCTAAAAAGCATTTTTCCATACCACGGTACCATGTTATAAACTGAGCACTTTTCCGTTTTTTTTCAACCAGTTCCAATATTATCAAATAATGAGCATTGTGAAAGTCGGTTCGATGAAGTTTAACTAAATTATCATCATACGTTGCTGAAACCAAGAGTTAATAATATGACATCGCCACTGGATGTTATAAAACGATGACCAGATACCACAAGAATATAACAGGAGTTCTCTCACTGACGCGTTACAGACCAAAGGTTTAGCAGTCACTGTTTCAAAATTATATGAAATTTTACAGTCAGGCTAACATCACGACCGTAACAAAGATGACCCTATACGTAGGGTAATTTCATCTGTCACGCCACAACCAGTACTCACACAACTACGCAGATACACGAACTTGATTCTTACGTATCGTTGACCAGCTTGTTGCCGCGTTTAATGTATTTTGTAATAATATGAACTTTGAATAAGTAACAGAAACCTAATTCTATAATGAAATATGAATTTCTTAATCACTATACCGATGTCATCAGTTAATGACTAGTTGTAATCACGAAGTTGAATTATTTATTGTTAGACATTTAAAAATTCTATATTCTTACTTGGTATTCAATAGTATATTATATGAATACACTAGTCTCCAAGACGATTAGAAATAAAATGGAGTTATTATTATCAATAATATTATTAATTGTAGTGTAATCATTAATTTATATTTAAAATGATGCAGCTACCGTTAGTTATGTTCTCGTTATTTTAAGATTGTATTAGATAAACAGTTTTCTGAAGGTTATATTTACACGTAAACGTTTTTGAAAAAAAATATATATACTAACTAGCGTATCACACGTAATATGGCAGCCTGTTAATTTCGTTTTGTTTATCCGATAAAGTACATAAATATCATAAGACAGTAGTAGTAACAGTAGTACATTTTTATTTGTAAACAGATCAGAAATCAAGAAAAAGATGTTAGAAATAACGGTCAAAAAGTGTTTCAATGTAATAAATTTCTAAGATTATGTTCGCGAGAATTTGAGAATGAAATATACATTTGACTGTCGTAATGGATCAAAAAGCAACTCTTAATCGTCAAGTAGAATACGATCGGTTTTATAAGTTTTTTTTAAAAAAACGACAAATACTTGAGTGTCCTGAAAATTGATTTTTAATAATTTCGCTTTTATTACCAATAAATAAGCATCTGGTTTTTTCTTTAATTTCGTAAAGTTTATAATGTTTAGGAAACGTCAACATCTTCCAGAAGAAGTTATCAGTTACGAATATTATTTTAAGTCTCTCACTAACAAATTCGTTTAATCACCTTCCTAACGAGTTTTAATCCACTAGGAAATTATCTATTCCGCCAACTGTAAGTTTATTTAGGTTAAATCCAGTAGTATGTTAACCACGTTTAAAGTAGGTAAGCAACAATGGAACTTCAGATATTCTTGAAACTAAAAAGAAATTTGATACACAATGATATGGTTGCAAAAGTAAATACATAAATGATATGGAGACAACCGTTCATCCATTGATGCATACATAGGTAAAATGGCTAACTTATGCTTTATGAAGAATTATGCATGATTGTATTCGTAAGGCTTTGGTATTATTACTTTATTAATATTCATGAGTGATCAGAGGGATTGATAAGGCTTTTCTGTGCCAGGCTATAATATATTTAAATAGTGGCTAACAGTTCAATTCCAGACGTGAGTTTATTCCTATGTATCGTGGGTTAGCTGAATGGATGTGTATCCAGATGTTGAAACTCTCTATGGGCCTCCAATTTCGTACATATTTCAATAAAAACTAACGTTATACATTAAGCTACTGAGTTCAGATGTCAATAATGGGATGATAAAAACTCTTGAGAAAATGCATCCTTCCTATTGAAAAAATCATCTGGACATCATCATCAGAATCCTTTTCTAATCAAACTTCATGATGAAACTTGAATGTTTAAATGAGCGTACCTTTCTAAACGTTTACGTTGATATAGTGTTTAATAGTTATATAAAACTGCAAATAAATTGGTAATTTCATACATATAGTTCCCTTTATTATTTTAAAGACAGCAAGAACAAAGGTTAGTGCACTAACCTTTGTTCTTGCTCTCTTTAAACTGGTAATTGTCTTCAGATGTTCTGTGAATATCAACTTTTTTACAGAAATTATCATGAATAAATATATTATTGATACATTTCAGCTAGAAACTAACTCGTCTTTAAAAAAACAACATGGTATTTTGATGAATCTTTTCTAGTCATCTTAACTGAAATCTGAAGACATAATTTTGACTGAATTCACTGAATTCACAAGTAACAACGTCATATCCTACGAAGCTAAAGATAATTTCAAACCCAACCAATTCTTACCAACTACTAAGTTTTTATAAAATCTATTTAGAAATGATATACATCTAACAAATGAAATTTAAATGACAGGAAAAGATATATATATATATATATATATATATATATATGAATTCTAAAGGGAAAATATATAGTAGTATGTAAAACAGAAGATCATTGTGTATTTTGATTAGTTATGATAAATAAATAGTTGGAATATGAAAAAATATTTTTTAAATTATTAAATCATCATGTTCCTCAAGTTGATTATGATTGTGTGTTTTTTTTAAAGTGACAAATGAGTTAATAAACTAATAAGTAGTAAATAACTCAGGGAAACTCATCAACAGATCAATAATTTAATCTTTTGCACAGGTAAACAAAATACTTTGTCTATATATATATATATATATATATATATATATATATATTGGATAGGACATGTGAAAAGGTTAGTATGAGAATATCAATTAGGGAATAAGACAAAATAAAATGACTAGACTACAGACATGGATTATTGATAGAGATCTATTTTGAATAAGCAGTACATTATAAGTTTTCTTCTTATTATTCATTATTTATTTTTATACAAAATATGCAATATATTATGTTAAAAAGTCAAGATTTTAACTTAATTAATGATAACTGTAAAAAAAAACAATATAAATGAGTAAATGAACTGTGGTTAGCATGCTATTCTATGTTGTATTTACATTTAGAAAAGAAATGAAATGAAAATAGGCTGAAAATAAATCACGTAATGACAAGAGATTTCATTGAATAGTTATTGTATAATTAAAAAATAGTAGTTAAATCAATGAGGAAATATATAAATGAGACAAATGACTTTATGAATTGTAATATTCTTATATAATGTTTTCAACGTTTCTATGCATACATGGTGTATACAAACAACACAAGTACACATATATGTAAAAATTACATATACAAGCATACTAGATTACGTAGTCCATTTAAATGATACATCATAAGAAATGGTAGATTTGAAAGCAATGTAACAGGAAATAAATGGAAAAGAGAAGGATAGATTTAGGTAGACAGTTTAAGAAAAAGATTGTCATTGTGCTGACTATTACCATCGTTATCGCCATCTTCACCATCATCATTACGATTACTAATTAGTGGTGTCATCATTAATGATGTTAGTGGTGATGATAAACCAGTAGGTTCTAGTTCTGGATTATTACTACTCATATGCTGAGGTCGTGGCATAGAAAAAAGTAAACGAGTTGCTTCACTTAGTGTTTTCTGTTGTGATTAAAAATAAAAAGATAAAAATGACATGATAATTATTTATAGGGTTTACATAATAAATTGTTCAAAAATAAACGATAATTAAGAACCTAAAAGTCTCTTGAAAAGCACGCACTTATGACCCAAAAGATCTTTATGTTCACCTTCTACCTGATTTTGACTTGTACAATAAATGAAAACGATCCATTAAAAGAACTATCCACAAAATCTAATAAAGTAAAAATGAAGCTGCACTTATACATTTGAGGTTGAACATAAGTACATTCGTGCATGGAAAGTTGAACGCATATCACATTCAAAAGCGTTTGTTCTGATATTATATGCCTGTAATTTTTACTATTGTGATATACAGACACAGAAATATGTGTAACGTTCAAAGTCAATTTACTTGTAATATAAATCAAAATCTTTGGATTTATCAGTCAGCGATCTATGGTTTTAAGTATGAATTAACTCAACCCAATAACCGGAAAGCGAATAGGCTTTGAGATATATCGCACATATCACAGCTATTTACATTTACCTTTAATTCAGATCGCAGTAAGTGGAATGAGTTTTGAAAACGGGGTAATATTGACTTAAATTTGAGCTTAACCACTAAACTAACGCTTGATACGCGAAAAGTGTATTCCATATAGTAATCTTAAAAGCAAGTAGATATCATTGGTTGTAATTTTGATATGAAGATGGTTAGAAGAAAAATCAGTTAGCCACGACATTCCAGACATGTAGTTTAAAAATTTATAGGTGAAATATATGCACAGTGTACACTAAACTATTTTCCATAACCTTCAATTAGATTGAAGTTTTCGAAAAGAGATTTTAATCATAACATATTTATCAAGAGCGAATGCATAAGAAACCAGTTCCCGTTATACTTGATTTGCATATGTTTATTAAAAACTATAGAACGAACTAATGACCCTTCCTGATCAATAATAGATGTAAAGAAATAAAATATTCAAATCAATTGAAGTACTCCATAAATAATTGGTTAGAAATGGTAATGAATTAACAGGTTTTATACATTGACACATTGTAATTGAGATTATGCCTATCAGTTGTAATAGCATTGTTTGAAACAGAAAAAAATTATGATACAAAAAGTATGATGTAATCTAACCTGAGCTGATTTTGTCCGTTGAAAACCAGTTGGTTTTTCACCATATTCATTAGAAGCCTGAATAAAACTATTTGATAATTGAGAACCAACATTTTGACTATTTGATAAACCTATTTGTTTAATGAATAATATGAAGTCAAATAAATAATGAATAAAGACTTTTTTGTTGGAAAAAAACTATTGTATCAAATTACTTAATAAATAACAAAAAGGGAAATAAAATTAAAATAGGATGTGACAGGGGAGGATTGTGTATATATTTTCCACATTTATTTCAAGAATTATGAGCAACATTGTACAATAATGATGGATTCGCGGTTTCTTAAGCTTAGATAGTACACTGAATGTTAATAATAATATTAATAATAATAATAGTAACAATAATAATAATAATTCTATCTTATTACATCCTTGTGATGTTTTTAATAATTTTCACTTTAACTATTCGTTATTATTACTTTCATCTTTTTAAAATTTACTCTTTACACTTCACATACTTCTCAAGTGGATAGTACATTTGATTTCATCTTATTATTCCTTTCCAACATCTTTCGGTTAGTAAACATATTTATTTGACAAATGATATGATGTAAACGTTTTATTTTTACAACGGACTAGTTTTATTTGTTATTTAACTATACATACGATTGTACAGCTTGAGTAAATAGGGTTGTCGAAAAGAAAAATCTTCACTGAATTGTCTTTGTTTCCTCATTATACAATCAGAGGAATTGATAATAATTATTGACTAATGACACAGAAATTTATCCTGCCGCAAATTCTGATTTATTTTCTTACAGTATCTTAAATAATTAACCAAAGTAAGATAAGGCTGCCTATTCTCCTACTTTCTCATTCTTCTGGTGGTTCACTGGATCAGGAAGACTTCCATATCTCACAGGAAGCACGGAATAAAATGGACAGGTTAGATGCAACTATACGATTTGGACTTCGCAGATGACCCAGCTTTTTTTTATCTAATACACACCAACAAATGCTGATCAAGATAATATAGCAGCAATTCCTGCATCAGTAGGCCTCACATACACAAAGGAACGAGCAAGATCCTGAAATACAATGAGGGGAACAGCAATCCAAACACACTTGATGGAGAGGCCCCTGAAGATGTGGAATGTTTCGTGTAGCTGGTCTGCAGCATCATCGATCAACAAGGAGGATCCGATGGAAAAGTAAAGACGAGGATTGCCAAAGCAAGGACTGCATTCCTATAATTGAAGAACATATGGAACTCAAAACAACTTTCAACCAATATCCAAGTCACAAACTTCAATACGAACGTCAAGACAGTTCTAATGTACGGATCTGAAACGTAGAGAACTACTACAACCATCATCGAAAAAGCACAATTATTTATAAACAATTGTCCATGCAAGATACTCAATGTCCGTTGGTTGGATACCATCAGGAAAAGCCTACTGTGGAAGAGGATAGACCAGCTTCCATCTGAAGAGGAAATTACGAAAAAAGTTGGAGGTAGATAGAACATACGTTGCGGAAATCACCAAACTGTATCGCAAAGCAAGTGCTAACTTAGAATCCTGAAGGGAAACGGAAAAGAGGAATGCCAAGAAATACACTGCGTCGAGAATTGAAAACAGATATGAAAAGGATGAATAGCAGCTTGAAAGGATTGCTCAGTACAGATTTGAATGCTGGTAAGCGGCCTATGCTCTTCCATAAGACGTAACAGGCGTAAGTAATCTTAAGTTATTCCACTGGATAGCCCACATTATGCTTTTTTAGTTTTGTTAGGGAGTGTTTTTGATTGAGATCATGAACGAACTGATGTTAGACCATCATTAAAAACCTGGAAGCAGTGGACGGTCGTTCCGTCCTATTGTGGACTCTTCAGCAGCGCGCATCCACGATCGCGCTCGCGGGATTCGAACCCAGGGCCCTCAGTCTTGCGCGCGAACGCTTGACCTTTAGACCACTGAGTCGGGATGCGACGGTGATAATTTCTAACTTCAATCGATCCATAATCGCGCGCGGGGCTGAAGGTTCTGGGTTCGAGTCCAGAATGCAGTATCCTGGATGAGCACTGCTGGGGAGTCCAATACTAGGACAAGGTGGACGTCCAGTGCTCCCAAGTTTTCAGTGGTGGTCTAGCTTAGATCGACTCATGAACTCGACTGTTAAAATTACTTCAATCGCTAGAAATCCCCATTCTGATAGTTAATAATCTTTTAATGTAAATTAATGATAATTTCTAGATATAGGCAAGGCAAATTCTCTAAAAACACTTATCCTGCTTGATGAGATGAAGATATAAAGTAAATAACCGATATATGTAGACACATATCGACGAAAACATACTTTGCATAACAATTAACTTTATAATGTTTTATCTGCATAAAACTAGAAGAAAAAACAAACTAGAAACTGCATTAAAATAATTTTGCACACAGAAAAAATCCGTAACACTTATAGGAATACTTATAACATTGACTATTACTCCAGAGCAGTTCAAGCGCTCCCTAAAAGGTTTGGTACAACATGTTTATGCCTGTTATGTTAAGCGAACAGCTAGTAATATGAATAATATGTACAAATTAGGTTTTATGGTCAGTTAATTAAGATGATCAATAAATTTCTAATTGAAGTTCAGAGACGAAATTAAGTTCGTTAAAAGGTATAAAGAGAAATAATTCTGATTTGTTATTGAATGCATGATTTTAAATCTAATTTTCATATGATATATAGTGGTTAGAATTAAAAAGCAAAATAGTTTCATTTTCAAATACACATAATTAATATTTATTTAACTAACCTGTCGGAATATCAATACAAATTCCTTCTGATTCATTTTTTCTCATATCTCTACGACTATCTAAGCTGTCATTAAGATAATGTGAGCAAGGCAAATCAAGTGAATTTTTACGACTAAAATGTTCATCTGATGTAGACTCTATAAGATATTTCAACCATTTAACAATAGGTTCCCATTTTTCTGGATAATTTGATAAGTATTTTAATACAGCAGTATTCTGAGTTGATAATTCAACAATGAATTTGGTATATTGATAAGCACGTCGAGGATCTCGATTATAGTCTGTATGAATTAAATCTATAGAAGAACGAAAAAAATTGATTTTTAAGAGAGTAAATTGTAAACATTTCACTTTGGATCATCAACGTATATATATATATATATATATATATATATATATATATATATATATATATATATATATATAATGAGATATCTCACGTTGATTGCTAGTGAATCTTAGAAAAACTAATTACACTTGTAAGCTAAGTGTTGTTAATCAATACAAAACAAAATCCTACAAATGATTCCTAGGATTAACTTTTATTACAACCAAATACATAACAAATAGATAAGTGGAAAAAGAGGTTAAAAATAGAATAACGTGTACAACATATATTAAAAATATTTAAATAAATATTTAAGGAATCATCGGTGTTTTTAGTATGATATAAAGAGGCATAAATAATAGGATAGATCAATTTATCTAATGAATGCTATATTTGAAAAAAAACTGTCTATTAGTGACAGTTTACCAAGAAATAGGAAAATTCTGCAAAACGAAATAAATAATGAGATTAGGTAGAATTATTGAAGAGATAGGACAAAAATACATTCACTGTAAACGCAATCATTTTACGTGGCTTAAAGCTAAATTTTGTTCAAAAGTAAACAATAATAACTGGTTGGTCAGATTAAAGTAGGCGGAGCTGAAATCGAACCTGACATCTAATAGTCGAAAGGTGAGTATTTTAAAAATTACATAGATAACCCAGAAGGATCGTCAAAGAGGGATCAACATGTGAAAACAAGTATGTCAACACTGAATTCGAAACATAGGACTTCGTAACGTCGACAACATGAAAAGTACTAAACGGGATATTCCATGTCGCACAATTAAGAATGAAAAAAGTCCTTTTTATGTGCCATAACCAGACATTAATCAATGCATCATTTCTAATGGATATCTATTTAATTGAGAGGTTATTCCCATTACGAGGGAATACTACTAGTTATTAGTGACTAATAATCATAGATTACATATAGTTTGACATTTCTGTCATCTGTAAATGGGTGTATTTAACAACAAATGTTACAGTTATGCAAAAAAAACGTTAGTGTAAATAAATCTTATGATTTATATATGAACGATTTTGTGGCGATAATTTTCACTGAATACCAGTCTAATAACAAGGATATCGCAATCGGTTTAAAAATTGAGGATACCCGGTACGAGCGTTTTTGGAGTCGTGCATGTTTAATGCTGAAGTGTCTCATATTTAAGAAATGCATCTATTCAGTGACTGATTTTTAATGATTACTTAGTAGATATTATTCCATGAGTGGAATTAAATCCAAATAATATTCATTTTTCAGTTATTTTCTGTTATAAGCCCAAGATATGGGTTTTTGGTAAAATAATTTCCTATCAAAACACATGTCCTACCCATATTTCACCATACAATCCATTCAGGTGTAATCACATGGTATTGTATTGTTCCAATAACAGTGCAACTTAAAATTGTAAAAATCTTTAAAAAAATGTTTTAAACTAGGCTATACACTGTAGTATATATCTTGTATCATTGATAACTAAACTACTTATAATTCAATAATGATTGACAATCAAATCAAACTATGTACATTCTCAATGATCACTACGACGAATGAATCAAACTAGAATTCACTGAAAGGTATTCATAGTTGTCAGAGAATTAAACAAGTAAATAGAATGAACATTTAAACGGAATTTAGGGATTTGTGGAATAAGCTATATATATACATATATATACCGTATTCTAGTTTTATATAACCACATTAAAAAATTCTTTGGTGTTTTCGCGTTGGTTTTTAAATCTAAAAATGATATAATATGTATTTTGAAAGGACAAAAACATTTTTTTTCCAAAAAAGAAAGTGGACGAAAAAGAAACAAGAACAAAGAAACCGAAATAAATTATAGAGACTAACGCCTACTCTGAAAACTAATAACTAGTTAGCTAGAATGGAGACAGGTTATACAAAAAATTATATGATAGCTAAATCAAATTACTAACCATATATTGTGAATTGTAAACTTTCTAGAAGTGATTTAGAATTATGTAACTTATTATTGCTTGAGGTCGTAAGTAACATGGGTCATGTATGATAACAGGTAGCATATTACATTCAATCTTTATTATTATTTAGTTCTTAAATCATAACATTACATCATACTTTTTCGCATTGATAAATTACATTATCGAATTGTACTCAGTGTGCTCAGAGTTTTACTTTCAATTAGGACTATTGTACCGAACGTAAACAAAAGTAGAAACAACTAAATGTATTTTAATGCAACATTACAGAATATCATGGTAAAATCTGAGAACCATATAGTAAATACTTCATTTGCAAATTATTCATCAATTGTCTCAGACTTTGTTGTTCCTTCGTTTCCATACCAATCCATCTCTGTTCTCGCTCTTTTCTCTTCGATTTTTTCAACCTTCTGCCGTTATTCATCCCACTTTCGGTTGATGATCCATACTAATTATATCTGTCGATATCAGTAGCACACACTACACTATTATTTTACCTATACAGATTTGTTCATTTTCCTAATATCCTATTACTATGATGAGAAGGATATGTATCAATTCAAAAGTGATATTAGATTCGGGTTAGATTATGTGTTATATATTACTGGCAATTGATTGACATCAAAATTCATGTCCTGATTACTTTTTTTTAAAAAAAAATACAAACTCTAAACTGTGTACCATGAAAAAAATTGACTGAATTTTATAGAAAAAATAATGATTTTATCATAAGCATAAGCATTTAAATCACTAACGCTTTATTTCATCATTTACATGATCCACATAAATCTGATCATAAATTGTTTCAATGAAATTTAGAACTATTGAATATAAGTATGATTAAATATGATATTTTAGAGAAAAAAATTGACTAGACAAAAGTTGAAAATAAATCTAGAGGGTTCATTCATTTGATACGATGATAGAATAAACAGAAAAAGACTCTGATACCCTGGATTCAATTATGTTGCAATAAACAGATAGTTTCACTGATTGTAGAATTAAAAAAAACATTGATTTATCCCGCTGTTTTATAAAAAATAGTAACACAACATTCAATGTATTATTAACATATAGGTGCTTAAAATCAAGTTCACATTGAATAAATTAGAAAAAACTAGGTATTGAGTAAGTAATATTCATTAGTAAAACTTTATACTTTTCAATAAGTTGAAAAACGAGAAAAAAAGTTTTTATTGACATTAAGTTATTTCCATATTTTTATGAATATAAACCTGTGGAACGAACATTCTTGTTAAGTTACTCTGGCTACCAATCATACATCATGTATATTAACAACAGTCTGATAAAGCTTGAAATTTTACTAAACATGAATTAAAAGCAACGATGGATATCTATCAAAGCTTACTACGTTTAATACGTTTATATTCATTTAGAATCGATTTACAGTACAATAGAAACTTTATCATAAGGTTTCCAAAACGAAGATGAGTGAAGAAAGGGATAATAGTTCAGAAAATAGAACCGAATATCAAACTTGCTGTAGCATCATGCAAAAAAAACACAAACTGCTAGTCAAAAATATTACATATTTTGATGACAAAAACATACATTTTATCACTAAATAGAGACATAAAGCTCTTTTAAAACTTGGAAAATGACAGAACATTGTAATGACTAAAGTCGATAAAAGAGATGTAACAGTGATTATGCACAGAGTTGATTACGATATGAAGGAATTGAACACTTATTCAATGTACCACATTTACTTAGTGAACAAAAGAAATCCGCTGAAATTAAACGGATGAAACTCAATAAAGACAGATCTCTTCAAGAACTGGAAATTCAAAATAAGGAGCTACTTTTGGTTTAGACTAACACCAAAATCTTATATATCCCCAAGATACTACGGTCAAACGGAGATACACAAACCTTCCATTCCGCTAAGACCGGTGGTGGAATTGACTAATTCATCAACATACAATCTCTCCAAAAGAACATACAACAAATAATTACGGGTTCATTTGACCTAAGATTTATAAAGGCAAACTACTGATTTGACGAAAGTGAAACTATGGTAAGACATTCACTTGGTATTGGTTTACTTGAATCTTCCCATTGATGTTTAGGACTGAAATTGATCAGTCCTGACGAGTCCCAAACAGGAAGAAACGCGCGTCCTGGATTCCAATGCTAGCCACTATCCATCTTTGCTCATGGTAAGACATGTTATTAACTAATTATACACAAGCATTCCTACTATCAAAAGTATTGATATCATTTTGTTGTATGAGAGTCAGATAAGACTCTCTGAGAAAGATTCCCAATGAATAAAAATCGGACATTTTCTGGAAATCAACCAAGAAATTCGACAGAGCTTCAAAAATTTGGAAGTTTTTTAGCCATAGGTCTAGACATTACAATATTAGGCCACAAAATTGACTTTGATAATATTGAAATCATTTAGAAAGACTTTTAAGATCACAAAGAATATCTCATAACAAAAATGATTTACATAAAATGGAATTCGCGTTGTTTGAATAAAAATGAGGGATGGAGAAAAACTTTTGCCTGATTTCAACACCACACATCTGCAAACTAACACTGTCAACACAAACGTGACAATAAAAATTGTTCATAGAAACATGGTTTTTTACAATTCAAACTATTATCAAATGTAACAATCTACATCTATCTGTTATTATCAATTTATTTACTCGACATCACAGAATTAGTTTATCCAGAAGAACTTTGATTGAGTTATCAAACATGTGCTAAGATTCTCATAAATTCTAGTTTACCGCTACTTTGATAAAATTGTCAACACTTGAACGGCGAAATACCAATAAAAACTATTTTTAGTTTTTTTGTCACTCGTTAGAAAACAAAAATTTCTAATAATAATGAATACTGTCAACATTTTATTATTCTAATGAATCGAATACTGAAAAGTCTGTAAAAGTCAGAAAACGTAAAGAAAACTAACATGTTACTAAGAAATCTGTGAATGAAATAACTGATTTTTAACACTTACCCAAAAGGCCAAGAACTTCAGGAGGTCCGTATTTATTGATATTCTGATTAACATCATCATTACCTATATTCTCGGATTGAATTATATCATTTTTCATTTCTACTTCATTCCATGCCCATAATTGTCGATTTCCGTTAGGACGTGGTGCCCAAATCCATTTATTATCATTTTTATTTAGATAAATTTTCTGATCAACTAATCCATCAATAACTGCTATAATTCTAGCTGGTTGAATACAATCAGTAAGACGTAAAAGTTCACTGAGCAAATCAAAATATTGTCTTAGTTCACATTGTGGTCGACTGTGAATACGATCAAGTAACTTGAAAAATAAAATAATAACAATAGTTATAAAACACAACATAAATTACATACAAGAACATATAATAATTACCTTATAATTTATTAATACAAAATTGTCTTTTTAAAAATGTAGAACAAATGAATTTTAGCAAAATATTTTTTTGTCACTTACAGATATAATAAAACATTGAGATGTATCCCATGAACTTGCTGATATATGTAACATTAATTCACGAATACGTTGTCTAAGTGATATTGGCTCATTTCCTATAACAATGGATAATTCATTTGGATTAACTCTTGTTGAACTTAACGAACCACCAGTTAAATTGACTGTGTCAAATTATTACAAGTAGTAAAATTTGGATTACCTTGTTCATCAAGACTAAATGAAGTTAAATTTGGTATAATAGGATTTTCTATATATGCTTTTAAAACAATTTCACACAATCTATATAATCCTACTAGTTGAGTAGAACAATAATTGACTTTATTAGATATTGTATTTGTTGTTGTATTATCTGTTTGAATATTTGAAATAACTGGTTTGATAACAGGATTTAATAATAAGGGTGGAGTAGAGAGACCAAGCCAAAGTGTTGTTTCTTTTTGTGGTCGAAGTAATAAACGACTTTGTGATGTTTGACGGTATACTAATGGTGTACGTGTTGTACTACTACTCTCATGTGGATCTAAAATATACGAAAATAATAACAATAATAGTAATAAGAATAATAATCGTTAAAGTTGATAACATATTATACTAAATAAATAAATTCCAAAATCAAATTAATACAACAGAACGAATAGTACGAAAGTTGAAGCTGTTTTTCGAAATACTAACATTACTATCGCTTATGTTCCTATTGTATAAATAACCAAGTAACTGAATTGGTATGTCTACATATTCCGTTTATCATCAACTCTCGTTTGACTCATCACCTATTACTGAACTGCTTACTATTAATATTTCATTGCTAATCGACCATTCCAAGCTTGCCCTGTTAATAGCCGCCAGTGGTTTTATTATGTATAATTGGGGTTTTTTATTTCATGGTATGATGTGGTCCAGTATGTTTGTAATTAAGCCCATGTATGCTTCAAATATAATAATACCAGAAGCTGGCTAGCGACTGCTATCTGGACTCAAAGTGAGAGATCGAGAAAAGTGTATGGATAGCGAACTAACAGGAACACAGCTTACGTTGGCTCAAGGACAACTGGGTATAACTGGTCAAGTCTAGGAAGCTAGGGTATTAACGAAATAGTAAATGGAAGATAAAGAAAATTAATATCGAAATTCCGATATAAAATGTCTCGGCAAAAAAAATGCTGACTCATTTAGATTTTATCAACAATAACACTATGTGATGGTCCAATAAAATAATAATTCTGATGTCATTTTCATTTGAAACTGATATTACAAATTCGAGAAAACCTTATTAGCTAAGTAGTGGCGGACAGATTCATGTCTTTCTAGGTTCATAATCCTTTGAGGAGAACGAAAATTGAAGATGGTGAGAACATTTATCGCTCAGGTGGATGACTTTGGTGGGGTTTTAGCTAATCAAGGTCGAGGTCGACAGGACAAGTTGTGAGTCCTCTATGGAGAAACTAGAACATTTCACTTGTATCTGAAGTTTGTGTTGATGATGTCGTTCAGAAGAACGATGAAAACTCCACGACTAAACCATGCAGCTTAGAGAACAAAACTCCACTAGAACGAGAATTATAAGTTTCTATTGTAATCCAATGATCGACATTTCATATTTCAATCAGATTACATTGATAAATTGAATAAGGTTGTTGATCAAATAAATCTAATTAATAACTGGAGCTAAATTAAGGTAATGTAGGAAGGAAAGTAATCATTACATATCTGATAATTTTATCAAACATTTGACGAATGGTTGTGTAAAATGACATGACATGGCATATAGTCAAATTGGAGAAAGTATCAAACAACTTGCTCATATGTATACGAAAAGAATAAATTTAAACTGTACAGTTTCAGACTATAGAAGATGTGCGTATTAGTCTGGAGACGTCCAGTCATTAAAATAGTTTAAATAGGTTCATTTGAAGTTTATTGTTAACACGTTTTACTCAAATGGTTATTGCCCATGTAATTTTACGGACTCGAACTCTGAACAATTTTTGCGATTGCTTTGAACAACATACACTATTAAAAAGAATAACTGCTTTTTGGTTTATGGTTCGACTAAACTTGGTACTCCACGACAGAACTGTTCTCCCTGTTAACTATACTCTCACTTAGACTAACAAAAAATCATTAGTTCCGTTAAAATTGGATGTCATTTGCTACGCGGAAGTTGAATTATTGACTACAACAAAAAACTGGTTAGAACAATTATATTGTCGCCTCGAAATGAACACTGAAGTTCGTAAACCAACAGTCATAGTTTTCTTGTATTTAACGTCTTATGAATGATTGGCTAACAATTCAGCATCAAAGCTTGTTTTTTAAAAGCAGGTTTGTTAGTTTGAGCATTTAGTTTGTGAATGAATTTAAATTCAAAACGTGTTAACAAATGACTGGAAAGAATATTCTCCGTTCAGTAATTTATATATGTATAGGTTTGCAGTTATCGAAAATGAAAATTTTTCTAGTAAAGTATGTCTACTTTAGAGTTCCATACTAATAACCTTATTATTTTTCTGAACCTTATACACTGAAGGGAGAGACTATGTGTAGTCCACCTAGCACGTATAAAAACTCAGATGAATACCCACAAATAACAATCAACAATAGTCATATCATGCCAGAAATAGAATAAAAATATATTGGTTCTTCCTGGTGTTGTGTTTATGTATAACAATCGGAAAGGCTTAAAATATGAATGGCAATACTACTTTTTTGATCCTCAACAAATATTTAACTGATACAAATGAGAAATGAAGATAATTCGTTAACATTTTTTTGGCGACATATTTATAGGAAAAACGTATGAAGAAAAATATAGCACACTGAAATAGAAGAAAACAATGTTTTCAAAACCATGAAAGGTAATTTTTTCTTTGTGCACAGACGAAAATATGTGAACAAAGTAATCAATAAGAATGTGCATGTAAAAAAACGCGTACCTGAAAATCTATATGCATCAAACGATGTTTGAAGTAGTAAAATAGTAAGAAGGTGATATAGATTACCCATCTCTCTATGCTGGATCGGACTCCATACACGTAACTGGTGAGACTAAATCAAAAGTATAAAATTTATAATATGCAGCAAATCAGTAGTATGGTTGATGGCTAGAATGAAATAAACATTTTATTTGTTCTTAAGATAAAAAAAAACGAGTAATCAAAACAAATATATCATTATTATTGCCAAGCCATTTCAATTCATTTACCAGGTACAGGTCAATGTGTTTAACTTCGAGTAATAACGGGGTTTAAATCTATAAATTAGAGGATGAAGGTCGAACGACTTAATCATTCAGACACTGCTCCAGTGGGAAATGATAAGCATTATTATTCTAACTATTACCACTGGCCAACCACTTGTTTGAAAATAAAGTAACGTGTAAACAGAAATGATAAAAATGATAATCATTGTAATTCAGTTATTCAGATGGAATATAATATCTATTAATCACTACATGTTATTGTGAATTGTAAAAACCATATAAATAAATAAACTTGTTAGATGGTCATAAATTTATTTCGATTATTTAAAAAAGCATTACGAAACCAAAATAACAAGTAAAATATCGGTTAATTAAGAATATCCCGTTTCAAAATAAGGTGAAAAAGTGAATTACTGACTCTAGTGATTTTAAGGTTATTGTCAACACGAGTTGAAACAGAGCATTGATTTACCGAAAATTAAGAGTACGAAATAGCTGTCTCATACTGATGTGTGGCTTCGCATTATTCATATATATAACACGAGAACGATCCTAGGAAATTCAGGCCTCGCAGTGAACACGATACTATTGGATTACTGAGTTATAGTTCAATGGTCAGGATTTGCCAATTTAATCCAATCTAGAGAATATGCAATGATACAAACGAGTAACTAATTACATAACTTCTGACGTGGTTGACTTCCTAACAAAGAGGAAAAATTTAGCCCAGTACATTTTCAGTTTACAGCAATTTCACAGGGTAGTTTCGGTTCGTGTCTAGAGTGATTTTGAAAATATTTCTTTTACGAACAAATTTTTCAAACTAACATACATTCAACGCGTGGGGAATACAAAAGATGACAGGTGAATAAACACAGTAAATATGCAACTTTTAAAAAATTCACCGATTGTAAAGGAAAACAAAAAGCTATTATTATCATATAAGAAATATTAAGCTTCTTTTAAACGGAAAACATTCAGAATAAAGCTTGTATGATTAATTTTAATATATTAAAATATAGTTAGTGATTAAAGGTTAGGAGAAAGTATTGGAATGTGTTGTGTCGAATACTGTTTGTTACATTAGTCTACATATGGTTTGGTGTTTGGGTGAATATAAAGGTAACCATAGAGGTGTCAAAACAAGAGTAGTTAAAAATACACAAGACTATCAAAACGGAAGACATAACTAACACACACGACAGTAAAAGATGGTGAAGGCAATTCTACGCTTGCTTAAACTTTCATAGTATTGCTATAAATTCTGAGGAAAATCAGTAATTATTTCTTAATAATTGAACACACTACTTACAAATCGATATCAATATGTTTTTCAAGTATTTTAGTCAAATAAACTAAATGGAACTAACTTATGTAGTGAAATTATTTTGGAAAATTACATTCTCTTATATAGTTGTCAGTTTAAAAAGAGTGAAACAGCTGAAGGATAGGCAATCAAACATTCGCTGGCCAGTACAGAGCCCATTTTAAACAATAAATCCACTCTTTAAAGATTCACTACAATTCGTCAAAGTTTGCTTTACTTAGATAAACCAAAACTTACACAGTCATCGGAATCAGTCAGTTTTAAGTAACAAAGATCCTGTTACATATGTAGATTGATTATATTTGCCATACTATTCAATCGAGAAAGTAACTTCAATACAGAACTGAGTGACTCATAATCAGTAGATACGTTTAAGTACCATGTTCATTGGAACTTTAACTGATAACAATAACTACCTACACAGTAATCTGTCAGTAGTATAACCCGTTGTATTGGACAGAATAATAGAAAAAATAATATTCTTTCTTCATTAATTAAAACCTACCCAATTTGGTGCATCTTCAGCAAAAGATGTACAAAAGCAGGCTGTTGATTAGAGTCAGATGAATTGACGTTATTTGGTTCAATGAAAAAGTTTAATATTCGTTTGGTTGCTCGTAAATTAGATAAGTGTACCGTGGCATGCGGACACATTTCTGCATAACCACGAAGTAAACCGAATAATGCACCAGCTTCTGTTAAATGTTCAGCTATCTGACCATTATCGAATAAACCAAGTAGATTGTTAATCAATCCAGTTAATGTACCATCAAGCTATAAAGGAAAAAATATACATCAAGGAAAAGAAAACAAGTAATTTTCTGTCAATCAGTACTAAGTAATGTGAAACCTGGACCAAATGTAAATTTGACAGTGTAATGACAGTTTACGTGTTGTCTCAAATTTTCTCACTTTACACAGATACAAACCAAATATTTTAATAATTATCAATGAAATCATTGTTAAAAAATATACCAGACAAGTAGTAATTATAATGGTTTATTTGACATCGAATATGTATACAATAAAATCGACAAATACATCAAATTTAATCAAACTTTCACTGTTCCATGTAAGAAACAATAATTATTAAAACCAACTACTTGAACAAGTTCCAGTAAGGAAACCTTGTTTTCAGACAGAAAACGTACTAGATCAAGTCAATAAAGTTAAATTTTCTAGGAAAATCTATGAATTAACTTCCAATTAATATTTAATAAAAGCATAAATTCAAGTCTAGGAAGATAAACACGTTAAATAATTTATTTAATGAATGTGTTGTGTGAAGTGAATCACTAACATACGTCAAAGTTGTTCCGATGGTTTAGTAACTGTAAAAAAACCGTGATTAATGATACTGAGGGGGGTTGACCGCGGAGATCAAGGGACAACTTCTTGAGATCAATGACACAAAGTCTTTTGCATGAAGTATTTGTAATGGTAAATCCATACTTTTCTAAAATTATCACAGTTCCCGAAAATCTATCAAATAAGGGTATGTTACATATACTGCTGACATTTTGTGAACTGTTATTTTGTCTGTGAGAGTGAAATATTGGTGGAAATTGTAGTTATTTGCGAGAAAAATCGAACCGCAGGCACTTCACTGCACAACTATCAATGTGAATTCGCCCTTCGGTTTACTGTTACCCAAAAGATCTGCCTGATCTTTTAGGACCTCGGAGGACAAAATTTTCATCCTCTATAACTCGATTTGGCCATCATGATTGACAACTACGAATACCATATCAAGTTAACCGTTATGATAAGCAAAGTGCACTTTAATGTTTGACTTCATATGTTGGTCATGTTAGGAGTGGTTATAAAGAAACTTCAAACTTTTTAAGACCAGGAGCGGCATCGATTCCTCAAAGTAACAAACCAACACACAAAACCATCCAGATCTGAATGAAATTCATAAGGGAATTTACGAATCAGTGGTTGACTATGTAATGTTGTAACAATAATGATAAGGTTTCATTAGGATAAGGAAATGATTATCTTTCTACAAATTTAACTAGATGATGGTTTAAATTACTCTATTTGTAAGTGTTCATGTTTACTGTATTTCCACTTTGATTGTTGTGTTATTTTCAAGTTTAACCATTCACAGCAACGTTGATCTAATTATATTTGTTTGTTCATTTAAGGTACATATAATATAAATAAATTAGACAACGTGAGTATGAACGGAGGTGAGATAAAGCGGTGAATATAAGAGGTGGTCACAAATGTCGTATGATATTTTTAGCTCAATTTTATTACTACATCCGGGACTTCATGTTTTCTATCTTTTACAAAGATACTTTCTAAAGTCAAAGTCCATTACTATCACATTCCTCAATGCTGATAGTCAAGTTGTATAGAGAAAGAATATCAAAACTCTGTAAAGACTTTCATAGTGAAATAAAAATGAATAATAATATTCACAGCCAATGAATATTAAAAGGTTGTCAGATTGACAAGACGATTTCAGGGAATGACCGATCAATAATTATTTTACTGAAAATAGGTCACTCATGCTTGACTCTAATTTACCACATGACAGAAAAACAAAATATGTTCGAACTGGGAAATTAAAAATAAACCAATCTCTTGAAAGGGGAAAGCAACATGTCACCTGCTAAATTTGTTTTCATAATGAGCGTTTCAAATTTTTAGGACTATAGACCGTGATATTTATCGAGAAATAGTATTACAGTACACTTATAAACTTCGTTATATCCAACGCCAGAGATCAAATCTTGTACATACATCAACACATTATCAAATCTTACAATGTTTGTTTCTTTGAAACCATAGAATCCTTGTAACACAGCGAGAATCATATTTGCAGTTTGTTGACGTGCTACTGGATCGGGATCCAAAAGCATTGAAACCCTGTAAACATTACATAAAAAGAAAATGATTTGCACCACGTAAACTTTCATATAACGAGCAATGGCTTTAAATAGCCCAGAAAAAATGTTGTAACAAGTGTTTGAAACGTAGGATTAATTATCATTGCATATTTTGGACTAATATATTTTGGTAACATGAAAATCATTTGTCTACTCCTGCATTGTGTTTCAGAGTGATTATTCAGTATGCTTTATGTATCTTAAGTTAATGATTTCCATTATATGTGAAAACGTGCTATAGTTAGTGCTATGTTATCGACTTATTGATTCAATATTCATACTTTCTTTGAATGGGATGGAGTAGTACTTTTTCTATGTTCTTAATTGCTTCTAATGCTCCAGTTCAAAGTATAAATTATTTTACTTACAATCGACTGATCACTGGATAGGGACTAATGTGATGTCCGTCAAGTCCTGATAGAATTTTACCGATCAATTTCGAATCTGGCCACTAGTCTAAGTGGCTCGACAACGCGGGGACTGTGTTGAGATGTAAGGTGGTGGTCGAAAGCAATCGACAGGAAACCCTGTCTCCATTCACAAGCATCGTAAGCAAAGATGGATATTGCCTAGCAGTGGAATTCAGGACGCACGTTTCGTCTTATTTGAGACTCGGCAGATGAGTGTACATATGCACGTATGCCAATAATAGACTGATCAATTGCAGTCGTAAACATCCATGTGAAGATTCAAGTAAACAATACCAAGTGAACTTTAACTTCACCCTATAGCACAATCTAGTGAATATCAGGACTCAGTAGCCAAGTGGATAACATGATGGTACTTTGGGCGGACAGTACTGAGTTCGATTCCCAGAATGAATATCAACTCTGAGATGCAGGTACATCCAGCTGACGTGTCCCAAATAGGGTGAAGCATCCGTCCTGGATTCCACTGCTAGTCACACCCATCTTTGCTTAGATATTGCAATGTGTTTTAATTCGAATTTCATTTGTGTTACGTAGAAAAGTATTGTTGTATAAATCTGTCTAACTCTCCTGTAATGTGACATAAAATATGTAATAGAAGACTTCTTATTCTTGAAAGTAACAAAAAAGAGGAGAATTTGAGCTAATGATACATCATAACTATTTTTGAGTTAAACAAATTCACTCACTTGTGAAACGTTTTTAAAGAGAAAAAAAACATAAAGACCTTAAATACACAAATATATACATACAATTCTATTTAATACGTACATCTATAGCACCAGTGAAACAAATTATTCTTTAAAGGTAACTTACAAACATGGTTGACTTGGACTGATATACAGAAAATGCATCAAACAACGTGTTGCACTAGGATGTGTTGTAGCTAAACGAGTTAATAAGTTAAGTAAATCAGAATTTAATTTTGTTATCAGTTCTGTCACATCGCTTGTACATAAACTATTTAATGATGATTCATTTGATTTAAATGCCATATTGAGTTTAACACGAGAATGAAGGCATAGAAAAGTATTAAACAAGAAATGTGATAGTAATTTTGTACCAAGTACACCACGTTCAGGTTCTTGACGTAAACTGCTGACATCAACCTGTAGATGGAAAAAAACCAAACATACAATATTTAGTTAACTAGGATTATGTAACAAGTGACATTCTCTTCATTGAATCATAGACAAAATAATGTAGTCAAGTAGTAATTAACTTGGAGATTCCCATAAGTTTATTGACTATCAACAACGTGAATTTCTAGCTACATTCTGTTGATTAGTGTAGAGTTTGAGAAAATTAATGAGATTTTGTAAAGCATAATTAACTTTAGTATATACTAAGAAACTTGATAATAAGATCATTTCACTGATGATGAGACTGTTGGGGACGATAGATCCCCAAAACTCATGTTTTTTAAATTTTATCTTATCGATTAAATGTTTAAATATTTGTATGGGGGTCGATTAAATGTTTGAATGGCAGTCAATTGATGAAATTATCGATTAGATGTGCAAATAGGTCAATTGATGAACTATCGATTAAATGTTAAATAGCGGTCAATTGATAAACTTATTGATTAATATTTAAAAATTTTCCATGACAATATCGATTGTAAATATTTGTATAAATACGCTCGATTTGTGTGCTTAACCTGACTTGGTATCTGCTGTTTGCCTGTATAATACACTTTTATACGCCTCACCCAGACTTCTTGATCGAGTAAGCTGAGTCGGGAACAACGAACCAGAATAGCTATCGAGTCTCTGAATCATTGATCCCTCGTTCCGTTCGAGTAGACGAATCAGTAGTAGCAGTCAAGTATAACGAATCATAACAGAGACTGTGGTGTAGACTATGAAATATGGTGTAAACCACTATGGTGTTTTGAATTTCAAAACAGATAATTCAAAGCTATTACAGAAATATTTCGAACTTAGGCCTTGCGCATATAAGAATTCGGGCTGATACCGAATTTTATGGACACCCTTAAGTGACATTTTAGATATTCAGAGAGCCAGTAAAATAAATGAATAATTTATCAGAGATAAATTAAAAATTAAAAATACACATGTTTTACATGATTAATAAATTTATTAAAGTTTGTAATAGGTTAGCCAGTTTCAAAATCAAAGTAGGTGCGATACAAAAACTCGTAAATATAACTTCAGTTCATTTTATTTTAAGACCGTTTCTAAGTTCAAAGACAGTTCCATCCAAACCAAACATTATTAGTGCGTACATGCTATAAGGTCGAGGAATTAATGCCTAAGGATGATTCGATGGTTATCATCTTATTGCTCTCCAATATCCTTATAAATGATAGCCCCTCGAAGAAATTTTTGCAATGGTTAGGTCACAGTTCAAGACGAACCTTGAAACATTTAGTTTTTTCCTTCGATGAATAACTGACTATTGAGTGAAATAATTATAATATATTTAGATTACGGAATTTATTTTCACAAAATCAAGTTTTCTAATTGCTCGAGAACTCTAAACATAAGCGGTAGATTCAATTCTGCTAAAGTATACAAAAATTGAATCTCAGCAATCTAAAGAAAGAAAAAAAACTTACCAATATACCTTCACATAGTTCTCGTATAAATTCAAAATATTCATGAGAATAAATGTTTTGATCACGTAAAAATGTCATATTTTCTGTCCATATTTGTTGAGCAATCCGTGTAGGCATTGAAATGGATTTCATGATATTAGGAATACTAGTAGTTTTAGTTCCTGTAGTGGTTGTTGTCACGTTAGTAGTCACCATTGAGCTTTGTTCATTTAGGTTAGTTGATGAGTTACGAACTACTCCTGAATGATTAATATTAATTAATTGTGAATTAGATTCTAATAACATGTGGAAAAAATATAGAGATTATTCATTTATGTGTAACTATTCACTCAATGATTTAGACTACACTCAAAAGAAGAAAAACAATCAAGATTTTTGCCATACGAGTGTGTGGAAAAATAAAAATGATTATCATAAAAAATTTATTCGCTTAGTAATACTACTCCAGTATTTGGCTACATTTACATAATTTTTATTTCTGCAAAATATGGTATTCTAGGAGCTACCAATGTAAAAGTAAATTATATCATTATGAACATGTATATACATGTAATACATACGTTTATAGAATTATAAGTAATTGTATTAAAGTTATCATCATAACAATGAATGGAAATTTTGAAAACTATTCAAAAGAAACCTTTAAGTGTTTGGTGAGTTAAAAACGAGGTGCCAAATTCATTAAGGTGTCCAGAGTCCCTATGTGCCTGCAGTAGATTGAACGAGAGATGAATTTTGGATGTAATATAGAAAGGTAGCTAACTTGAAATGGATATTACTTTCTTACTACTTAAGTAGGTAGTAAGTAACTAACGTGAAGTGGATAAGGTTTATATATTCTGTTGTTTGCGAATCGCGTTATATATATATAATATTAATACTACTATACCCTTGGATTCTCGATACAACACAACATCCATCACCGATTCAGTGTTAAAAATTTATCATGTGTGATTAAAGTAACTAATTGTGTCATTGAGTAAAAAATAAAAAGGCTTCAGCAAAAAAATTTTCTTCTCGATGAAATCCTTTACTTATGCTGTACATTCGTATTTATAGTTGTTTTATAAATATATAAGTCTTTAGATAGCAAAAATTACGATTCGAGATTTCAAATATCAAATGAGGTTACGTAATAATCAAGGGGTTAGAGAAGAATAAGAAAACGAAAATAATTTACAGGTCAGAATTATGAGGGATAATTTTCCACTTGACACATGAAGAAAAATGAAGGTCATAACAACAATTAAATCATAATTATAATAAACTATAAAAACATTGATTGTACTTTAAAATGATCAACTAATAATAAAAACGAAACAAGACTGAAACATATTGCAGAATGAAATTAAGGTCAATAAAGGATGAATATATGGTTTTTCCATGCAGGCTTGAGTTGCTGAATCACTAACGCCTCAGTAGTGCATAAGCTTTTGATTCGGCCTCCTTTTGATCCAGTTTCTTTCACTGCATAGATTATTTCGAAGAAAGATTCCTTTGGAGCAATGTGTCCAAAGTTGCTTCTGTATTAAGTTGGTCACAGTTTTGCATTCTTCTTATAAAAGCCAAAGTGAGGCGTTGGTCATCCACCAATTCAAGCTTAAAATCTGCGTACGAAAACGATACATTCAACTTCTCATTCAGCATTTGCGCTAATTCCATTCTGCAGTATGTTACAGTTTTGTTTTGAATTTGTATATATGATTTAGATCATTTATTAGTCACTATCACTATCTAAGAGCCAAAGCGTTCCATAAGAGTAAGAATGATCTCATAGAAATATAAATGCAACAGAGATACTCTATGAAAAGAACATTTAATCAGTGTATATCACTCAATGAGTTATGAAATGTTAATACTTTCTGGTGTTTCGTCATTCAACGACAAAAAAATCCTTCTTAAAAAAGAAGTAGCAACTTGCCTTCTTTACCACATTCAACAATCAATTGAAAATCAGGTTGATCTTTACTGGTTGTTATCTTTTCCGTTTCTAGCGGTTTACACACTGTAGAAGAAGACGAAGAATTCATACTGACTCGTTCATAAAACAAAAGATATGCACTCCAGTATCTGGTACGAGTTTCAACAGTTCGTCCTGAATTTTTAACAACCAGAATTCAATTTATGTATAAAAAAAACATAATAGTAAATATATATATATATATAGTAATTAACATTATTATTATTATGTCTTCCATTATTATCTTGTGGGAACTTAGACTAGCTAAATTCTATTTCATCCACTTTAAAAGCATCTTTCCACTCATCAATGATCTCCACTCACTCAAGTCTTTAACTTGCTCAAACTTTTCAAATCTTGAGCAGCTATTACGTAGTCTATCTAATCGATTTATTGCCTCACCCGAAATGATGTCAAAATCATAATTAAGGCGACTGAGCTTTTATCCGGAATTCGGAAATTGATAGGATATATGCCACTGATAATCTTTTCACTTCACTTTTTCAAACACCACTGTCTGTTATTTTATATTACGTCATACAAAAAAAGTTGTAGGCAAATGAATAGAAACCAAGAAGCAAAATCAAAATTGTTCGAATTGTTGTTTTGGCTTTATTCAGATTCATAAACAGAATTATATAAAATTATTTGTCATATTCGACAGGTTTTACAATAATAACGGTCTATAGAGACTTCATCTTCAGTATTATTATTTCTATGTCTAGCTATGTTCATTTAGATGTTTTGTGACAATATTATGTTAGTTGGATGTGTTTGGTTAGTTAGTTAGCCAGTTATCAAGTCTGATTTACATTTATACATTCAGCTGTAAAGATATTTAGAAATAAATTTAAAAAATGTCTGAATTGTTAAGCTTTCATGATCATGTGGTTTCGGCTAGAACAGTTAAGATACCACAAGGGTGTTTTCCAAAATTTCATCTGTAAATTCGGTTAAGCAATAGTGTGAAAATGATTTTTATTTTATAAGCAGAGAGAGATGGTGGCTAGCGATGGAATACAGAGTACATTTCGTCCTGTCTGGGATTCCCCAGCCGAATGTACATGCATCCCAGAGTTGGTGTTCACTCTGGGACTCCAACCTAATACCATTCGTTTCAAACGCCATCGCGTTATCCTTTTAGCTACCAAGTCCAGATAACCTCTAGCTTGTGTAATGGGGTAAAGTTTATTTCATTTATATGGTTTGCTTGAATCTTCCCATTGATATTTAGGACTGCAAATGATCAGTCTCTCATTGACATATGTACATACTGTGCGAAATGCGAGTCCCGAATTCCACAGATAGTTACCATCCATGAAATGCTTGTGAATCTAAGCAATATCAGGGTAATCCGCACTGAATGCACATAAACCGATGATATACTTACGAATTGCAGTCCTAAACATCAATAAGATCCAAACTACCAATACAAATAAATTCTTTAGAAAAATTATCATTGATATGATTCATTAGGCTGGATTTAATTTTAAACCCACTGAAGCCCAAAACAAGAATGTCCGAAAATATATGCAAATGAAAATAGATTCTCGATTGTGGCAGACAGCAGTAACTGGGAGATGATAGGTTGCTTAGATATTGAGATGGATAGGAATTTTCATGTACTTTGTGGAAAAACTGCTTGATTATTTTCAATCATCACTTTGTAAATTTGGACTCTGGTTCATCTACATTTTAACTTCAAACAACTGATACTAATTATTAGCTCTGATCCAAATAGTACATAGTACAATAGTACAATTTAAATTCGAGTAGACAAATCAGAATTTCGTTACTGAATGGTATTATCTTTTTGTGTAAACAATGATCAACATATCTTGATTGTAAATTGATTGTATTATCTGTACCGAAGCCATGGTGTTGGACACTGCTGAATGATTAACTATATTTAAAAACCATATTTTCGGTATATATATATATGTATATACGTCTAAAAGACTAACTCAAAATTTTATTATTTATTTAAGCACATAAATATTGGCACAAGGAGGCACCAAACAGATATGCCCCACATAAAACATTTGATTTGTGTGAGGGCTGGAATACTGCCCGGATGCCCAAACGGAAGCAGGTGGTTTCCTTAGGGAGTCACATCCCGAAGTCTAATCCACAAGGCAATGGAGCAACGTAAGGAGATGCAGCCCCGTGGACTCTACTTTCGGTTTTCTCGTCGCTCAATTCAATTCTAATGGGTCTCCTTAGTATGACTTTTCTGTGTCCAGTGAGGCGCAAGCAGATGCGTGCTCGTATCAGAGCATGGTCGGAGTTCAAGCAGGTATTCCAGAATGAGGGACAATCTTCTACCGACCCTCTCCAACGATGACTGATGGCAATATGGTCTATTTGAGTCCATCGTTGGTTTGGTGCAGCGGGTCGCCATGTTTGACGATGTCTCTCCTTATGCTTAAAATTAGTGTTTGATAAAAATAAACGATTGTCTGAGCACAGTTGCAGCAGACGATCACCATTATCTGTTCGTTGTGACGGAATACTAAAATACTCACCTAAATGTCTTTCTGAGTGGTTCAGTAAGTTCAGAAAGCTTTCTGTTAAAGTCATCGTAACCAATAATTGGAAACTCTGGGTGACATAATTCAGAATCGATTACAATGGCGTTTGGTGTATACACTATTTGTCCTCCCCTAAAATATGAGATTAGAATCACTTCATATCTTTCTTTCTTCTTGTATTATATCCTTACAAGCAATTTTTCTTTTATACATTACCACCATTGAATTAACTACTTTTATGAATCCGATGTTCGTCTTACTGTGCTAATTAGGAATGGCAACCTGGACCGATGCATATATGTGCCTGGTCCTATGTTGTAGCTGATTGACTGAGACGGTGACCAACAACAGGTTCATACATTATTATTTCCTTTAGGACCCTGGAGCCTATGTGCACCATTAGTTTGGAATCAGGGTTTTCCAACTCCCATAAGTGGATCCTCCATATCCACCAATTCGGTTAAAGCGCCGGACATTCACTTTTCGTCCACTCAATTTCGTAAGCAACATCCATGTTGCGAAAATGCAGTGAGTAGGACTTCCTTGACAGTGGTTGTATGCACGTGGTCTTGTGAGAGAATTTCGAGAGGGAGAGCTGACTCTCCCCACTTTCGACCGTACCAGGGCAATAAAAGTAAACATGTATGACTTCGTTAACCGGATAAAGTGTTCTCATGGTACTATTCTTCTTTCCATTAACCGAATAATAATAATAATAATAATAATAATAATAATAGTAAAATTTCAAAAACACTAAACAATAAAAAATTAAATTTTACAAAACAAACCGTCATTTCCAGTAACTTTATAGGTTCCACCAAAACATTCATGTTCAAGTAAATCATCCGTTAATTCAATAGGTTCAACATATGTATCATTAAATCGATACCAATGTTCTGTATCTTGTATTTCACGATCAGTAATAAGATGTTTATTTTTATTGTTATTAATATCACTATTATTAGTTGTAGTATTATTTGTATTTATTTGCCCGTTATCTACTTCATTTTTGATTTCAGATATAGTTTCTAAGTTAGATTTCGTAACATTTTGTTCAAATTCATCAGAATGTTGATCTGTCACTGATGAACTGAATAATTGTTCAGTGTTTTGATAAGCGTTCATTGAGTTGAATTGATGACTTAATTATGGAAGAAAAACAATTAGCGACAATTAAAACTGTTGACTACTAATCAAGTATCATTAAGACAAAAATGCTGGTGGGCAGCCTGTGCTCCACCACGAGGATAAATAGACTCAATTAAGTAAGCAATTCATTGTGGACTGATAATGCGAATAAATAATTACTCGAGACTATAACAGTAGGAGTAACGAGACACCATTGAAAGCATCGATGTCCTTATAAATGTAAACATTTGCCTTGTTGATAAAGATTAGGAAGCATAAAATATTAAGTCAAATCTATCGTCTAATGATAGTCTACAACCACTTTACATCAAATAAAGTGAACCATAATGTCAATTCACTTAAACTGGTAGATATTGTGCAAAATGAATGATAGAATCTGATTAGCATCAAACAGAATAAATAACAAGGAATTAATTACTCTTCGATGAATAAACAGTGTGTGCAAATCAAAGTATGGTCACTGCAATGTTTACACGTTCTTTTTGCTTTAGTGACTGGTTATAGGCGTGTATATTTATTAATGTTCCTGAACAGCATTTATTACACTTCCAGATTAACAATAACTATTCAGTTTAGCTGAAAACCACTTTAAAATTGCATTTAAAAAAAGAATTATTAACCTAATAATTTCTCGGAAAGAAATTCAAATTTCAGCTTAGTAGGTCAAATATATCACTGTTGTCATGACATATGAATTCAGTGAGCGACTCGCAATCTGAGCTCGCCAGTGTCGACTAACTTTTGACGGTTTTCCTAACTAGATATGTTTGTGTGGATAATTACACGAGACAAATTTCTAAAGATTATTGTCAATTATCTTTACAACTCATTAGAATAGGGAGTGATTCAATCAACAGACGTGGAATTAGCAGTAAACCAAAAAGTCCGTTTACAATGATTAAATGAAACGTTTATATGTTTAGTTGAATCGCTAATTAAAATTTAAATGTTCAGATATACTTTTTAATTGGGATCTATAAGTTGGCGGTGTCGTAAAGACCTAATGATTGAAGCGTTACACTAAGCATGGTGCATTAATAAACCCTCATACGCACATTTTGCCACAACTTTAGGTAATTTAGCTTGTAACTTGTTCACTTAGTTTGTATGCAGAATAAAATTTGAGCTGAAATTGCAGGACGTAAAAAAATTGAATTTCTACGCCCTTGAACTGACATTTTATTGAAGTTAAATTTTGGCTAAGAGTGGAATCTAATACATATGTTTCGTTGCATTTGGAACTCGTCAGCTGAATGTACTCAGGTGTCGATGTTCACACCGAGACATTAACCTAATACGTATTGTTTCAAATGTCAACGGGCTGTCTTCTAATCTATTATATACAAAAAAGTTCAAAACGTGAGTTATGGATTCCACTGCAAGCCAAAATAGAACTCCTATAAAAATTTGTGGGTGAATGACGATACCAAGATAACCCAAGCATAAGCTAATACAGAATTATCAATTGTAGTCATAAGAAAAAACCGAGAAATAAAAACCCTTATGTTTTAAATTGGTGTAGTCTTATGCTAATTTATTTATTTATTTATTATTTATTTATTATTATTAGCTTTATTCAATATTATACTATTGGTACAATATAGAATTCTCAGCACAAAGTATTTCAACAAGTTTCCGTTTCTTTCTTCTTGGTCGGTCCGCGCGATAAATACTAAGTGATCGCCAGCTAGATGTTAACAGTCCAGTAAATGAATATCTGAATAATGCACATTCTTTTCGTTGTATATTGCCAGCAACAATATTCTCTCTTTTTGAGCTTTTTGTAACTTTGACAACGAAAGGTTGTACACTTTTCAGAAACGCAGCAGAATAGGTTGTGCGATTAATAGACATAATGATATATTAAAACAAACAAAAATAGATAACTTGTCGAAATATCTAGATGGCAGGAACAGGTAGCCCAGATGCTCAAGCAGGCCGCCTTGTATTGATAATCTCATGTTTGAATTCATAGTCTAGATGTTAAAATTAAATTTATTATACTTTTAAACGAACATATTTACAATATTCTACACAAATAAATTGAATGCTTCAGAAAAATATTTCGTTCTACAGCTATACATTGAAAATGTTAATATTTGAATTACAAGGAATATATTTGTAATAAATTTCTCATTTCCTCACAGACATAAATACATACATATCTACATGTAATCAAAAAGAACACACAAACTAACCCTTTGCAATGACGACGATCTTTAATAAATGAATAATAATGACCAGAGTTAGCCTGTCCTGAATGAACAACAATACCGATAAGTTTGTATAAATTCTCATGCTTTTTTTGATTATCCAATGTTGACGATAAAGATATATTTAAAGTTGATGTATTAGTTAATGTATTACTTGAGTTCATATTCGTCAATTCATCAGTATTATCATCAGTTGTCATATTAGTTGTATTGATTATTTTATCAGAGTCATCATATAAATGATCGGTTGAATATGTTGGTGATGATAGTGGAGAATTGGAAAATGTTACAGGATTCTCTACACTGACAATTTCATCAGTTGTGTTTAATTCAGTGAAATCACTTATATCGTTCTAAAATCAAGTAAAAATTAAATCAATAATATTGTATTATAACATAAATAACATATACAGCATATTATACAATTTGTATAGACAGATATAAAAGTACAGACAAATATCACACTGTAATTTCTGTTTTCATTTAGACATTAGGATCGGATGTAAAACCTTGATGAAGTACTAAACTAATCTATAAGAAATCTCATTCCTATTACAAATCAACAGGTGATAAGTAGATTAGAGACAAATTCATTAGATAACGCAAAACATTCCTAGATTTGAAGGTTTACAACACTCACAATGTAAATTGCTTAATCAATCGAATTGATTTTCAAACACTAAACAAATTAGAACAACACATAGAAGCAAAGAAAGGTGTTTTCAGTTAGATCATCATCAGGTTTCATTTTAATATACATAGATATTTATATGAAAATTTTTTAAGCTAGTCAAGGCAATGATCACAATGAAATAGATCGAATAACTACATATAACAGGTAAAGAGTACTAATTGAAATTATGAAGATAGGTGTGATAGTGTGGTGCATGCTACTCGTGCAGATGGATATAAGTAGAAAGCCTGTCAGAAAAAGACTGAATTGAAGAGAATAGAAAGGGAAACACAAAGCAATTGTAATAACAACAGAATTGGAAGGATCGTGGAGCATGTAGAAGACAACTGATGGAAGATATGAAAATAATGTATTTATTGTATGATTCTCATATATTACATGGGCACTCTGTAATTAGGCATTAAATAATGAAATTAGTTTACCTACACCTGATTTTTTTTCACTACAGTATTACTGGTAGTAGTGATAAGATTTCTAATCAATAGACTTGAGATGAATATTCATAATACATAAACGTAATTTACAACATCGTAATTTTTTTTTAAATGTTACCCCATCTTAAAACTTTGTCCATCCCATTTAGTCCGATAAAATGAATAGTTTTTAGATATGTTATTGGTTACTATCTTTTGAAAAGTAATGATCTCTTCGATAATCACCTCTTCTCTAAACTCTGAAAATTAAAAAATTACCTTCCACTAGCTACATGGTCTGATAGTCTTAAGTGATGAATGTAAGTTTATCAATTTCATAAAATGTGTTCCCACGGGCCGATTTTCCAGGAAAACAATGCATATCGATGTTAATGAAATGTAAATGGTAACCTGCTACGTCACATACATCCCTTGTTGGACTTAGAGAATCAAATGGATGAAGATAATGAACTGCAGTAATTTTTCTGGGCTAATACAAATCAATTCATTTTGACTATTGTTCTCTTAAACAAAATTGGTTTTCATGGAACATTATCCGTTGAATAGCCAACTGCAGCGAGAAGTAAAGAGGCCGCAATCTGATAAACTATTAATTTGCTCTTCCGTCAGATGACAAATAAAAACATGGACAGATAAATTTTCGTACTTAAATGCAATTTTTAGTTTACAAAACTATCCGTCTATTATCAGTGTCAGATGCCATGTTTCATCGATACACACAAGATCAGTTATTACTGTAGAGGCGAAAATGCTCAAGTGTGTTCCAACCATATACTCACATTTCATGAACTAAACAATGGCAATTTCGTGGAGGCGAAACGCACAGTTATGAAAAACTCTACCGATTCACGAGAAACACTGTGTACTCAGATTCGTTATGAGGAATGATTCGTCACGAAGCATATGGTCATCGGTAAACGTAAATTCGTAGTCAAAGATTATATACGGAGTGAGAACTAATAGCCAGGTAAAGGTTCTTTTTAAAGCAACCCTTGAATAGACTTGAATGCATTCCTTTTATTGTATTCAGTATTGTTATATTTATGTATTAATGCATATAAATAAATAACACTAATTTTACAATATGTATCACTTATGCATTTTCAAAGAGAATGTGGTTGGTGTATAATTGGTATTGCAGCCATCCTAGAGTACACTGTATGTAATCACGTTAACTAGTTCCATAATATTCTATAATTTTTCTTTCATACTTATTATTATAAATTTATAATGACTGGAAGTGTGATGTCGGTCTTGATAATCGACCATGATTTGTGAGTAGTCTATCTAGATCAGACAATACTTCGATCAACAAAATTCTTGTGTACGATGGCAAATAGTTGTGCTAAATCTGCAGTAACTGATTGACGCAAATAGATGTTAAAATAAAATAAGTTTTTCAGTACTGCAGCATTATTACGATTATTCATACTGATCGAAAGTCATTGGCATTTACACTTCACAAAGTTGGCATGGATGGTAAATTACTATTCGATAAATACTTTGTTATCAAACGAATTATATATGGATAAGGGCACTTCGAGAAATCATAATGTATTTTGATTGCGCGTGGCGAAACAGGAAAAACTACTACGTACATGTCAGTTGTTTTAGCAGGTAAAAGAAACTATGAATTGTTATTCAATGAACACGTGGTATAAACATATGACTGTCTGAACAAAGTATTTATACAGAATATATATTTTATACAAATATCAAAACATTTTTAGGAAGGTTTCTGAAATGAACATTAATTTTTCTGACCGGGAAAGTTTAACTGGTTCCCAAGTAGTTAAATATAGTGTTTAAGATTATTTCCTGTGAGCTCCAATGAAACTACTAAATATATCACAACAGGAAAGATTATTTGATCACTGTAACCAATGCAATATACAACAGGGTTACAAATTATCATATAAAGGCCGTAGAAACATGTAAATAGGCAAGACCTGAGCTTAAGCCATCTACTAACAAACCCAAACATCTTGAATATTTGAGTAATAAATGACCATTCTATTGTGCAACATATATATATTCTAATAAATGTGTTTTAAAAAATTACTTACATCGTTAGGTCGTTTATTTGCTGCGCTAGGTGCAAATGTGGCTTCTTTGGCTTCACGTTGTAATAAAGCCGAGGTTGATGAATGTGAGGAAAAAAATGCAGAAGACCGAAATTTCTGTCAAAGTGGAAATAATAATAATAAAACAATCAATCAAATATATTAATGTACTGCTATATTATTATTGTAATTACTACTATTGCACAGTGATGCCAGTAATCAAATAAGTGAGTAAAAAAAGATAATTGTAAGTAACAGTTACTGATCAACAGATAGAGTAAAATCCACCGTCTAAACATTTTGTTCACATACTCAAAAACTGATCAAAAGGGAAAATAACAAAAGTAAGAAGTTAATAATCTGGTAAACATCTGAAGTAGAAATATTTTCCATTCATTATATCACGAAATTGTATATAATTAGTGTCCGTATTCAACTTTCAAATAACGGGAGACCGATTAAACTCCAGCTCTATCTGTCAAGGTACTGATTATTAAATAACATTGTTACCCATTAGATTACAGATTTCAGTTGTAGGCTTATGAATAAAGTAATTAGTAACTGGTTATTAACTTGTGTAATAATAGTGTGACAATATTGTGCAGAAGACATCATACTATATCTATAAGAATTAATTAAAAAAGCTCCTCATACAACTTACCAGTGTAGAACCAGTTAAATATGGACTCATATCCAACTGTCTTGGGAATTTGAAATAATGAGAAAATTTAATAGGTATTTGTCGATCCCAATCAAAATCAAAACGCTTAAGATGTAAACACAGTACTGGAGGTAGTGAGTGAATAGATAAACGTTTTACTGCACGGCGTTTAACACAACAACGTTCACAATAATAAGCATTATCACCTTCAAGTACTTCACCTCGAACGAACTGATTTAAAGCTTCATGTAAATCGTTAGCTTTAACTGCTAAATTAATTGCACTGAATACTTCTTCACGATCGTAACTGAATTAGAAAATAGGTTGTAGATAAGGAATATACATTATTTACAGATTAAAGTATAGTAAGAACATTGTAAGTACTAACTAATGTATTCACTATACAAGGTTGATTTTGAAATGACGATTCCAGTCAATTTCACTTTAGTGTTGACACTATGACAACCCCTAAAACAATATGACATCTGGATTTGAATAAGACTTCGATTATGTATGTGTGCGGCGAACAGCAAATTTACAGTAATAAAAAACAAAAATATCAAGAAACAAGGTCTACTAATTTTTTTTTCATTTGTCTAGAAATCTCTCTTTGTAAGCAGAATCACAGCTGTAACGGTTTTAAGAGTCTCAAGAAGCCCAAATTATCATTACCTATTTCAGAAAACCTCAGAAAAACATGAAGGACAATCCACTTATGTTCGTTTATAACTTTAGTATTTTAAAATACAGACAAAGAAAGTTATTGTCCCATCCCACAGTATTGAATCGTTTTATGTTATTGTTTCAGTGAACAATTTACAAATTCTCAGTAAGGTAGTTAACCAAAATTGTTATACTTTGTTTATTTTTAACATTACGAAATTTCAACCGATTTTGACAATCTTATATAGAGTGTGGTAAATAATTGTAAGTGAATCTACAGAATGTTTATATAGACTTTATTTATTTTTTCAATAAATATCATGAAATATTTTCTCAAAATTAAGTTGTTATTTTTTTTCTCTCACAGAAACTAAATGTCAAGCCATGAAACGTGAATTCATCAAGAATGAATACAAAGTAGTATGTCGCATTTCATCTAAATATATAAGTTTGGTGTGTTTTCAAAAACTAACAACTGAAAAACAATTTGATGTATAGCCACTGAAAGTAAGATGTAATTAGACACTGAGTGTGGACAAATAGACACCCAGATTACTTACTATTAAATATGTGATTCTCTTCCTTAATAAGTGTAAAATGTTCATAATTGTATTACATGAATTATGGTCTAGTCAATGCTCAGGTTCTCAATTTTTAATCCTGAATTTTGTATCTAGAATAGCATGATCCAGTTTGTGTGTACCATAACCATCGAGTAGCTAATGGCATTCAAAAATCTCCGGTCACTGGTATATTGTAGCAAACAAAGAATATTTTTATTCTCCAGTTATATCGCAATTATAAATGATAAATTTAAGACACAATTGTTAGTCATTCACTTACCGATGATCGCATTCATCACAAAATTTAGAGTCAAGAAATATACCTTGGTATAAAGTTTGGAAAAATGGTTCCTTTCTCATTTTCTACAGAAAATAAAAAAATATTGCTAGTGCTTATTTGATAAAATATGAATAAAATCAAGTAATTGTACATAGTGGACAAAGATTATTTTCATTTGGATATCAAGCAGGTTTTATTATCAGTTATAATTTAAATTAAATCTTAGTAGGAAAGGTTGGTAGAGCTAAAATTGAGAACTCATGCTATATATAAAAAGTGTACGGAATTTCCAGGATTTCAATCAAATGATAACAAATTGTTTGGTGAGTTTATAAGGGCTGTGTAAGATTAGATTGTACTATAGAAATTGGATCAAGCATGAGTACTTGAGTTATATTCCTATTATATTGTCCAATGAAGTGATACATGTCATATTAAAAAAAAAACATACAGACTAGATCCAAGTGAGATTTATCAAAAGTAAACAAACTCTGTTTAAATAGATACGACCTTTAATCATCATAGAAATGAACAAAATATTCTAAGCTGTGATTGTTTAAAGTTCAACGAGAGTCCTAGATAGATATCGCCGATTTTATTGAATGAACACTACAAATTAGGTGAATGGTCAGATATCATGTGGAGCCATGAACGTAAATTGTCGAAGGTTTCCGAACTAATAAACAGTACGGACTTCATTTCACGATGTAAACTTTCTTTAAACTGAATCATCTTTATAAATTTCGAATTTAGCAGGAATAATAATTAGCATCAGAAATACTAACAGTTGAGCTATTATTCATTTATTACGTCACATGTCCAATATGAAGTAAAGCATAGAGAATATACTATGAGATGTAAGTATTGTTGTGTTCTTTTATAAACGAAGTTCGCATACGTTTTACAATAGTTTTTGTTATAATTGTCTATTGTCTATGACATTCTATTTAGCTAACAGGCTTATAGTTCATTAATCTTACTAAACAAAGATTTGTTGTGTATGTGTAAAATTTTTGTTAGTTGAACTTAAAAACGTGCATTGAATATTTTGTTTGAACTTGAATTCATATAATTTATTACTTATCATAAAATGATATTTATTCTTATACTATAACTGACTAGTTGACCTTTATTAAGTTCACAAAATTAGGAAGTAATTGTAACAGTGATTTCATGTACTGAATGACATTTGGGTTTGAAACTCAGTGCTGTTAGAGGGTGGAACAAACACTGTTAGAGTGGATCCCCGTTAACAGTCGTCTATGTGCTGTTCGGCGAACAGATAATGGTGATCGTCTAATGCAACTGTGCTCAGACAATCGTTTATTTTTAGCAAACACAAATTTTAAGCATAAGGAAAGACATCGTCTAACATGGCGACCCCCTACACCAAACCAACGATGGACTCAAATAGACCATATTGCCATCAGTCATCGTTGGAGAGGGTCGGTACAAGATTGTCGCTCATTCTGGAGTACCTGCTTGAACTCCGACTATGCTCTGATACGAGCACGCATCTGCTTGCGCCTCACTGGACGCAAAAAAGCCACACTAAAAAGACCCATTAAAACTGAATTGAGTAACGAGAAAAACGAAAGTAGGTTAAAGGAACAACTGAGGTCACACTTAGGTAGTTCTGAAAACGAGGCTGATCAATATGTTGCTTTGAAAGATATACAAACAGCTGTGGAAACAACAATGACATCTATCAGTGATTTGAACCACAGAGATACAAAGAACCAATGGATTTCTTCAAGGTCTATTGCACTGATGGATTCTCGTAAACTCATCCCATCAGGCTCTGAACACGATGAAGAGCGAAAACAAATCAGATGTAGGTTAAGCAAAAGTCTAAGGAACGACCGTGAGCAGTGGTGGGCAACTGTTATGGATGCAGAATAATGTGCCAATCATTGTCATGTTAAGTCTATGGTGGCCTTGGACTTTAAATGTGCATCCCCTATTGGCTATTATTTAATTCATTCGTTACATATTGTGTAAATGTTTTTTTCTATTTTATGGTACGATGTGGTTTGTTTGGTTAGTATATAAATAGAGTATGTCTGAAATACAATGATCATAACTCAGAGGCTGTGACTTGCGTTCTGGACTCAACTGGCTGGGTTAGACAGCGAAGCAGGGCCAATCAGGGCACTAGGTCGTCCATACGTGTTTTCCGTGTTACTGTGATCGATCGATAAAACGCTGCTTATCAAAACCGTGCAAGTCACACGTTACAATAGCAACGAAAGCAAAAGAGATGGAAAAGGCGGTGGCTATAGGGAACACATGACAGCTCTACAGACTAATAAAAGAAACTGGGATTAATAAGTCAAGTGTAAGTCAGACTATTTCGGAAAAAGACGACACCCTCATCTGCTCTCAGTCCAGACGTTTAGAACGATGGGAGGAACATTTCAGCTGGCCTTCAGCTACTCTGGAGGGTAGCCTCCATTTCCAGACAGTGTGAATGGAACATTGAAGTAGGTCCTCCAACTCTGGCAGAAGTTCAAAAGGCTATAGTTAATCTGAAACGAGGAAGGGCAGCTGCTCCAGATGGATTGGCTCCAGAGGTCTTTAAGGATGGTGGTCCAATTTTAGCGATTAGGTTGACTAATATTTTAGCTAAAATCTGGGAGTTAGACGTTCTTCCATCTGACTGGTCACAATCACTTATCGTCCCAATATATAAGAGAGGGTCAAAATCATCCTGTGACAACCATAGAGGGATTAGTTCAACTAATATAGTATCTAAAATACTAGCCTCGATAATTATCAGACACTTAACTAAGACTCGTGAACTGCAAACACGAGAAAATCGAGCTGGCTTCAGACCTGGTCGTGGCTGCATCGACCACATATTCACCATTCGTCAGGTTCTAGAACACAGGCATACTTATCGGCGTCCGACAATGGTGGTCTTTCTTGACTTAAAAGCAGCATTTGACTCTGTAGACCGCGAGATTCTGTGGCAGTGTCTGTCATTGAAAGGCGTACCTCAGAAGTACATAAACCTTGTGAAGGCTCTTTACTCGAACACTACTAGTCGAGTCAGAGCTTATGGCGAACTGTCATCTGATTTTGCAACCTCAAGTGGTGTCCGTCAAGGCTGTCCACTTTCTCCATTTTGTTTAACTTCATCATAGACCTATTGATGGAAATAACATTCTCATCTACTGAATTCTCGGGTATTGATCTCCTTCCAGGAGGTCCACTTATCGACTTAGAATACGCAGATGACATAGTCCTGTTTGGTGAAGACGCTGATAAAATGCAGTCTTCTGGTAGCACTAAGCAACAATGCCAGAATGTTTGGAATGCGCTTCTCTCCCTCTAAATGCAAGTTGTTGCTTCAGGACTGGTCTGCGTCAACACCTGAACTAAGGATAGGGAGTGAAGTAGTCGAACGCGTTGACAACTTCACTTATCTTGGAAGTCTGATCAGCCCTAATGGGTTGGTGTCTGACGAAATCTCAGCACGGATTCGAAAAGCTCGCTTGGCTTTTGCCAACTTACATCACCTATGGCGAAGGCGAGATATCCGTCTATCAATAAAAGGACGAGTATACTGAACACCGATTACCACGACGTGCAATGCTAACCAGTGTCCGGGATGGTTGGAAGAAAGTTAGAGGCGGCCAAACCAAAACGTGGCATCAGTGCTTGAAGTCACTAACTTCTAGTCTGAGCCATGTTGGTAGATGCAGACTACTTGGTTGTGGTCCGCGTGACTATCGTAACGAATGGTTGGAGACTCTTGGTGACATGGCTCAGAATCGATCACAATGGCGTCGGTGTATACGCTCCCTGTCTTCCCTTAAACTAAGAGATTAAAATCGCTTCATATCTTTCTTTCTACGAACTAATTCTTTCTTCCTGTACTATATCCTTATTGCAATCTTTCTTTTATTTATTATCACCACTGAATTAACTAGTTTTATGAATCCGGTGTCGATCTTGTTGTGTTAGTGAGGTATGGCAACTTGGACCGATGCATATATGTGCCTGGTCCTACGTTGTAGCTGACTGACTGACTGACTTGAAACTCAGTAATGGTCAGTCTCATATCTAGTGTGTTAAAGTGTCTACAAAAACATTAGAAACCAAGAAAATGGTAGAAACCCTAAATACTTCAAAAACTCAATCTAAAACCTACGAGTCAGTCAGTGTGTGAAGACTTGGAACTACTGCGAACACATATGAGTTAACCATAGTAAAGGCATTAACAGTAGAGAAAAGGATATTAAGGTTTTGTTGATTTACACACACATGTACTAAGAGCGAGGAATGGATAAATTAAATAACTCATCACTAAACAGAATTAGTTCGACTGTCTGACGAAAGTTAACAAAACTCGTTTTATGTAAACTAACAGAGCGAAAATTAAAACATTTTGAACAAGATAAATAAAAACCAGTTATAATAGTAATAAGGAAATATTTAAAAGATAATTACTTTTAATTCATCATCTAATGGTCAATTAAAGCTTGAAAGAAGTCAAACGCATCTTGTTGTTCATATGGATTCACTTCAACGTCGGTTGACCATGGTCGAAAACTTTTCCAAAACCCAACTGGGTCATAATATTGTATTTGAGATTCAAGTAAGTGACCAAATAACTAGAAGTTGAGAAACGAAAGAACAATAAACTGACAACAAAACAATTGATATTTGTAGTGAAAGAGAACACAAGTGGGACAACCAAGTGCATTACAGAACATTAGAGAATATAATGGTAAAATCTAAGAACCATATAGTAAATACTTCATTTGCGAAATATCCATTAATTGTCTTATACTTTATCGTTCCTTCGTTTCCATACCAATACCTCTCTGTTATCATTCTCTTCGCTACGATTTTCTCAAGCTTCTGCTCCCAGCCGTTCTACTTTCAACTGCCGATACATACTACTTATGTCGGTCGATATATATATATATATATATATATATATATATATAGTGGTTGTCCCAATTTTTCCACTGATGTTTAGGACTACAGTTGATCAGTCTCTTTTGGGATGTAAGTGGATATGTTTGGGACGAACGGTACTACGTTGAAGTCCGGGAGTTACCACCAACTCTGGGATTCAGAAGCATCCAGTTGATGCTTCCCTAATCGGACGAAACGCTCACTCTGAATTACACTACTAGTTACCATCCATCTCTGCTTAAAAAAATTGGAAGTTATATCAGTTTGAGAGGTTTGTAGAGATTGTTGAATCTTCATGTTTACATCACGAATTGACTCTTAGATAACTATTGAAAACTATGAAGCACTAGACGATTATTTCGTACTAGTTTGCGACTTCTTGACAGTACACACTTATAATCCCACAGATTGTTAACTCCCATCAACTAGCGATGCTGCACAACCATTTTCCAGTATATTCACCTCCGATATATAATTCCGACCACATTAATAATAAATAAAGATGAAAATAATATCATTTGAAGAAAGAGGTGTAGTAATCAAAAATGAACAAATTGTCCAGTCATATCTTGTATTTAGAATCTTAGGGTAGAGATGAAATACATTTTATAATATCGGCCTGAGTATATACATACAAGTATATACGTAATTACTTGTTAACATGCGATACATTAACATGAGCGGTGGATTTCAAAATGCACGAATGTTGGAAATTCCTCTCTTAATGTTCAAATTACTTGATGATTTGATGTCGGCAAATAGAAGTGTTTCGTGACGTAACTTTTCAATATGATAAGTTCTTCATTTAAACAATGTCAACTAACTTTGAAATAAATTCTTAAAATTTATTTAGCATTATTTAAAAATTTTTCTTAGGACTATAAATCGAAGTTATGTGTATTCATGAAAAAATAAACGAAAAAAAACCACCTCAATATTTAACTGATGTTTGTTTACTTAACGAATAAAGTAAATTTAGTCTTAACGTTAAACAAATTTTAATGTTACACCATAAATTTTAACAATCTGATAAACAATGATTGCGTTAAATTGTTTAGTGATAACGTTATAACTTCCAGATATACTATTGTGGTATGGGTAACTTATATCCACATAAGTAGTATATAACTGCAGTCAGACATAGAATGCATTTCAGTAGAAGATCTATAAAGAAAAAACGGGAATGGAACGGAACGCAATGGTATGAAAATCCATGAACAATGAAATTTGAGACAATGGACTGATATTTGCAAAATAACTCTTTACTATATGGTTCTCAAATTTTAGTGAGATGCTCTGTAATTTCATGTCAAATACATTCGATTGTCCTCACTCGTGTTCTTGTTCGGTACACTATTATTTAACGTATTTCATGATTAAGTTAATAATTTACAAAAACGATTTTACGATAGTGTTCAAATAGAGTAAATTAGTGTTTAATTTGTGTTATTTAAATATATATTCTTTTGAAAAAAACAATCATTAGCTTTTGAGTTTACAGTTCGTTCAATAACAGAAACAATAAAAAAGACCGTAGATTCGTAAAGAAGTTAATTACTGAATTGACAGAGTGATGATAAAATATAACTCAGCATTATATCAGTACAAATTAGATAAATATCTTCACAGTTGATTTACGTGTCATCTCCATAAGAATATAACTAACTTTTTCTGTTGTAAGCTTAGTGTTATTGGTAATTAACAACCTACTCAATAGTTAATTTATTTAAAATTATCAACTAAAACATTAATAATGATATTTACAATCATATCATATTATGAATTATTTTTCAACTGAAAATAACTTTTAAAAAGGTACATGTAATGATCGACTAATTATTCACACCACCAATAAGAACTTTCGTCTAAATTTAAATGAATAGGTTCACAATATTTTAGCGCCGAGTTAATGTGAGACATTAAAAAGGAAGAATGTATTTGTAAAATCTCAGCGAAAGAATTTAAAGTAAATCCAAGGTTTTGCCTAGCAATCTGGTCCAAGATTTTTCAAGGAAAATTTACTTCAAATTCTTTCTCTGAGATTTTACAAATACATTCTTCCCTTTTAATATTCACATCACCGTTGAAATTAGGAAACAAAAACAAAGTTTGTTTCAAGTTAAACTTTAAAAAGAATTAAACACAGATTGTAAGTGAAGAATCGTCTTCTAAAACAAATCATTAGTGTAATAATAATGTTCGCTTTTAATTTCATCGACATGAAGTATGAATTGAATATGTTGATTGGATGGACTGAAATTTTTACTTCCGTAAGTATTTACCCAAACATCTTCCTCTATTTTTTTCCTATAAATTCAGTTAGTAACTTATAATATTGTTTAGACAAGTAATATAAAACAAATTATTGCCATGCTAAAAATGATAATGGCTGTTAATTCAGAAATAACTAACCTATACCTACATACAAATCCAGTAAATAAAATATCCTATTGGTATTAAGAGTATAATCACTGTATTTAATTACATTTTTCACAGTGATTATTTACAACAAAACAAATACATTGACTATATATCAATTTTTCACCATCGACACAAATATCTTGAGAATTCTAATCACTACTTCTTCTTTGCACAAAACTTTCCTTGAAAAATATAAAATTTCATCTTCCCTTTCTGATTAATAAATTTATCATGTACTTTTTATGCTATAAATATTACAATTATAGTGTGTAAAGTAATGTACATTTGCACTGTGAGGTTTCAATGTTGATATATATGTCTAGAAATCTTAGCATGGTGTAATACTACATTAAATGATCTTTAAAAAATGAAGGGGATTAAGATACTAACAATTTTAAATAACTCTATGTACAATAGCTCTACTCCATATAACCACAAGTATTCAGAGATAAAAAATTGTTATCTGTTATTTCATAATTGAAATCAATCTTTAGCAGATCATCTTACAATTTATGTACAATGACTTATCCTAACTATTTTGGATAGAACGTTATTATATATTAATGATGGGATTACTTTAGCATAAAGTTGTTTTCACTCTAAATGAAATATTAAAACAATAAACAGTAAATAATGAAATTGCAGATACATCCAGCTGACAGTTCGTCCTGGGCTCCATTGCTAGCTACCATCCACCTTTGATTAAAATATTTGTGACTAAATGATGTTATCGAGACTAATCAATTACAGTCTCAAATATTAATGGGAAGATTCAAACAATCAATATAAACGAAGAAATTGTGTTTTTTTAATACTCTACATTTTAAACTGACTTGTTGAGTTTGGAACAGAATATTTTTCTCATCGGTATCATCAGTATCTGTAATAGCTAATAATGTTTCCGGTACACCCGGTTGCATAAATAATTGTTGTAGAACTGAATTCATATAACATGTTGCACCACCATTACGTAAACCAACAAATCCACATTTTGCTCGTCCAGCTACAACAGGTTGAACATCCCAATGAACACCAGCCTATAATAATATGTGTATATAAATTAAGAATATTAAACTATTAAAATTCTATGAAGAGAAATATATTTGAAGAAAAATCAAAATTAATACAGACTTGTGTAAATCAATAAATTGATGATGGTTAGCAAAGAAATTTGACAAGACATAACATCGTCATTCGAATAAGCAATGAAATGCATAAATCTTTGATTTCAGATCCCCCTATTAACAAGAGATAATATTAAAGCACTAACAGAAAGATTTTATGACAGAAATAAAGGTTCTATAAATTTATTTTTGTTATGATTTTATGTCCGGCTTTTTATCACATGATTTATCCACCAATCAAAATACGACTTATACAATCTTAACACTATGCCAAACCAATGACGTTCAAGCGGTATGAGCAGTTTAGCGACTTTATTGGTCTTATGTCCTCCTAGCCCGTCCACTTGAGTCCAGAACACAATATCAGCTTCTGCAATATGAATCATATATTTCAAACCGACTGTGCTTGTATATCAAACAAACAGATCGCAACGCACCATAAGGTAGGAAATAATATTTGTACACAATAAAGCCAAAAAGTGGCTGTGAATGTGGGAGGCGGTAGTTAATAAACTGAGCATAATTTAGGGACAGTACGTCGTATAATAATAAACTATAGATCAAAATGAAGCTTATAATAAGGGGAATATAAATATACATAATATAATTATTGAATAATTATACAATAATAATATTCATAGAATATTAGTCTATTAATAGTCCTCGGAAGTTACCTGTAATTTAATCTTTACTAGGATACAACAATTTTCACAAATAATCCATCAATCAACAAAACGGAAATTCACAAGTTCAGTAGTAATTAATACATAACCTGGTATCCTATTTTACAATTTTCATTGCCTTATAAGATCCATACGCAACAAATGCTTCAACCAGTAAACATTGACAAATAAATAAAAATAATAAACCTATGCAATATTGAACTCCAATCCATATTTATAATTATTATTTGATATTTAACTTTTGTAATATCCTTGGATAAGCTTTTCAAATTTCTATTTCATGATGAAAAATTCAATAAGAGTGACACATTATTGTATATTTATTTGGTTGGTTATTTTTAGTTACTGTATTCAATAAATTATTCTGATGTATAAATAAACACATTAAAAATTATTATTGTAATTCTACATATAAGTGGAATTGTGCAATTCTGCAAGGGCAATCACTGAAATGAAAACTATTCTCTGAAGTACTCATCTCATGGCTTATGTGTCGATGGACACTTGACATTTATTTATGACTCATTCGGTTAACTTATCTATGAATTAAGTAAAACGACTGTTTAAAACAATTAAAAATTTATGCAAAAGATAGATTTTAGCTAGTAGTATAATCCAGGACAAGCGTTTTGACTAATTTTGAACTCAGCTGAGTGGGCCTGAATTTCAATCCAAATGTTCACTCCACAAGTCGAAGCTAGTATCTTTCGCTCTGAATATAGACTAGGTTAATTACTGTGTATGTTGTTAATATCATTATAAGTAAGTGTTTGAATGATCCATTGTTACTACGGAAGAATGATTAATATTTGATTATATAAATGTGGTGCACATTGGATATACAATAGCAAATAATCATTAATCAAAAATCAGTCCTTAATATCAATAAGAATAGCGGACTTCATACTATTATCAACTTACTTTTCCTATTATATTTGGTATTGTATTAACTTTATGTTGTTTATGAAGCAATTCTTCTGTAGTAGATTTAAATGAACTATGATCAAGTACAATTTCAGATGATGTTTGAATTGAATTAGGCAATATCGAAGTATGTGTACCAATTTCAGAACTAATCTGATCTGATTTATGTGAATGGTGTAATAAAATTAGTAGATTAACAACCTAGTAAAAATGAAAAAGAGAAATTAAATTCTTGAAAAAGAAAATATTGAGCACCAAGGAGTTAAGTAAAAATCACAAACTGTCATAAATTTTTGAAAATAAAAAAACCAAGTGATCTATTGTAAAACAGTTTGTCGGCATATTCTATAGTAAACATAAGATTTCGGTCGTGTTTATAACTTTTGATTATTTGGTGTGTTTAAATAGCCAGTAGTTCTCATAGTAAAAGATTTTCTAGTGATAAATTGGTTGAATATGCGTTCATTTCATAGAACCTAGATAGTTTTATGGTCAAGCCGTAGTTATCATCAAATTCAAGTGATTATTTCGCTGCGGTAAGAGAACGAAATAATTTTTCATCATCATAGTTACGTAATAAAAGAACTAAGCAGAGAGAAATTACTTATCGATGCGGACAAAACAAAAGCAAACGGTTATTTTGATTCTCAAGTTATTTTAAATAGAATGTATATAAAATCATTATTAGATAGTTTACAGCCAATTTTCTAAACAGCAGTAATTTTTGTCAAAGTACCTACTCAAAATTAGTGAGTTTGCGTGACAATGGCCACCTATACTAAATGAAACACTTCACTCTTATAATATTTTTACAATGAACCTAGTGGACTTTAATAAAAATAAGTTCCTTGATTTAAAAAAAAAACAGGACTTATTGAATATAAAATAATTCGCCCAAAATACTAACTTTTCCAACATACTAATGATACCTATTGATTAAACAGAGATATTCCTTATCTACAATTATCGGTCATGTCACTTGGATACACTCTGCATATATTTTGAAAGACTAAACAGCAAGCTCTTTTCATCGAAGACGAGGTATCGCATGATTGCATTTAGTTATAATGCTTTCAGTAGTATACATTGTGTCCCAAGTTAGCGGTTTATTTTTTTACAATCTAACAAATAAGATTATATAAGCACCCTATATACTGATAAAGAAAATAACTATTTGAGAAGAATCAAAGCAGTAATTACCTTTTCTAAACTTTGACAATCTATGCGACATACAAAACACAAAAATGACAATGATACTTCTTTAGTCATAGGTCGGAGGCTTTTAAAAATATCAAATTGTGGAAGGTTACGGTTTTTAAATAAAATTGATAAACTTCTTCGTAAACATTCACGTTTAGAAAATTGTCCATTTGATGGAGCGTACAGTGATAAATCTTTAGCATTCTGATCTGAAAGTAAATATCTAGCTGCTGGGAATAAACATTCTACAATAAGATAATAAATAAAATCTCTTGTTATTTGTATACAATCAACTGCTAATTTTAACGCAACAGAAGAGTGAATAGGTATTCTGTTTTCTGTAAATTCTTTATTTAACATTGTCTGTGAATTAGTTTCTTCATTTTTCATATTAATTACAAGTATATCTGGATTTTTCATTGCTTTTAATAACTGTATCGGTGGTAATAAATGATTAATGTTAGTAATAAATCCATTTTTTAAATAATTCAATTTACTAATATTATTATTATTACTACGGTTATTTATTTTAGATGCTGGTTTATCTATAATTGGTGTTAACCCCCCATTGGATAATAAATGATGATTCAATGTACATTGACAATGACTAGTGACACATGCTATTGATTGAGCACAAATTAAACGAATTGAATTCAAATGACCAGCTAGTAGACAATCATTGAGTATTTGATTTTCATAGTATTGCATATTTTTATCATCAAAATCCATCGTTTTTTTAAACCATAGTAAATCATTCTACAAAAAAAGTGTATTGTACGAAGAAAGTAAGTATTCGAAAGAAAAAAAAGTCACATTACTTACAAAATGATAACAATTTATTGAAAAAATTTTTTAAAAAAGTTTACAAAACTAGATTTTTTACAATTCTAACTACTAGATTTATTTACACAATCCAATATTGACCAACTAATAGAGACAAAAATCTGGTATTCCTTACGTTTCGAACAATAAACCGTCTTCATTCATTATACTACTGTGCAAACATACTGGCCTTCAATTCTTCAGTTATTACGACAAAACATATGAACAGTATTAGTTAAACGGTTAGCATCTTTCACGAATTGAATTGATCACAGTTCAAAATATGTGGGGAAAAAATATCAAATTCACAAGGAACAATTACGCACCTCCTATATTGTCATTTTAATAACGGATAGTTGCTTCGTGCAAATTACAAGCTAATTAAAATTGACTCCAGTTACATATTACAAATGATTTTATTTATAAACACCTTGAATTAAGTACGGTGATTTCTCCTATGGTCGCAAATAATTTTTCAATTTTTATTCAAGACACGTCTAACTAAATATGACTAAATTCCGTCATTTCCAAAATAAGGTTGAAACAAACGGTTTGAAAGGTCGAAATCACCACACGCTTTCATGCAATTGTGATAAATATTGCCTCTGTAAGAACCACCTTAATCACAGAAAATTTCATTGAATTTTTTTAACGCATGTAAAGTGTATAAGTTGAATATGTTACTAGTCTATATTTAGACGTGAGGTGGTCGACAGGAAACCATGGGCCTAGGATTCACGCTACTTGGCACTCATCAGCAACATATACCCGTAATCTTGAGGACACTGATGTTCCCTGACAATTTTGATCTCGTGTCAACCAGATTCACATTCAGAGACATTACCACTGAGCTAATCAAGGGCTATCAGTTCCCTCAAGTTTACGCGTACACACTGCTGTCGAGTGCCACATAGAACAAAATCTAGGTCAAAGGTTTCCTGTCCACTAAATCTAGCCAACACAGTGCACGCGCTGTCGAGTTACCTAGGCTAGTGGTCACATTACAACTTGGTCGATAGAATTCGACCTGCGATAAGAAGGACCTGACATAAATTTCATTGGTCAAACCAAGGGATTAATCAATTGTAAATTAGTCTGTATTGTTACCGAGGTGTTTTTTAAACATTTTGTGTCCACCCAACAAGTTTTAACCCACAGTTAGTTAGGTAAAGTAGATATATCAGGTAATGTATCTGTTTATTTAATGTTCACATAAAATTATATTAATAACTGTTTAGGATTAGAATAGACATTTTGTACACTAAACATTATTACCTCTAGTGCCTTACAAAATGTCTTTTTGGAAAGAAGCATGTGTAAAAACATATGGATGATAAACAACTAAGCTGTCAGTTTCACTACCATGCAACTCTATCATAAATCAATTTACACTACAGAAGCCAATTGTTCAACAACTGTACAATGTTTCTTTAAATTTACATACGAAATCAATGTTTCATCATGGCAATTACTTGTGTAAAAAAACGTAGCCCACAATAAATTAAGTAAAGCTTACTTGAAGAATAGTGATATGATCAGTATTGAAATTTGTTTTAAGAATTTGAGGAGGTGTTTGACCGAGTAAAAAGCCACGTACACGAAAATATTCTGCACATTGGCTAATTAAAATATTTACTGCCGGTAGTGACATAATGTCTAGTTTCACATCAAAAAATGGTAACCGTGTATTGAGTATGGTTTTAAGAATCAGATTCAGTATTTCAGGATGACGAATATAACCGTGAAGTGAACAAATCGAAGAGTGAGATGTATGCGAAACAGATAATGAATTATTTCTGGTATAGCAAGTAGGACCAGTGAAAAGGAAAGGTGATACAAGAATGAACAACTGTTCCAGTTGACGAGCCATTTCATTTCTTATTCTAAAACAAATTAAAATAGTAAAGAAATGATCATATCCACGTCCATATATACGCATAGTGCTCCATTTTATATGCATATTCTTACTAATCAACCAAAGTATCAAAAGCTCAATATACAAAAATAGTAAACTTGATATTGTCTTGAGTTCGCTTGACTGATAAAAAGAAATAACAAATGGTTAGAAGTAACTAAATAATTTGAAGGCAGAATGAACCAAGATTCGAGCGAGAAATAAAATGACAACAGACTGTTAAGTTTAAGGGGTCAAATAGAAAAATGATGTCATTCCATGCTTAATAGAACACTTTATTGACCAGCGTTTACAAACTGTTATTATCTGAAAAATTAAAATGAAAAACGCCAATCTTAATAGTTTAAAACTACATAATTGTCCAATTTTAACAGTCATTCCAAAAGTTGTACAGTAAAGTTATATGAAAAGCTTTTCGCCTTAAATATTATAAAAAAAACTCCACAAATTAACAGTAAGTTGAATTTCTCTCTTTTAAATTACCTTGTAGATGAGGAGTACACTAACAGTTGTATAAACTTATTCTCCAAATTCGTTGACTTCAATAAAGCATCAACAAATATACATGGATAGGCTATGATACATTGAAAATATAATCGTATACACTGTACACTGATCTAAAGTAAAATAGAAAAACAAGATTGATATAAAAAGAAACGAAGAAAAATATGAAAGCAGTTAAAATGAGCTTGTTAAAAGATAAATTTATCTAATATACATATGTATGTATAGTATATGATTAACTTACTTCAACATCTTGAAATAGAATTTTTCGTCCAAAATAAGAGATTTCTTCAATTACACCAGCAATACCTGATTTACTATCAACATGTGATAAAAACATGTACGATTTAGGCATAGATGAATAGTAAAAATTATTGAGTAATTCTTGTGAGTGTTGTTTTGTAAATGAATTATTAGAATGAAGTAATTCAATGTCGATACCAGCATCGATTAATGCAGTATCTAATAAATTATTCAATAGATTATATGCTAATATAGGAGTTATTTGATATACAACTGAATCAGATGGTATAGTATAGATTGATTCAGACATTATATTTTGATTGTACGACTTATGAACTAAAAAGAAAACAACAGATAAATTAGTAGTGAACAATATTGAAAGAATAAAATAATACTTATGTAATGACACTTAGAATTGTTTTTAAAGGAATATTTACATCCAATCTTTAGTGAAAAGTTTAGAAGTTTAGTTAGATAGTGATAAGTTGGGACAAAAGGGCAATTTCAGCTTTTTTTTCGCTAAATTAGGGTGATATTTCATGATAATTTCTATTTACAATGTAACAGTTTGACATTGTATTTATTCTTAACGAAACATTTTATTGAATATAATATTAGTCCATTTTCAGTGTGACAATGATTTTATTAGAAGTGTAATATTTAGTCAGCACGATATTCTAGTTCTGTTTTTCAGTGTATCGTTGTTTTAGATTAATATATTTTGTAATAATTGAATGTGAATTTTGTTCACTTTGACAAGTATGAACTTCCGTCCAGTGTGACAGTTACATTCATTGTATTATTCTGTGTGAACTTTGTACATGTTTTACAGTTATCCCATGTATCTTTATACTTATATGATGTTTATTAACTAGTCATCAATTGTGTGCAAAACCAATATATAAATTATTCTATCTGTTTCAACATCACATTTTGGAGAGTCAATAAATCTTCAATTGTATCTTTCTTTATATTTTCTCTTAGCGTAGTGGAAATTCAAATGATTCCCATTTCCAAGCATAAGCAGTAAGACCGCCGATACTACAATCAAACTAATTACTTTTTAGAGACACTAGTAAAGAACATTAAATAACATGTTTAGCTGTATTGCCGCTTTCCATGTTTTGTAAAAAAAATTATGGTTTTTTTTTTCTCAGGGTACAATTACGTGTCGGTGAAGAGCAACAATTATTTAGGAATTATCAGTATGGGGGTTGTGGAGATTGTTAATTTTTGGTTGAGATCATGAATCAATTGATGTTAGACCACCTTTGGAAACCTGGAAGCACTGGACGGCCGTTTCGTCCTAGTATGGGACTCTCAGCAGTGCGCATCCACGATCCCTCGGGATCGTGGTTTGACCAATGAAATTTGTGTCAGGTCCTTCTTATCGCAGGTCGAATTCTATCGACCAAGTTGTAATGTGACCACTAGCCTAGGTAACTCGACAGCGCGTGCACTGTGTTGGCTAGATTTAGTGGACAGGAAACCTTTGACCTAGATTTTGTTCTATGTGGCACTCGACAGCAGTGTGTACGCGTAAACTTGAGGGAACTGATAGCCCTTGATTAGCTCAGTGGTAATGTCTCTGAATGTGAATCTGGTTGACACGAGATCAAAATTGTCAGGGAACATCAGTGTCCTCAAGATTACGGGTATATGTTGCTGATGAGTGCCAAGTAGCGTGAATCCTAGGCCCATGGTTTCCTGTCGACCACCTCACGATCCCGCGGGATCGTGGATGCGCACTGCTGAGGAGTCCCATACTAGGACGAAACGGCCGTCCAGTGCTTCCAGGTTTCCAACGGTGGTCTAACATCAATTGATTCATGATCTCAACCAAAAATTATTTAGGACACTATCAACAACTATAAATTCTCAGTAAATTTATTTCGTAATAAATTTAAATAGGATATGAAGAACAAAATTTACAGAATAAAATGAATAATTCTTATTCGATGCTTCTTATCATCAAATTAATATGTTAGACGTCAATAAGATTTTGCGTATCTTATTTTTTAATTGTAATTTTCAGTTACATTTCTAACATCGATTTCGAATTCACTGATTAAAGTATATCAAATCTTTTATTTACTACTTGCATAACTACTCATTAATTTTTAGGCAGTTTATAGTTGGTAAAGACCCATGAAAAAGAGTGAATTCGTTTGATTTTATAAATGCTATTGAGTTTACTTTTTATTGAGATCATGAACCGAACAATTTTAGGCCACCACTGAAAACCTGAAAGCACGTTATGCGGCTAGAAAGCAGATTAATGAGCATCTGTGACATATATCCTAATACATTCAGTTGAAGGAGATTCATTACTTCCTTGATTGCTCCACTACATATATCGATTATTATTTGCTTAACATTGAGATTGATGACACAATTGTTTCATCTTACGCCTATCTTTACTAAACAAAACATGCTATGTAAAGCAGTGAATTTAGTTTAATTCGTATTAACGACAGTTCTGACTAACGGAAACGTTAACAAATAGGTAAATTACTGTGTAATTATCTACTGATTAATGCATGCGAGAGCCAGAAATAAAACCCAGTATACAAATTGAAATTATGTGAAGCCAAGTTAGAGAATGGTTAAAAGTTGAATGCCTTATATATAAAGTAATCTCTCGCTGATATCAACCAATGAAAGAAATACTAACACTTACCAGTTGTTGTGAATTCATCATTATTCACTAAAGTAATTGGATTTAACAAAGAAGCTAGCAACTGTAAGCACAAATGTCTCACTTCACGCCTCCACCAATTAGCATTATCTTTAGCTGTATTCTGTGAAATATTAGATGCTAAATATTCATGTTCATTAGTAATGCATTGACGACGAATATGATTGGGTCGCAATACAAATGGGAATGCAGAAATATGCTTTTTGACGGAATTCGTAGACTTATAAGGTGATTCGACAGATAAGGGAACTAAATTTCGCTCGAGTAATTGAACTAATGCTTCAAGATATTCAATAAGTGGAGCGTCAGCTACTAGATTTAAATCTTTTGGCACTAAAGAGTGAGAACCAACAATATAAATAAATATTCAAATAAATATGAGTAAATTATTCAAATTATAAATATGTGAATAAATAGATATGTTGTTTAACTTGTATGTGTGATTACAAGATCAACAAGTCTTTTTTTCATACTGATGAGCAAACAAAAAGCTTTTTGGTGAAGTTTTGTTCTCTGAGCTGGATGGTTTGGTCGTGGAGCTTTCATCATTCTTCTGAACGACATCATTAGCACAAAATTCTCCACCATCTCAAAATAAAAAGCTGCTTATTATTAATTAAACGGACGAGTTTGACTTTTTAATAACTAAATCAATTGCTTAAGCGAATCAAAGATTACTATAATAGGCAAATTATCCAGTAAACTATGGATACACAGAAGGAGAAAAAAGAAGTCATAAATCACACATTAATTTTTTAATCGTGTGATGATTTAGATTATTTCTGTTTTGAAATATACGAGAATGCCAATAATAGTTCTTTACTGACAAATATCTATATGCCACCGAAATTTTACTAAGTAACATAAATTAGAACCAACTCCGCCCGTAGTTCCCCTAGGGTTATTGCCGGTCACAATGCTGGGTAAAGGGAGAGGGTGTCACTCCATCAACGTCGAAGAAGTCAGGATGGCAATCAGACGAATCAAGAGTGAGAAAAAGTATGTAAGCTGAAGCATTGAAATTAAACATGAAAGCAATTGCAAACATGCTTCACGTTCTATTAAGGAAGATTTGGGAGTATGAACAAGTGCCGACAGAATGGAAAGACACCTAATCAAAATACCGAAGAAAGGGGATCTGAGCAAATGTGAGGACTACGGAGGCATTACACTACTGTCGGTAACAGAAACATTTTTCAACAGAATGTTACTGGACCGGATGAAAGACTCAGTAGATGGCCAACTTCGAGACCAACAGGCTGGATTCTGTAAGGATCGGTCTTGTACAGATCTAATCACGACACTACGGATCATCGTTGAGCAATCAATTGAATGGGATTCGTCACTACGTATTAACTTCATTGACTATGAGAAGGCACTTGACAATGTGAATAGGAGAACATTATGGAAACTTCCCAAACATTATGGTATACCTGAGATCGTCCACATCATCCGGAATTTATACGATGGACTACACTGAAAAGTCGTTCATGGAGGACATTAACGGATGCATTCCAGGTGAGGAATGGTGTCAGACAAGGCTGCTTACTCTGATTCTTTCTCTTTCTTCTGGTGGTTGACTGGATTAAGAAAACCTCCACATCTGAAAGGAAGCATGGAATACAATTGATAGCTTGCATGCAACTAGACTATTTGGACTTTGCAGATGACCTAGCTCTTCTATCCCATACCCACCAACAAGTACAGGTGGGCAAAGACGGTGTAGCAGCAGCTTCTGCATCAGTAGACCTCAACGTACACAAGAATAAAAGCAAGGTCCTTAAATACACCACGGAGAATACCAACTCAATCACACTTGATGGAGAGGCTCTGGAATAGGTGCAAACTTTCAAGTAGCCTGTCAGCAGCATCATCGATGAACAAGGAGGATCTGATGCAGAAGTAAAGGCAAGGATTGGCAAAACAAGGGCAGCATCCCTACAGTTGAAGAGTATATGGAACTCAAAACAACTTTCAAACAATATCAAAGTCAGAATCTTCAATATGAGCGTCAAGACAGTTCTACTGTATGGAACTGAAATTTGGAAAACCACCAAAACTATTATCAAGAGAGTGCAAGTACTTATAAACATTTATCTACTCATGAGACTTAATGTCAGTTAACCGGATACAATCAACAACAACCTAATGTGGAGAGAACAAACCAGCTTTCATCTGAAGAGGAAATTGGGAAAAGACAAACGAAGTGGATATGACATACGTTGCGGAAATCATCAAACTGTATCATAAGGTAGGCGTTAACTTGTAATCCTGAAGGGAAACAGAAAAGCAGAAAACCAAAGAACATTGCGCCGGAGATTGGAAGCAGACATCAAAAATCTGAATAGAAAATGGAAACAACTGTAAATGAGAGCCCAAGACAAATTTGTTTGGGATATTCTGGTCGGCAGCCTATGCTCCACGACGAGGGCTAACAGACATAAATAAGTAAGTAGGTGTTAGAATTAAGTGAAGGAGATTAAGTCAGTTTGTATTTAATTCATTTTGTGTTAATTGTTTGAACATCAACTCTGGGATGCTGGCACTTCCAGCTAACAAGTCCCATATAAAACGAACGCGTGTCCTGGATTTTAATGCTAGCCACCATTCATCTCTGCTTATAATTTCAGTTTGTATTTGTTCATAAAGACAGAATTTCGGAATTTTAGTAGTTCTCTTACGACTACAGAGTACATATCTTTAACCCATCATTTAGAAGTTGTTAAATGAAATCAACAAGTGTACGGTTCAAGTGAATGTTTTTTTAAATATGTTGTTTTTACTGAGCTTGAAAATTTTCAGTCATTGGAGACATTATTAGCTCTAACCTCAACTTGAATTCAGTGCTTTACAGGTTCTAGTTCAATTTTTCCTATTATATTTACGCAGGACGGTTTGATTTTAAGACCTTTCTTTTGCGTTTCAGACAAAATTATTAGCGTCAACTTTAGAGGGAATTGAAATCATCCCCACCAGTAACAAGTAAGCCTGTTCTGAGGATGTTATCCAGAATTACAACAAAAGTTTCGTAATGAGAAGACAAAGTTTATCAGAATTATGTGATATATTTGCGCAATACATTTCGAACAATCTGACCATACGTATACTTGTTAAGACATTTTTATTTGAAAATTAAAAGGTCAACCAGACAGGTTAAAGGTAAACCGTAAAAAGAAAAAAATAAAGTACACAAAAACAATGTGATAACCACTCTGGATAATAAATCAGTATTACCAAGGTAGGTTAAGGGTAAAGACAAATTGTTTTTGAACGCATAAAGGAGGTTTCAGTTTCTGTGTAGCCAAGGCTTCAATAAACATTAGTATACGTCCTTGGAAGCTTTTGTACAACACTACAAATACTGACTTGATGTCAACCTTATGACTAGTCTCAATCAAATGTTTCGCAATGGAGGAAGATGTCTGTCTATCCCGTGATCTTAATTGACCATTGAAATTCATTTGTATCCGCAGCCATTTTGGTATGTATTCACCCACCTTTAATTGCAGATCACGATTGCTCCTCCTTATGTACGTGTTTCCACACATACATGTAAATTGATAGACATAGTGGGATGTCTTCTCATTGCAATATCGAAATTTATCAAAGGGACTAATTGTTTTAAAAGTTTCGTAATTAAACTATTCAGCTAATTATACGTATTTTCGCCTTTATAGTACAGTCTGGCATAAAACTGGACTTTTTCGTTGAATAAAAAAATTCATTAAGAAATTAGGAAGGAATTGGAAATCATGTCCAGCATCTGAATAATAACAATAACCTTTTGTAGTTTAAGTAAAACAAAACTCATTCCTCCATCAATAATGGTTTCATCTATCTATCTATTTAAAAAATAAAGTCAAAACTTACCATCTTTGTGAGACTTCCCCTTGAAAGAGAAAATATCACTTGAAAGTGTGAAGGAAGTTAGCTTTTTAAGACGACAACGACGACGTGGAGAAATTTCTGGTGAAGATGGTGCTGAAGTTGAATTTATTACTTGTGAATTTGTATTTATTGCATCAACAGACAGAAACCAATTAGATTTACAATCACCATTTATAGGTGAAGTACGAGAATGAGATCCTCTACTAGCTGAATTTGATCTAGGATTACTGTCTACTGAAAGAGATTCCAATCCTTTATGAGTTCTTGAGATAATGGACATCGGAAGAGGTTGAGATATTAAGTAAGTTGAAGACGGAGGTGAGAGTAAACATCCTGGGGAGATTTCCCACCATGGACTTGTGTCCAAAGGAATCAACGCAGAACTCAAAAGCTGAAAATAAAAAATAAAAAAATTATTCTTAACAATCAACTATTGGCTTAGTATGAACGTGGTGACTAATGTTTCACATAACTACTTCGTTTCTTCCAAGCCTCTTTATATCGTTATTTATTCTCTTTTTATATCACAAACATTTTGATATTCAAAATTCTTGAAATATGTTTTTCTATTCTCAGTCTTCCATGTGGTTATTTGTGAAAACATCTATCCAACTGGTATATATATCGAGCACTTAAAACTGCAAGGAAACCAAGTGATGGAATCTTTGTTTTCCACTTTAATGAAGTTGACTGACCATCACAAAAATGTATGGTTTGAGAGTTACTGATAGTCCAGTTGAAAGAACTTGAGAAAATCAGGTGCAAATTTCGAGCTTTATAACATAAAAGTGAGAAAATTTATAAGAGTAAACAATGAAGCAGAAATACAGAAAAAAGAATGATATAAACAGTTAGTTCAACAGTCAAGATTATGAGTCTTAATGATATGATGTAGTTTCAGACACGTTGTTATTTCATTTTTACTTGATTTCGCAATAAGAAGTGAAGTATTGAATCGTTTAAGCAGACAAACATTTTTAAACAGGTCCTGAGTTCGAATCTTGCGAGGCGGGATCGCGGATGCGCACTGCCGAGAAGTCCCACAATAGGACGAAACGGACGTCTAGTGCTTCCAGGTTTTCCATAGTGGTCTAGCTTCAATTGACTCAAAATCTCAACTATTGAAATTACTATAATATCCACAGAATCCCCTTCTGATATAAGTAGTTGGAGAAGCTAGTAAAACTACAAGGCTATAATAATATAAACAGAAAACATCAATGATTGTTAGGCTAATCTATTAATCTGACTGCGATGATATCCATGGTGCTAGATGAATAATAGTTAGAAAAATGTTTAACTGCTAAAACGATTCAATGCTTCACTTCTTATTGCGAAATTAAGTAAAAATATAATAACAACGTGTCTGAAAGTACAACACATCATTAGGACTATTATTATTGTTAATATTATTATTATTATTATTATATAAGACTCAACTAAAAAAACTATACTCACTTGTAATTTATATAAAACACGATAAGGTGAAGCATTAAGAAGCATATGTGGATTACATACTAAACTATATTGTAAATATGTACCATTACCATTTCGTCCATGGCGAATTGATTTATACGTTGGTAAACATGCTAATAATAGTCGTACAGGATGAAGAAAACTAAACGTTGAAGGAAATTGTGTTTCACCAAATGATAAATTTGATGACGAAGATGATGAATGGACTTTTTATTACGACTATTTGATTGTATTAGGAATGATGAATTAAGATATGCAAGTTCCGATTCAGCTAATTCAAATAATAGTTCATAAACTGCTGAATCATTTGATAAACAAACACTAGGTAGAATAATATTAACATTAGTTGTAGGAATCGTTTGATTAGAATTATTTAAATCTGTTGATGAATCAGTTAAAATTTTATTATTATTATTATTATTACTAAGACTGAGTACAGATGTATCATTAGTAATAAGATGATTTACTTGTAATGTAGATGATGTTTCTAGACGTTTACGGAAATTACTTAAAAAACTAGAAGATTCATCATTTGATAAACAATAATTTTTTGAAATCAATATAGAATTATTGAAACATTCATTTGTCAATTCTAATGTGGATGAATATGAGCCAGCTAATGAAAATGAACTATTATAAGGTGAATTATTGGATAAACCTTGAATAGCAGAAGAAGAAACAGCACTTATGTTACTAACACGATTACGTACACGACTGTTAGATTCTGTATAAAATCGAACAATCAACTGACGATTAATCTAAGAAAAGAAAATTTAAAAAATAAACTACATAAATATATAAGTAAAAATAGTGAAATAGCTTTCATCTACTTAAAGAAGACTGACAGAGGAGTCAAAGTCTATGTATTTTAATTGGTAATACTGAACATCAAGTCATACCTGTTTTAAATTAACAATTTCACAATCATTTCAGCAGTATGATAAATATTATATGCTTCTACTCAAACATTAACAGTTAGTTATTCATAAGTAAAACTAAAGTTTAAACAACTTTAAATTGTATTTAATTAGCTACATCGTCACAAAATATTTAATCAAATAAAATGGAATATAGTTGCGCCGAACAGTACAAAAGTCTAACAAAAAATATGACTTACTTGAAAGCCAAGTTCACCAATAGGTTTGCGATTTAACACAGTATCTAGAAGTTCATAGGAATTATGTTTACTAACTGATCTCATTTCATTCCGTTGACTGGGTGCATCATGTGAGAGTATAGTCTTTTCGATCGGTTGATTCGACTCACATAAAATGGAAATTTTTGGTCGTGTTTCTTTCTGAAGAGATAAAGTAGCCATTGTCCATGATGAAGATTTACCAGTGTCCTGTTGATTATTTGATTTAGATTGACAACCAAATAAATATGCAGTCGACAAAATATTAGCCCTCTCCCTAATTGAACTAAGAGGTTCATTTGAATGTGCTAACAATGCTATAGAATCATGATTTTCAAAATATTGTGAATTGTTACTGGATACATTAGATGAACATGATGATAATTTCTTCATAACCTGATTTCCAATCATTGGCACAGGATTAGTTAAAGATACGACTGGTTGACCTTGTTTAATAGTTTCAATATTCAAGAGTAAATGCATATCCCAACCTCGATAAGTACAACCATGAGGTTTCCAATTTGGATACTGAGCACGAGAACCAAACATTTCATCCTATTTTTTTAATAAATAAAACGAGGGATCTTATATCAATCTAGCATAAGTGAAATGATATATTTACATAGATCTTCTAGAGAAGAAAATATAACTACACAAACAGGCCCATAATTTACAATAACACAACTTATTTATTACAAAGTAAACTGAGAACATTGGAAAACAACTTTGATTATTATTTACTACTGACATTAAAATTAGGTACTCAAGAATTTCAAGCTTCAATTCAACAACACAAAACATAAGTTGGTATTGAAATTATGCTTCAGTAAAGTGTTCATTAATTAATTATAGTATTAACAAACTTTAATAGTTTACTAACATGACATCAGTAAATGTTTAGAAACAGTAAAACTATAAGAAGTTTGAGAATAATTCATAAATCGTTGTTCAGTTAACTGTCAACTTTACGAACTCATTGACAATTAAGTTTACTGAACAATCAAAAAGTCATAGTCGATTGAGTATTAAATAGTTAGTTTGATTTAACAACACCAGAGAATAACTTATCGACTTCTAAGTCGTTGTAACATTAATAAAAAGAAAAAATAATCCATACATGTGATGTTTGAATATTCACTAAGTCTAATAGTAAGCGGTTACTGTTACTAAAGATGTCACAGTGTTAACACAACAAGGCAGAATTAATAACCTCAAGATGAATATTTCTTCATCCTTTTTCAGATCACATATCAAAGCAACGAGAATATTTAAAACCTGACAAGTTAAGGCTAGAAAGTTTGAGTCACAAAGATGTTCCTTCTTTGCACAACATACACCATAATCCATCAGTGTGGTTTGACAAACAATTCGGTATAAGAATAAGATTTTTACAAACCTAATATACAGATGAAAGTACAATTTATAGAAGCATTACGTCCTGTGATTATACAATTTGGCTTCAGGTATACAAGATTCCTGTAGGCTGACTTTGAGACGGTATGTGATCATATGCACTCGATATATTTCGACTCTACTAGCCTATCAGAAAGGTATGATGTTGTTCCCCATATGTAACAAGTAGCACAGAGAGCAGATGTGAAAATTCACAAAACATGATGAAGAAGAGAGGGAGATAGATAAAAGTGACAGTGAATAAATATTACTAATAAAGTGTAGTCAATAGATCGTTTCCTATATAATCCTACATTTCAATATTTTCTGGAAAGTTTCTAAAAATAGAAATGAATTAGTTTCAACGCAAGATGGCAAGGCTTAAAAAATCATGACATAGGTTCCAGTGATAATAATAAGTTAATTAAAAAGTTTTCTTAAAAACGCTATCTTTTTTATTAAGCTACTTACCTGCAACAACAAATGGTGATAACGGAAGGCAAAACATGTATTTGTTTGCAGTTTAATCTATTCACTTCGTTCTTAGTATATATATAAATTAATTTATAGTGTGAAACACGTACATCTCTAGTCACATAACAGTGTGATCAGCAATATAATTTCTTACAGATGTAAAACTAAAGCAATGTTATATAAATAAGTTGTTTTGCCTTTTATTGCTTTCTTACCAACAATTTAGTTATGAAAAAATACTCAACGAACACATCTAATTAATCAACGTAATACCTGGAATGAGAAACCTGGAAAAACCATGGATAACAAACTCAAAGGTCATTGTAGCTGATAACTGACAATGTTTAAATTATTGAATACATGTATGCTGAAGGTGAATTATTAAGTGAACTGTAGTTACGATTTCAATATATGCTACAGCATAATTATTATAGTACAGAAGTGTTTAACAGATAAACTTAACAAGTGACACACTTACCTCAACTGATTGAATATATGCATAAACTAAACCTAATAAACGACGTATAGCCAATTTAGCTGCAGTACGAGTACAATGTTTTGCTTTAGTCGCAGGACCAAGTCCTAGCATCAATGAAGCCAGTAATTCGCCAGTCTCTGCCAAAACTGATGTGATTCCATATTCAGTGATTAAACCGCGACCTAAAGCGTAGTTAGTCTGTGAAAATAAGCAAAATGAAAGTAAGGAGGCAGAAGATAACTGCGAAGGCAAGTAATAAAAACAATTTAAACTAATAAATTCTTTGTCAATTCGAATTCTTCCTTAAAAATATATTTGTTTCAGATAACGATGGTCTAAAAAAACAAAGAGTAGCTTAGTAGCATTTTATAGATGGCTGGTATTATGACAATACTATGCTAAACATATTTACATATTCCTTTATAGTATAGATATGAGTGACTACTCAGCCTTGTAACCTGGAGAGTGCCCAAATGTTCACAATACGAATATGGTTTTAGGTGGCTAAAGAAAATCAATAGAAAACCGTGGTCCTGTATTTCTTGGTACCTGGGATGCATCAGAAAGGTATAACTGGAATCCTGAAGGGACTGATGTCATCTAGTACCTATATACGTGCTACCCAGCAATGAAATCAGAGGTGGTATTATCAAGCTAATTAAAACATGAGCAAATTACTATAGAACTGAGATTTCGTCTGGTCCCTATAGCTGATGATAGTTACAAATCTAAGTGACTTAACGCTAAAGTCCTAGAGGTTCCCGAAAGGTTAACTGTAAATCCCTTTCATAGACAAAGTGCACCTCGATTTGTACCTTCAGAACCTTGATAATATAAACTTAAATTATGAAAACACAATCGTATCTGGACTACGAGTGCCAGAATATCATTATAACTGGCTGACAAATTTAAAACTGAACAAAGCGAAAGGTTTGACGTCACGGATAGTTCAAACTTTTAACAGTTACATATTCAACGACAAAAATTAGTGATATAATTATTCTACAAAAACAAAGTTATATAGCAATATTCTTTCTCTTACAAATATCAAAACAGAATGATACAACAAAGCAATCAATCAAGCAGTGAAATAATCATACGAATCGCAACACAAATAAAATAAGAAAGGAACTTCAATTAGAGTTGTAAAAACTTAATTCCGTGGCTTCATAATTCATCATGTAGGCTGGTAACTTAAAGGCATTAAGTTAAAAGCAACTTAAAACCTGCCACATATTTGCACTGGTACAAATATTACCACGAAATATCAGAACAGTGACAGGAAACTATCTAGATGAGTACTAAAGTAGTAGAAGTGCCATTATCCCATGGAAGTAAAAGAGACTGAGCAATGAAAATATCATTTGAAATGGTAAAATGCACAAAAATAGTCTCAAAGTTCTGGATCTTAAGGAAAAGTGAATCCATGTTCGCACTTATAACAGATTGTGGGTCGTGTCACACAAAACTTTTAATGACTAGTCACAGTGATTGCATGGACTTAAACGGGTATTGAGCACTTATCGACATGGCTCAAACAAACAGCAAATGACATAGTGAACCGACGCTATGTTTTGGTGGTGACTATAATTTATGGACGACCTTTCAGTGGCGTAAAAGTGACATTGAGAGTGTCTACCTACTTACTAGTGCCAAATGAGGGTTGGAAGAATGAAGATTATAATTCACAGTTGATGGTTAGGTTAGGAATTAGATTTACGGTTTTTCATCACGAACTGACATCAGCTAAAATGCCGAGACGCTATTTGGCCAAATTGGTGAGTGAATTTCGCGCCAAAATCCAGACCTTTTATCCTAAATCTGATTGGTTCGTCCATAAATTATAGTCTTACCGTCTTGGTTTAGTTTTCTTAAGCACACTTACAACCTACTCTGGCAACAGACATCACGCTTCGAAGAAAAACAAAGCACTCTACAAATAAAACCATTTCCGACATGATTTAGATTGTCTATATTAATTTTTTCTGAAATATTGTGCTTTTTTATGTATTTTAGCGGTTTTCAAATATTTCTGATTCCCGACATTGTCACAAAACTTTTAGCTAAGAGACAGACAATCTACTTATAAGTAGTCAGATTACTTGAACACAAATAGTCTAGTACGATTGTAAGCAAATTCAACTTGTATTACATAGTATTTTCATAGTGAAAGCTGTTTAGAAGAGTTATGGAAAAATATTTAATAATGGATAAAGATATCTTGTAAAACTATCGAAATAACCTGATACTAAAATGTGCGAAAGATTTATTAAAGATGTTCTATCCTATACATCAAAATCAATAATTTCTTCAATTCCAAAACACACACTACACGAAAAATCAGTAGTGGCACCCTGGCAACTGGCTTTTATACGACCCAAACTTTAAGTATGTTTATCCAAATGTAGGATTATCGAAAAACATTATGTACCAGTTCACTTGTTTGTATTTGACAACGGGTACATTTAATTCAATATTGAATTTAATTAATGGTCGACACTGATTCGGTACATAGCGTTTAACCAACACTTAGATTGTGTTGTCAATTTTATAGATTTGGTTGAGACAGACTGTATCTTTCTATTTCATTCAAACCCATATACTTTTACAACCCACTTTCGGACTTTTTTGATTCACTAAATCGTTGTATTCGTTCATTCGTTTGTTTCAGATAACGTTGACAGTAGAACAATACCGGTTCCTCATTTAGAACATAAAATTCCAGACTCAAATTTACAGACGAATTTCATAACGGCCACCCGATCGTTAGCTTTATTTTGTCTTTATGTTTTATTGATAGTTTGCAATATATATGTACATATAACTTCTGAAAACCATATTATAAATATTAATTTTTTTAACAAAAACATACTTCTAATCGTCGTCTACAAGTATCAAAGAAACGACGATAACATGATTCTGGATCTCGTCTTAACTTTGGCGCTAATTGGCCCCAGTGTACATTTAATAAAAGTAATCTAGCTGGTTTTGCAGCATCTAGAGGTGACTTTGATGACGAGAATGTTGACACTTTGAATGCTCCAATCTGTTGTTGTTTTGATGATGAGTCACCAACACTTGATTTAGTTTCACACGGCTTATCAATAGCCGGGTTCGACTTAGTATATATTTCATTCTCTACTAGACGATTTGAATGTCCACCATCTAAGCTTGCATCAGTTGATGGTAGAGCAAGGTATAAATCCCACAGAAAATCTAAACCAATTAAATCTGGTCTTTCAACATGCTACAACAAAAAATAAAACAAGCAAATATTCATTTAAACAATGGTTATCTTGAAAATTTGTTTGCAAAAGCGAATAAAACTGTTCATATAACACTTTTATGCATTCACAGAAACTTTTTTAATGATTTTAGGATCATTTTCATGATGAAGTGACAGTGTTTAATTACTGAATATCAACTCAGTGCCTAAAGTGTTCTGTGTTATACAACAGATGTATTTAGGCTATTTACCTGTGATTGGCTAACGAGAGAGAGGACAAACATAATGTATCATATATAACTGACTAATTTTCTGTTGTAAATGACTTAGTACACTTTTGGTCTTAAAATCTGATTCTTGATTAAACAATTAGATAAGAGCATCTGTAATCATGATTTAGTACACTTTAAAGTTATCGAAATACTAGACTCAAAACTTGTTGCTTCATCCGAAGTGGTCATTCATATGGTATATAAAGTTCAAATTACTTTTAAAAGTTAGCAGTAATGAAAATAAGTATCAGGTATAATCCTATCCATATGTATAAAAGACAATTTGAAATATTTCACTGTTACTACATAGATCACTTTGTGTTTTTTAAGGTTATAAATCAGATTTAATTACAACTCTACCAATCTCGTATTGAAAGTTTCTTCATACAAAATAAATGCCATCTGTTATAACATCTTATTCCATTTCATATCAGTATATTCAGACTTCCTAAATGGAATTTCTATAATACAGGATAAAATTATAACTAATATTGTAATTTAATCACGTACCCACGATTTTGCCACTTGTTTCATACGACCTTCATTTAAATTGACTTTCTCAAAAAATCCTTTGAAACATTCAAAACCTAAACCACAACAAACAGCAATAATATTGAAGAAATAAAAGTAAACTAGAATATAAATATAATGAATTTTTATATATTCATTTAAATAAATTACATAATAAATCATCAATTGTTTATGTCCTATTATTGTATTATATAAAAAACAAACTAATGAGGCGATTAAATATTCACTTCTCTTCATTTTGTTATCTTCTCACTATATTTGCTAGATGAAGTACATTTTTGATTATTTCGAAAAAAAAAATCATAACTTGAAAGAATTCAACCCTAGAGAAATAAACAGGATTTATATTACGTCTGAAATAAATGAAATGGAAAATAAATAAGTTCAATACTTTTTCACTGTATAAACATATACAATTCAGTAATCCGCAATCAATCATTTGGTAAAATGTAGTATAAATAGTTGCTGAATATATCAGTGCATATATTATATATGTGAAGAAGTAAAGTTTATGATTGTACTTGACATTCAGTAATTTATAAGAAGCAATGATATACAACATACAACTCGACCTTATTGTTAACAGAGATTGAATTACTTCAAACTGAATAGATAAATAACTTGAAAGTTCTGATTTCCATTTTACAGTTCAGAATTAAGACAAATATTGGAAAAAAGCGAAATTGTGTGTTACATTCACTATTCAATTAGTTAAACGTGTGTCAATATTGACATGATTTAAAAAATGTAGCAAATGTGCATCACAGATTCTCCTTAACGAGGTTACTATTGAAAGATTGTGGAGCATCGGTGATCTATTTTCAACTTAGCATAAGACTCAAAAGTATGTAATAATGACCCCTCCCATGGATAAAATATAAGCAAATTCGTAATAAGTACTATCTACAAAATAAACCAATCTTTACTAAACCCTTATATCATTTCTTAAAGCGATAACCTATGCAAAAAGTAGGAATTCGTCTTTTTCATCATGCCTTCTATGAATTATATAGGAGAACTGATCATCGCTTAAGAGATCATTTTCGAGTCCCAAGCAAGCAGATTTATTACAAAAATATCCAAAAACTAACTGTCAATAATGTACACACTATCCAACCTAGACGATAAAGGTTAATAGATAAAAGAATGGATCATTTACAGCAAAAAAGAAGTCACGCAACAACTAATCAACTTTCAATTTGTGCATCGTTCACATTCCTATACTTTTTAGTTTACCTACCCAAATTAATCAATTAGCATATCACAATGATTATAAATATGCATAAAGTAAACGAGAACGAATTATTTTCCTTAAAATATTATCTGGAAAAGTGCATCTAGCTAGAGTTTTTTTTTTTTTGAAAAAAACATGCATTGTAAAACAAAATTTGTTCAAAAAATGTGAACAGTAGTACGATTGATGCAAAAAAGATAAACATTTTACTTTGGGAAATGTTTACCAGATATACATATCAGCAGATTCATATTTGGAAAAAATATTAGACTGACAAATGCCATTCATCCATACTTTTCTCATGAGAATTTGATAAATTCACAAAATTATGAATAATTTCGGAACAAACATTTGTTGAAGACTATCCAAACTCTTTGGATGGTATTGTAGTGAAAAATAACACGAGTGGGGACAATCGAATGTATTAGACACGGAATTACAGAGCATCTCACTAAAATTTGAGAACCATATAGTAAAAGTTAATTTGCAAAATATTAATCTATCGTCTCAAACCTGACAGTTTCTTTTGCAAATATCAGTCCATTGTCTCAGATTTCATTGTTCATGCATTTCCATACTAATCGCGTTCCGTTCCCGTTCTTTCCTTATCGATCTTCTGCTGAAATACATTCCATGCCTGACCACCGTTATATACTACTTATGTGGATATAAGTGACCCACACCACAGTATGTCAGAAGTTGTGGAAAAATACCAACCAGTTGATTGACAATATCTTAACATATTTATCCATTTAGGTGATAAAACATTTTTTGAATTCTTTGTTTTGTCTGTCTAAAAGAATACTGTCAGTTAGTATTGTTTATTTACGGTATTTTCAATAGACAGGATCTGACTGCACTTCGGTCGTTTTTGATTGCTATTTGAGGTATACATGTGGAAATATGTATATCGTCGTTCCTCGTATAATATCACCGACTTAAATCGCGCTGGTGAATAACGGAATTAAATAAGTCGAATACGATAATGGATTTTGGAATACATATGTTTCGTACACTCATCTGGACAAGAAATGAGAAGGATAGAAGAGAGCGAAACAAAGTGACGCGCGGTGGAGGAGGCTTACGAGACAACTCCATTTAATCAAGCGTTGATCAATATTTATAGCCAGATAAAAATAAGTTACAGACATGTGATGAATAGAATAAGAAGTGTACACACATATGTGCTCATGTAAAAACAGTCAAGGTTGATAAGTGAACAATTAACAAGGTCAGAACGTGACTCAAGAAGAATGGATGAATTGGCCAGTCCAGAAGTTAGAATAAAGTACATGGGCTTAACATAGTAACCAACACTACAATCTGATTTGAACTTCAAGTACATTCAAATGATTTTTTATGCATGAAAATAATCCTAATAATATGACAGATTAATTTACTAAACAACAGTCAACATGCTTACTATCAATCAAAAGTTGATACAATTTATCATACTATCCTGTTTTCTATTTCTTGCCATAAAAAAATACTAAAAATACTATTTCATACACATACTTACTTACTTACGCCTTTTACTCCTCGTAAAGGAACATAGGCTGCTCACAAGCATTTTCCATAGAACTCTGAACTGGGCAATCATTTCCAGCTCCTTCCAGTTGTTATTCATCCTTTTCATATCTGATTCCATTTCTGACGTAATGTGTTCTTTGGCTTTCCTCCTTTTCGTTTCCCTTCAGGATTCCAAGCTAGGGCTTGCCTCGTGGTGCAGTTTGATGATTTCCTTCAAAGTATGTCCTAACCATTTCCATCGTCTTTTCCTAATTTCCTCTTCATCTGGAAGCTGGTTTGTTCTCTCCCACAGTAGGTTGTTGCTGATGGTATCCGGCCAATGGATGTTGAATATCTTGCGTAGACAACTATTTATAAATGCTTGCACTTTCTTGATGATGGTTGTAGTAGTTCTCCAAGTTTCAACTTCGTTCAGTATAATTGTCTTGATGTTCGTATTGAAGATTCTGACTTTGATATTGGTTGAAGGTTGTTTTGAGTTCCATATGTTCTTCAATTGTAGGAGTGCAGCTCTTGCTTTGCTAATCTTTGCATTTACATCTGCATCGGATCCTCCTTGTTCATCGATGATGCTGCTGACAGGCTACTTGAAAGTTTGCACCTATTCCAGAGCCTCTCCATCAAGTGTGATTGAGTTGGTATTCTCCGTGGTGCATTTAAGGACTTTGATTTTATCCTTGTGTATGTTGAGGTCTACTGATGCAGAGACTGCTGCTACACTGGCTGTCTTTATCTGCAATTGATTCTGAGCTGTCATTGTATGCCGTGTTTTCCCTCAGATATGGAGGTCTTCCTAATCCAGTCGACCACCAGAAGAAAGAGGTAGGGAGAGAGCAGACAGCCTTGTCTGACTCCGGTCTTTACTTTAAATGCATCTGTCAGCTGTCCTCCATGCACTACTTTGCACTGTAGTCCGTCGTACGAGTTCCGGATAATGTTGACAGTCTCCCGTAGAAAACTAACTCGCTTAAAAAAACACTAACCAGAAAAAATAATTCAAACTATTTCATGCACATAGTTCCCTTTACTATCTTAATCAGAGCAAGAACAAAGATTGGTGCAGAATAAATATGAATTCATTTTATGAGATAAGAACCTAACAAAATAAAATGAGTTCATATTATTCTGCACCAATCTTCATTCTTGCTCCGTTTAAAAATACTATTCTTTAATTTCATCATAAAAATACATTAGATTAAAGAAGATTGTTTATAAAACTTTTCACTGATAATATTCACAGTTTATACAAGAATAAGAAAACAATTTGTAAAAAGAAAAAAGACTAAGTATCATACTTACCAGCGATTGAACGAAATAAAGCAGGATTTGATTTTAAAATCACTTTTGTAAAAACAAATGCTTGAGCATCAGTATCAAGAAAATTTAAACATGATGAAAACCAAATAAATGCTTGCTAAATTTGATAAATTAAAAGAAAACAACCAAAGGAAAGAAATAGAAAATAATTTATTCAAACGTTAGAACTTTTTTTTCAAGCGACATATAAGTTCAAATAGTCAAAAGTTAAACTAAGATTTGCCTCATATCACAACTGGAAAATTAGATGTACGCAGACAGTGGTTTTGTTTCAATATAAAACTATTCTGGAATATAATGCATGGTCAGGCGTATATTCTGCTTTTAAAGAAAACAACTAGTAAATGAATTGGACATGAGTGTTTTGTGAGACTACGAATTTTTTTATACAAATTAAAAGAGGTGTCATAATGGAGTGAAAAAAGCTGTTAATTGCTACATGTTTGTTTGCTCCACTTATAAATATAGATTTCTGATTAAAAGTAAAAACTCTTTGATAAGTATATATTGTCTTAAGTAAAGATGAGTAGTGTCTGTCAATGGGATCGTGAGTTCTTGATTCCACTGTTTGCCACTGTCTATCTTTACTTAAATGCTTGTCACTTCATAGTAATATCGAAGTAATCTGACAACGATACACACACGAAAAAGAGATTGATCGGAATTCCGTCTCTAACACCAACAATAGTGAAATTCAAATATCATATATTGCCTTTCCTGAAATTAGCGATATACATATAGTTATAAACAAGTGAATAATGATATAACATTCAACTTGAATTCTGAATTCCCTCTACTAAATTTATTATACATGGTAGTAATAGAAAAAGCTACTGAATTCTCGCTCGTTATCAATATTTCTGCAGTTTTCAGCAATCTAACATTTAAACTGAAAAGAAATCTGCGAAATCGACTTGTATAAATGATAAATTCATATATGAGGATGAACAAAAACAGATATCTGACATCTAACATTAAATTAATCAAAAGAAATAAAGATTTTTTTGTTAGCAAATAAAGTGTATTAACTTCACTGTTTAACCAATCTCACTTTGAAAAAATTAGTAGGATTTATTGATCACATAGTAAATTAGTAGAATATGAATAAGACATTACAACATAATATCTCTTTTCTAAATAAATCCAATAATCTGAACATCATACTTAACAAAAGTCATAGCATATGAAATACCAAATATTTCCTATTTAATCTCATTTGTGTGTAGATACAATGCAAAAAAAGACGCTAAAACTCGTATTTGTGAGCAATAAAAGGCCATCCAGTTAAGTCGGACACCCACCAACAAAGACTGGTTAAATGAATTTCTGAATTTTGACAACAGGGAAATACGAACGCTTACAAATAATATCATACGTCTTGGACAACGGTGTTGTTATTTAGACTCAACAGCTTAATGAATAACGTTTTGGTATTTGAAGTGATTACCATTAAATTTCAATCTTTCTGTGAACACTGGTATGAGGGTATGACTGCCAAGTGCAACAAAATGGGTATGGTGAATTGCATTGCTAGATACAATGCAATTAGTATGGCTTCTAAGAAATGACTTTGAATAATACTTTAAATCACATAAACAGTAGAAAATATTTGTAGAATAATACATCACCTCACGATCAAATGGGGCAGCACGCGTTTGACCAATCAATGTTTCCCATAAAGCTTTCGCACGTTCAACGCTCAATGTTAGTTCAGCGTTTCGAAGTAAGAAATTCAAAAGGTCAAAATGCCGCTTGATTACCTGAATACGAAAAACACATAAATACCGGATATTTAAAAAAAAAACATTAAACTCGATAAAGGTACTTTGTACGCTGACAAAATCACACTGAATTACATCGAGTGTTTTGACAGATCAGCTTCGGCAAGCTGGTATCAAGCATTAGCTCAACCTTCTTTTCCAGTTTTAAAGTATTTTATTCCTCATAAACATGAGATAATTGAAAAAGCATTATTTAAATGTCTGGATCACCATAATTAACATAACATAGAGATTTTGTAACAAGTTTAACTGATATACTTCCTAACTGCAACAATTTGGGACAAACTATTACCAGTTAAGAGTAAATACTTGGATAAATTGAATGTTTTGTGAATAAAAACAATCGAAACTCATAAGCAGGAAAACAGAAATAATAAGTACTGTGGTGCGTGCTACTTATATTGATATAAGTAGTACATGACGCGAGTCAGGAATGTAATGTCTAGCAGCAGAAGATGGGGAAGATCAAGAAAGGAAGAGTGGGAATAGAAAGTAATTAGTATGGAAATGCAAGAACAATGAACTTTGAGACAATTATTGAACATTTTGCAAATTAAGTATTGTAGTATGGTTTTCCTACTTTGCCAAGTAACTCGGTAATTTTGTGTTAAATATATAATTCGATTGTCTCCACCCGGAATCTGTTCACTACAGTGCCAATGTAAGTACGCGTCCATTTTCTCTTATATCTTAAAGGTGGAAACAACAGATTATGTATTTATGCACAGGTAGAAAAAGAAATTCAACCATCACAAAGTCCTATGCTAATTGTAAGTTTAGTTTGCTTGAGATTCTATACATCTGATACCTATTTCCGTAAATCTATTTATTTATGGTACAATGTTGACAACAATCTAAAATCAGTTACAAACCTATCTATCAGGTTGGAAAGGTTATCCGATCACTTATCACACAATCAATGCTCCCAACATATCTATAAGTAGTTCTAGCAGATCATGTTGGTTTCAGACAAGTAACATTCTCTGGAAAATTCCCCCTTCAATAAAGTAGAATCATGAATGAAGAAAATGTTATTTTTCTCAATAGATGATATTTGCAAGTGAATCTTGGATAAAAATTCTTCTCGAATACAAGAATATAAGACTGCTGAATAACAAATTGAGAGTTTCTCGAAAACATAAGAAAAACCTCATAGGCATAGCACAAATCAAAGGTAATCACAGAAATTAGTAAATTACTGTGATTCAAAAATAACTTACATCACTATGCCTGAAACCAAGTGCATCCAAACTATCTGCAGTTAAGAGATCACCATGAGATGAAATCGCCCATTTTTCATAATGCAGTAAAGAATCGACAACGCGAGTAATCAATTCATGTGAACGATTAAGTTCATGAAGATGATCCTTTATTAATAATGAACGAATGAATAATTATTAAAATTATATTTTGACAATAAATAATCGATAGGTATTAACTGACGTTAAAATAAAATAGATTTTACAAAGTATAAAACTACTAACTACAAAAAATACTGTAGATTTACAATCCAATTTTGTAGAAATGAAAATTGACTACGGTTATTTTTGCCCAATGGGTATGGAAAATTTGTTATGTTTTTAAAAAAGTGATAATTTACTAAAACAAAAAGCTGTGTAGAGACTGTTTAGTTTTAAGATCTATTTCATCAGAAAATGAAATCAATTAGAAAAGCATTGTAAACCAAATAATAATAGAAAAATGTTAAGTTTCGTTTGGAAACTTTTCAACATGGCTTGGCAAGGAACATACATGGAACAAAATTTACAACTTTGATGCTTCCGAGACAGCAAAATACACCACAACCTATGAAATAGAATTTAGTAGTTCTCATTTTCGCAAAAGTAAGCAACCAATACCCTTTTCCTTCGGCCGCAGATATATCTCAATCTCGATGTGAATGGACTTTGCTAGTCACGACTTCTCAACAGAACTTTAGAATTCATCTCCAATCTAGGACAAAATAACCAACAAGTTCGTGATGACAAATAACTTCAAATAGAATAGTTTTGCTCAAATCTAATTTTCATCGAGAATTATATTTACTATTACTTGTAATCAAATAGTATCCTAATGCTATGTAGATAAACTATCTCAAATCTTATTCTTTGCTAGTTTTAAATTAACAAAGGAATAAATAAACAATCTGTAGAGAAACGCTAGGTGAACCAATACGTAAATATAACTAAACGAAAGATGACTTACTCGTTTAGCTTTTCCAACAAAATTTTTCAATATGAATTCCAATAAGGATTTTAGATAGGCTAGCATAAAAAATGTCAGGGAGTTCTGTAAATAAAGACAGTTAAAATTATTTAGATTTTACAGAAAGAAACAATGGAAAAAAAATTACGAAATTATTTGAAATACAGCTGAGATCAAATATGAATTCGTTATGTAATCTGAACTTATATCTAGTGAATTCAGAAAAAACGTTATCAGTGTTTCATATTACAATCTTTTTGATCATAAATAACGTTCCAATTAAAATATAAAACAAAACCAAACAGAAGATGAAACTGAGTGTCCGAAATTTAATCTTTGTGTAAAAGATATAATAGAGATTCAAATAAGTGAACTTAAAAAAATCTAATCACTACTAACATTCTCTATAACCTTTGATGATTAACGCTGATTAAAAATCTCAAATTTGTTGAAAAACATAACTTTTCGATAGGTTAATTACTGGATATATTAAGTTTTACAAGTCAAAAGTAAAATATGTAGTGCGTTGTAACACTAGATATGTATTTTTCAATATTCTCTGCACAAACTAAACAATAAAAAGAGATTCTATGATACTCGATATGTTTCAGAATTTACACTTGATCAACAATATTTTCACGTTAGATAACTAATCGCTATAATAGCTTTCAAAATGAACGGTTAGCAGATACTGGTGAATTGTATCCTGGAGATATCAGTTAGAGGAATGTCATCAAATTGAAAGATTGTTTAATCACCGAGAAACTAACTCTTGGTATTGTCGATAAAAACGTTGTACATCATTCACTATAGATTAAAAACAATTAAAGGATCATATTGTCTAAGCAATAAGACTTCCATTTTATGTTTACGCGTTCAAGATAAACTATCAGGTACAACACTTAAGGTTAATTCCATAGTATTATTTATTCCATTTATTTAACATTAAAAACTTATTTATTTGAAAAACAGATCACTTAACAAATAATACCTAACAAATAAATATTTTATAAGTATCACTTAGATGATTTCACTTTATAACTTGTATTTCTGTAGAAATGACCGTGAAAAGTCAGAAATTCAATTTTCTATGAAATAGGACACTAAAAATTTTTTTTTATTTATTTTAAACAGATTGTTTATTAGTTACACATGATTTGTTTTTACACTGTAAACTTTACCCATATGAACATCAGGAATTCAGTTTTGTTAGAGAACTGCAATAACAGAATACGTAATACTATTTATATAAAAAAGCTGTTTAAGCTTCATCTTATTAGGATAGGACGTAAACGCAATAAATGACAGTAAATAAATAATGACGCAAAAATATACATATTATACTCTAAACAACTGACATGTCAATTAAAAATGAATAGCTCACCCTGCTTATATGACCTACAGCTTCTAACAACCAACGCATCGCTCGTATTCTTTGCTCTACACCTGAACAATGAAATTCACGAATAATAACTAACTGTTGGGCTAAAGCTGCTTCAATCGGTTCAGGGTGCATATATTTTGGGAATTCCAGCGCTACAGTAGAATCTGTTGTGTCCATTTTGTGCCCATGTGAAACAAGAATACGATCTACAAAAGTTATCTTTTGTGGTGATGATTGTTTTGGTTTATAATTTTGTCTGGAAAAAGTTTTTGCTTCTTCTGAATAATCTGAATGAGCTAAACGCCATAATAATTCTATGCACATATCAGCTGTGTTAGGATCTCTCGAAGATATTCCAATTCTACCAATCATATTCAATAGTCTTGCACGTGCATGACGTATGGTAGATGGCTCATCAGGGGGAGGTAATTGAATAAGAGATGTTTTAGATTTTCGATTGTTATTAGATTTAATATCAGGAAAGTTATGTGAAATTGCTTGTAGATCTAGATTCATCCAGCTCTAAAGAAATTTAAGTAAGTTGAAGAATTATATAAACATGACTAATATAGATAATACCTATAATCTACCTGTTATGTCATTATTAAAAGTCATGGAAACTTCGTAATTAATTTAAACTGCTTTTATTATCATTTTAGTTATGAGTTAGTCATGTCACCTAAAGGGAAAGCTCATCAAGTTCAAAAGTGTATGATAATGACGAAGGTATTTTATAATTTGGGCATTAAACTTTGGATACTATTATATGTGGATCGACTGATTAGCAGATATGAATAATTTAAATCAATAATAACCAGTTTATTACATGAAAATTGAATAAAGTGCAATCTTCCAATTATAATTTGGAGAACACTTTTATAAATGAACTTTTTACAATTTATACCGTAATGCATTTTGCATTAGCGTTACATGTTCATGTTTAGCATGGTTAGAAAACAATGATGTTGTTTTAAATAACTGTTCAGTTCACACTAATTCTCTAGAAACGGGCAACGCCATTTATATGAGAAATTTGTGAATAATTTTAATCTTCACTAAGACGCAGGTATACCCGACTGACTAATCGCAAGTAGGAAGAAATGTGAGCCCTGGATCCTACCACTAACCATTATTCAACTTTGGTAAAAACATGTGAGTGAATGGAAAGATAGATTTAGTTCATTGCTATTCTGTTGCTGTACTTATTACTTTGATTACTTGTTTACGCCTGTTAGCCCTCGTGGAGTAGCACAAACCAACCACTAGCATTCTCCATCCAACTCTGTACTGAGAAATTCTTTCCACTTGTTCCCAGTTGCTATTCATCAATTTCATATCTGCTTTCAATTTCTGATGCAGTGTGTTCTTTCACGTTTGTGTATGTTGAGGCCTACTGATGCAGAGGTTGCTACTACAATGGCTTTCCTCACCTGTACTTGTTGGTGGGTATGGGATAGAAGAGCTAGGTCATCTGCAAAGTCCAAACAGCCTAGTTGCAAGCAAGCTATCAATTGTATTCCATACTTCCTTTCAGATGTGGAGGTCTTTCTAATCCTGTCAACCACCAGAAGAAAGAGAAAAAATCAGAGTAAGCAGCCCTGTTTGAAACCATTCCTCACCTGGAATGCATCCGTTAGATGTAATCCATGAACGACTTTTCAGTGTAGCCTGTCGTATAAATTTCAACATCGTATATTTTCTTAGGTTATAACAAAGGTGAAAATTTGAAAAGTATTTCTAATAAATATCTGAAAATTCTTAGCTTCATAGCCAGGTTATCAATGAGTCACTAATACGTTTGTAGATTACTTGGGGAACAGCCTATTTACGCTTAGATACTGTAAAATTAAATTTAACTGTACATCAATATGATATACAAGAGACATGTGCACTACAAAACATTTAAGTTAATACTAATATACACAAGAACGTTGAAAACACTACTTTGAACAGTCTTACTTCTAACTATTCTAATAATTAATTTTTTAGATAAAATTAACGTTAATTGAAAAAATTTATAAAACAAGATATGAAAATTCCAAATATACTATTCAATAAAAATGTTACCATGAAAATAAATCAAACAATACAAGAACAGATGACATCAATAGAAGTGTGATAAAATAGTGTTTGAAAATTGCAAACTAAAAATTAACAGTATTTATGGTAGTCAAAAATGATTTGGATACATTACAAACAAGTTGAAGGGAATTTTCATCATTAACTAGCATCAACTAAAGAAACAACAAAACCACGGACTACCGATAATATTACGTGAAGAACGCACTATACTGCAAATGGACTGAGTTTCAAATGTGAAAACCGGTAAGTAACAATTTAATTGTCAAATGTTATCATGCTCATTGCAAAATCTAAAGGTTGCATATTCCATAACACGTACATTTTTCGGCTTGTAATGTTGATAAATCTCAAATTATGACAAAAGCTGTTCGATGATTCACTGTATTCATCAAAATTATTTCAGTTAATGTTAACTCGTGAGGATTGATTTAAAAATGAACTTTAAATAAAGCCTATAAATAAAGTAAAGCGTTCAACTAACCAGTTCAACAAGAAAAAATAAATGCTTTAATTGAGATTGAGTAAATCGAGACGATGCCAAATCTGTGAGTAAATTTAATATATTATCTACTGCTGCACCATTTTGATGTGATGTTCGATGCCATAAAGTTGTTAAATCATCATTTGTAATACGCTCACCAAGAGCACGGAAAAAGTTATTTAAAGTAGTCATATACGCTGTATTATCCAATTTGTCTAAAAATATAAAAAAAACGTTTAGACAGGAAATAAAGAAAATATTAATCATAAGAACTAAGTTCATCTCACTACTGATCAAATGAAAAGAAGTACCAAACTTGGATAAAATGTCATTTGTTTTAAAGTCAAGGCTTAATACATTTGCATAACTTGAAAGGTTCAGATCATAACGAAACCTCCGGTAAGCAATGCCCATGGGGCAATATGAATGAAAGTGGGAATTTTGTAAACAATTGTATTTGCAAACCTACCCAAGTATATGGTAAGAAAAAAGTGACACTGAGAACCAAAATACTATATAGACAACACTTAGTTGAACTGCTAAAATATAAAAACACCTGTACTTACTTAAGGTTATTCATTGAGTATAATGAATATTCAATATTATTGAAAATACTTACGTAGAGATTTGGATATCACTTCGTTATCTTGAATCCAAAACATTAACTGATCTAAGCGTAAAACTCGTCTCCGTTGACGTTTAGCTAAGAATGCAGCATTTTCTGTAGCTAATAAACTAGCTGATGTAAGTGAAACAATTGGACGTGATCTTCTTTGATTGTTTTTATTCCAATTACTAGATGAATTATTAACATTTTCAAATTGTTTTGATACTTCCAATTGTTGGATAAGTTCTCTTAAAGCCATCATACGTCCGTTAAACGTTGCACCACCTACACCTTGTGGTGGTGATATAGCTGTAAGCAACAGACTGTAATGTAATTTATCAATTACAGAAATAGAAAACAATGATGTTTGATCGTTTAATTGTTGATTAAAATTGTTTTTGTTATATCGTAAGATAACATCATCCCAATTCGGTTCAAAAACAGTGAACATTAAACTACCTAAGCAAAAACTACATTCTTCTGATGTCAATAAAGAACCAAGATTATCTGCAACATTTAAATCTACCAAACGATATGTTAAAACTCGAATGCTAGTGATCAGCTCAAATATACGTGAATCCTGTGTTTTTTAAATAAAAGAACAAGAAATACAACACAACTGTAGATCAGTAGACATAAGACATCAGAAAAATAACTGAACATATCAATATTATTTAACCTTAAAAAAATCAAATAAAACCTTTTTTCTTCTTTTACTAAACCGTTCAAATGATAAAGGCTACTTGTGTAAAAAAGTATTCATGTAAATCACTTAGATGTCATTATCTTTACAACAGAATATGAAGTTCAGTGATTAGGATAAATTGTATCTTATGTTATACGTTCATTCGTTCCACATGATTGTGTTCCTTTAATTTATATCAAAACTTTGTTTTTGTAAAATGTGTCTTTATTCAAGTCCACATCAAAATGACGCCTAGCGTAAGTTACCATCAAAACATTTTCGAACCGTTGAAGATAGTAACAAAATTGAAAGATTGTTCTCATAATGAGTTAATATTCACTAAAGAAATACGACAATTACAGAATAGTAAACATACATATTGTTAGAAGCTTCGTTACAATATGGATTCCAGATATTTCAGATTAGGGGAGAATAAGTTGAACGATTTGTTAACGAACACCGAATTATTAATTAAATTAATCAGACTTTAAAGACTTGACTTTCTGAACAGTCATTTTCACCATACAATGATAATGAACAATATACATCTTAGGCAACATATTTTCCCTATGTCGTCATGTTTTATTAAGCAAGATATATGACATACATTTATACATTTTATGTCATTAAGATAGCATGCAACTCGAATAACTCTTCAAATAACAGTAATCTATAGTTATTATTCTTTTCATCAGTAACCGATGTACAAATCAAACCGCGATCATTACGAAATTCTGTAATACAATACCAGTCACATACGTTTTTTTTGAAATGTTTAAATTCATGTTCGAGATAACTTCAAGAAAACTTGAAAGTTAGCCTTCACACGTTGATGAAATAACAGCAAAAATCAATACTAGATAGAAACACATTTTCATAAATATTTGTGTTTAAAGTGGATTTTAATATTTTTATGAACAATTTATTCAAAAATTCTATATAAGAGTTCTACACACATGAGAATGACAATTGAACGACATACATTCTATCGACCTATGATCAAAGTATAAAGCAGAACAAAATCAGTCAATGGATTCGATAGATATTACCTAGACGATGTAGATTACTTTATCTTCAGTTAATTAAGCACTCACTTCATTCAATTCATTCCGCTCTTCCAAATATACTGATCAAAAACATACAATTTTTTCTCAGTAGATTTATTGGATAGATTAAAAGACATTGAGTTAGGAGAAAAGATACGCATTTAAATACATTCACAATGCCGCTGGCGGTTGAGCGTGAGATAAGCGCATCAAAGAGTAATCAGAAAACAGATGAGAAGTGCTCATATAAAGAAAATAACTAGTAAAAATATTTAGATGTGCAAAAGGTGAATAGCAGAATAACAGATGACATTAAGGACATTTTGTGGATTTAACCATTTATAACCTGTCTGAGAAACTCTGATATATGTACAAGAAAAGATATCAAAAGTTTAAATATAAATTAACTATTAATGCCATTCAAACCACTCATTTTTGAATTACCAACTTAATCATTCTGTAAATGAAATAATAAATTGACTACTGACAAAACACAAATTAAACTTCACTGAATGCCTGATAAAATAATGTGTATATAAGTCTGCTAGATTTTAGTAAAATCAAACACGTACAGTTACATACCTTAATGTAGAAACTATTGATTATTTATCACCGTATTAACTTACTCTATCTTTAAAATCTTCTATACATAAATTTGATAAACGCCAAATAACACGATACATAACCTTGGCTGCATAACTTTTCAAAGTATACAAAGTTAAATAATCACAGCATTTAGCCATTGGAAGAAGAAATATCGATGTAAGCTAAGTAGAAGGAAGAAAATATTAGAAAGCCAATATGGTTGATAAAATAAAACAATCAAACAACCAAGTAACGGAAATAGAAAAATAAACGGGATCAAAAACCAAATTTAAGGATGTGAATGGTAGACATTAGTAAATGTGAATTAGTGAACGATAGAAATTAATTAGCTCATTTATTAAATATTAAATTTCTACTTGAAAAAAATCAATGGATGCGCACAAAAGTGTCTTGGGTTAGATTGAAAAAAAGAGAAGTATTAGGAAGGAATGAAAAGTTTTTAAATCTGCTTCCTTCACAGGTGAATTGAGAAACAGAAGAAAAATGTGAATACATGGATAGTTGAAATCTTTTGTCTAGTTTTTGTACACTTAGAGGAGGAAAAAACTATGAACTAGTCAGAGTAAACATTACTAATGAATAACAGGATCGAGATTCCAGGATTAGTACTCCTGAATCCAGATTGCTTGTGATTATCTTCCTGTATTTTCAATTCACATAGGAGAGGCAATTTTCCGTCAGTCAGTTGGGATTCATAGGGATAATTTTGGTGATAACTAATTAGTTTAATTTCAGTGTTCACTTGGGAATGAATGCATGGTATATCCAGAAGCTGTTTTACACTAAGATGAAACATCTATGTAACTTTACTGTTTTTCTGATTACGACATAAATCGATGATTCTAACTCGAAACAAAAACTATCTTCAAGTTAATCGACTTTTATAAAATTAGGTTAGTGGCAGCGGGGTTCAAACCGGAGTATATAAATTTTTACATGTAAATAAGTTATGTCACTACTTCATTATATTACGCGTCAACATTGTCTAATAAAACATTAACAACTACCAACCAAAATATTTCAAAGATATTTCTTTACATTGTAGTGACATACTTTTATCAAGAGAACACGATTGGTGTAATGGAAACAATTATTATTATAACCAATTGTACCGAGGATTGTTTTACCGTACTTGTTTGTTTAACTGTACCAAAACACATACATTCTTCCGTTGCTTGTGACCTTGCACGAATTCGGTTACGCTCAGTAACCACACTTGTACCCTGGCACGATCTCGGTATTATTTTGATACCACGAGATCGCCAGCAAATACATCTCTACTACAGCCACCAACTGCCTTTTGAAATTTGGCCTAGGGAGGATCTTGTCGGTTAACTGGCACGTAGTCTTCCTGTAGTGGTGATCATAGTCAACCGCGACTCAACGCCACACTACAACACTATTTTATTTAGCTTGGAATGTTAACAGTTGTCTTTCTCCATATGTGTCTCAAAGCTTGTTCTGTGCACCTCGACGTTGATTGGTTCTTATTGACCTTAAATTTGTCGTTGTTTACTTCTTTGACAGTTGTCTATATGTTATTCCCCATTCGGTGTGAAAAATGAAAAGCTGTCGTGATTTTGAAACTAGAAGACTGAGCCTACAAAACTATACTAAGCTTACAGCAGTTCTAAAAAGCAGATATGAACTCTTCGTAACTGAAGAAAATGGTGATTATTTTAAACAGAGCATTCATGGATGGTTATTATAAGTGCTTCTAAACAGTAACGAACACATTGGTAATGTATGAATTTAAAAGCATTAACTAACATTTATATTAGACCAGGATTGAGTTGCAAACCAACTAAGCAGACTGAAACCATTATAAACACCAAAACAATTGAGCAAATTGACAAGATAAAAATTCCTTGGAGTTGGTAATGCCTCAGCAAAGACGATATTTTCCAAATGTTTATGAGCGATTTGACTCCAGTCATTGAATGGATCACTTTAAAAAAGGTTATAAAGAAAACTTTTAAAGAGAGCTAAGATCCACAAAAAACCTACTTCTTTGTTCTATATCTAAACCCATATCACGTCACTGTAGAGGGAAGCTACAAGACAAAGTGATACCGTTTCTTTTGAAATCAGTGCTTTATTAGAGTGTACAAGACAGTAAAAACATATTTTTTGTAAAATCTTCTAGGAATTGATCTATAATTCACGTGGACTGAGTATACAAAAATGCTGACAAAATTCAGTCTTGTACACATCTCAACAATCCCTAATGTTTGGGATATATTTCTCCTACTCTAGGTACAAAATAATACTTTAGGATTAAACCATAAATCGCCTTGACTGGAGTGACAGAACATTGACTCGGTCAGACCTGATTTTTGATTGATCGTACTAAATATTTTTGCTGTTCTTTTGTACCATTTTAACTTGGGCTAATTTAATTTTTTTATTTATTCTCTGGAAAAATAGCATACACTGAGTCGTGAAACGTCAGAAAATTTAACTTTTCTATTCATTGGAAGATTACAAATACATTATTTTTATTAGTAACAATCTACAGATGCTCCATTGATTTGGAATTATTAGGTCAAACCTTGGTGATGATGCCTGTATATTTCAGGACTACTTAGAGCCAACGCCTAGTCTTAACATATACAGCGAAACAGTAGGATGTGTAAGCTACTTCACTTAGCTCAAAAGTTACACCAGTCTTAAAGAGTTCGTGGTTGGCTAAACCTTGAAACAAATGTAAAATGGGCATTTGGATCCTGATACAAAAGGATTTGAGTAAAAGGCTGAAAAATAATGAATTGTAAGATGAGGGTTATTTAAATTCTGAACAGCAAATATATACCAGTTTAACTAATTTAAAACCAAGTTACCAAGAGTCATTGATTATAATTTCGCTAAATCTAGAGTACTTCATACTTATAGGCTGCAGGCTTCAAATTAGAGGATCAAGGTTGATTAGTATAGGTTACGTGAAAAGTCATAAACGCATACAAAAGAATGATATTCATAAATAAGATAGTTGGAGCCACGGTTTATGATGGAATATATAGACCGTAATATGGTAATAATCATTAAGATTACGAGAGTAATTTCATACGTAAAAAAAGCAAAATATGTCATCATAGAAGCATGACAACTAATGTTATAATGTCGATCCTTCAAATCAGAGTTCTATTGTTTAAGGTTTGCAAGTCATCCAGGATCTTAATTTGATGACAATCCGAGCTTGTCAGGTAAACAGATCTACGAAATTGATTAAATTCTTGCTAACAACGAGATTAATATTGACATCATTTACTATTGACCTATTAGTTCAGTAATAATTAAATCTTTATATATCTAAAACTATAAGTAAATATCAAGTGTATTAGATATAAGTTCAAGGTAAAGGTACTATGTTCAATGATTAACTTACGCATAGGTTCCAGTATTACAATTTCTATCTCGACACAATTGATGGTAATTTGTCTCACAGTCAAAAATCATTGAAAGTATATGAAATAGTTCAGTGAATAAAAATGCTCCACAGCTTAAAACACCAATAGATTGAAGATGTTTATCTCTCAAAGGTTGTGATTCAACAGAATCTTCTTTTTCATTTACTTTACCATTGTATTCTTTGATCTCTCCAAGAATGGCCACTTTTAATGTACTCATATACTCACAAATTAGACGAATTATTAACTCTAACATGTTATGTACACCTTCCAAAGTATCGCGATCCCAATTGAATACAGCCTGCGATGTCATTAGCTTTATAGAAAGAAAAACACCGATTTGTTTCCTTAAATTTCTTAGCAAAAAAATAAGTTGAAAGTTTTTAAAGTAGTAATATATTACTTTAGTTGTTACATTAAATCTTTCGGACATATTCGAAGGTAAACACTGACTGAAAGACTACTAAAAGTAAACTGTTGGACAGTCTTTCCACCTTACTTTTGGTTTACAGACAAAGGATATTTCACCTCCTAAACACTACGATAGACTTAATATTAATTCACTGAAATCAAAAAACCAGTGCCCGACACTTTAACGGTTATCATTTGCAGCAACCACTATACAACACAATATGTCCGAGAATTAAATAATTTCCACCAGACGTTTAAGAGATAAACAGTTATCCAGTTATGATTTCCAACTCTGACTAAAGTGATATCAATGAGTGGAAACATCTACAGATGATTTTGTTATATCCCAACGAGAACAACGAAAAGTATTTGCTGAGATCTATTTATGGACTAATATTATAGGTATATTATTAATGTAAAACTAGTAACTAGTTTATGTGTATCCATATTCCTCTCATTATGAGCTTTATTTTGACCAATAGACTATTATTATACGATTTACTATCCTTACGTTATGCCCAATTAATTAATTACAATCTCAATCACAGCCACTTTTTGGCTCGATCTCGTACAAATGCTATTTTCTATTTCTGGTGTCATGTGGTGTGTCAGGTTTCTATATAAGCCCAGTATGCTTGAAATACATGATTCATATCGCGGAGTTTGAGATTTGTGTTATAAACTTAACAGGCAGGGAAAAGGGTCAATCGGGATTCCAGTGTCCTTCGTTCAGATGTATGAGTCATTTCTTGGTCGTATAAATACGCGCATCTAAATTTAGCAATCGTATTCGCGGTAATCCTACAAGGTGAGGACATAACAGTTATCATAACTATTCATGGAAAAAACGCATTCCAAACATATTAGCCTTCTTGCTTGAGGTGTTAATACAACATTGTATTCCGTCAGCGTATTTACCAAACCAGTTTTTACCATTTAGGGATTATCTCGACCGAAGCTGCTACCTTGACGCGGTGGTCGGGCTTGCCTATCGTGATGACCCAACCGAGCTATATTGGCTGGAACATATGTTCCTGTAGGTTCTACCATGCCAGGCAGGTCGATTGGAGAACGGTAAGACTAAAAGCAGCAACTCAAGGTCTGAGGGCGAAGTCGTACTGCTGACTGTAGAGGGGTGTGACAGCAGTAAGGTGTTTCCCTCGGACAACCAGCATGACAGCGATGCTGCCTTCCCACAAGGAGGGGTGGGGTTAGAAAAGGTCGACCCTAAAAATGTCACACCTCACCTTACCTCACGGATTTCCGTCTCCGGCGGTAAGGCCCTTTGAAGAACGGAGCTAACACGTAAAAACCTTCCACGAAAAGGCCGTGCGCGACCGGCCTCAAGCAGTTGTCCCTTGGGCTCTGCGGTCACGCTCCCAGGTCGTCAAGACCAACACTAATCCAATTTCCTTTTCAGGTTCCTCAAGAAATACCCTTCCACGGTGTGGGCAGCCGGGAAGTGACATCAGCCCTCATACCCGTAACAGCACAAGAGACCAAGTTGGTCACATTCAAATCCTTCCTACACCTCCTAATACCTCTCTTATCTCCATGACTAACCCTCCTCACGTCTCTTTATCACCTCGCACCGCTAGGGCAAACGATTCGAGTACGTGGAACGCCATTCCTGGTCTCCTGAAACCACGCTCTAAACTACACGTAGGAGCTTTTAACGTACGAACACTGTGCCAAATAGGACAACAGGCTTCCTTAGCTAAAACTTTAGAATCTCGCGCCATCGATGTGTGCTGCGTCTCCGAAACGCGCATACAGGATCCGAGTAGCGTCATTCATTTGACCTCACCATGCCAAAATAAAGAACCGACTCGATTCACGCTTCGTGTATCTGGAAGCCCTGATTCTGCTTCCCGTGGCCTCGCCGGCGTAGGTATAGCATTGAGTCCTAGGGCAGAACTAGCTCTCTTAGAGTGGATCCCAGTAGACAGTCGTTTGTGCGCTGTCCGACTGAACGGAACAGTAAGAATCCGGAAAGATAGGGACACTCGTCGTTGCCTCTTCGTCGTCTCTGCCTATTCTCCCACTGACTGCAGCTCAGATGATGTAAAAGATGAGTTTTACAGAAAGCTTTCGACCTTCTCCGAAAAGCTAGGCGCTCGGATGTAGTAATAGTGGCCGGTGACTTTAATGCTCAAGTAGGTAAACTAAGCGATAGGGAAAGACACCTAGGTGGATCTTATGGTCGTGGCTCAAAGAACAGATAATGGCGACCGTCTGTTGCAGCTATGCTCAGATAACCGCCTGTTCCTTGCAAATACTAACTTTAAGCATAAGGAAAAACATCTTTTAACATGGCGACCCCCTAATTCGTCCCAACGTTGGACCCAAATAGATCACATCGCTATCAGCCACCGATGGAGGGGCTCGATAGAAGACTGTCGCTCATTCTGGAGCACATGCCTAGATTCAGATCATGCTCTAGTGCGAGCGCGTATTTGCTTGCGTCTTACTGGACGTAGGAAAGACGCTGCAAGGAAACCTCTTAGGGCCTACTTAATGATAGTCAAGCTAAGAGTATATTTCAGGAACAACTAGGAAAACAGTTAGGCAGCCATGTATGTGATGCCCACCCCGATGCAGCATGGAATGATATCCGAAAAGCTGTGGAAACAGCAGTGATATCTGCTAGTAAGGTAAACCGGAAGGTTAGGGAGCAACACTGGATCTCAGCAGCATCTATCGCACTGATAGATGCTCGGAAACTCATTCCACCTGGCTCTGAACATAATGAAGAGCGGAGTCAGCTTAAGCGCAAGCTGACAAGAAGTCTACGCAATGATCGCGAACAGTGGTGGGTAGCGAAAGCAAGAGAGATGGAAAAGGCAGCGGCAATAGGTAATAGCAGACAATTGTTCAGACTCGTTAAGGAAACCGGAATTAGGAACCGACCGTTAGCGAAACAATCTCAGAGAAAGATGGACATATTATACATTCTCAATCCAGGAGATTGGATCGATGGGCAGAACACTTTAGGGATCAGTTCAACTGGCCTTCAGCCACACTTCGGTTTCCCACGATCTCCAGTCAACCTGAATGGCAAGTTAATGTAGGTCCTCCGTCTCTTTACGAAGTTGAAAAAGCCATAGGAAATCTGAAACGAGGGAGAGCAGCAGGCCCTGACAGGTTTACTCCTGAGATTTTTAAGGATGGTGGTCCAGTATTAGCAATGAGATTAACTGAGGTCTTAGGTAGAATTTGGGAACTGGACGTAATCCCATCTGACTGGTCTCAATCACTGATTGTGCCAGTCTATAAGAAAGGACAAAAGTCCTCTTGTGACAATCACAGAGGAATCAGTTTGACTAATATAGTGTCTAAAATATTAGCTTCAATAATACTTCGACGCCTAACAAAGCTCGTGAAGAGCAGACTAGAGAAAACCAGGCTGGTTTTCGACCTGGACGTGGTTGTATAGATCAGATATTCACACTACGTCAGGTTCTAGAACACAGACACACATTCAGACGCCCCACAATGGTAGTATTTCTCGACCTTAAGGCGGCATTCGACTCTGTTGATCGTGAGGTTCTATGGCAGTGTTTGTCACTGAAAGGAGTACCAAAGAAGTACATTAACCTTATAAAGGCTCTCTACTCGAACACAACTGGTAGAGTGAGAGCTTATGGCGAACTGTCATCAGAATTGATTACCTCAAGTGGTGTTCGTCAGGGCTGTCCACTCTCCCCATTCTTGTTCAACTTTGTCGTCGACGTACTTTTAGAGATAACACTCTCCTCATCTAAATTTCCAGGGGTTGAACTTCTACCGGGAGGTTCACTTGTTGACTTAGAATATGCTGATGACATAGTTTTATTTGGTGAAGACGCTGACAAAATGCAGAGTCTTCTGACCACTCTAAGCAACAATGCAAGCATGTTCGGGATGCGATTCTCTCCCTCGAAATGCAAAATGTTGCTTCAGGATTGGGTTACATCGACACCCGAACTAATGATAGGGAGTGAAGTAGTTGAGTGTGTCGACCGCTTCACTTATCTTGGAAGTCTCATCAGCCCTTGTGGTCTGGTGTGTGACGAAATCTCAGCACGGATACAGAAGGCTCGACTAGCTTTTGCCAACTTGCGTCATTTATGGCGTAGGCGAGATATCCGTCTATCAACCAAAGGACGGGTTTACTGCGCAGCAGTTCGTTCCGTCCTACTTTATGGCAGTGAAACATGGCCGGTAAGAGTAGAGGATATTCGTAGGTTACTAGTATTTGATCATAGGTGTCTTCGAAATATTGCTCGTATATCATGGGACCATCGAGTAAGTAACAGTTGTTAGGAAACGGGTACTAGGTAAGGATGGCAAATCAATTGATGAAGTAGTGAAACTTCATCAGTTGAGATGGCTGGGACACGTGTTACGTATGCCCAACGACCGACTGCCTCGACGTGCTATGTTCAGTGGTATAGGAGTAGGTTGGAAGAAAGCTAGGGGCGGCCAACCAAAACATGGCACAAGTCCATGAAGTCACTGACAAGTGGACTGAGTCATGTTGGTAGGTGTAGACTACCTGGTTGGGGACCGCGAGATGATAGCAACCGATGGTTAGAGACCCTGAATGACATGGCTCAAAATCGTTTGCAATGGCGCAGGTGCATACACTCTTTGTGTTCTCCCAAATTTTGATCTCCTTATTCCTCCTTGTCTCTTTTTTTTCTCCTCTCAAATTTATTTCACTATATTATACTCTTTAAATAACATCTCCAAACCCTAATCTTCCCGATTACTGCTTATACTCTTGCTACCTCTACCACTACGGGATTTGAATCGACAACTGCATCTCTGTGCTAATGTGGTGTGGCAACTCGAACTGATGTACTTTGTTACTGACTGACTGACTGATTTAGGGATTATAAGTCGACAAAAGAATCTCTTGGTAAATCGATTGCTAAAAAGTCAGACGATAAGATCGTTATCTCTAAAAGAATATCTATGACAAAGTAAAAATGGTGAAAGTGAATACCCTGACATAAGCCCTAACTTAACCAGCAGTGATTCAGTAGAGATTCTGTACAAGGTTAATACACTTCATTAGTACGCTTTTCAATGACAGATACGTAAAACCTGTCGATCTATGGAAACAAACGCTGCCATGAGGTCGACAAATACACTTATGGATGGAAATTGAGAGGTATATCTGTGTTCAAGAACCTGATGAAGGGCAAATATTTGGTCTATGCATCTATGCTCAGGTACAGATTGATCTTCATGAGTCCTTGTTCTCACGTTTAGATTTAGTATAATATTATTATGGAAAATGAATACACTTGTAGAGCGATGTTTCAATTTTGAAAGGCGATTTACTCTTGGAAAGTGAAAATTTTATTGACTTATTTACAACCTTCAGAGATATACAGTACATTAGTTTATGCATAAGTGACCAGTAAACTAACTACTGTTTCGAATCTCTCACTTTACTCAGATATTAAGTGTGTGTTATGACAAAAATTCAAGAAACGTAAATAATTAATCAATGCATCAGCTCTGAGACACATACAATAACGTGACTTTTATGTAAATGAATCCTAAAGAAATCTCAGTTTTACTTCTAAGGAAGATAAGTCACGCAAGTAAGACAAAATCATTGAGAGATGAACAAAAATATTACACGGAATGTATGTTATGATGTATATCAATTAAAATTATAGCTTTTACTTTGTAATGTATGGCGCCTGCTTCATGGAAATCGCAGTGCTTAAAATGATATCTAATTATACGTTTGAGACATCAGTCAATGAGTGGCAAACGACTGTAAAAATAGGATAATAAAAATCATGAAACCGTAAAATTAACTTTTGCTGGAGTGAAAGTAAACAAAATACCACCAATTCAATATGCATTAAACTACCTTAGTAACACACTCCTTTAAACATATAGTAAGAAAGCGTTGGACTTCAGGGTATAAATCGAATGTCTTCAAACCATTGACTTTCATCTCATAAATAGCACCTGTAAGGCAAACACCAAGAGATTGTGACCTTAGACACGGAATATCCCATTGTTCTGTTAAAACACGACTTTGAAGTCTATTGAACTCAAGAGAAGAAAATCCTATGCTTATGTTATGCCCCAAAACTAGTTTATCAAGTGGATCTGAGCTTTCATCCAATGAAACAGTTGCTGACCGGAATATTCATCTTCTAAAGTTTCCTTGCTGCGTATCATACTCTAAAAACGAGAAAATAGGAACAAACAGTGATGAATATGGACGTTATCACATAACTTAAAATCAAATTGCAATATAGAAATCTACTCATTTTAGAAGTAGATTACAGACCAGCAATATGACACCCGTCATGAAAACGCATGTACCTCACACCGCACTTCGTAATAATTACTTACATATCGTAGTACTCTGCAAAATCCACTAATTTCTGTATTGAAGACGTTCGAGTATCAAATGAATATGAGGCGTAACTCAATGAGCTACAAGTACAATCAACAATTAGTCCTCACTACACAAAACTGAACCTGATAAAGCCTTGGTATATAGTGACAAGGAAATAGGGAGGACTACACACACCCTGGTAAAAACCGAAACGTATTACAGAAACATATCAAGCTATGGTAACAAGTGTAAGATGGAAGTAATCTCCATGCATTGTCAGTCCAGGTACATTTCAGACAGGTAAAGTCGGTTTCTTGTAATCCTATGTCGTTTCTCAATAACCACGACACCACACAAGCATAATAACCAATATTTTCTAGATTAAAAACCTATAATAAGCTGCTTCTTTCGTTTGAGGGGCTTTAGCCAAGTCACATACATGCCAACAGTTTAGTTTGAACATTGACCCATGAGCGATTTAAATGTTAATATGACGTGCGGAAACAAAAAACTTATTTTGAGCATCTCCTCACCTTATCTGGAGTAAAAGCGCAACTATTTCTAGTATATACACCTTCAGAAGACAGTACAGATATCGCCTCATTTACATCTGAACTACATGACTTTAAAACTGCCCTTATGTTGTCCTCATCCGTAAACCCCATCAGCAAAAGTTTTTGTAGATTCTCTTCATCACTCATGGCTGAATAAAAACAATACTAATCTCTCAAATTAAAAACGAAATCCAAGTCCCATTCTTTATTCAAGGCGCACAGATTTGTGATGCAAATTGAAGAATTTAAACACAATCATCTCAAGCTAACTTCGTGAAAGCCATCGCTCTCATGATATCCGTGTTTTTAGAGAAATTAATCGAACTACTTATGGCCCATTTATTTATTCTTTTATTTTCGTTTTCCTTGGGGTTATGATATCCTATAGACCAATTACTCAAGGTTAGTATCAACGCGAAACTTACAAGGAAAATTCACAAATAAGGAGTTCAATAAAGCAGGCTTCTTATCAGGTTTGCTTTATATCTTCTTGGAGTTTATTAGTCTTGGATTTTCCTACCGTCTGGAATGATCAAAACTAATTCCTAGGAGTTATTCATGTCGCAAAAACTCATTTCATGACTTGAATGAAGCTCTGGTATCAGCTTTAGGCCCGTTAGACCACCATCTGAAGAGAATTTATGGGTAAAGTAATAATGATCAGCAAGGTTGCTGCCTATTTGGACCAGTAGTGGTAAACAACATAATTGTTAATAGCCTTCTTAATAAAAATAATGTTTGTGTGTCTTCGTCTATTCTACCTCACTGTCACCATGTTTAACCAATTTTTAATGTCACTATTGTTGCAATTATTGTCATCCTGAAAAATAAATATGTGCTTGTGAATGTGCAGTTTTGAGAATTACTTAACCGAAAAAAGAACTAGTCGTTAAACCAATCTTTCTTATTTTGTGTCTCAGTGAGCATATTCCGTCTCCTACACTAAAATATATTTTTCTTCTGCACTTCTGCGGGTCTAGAGAGCAGGAAGATCAGTCTGTCATCGGAAGCCTGAGCCCTTTTAAACTCTTAAAGGTAAGTGTTAGCGGGATTTAAATTCGATTAAAGCATGCCGCATGCACGGTTGCGTTGGTGCACGCTGACTGGCTAATTCGTAACCAATCAGCGCTAGTCGATACTTCAAATGGTTCAGATGGTTGTGGACGGAATAGAAGAAGCTTTCGCTTAACAGGCTTCCGTGTCTAGTAGCGGGGGATCATCAAATCCTCCAGGCAGGAACCTAGGTATGTTAACAATAAAAGAGGAAAAGAAGACTCTAGAACCTCCTCATATAAAAACTGTAATTGTGCTATGGCTTTTTATTATGCTTTCTATTTCCATCCTTGTTATTTGGAATATAATTTCTTTCCTATTCAATCGTGTTCTGAATTAGAGACTTGTCGAGTAAATTGTAGTCTAAGAATAATAAACAGTAAGAATAGCTGGGTTGTAATAAGAGAAAAATATAACAATAGCAATGCAACCGCACACTAATGCAGGTCAAATGGTAGCCTACTCTCGAAAACCAAACTCTGATGGAGAGCAGCAGTACATTTATTATTACCCACAATTACCATATCGGTACATAAGTGTTGCAGAAAACTAAGTAGATATGAATACATATCTAGAATATCCAGCTTTTGCAGTTTTCAACAGTAGATTCGACACAACCACAATAGATACTATAAAAGTTATTGAATGAAGTTTGTGTGACTAGTGGCTGAGTTAGATCTGTGTTGAACAACAAATAGTCAATAAACTACGATTGTAATTGGCTCTCATGGTTATTTAACAAGCATTGACACCATTTAAGTGCTCTTGCGCACTACGTCTGTTAAAATATCAACCATGCATACGTATGGCCACAGAGCAACGCGAAATTATAGCGGCCTGCAAATTATTAACTTCATATGAGTAGTACCAAATCAGCCATCGATTATAAATTCATCCTACTACTTTTCATTTTATATGCTATTTTCTGCCAGAAACTCTCCCTTACAACATTTTTTACTTCTCTAATGACAGACTTATTTCCCGTTTCCGAGTCCCATGATCAAACAGAATACTGAAAATTTATGCTGTTTTTGGATATTAAATTTCCTGAAAGCTTAGATTTCGTCTAAAGTTTTCGCTTAGCAAGTGCTACGTATTACATTTCAGTTACTTTTTCAACCCATATTGAATCAATTTACAATGCTACACAGACCCAAGAAACAATTGATACATGATGTCTCGTTCAAATTCTCTAAGATTTATCTCGTATTAGTGTTGGGGAGATTCAAAGTATTCCTCGCAAAAGTTCAGACAGGTCCTAAATCGTTCGGAAATATTTTGACTAATCAGCGACGAAAAGAAGCTCCCCAGAAACGTGTAGAAAGTGAGGAGTCAAGAGTAACGTTTCTGACCGTGCTGGCACATTCAATATGGCCTTCGAGACTTCTGGAAGCCCAAGGCCATTCGAAGTACAATGATCTCTTGTCTTTAGGTTGAAGCTATTAGAGGCGTCTAGGAAGCCAATTCGGGCCTTCAATTAGAAGCCCTATCAATAACATAACTGAGTGATCCAAATTTTCATTGCGCAACTGCGAAATTAAGCCATGCGAGCTTCACAATTGCATCAGATGATTTCATACTACGTTTATGATGCTGAATAACATTCCTTAGTTCATTTTAAATAGAGTGGTCATGTATATACATATACATGGTCTTGTCTGTAAAGTGGTATGTCTGATGTAGCTTGTGTTCACTGGCAATAAATTACACTTGTGTTAAGTCGTGCATTTACTGTTATCTTGGAGGATTGCCCATAACTTAACTTCTTAACTGTACATGTATGTTGTTAGTTTCATTCTCATTTCACTTGTATTCAGTACGGGTTGCCAAACCATTCAATGGCTTCTGTAATTCCATCATAGTCATCATACTTATCCGATTGTTAAGCCAGTAATACTCAGACGCAAAACACCCACTTTAGTCTGTTGTGTTATTACACCATAATGTATTACTATTATTATTCACAAACATCTTATGGGTACATGAGTGTTGTGAAGAAACCATTTCGGGTTTCTTCAAAAAAATGCAATAATACACAATTTTCAATAACGTCAGCATTATACTTGCCCTTAAAAATAGTAGAATATTAATAATAATAAATCGGGTCTGTGCAATTGAGAAGAATATTGAATTGAGTTTAAAGAAGGAAATGGAGAAAATAAGGGAATAGAAACAAAGGAGACGTGAAATACGCAAACAGTCTAATAGGCGTGTTTACGAACACAGAATAAGAATAAACGACTATGTGTGTATCGTTAAATTAGTAACAAAAAATAATTAAGAAAAAATAACTTATAATTGCAGTAAGATATGACGCTAGAATAAATGTTTGTGCAGTTATAGTTTAGAGTGATGCTATGAAAGTTACAATTAAATGAAAAGGATAATAAAATATCAATATGTATGAGTCATATATGCATAGTGAAGATAATTTAATTTAAGTGTAACACAAGTTATTGTTTTAATTACAAACTTCGTAATCTTAAGAATAATATTTATTTAGAGGGAAAGAGGAGAGAAAAGAAGTGAACACCTAGTGAAAAGTTTCATCCATGATAAGAATAATAATTGCGTAATGAATATCAACCTCAGAAGGAAACCAACAATTTAGAAAAATAAAAAAGTCCTTTATTGCACTCGGATGAATACCATTTAGATTTATGTAATAGTATACAGAGTGAAACCGGATATTAGTATAAATATTTGTGCAATAATAATTAAGAATGATGCTATGAAAGTCACAATTAATTTCAAAGGACAGTCAGGAATTAAATATGTTAAGAAGGATAAGAAGATATAAAAGGAATATCTAATGTGTCGGGGTAACAATAATGAAATTAATAACAGTAATAATTATAGATACGAACATAAGCAGACTTCATATATCAAGATAAATAAAAATAAAATAAAATAGACGTGAAAAGATTTAAAGGTTTTTATTTTGCTTTTCAAGCAATTAAATGGATGACGGACCTTGTTTGTATAAATCATTGTTGAATACATTGATATTCAATAGGTGACATAATCCACTTTCGGAAAGAAAATCATCAAGGAGACTTTTGAACTGGGTTGTAGTTTCACTGCAACGGAGGTTCACTGGCAGTCTGTTCCACATGGTTGAGTAGCGAATAAGGAAAAAATTCTGACGTAAGTTTGTGTGGGCTCTTGGAATCGCTAGAATATTCTCCTTATTGCGTAGATTGTGGGATGATATCATAAGGTATGAAGGGGTGGATACCGAAGAGTAGGAAATACCGTTAATAAGCCGGTAGATAAAGACAAGATTTAATTTGATACGTCTGATCCAAAGAGGTTCTAAGTTGAGTTGTTGACATCTTTGGTAATAGTCTTTGTTATCGGAATACCCCAGAACAGCTTTGGTGAACTTTCTTTGAACACCTTCAATTCTAATCAGGTCATTATGTCTACAATTACTGTAAACTAAAATACCATATTCAAGAATGGGTAAGATACATTTTCTGTATAGTAACAATCTCGATTCGATATTATTGAAGTTTATCATTATCAATCCGATGAGCTTTCTAGCTTTGGATACTTGAGATATAATGTGTTCAGAAAAGTTCAGACTGTTGCTATATCTTAAACCCAGGTCACGAACAGTGTTAAGAGGTTTGAGTGTATGTGTGTGTACAGTCAGATTTAAGTTAAGACAGCGACCAATGTGAATAAATCCACTTTTGTCAACATTAAGTGGCATATTCCACGAAATAGTCCATTCGTACAACTTGTTTATTTCCTCTTGGATTACCGCTGAAATATAGCTTTCTTTCGTGGGAGAAGAGAATGAATAAACCACTTCTAGGTCATCAACAAAAAGGAAAGGTTCATCGTATTGAAGGAGGGGACACACGTCATTGAGGAAAAGAAGAAAGAATAGTGGACCAACCACACTTCCTTGTATAACCCCACTGGTTACATTCACAGGTTTAGAGTAGCAAGATCCAAAGCGAACGATTTGGCTACGTTCTTCTAAAAAAGATTTGAGCCAAGATAAAAGGGGATTCTGTATGCCAAATGAAGAGAGTTTTAAAAGAAGAAGTTTGTGTGAGACACTGTCGAAAGCCTTACTAAAATCGAAGTAAAGAATTATCACTGACTGACCAACATCTCTTCTCTGGGTAATTTGATCAAAAAACTCCAGGTGCGATGTGAAACATGAGCGTTTAGTCATAAACCCGTGTTGGGATGGGCTGATCAGACTAGCCGAAAGTAAAAATGATAGTAGCTGTTTGTGGATGATTTTTTCCATGGTTCTTGAGAGCACGGATGTCAAATTAATTGGCCTATAGTTAATAATATCACTACGTGGTCCTGTTTTGAATCTAGGGGTGATAAGGGATGTTTTCCATACAGATGGATAGGTCCCATATTCCATAGATAGATTGAAAAGTTTCAAACAAAATAGTGGAAATTCTCTACTTCCATATTTCACAAATGATGAAGGTATCCCGTCAGGTCCACCATCATAAGACTTTTTCAGGGCAGCTATGGCCTGCTTGATGTTGGAGGGTGTAAAATCAATTTTCGACAGATGTCTGGATGTCAGCATTGGAAATGTAATGATGGAGTTTTCAGTTCCAGTTTTGTAGCACTGCGAGAAGTGCTTGCTGAATTGTTCGCATATAGTATTCGGGTCGTTAACAATGCTTCCGTTAACTATGAAGAATTTAGTCGTGCCAAGGGAATTTGACTTTACACGGGATTTAAAAAGCCGAAGTATTGATAATTCTGGGCTTTTACTACGTAGAGCTTTATTTTCTATATTCATAAAATACTTACGTTTAGATGAAGCACTTCTGTTGATTAATTTAAGTATACTCTGAAGTGCATACACATCATTCTGCTCGTAGTAGCGGCATTTTAATTTCCTCAGCTTTCTTTTAAAAGTATTTTGGCCCCTATTAGCATTATAAGCCACACGGCCAATAACTGGAGCAGTGCAGTCAAGACAATATATCAGGTTGTGGTATAGATTGGAAGGCGCAATGTCAACATTATTTGTGGTAAAATAAGTTTCCCATGGTAAACATTGAATGAGAGTTCCAGTCCGTTTCCATGTTTGTTGATCAAAATGTCTGCTTTGGTACATCAATGAAGCTTTAGAGTTCAATTGTATGGCGTTTAAAGAGTGAATAATACTCAATACAACTCTATGGTCACTCATAAAAAACTCATGACTGGTATGTACTGAGATAGAGTCTATGTTGATTGTGAACATTAAATCAAGTGTATTATTCCCCCTGGTTGGTTTTCGGACCTGTTGAACCCATCCACAAATTTCTAATGTTTCAACTAGCTTGTTACATCGACCTGGTACCGGAGTCAAGCCCCATTAATTTTTGGCAGATTAAAATCATCCAACTTCGTGCACTTAAGTCACATTAAGCTGTGTAGCTTTAAGCGTAAAGCTAAGCAGCAAGTGACTAGCCGTTTCAGCATCAAAACTTCCAATGAAGCCACGTAACCCACCGTAAAATCATGAATTAGCAAACCTATTGAGGGCAAATGCAAAGAAGTAAACGGTCCGAAACATCTGGAGCAATGCTGACTGTTTTCAGAGCGCTGACAATTCAAAAAACACCATGTAAACTACTTCATAATGATTTTTCGACACCGTCATATAGCAGTGTGAACATTTGACAACTATTTATCATGATTGATAAAATTTATTAAACCATTCACAACATCAGTCGATAAATAAACTGATATTAATCATGAAATAGTGTTGTTTTCTCTTGGTTGCCCTTATCTAATATAAATGATTTTGGTTTATTTTCCTACCAGATTCCCAATAAATCATTATTATTACCCGCCAAAAGGCTTTGAACCTTGTTAGCCTAACTGAAGGTTTAGCGAAAAGACCATTCATGCCAAACATCAGTGTAAGCAGCCAATCAAGTTTCCTGTAGACTGAAATGACCGTTGCAAATGTACACTGACAGTGACAAAAATTCATGACGTCATCATAGACATAAAGTGAGAGTTGTGCTCCCCTTGGTTACAATTTATGGCCCTTCTGATGATCATACAGCGTGTACAATTTGTATAATATGAGCTTTAGCGAATTCAACAACTTGTTATCACTCTACCGCAAATAAGTTGATTTCCGCCTTATTTCCCACTTCATACTTGCGACTAGCTTGTATGCACCATCAACCCGTAAGTACGATCATAAATAATTGGTTTATCTCAAGTCAGAACATTGAATCCTGAACATGTCTTTCGCAGACGCACGCATGTTTGACGACTTACTGCCAGTTGTTTGTCCAAAGCTTACATTACCAGCCTTTTCGGGTTTAGTGGCCCTATACCTGTATCCAGTTATATATTATGAATGACTGTTGTTCCATTATTGTTGTCGAAATATATATGTCTCCAATCCTCGCATATAATTATCTACTTAACTCACGTTGGTGAACAACGGAACAAGATAAGCCAAATAAGAGAATGGATCTTTGAATATGTGTATTTTGTTCATTCACTGATCTGGACAGGCAATCAGAGGGACGAAGTGAGGGATGCAAAGAGAAGAGAGCGAAGCAAAATGACGTGCAGTAGAGAAGGCATGTGAGTCGACTCAATTTAACCAAGCGTGAATCGATATATATTCGCAGTCCAATAAAAATAAGTCACAGGTATGTGATGAATAGAATAAGAAGTGCATACACATAAGCTCATATAAAACAGTCGAGGTTGATAAACTAACTAACTAACCAACGCTACTCAGGTATAAAGAGAATTCTTGATGACAGTTCATATATATTGGCAGCACTACTAAATCCCATATCAGTTAAGTAATGGTGAAGTCGAGAAAATCTCTCCGTAACTACATAACCTTATTAGATGCAGTAAACTAACTGAAATACTGGTTGGAATTCTCCTCTTTCGTAGTGATACTTCCATTCATTCAGTTGGCCTAATAATGCAGATGCACTTAGAAGTCAGGACATGCAAGCAACATGTTGGCACAAGCATTAACTGACTTTCCAATAGAGACCAAAGAGAGCGCTAATATCAACATTGCTACAGTATTGATTCTTTTTCTGCTTGATTACTATTTACTTGAGCACTAAATACTTGAATTGTTTATACGTTCATACGTTCATGGTTGTTCATCGATTATTGTCATGCATTTAGATGTCATTTGTTCAGACAGCTTTATACTAAACCAATCCGTACTATCATAATTCAGTTTGTCTAACTGTCGAATGATGTGTACGTGTATTTTCATTTTACAAGTGTTAGGAACGATGCGGAACACTTTGAAAATATTACGCGTGTTTCCCGATCGATTGCCGCTTCTTTGTTTTTTATTTATTTTGCAGTCTTCCAACATCACATGGGTTCCTATTCGTTCCATCTTAACATCCGTTGAGCGATAGTTACACTTGGTTTCTCACTGAACAAACTTCATGTTGATTCTGGTTGGAGAGTAGTGTTGTGATGTTGATTTTTCTACCGCACGATCCTTGATACAGAATAAATGACGACCGAGACGATTCGAATTTAACGTTTGGAACTCAGAGAAGGCGAGAAATAGTGAACGTGAGAACGTTTGATCAGTATGTCATGGCTCGAGTCCACTGGCGTGGCTAATCACTTCAGATGTTTTAGAATATACGTCTGGCTTACCACTAAACCCGTAGATCGTAATGTAACATCCCTGCTCATAGAAGGTGGATATTGATTGTGAAAGATAATTTTCTGACGGAACCGTTTGGTGTTTGGAACCCGTCATGGAGTTAAGGTGGTACTAATACTTTTGCTCGGAGAAATAGCTAACTCTACGAAAGTGGGATTTCAAGTAGACATGCAGCTCCTGAAGAAAGTTGAAACATTGAAGCACTTAGGGAAAGCAGAATACGATGTGCTGCAGGAATATGAAGAGATGAAGAGTACAAGCTGTTTAGGTTGCGAGTAAATAATAAGAACCATGGTTTTTGAATTTGGAAGAAAGTCCTGAGCAAGAAGTAAGGTCAACCGAAACCCAAGGGAATTCCGCATTTAAAAAGCCTGCATATTGTTACTCCAGATGGTCTAATTCTAACAATAAAAATTCTGTTACACTAAACGTAAGGATATCCCGATCAGATTTGGATTTTTCGTTGATGGAGGGTGATTCGACGAGTCCAGTTTTAATACATCACATTTAAGCCTTCAAAGTCGACCTTATAATTAAAATAATCAACACACATACAACGGAGTTAGTAAGTATGAGTCATTCAAACATTTCGACAAGTAGGAAAACACCACTTGAAGGCTCTATTGCCCCGTCTGATGTTGAGTGACTTTTGTGTTTGCTTCTCAAAAGTTCTGCTATCCAAGCTGTCCAGACGCTTTTTGCCGAAAATGTGGACGTCCGAAGAAGCGATACGAAGTGTCTTGATTGGGAGTTGAGCCTTGATACCGCAAAAATAGGAAGTCAGCATTACATTTTGAGGCCAAGTGCACTAAAACCCAACACTTTACCACGGCTGGGCTTATACACATAAATAGGAAGCCCACTGACAACGAAAGTTATAAAATGACAGGGTGGTCTAATGAGTATGGTGAAGTTTTAGGGCTATGGAAAAGTTACTACAACCTAGTCAAATCATCCACAGGCATTCAGCTGGGTGTTAGACTGCCTACCGATTTCCACCAAGGTCAAGGAAAACAAATGCCCACCAGTCAATTTCATGTCAGGAGCAGGCCCATACAGTAGCGATTTAGCCTTATGCCTTTGCTTACTGTTAATACTTATACATGCTGTTTTTTATTGCGTGTACTTACTCCAGCAAATTATCTGATTATCATGATGGTATGATTGTGGTCTTTGTACGAATAGGTGATTTCTTTGAACTTCATTCCGCTGCTAACGATTCAGTTGTTTTCACCGTAATTTATCTAACTATGCTAAAAATTCTTAGCACGCCAATTTGACTTCTAACTTTCTTACTACTCCAGGTTCAATATTAATCGCGAGGCGTGACCCAACGGAAGCTATATCTCACTACTTCCGTTCAACTCGAGTAGACCATGATGATCGACACAGATCGCTTACGTTGGTGGCCTACAGAAATGAAGGGCGAATTGATTTTGAAACAGGATCTGCTCATCAATATGAAGGGTAGGTTATGATTAGTATGAAATTTAATTGCGATTAAAGTTGAGTTAATAGAAAGAGCTATTCATCACAGCATGCTGACATGACATAAAATCTCAGTAATTGAAAGATAAAAAGGTTTCACAATGATGGCCTGACGTTCATAACTGGTAAATGGAGCAATTCTGTTATTTACCTGAATTTTACGGAATGTAGGTTGACTACTTCATTATGAAACTTCCAGGTTTTGAACCCGTGATTACCAACTACTCCTGTGATTCCTCTTAAATATCGTTTGAATCTAATGGTTGAATTCACGAATCGACTAAAACTAGACCACCTTGGAATACACGGAAGCACCGGACGGCTGTTTCGTCCTAGTGTGGGTCTCTGATGTGCTATGGTTCATGCGACTATTTATCATGCTTAAATTTCTTTTCACCATGAAGATGCCACAGGTATTCGGATTTTTTTATATTATATATAATGCCATGGAAAATCGAGATGAAGCAAAATGTTAACTGATGTCTTACGTGCAATAATCGTTCAAACATTCTGGAAATCTTACCCTTCTTCCAGAACGCGTCGTTCTAAGTTTATTTTCAGATACTGTCGAAGTATCGTCTTGCGTGTTGGCTGTCGGATGAGGTATTATAAGTCTCGGAGCCGTGTCGTTCGATTGTACCGAAGGAAAATCGACGTGGATAGGATTTCTTTCTAAATACGCTGGTTTAAGGCGATCGATGCTGATGCTACCGTAGGTTCCGTTCTTAGCAATTACATAGTACTTAAGTTCGCGTTGAAGAGCTTTGAAAGGTCCTTCGCATGTTGATTCGAAAGGTCGTCGATGCGAATCTCGACGTACGAAGACGTGTGTACTATATCGTAAGTCAGGTTGAACGAAAACATCAATTAATTGCGGTCGAGTAGAAACAGGTTTAACTGAACGCATCGCGTTTGTAAGCCTGTTCGCACAGGAGGTTAGATCTGTGTTCGCTGAAGAGGATGAAGGATACACGAATTCTCCTGGAAGTCTAGGTGTCGTTCCATCAACGAGTTGGACTACAGTGTATCCAATGTCAGCTTTCACTGCATTGCGAATACCTGGTAAGACGAGTGGAAGTGAGTCGTTCCACTGTGAAACGTTCACAGCTGATAGCAAAGCTTTTAGTTGTCAATGAAAACGTTCTACCAACCCGTTTGCCCAAGGGTGGTAGGCAGTCGTACGGAAGCGAGTGATTTCTAAATGTGTGGTCAGACAACAGAAAGGTTCATATTCGAACTGATGTCCGCGGTCTGCAGTGATAGTTGAAGGGCAGCCGTGTTGAGGCTAGTTTCCTCTATATCTGACTCCAGCAAATGATATCCCATTAACTGAGTATTTAAGGCAGGCCAAATCTCCTAGTAGAATTATGGATTTACTCGAGATTATTCAGAAGCCTAAACACCAGTTATTATTATTCACAAACATCTTATGGGTACGTAAGTGTTGTGAAGAAACCATTTCGGGTTTCTTCAAAAAATGCAATAATACACAATTTTCAATCATGTTAGCATTGTATTTGCCATATTTGAAAATGAGTATTAAAAGTAAAATAATGATTATAAACTGGGTCTGTGCAATTGAGAATATTGAATTGAGTTTAAGGAAGGAAAAGAAGAAAATAACGGAATAGAAATGAAGGAGACATGAAATACGTAAATAGTTTAATAGGCGTGTTTATGAACACAGAACATGGATAAACGACTATGTATATATCGTCAGATTAGTAACAAAAAATAGTTAAGAGAAAATAACTTATTATCGCAATAAGATACGACGCTAGAATAAATGTTTGTGCAGTTATAGTTTGGAGTGATGCTAAGAAAGTTTCAATTAAATGAAGAGGATAACGAAATATCAGTATGTCTGAGTCATATATGCTGGCTATCAGATCTATGTGTGCGACCAAGTGGCCACTTACAATTCAGATTATTATTTATACCTGACGTATGGGTAACATGCTCCAGACGTTTATTTCCGAGGTTTGTGGTTAATTTCAGCTTCTTCATAATTTGGAGAGGATCGTGTGCTGTTGAACATACTTGCGATGGTTCGCGAGGCTTGAATATGTCAACGTTAAGTGTGTGGTCAGTTATACGAATGTTATGACTAGTTTTCCTGTTATTCGTTGCACAGTTACTATAACTGGGTGTTGCGCTAACAGGGGTTTGGACTGTGTTATCCCATTCGTCATCAGCACAACTACTTCGCGTTGAATCTAAGTCAACATTCTTAAGAGGATGAACACCAGCTACATCAGGATTACTTCCTTCTGGGTTTTGAACGTTAGGAGATTCAGAAGAGTTTTTTGGTGGCGGCATACTTGTTAAGCTAGACGTCCTCTTGGAATCGGACTTAACTTTACGACCATTAGGATTATGATCCGTTTGGGAATTTGACGGTGTTGGTATGTAGCTATCTCTTCCTGCTTTTCGCTGACATGATATTTTATCCGGAAGAGTCTTAATATCCTTGAAAATCTGTTTTCGTCTCAATGAATTGGAGGAAGTTAAAAATTCACTGTCGTCTACAGATGAGTTGAATTTGAACAAGATCGGTGAGTGAATACCAGGATGACTTCTTTTTAATCTTGTGCATACACATGGTACGTGTGTCATATTGCTGGCTCTAAGCAGACTAGATTTGATATTTTTAAGGGCATATGTTTCCGGTATATTAAACACAATTGCATCGCTAGATCGTCTTATTCTTTCAACTACCTCTGATGCAACACGATCTAGGAAATTATTTACGTCATTCATTTGATCTGGAGTCCCTGCGGGGTTGGGATTGATTAGATATTTAAGCGGATTGAGAATGTTCATGTCTACTTGCAACTATTTTATAGCATCCATACGGTTGCCGTTGTGATTATCATCACTGTTTACCAGCAGAGTTTTCAACATGTCTGGAATGGAGACAACTGGTAAAAGCTTGTCTGCTTCCGGATGAACGGAGTGGCTCCTCTCATCGAAACTGTCGGAAATCGTGTGCGTAGTGCTATCAAATTGTGTCGTTTTCCTACGTTTGGCTGGACGCCTAGAAGCACGGGTCTTCATTTTCCTTTGTGGCACGATAAGAAAGTGACGTATAGAAAATGGATTGAACAGAATGTTGGAAATAGAAATGGGTGAAAAAATCAATTCCGAGGGTTCAAGTTAGTCTAGAAATCAAAACCTATGTGTAGCGATCGAACAACCAATATTCGGTTGGAACAACGGACTGATAAACCCAAAATTTATTCGATTAGACCAGGCCACGTTCCTCTGTATGGCTCACAACGCGTTTTTGATATACTCGTATTATATTATATCAAAACACAAACTCTGTGCTCAATATAAACGTTCTAATTTAGAAAACAGAAGTTACATCAAAAATACAAAATACCTCAAACAGTACAGTCTTTGCTATACAATCAGAAGTTTCTCTAACGCAAAGTAGCGCGCTAAACAATAAAAGAAACAATTAATACCAAAGGGTTCGGTATCTGAGAATCAATACAAATATTCCCAACAAGATGGGATCAAATATCTATCTGCAGGGATTCCAGCAATCCTCCCAAGCAGACAGTCAGAAGGTTTACAGTCACACACTAAACCACGCCGTGACCTTGAGCTTAGTCAAACACAACCTTACTGTCAATAGTCCGGCAACATGCAATGGAAAATTAGGCAACAAAAGATAAGTCTTTAATCAAAATCACATAATAAAGGCTCAAACGAGGGAGACTGAAATACAAAAGATGTGGTTAAAAAGATCTGAACAAAGGTTAAAATACACAACAGGAGAAGGAACAAATAAATGACACTACTGCCAAACAAAGAAGCTGCAGAGGGATTTTCATCGTTCTCTTTCCGTTACACTATGTTTTAGCCAAGAGTGAATGTGTTGTAAGGATTAGTGGTGTCAAAATCAAGAGGTGAGAATGGCAGGAAGATAGTAGTGAAGATGAAGTATTTATGTCAGAATCTGTGTGGAGGCAAAATAGAATAAAAAGGAGCACGTTGTGTAAATTTTAACATATATATTACACAAAAGATAGCCTTATATAATAAAGTGACCTAGAAATGTCGGTAAATAGTATCAAACAATCAAAGTGAGTGCGGTACGTGATACATATATAAACAGAAAGTCCGCATTGATAAAAACTGGGAGATGCCGAGATAAGTAGTTTAAAAGACTATTACCGTCTAGGATTATTATGTTGCTTTATGAACAAACATATGAAACGGATTTTGGATTAAAAAAATATGACAGACTCATCGAATTGAACAGGTAATTTCGGAAATTAAATAAGTTATAGTATCCAAATACGATTTAAATGATAGTTCACAAAATAGTGAGTACAGTGCTTTAACATACACGATTATATATATTTCTTGATATTAGGTAGAGGTTTGAATAGATTCTGTAGATACATAAAGTGCGTGGGTTGAAGTATCTAAACACGACATAACCATATATTCTTTAAGGAATAGAATACAGATATGAAATGCAATTCTTCGTCAAATATGATTATATATGGTTTCAAAAATGACAGAGCATAGTTTGATCGTATAGCCAAAATGAATATATCTAATTATATGATTATGAATTATTATACGAATATGATCATAAATACCAAGAATAAGTTAAACTCAGATCTTATAATATAGCAGGAAATTCACAGTTTATATGTTAATAGTTCAGAATTAAGTTATCTTCCTTAATTCCAGGAAAAAATAATCCATCCAGCTCTGCAAGAATCCTATAAAAAGAAAACTGAAGGCCGCGGCCTGAAAGTAACGTCCAGTTGACGTCTGTTAAATCAAGATCACTATTATGTGTTGACTAAAGGATCACGACACATTGTGGCACTGAACACTGCAAACATCAAACGGAAATTCTGAAGTTAGTTGTATGTTTATTCTCTATCTACTTTTCAAATGTAAAGGCAGCCACAATGTTATGGATGGATTTATTATGACTGTCAATTAATTGTTAATAATTGTGATAGTAATCCCAATGTGAATTTCTTTGTGATACGCTTGGAGAGTATGCAGCACACTTTGTAGAGTAATAGTGCGTGCTCTAAAAGCAGTTCACAAAATTGTAGAGGCTAGTTTCCTCTATATCTGACTACAGTAAACGATATCCCGTTAACTGAGTATTTAATGCAGGCCAAATCTCCTAGTAGAATTATGGATTTACTCGAGATTATTCAGAAGCCTGAACACCAGTTGTAGAGATATTATATTGTTAATGATAAATAAGATCCGCAAGCGTACAGCGAGCAAAGCACACTGTGAAACAAGGAGAGTGTGGATTTCGCATTCCACGAAGTTGGTCGGTAACAGGTTTCACAAGCAACGCGCATTTCGGTATGAATCGTCTAAAGAAACTTACAAGGCCGTTAAACGTGCGTAATTGCTTGATGGTGGTCGGTTCTGGGTAATCCAGAATGGCCGCCACTTTGGTTCTAAGGGGTCTAACGCCTTGTGCATCTTTAGTGTGTCCTAGAAAGTCAAATGAGTCAGTTCCGATTTGGCATCTCTGAATGTTTACAGTAATGTCATGTTTTTGAAGTCGGTCGAAAACATGATCCAGATGCTTGAGATGCGATTCTCTGTCAGGACTTGCTATTAGACAGTCATCAACATACGTATGTACGAAGTTGAGACCTCGAACGACATCGTCTATGAACCTTTAGAAAGTTTGTGCAGCGTTTCTTAGACCGAAAGGCATTCGCAAAAATTCATAGAGTCCGAAGGGAGTTATGATAGCTGTTTTCGGAATATCGTCAGTAGCCATAGGGATTTGGTTATACGTTTTAATTAAGACATTTTTACTTTTCAAGGTAGCTGTCAAATCATGAATGTGAGGCAACGAGTAACGATCGGGAATGGTTTTCGCATTCAATCGCCAATATTCACCAGTTGGACGCCATTCGTTGCCGTCCTTTTTAAGGACCATGTGCACATTTCGGTTGCGTTTGGTGTTTTCCAGGAAACTTATCGAGTAGTGGTTGATAAAATGGGTCTATCGTACGCTTAATTGTGACTGGAGATAATCTGCAACCAGAAAGAGAAGTTACGCAAACAGATAAATTAGTGTTTCCGTCTACTAGCATCCGTTTGCGCGTATCGATGAATAGATTATGGTGTTGTAGAAGGTCTGTACCAATGATTGGCATAGAAACATCTACAACAATGAAGATCCAGTGTATGGGTTTGCGTAAGCCCACGTTGAGGTAAACGTGCTTTTCACCGTATGTGGTGATAGGCTTTCCGTTTGCCGCCTGTAGGTTTAATACCGATTCGTGAAGCCGGTCGTTAGAATTGGCAGGGAGAACGCTAACTTCTGCGCCAGTATCGACGAGGTAACGAACTTTCGTTATCACATCTGTGACGTATAACAGACGGCTATGTTCGCCGGCTACTGTCGCCGTTAACGCGTGCCGGCTTGGAAGTTTCCCGAGTTGTTTTTCGTGTCGCTCGATTTTGAGTTGGGAAGAGCGCAGAGTTTTCTGCAATTCCTGGAGGACTTTGCATACTGGTTAGGACACTAGCACCAGTCGGGGTCGTCAGTCTGTCTTGGTCTTGAGACCGATTGCTTACGTGCAGTGCTTCTTCGCGGGATGTGCGACCGTTTACGGTCGTTACGAAATATAAGATAACGTTTAAGTGTATGATATAACTCCGTTATGTCATTCTGGGTCGTTTGAGGCTTTTCTTTGACTGAGAAAACCTCGTCATTAGCTTTCGTGATTTCTAAAATGTGGTCGCCAGATGCAGCCACCCCACTTACGGCATTGTTTTGAAACGAGACGAGCACAGCTTGCACCTGTTGAGGAATTTCGGAAACGAAATGTTTGAATAGGTCATCATCGAAGGTTCTTTGGCCGATAACCTCTCTCATTGATTGCAACATGTCCGTCGCAGAACCGTGTTGCAGGTCGGTGTTGTTAAGGAGTTGGTCTAATCTTTGTCTGTCGGTTAGTTCTCCGCGTTTAAGAGTTTCGTAAGGTTCCGAGACATCTCTAGCAAACATACTAGGTGCTACGTACATGTTAAATTCGCATGGTAGTGCCTTGACTACTGCGAGGAATTGTGCATGTGAGTCGTTCACGCCGTGCTCGTGGAAGTCGGCTTCTGTGTAGCAGAACCAGGCGTCGAAGTTGTCTGGCCAGAAGGGCATTAGTTGAAGCGAAGGTGAGGACATAGTATTTAGCTTAAGTACCTTCGGTGTCTGTTCCGTCATGGTGAAATAACAAGTACGAGAATGAACGAGTGAAAAAATATATATTTCAAAAACACAGGAAAAAAGTATCACACTATATAAAAAATTAAAATAAGGCAATAATATACAGAATTCCAAAAAGGAACAGACTCACAGTTCACAATTTGGTGTACCAGATAACGTTAGGCTCACCAATGAAGATGCCACAGGTATCCGGAGTTTGACGACGCTTTAACCAGTAACACCTAATATGAATCGTACCCACCAAGTGGAATCAAAAGACAGAAGTGAGGAGGTTGGAAGATATATTTGATAGGCTATAAATACATCGAGGATCGTCTGATCTATTCCGGCTAGCGATTGCAGGCGATGTTGAGCACGACGTTCCCACTCATGGTCTGGTCCGAATGCATGACCGAGCGCCTTCAGCTAGATGAGTCCATTAAAACCAATGTGGTCAGCATCCAATGTCGAAAGCTAACAGAGCTATTTATTTTGGGGATTTATTTACCGCTACAACTCCAACAACATGGTTTCAGGAAGGGTCATTCTTGTATAACCAACCTGCTGTGGACAGATAGACAACCATCCTTAATCTCAAGGGGGACCGCTGACGTCACACCACAGTAAGTATCGTCAGATTTATTACTTTTACTGATGATGTGAAACTTTAGAGAGAGGGATAGGAAACCAAAAGGGTGAACTGGCACTTTAGGAGAATCTGCATCGACTTCAAAGTTGGACAGATAACAACGGACTTACCTTTAACACTTCAAAGTGTGAAGTAGTCCATCTGAGACATACTGAAGACTACATCTACAAATTAGGCAACTCCCCTTTAGAAGTATCCGAAGTTGAAAAAGATTTAGGAGTGCTGGTACCCTACGATTCGAAGTCTTACGCTAACTGTAACGAAAATGTCTTTCGAGTAAACCTTGCACTGATGACGTTGAAGCGCATTTTGGGCTAGCATGACGAAAGAACTTTCCTTATGAAGAGCGCCTTCAATCACTAGATCTTTACCCATTAGGGTACAGGCACCTTAGAGATGACCTTATAATGCCTTATAGCATCTTAAATACTCCTGGATATCCTCTTAGACACTCACTTAACTTTAATTCCAATACAAACCTTAAGGGTGACGCCCAGAAACTGAAGACCTAGCTCGACAGAGCGGACTGTAGGCACAACCTCTACTCCCTAAGGGTAGTCAAATAGTGGGATTCGCTGCCATATGAGCTAGTCCAAGCGACTTCTTAGGAGTCCTTTAGGAAAAAAATTGAAATATTCTTAAGGACTAAGAATAGTATCTGACTATGATTTAACAATTTCTTTTTCCGCTAATATCGTTGATATACCTAGGTTCCTGCCTGGAGGTATTAATGATCCACTGCTACAAGACACAGAAGCCCGTTAAACGGAAGCTTCTTCTATTCTGTCCAAAACCATTTGAACTGGAAGCTTGACACATAGTGCAAGACATTTTCCTACCAACGCAAATAAACAGTCCATAGGATTGCGTGCCATTTTATTTACCAGTATAACGTTCTTTTCTAAATCTAATACGATCTTCACCGAAGCGGGTAGAGCTGCAGCTTCCGGATGGAAAATTACTCTTAACACTAAAACAGAAAGATAGCACACTGAAAATGATTTTATGCGACTTAACTGGGCTCGTAGATGTCAACAGACTACTCAGTTGTGAGAAAAATCGGGACTCATGCAAGCTAACATGCGTCTAGCCAACCTCGAGCACATCAGGCACTTAACGTCCGACTTGGATAAAGCCATTCAAGGTCGTAGGGTCGTATTTGATTTTACATCCATGGTCTCGTTTCTTATTTGGCTTCATCATTTGATGTAAATGTCAGGTTGAATGCACTAGGTCTTGTTTGTTATTGTTAATGATGTTCACTGGCTTGTTCTTCTGTTTCAGTCCTCACATATAAACGTGGCGATCTTATATAACCAACCATATAAGATCTCCATGTTTATGTGTACCAAAAGGAACCCAAAGTACTCGCTTGATTATTTTGGACACTAAAGAATGGTTATCTAGTGTTGCCAACTGTAGTTGATTATATCCCGGTGACTTATAAAATTTCAGGTGTTTTTCGAACATATGTTTTAAATCGACATCAGACAATATTGTCTGAGGTCGTCATTAATAATTATTAATGACGTTAATGTTGGTAAGATTTCACCAACTTTTCAGCCATTTGCGAAAAAAGCCGTAAAAGTAACACGAAACGATTTACTAATACGTTTGTAAATTAAATCAGCTTTGGAACAGGCTGACATCCTCAGTGAACATGTACAGCAAAATAAAATTCGACTGTGGGTTTAATGAAACCAGTACATAAAAATCGTAAATGTTCGACTCGTTAGTTGCTTTGCAAGAGATTCTATGTCTTCACCGCATAAAAGTCGGCTTGAAAAAACCGAGGTAGTCCTTAGCGTTTTTCAGTTTTGTCAGCTTGTTATTGTTTCTATAGGTGGTTGAGAAGTTTGGTACGTAAGTGGTTTTATACTAATTGTGTTTCTTTGACATTCAGACCACATAACATTTTCTTGTAAATCAGCAGTCATAAATATATGTACATCGGACCATCTTAAAAAATTACAATGACTCCATAAGCTTTTGGCCTATCTTGTGGAACCATTGACTAAACTAACTTAATCTCGAGTATGTGTTAACATTGTACATTATTTTATTTTAAATGTCTAGATGGACATAAAAACCTCTCAACCGGCTATCAACATTAAAAGCCTAGTAACTGGTCTTTGTATTCTATAGACAACAAACTAAATCCCACTCTAATCTGCGGGCCAACTGATGTTCAAATATACCCTTATCATGTTAGAAAATGTCTGAACACTCACAGTGCTGTTTTTGTTTACAAAGTACCTAGCAGTATCATTCTTTATCAGACAAGAAAGATAATTTATTCAAGCAACATATATCCCGTATTTTTTAAAGCTAAGCTTTACATCCAAGCGTTTGCTTTAAAGTTTAATTAATCGGTCTCTAAAGAATTATTTCAGAAAGTAGTTAGTGTTTGGCGAACCTGACGCTATCATTTATCTCCGTCGTGATGTGCATACATTTACGGTCTCTGTATTTTTGTACTTTTGTTCACTAGCGTTTTCTTGCATTCACATCACGTAACTCTACTGCATTTACTAATCTAGATCTCAAACCATCTCACTAAGATGTTTCTATAATGGGAAATTCTGGAACCTGTTTAACCGATTACCTGAGCGCCTGTGCACCTGAGAAAGTTCTTTTAGTCATAAGCTTTTGTACTGTCCTTTTGGGTTTCGTTCTTATTGTTTCAGGTGTTTGTATCACTCAGCTTAGTGATGGACCGCATGCTCATTTGTCCATATCATATTCAGCTGTCCCTATTGTGTTTGCTGGTTGTGTTACACTATTAATAGCCATTGTTAGGATCGTTTCTACAAGTAAAAGTTTAAGGGAAATGAATTTGACTCCCTGTGAGTTTGGAAAACAATGGAATAAAAAGGAGTCCGTTTCCGAGCCTATTTCCTACAATCTTCAAGAAAACGCATATAATGCATTTTCTTTTGCAAATAAATCGCCTAGCAATTTTAGCTCCAATTCATTTTCGGATAAGAAGGTTGATCATATTCCCATGCCTGTAACAAACTATCATCAAAGATTACCAATGCCTCCAAGGCGAGCTGTTTTGTATTAGGTCTACTCAACTTTTAATGTAACACTGATTCGAGGGTTTTCTGTATGTTAAACATCTTTTATTTCAAGTTTCATCATTGTTTCTATTGTCATGCTCCGTTTTAGAATTGTATTTGGTTTTACCACGACATTATTGTGCATGCACTGTTTCTAACTTTCAGATTTGTGTTATAATCAACCCAATAGTGATAACTTGGTTGAATAAAGTAAATCCACTTTTTTTTCAAGTCGTTCTTACTTTCTAGTTTACCCTATTCTATCTTGGAAGATTTAATGGGAAGGGTTTGCATCAGTTTCCGCTTCCATCTCACCTTCGAACTAAGATTTAAGAGTTTTGGCTAGTCTTTGTTGGAGTTTATGTGTCCTGTGTGGATTCCGTCGATTTGGCCATTATGACACAATCTTATGTAGGATGAATATAGGTGGATAGCAATGTAATCCGTGCGGTGCATTTTGTTGTATTCGCGGATTTCTATTTGGATGTATGTATCAATTTCCATCCAAACGACTACACATTAATTTAAAATTCCTTCCCGTTTCATAAGTGGGTGACCCCAAATGCCCTGGTACAGTCGAGAGTAGGGAGAGTCCGCTCTCCCTCTCGAAATGCTCTCATATGGCCACGCGTATATAGCCACTGCCAGGGAAGTCCTACTCACTGCCTTCTCGCGACAGGGGTGTTGTTTACGAAATTGAGAGGATGAACAGCGAATGTCCGGCACTTTAATCGGGTTGGTGGACACGGAGTCCACCTAGGGGAGTTGGAAAACCCTGATTCCAAACCAGTGGTGCACATGGGCTCCATTATCCTGAGGGAACGAATGGCGTATAAACCAATTGTTGGTCACCGGCGACCATGGGACTGCATCTCCTTACGATGTTCCACTGCCTTGTGGGTTAGACCTTTAGGTCAAAGGCTCCGGGTGTAGCCCTAAGAAAACGGCCTGCTTCGGTTTGGGCACCCGGACAGTATCCCAGCCCTCATACAAATCAAATGAGATTTGTGTGGCGCATATGTATCTGGTGCCCCCTTGTACGTGGATTATAGTATGATAGCTACAAAATACCAGCTTACACGCTAAAAATGCACTTAAACGTTTAGTATTTACTACTGTGGCTATCGAAAAAAGAAAGATTTCATGACCATATAGGAATGTGCTCATAATTAGATATGTTTCTTGAAGTACATTAGTGAGGACTTTGGTATTTATGATTATTTTCTAGTACTGGGACTATGGATATCGTCTTACTTTCCCGTGTAGTGGCGTTTTCTGTCCTACTTCCGCATTATGATGTTCAGTTTTTATTCGAAATCAATGATCTAATCTGGCGGTTAAAGTTGTCTATTGTACTAATCCCATATACTCTTTCAAACCAAATTCCACCACACCTCTATGGTTTTATTCCGTTTTCTTGCCTACTCCACTAATTTTTTAAAAATATACTCGTCACACGATCGATTCACCGTGCTAATTCCTAGTTTTCTAAACTTCCAATCAGAGGGTCAAAAAAGTAGTAGCAATTGCCTTTTTTCTAGAATAATAAGTAAAATGTAAAACTAAAAGCGAATCACGTTTTATTAACTTTGATAATTTCATCACTAGGATGTCTTTGATGCAGAGCTTTATGTCGAATATTCAATCGACTCTAATTAATGAAAGATAGAAAATGTAGCTACACTTAATAAACAAGATAATAACTTACAACTGGGAGGATTTGACAATATTACAAAGCAACTACTTAGTCACTACTCACTAAAAATATACAAAGGAACTCACCAAATTGTTGTTATTTAAGTATCATTCTCCTTTATGTTTGCCCTATGTACTCTAGGTGAACGTCCTAGTTACTTGATTAGTCTGGACACTACTTAATTGACATTCCAGTGGTTGATCTACCAGGAGATTCACTTGCTGACTTATGTTACTCAGATTATATAGTCTTGTTTGGTAAAGACCTTGATAATATATAGGCTTTTCTGACCATCTCAAGCAAGAATGCTAGCATGTTTGGAATGCGTTTCTCTACCCCCCAAAATGCAAAATTTTGCCCCAGAATTGGTTTTAGTCCATGCCTGGACTAATCATTGGAAGTGAAGTAATTGAGTGTGTCAATCACTTCACTTATCCTGAAAGCCTAAGCAGGCATGATGGGTTCAGTGTCTTTACTTCAACACATGAACATTGGTACAAGGAGGCATCAAATAGGTGAGCGCCACATTAGTCATCCGATTTGTGTGAGGGCTGGGATACTGTCCGGGTGCCCAAACCGAAGCAGGCCGTTTTCTTAGGGCTACACCCGGAGCCTTTGACCTAAAGGTCTAACCCACAAGGCAGTGGAACATCGTAAGGAGATGCAGTCCCATGGTCGCCGGTGACCAACAATTGGTTTATACGCCATTCGTTCCCTCAGGATAATGGAGCCCATGTGCACCACTGGTTTGGAATCAGGGTTTTCCAACTCCCCTAGGTGGACTCCGTGTCCACCAACCCGATTAAAGTGCCGGACATTCGCTGTTCATCCTCTCAATTTCGTAAACAACACCCCTGTCGCGAGAAGGCAGTGAGTAGGACTTCCCTGGCAGTGGCTATATACGCGTGGCCATATGAGAGCATTTCGAGAGGGAGAGCGGACTCTCCCTACTCTCGACTGTACCAGGGCATTTGGGGGCCTAGGACAATCTCATTCGAAAATCTAGGTTGACTTTCGCTGACGTGCGTCATTTGTGCACTAAACGAGATGTCTGTCTCCTGATGAACGGTTAAGTTTACTGTGATGCAGTTTGCTCCGTTCTACTATATGAGTGTGTGGTTAGCGATGTTGATTGAAACGGCCTAAAATCGTTTGCAGTGGCCTGGGTGTATCCATACTATGTCTTCTTTCAGAGTCAGGGTATTCTATTTAACAATAATAGAGATACCTTAAATGTTTAACCTACTGATCCTCTTGCAGTTTACGAAACAAGCTATAATGAATACGTTAAGATAGTAAATTTACAATGAGTAAGATTACTATTATTTTCTTATTAAGTAGGTAGTCTAGAAAGAATAAAAAAGAAAGTTCAACTCCCAATTTAAAAAGTTTGCTGCCGTGTTGAGGAAAACTTCTTATCCAAAAAGTCAATGAACTTGGAAACCTTATGATGGACGATTTCATTTAATCATTTAATATTCCAATTCAACCGATTACGAATTTTCAAAAATTTTGAGGTCGTCTAGTTCTCCGGATTCCTGTGAATAATATGGGCAGTTAACTATTAATTACATAACCATGCTTATTGGCTCAATGTGCTTAAATAAATTGTCATCAAAAGACGGAACAACAAACCAAGAAGTCATTTAAGTATGATACGAAATTTGCGGGTTAGTCACCAGCGATAAAGTTAAGATATTTCAGACTTAATTCTTGCCGGTACGTGTTACATTATAGCTTAACATTTAATGGAAAACAAACAATCAACCAATTTTATTATGACCATAATGAAGGAATTTATTACTTAGGCAATATACTAGAATCCATTAGTTGACATCAGTTAATTTAACTCTCTCTCCCTCGAAATGCAAGTTGTTGCTTCAGGACTGGTCTGTGTCAACACCTGAACTAAGGATAGGGAGTGAAGTAGTCGAACGCGTTGACAACTTCACTTATCTTGGAAGCCTGATCAGCCCTAATGGGTTGGTGTCTGACGAAATCTCAGCACGGATTCGAAAAGCTCGCTTGGCTTTTGCCAACTTACATCACCTTTGGCGAATGCGAGATATCCGTCTATCAATAAAGGGACGAGTATACTGCGCGGCAGTCCGTTCTGTTTTAATTTACGGCAGCGAAATATGGCCTTTAAGAGTCGAAGACACTCGTAAGCTACTAGTATTTGACCACAGATGCCTTAGAAATATTGCTGGGATCACCGGGTAAGTAATAGTGAGGTTAAACGCAGGGTATTAGGGAATGATGGTAAATCAGTTGATGAGGTTATTAATCTTCATTGACTGAGATGGTTGGGTCACGTGTTACGTCTGCCCGAACACCGATTACCACGACGTGCAATGCTAACCGGTGTTGGGGATGGTTGGAAGAAAGTTAGGGGCGGCCAAACCAAAACGTGGCATCAGTGCTTGAAGTCACTAACTTGTAGTCTGAGCCATGTTGGTAGATGCAGACTACTTGGTTGTGGTCCGCGTGACTATCGTAACGAATGGTTGGAGACTGTAGGTGACATGGCTCAGAATCGATCACAATGGCGTCGGTGTATACACTCTCTGTCTTCTCTTAAACTAAGAGATTAAGATCACTTCACATCTTTCTTTCTACGAACTAATTCTTTCTTCCTATACTATATCCTTATTGCAATCTTTCTTTTATATATTACCACCTCTGAATTAACTACTATGAATCCGGTGTCCATCTTGTTGTGTTAATGAGGTATGGCAACTTGGACCGATGCATATATATGCCTGGTCCCACGTTGCGGCTGACTGACTGAATTTAACTCTGTGTGTATTCATAGTATAACAATCTCTCCTGATTATTAATAGGTGCGTAAGTGTACCTACGAGAAGAACGGTTCACGAATTTCATGGTACAATTTCGTAATAATATTAGAAACAGCAAACTTAAGTGATGTATGTGTCCCGTTTTCTTGGCAATTATTTCGTTAAAATATATCATCTGTTGATAAGAAAGCAAATTTCGATTTATCTATATTGAAATATTATAATAAGATGATTATGAATAAAGCAGTGGTAGAATAAAGTGATAATGACAGTAATAATAAATAGATTAACAACTAAAATTATCGGTAGTTCCATCGTATTCATACGTATATCCGACAGTACTATATTGATCGATCATTCTAGTGAAGTAATTGTTATAGTTACACATCACTTATTTCTGTTACCCCTCGTCGAGGACCATAGGCCGCTCATCAGTACTCTCCACCCAACCCTGTCCTAGGCAATAATTTCCATTTGTTTCCAGTTCCTATTTATACATTTAATGTCTGCATCCGATTCCTGACCCGGCGTGTTCTTCGGCCTCCCTCTTTTTCGTTTCCCTTCAGGATTCCAAGTTAGCGCTTACCTCGATGCTCCACTGCCTTGTGGGTTAGACCTTTAGGTCAAAGGCTCGGGGTGTGGCCCCCTAAGATAACCACCTGCTTCGGTCTGGGCACCCGGGCAGTATCACAGCCCACACACAAATATGATGAACTGCCTATAATTACGTAAACTACTCTACTTGCTTCAACTAACAATCAAATGATTATTATTATTTACCACATTATTCACCCTCTTTTATACTTATACAGCGGCTCGTCTTTGGTGGAAATTCGACTGTATCTAAATGTTCTTGAGTCACTGTCCGGTTGAAAATTGAATGTTACCACCGAATATGAGTACTGAAGCAGTCTTTCTGAAACCACGTGCACCATTCAAACTGGCTGCCTTCAACGTTCGCACATTTATGCAGGTCGGACAACAGATAGGGCTGGCTATGTCTTTGGAAAGTCTTAATATTGATGTTTGTTGTCTATCCGAGACCCGTATCCAAGACTCTGGCGAAGTACTACAAATTCGAACTCCATCTGTCGCTTCAAAAAGCTTGTTTTACGTGCGCTTATCCGGGGACCCTGTGGCATCTTCGTCTGGTCTTGCTGGCGTTGGTGTCGCACTAAGCGCTAGAGCTGAGGCAGCACTAGTCGATTGGATCCCTGTTAACAGTCGGTTATGTGCTGTTAGATTAGAAAGTTCCATCAAAGTGAGAAGAAATCGGCGTGAGAAACGATGTCTTTTCGTCATCTCCGCCTATGCCCCGACAGATTGCAGCCCGGATGCAATCAAGGATGAGTTTTACCACCAGTTATCTGTTCTTCTGCAGAAAGTGTAGTACTAGCCGGAGACTTGAATGCTCAGGTCGGGCGTCTAGGCACAGAAGAGAGTCGTTTAGGTGGCCGATGGGGACTCGTTGGTCGCAGGTCAGATAACGGGGACCGTCTACTGCAACTCTGCACAGACCACAACCTGTTTTTGGCTAGCACTAACTTTCGGCACAGTCATCGCCGATGTGCCACCTGGCGTCCTCCCTCTGCATCTCAAGCCTGGACTCAGATTGATCACATCGCGATCAGCTACCGCTGGCGTGGTTGTGTACAAGACTGCCGCTCCTTTTGGAGTACCTATCTGGACTCTGACCATGCCTTGGTCTGCGCCAATCTTACCTTACTTTTCAGTGGCCAACGAAGTGACCGCCACCAACGGATTGATGTTAGCAAGCTGGTTGCAACTTCTGTTGCAAGTAAGTATCGAACCGAGCTAGTTTCTAGGCTAGCTACCATTCCACCGAAAAGTATAGATGAGCATTGGTTGCAATTGCATGACGCCATGAAAATGGCGGGTACAGTCAGACTGGCAGAATTCTAATCCTGTACTCATCCTGTATGGCGAGCAGATAGAAGTAGTCGAGAAGTTCGTGTATCTGGGTAGCTGCATAAGTGCTGGTGGGGGTGTGAGTGATGAGATCAATGCACGTATAGTGAAAGCCAGAGCGGCTTATGCCAATCTTGGCCACCTTTGGCGCCTTGTGATGTTAGTCTGGCTGTAAAAGGTCGGATTCACAACGCGTCGGTGAGAGCAGGTTTGCTCTATGGTTGTGAAACCTGGCCTCTTCGAGTTGAGGATGTTAGACGACTCTCTGTGTTCGGTCATCGCTGTCTCCGAAGGATTGCTGACATCCAGTGGCAACACCATGTTAGTAATGCAGAGGTTCGGCATCGTGTGTTCGGTCACAGAGACGATAATGCAATTGGTGTCACCATCTTGAAACACCGACTTCGGTGTCTTGGACATGTTCTACGAATGTCGTCCCAGAGAATTCCACGCCGTGCATTATTTGCAGATTCTGGGACTGGTTGGAAGAAGCGGAGAGGTGGTCAGTGCATGACATTGTGTCGTGGTATGGAAGAAAGCTGCAAAGGACTGGCTTCTGTCGGTCCTTCACGACTCCCTGGTTGGGGTCCGAGAGATGGTGCAACAGAGTGGCTAGAGACGTTATCAGATATGGCCCAGAATAGAAGCCAGTGGCGATCCTGCTGTAACCCTCTTTTACTTTCTTCATAAAAAGTGGTTGTGTCTTCCTTACCTGAAAGATTTCTTCTGATTGTACCTTTCCGTTCCCTCATTACTACCACACTACCTTATACCAATCTCCTCGTTATTTTTCTCTTCTATTTCTCATTGTTTTGTGTGGCGCATATATATTGGCGCTCTCTTGTTCCAATATTTATGTGTTCAAATAAATAAATAAAGGCTGTTGCTGATGGTTTCTGGCCAGCAACGGACATTGACTATCTTGCGTAGACATTTGTTTCTATATATACTTGTACCCCTTTTGATGATGGTTGTAGTGGTCTTCACGTTTCAGCTCCGTACAGTATAACTGTCTTGACGTTCCTATTGAAGATTCTGAATTAGATATTGGTTGACCGTTGTTTTGAGTTCCATATGTTCTTCAACTGTAGGAGTGCAGTCCTTGATTTGCCAATCCTCGCCTTTATGTCTGTAGCTGATCCTTCCTAGCTATGTGAAAAATTCCACATCTTCCAGGGCTTCTCCATCAAGTGTGATTAGGTTGGTGTTCTTCGTATTGTATTTCAGGATCTTGCTCGTTCCTTTGTGTATGCTGAGGCCTACTAATGTAGAGGCTACTGCTACACCGGCTTTCCTCACATGTATTTGTTGGTGTGTATGGGATAGAAAGGCCAGTTCATCTATGAAGTCCAAATCTTATTGATTCCATGCTGTCCATTGTATTCCGTGCTTCCCTTCAGATGTCGAAGTCCTCATAAACTAAGTGACCACCAGAAGAAAGAGGAAGGGGGGTATTCAAACTATAGTTACTAAGTTATTAGGGGGATACATTTAAGTGATTCATCGTTCGTTGTAAATATTACTAAGTAAAAATAATAAATAGCTAAGACCTAGATGAAACTTAGTATGGAATACATAGGTCAATATTAGTGAATAAATCATTGGGAATTAGGAATTAGTGGATGTTTAGTTTCTTACTAGCTTGTAGATTTTTCCAGTGGGAATTCATCATCCAGTAGGAGCAGTAGCCACGGGATTCAAATCTCATTATGAGTATGGTACCTTAAAACTATTTAACCGGAATCCGATTGTTACTATTTGCAATTTGAACATTTAGTCTACAGGCTATGGATTATTACAATACCTCACATGTATAGGTAGGGAATAAAACGTAAGAGAAAGGAAATTATTCTGGATTTCGCACTGATTCGAAGTGGATTTTGCTAAGTCAGCCGCGAGTATATTCGTTGTATTAAATTGTTCAGTGAATTATATCCTATTCAGTACTCATGCGTTAGTCGGAAGGTCATCGGTCTGATCCCTAGTTGTGAGGCCATGGATGTACACTGCTGAGGAGTTCTATACTAGAATGAAATGACCATACAGTGCCTCAAGGTTCTTAATGGTTGTCTAACTTAGATCGGTTCGCGGTGTCAATAAAATTCAGCAATCTATAGAACCTCGTGCTGTATAGTATATCCTTTGGTTTTCGGGATTTTTGAGTTGTAATAAGTTATTTAATTCTCAGTGACTTTTCCTTAAGTTCATGATGGAACTTAAGTTTATGGAGACCTCATAATGTTAAATGACCTTGTAAAATATAAACCACTAATCGAGTTCAAAATAAGGTTAGGGATTTTAGTCAGGAGTCGCGATGGGAATTGAGGTTAAGATTTTCACCACGAACTGACATCAGCTATAATACAGTATCTCTATGTGTTAATATAGATGAACAAACTCCTCAGACAAATTTTAGGGGCGCTATCATAAACCCAATCGGTCGCTTTTTATACTTTGTTCCCACCAGATTTATTATCTTTCCTTGGTTTTGTATCCAGTGTCTTGTACTCAGTTAATAAAACTAACTGATAATCCTATTAATTTATAAATGAATTCACTTGAATATAAACCCATCTAAATACAATCCAGTACTACTGTGATTCACGTGATAAAGAGCCCTTTTGTGTTTTGGATAACTTCACTGTATTATATCACTACTATAGTCTATTTCAATCAGTTGAATTTGTTGTTTTTCCCCATAAATCATTATTGCAAATGGATCATATGGATTTTGGTATAATATTAATAGATACGAAATAAAAAGTACTTTTTTTCATACAAGTATTAAAAGGAATTAATATAAAGTTGGCAAAAATGTTCTGTACTCGTTTCTGGACATATATCATGCTTCACTTAATTGAATTATGACAGGAGTTAATTAAGAATAAAATTAATGTATATATTAGTGATTGAATACTTTCAAAATCATTTTGGTTGACGCTATATTCAATGTTTTTAATATTCATTGTGTTACTCTCGCACCACTTTCTGCCATCATCCTGTTCATTTTCTAGATAAGTGCTGCTCATTAGATTGTTCTTTTTCAAGAAATAATTTTACACCAAGCTCTAATTTTCACTTCATTTAAATTTTTCATTAACCCTATGATAATGCGCTGAACTGACATGTTTCATAACAGTCAGTTGCAAATAACTTTCAGACACTTGCAATTAAATCTAATTCAAATTACGCTTTATTATTAGTACTGAATCACTAAATGAATGCAAATAAAAGATTTACAACGTTTCAGATAACTTGAGCTATAGTGCTTGATTTTAGATTTGAAAATGACGAATTTAGTAATGTTGAAATGTATTAAACTAGGCTAAAATAGTTTTTCATTTGTCCATCTGTTTTAATGTGTTTTTTTCAAGTGATGTCAATTCGTGCGAAAAACCTGCTCTTAGTTACACAATATATCCAGAAAACACCCGTCTTATCAAGATCATCTGATTTATGTTAAGCTAAATATATATACGTATGATAAATTGTATTAGATCAGAAGGGGTTTCTGTGGATATTATAGTAATTTCAATAGTTAAGATCATGAGTCGATTGAAGCTAGACCACCATGGAAAACCTGAAGACACTGGACCGCCGTCTCGTCCTAGTATGAGACTCCTCAGCAGTGCGTTTCCACGACCCCGCCTCATTTGATTCGAACACAGGACCTATCGGTCTCATGCGCGAACGCTTAACCTCTAGACCACTGAGCCGGTATCCAACAATGTTAATGTTTAACTTCAACCCATCCACAAAATTGAGCGACATACCCACCAATGTCTTCAGTGAGTTACTACCTCACAACAGATCCGGTTGAACTCCACTGGTCACTGTTTCTCACTAGAACTCCAGAAAAAAATAATGTCATTACTATAGATCTTTTGGAGCACAATCTAATGATACATATGTCTCGTTTCCTGAAACTGGTCGATAATATGATTGTTGCAGACTTACTGTATTAAGGATATGGTGATAACGTTAAGATCTAGTTTGGTAAGTCAAAGTATGCTAATTCAGTGAGATTCGATAATATCGAAAACATTGTATGAATAATTCTTCAATAAAATCATTTTTACATCTTCTTAAACGTTATTCTTATTCAAGTGTAAAAATGAAATGGCTAATCAAACTATCTTCATAATGTTTATTCAGATGCAAAATATATTTGAGTCATCGTAGATTGTGCCAAGTTTAAAAGAAGTGACAAATAGTGAAATTCTTACTTAATTTTAATCAACTGATGTTAATAAGTATAATTAAGTCGAATAAATACTGTTGTAATCAAGAATACTTTCAATTGTATTTCAAAGAACAATAATTTTCTTGGAATATCCATTCATTCAACTTACACAAACAATAGTAAAATAATGCCTTTCTCACTAGCAGTGATTAGTTTTCATATATATTAAATGGTTTAAATATGACAAAACTCTTGGATATATATGCATGTAAAGGCTAAAGGTAGAACAATTTGAAAATACTTTTGTAGGATAAATATATATATCCATTTTTTCTAAAGTAATACAGATCATTGTACATAAATGATCAGCTGGTACACTCATGACTTTTGCTCATCTAATTTTTCGCCATTGAGTAATTAATCACAATTATCCGCCATTAAAAATATCAACAGAAGTAAATTACTTATTTCGGATGAGAAATCTTTGATTCGTATGTTCAAATGACAGACAGAAAGGAAGGAAATTATCTGTGCAACTGGCATACAAGCTAAATCCTTTTCGTTTCCAAAGCGATTTCCTGTAGAACTATGGAACAGGGAAAGATTAAAAATATTAAAGTGGAGTAACATAATGTTTGGTGACAGTAGATACTAAACCATTGACGCGTCGACTAGCACTAGCATTCTTGATTTAACCCAGAATCCTTATTGATCATCAAAATAGTAACTTCTCACCTAACCCTGCCAGTTGAGTCCAGAACACAATCTCAGTTTCCAATGTATGAATAATATATGTCATACACATGTAGTTTATAAACAAGCAAACCAGACCTCATCACATCATTAAATAAATAATAACATTTGTGCAAGGGCGAGCAAAAATTGGCTATGATTGTAAGGAACTGTAAGTAATAGATTGCGAATAATTTCTGAATGGTAAATCGTATAACAGTTGCCAGCAAGTTAAGTGAAAGTTTATGATAAAAGAAATATGAATATATATAGTTATTTATAAATTATCCAGTAAGAATATGTGTAATATTAGTCCATAAATAATTCCTAGCAGTTACCATCCATTTATACTTCATTCGAATATAACACCGTTTTTTGAAGATCCGGAAGATGAGGTTCTCACATGATTTTGTCCACTCCCATATAGGGTTAGATGCTGATTAAAAAAAATGGATAATTCCAGTTTTCCTACATTTTCCTCTCCTATGAAACAATTTTGGATCTTCATACACACACGCAACAAATAATGTGGCTTTGGTTAAAGCATATTTCTCATACTTAGTAGGGGATTCACTAAAAGTGACTGCATTATGAGGATAAACGACATTTAATTTGAAATCATCCGAACTGTAATTAGGTTAGAATTTAGTTATAACTTATGATTCGTACTGACCACGTTTTCCACAAGAAACAAATTATGGGAACAAATAACATCTGATATGACATAACCAAGATTTGATTCTTCTAAAATATTTTGCTCAAATTTATTAGGAATTTCATTAAAGAATAATGAATCACTAGAAAAATTGCATCAGATTTCCGATCAATATTTGATTCATCCGACATATTTTCTTCGTTTTTATAGGGAATTTCACTAAAAATATGTGAAAAATTAAGACAACCTCTATTTGAAACATGTGTTTCACAATGATTTTGAATTTCACTTGACATACTTGTGTAGCGTGGCGTCGAGTTGAGATTAACTATGAACACCGCTACCAAGAAGCACGTGCCAAATAGATCAGAAGGCGTAAGAAGCTCGTTCCAAATGACTCCATAAAATCCCCGAGAAGCGAATAACAGAAGGCAATTAATGGACCAAGTCGAGTTATATTTGCTGGCGATCTCGTGGCATCGAAAGGATACCGAGATCGTGCCAGGATACAACCTTGGTTACAGAAGGCAACCGAATTCGCGCGAAGTTACAATCCAAGTGTAAGTATAAGAATGGAAGCACGAAAAAGCTGTCATTAGCACAGTCAAACAAAAGCACGTTAAAACAAACACTGGTACAGTTGGTTATAATAATAATTGTTTTTTATTAAACCAGTCGTGTTCTCGTGATAAACGTGAGTCACTACACTTGTATGCATTGTGCTTCTAAGATCATTTTCTGAATACAAGTCTTCCAAGCTTTTTGGACAAATATCACATAAAATATAAGTTGTTGTGGCTGGAATTTAACTTTAAAGTTATCCAGGGCCAATAGGGTTTTATTTAATTCTGAATATGGAGCTTCATTTAAGGAATCTTCAGTTTCTTGATCCTTCGGTATTTCCACAATTTCATGAACATTTGATAGGAACATCGTCATGCTGTGAAATGGAAAATTCACAAATTGAACATTCTACTTTGGGCGTAACTAGATTTGAACCCACCATAGGGCATGTTAATGAAACGGCTATTAATGGAGGGATCATGTAGGACTGCTACTGTATTGTTTAAATTACTGCTTGTTAACGATCTATGAAGCCCATATTCATTCATTCTGCAGTCATTTCCCACTTGTGTACGCAATTTAGGAATCAGTTCAACAGTTTCTGCAATAATATCAAAAAGTGAATGATTCAATAGTTCTTCAAATTTTATTTATCATCAATGTTAACACTGCATTTATTGTAATCATTTACTAACTAATATTGTAGTGAACAGAACACAGGTGGGTACAATCGAATGTATTCAACACAAAATTACAGGACTTGTTAATAAAATATAACAATCATAAAGTAAATGCTTAATTTGCAAAATATCCATAATTTATCCTAAAATGACTCAGGCTTCATTGTTCTTGCACTTTCATACAAATTGCATTCTGTTTCCATCCTTTATTGTTCGATCCCCTTGTCTCTCTGTTGCCAGACCTTCTGTTTACGACTAACATCATATAATACTTATGTCAATATAAGTAGCACACACCACAGTATGTATGTATGTACGTTTTTAGAATATCCTACAGTAGGGTGCAAATCTACACAACAGTAATTATGTTGATAATGTGTTCATTGAAGCATTGCTATTATTAATTTTTTGTACTGATTTTTTGAAAAAAAATTAATCTATTAATTCTCCCCTACTGAGATCATATACACATCTACTCAGACTGATATTTATTTACTTAAACGTTAATGAGCCATAAAGAACGTAATTTTTCCCATCATTATTAGCTGAAATCTCAGAATGGAATTGAAATTTCATAATTGTTAAAATTGGTTCACATATATATGTGATGTGTAGCGTTCAAACTATTTTTGTTAGAACAAAAACAATCTGGTAATAATAATAATAAATAAAAAGTTTCATTCCATTGAACTCTTATCCTAAAACTTCATTTTTAAAAAAAAATATTTAATTACTTCTAGTTTGTTTTTTTTATTGTAAATAAAAATTGACTGAGTATATTGTCGCCTTTTATAATTTTTACCGATACTATTTTGCTAATTTAGGTTGTTATCACCATATTCAGTTAACATTAAAATAGACATTGCGTGATTACAGTCTCCATGGGTATTATATATATATATATTGTACGAATTCTTCAACCGGATTATCATTAGTACATTAAAAATCACAAAGTGTATACAATTATTTTCTGTATTAAAAATGACTTTTTCCTATTCATTTCTGCAAATGATACTTGAAGTAACTTGATGTTTAACTGTCTCTGAGGCTTAAAGTTTAACTCATATAATAAAAATGATTTAGGATATATTTATTTTGCAAAAAAATATAATTATTTAAAAAATGTCACTCACAACTGATGGTTATTCTTACTAAAGTGTTTTCTATTTTAAACAAATGAAAACCTAAAAATCCACATACTCTCTAAATGAAAGATTTTTAATGGAGTTTTGTTCTCTGAGGTGGATGGTTTGATCTTGAAGCGTTCATCATTCTTCTGAACGACATCATCAGCACAAACTTCAGCTCAGAGAATAAAACTATCAAAATCATCTACCTGAGTTACAGATCTTTTCCACCATCTGAAAAGTTTTCGTTTAACTTGATTGCATAATTTATTTTAATAATAAAATTCCAGTATGAATTAATTTTTAGAAATTAATGAATTTAGGGAAATCTGTAACAGTTTAATCATCCGAATTATCAAATTAAAATATATTATCCAGAAAGATGTTACTTAATAAGTTTCATATCACAGTAATTTGAGCTTATTGCAACTGATGTTCATATACAATGAAATAAATGTAAAAAAGTTAATGATGCTTAAGAAACTATAGGATTTTCTACAATTGCTGACAAGTGCCAAGTAGCACGAAACCTGGGTCCAGGGTTTTTTCTCAACTACCTCCAACCACCATCTAATCTCAGTATATAGTGCCCGCAGTGTCGAGTCACCTAGACTGGTGGCCACATTGCAATATGATTGATAGCATTCGATCTGCACTGAATAAGGGCTTGACACAAATGGCATTGATCACCACCCAGTGATCAACCAATTGTGATTACATCTCGGGTCAGTCGCGGCCCGGATAGCTCAGTGGTAACGTCTCTGACTGTGAAGCTGGGTGACACGAGATCGAATCCGCCAGGGAGCACTAGTTCCCTCAAGATTCCAGGTACACCTTGCTGACGAGTGCCAAGTAGCACGAAACCCGGGTCCAGGGTTTCCTGTCGACTACTTCCAACCACCTTCTGATTTTCTACTACTTTAGAACACGGATTTTTCATGATAATAATATCATGTCGTCAGATACATTTTTACCAATTGAATTAGCTAGTGTTTTGTTACATACATTAGAAAACTAATTAACACTGTTAATGCAATCTGAAATAGGAAACCTAAAAATTAAAACAGAATGGATGTTATAAAATGACAGAAGAATTCCTTGGAATAAAAGCTACTAATTTAATCACTTGGAATACTTTTGAATATTTTAAAGATACATTTTCTGAAATTTTATTGAAGTGTAGTTTGTAAAAACTTGTTTCATTTACACTAAATAAGGTATTTTGAGGGATCAATTTAAACGTATAGTGTTTGCCGCGGTGCTCAATGGTCGTTTGTCCAGTTTCGTCTCTAATTTATTAGCAATCAATGAACTTTAATGAAACAAAGGTTAACACCATTCAAGTTCTCAAAAGCTCTTAAAATGATATCGATTCATGACGTAATGTATCGTTAAATTTATTTGATGTGCTGATAAACGTTAATAGTCGTATATATATGATTAATTATAAAAGAGTTGTGACAGAGAAAATGAAACAGAAGATATTGATAGAAATTTATCCGAGTAAATTATTCATAAGTCTGTGATGACTATGGTGATCGCAAGTGTCTGTACATATATATCACTGAACTCACTGTATTTTCCTATCTCTTTCTTTCGTCTTCGATTACATTTACTCACTTCAGTAATAGTATTGATGATAGTAACAATAATTTTATTAGTAGGAAGGTGGTGGTCATGATGATGATGTTGTTGTTGTTGAGTAGTCAAAATGGATTGTGATGAATAAAAGTACTTTTGACAAAAGTTCGTCATGAACACACTAACAAAACAAAAACAAAACAATATCAGATGATCAGGAAAGAAATGATAAAAATATTTATCACTATTACATTCATCATCAGTCTAATCATCATTGAAGTATGAAATAATTTATTCTATCAACTTTATACTCACGTTTTTCAACATTTCAGTTATGTTATTTCGATTTAAGCAGTGAGATATAACAATAATCTATGAGTAATTGATAAACGTACTAATATTTAGATTGAACTTGGGATTAACATAATTGGTGGATGTCTTGTAGTAGAATCAGGGACAAACATTTCATCTATACGGAGCTCTTCAGTTGTATTTGCATACTTTATATATAAAATATTTGTCACATACAGATTACGTTATTAATTCAGCTACTGAATTACGGTCATTAAATTTTATTCAAATTTCGATAGGTCTTCTTGTATATTCCTATACTTTTAATTGTTCATTTTGCTAGATCATTTTATTCTGTAAATGTCGTGGTATGAACGAATCATTATGATTTATTTCTTTTGTTTTCTTGTGTAGGTGGCAAATAAATGCTATCAAACAATAAAAAAGTCATAATACAATAATATTGTATTATGACAAGAAAATCATGGGTAAACAAAAGCCAATTAATGATATTTCTATCAATGACTGATGGAGTACATAAAACTATGATGATATCCTGTTCATAATAATCGGAAAAACATAGATTTGCTTGTCTGTTTGGTGAATAGTAATATGGATTTCATGTTTTGTACAATACTTGTCGATTTCTTTATTCTTCCGTCATCTCTGAATATTACAAGGTATATGTGTATTCCCTATTTACACATAAAAAGTATCATCTAACAATGTTTATGTAACAGAAAGTTTGATAGTGAGATAGGTTTTATTTGAATTATGATGGAGTTTTGTTCTCTGAGCTGGATGCTTTGGTCGTGGAGCTTTCACAGTTCTTCTGAACGACATCATAAGCACTAACTTCAGATAGAAGTGAAGTGTTCGAATTTCTCCATATGCGTTTCACAGTTTGTTCTGTACACCTCGACGTTGATTGGTTCTTATTGACCCTAAATTTGTCATTGTTTACTTCTTTGTTTTGGTTGAGTCCCTCATTGGTTTGACTTTTGTTCCTATATTTGTGCATAATTTTCCTGATTGGTTGATAAATTGGATCGATATCAATGTGCTTGTGATTCCTGATTGACCTGAGTGCCAGGCTTCTAATAATTCTCTGGTGTTTTTGGAATTTCCTCTGTCCAAGATTTCCACATTTTCCCAATCGAATGAGTGTCCGCAGTTGTCCACGTGTATTGATATGAGTGAGGAAATATCATGGCGTTTGACTGCTAATTGATGTTCATGTAGGCGAAGGTGAAGGGGGCGTCCGCTTTGTTTGATGTAGTGCTTTTCGCAGTTGGCACAATTTATTTTGTAGATGATGTTTGATTTGTCTTCCTTTGTTGTTTCATCCTTTTGTTTGCATAGGATTGATTGTAGTGATTTTGTCGGTTTGTGTGCCACACCTATCCCGAAGGTTTTTAGCAGTCTCGTTGCAGTTTCTGATATGCCTTTTATGTATGGTAGGGCGATCCTTTTGTTGATTTCTGCGCTTGACTTAGGTTCCGATGCTGCGTGCGGTTGGTGTTTTTTTGATGAAGTTGATTGGGTAACCGTTTTTTGAAATACGTCCTTCAAGTATTTCTCGTGCTGCCAGTGTGCAGCAGTGTGTCCTCGCCCTTTTGAACAAAGTGTGTAAGCAGTTGATTTTATGAGCTCTTGGGTTGTTACTATTGTAGTTGAGAATCTGATCTGTATGGGTCGGTTTCCTATACACTTGAGTTTCCAGTTTTACTGTGTCGGTTCTAGTGATTAATGTTTCCAAGAATGATAGTTTGTTGTCAGACTCCTGTTCCATTGTGAACTTGATATCATCCAAGACGTTGTTGATCAGCTTGTAAGTGATTTCCAGCTCATTCTTTTTGATGATGACGAATGTGTCGTCTACATAGCGAATCCAAATTTTTGGCTTGATCATTGGTAATATCGAGGCTTCTAGTCTTCGCGTCACTGCTTCTGCGATCAGCCCTGATATTGGTGATCCCATTGGTGTCCCTTTCGTTTGTTCGTAGGTTTTTGTTGTTAAATTGAAAATATGTTGTTAGGCATAAATCGATGAGTTCTAGTAGATTTTGAATTTGAATCTTCGTGTACTTTGTGAGATTTGTGTTGTTGGTGAGGAATAGGGATGTAGTTTCATTTGCGAACCTTGGTTCAATTGAAGTGAATAATGCTGTTATATCGAAGGATATCATCAGTTCGTCGTTGTTGATTTGAATGTCCTTGATTTGGTCCAGGAATTGTGTGGGGGATTTGATGGAGTGGTTGGATGAATCTACTAAATGTTTCAATATTCATGAAATTTCTTTTGACAAATTGTATGTTGGTGTCCCGAAGAGTGCTACAATTGGACATAGTGCAATGTTTGGTTTGTGTATTTTTGGTCTGCCGTAGAATTGAGGGAGTACTGGGCCATTGGATTTCATTCACCATTGGTCTTGTTTTGTTATTTTTCCTGCTTTGACTAGTTTGTTTGAAATCTTTGAGATTCGGTTGTCTAATTTCTTGATGGGATTTATATCCATCAGTTTGTATGTGCTCTTATCTTCGAGTAGTTCCACGGCTTTCTCGACGTATTCTTCTTTGTCCACAATTACTGTGGTGCGTCCTTTGTCCGCTGGAACTATGAAAATACCCTTTCTAGTTCTGAGTTCCTTCTAAGCTTTTAGTTCTTCTGGTGTCGGTTGGTTTTTTCCTTCACCTGTTGAGTTAGCAGTACTATCGTTTGCCTTATTTCCTGTTGTGTTTCTTCACTGATTCCGGAAGTTTTGAGTGATGACTCTAGTGCTGCGAAGAATTCCAGTTTTGAGGCGTCGCGTGTATTATAGTTTAATCCCTTTCGGAGTAGGTGTTCTTCCGTATTTGTTAGTGGTTGTTTTGACAGATTGAATTATTTTAAGTCCAGATTAATTTTAATTATAGTCTGACGTCTGCTAAAGAAGTGTTAAAAGGTAAAAGAATTTAATTGACAGCTAATTCATCTTAAAACGGAATTACATCATTGCGAACACTCACAAATCAAACACAAAAATGAATTCTTCGGACATTTGAGTAGAAAAATTGTATTCTTGACGTTTCGTGACTTAATGTAAGCCACTTCTTCAGGTTAAGTAAATGACCGTAATACATTAACACAATTTTAAATAGTTTCCTATTTACTATTTAAAACTGTGTTAATTTATTTCTGTTATCTACTTACTCTAAAAAAGTGACCTACATTAAGTCACGAAACGTCAGAAACACAATTTTTCTACTCATTTGGATCTAACAAAAAATATATATTTGTTACTAAATTTCTACCCAATGATCAATTTATTTGAAACTATCAAGTCCAACCTTGTCATTAATACCTATAAGAGAAAATAGATTTCTGGAAAACATTGGTTAACTATGAATATTTACTGTTTCAGCATTTCCTAGATGGTCCTGAGAATGTTTGTTTTTAAGTCACTCAGTGAAACATGTCCTTTAACTTGTGGAAATTATCAGCTTTCACTAGTTTTTTTAATGAGTAGTATATTACCTGTTACAGAATACTTCTGTTCTAAGTATTTTCTTGAACATTTTTACAGGCACATATTTAAAATATTACATGATATGTTACCTGATATATCAAAGAATTACTATTTAGATGTTGGTTTTGCTAAGCTAATTAATAAATTTTTAAATGCATTACGACAATCGAATTTATTATAAGTTAATGGTTTTCAAATCATTAATTTACGTTAAGTTAATCGTGTCATTTGAATCAAAGATTTGTAAAATAATATATATTACTGAATAAACCTACAGTTTATTTCAAAAACTGATCTTATTCAACCGTTGAAAACTAAGTAATAGTAGGGAGTTGTTCCGTTCTAATACGGGATAACTCCATAGTGGGCATCTATAATATCATTGGATGGTCGAAGGTAGCACATTTAGGTCTTGCAGTCAGTGTATAACATTTAGATTTTCAAGTCGGTATTCATTAGTTTTCAAATAATTGTCTAACAAAGATCAAATCGTGGTCCAATACAACAATCACCATATGCCTTACACATAAATTCGTTTCAACAACTTTATGATTTCATAAATTGGGAAAGACAATGAAAGATTAAGAAGTAAAGTATTTTATTTATGTAATAGAAACATCATTGGAATAATCTCATTTTAATACATGAATTTACTTGATTGTATAATTAAGTTAAAGTCAATTGTTACAGCAGTAATTAAGTAAAATTGAATTAGTTTCTTCACACTGACATAAATTCATTTTGTTAGGTATAAAATTAAATATAAAAGAGCGATAGAAATATGTATGGCAGTGTTAAGGGATAACTTCATAGATAAAGTAATCACCATCAGTGAAGGATAGAATATCAAAAAATGATATAATTATTTATCAGAATGATATGTAAATGTTAGTTAAAGTAAAACATGATGTAAATCTTTTTGATGTACTGTGCTTTATATTACTGAATAAAAATAGTGTATAGTTTAAATCACAAAGTGACTTTAGGTAGACAGCTACCAAAGACCTGGAAACACTGTAAAGATGTTTTTATCCTAGTATGGGACCCATCAACAGTCTCAGATGGGATCGAACCAAAGCCAGTTTGCGATTCAAATTATAAAACTCACTAGTCTCCTTAAATTCATTGCGCTGATAATAACCACATGCTCTTTAATAACCATGTTGACTGCAAGGCAATTACTCACGGATAGCATTGAAAGATGATTGCTCAGTATTACGAGTTGATTGAAGCCAAAAGTGTGATCCGCTGATTATTAGCTTATCGATCTGAAAGTTGTGTCTTAGTTAAGTCGTATGTACACAATGATGAAGACGAAGGGGTAGTTTTTAAAAATACAAGGCTTCCTGATTTTCATTAGTTATCTGATAATTGTTATCTTGTGAAGTAAACCTGAATTCACCTGTCTTTACAAACCTCTGTACTAATTAAAATATTACAGTTAATTGAAATGCTATTTTTAGTATTTTAAGTCACCTATCCATAGTATGTGCTTTATGAACAACATTTAGCGATTCTCAATATAATATTACATCTATATATTAAAATGTATTTCTTCTAAATTGCAAAACGTGTTTGTACCAGGACATTTAAGTGACTCAATCCAATAATCATCTTGTTACATTTTTTTTATTCAAGTATGAGCCTTAAAATTAATGAACCTTAATGGCATATAAGCCTTCCACCTAGAGCCATAGAAACAAGATAATGATCTCCTTAAGTAAAAAAATTTCCGCCAAATCTAAAGTGGAAATTAATAATTTTAAATGTTAATTTTTTAAATTGTGAGCTTATTTACAAAACGAAATGGGATCATTTGTTTCATTTTAACAGTAAATATTAACTTTCAGTGATTATATTAAGCCTAGTAACTTGTATGAAGATTATTTAGTTTTACTTTCATAAATCATGTTCAATATATTTCTATTTAATTGAATACGATATTTAATATTTCAAATTCCTTACCTTCGAACCGAATGAAAACATGGTTGACTCATTTAAAATTAATAGTCTGACTGTCATGATAGATTTTGTTGTCTTTATTTGTTCATGTGTTCATATTGACCATCTATTGAGACTATCAGTCACAAACAAGTCCATTACGATAAACTGGTATAACACATGTGGAATAACTTAAATGACCAACTCTGAATGAAGTAGTCTCTGAAGATATTGCTTAGAATGACAATGAAAACTCAACATTATCAACAGTAACAGTACTGCTTATTTAGTTTTTGTTTTAGTAGTTCCATTTTCCCATAACTGATTGTGTAATTTGAAAATGAACTCGATGGACAAATAAAATGATTCATGAATGTCTATAAATGTCTGGTTTACAGTTCAAAGATGCTTAAGTGAAGAAAATCAAATTTCAATTAAAATAAAATGAAGAAATTTTTTAAAAATTGTTTTCATATCAACGAGGGCCAGAAGAATTTGCATTGATAACAAATATGAAGGAGAGTTTTGAATTATCTTCTTCAATTCCCCTTTATTTCGTGGACGTCTGAAAAATAAGTATACATTTGGGCCACATCATAATTTTACTTGCTAATAAGAAGTAGGTCATATTGGTCTCAGAAAGCAAGGTTTTTTGAAATGTATCTTCAAGCTGTACTCTGACTGGTTACCACAGGAATTTATAAATTACGCCAACAGTTAACTTTTTGAAAATCTCATAGAGATTGGTCAAGTCTTCCCAACAAAATACGTTTTCAAAGTTAGACATAAGATCAAACAACGTGTTTCAAAAGGGATTACAAATCAGGAACTTCCGAACTGCATAGGCTTTAGCAATCCGATGATTCCATCCTAATCTTTTTGTACAAGTCCAATTTGTCTTAAACCCCCTTTCTATCTTCTATATCTATTAATCTACTGTTTCTATTCCTTCATTATTTCTCACTAATTGACCATTGAATATCAGTACAAAATTTAACCATTATGTTCTTCATATTTATCAAAGGAATAATTATATCTCTTCTAAAAATACCCTTGTACTGACATTTTTTCATGAGCTGTTTCTTTGTATTTAGTATATTCAGATAATTTATACAATTTTATCAGTGTTATTTAACAATGACAATTATCTTAATCTATTATCTTTTTCGTCGGTTACGTGACTTTTCTTCCACTTGGTAGTATCGTTTTTACACAATTCAATAATTTTCTTTTTTATTATGAACATATGCGTTCAAAGTTACCATCATTATGATTGTACGGATTTAGTGAATAATGTCGTTGAAAAGAAAACTTTCTTAGCTGAATTATCTTCATTTCTTCTTTCAAATGCGCAATGAGTTTCTTTAGAACTATTTGTGGTGAGATAATGATTACAATTATACTAACTTCATTTTTGTTTAAAAATATACTCTGCTATAGTTCTGTTAATATATGATAATACACTGATCACTTAGTCTATTTGCTTGATCATAAGAAAATGATATTTCCTTCAGATTGTTTGTGAAACAGTTTTATTTTACATAATAAAGAATAAGTTTCATTACCTTCCCTAAGTAAGTAAGATATTCATACTCTGGAGATAAACTAAGCTATCTTACTTTGCGAATATTCAATAAAATATATTAAAGTTTGCATGTCCACCGTTATGTATTTGAATAACACATATAATATTGGTGAGTTCATTGTTACACATCCCGATCTTATGTTCGATAGTTTATTGTAGATGTTAACTAATTTTAACCAGATTTAAAGTTGAAAAATTTATTGTTTAGCAATCCTAACTATCAGTATTTATACGACTCTAATAAATGAAATTAGCAATCATATATACATATTGAGATTGACTTCATGTCACGCGATAACGTTTATGAATTTGATAATGTCAAAAAGAAAAAGCTAAATAGTTTTTTTCATGAAAGTTTTTCATCAATGTCTCGACTACTATCGAATAATAGTTAAGAATGGAATATATACTGAAACTAACCTAATAATAATAAATAATTCAGCTGATAGTAAGTCAGATATTATTATATCAGTAAATAAATATGAATGATATCAGAAGGGGTTTTGTGGAGATTTTTAGAAATTTCACTGATTGAAATCATAAATCAATTGAAGCTAGACCACCATAGAAAACCTGGAAGCACTGGACGGCCGTTTCGTCCTAGCATAGGACTCCTCAGCAGTGCGCATCCACGATCTCGCACCCCGCGAGACTCGAACCCAGGACCCATCAGTCTCGCGCCAGGCGCTTAACCAACTAGAACATTGAGCCGGCATCCAGTGGTCTTAATGTCTTACTTCAACTAATCCACGAAGTCGCACCACCGTACACTACTGGATGCCGGCCGGCTTAGTGGTCTATTTGAGAATCATACAGTAAATACGTGATTTGAAAAATGTCAATCAATTGTCTCAAACTTCATTGTTTTTCTCATTTCCACACCAAGCACTCTTTGTTCTCGTTCTCTTCTTTCATCTTCTTAACCTTCTGTCGACAGGCATTTCATTTTTGAGTGATGATACTTACTACTTATATCTTCCGATATCAGTAGCACACAACACTATCTGCGTTTTCCTACAGCTTGATAGATGACCGAGTAGTAACTATATTGATGAAACGTTTGGATCAAAATCTGTTAGTGGACCATTATTTTTCCGAATATAGCAAAAACTTGAATTACTACAAAATCTAAAATGAATTTTTGCTAACAAATATATATATAAATACAGTAGATACCTAATAATATTTGTATGACAAAAGCAGATTGTATGCAGATAAATTCATTGATAAATATATCACTTTCTCTCCCTAAAATGCAAACGTATGTACCTTTCTTTGTGAATTAGTGTGTAAGTGAACAAATGAATTAAATATCTTGAAAACTAATGTTACTCACAAATACTATTGTGGTGTGTGCTACTTATATTGACATAGGTAGTATATGACGATAGTCTGGAACAGAATGTCTGGCAGCAAGGAGACAAGGGGATCGAACAGTAAAAAATGGAAACAGGATGCAATTTGTATGAAAATGCAAGAACAATCAAGTCTGAGTCATTTTAAGACAATCAATGGACATTTTGCAAGTTAAGCATTTACTTTATGATTGTTATATTTTATTAACAAGTTCTGTAATTTTCTGTAGAAGACATTGGATTATCCCCCACCCATATTTTTGTCCACTACAGTATAACAATAATTTAGTAAAATTGTACAAACACCTAATATCGTAAATTAGTGATCTCAACTAGTCAACTTAGAAACCAGAAATATAATATGGGTGACAAAGTTCTGATTGTAAAACCTTTGTTACTTTACTTTTTACCCAGCCATTTACATTTCTCTTGGTTTTTAAATATTGTAAATATTTTATCAGGAATCAAAATACTATAAAGTCCACATTATTTTATCATAGTTCCATATAACCATAAATTTGACTAATTATTCATTAACTAGACTTTTCATTCATTTACAGAAATATATTTCTTAGTATATTTCAAAAATTTTACCTCCTAGTGCTTGATAAAAGGTATGAAAATACTTTAGCAAAGAAATGTTGCTTTTCTATGATATCATAATCTTGAGTTGCAGAATTGTATTTAAAGATCACTTAATACATAGCAAACGGATATCCCTGAACTACCTTAAATAACTATCTAAGGGAGAATGCAAATCGAGAAACAGTTCCATTCTTGAACACATGGTCAACTCTTATTACTTGCCAACAAGAAAATCATCGTTTACGATCATCAAAAAAGTTAATTGAACTGGCTCAAAAAAATATTTGGATGAGGAACATTTGCACAGCTGAAGAGACAGTAATCTATCATTTAAAACTTGATCTTTGTGTATGAAAAATGTCATGTTCATTCCATATCCTTTTATAATCTTAACGACCCTCCTAATTTTATGAATCGTAAGTGTTAAGTATTACCTCACTTTTCACTATCTTTTCTCTTGTACAATAGACAGTCTCTTTTGCATTTATCCTATAGACTACTTATCGTTACATCTGGAACGCTTTCATTATTTTTCAGAATCAATTATTGTTTGGTTTTTTTCTAGAAAATCGAGAACTTACACTATAGGATGATAAGTTGTGATTTTCTTGGCTAAACTAAAGGAAACAGATAAGATAAATTTAATTGAATCACATTGTAGTTTGGATTGCCATAAAAATTTGACATTAACTTGCCTACTAACTATATTATTCACACTTAGGTTACTAGTTTTCTATGCAAGTTTCAAAGAATTTTAGATTTCTGCCCTTTTAATTTCATGAAGTACTTGCTCACTCTTTAAATGTGATTATGGAAGTGAAATATATTCTTCGAATTAATTAGAGAATGTTAGTATATAAGTGTTTCCTTATGAAGCTTTAAATCATACAAGTACTTCATATTAATCGTGCCTTAAATGCTAAATACAACTTCGCCTCAAGCCCTTCTGGGGACTACTACCAGTCCCAAGCCTGAATAAAAGAGGAGGGTTGGGCATGGGGTCAGCGACCCGAACCCTTAGAAAACTAACTCGCTAAAAAAATGCTAGCCAGAAAAAATTATTTGAACCTTTTAAACTCTTCCCTTGGAGTCAGAAGGTCTTCATTTAGAAGAGTTATGACGCCCCATGATGAAAGTCGAGTTTATTCGGAAGTCAGAGGCTGATGGCACTTCTAACAAACAGAGAGACCAATTATTTAGGTACATGGAATGCTCGTACAATGTGGGACACCTGGAGAGTATTCCAAGTTGCTGCAGAAATGAGTAGACACAACTTAGAGATGCTTGGGATCAGTGAAACACATTTGACGCACGTTGGACAACTAAGAATAGCTTCAGGGGAGCCGCTGTTATACTCCGGTCACGAAGAAGAAAATGCCCCCCACACACAAGGGTGTTGCATTGATGCTGTCCAAACAAGCACAAAATGCACTTATAGGATGGGAATCTCATGGACCAAGGATCATCAAAGCCCCTTCAAAACAAAGAAAGAGGACATTTAAATGAACGTCATCCAATGCTATGCACCTACCAACGACTACAATGAGGACGTTAAAGATCAATTCTACAATAGGCTGCAGTCAATAGTCGAAAAGTGCCCAACAAAGGACCTGACCATTCTGATGGGAGATTTCAATGCCAAGGTTGGAACGGAAAATATCGGATATGAAGACATCATGGGACGACACGGACTGGGAGAAAGGAACGAAAATGGTGAGAGATTTGCAAACCTATGTGCCTTCAATAAACTGGTCATAGGCGGCACCATATTCCCACATAAACGCATACACAAAACCACATGGACTTCACCGGATCACACTAACAAAACCAAATCGACCATATTTGCATCAACAAAACGTTCAGGAGGACTATAGAGGACGTGAGAACCAAGAGAGGAGCTGATATAGCATCAGATCATCACTTGCTGGTCGCCAAGATGAAATTGAAACTCAAGAAGCACTGGACAACGGGGCGGACAATATCACAAAAGTTCAATACGGCCTTTCTTCAGGATACTAACAAACTCAACAAATTCAAGATAGTCCTCAGCAACAAGTTCCAGGCCTTTCATGATCTACTCAATGGAGAAGGAACTACTGTGGAGAGCAACTGGAAGGGGATCAAAGAGGCAATCACTTCAACATGTCATGAGGTCCTGGGTCACAAGAAGCACCATCACAAGGAATGGATCACTGTTGATACACTGGATAAGATTCAAGAAAGGAGGAACAAGAAGGCAGCAATCAATACCAGTCGAACAAGAGCAGAAAAAGCCAAGGCACAAGCTGAATACACAGAAGTAAACAAACAAGTGAAGAGGAGCATCAGAACCGACAAACGTAAATATGTGGAAGATTTAGCAACGACGGCGGAAAAGGCTGCAAGAGAAGGAAACATGAGACAACTGTATGACACGACAAAGAAACTCTCTGGAAATCGCCGCAAACCAGAACGACCAGTGAAAAGCAAGGAAGGCGAGGTAATCACCAACATTGAAGAGCAACAAAACAGGTGGGTAGAACACTTCAAAGAACTCTTGAATCGACCAGCTCCACTGAACCCACCCAACATCGAAGCAGCACCCACGGACCTCCCAATCAATGTTGGCCCACCAACAATTGAAGAAATCAGCATGGCCATCAGACAAATCAAGAGTGGCAAAGCAGCAGGACCGGACAACATTCCAGCAGAGGCACTAAAAGCAGACGTAGCGGCAACTGCAAGGATACTCCACATTCTCTTCAATAAGATTTGGGATGAGGAACAAGTACCAACAGACTGGAAAGAAGGACTTCTGATCAAAATACCGAAGAAAGGCGATCTCAGCAAGTGTGATAACTACAGGGGCATCACTCTTCTCTCAATACCGGGAAAAGTCTTCAACAGGGTATTGTTAAACAGGATGAAGGACTGCGTAGACGCCCAACTTCGTGACCAACAGGCAGGATTCCGTAAGGATAGATCGTGTACAGACCAAATCGCAACTCTACGGATCATTGTGGAACAATCAATTGAATGGAATTCATCACTCTACATCAACTTCATTGACTACGAAAAGGCATTTGATAGCGTGGACAGAACAACACTATGGAAACTTCTTCGACACTACGGCGTGCCTCAGAAGATAGTCAATATCATACAGAATTCATATGATGGATTACACTGCAAAATTGTGCATGGAGGACAGTTGACAAAGTCGTTCGAAGTGAAGACCGGTGTCAGGCAAGGTTGCTTACTCTCACCCTTTCTCTTTCTCCTGGTGATCGACTGGATCATGAAGACGTCAACGTCTGAAGGGAAGCACGGGATACAATGGACATCTAGGATGCAGTTGGACGATCTAGACTTCGCAGATGATCTGGCCCTTCTATCCCAAACGCAACAACAGATGCAGGAGAAGACGACAGTGTGGCAGCAGCCTCAGCAGCAGTAGGTCTCAATATACACAAAGGGAAAAGCAGGATTCTCCGATACAACACAGCATGCACCAATCCAATCACAATTGACGGAGAAGATTTGGAAGATGTAAAAACCTTTACGTATTTGGGCAGCATCATTGATGAACATGGTGGATCTGATGCAGATGTGAAGGCGCGGATCGGCAAAGCAAGAGCAGTATATCTACAACTGAAGGACATCTGGAACTCAAAGCAACTGTCAACCAACACCAAGGTCAGGATTTTCAATACAAATGTCAAGACAGTTCTACTGTATGGGGTGGAAACCTGGAGAACTACGAAAGCCATCATCCAGAAGATACAGGTGTTTATTAACAGTTGTCTACACAAAATACTTCAGATCCGTTGGCCGGACACTATTAGCAACAGCGTACTGTGGGAGAGAACAAACCAGATTTCAGGAGAGGAATAAATCAGGAAGAACCACTGGATGTGGATAGGACACACACACATATTGAGGAAAGCCCCCAACTGCATCACAGGGCAAGCCCTCACATGGAATCTTCAAGGCTAAAGAAGGAGGAGGAGAGGAAGACCAACGAACACATTACGTTGAGAAATGGAGACAGACATGAGAAAAACCAACAAAAATTGGATAGAACTGGAAAGGAAGGCTCATGACAGAGTGGGTTGGAGAATGCTGGTCGGCGACTTATGCTCCATTGGGAATAACAGGCGTAAGTAAGTAAGTAAATGCCAACTACATATATGTTTCTAGATTTTGTATTCTTTAAGTCAAATTGTTTAAGTTTGAGGCTTTCATTGTCATTTTGGATGACATAAATGGTGACGCATCAAGTAAAAGTATGTGTTTCATCAAAAAGACGAGCAAACCAAAACACTGTTGTGAAATGAACATAATATCTATAGATTAATATGAACCTTATGAACTGCAAATACATACATTTCTGACATTATACAAAAATAAAAATATAAAGCTCGAAAAATCCTTAGATATCTCATATGAGGATTTATTTCATATGTAAAAGGTTTACAAAAATGTATTTTATATTATAATTCGAAAAAGTTGTTAATCATCAAAGCCAAGTTTAATTTCCCAGTATAAGTGAGAATGTTCTTCTTTAGATTTTTGTCGAAATAACCATAACTAAAATAATTCATCATTTCATTCAATTACAACTCAACAATCTCCAAAATATCATACTGATAATTACTGTCTACTCATTGGTGACTAGATTCGAGAGGTATTTCTTGGGGTTCTAGTGAGAAGCCGTGATTAGTGGACTTCAACCCTGTTGGGTTTGAGGCAGGTGACCATCGAAGATAGTGGTAGATGGTTGTGCAATATTTTAGATTGGTTGAAGTTAGACATTAACACTTCTGGGTGTCTACTCAGTGGTCTAGAGGTTAAGCGTTCACATGCAAGACCGAAGATCCTGAGTTCAAGTCCCGCGTTCATAATTGCGGATGCGTGTAGTAGGGGTGCTTTATACTGGGACGAAACATCTGTTCAGTGCTTGCAGGTTCTTAATGGTGGTCTGACATTCATCGGTTCATCACCTCAATTTATGTTTGTTAAGAAGATTGTTTTTGTCTACAATCTGATTTAAGTGTTCATTAAATACTAATCATTGCGAAGTTTGATTCATGTTATTAGTTTGTGAACATTGTCGTATAGCATAGTTTACGCCAAGATTTGATCTAAGTCACGTAACCGTTGAAAAACAGGAAAGATTGTTCATCTGTCTCGTCCAAATATGGCATTCCTTACTGGTGTAGATTTTCGACTTCACTGGCGATGGAGCACTAGTCTTTTATGTCTTGCGGCAAGCACTTAACCTTTAGGCCACTGAATTGACATTGAATAGATTTAGTTTCTCATTTTATTTAGCTAAAGCGTTTTTTTATCGTCATCTGTTTCCATTTTTGCATAGCTGACTCATATCTAACATTCTTGAACCCCAGTGAAGAATGTTTCAAGATTAGTCATTAATGGGCATATGTTTATCATTAGTATAGGGAGCTTGTGGTAATTGTTACATCTCGTAATTTGCATCACAAACTGCCATTATCTTAATGTCTCATACACATGGTTCCCTTTATCATTTTGAAAAGAGTAAGAACAAAGATTCTAGCAGAATAGCATGAATTTATTTTATTTCGTAGGTTCTCATCAGCTGCTTAAAACCTGTGATATTTAAAAATCATAATTACATAATGGGTTTAAATTGCTAACTGAATATTGCAAATATATACCTAATGTGAAAGAATATTCTACAACATTAATTGTGACAACAGTTCAAAAGTGGGTTAGAAACAATCGATTACATAATGGATAACATTGAAGGAATGTAGTGAGTAGAGTTCAGTTGAAAGGTTATTAATTTGAAAGATAGTTGAAAAAATAAAATAGAGTCAATGATGTAATAAATGCAAAAGAGAAAAAATAAAAAATAAAAAAACAAAAAATAAAATTTTATGGTACAGTGAGGGAATATTTGTCACCAGGGCAAGGAAAGATTAACCACCGTCTCCTTTTGAATACATAGGTCAGGTTTTTGACGCCTGATGGCAATGGCTTCAGCAAACTTCAGAAGACTGGAGTTTGGCTGCTTACTAATCACCCTAAAGGATTGTAAGCTATCTACCTGATGTCCTGTATCAAGGAGATGTTTGGTGATTCGTTTTTCTGTTGAATCAGTCAAATCTTTTTGGGATTTATCTACTTTGAACCTCAGTTGGTCGTCGAGGATTGACTTCATCTTAGTGACATAATCAGCTGTATTCATTAGGACAACACCTGAACCTTTATCCGGTTGTAAAATCATCACCTCATTATTTCGTTTGGTGATTCTGTGGGCTATTAGATGTTCTTTGGATAGAATATTCGACTTTGGTGTTGATGACACGAAGTATTGGTTGTCAATATCAACTAACTTTGATTTGAACCATCCTTTCTTTTCCTCATTCATTGGCTGAAAATCTTTTAACTGGTCAAACAGATTTTCGAATTGAGCTTCTGTATCAGTCCTCTCAGTATTTGCTTTTGAACATGTTCCAAAAAGTCTTAGAACAAGGGAAAGGAAGACTCTGAACAGTGCAATCACCAAATATCTCCTTGATACAGGACATCAGGTAGATAGCTTACAATCCTTTAGGGTGATTAGTAAGCAGCCAAACTCCAGTCTTCTGAAGTTTGCTGAAGCCATTGCCATCAGGCGTCAAAAACCTGACCTATGTATTCAAAAGGAGACGGTGGTTAATCTTTCCTTGCCCTGGTGACAAATATTCCCTCACTGTACCATAAAATTTTATTTTTTGTTTTTTTATTTTTTATTTTTTCTCTTTTGCATTTATTACATCATTGACTCTATTTTATTTTTTCAACTATCTTTCAAATTAATAACCTTTCAACTGAACTCTACTCACTACATTCCTTCAATGTTATCCATTATGTAATCGATTGTTTCTAACCCACTTTTGAACTGTTGTCACAATTAATGTTGTAGAATATTCTTTCACATTAGGTATATATTTGCAATATTCAGTTAGCAATTTAAACCCATTATGTAATTATGATTTTTAAATATCACAGGTTTTAAGCAGCTGATGAGAACCTACGAAATAAAATAAATTCATGCTATTCTGCTAGAATCTTTATCTTAATGTTGACTGAAAACCACTAAATACTGAACAGCTGTTTCGGCCCTTGTATAAGATTCTTCAGAGATAAACCTTTGACTAAGTTTACTTCTTGTTATATTCTTGTTCACTCGTTGATTTTTTTTATTTGACCGGTTATTGATGTTTATGAGTTTGTATTAAAAAGTCGGCTTATTTTTATGTTGAACATGAAAAACGAGATACATCATACCTTTTATTTGTTTGTAAAAAATTGAAAAAAAATTTCAGTAGACAATATCAATAAAAATTGGTTCTAATCTGAACATTGTTTCAACAGGGAAAGATATCAAAAATATATCCGGTTTCATTAGACTATTTATAATCAATCACCTTGATAACCATATATATATATATTATAAAAATATATATATATATAATATATATATATATAAATATATATATACAATGGTGTTTCAAGTCAGAAGGCAATAAAAAGTTGTAACTACAATTTATTAGTAAATAGCACAGATAACAAAGTTACAAGCTTGTCGAGCGAATTTGGAGCAGTTTGACTAATGTGTGTAAGCGAGTGAATACAGAAGTAAGTTTATAGTCAAATCGAATCAAAGCCCCACTAGACAAAACAAAGGCTAAGCGAGATAAGGCAGAGTCAATTAACAGGATTCGAGCACATATATACATGGGAAAGATAATGATTCGTCGAGCAATATTTAAGTGATCAACATTTAAGTTAGAGTGAGATATGTGCGTAGGCTGTCACATGTGATCGAGTGTATACGTTTATACAGACATGATAGTGATGATAATAATAATATAAAGAAATAAACGAATTGTTACTGTCCGAATAACAAAAGAGTTTGACAAAAATTAACGGTAATCGAGATTAATCGTAGGTGTGTTGCTATAATCTGTGAAACTCAGTACTAATAATAGGATGTAAAGTGTGTTTAATCCACGAAAAAAATGTTAACATTTCATTATGGATAAATTTAATTTTTCGAATATGTGATAAAACTTAAAATTTATCTTTATTAATTGGGGACTTTAGATCTTAAAATAAAGTGAAGCATTATCATCAATTAACTTGTTGGACTAATATATATACAATATTGAATACAAGTAGACAAGACATAGATGATAGATCAAGAATACATAAAGTGTGAATTATCTGCCTAATATAACTTATTTAACAAAAATCATTGACCGATCTAAATAAGATCACTATTGTAAACCTGGAAACACTGTAAGACTGTTTCGTTCTACTATGAGACTTCTCAGATATGCGCATCCACGATAAATAATGCAAGGTTCGAACTCCGAACCTCTGATCTCGCGTGAAAACGCCTAAGCTCTAGAACTTTGGGTTGGCCTCTAATTGTGTCAACGTAATAATATTATCTAAGGAGTGCTTAGAAGTTGCAACAGTATGTTTACTCATGTGCTAAAAGTTAGACATGATGTCTACCCATTTGTAGATGAACATTTTCTATATTTACATTTTAGGATATACAGACAAATAATTGTTTAAGTGCAACCTCATCCAGTTGAATCAATTTTTTATTCAAACTTGTCAACCTGGTTTAAAAGTATTAACTTTTCTTCACATGATCGTATTCTTTTCTCACTCACTCATTTCATTTATTATTTTTTTAATGCTCGGACATCCGTGAATAATACTAAGTTAGTTAGTGTAACTTTGAAATTTTCGGTAAGTGAAATTTGAGATTTCAAATTCAACGGGATTTGCAGCTTAGTGTGAAAGTCAACACCTGAAAGTAAGCACATACAAATGTAGAGCACCTCACAAAATGAAATGTTTGTCCCTGATTCTACTACAAGACATCCACCAATTATGTTAATCCCAAGTTCAATCTAAATATTAGTACGTTTATCAATTACTCATAGATTATTGTTATATCTCACTGCTTAAATCGAAATAACATAACTGAAATGTTGAAAAACGTGAGTATAAAGTTGATAGAATAAATTATTTCATACTTCAATGATGATTAGACTGATGATGAATGTAATAGTGATAAATATTTTTATCATTTCTTTCCTGATCATCTGATATTGTTTTGTTTTTGTTTTGTTAGTGTGTTCATGACGAACTTTTGTCAAAAGTACTTTTATTCATCACAATCCATTTTGACTACTCAACAACAACAACATCATCATCATGACCACCACCTTCCCTACTAATAAAATTATTGTTACTATCATCAATACTATTACTGAAGTGAGTAAATGTAATCGAAGACGAAAGAAAGAGATAGGAAAATACAATGAGTTCAGTGATAATCGACCACCAATTATATATATATATATATTATATATATAAATATAATATATATATATATAAATGAATAGGATGACCGAAATTAATTAGCATATTATAAATAGTGATACTTTGGGACAAAGAAATTCTTTTCGTTTTTCTTCTTATTTAATATATCCATAAGATAATTTACTCAGTTTCTTCTTATTTTTATATTCATTAGAGTTTTAGTAAATTAACTTATAACTGGTCTGTGTGTGTTTGTTTGTTCAATATTATATTTGTTCATAAATTCATCACATTTTTATCCGACGTACAATATGGAATTAAAATCAATATTCATTCCAATTTTCAATTATTGAAAAATTAGAATTCGTTCTTTTAATAACAATTGTATTGAAGTTAATAAAGTAAGTGAATAACTTAGAAACAACTCAGGACCTATTGGTCCTTGGTTCGAATCTCGCGAGGGGCGGGATCGTGAATGAGCACTGTTGAAGAGTCCCACAATCGAACGAAACGACCGTCCAGTGCTTCCAGGTTTTCTATGGTGGTCTAACTTTAATTGACTCATGATCTCAACTACTGAATTTGTTATCATATTCACAAAACCCCTTCTGTCACTAATCTACTAATAATTGGATATAATATCAAAAATGATACACATAATATAATTTCATGAAAGAGGTTTTATAAAGATTTATTTCAATCTATAAGTTATATTTATGACTGATTAATCTTGATTAAGGCATCATTAGGAAAAAAGAACTTAAAAGCATTAGATAATTATTTCGTCCTAATATAAAATACTAAATCTTGAATTTAATCACTGATAGGAGCATATCTATGTACTGCTAAAAAGGTTCCTATTAAAACAAAATTCTTATTCAATTCTCTATAACTTTCAATAGAACCTTAACTAAGATTAATTCATAGTGAATATAACCTACAAAATATAAACTGTATAAATTAAAGTTTTCTGGTTTTAAACAAATTGCCTACATTCAATAATTGAATATATTTTTCCTTGGCAAAACTATATGTAACAAACTAAATGTGTGCATTGTAGAAATAAACTAATAATGGAATAGGTAAGATGAAAAACAAACAAACAAACAAACAATAAAATAGGAAATATAAGAAGAAAATAATAACCCAATCATAGAAATATCCAATGAAAAGAAATAAAGCAAGAACAATTATTGATGCAGAATAGTATGAATTCATAATATTTCGAGGTTTCTCGTCATCTGCTTACAACCAAATCTGTAATAGAAGTTTACATTGAGATAAGAAATAGTGTGAAACATATGACATAAATGAATGTAAATGATTGGAATGACAAAGGTTTACAATAATAACTATATATATGCAAGAACAGGTCAGAGGTTAATTGGTGTTACAAATAAGGAAATAGTTCAGGATGGGTGGTGTAATAGTTTAGTGGAGTTCATAAGTTGTGTGATAATTTTAGAGGTAATGAAGGATTCATGGAATTAAAACAGTGATAAGATAGGTTACGTAATAATCAAATAGAATTTGAAAAGTTAACATAATTTAAGAGGATCAGTTGGCGGAAATGTGTGAATGAAAAATTGGTTTAAGAATTAGGTAATGGGATATGAATATAACACAAAATAAATAATTTAAAATAAATAAATGTATAAAATAACCCAGCATTTACTTGACACCAGGCATACCATCGACATCCCGCACGCTTTTAAAATTATCAACAGACAAAGAAGTACGACTGCTCTCCGTTTCGCTGAAGCAATCGCGATGAAAAAAAACTTAAACCGGATTTATGTATTCAAAAAGAGGCATTAATAAACTTATTATTGCTCTGATAATCCAGTTTTTTTGTTACTTGGGTATATATATATATATATATATATATATATATATATATATATATATATATATATATATATAGTTATTATTGTATACTTTGTCATTTCAATCATTTACATTCATTTATGTCATATGTTTTACACTATTTCTTATCTCAATATAAAATTCTATCACAGACTTGGTTGTAAGCAGCTGACAAGAAACCTCAAAATATTATGAATTCGTACTATTCTGCATCAATAATTGTTCTTGCTTTATTTAAAAAGAAATAATTAGCAATTTTCTATTGAATATAATAATAATAATGAGAAATGAACAACTAAACAGAAAAAAGAGAACAATATTGAAGAGAAAAGAATATCAATCAATAATTGCTAGAAGCATTTTATAATGATTCATTAAAACAAAATATAAAAGTTTTGTTGTGTTTTTTTCTACTCAAAGATTCAATTTTTAATCTTGATTTGTATTATCAATAAAATAATTTACACAAATAGGATAAAATAATGGTTGTAATTTTATTTTAGAAATTATGTATACGTTTACTTATGGTCATTTGGATTAGTAGTATGATTATGGACTCAAGTAATTTGCTTAATATAGTAATATTATGTGAATTATATAGAATAGAAAAACTGGTCATATGAAATCGGTACAATACAGTTGTTTTAGGTAAGAATGGATTTATCTTGCAGAGGTAACTTCTAGTTGCGATCAAAATGATATATTGATATCATGTTGACCTGATTTGCTTAAGTTCTTGAGTTAAATCCGACTTAGATTATATGAGCAAAATAATATAGAATCGTTAAGTTGGTTGATGTTCATTTATTTGCATTGATCGTTTCTTCTAGGATCTCTACATCCTGTGTAAAATATAAGTGATACGTTCCAATGTTAGTCATTATTCATCTCTGCTTAAAAATGATTGTAACTTAATGGAAATATCATGGCAATCCACACAGGATACATGTTTACCAAAAGCGACTAATCGATTGCAGTCTTTAACATCATCTGAACGATTCAAACAACCAAATGAATTAAAATCCACCCCATTGAACAAACCAGTGACCATATAAACTCAGTAGCTAAATGGATAACGTGTTGGTGTTTGAAACGAGTGATACTGGATTAGAGTCCCGGAACGAACATAAGATACAGGTATATCTAGCTAACGAAACATACACCATAGATTCCATTGCTAGCCACTATCCATGGATTAGCGTTGGTTCATCTATTTTAAAATATTGATATTTGTTTATAATTATGCTTTAATTTTGGTGAGAAATGGTATGTTTGCAGAAAATAATCTTCAATTAATTTTTTCCAGGATTAAAAAAAAGTTATGGCTCTTTTTAACAACGACATTTCGGCAATTTTATGTATCTTTGAATACACGAAAGATGATAATCAAACATTTAAATGTATCCATTTTTCATTTGTAAATTTCGAATAATTACAATTCATTCAGTTCAATGTTCTGGCATTTAATTTTATGTAGAAAGAACAATCATTTTTGTCTTATCGATGAGACCTAAACTCTGTTATCATAAATAAACTAGGCTTGTTTTTATATTGTTACTTTGTTAACACAGTATATTATAATTTTAACAGTTGAATTCATCAGTCAATCCAAGCTAGATCAACAGTGAAAACCTAGAAGCACTGGATGACTGTTTCGTCCGAGTACAGTACACCTTAGCAGTGCACACCCAGGATCCATCAGGCGGGACTGGAGCTTAGTATCAACGATCTTGCACGCAAACGATTCCGGAACGTGAGTGCAAACTGCTGATGAGTTCCATACTAAGACGAAATGACCATCTAATGCTTTCATGTTTTCAATAGTGGTCTAGTTTAGATCGACTCATGGGTTCAACTCTTAAGATTATTGTGATCTCCACAAATCCTCATTTAGTACACTATCCTTATTTCACGTTTGATGTTCAGTGATTCAAACAATTTATCAGCTGTTTTAAATGCAAAGTTGTAATATCTAGATGTTCTATTGACTGTGCCTTAAGCACTAGTACATTATTCAACGGAATACTAACTTAATTCACTATTGTCATGAGAATATGAATATAGACCTAAATCATGGTAATTACAACAAAGTATGAATAAAACACTAAGTATTGATAGTCACTAACTATGAATCGCTTGTCCACTTAAAAAACATTTAAATGTTTTTATAAAAACATAATATATCAAAACTATATGTAAGGACAATTAGTATACCAACTAGTGAAATTAGATTTACTAAATATATAGATAACTGAAAATGTTTACTGTTCATGTTTATTTCCTTGTATTATAAAACGTCAGTTGAACTTTATCATATCTCTGCTGTTTTTTTTTTAAAAAATTCGTTTACAGTAAATTGCTTTTACTTTATGAAAACGTTCAGATATTATCGATTAAATTAAATACATTATACATTGAAAATGATCACAGGTATAAAAGCGAAAATGTTATATAACGATATTCTATGTATCGGTATGCAATGTTTATTCAGTATATTTGTATCCTTAAAATAAATTCTGTTTGATTATTTTTTTAATAAAAGGATATTTATAAGCAAACACGGATAGTGGCTAGCAGTATGCACAGCTAGCATATAAGCCAATGTGAGACTGATCAATTGCAGTCCTAAATAACAATGGGAAGATTGAAGTAAATAATACAAAGTGAAATTAAACTTCACCCCATTGTATAAGCAAGTGGCGATCAGGACTCAGTAGATAAGTGGATAATGCCGTAGCGTTTCAAGTGATGAACGGTACTGAGTTCGAATCACAGAGTGAACATCAAATCTGAGATGTAGGCACATCCAACTGACGAGGCCTAGATAGGACGAAATGCGTGTCTTGGATTCCACTGCTATCCACTATCCATCTTTGCTCAGAATGCTTGTGATTTAAGGCGATATCAAGACAATCCGTAGAGTATGCATATATGCCAATAAGAGATTGATCAATTGTAGTCCTAAATAGCAGTGGGAAGATACAAGTAGAACAACACCAGGTGAATTTAAATAGAATATTTAGATTATGAATAATATAATTAGATTTATTTGCAAAAAAAACAACGACTAATAAACTAACAAATTTGCTACTGGTCATGTTGAAAGAAGAATTTCTTCCGAATTAGAAATGGATGTAATAAAGTCAAATTTAACGACTCATTAAACGTAGAAAGATAATATGAGATGATCATTTATTTCTTACAGTAGTTTACCCGAGGTTATATACTCTATATTTTTCAATTGGTTTACTCTATTTGAAAAAAAGATTAGATATAACAACAGTAGAATTGAGAAGTGAAGCAAATTTTTACACTTATTTAATTATTATTACTAAATAGGCATTGTTATGTAGTTTAAGAAAAGTACTGTGTATTTAGGTGTGCAGTGACCATAAACATGATTTTATAACCTTATTTATAGATAAAGTTAAAAATAACATCTCTTCATTGAAACATTTGGATCGTTTTTTAAAGTGACATGGCTGAATACTTTTGTTGAAAAAGTAATCTGACTAATTTCCTATTTAGTGAACTTTAAACTTATCGGATATGTGATAAGTCGTAAATAGCAATGAAAGACGGTGGCTTATTATTGTAAATAAATTGAAGTTAGGAATGTAAACGATCGGTAGTCAGCAAAGCGATTTAAAAATTAGAGGATTATTATAAAATTTGAAGATCTTGAGTGTGATCCTTGGTGGAGTCGTGAATACTAACTGGTGAATAGTTCATAATAGGATGGGAAAGCCCTACTTTTAACAAAATGATATTTAAAAAATAGGAAATTGTGTTATTTGATGATAGTCCAGGTTATTTATTGAATTCTTCTTAACATGGGATGTTTGAGCAATGGGCTTCCACAACATTCCCACAGATTGAATCAGGGACATCCAAGTTTCTTGATGTGTTCATTATTTTTTTGTTCACATATTCTAGTGAAAAGCGATGGCCAGTAAAGATGAATATGTTCAATGTGTGACGGGTGTCATCGACTGTAATAAACAACAGTCGCGTGCTACTGTGAATAAACTGATGTTAAAAATGTACATAACTGGATGTTAACTCATGGTTTGAATGAACACCCTGATTGTGAAGATTGAATGTTTTATTCGTGATTTCTGATTAAATAATGAACATTTGCTGTTGGATAGTCTCCTAACAGGACAAAACGTTTGTTCAGCGCTCACTGATTTCCAGTAGTTTCGTAGTTTATACGACTTCATAATTTAACTTATTTTTAACCTTTTATGGATTAAGTTTAATTATCTCCGTTGAATAACAGGAACTTTGATAGTGATTTTATTACTCGTTAATCCGTAGAAATAATTTTATTTTCATTATATACACTTACAAAAGAATGCTGTAGTTTCATGTTATTCACCTGGAATGTAGTATGCTTATACTTAAATTTACATTCATTTCATGGATTTACATGTGTTTCATCTACTTTTCTCTATATCTGTTTGACCTGTATAAAAACTAAGTTACTCACTTATACAATGGTTGGTTCCCCAATCAAGACACATCCCATACACGCCACAAAATTGATCATAATATCAATCCACATGCCACACACAATTCATCATATGTTATACACACCCTTCACAATTTCTACACATGATACATCTGATCTGTTGAAACAGTTTTTATGAAATATATTCATTACTGAAAATATTAGACTTTAATTTCACATCGTTATCCAAAATTATAATTCAATTCGACCAGTTCAGGATGAACACTTATGAAATTAATTGGAATCTTTAACCTTTTGAGCTAGATAAACTTAGAATGCACAGGTTATTGTATTGTAATCAGTTTGTGTAATTGCCATGTAGATAAATCACTGGACAAAAAAATATGTATTAAGCGTTTTCGAACTTGATTGATTATCAAATAGAAAAATATCAGTGGTCTAGTGGTTAAGCGATTACGCGCGAGAATGATAAGTCCTGAGTTCGAATCTATCGAGGGGCGGGATCGAGGATGCGCACTGCTGGGGAGTCCCATACTAAAACGAAACGACCGTCCAGTGCTTCCAGGTTTTCTATGGTGATCTAACTTCAATTGACTCATGATTTCAACTAGTGAAATTTAATCGATTGTTAAGTGTTTATTGACCTGAGATCTGACTCTAATTGGATTATATGAATAATCGTTATTTAAAAATTGTTATCGAATTATACATCCCAGCTACCCTCGTATATAATCACCGCATTAAATCTCGTTAATGAATAATAGAATAAAATAGGCCAAATACGAGAATGAATTCCGAATACGTATATTTCATACAATCGTTTGTCTGGATCAACGATTATATGAAATATACGTATTCGAAATTCATTCTCGTATTTGACTTATTTTATTCCGTTATTTACCAACGCGAATTAAGTCGATAATTTTGTACGAGGATTGACGATATACATATTTCGACAGTAATTATTTAATAACAATCATTTATACGATCTAATTAGAGTCAGATTTTGGCCACTAAAAGTGGGTTTTTTTTATATACTTCAATGAAATGAGACTTTAACATGGAATTCACTAACAATTTATCAATAGAATCATTTAAGTTACTTAAATAATTCATTCGGCGTTTTTCAAAACATCAAAATCTAATTAAATTTAAATACATCTTAAAATGAAAATGTATCTGTTGTAAACAAGAATTCACAGTAAATTCACTCGGTATTGTTTACTTGTATCTTCTCATTGCTATTTAGGACTACAATTGATCAGTCTCTTATTGGCATATATGCATACTCTACGGATTGTCTTGATATCGCCTTAAATCACAAGCATTCTGAGCAAAGATGGATAGTGAATGGCAGTGGAATCCAAGACACGCATTTCGTCCTATCTAGGCCTCGTCAGTTGGATGTGCCTACATCTCAGATTTGATGTTCACCCTGTGATTCGAACTCAGTACCGTTCATCACTTGAAACGCCACGGCATTATCCTCTTATTTACTGAGTCCTGACCGCCAATCGCCTGTGCGACATTATATATATATATATATATATATATATATATATATATATATATATATATAGTATTGTAGTGTAGTTAGGTTTTCTGAGTTAAACAATCAGTTCATATAAAATAGAAAATGAAATATGAAACCGTTTTAAAATTCACAGTCACATTTTTTTATGCAATATTCATAACTAGAATGTATAAAAAGAATGAGCAATATCTGTATTTATATTAAATAACCATTATTAGTGTCATATTACTTGTGTTATTACGTGATAAAAGAATAAAAATAAATTATTCTATTATTGTTTATTAAAACGTTACTTCGGTAACCGATTTATCTTAATGTCAATAAAGAATATTCTATTTGTTTAAATATTTTGGAAAAGAATATTGTTTATATGTTGTTTTTTTGTTCTTCTTACAGATACTTCTACGAAACATTCTAGATTTTTCTAATTTTCTTTAGATTAATCAAACGTGAAATTTTACCTTATGACCTAAATTGTATACCTTACTAAACAACATTATGTTATCTATTAACAGGTAAACAGTAAACGTTTTTTTAACAGAAATATTCAATATATTTTGACTTGTTGATTCATTGATAATGATATAATGGTACTTGAATTATATATGTCAATTTACTTAGATGTTATATAATGCTAAGAATATTAATGTTTATGTAATGAATTGAATTTATATTGAATTTTGAACTGTAAAATAAGAAAATTTATGTTGTTTATATATGTGTACTAACAAATTTATTTAGGTATGTCCTTTCATAAATGAATATTGTAAGGATTTACAAGATATTATATATATATTTCTTAATTCAAGATATTTTTCTTCCACTTAAGTACTGTACTTCAAAATATACATACATATAGTTTAATAATTGAACTCATGAGTCACTTGAAGCTACACTACTAAGAAAATCCTGGAATCACTGAACGGCCGTTTCATCTTAGTATTGGACACCTCAGCAATGCGTATCCTGGGTTCGAATCTCGCTGGGAGCGGGATCGTGAATGCGCACTGTTGAGTAGTCCCATACTAGGACAAAACGGCCGTCCAGTGCTTCCAGGTTTTTCTTAGTGGTGTAGTTTCAAGTGACTCGTGATTTCAACTGTTGAAAAAAGGTTTTTAACATTTTTTCACAACCAGGTGCATTTAATTAAGACACGGAACACTCCTCCTCTAGGATTATATACTGCTGTTTTTCAGGCAACTAAAATCACAGACACTTAGCTTTCGTGCGACTGATGTTAACGCTGGGGAAAGTGTGTAATGACAGTGATCTTGAAATATGATCAGTTCTAGATGTACGGTATACAAGTAAACACAAAACATACTTATCGTTATCTTGTAATGTATGAAAACAACAGCATCAAAGGCAACTTCTTTCACATTTCCAAGAAGACTGATTTAAATCAGTATACTCATTAAAATAAGGCAGCTCTACTTAATAAACTGATGTTTCGTTACAGGCTCCAAATACTATACCTAAGTATACTATAATTCTATCGACCAAACTGAATTTTACGACAACCAAGAATACTAAACTAAGCAAGTGCCATAATTATTGTTTCATTTGCACAGACATATTACTCAAAGTAGTTAAATGTACATAATTCAGCCGATAAACCCAAAACAGGAACTATAGGCCAGCTAAACTAATCTAACAGAAGACAAATGATATTGTTTTGAGACTGAAGTCAACAATCTATTGCTCGTAAAACATAGTTTACTGCACAACAAACCTTTCTTCAGTAACATTATTTACTGACGATCTGTGTGAAGAAAATTGACGATGTGATTAAACTGACAAGGTCTTGGAATATCATTCCAGCATGCAATGAATGTATAGTGTAACGCAGTCGAAAGTGGCGAATAAAAATTACAACCCGAGCAAAAGTCATATAATAAAAAATACATTATAAAATGACAAATCCCATGATTACATGAACGTAGATATGAAAGTTATTACACTGGGCGATACATTAGATTTACATGGAAACGTTGCGTATAAATCCACCATTTTCTAACGTATTTTGATTAAATATTAAACTAAAAATTGTAATCATCTAAAAAGCGATCAACAAATGATAGAATTTTTTATATCCACTTACAATTTCTCTTTATATTTTAATAAAATATTGGGGATATTCCGCATTTCTTAGACAGTGGTGATCGATTTGTTTATTCTAAATATTCAACTTATCCCGTTGTTGATAATCAAGTTTAAATCTGTAAGATATATTTTGCAGCAAAAATCTTGTGCCTGTTTTCTAACAATATCTGTATTTCCATGAAATGTTTATTAAACATTACTTATAGAATCCAGAACAACATTTTCGTTTTGTGCAAATCTAAGCGACATTAGGTTTTGAGTCATTTTGCGATGTGATCATGATAAAATTTGATCAATACCATCTTAAAAGCAAACAAATGAAATTGATAGATATTTAAGAGTAACAATCTCAGGTGAAAATAAGATTCTTAAGATAACCCAATGTATATTGATCGCACATATCAGATAAAGCACGAGATTCAAAACGTATTGAAATCAGCCGTTAAACTTATAAAGAAGTGATTCAAATCTTGGATTGTACAGTTAGCTACAATTAAGATTATGCTCAACTTACAAAGTCTATATGTTCTGAGTTAATACTTCACCAGATGTTACAAATTATTAATATGATAGAATTATAAAGGGTATATTATTAATTATACGAACGAATAATATATATTATTACTGAAATTCTTTTTGTATAACAATTCAATTTCCCAAGTTAAACAATATTTGGTAAACTTTTCAATTTTTTTCAATCAATAATATGATGTAAGTTATCTTATTTAGGTTATCGGTTGTTATGGACGTTTATATCTGTTTAAGAAATTTTGTTTCATCTGAAATAGGGTCTTGAACCCAGGTAATAAATTTATTACACTCCCCCCTTACCCTCTATGTCTATATCTTAATTCCCAATATTTTTTTATTAGGAAGAATAGGGTTAATTATAATCAATATTTCCGAAAAGAAAGAAAACTATAATGGAATTGATTATTATAAAATAAAAAACTCATTATCCCATAATTTCAATGGAAACCTTTTTTTTGTTTTCAACAGTTTTATCATATCTCTATCAATTTCTATGATCTTTAATTTAAATGCGAATAATATTGTTTTATAAAAAAAAAACTAAACAAATTAGGCGTCATTATTTATAACAAAATGGAAACTAATAAAAATTTATAATATGATTGTGTAGTGAACACGAACACCAGTGGGGACAATCGAACGTATGCAACACAAAATTACAGGACTTGTCAATAAAATCTAACAATCATAAAGTAAATGCTTAATTTGCATCATGTCCATCAATGGTCTCAAAATGACTCAGGCTTCATTGTTCTTGCATTTTCATACAAATTGCATTTTGTTTCCATTCTTTACTGTTCGATCCTCTTGTCTCTCTGCTGCTAGACCTCTTCACGAGTAAAATCATATATTACTTATGTCAATACAAGTAGCACACAACATAGTAACATTTAGAATATTATGTATGCTTGAGTATTGGTTACTGCCTACGCATATATTCAATCTGCTAGCCTTACTATTAGTCGCTTAATTGATACGACGATTCATTCATTTCACTATGTATATATATGTCCATTTTATTTATGTTCATTGCATTCACTTATTTGCACTCGCTTACTCGTACTCGTATACGCCGACTCACTCACTCGCTCTCTTGCCTGCTTGATTTTTGGCACTACTATTTCATGCTTGCTTAACATACCTATAATTTTGCATATCTGTCAATGGTCCCATAATAAACGTAATCAACACTTCGTATTCGCCTCCTGATTAATATACCGTTGAGGCGTTATCTAGTGATGGCTATCAAAACGAATTGTATACGAAGTTTAAAGATTCTATTGAATACCGACGGTCATATATAATTTGAATATATTAAATTATCATTTTATTTAACCAAATCTAAAAAAAGAGGAACAAATTTTCTCTTAAAGTAGTTTTATTTTTAGAAATGAATAAATAATCTATAACTTTAAGCGTAGAAAATAATAATTTTTTACAGAATAGGCATCATTATAATTCGATACAAATAATGAAGTTTATGCAATATCATTATTCTTATCTTTTTTCATTGTTCCCATTGATTCAGAATAAGTTTTAATACTTAAAAATCGTTTTAATTTTGATGAATTTTTAGTATCTTTTGATGTACTAGCAATAGATTGTTCTTGTATTGTATTTATTTGTCTAGGCATATCTAATGCATCAACAATTGATGTAGAATTATTAAAATTTGTACCATTAGTATTATTAATACCAGTGTTTACAACACCAATTGTATTATTAGTATGTGTATCATTTGAACGACGTTTAAAAAATGATACAAAACGTGAATGTGATTTTATTTCACCTACTAATGTCATATTACGTCGTGTTTCCATTTTTAATAATTCTTGAAAAACTTCTTTCACATTTAAATTTGATTTAGCTGATGTTTCCATAAAACCACATTTCCATTTTTGTGCTAATGCTTTACCATGTGCTGGACTAACTTCTCGATTATCATTTTCATCGATTTTATTACCAACAAGCATAATTGGTATTTTTGGTAGTTCATCCATTTTAATTAATGCTAATTCAGTATACAATGGTTGTAATTCATCAAATGAAGCTTTGTTAGTTATGGAATATACAAGGATAAATGCATGTGCTTTATTAATACTCAATCGTTGCATAGCTGGAAATTGATGACTGCCAGTAGTATCAGTAATTTGTAATGTGCATACTTGCCGATTACAGCTGATTACCTAGAAAAGATTAGAAAAAAAAACAAATGTATGAGTATGTAAACATAAAGTAAATTACTGAAGGAGATAGTAACTTCCTGTAGAAGTCCAACTACTGAATCACATATTCGTCGATTACGAAATTTATCTTCTTTTAACCAAATTAACCTTTCATCACTATTCCAAACATCAAGGACAAGTTACAGACTAGTTTATGTAAATACTTCTACATGGTTGAAACCCATTCATTTCTTCGTTCACATAAAACAGTTTAAATATGCAGTACAGTGTTTCATTTAAACAAATACGATTTTATTGCAAGATGTTTACTGTTGGTGAAATGTTTTATTTTCAGGGTAGTCTAAAAGAGTTTATTAAACTTTTTGAATAATTAATTATATTACAAGCCAAATGTAATTTTACAGTAACCGTAAGCAGATCATCACAGTTAGTAATTATTATATTGATAATTTACTAAAGTCAATGATGAGTCCTAAATGTGACAAAACACCACACGTAACACGTTGTACTGATTAAAATGTTCAGAAACTATTGTCTTATTAAAATGTATATTTTATCAATCATTCATATCACCTATGAAATCATTAGAATCAGTGACTGGTGAAGCGTTTAGTTAGGACGTCCCATCAATGTATACAGGCCAAATCTCAAATTTCACAATAATCATGAAACCTGTAAAACAGAATGTTAATATTTTATTTCTTACGTTTTCGTCGTCAATGAGAAAAATCGATACTGTGTGTGTAAATAATGAGTATAAAGGCGTAGGAAATTCTATCAGTTTATAGAGTCTACTTACTGTTATTTAGGTATCAATGATTTAGCGTAAATGGTCAGGAGGTAAATAATTAGTTGTTCATCATAAGTGGTAACGACATGCATACTTGACGTTGTATATCACTACTCACGTAACATAGGAAAGAATATTCTGATGTCTCCGGACAGAGCTAACGGTCTCCAACTGAGATTTCTAATTTTCGTAATCCATGTGACAAATGTTGTCTTAAAACACATTTTGAACCAAATTCATTCAAATAATTTAAAATCATATATCTATCCTTTACACGTGACATTCCTATCTGTATCAACTTGATCATACTATAAGTAGGCATTTATTCTGTAAATATTCTCAAAATAGAATCTGTTTCTTTGAAACAGCAAGAAAGTCCACTATTTTTCAATTCACCTCTGCGTAAAGAAGAATCAAATCAAACATCAATATATTTTTGACCATTCATGTTTAGTGCTCTCTAGGTTAGACTGAGTATATTCATTGTACTTTTATCTGGTTGTATTTAGTCTAGACAATATGACATTAATTATCATTTGTTTAACTAACAATTTAATGTATAGAGTAGTATAATTTCAAATGTCTCTCTTAATAGGCGGTAAAAATATGATTACTGAAAACTAATAAACAGATTTTCCATACTTACATAATTCAAAAAAACAAAGACAAACAATTATAATTTCCGGATATAATTGTAAACATTTGCTAAATACCAGTTTAATAATTACTGATGACTTTTTCCCTCATTATTATCTGCCTTTTTTTCCTTTTCATATCCATGTCTTCGATAATAATATCTACTTGTATTAAATTTTATGAGTTTTAGTCAAAGCGAAATTTAATTCAACAGAACTAGAGATAGCTAAACAAACAAATAAATATTGTAATCAGAGAAGAATTTTGTGATATTTATAGTAATTTAATAATTTAATTCGTGAGACAATTAAAGCTAGATGGTCGTTTCGTCCTATTGTGGGACTCAACAGTGAGCACCTACAGTCATACTTCGCGAATTGGAACCCAGGGTCTACGAGTCCTGTGCACGAGCTCTTATCCTCTAGACCACTGAAATGACCGGCATCCAACGGTGTTGATGTCTAACTTCAACCAATCCAATCTAGTGAGGAGTCCCATACTAGGACAAAACGGCCCTTCATTGCTTCCACGTTTTTCACGATGGTCTAGCTTCAATTGACTCATAGATTTAACTATTAAATTAAATATTGGTTATAAAGGTGTTAATATTTATTACAGCCTGTTGAATATGTTCAAAAAGATCTAAACTAGTTATTATTTCAAAGACAGTTTACTAATAAATATGCCAAATGTTTATTCACCTAGGTGTATAAGTTATTTGATTTGATAAATTATTTATATAGTATTATGTACAATCTTCGCGGGTTGCAAAATGAATATCAGCTGGGAGCAACTGAAGGGATCGCCCAAGACAGGGTTCAGTGGAAAATGCTTGTGGGCGACCTATGCTCTTCCATGAGGAGTAACAGGCGTAATTAAGTAATTATGTACAGGCAAAGTTGACATAAGATACATATTACATATATGACCATCGATAACAGCACACATAACAAGTAATCCAAAAACTTTCCTTTTTGAATTATATCACTTTTTGATCGATATGAGCAATGAACTTATATTTAAAATGATAAATTCATTAATAGCAATTGAAGATTGAAAGTACATCATTCTAAATAATAAATACAAGATCAAAACAACAACAACAATGACTGATATATTTTTTTGTGGTGTACAACGGTTAATTGTTTGAATTTTGGTTAAAGAATCTTGATATTTTTAGTACTGAAATGTTAAAATTTCAGTTTTGGCAAAATGTTTGCTAAGAAATGACAGTTTTAATTAAGTTGAAATAAATAAAAGACTAAAACCTATCTTTTCCATTGATTGTATGAGGAAACATTAGTTTTCTTGTTAAAATTGAAGTATACACAGTCAGAAGTTATATTAGTTGCTTGACTTATTTTCTTACTATTTTCTGACATGAAAATGTTTATATTGTTTACTCATTTTTACAATTTATGGGTTAGATATAACTGTTATGAAATAACATACTTACTTCCTATGGTTTATCAAGTGATTCATGTCTGAAAATGTACCATAGACGCATCTCTTATTGTACTACTCGTAACCAACAATAATGTAATCACAAGAGAAGGTTATCGAGATCGTTAAATTTCCTAGTTTAGATTAGGAAATAATTTTAATTGCACAGCCATTGAAAACCTAGAGGTAACAGGCATCTGCTTGATTCTAGTATGGAACTCAACCTGGCCACATCAACGACCTCAATAATGATGGAACTCACTACCTTAAGGTCTTGGGGTAAACAATTTAAGTTTATATCAGTTAACTGGGATCCAATTAGTAGAATTTCTAGATTAACTTAATTAGCGACATAGAATAGCCATTATCTAATATCATTGGTGAGTAACACACTCACGTCTAAAATAGCTGAAGTTAATGTGATCATTAGTGTAATGTTCTTTAAATGACAAGAAGTTTATAGAACAAATTTAAGTTGAACATTACTTTTGTACTCAGAAGTAATTCGACATTGAAGATTAGGTAGGTATTCAGTGCTATACCTAAGACACTCTTCACTATCTTTATGGAGATAAATGGCATTTATTTTTACGTCAATCACATTAACTCAATCTACTTACACACTTCTATGTGAATTTGTATAATGTAAAATAAATTTAGGATTATTGAACAGCATATGACAGTTATCTTATATTGAAAAGAACTGAGAAACCCTAAATTTCAAAATGAGAACGATACTATATATATATATATATATATATATATATATATATATATATATATATATATATATATATATATAATGATAACAAGTTGAAAACTTCATTTGATGAATACAGTTTCTATGGTTGCTTCGTTATAGCAGATAAAAAAAGGGGGGAGAATTTAAATTTCATACTGAGTTTCAAATCTTACTATACAAAAGAGAAAAACATCTTCATCTGCTAGTTTAATATCGCATCTTTAGTTGAAATTTAAGCTGAAAAATAGGCATTGAAACGTGAAATTAAGTTTTAAAGGTTTTTAAATATCACAGTCATTTTAATATATTTCCATCTACACAAATATATATCCACTAAATGGCACATTTACACAGTATTTAACTGTCAATCAACATAATTTAAGCTGAATACTTCTTTAATTGAACATCAAACTTGTAATCATCTTCTTTCTTGATATCTTGTTCAAATTATAATTTGAAATTCAGATCTTTTTCTTCTCAAGTAACAATGAGTGAAGGATAAAGTTAAAGCGAATCATATCTTCATTCTCAATTCAAGCTTTTGATTTGTCAATTTTGCATTAAACCTTCTATTCTTTTTTGTCAATAACTTTGTAATTCTAGCTAGAATATTTTAAGTTGTTTGATGTAAACTCCTTCCTATTTAATCAGATTACTCTGCGAAGAGTATTTTAGAATCAAATTCATTATACTTTGTATTATTTTACTATAATTAATTCTTCGCTGTCCGGTCTAATCACATCAAAACAAAATAAACGGAGTAGGTTTTACAAACAAGTTGTCCACTAAGGCTAGTATTTTATATTAGATAAACTATCAGGTCACAACAGTTGATCAACTTTCTTCAACTATACAAGCTGATAATAATAATTGCAGTGAGTTAAACATATTATCCACATTTAGGATTAATTAAAACAATTTGATCAAAAATTAAATCTGTTTCTTTCGCCGTTGTTTTATGATACCAATCTCAGTTAGCCAGTCACAAGTTAAAACCTGTACAAACGTACATCGGTTCAAGTTTCCATACCCAATTAACACAGAGATATGAAGTTGTAGGGCTGAATCCTGAAGAGTAGAAATAATAACAGAAAAGTTTAGGCACCGAAAATACGATTCGAGAAGAAACTTAAATAATGAAATAAAAGAAGAAACTTTTCATGATGGATTTTGAAACTCAGAATTTAGAGAAAAACAGAGAATAGTTGTATCTGCGCCATCGCAAACGATTTTCAGCCATGTCATTCAAAGTCTTTGATCATTTGTTGCGATAACCACGTGGGCCCCAACCAGGTAATCTGTACCTATTAACATGGGTAATTGACTTCATAGACTAGTGCCATGTTTCTGTTTGGTCGCTCCTAGCTTTCTTCAAGCCCACTCCCACATCACACAACATCGTCCGTCAATGTAGGTGGTGGTTGGGAATATGTAACTCATGTTCCAACCTGCTCAGTTGATAAGGATTTACCACCTCATCAACTGATATCCCATCTTTACTTAATACCTTATTCTTAACCCAGGCATTGCTTACTAACTAGTCGCAGAATACAATGCTTCGAAGACACTTGTGATCGAGAAGTAGTAACCCACTAATGTCCTGAATTCTTGATGCTCGTTGTTCACACTCATAAAGTAGGATGAAGCAAGCTGTTTCACGGTAAACTCATCCTTTGAATACAAGGCAGATATCAACCTAACTGAAGTTCAGTTGAACTGTTCCCTAAGGTGTCCTGCCCATCGGTTCAGTCACTTGGAATGATAGTGAATAGTAATCCCGTCTCTTTCCTAGATAGTTTGAGACAGCCAGATTTTTAATACTTGTTTCGTTGATAAATTCGAATATTTGTCTACTGTTATTAATGGTTGCTACTTTTCTCATCTCTTCTCTTTTCGCCACCCACCATTGCTCAAGCTTATTACGTAGGCTTTTGATCAGCTCATGTTTAAGCTGTCTCTTCACTTCCTCATGTTCATACCTAGACGGGCTGAATTTCCAAATATCTATCAGTCCTGTAGACGCCAAAGTTACTGGTAGATATCACAGTTGTTACATAGAGGTAAATATCACTTCCACGATAGAATAACTTCTATAGTTGTTCTTAACTTATTCATCGTTAAACTGAACTCTAAGGAGGTTTTTTCCTATGGCTTTTCTGAGTTCAGTAAGATGCAGGTGAATACATGCTCGAACTGGAGTATGATCAGAGTCAAACCATGTGCTCCAGAATGAGCGGCAGTTTCTCCTCCAACGATGGCTAATCGCAATATGATCTATTCGAGTTTATCGATACGTCGATTGTGGAGGTCGTCAAGTCACACTCTATTTCTTATTATGTTTAAAGTTGGTATTTGCCAGGAATAGATTGTTATCTGGACATAGTTGCAACAGACAATATCCATTATCTATTTACTGAATCACAAAACCCCAAGATCCTCCTAAGTACCTTTTGATTTGATTTACATACAACAGTCTTTATAAACTTTATGTACACACTAAGCATGGAATAGTCTACTGAAATTTCATGTTATGCTCTACATTATACGACCTACTTGTTATAATGAATTCTATAGAATTTCAATTAGTAAATAATTTGTTCATAGTTGTTTATGTTTGAAATGACTTACATATTATCAGAAGAACTATTGGAAGTAAGCTCAACTTAAAAGTTGTTTCATATTATAACAATCTTTCTAAGAGACCATAAAAGTTTAGTAATTATACAAGTATAAGCTTTTACAAAACATTTCGATATACATCAGTCTCAATTTACCATAAGACAACTTACTAATCAAGCAGAAATATTAGCAAGAATAACTTTTTTTCGATACAATGTAACATAAATTATTCTTTGAATACTTGTCTGCTTTATCTATCATGGTTACTATCATCAATCGTTAATTATTTATATAAGTCTAGCCAGAAATCGATAGTTTGATAAATATTTTGATCAAATCTAAAAAACTTTATAAATATAGTAGTAGTAGTGATTCATTCTTTACATAAAATTGATCATTATACATAATGTTTAGTGAATGGAAACGAAACTGAATTCTATTTGCTATGTGGTTACTTGAAAAGTAGCTTAATTGGGTATTAGATCATGATTTCATTCTGACAGTATATTAAAGCATTGAGTTGGCATTTTTTTTGAGTAAAAGAATAGGATATATTGATTTTTCATAAAAATACTTTTGTAAGAATAGTGTGTTTGTTCTAAGGTAAATCAATTTTCTGGTTTTTTAATTAGATAGTAAAACGCCCCTATATATAATATGTTATTATATTCAAGTATAACTCCGCCTGTAACTTTTCCAGAGTTATTACCGGTCCCAAGCCCGGGTAAAGGAGGATGGTTGGGCATGACATTATCTACCCCGTCTCGTTAAAAACTAACTCGCTAAAAAACGCTAACCAGAAAAAATAATTCAAACCATTTAATGTATATTCTAGTATGAAACGATAAACCAGTCTTTCTGGGTTTTCAGTGATGGTCAAACTTTGATCGGTTCATGAACTCAATATGAACTCAACAACCACTATAACTCTGTGCTGATAATCATCATTATTAAACTAAAGTGTAATAAGAAACGTGGAATCATAACACAAATGTATTGGTGTGATTTACCGCCTTTGATACGGTAAATATTGAATTTCGAAGAAATAATTATGATTCTGTTTTGCCTAGAAAATAACCAAATTAAAATTTGGTAATGTGCTTAGTAGTACATCATACAAATGTTCGTTGTTCAAATTTCAACGCATTATATAGGGAGAAATATTGTGAAAATCAGAACAATACATATAAGTGAACAGGAAAGTTTCCAATTAGATCATCATCAGGCTACATGAAGATTTATAGAGATACATGAAAATATTAAACCAGTCAAGGCAATTTTTAAGTTAGTGATCACAGTGAATTAGATTGCATATCTAAACAGAATAAGTAAAATGTACAAATCGATGACCAAGAGACAGATGTACTGGTAGTAGTGATAAGAATAATAAATTAATAAAAGTTCTGGTCAATATGGATGGTGGCTAGTAGTGGAATCCAAGACGCACGTCCAGCCGACGAGTCCCAAATAGGACGAAACGCGTACCCTGGATTCCACTACGAGCCACTATCCATCTTTGCTTAGAATGCTTGTAATTTAAGGCACTATCGAGGCAATACTTACAGTGTGCACATATACCAATAAGAGACTGATCAATCGCAGTCCTATGGGAAGATTCAGACAAGCAATATGAAGTGAATTTGAAGTTCAAGTCAGTTGTTGAAAACAGGAAGCAGGTCAAACTTTGATAAATAGACTTCAAAAAAACAATCACTGAAGATTATCAACATTACGTGGTAAAAATTGTTCAAATTATCAAATAGTTAGGAATATAAAAAGGTGGTCAAGAACAACAAACAAGTAGATGTGAGAAACTCAGTAACATTGTTTACTAAGTCATATCCACTCAAAGAAGTGGCGAAAACGTCACGAATTTTTTATGGACACATAAACTAGGGTTATAGGTTTGGATCCTTGTATCTTCTGTAAAAGATGGGATAATAATGTTTTTTTCACATATTCATGACTATATATATATTATTGTGAAGCCTGATGTTCCAATTAAAAATAATATTGTCCGATTATATGTGTCGTTCTAAATAATGATTTGTTTACATAGTCCGTTTTCTTTATAATAAAAGATAAATAACTGAAATTACCAACGGGAATGTTTACTTATAATAAAATAAATAAAAGTAAGCATCATTCAATCAATATAGATTGAAATCAGTCCAAGTTTAAACTTTATCAATGGTTTCTCAAAAGGTTATCATATTCATTATGACAGGAGTAACAGCTGTTCATTCTTTCAATCTTCTCTTGTTTTTAATAATTAATTATTTAAGATAATTCAGTGATGTAGATTGTTTATTTTTCTGGTTAGCGTTTTTTTAGTGAGTTAGTTTTCTACCGATGGGGTCGCTAACCCCATGCCCAACCCTTCTCCTTTACCCGGCTTGGGACCGGCAGTAACTCGAGAAGAGCTACAGACAGGGTGAGAATCTTCAATAGCAACGTCAAGGAGTTCTACTGTACGGAGCTGAAACTTGGAGAACTAAAGCAACCACAATCAAGAGGATACAAGTATTTATAAGTGGTTGTCTACGCAAGGTACTCGAAATTCATTGACTGGATACCATCAGCAACAGCCTTCTGTGGGAGAGAACAAACCAGCTTCCGGCTAAAGAAGAAATTAGGAAAAGACGATGGAAATGGATAGGACATACATTACGCAAATCATCAAACTGCATCACGAGGCAAGCCGTAACTTAGAATCCTGAAGGGAAGCGGAAAAGAGGAATACCAAGGAACATATTACTTCGGTAAATAGAAGCAGATGTGAAAAGGATGAATAACAACTGGAAGGAGCTGGAAAGGATTGCCCAGAACAGGGTTGGATGGAGAATGTTGATGAGCGGCCTATGTTCCTTCACAAGGAGTAACAGGCGTAAGTAAGTAAGATTATTTATAGATAGTACAATTTTCACAAATCTCTTCTATACAAATAATAATTTCCTTTTTCTTTGAGAATTTATTGAAGTACCTGTCAAATGGAGTATTTACTTAAATAAGCATATTTACCGAATTGATTGAGTAATTAATCAGTTGCCTGTATATTTATACTTTACAATATAAAAATTTGTTAAACAGAATATACTGATCTTCCTAAAATCAATCAGTTTTAAGAAAAAATTATTTCCGTTACATTAGGAGAATGGAAATCTTTTGTGTGTGCGTGTGTGTGTGTGTGAATCATAAACATTTGAATGTTTTCGTTACCTTGACAACGTTTAGGGAATATCTGACAATGATAAATATAGGCTTCTTCATATTATTTTCATTTTAGAAAATAACATATTAGATAGGATATTTATATTATTAAAATAAATTTCCTATATAATTAATATTAGGGAATAATCTTATTACATTGAATAAAATTCTTTTTTTGTTGTTGTTGTTTTCAATCTGTCTTGTTATAATGCACTTTAGTTTTGTTAAATGAAAATGAATTAAAAGTTAAATTTCTTATCAAGTTACATAAACATTTTGAAAAATTATATTGACTTAGGGTTACGTAGGATTAAGTTTTCTTATTTTCTTTTTTAAATGTTTATTTAGAAAATTAAATTCAGTTTGTTTTGTCTTTGTTTACTTCTAGTTTGTTTTTGCATTTGATTGACTAATCGACCAGTTTGTCCAAGGTTTTTTTCCTTATGTATTTTAACAATGTTGATTACGTAAGCAATGATAGATAGTGGATAGCAGTGGAATCCAGGACGCGTGTTTCGTCCTATTTGGGACTCGTCAGCTGGATGTACCTGCATCTCAGAGTTGATGTTCACTCTGGAACTCAAACCCAGTATCATTCGTTTCAAACGTCATCGCGTGTTGATTACGATTAATGTCATAAGTAAAATAGTAGTTATACTAAATAGAGATCTCTGAAGTTATTAAAATAGTTAAATGGAATTAGACAAGTGTACTGAGTTATTACGCAACTATTATTTATTAATGTCCAGTTACCAAACAACATTGAAATGTATCCTGGTACTTTAGTTCTCTTGGTAACATAGAAAATTCTTGAATTTTTAGTGACCCATTATCTGACTCCAGTTATATCGTAGGGTAAATACATTCCGCCAATCCTCGTATATAGTCATCTACTTAAATCGCGTTAAAGAATAATGGGATTAAAATAAATCAAATACGAGAATGGATTTCGAGTACGTATATATCATACAATCATTGATTCAGACAGACGATCAAAGAAACGAAGCGAAACGAAATGACATGCAGTGGAGAAGGCATGTGCGCTAACTCACTTTATTGAAGCGTTAATGAATATTTATAGTCAGAACAAAATAAGTTACAGACATGTGATGAATAAGATAGGAAATGTACACACATACACTCACATAAAAATGTCAAGGTTAACAAACGAATAATTAACAAGGTCAAAATGTCACTCAAGTAGGCTAGATAAATTGGCCTATCTGGATGCTAGATGAAGCTATGTGGGCTTGACATAGCAATGGACATCACAAATTCCAGTCCAACAAATCAACTTCAGTTATCTATTAATACAGAATGGATTACATTTATCGTCATCGGTAAATCATTATCTTATTCCTTACTTGAATTCATAGGTCACAGTTATTCATTAAAGCTGAAGTATTCATTTCTAATGAGCTAATTGTGTCAGGTTTAGCAATGCTGCTCTATAACAAGCCCTACAGACTCGTCACAAAAGGAAATTAACGCATATGTAACAGCTTTATCGATTAAATCAAGTTGTAGTAAATCAAGACAAGCTATTGCATTTATATTTGTAGTGTATTATTGAGTGTGGGTTTACGAAATATATACTAACAGTAAGGACAAGTGGTCAGCGGGACTCCTTTAAGTTTAGTTCATTTTAATTTTGTTTCTGATAGACGATAAAATCAGATTTATTTTTTAGGACAAGTAAAACCTGTCGTTTATTTATAACGATTTTAATTTCCCTGTTCTAGATGTTTAGGATTGCAACTAATAAGTCACTTGATAAGAGACTGGTCAGTCACAAATAACAATAATGTGAAGATTCAAACCTTTACTAATAAAATACATGTCTGTCGAATAAGCTAATGACTATCTGGACTCAAAAGACTAAATAATAACCCATTTAGGTTTGAAGTGTAAGGTACTCATTTCAAGTGTGAGTGAAAATCAACAGTAGAATGCAAATATATTGACACAACTAAAACTCTTCATGCGACTATTGGATTTCACTATTAGCTATTTACTTTAATAAATAAATGTTTGTTTTATAAAAACAGCAGAATATTTAAATAAAACAGAACATCTGAAGATGGTGGTTGGAACATGGACCTAAGTTTCGGGCTATTTTAGCACTGATCAGCAAGGTGTACTTGCAATTTTGAGGGAGCATCAGTTCCCTTCCATCAATCAATCGTAAATACAATCCAGTCCTACAAGAGGTCAGTCACAGCCCGGATAGCTCAGTGGTAGCGTCTCTGACTATGAAGCTGGGTAACACGGAATAGAATCCATCACGGAGCATTAGTTCCCTCATGATTACAGGGTTACCTTTCTGACGAGTGTCAAAATAGCACAAAACGCAGTCCAGGGTATCCTGTTGATAACCACCAACCACCATCTCATTCCAACATAGTACATGTAATGTCAAGTTACGTAGACTAGTGACCATATTGCAACTTGGTCGATAGGATTCGATCGATATTAAGTAAGATCTGACATATATAACATTGAACACTACCCAATGAGCAATCAGTTGTAAAAGTACACCTTCAATAATGTCTGTTGTTTATATTTCAAATAGTCACATCTATTCCTCTATTCAATTGTTTATTTATGATTCAAATAAATAACATAGTTTAATTTTTTCCTTTTTTGGAGGTGGTGAGTGTTATGCCCGATAAGAATAATCAGTGGCAAATTTTGAGATCTAATGGTAACTTGAGCATATGAGGATCCAACAATATTTCGTGGGGGAGGATGAACCCGGAAAACTTAAAAGCCGGATATCAACTCCGGATCTCCAAAAAAGGGGAGATGTGTTATGCCCCGACAAGAATAATCAGTGGTAATTTTGGTATCCATATGTGGATCAATACTATACGTATATTTTACCGTATAATTGTTAATTAACTAAACCATTCTTATCGATTTAATGTTAAATATTTCTATAGCAGTCGATTGACTAAATAATCGATTAAATGTTTAAAAATACTTCCATGGTAATATCGATTATATACATATAATTAATATATATACTTTTGAATTGTGTTTGTGGGTCGCTGTGTGATCGCTCGTTTGTGGCTGTTTGCAGAATATAACTTCCCATTCCAAGCTTGGACTTCTCCCTCTAGTTGACGGGACAGGGACGCATCAAATAGCTAGCTTACTGGTCTTTGGTCACTGAGTCTTTGTTCTTGTTCACAAATTAAGTGAACTCGTGACAGCATCAATCCTAGCAGTAAGATGATAAGAGTATTCACCTGATACATTTTATTATTTCTAAATTTTTTTAAATTTTTATTCTGATTAAAAAATTTTCCTCTTTATTTTTTATTTTGTTTTAATCAACTAATGCACTTTTAAAAGATACTTTTGACTTTTCTTTTCCCTAAGAAATAAGAAATTATGAGCTTAAATTGAACTTGGATATTACATAAATTTATTTCTTTCTTTTTAAGAAAAAAAAAAAAAAAATTAGTTTCTGACCTAATTAATTATTTTTTTAAAATTTTTTGCAAATGTTTCAAAAAAATTGTTATCCTAATTGGATGATAATTAAAAGTTGTTGTTGTTGCTGTTGTTGTTTTTTTATTGTTATCTGAAATTTTGTTAATATTTTTTTCTTTTCTTTTCTTTTTTTTAAAGGACATATGACTTTCAGTCAGGTTTTTTCTTTGATTTTTTCCAAAAATACTACTTACCAGTTGATTACAAGTATTATATGTATTATGAATTCTATTTGTTTAACTAAAAAGATGTATTTGTTATGTAAACAGTTTTCATTTTCATTTTATTTAATGCATTCATTGAATGAAAGATAAATTTGTTATTTGTTTGTTTTAATTCAAGTAATGGATAAGTTTACTTATTCTCAATTTAGATAGAAGGCTATGGGTTTATGTATTCGTGTATTAAAAAATAATTTAATTATTATTTAAATAGAGGTTAAGTTTTCACGCGTGAAACTGATAAGTCCTAGGTTCGAATTTCGTGGCGGGCGGGATCTTAGATGCACATGTAGTGTAGGTGATTATGTTAAGCCCATATAACTTATTCTAGCTTTCGAACAGCCCATTCTATTCATTCTACTTGAGTCACATTCTGACCTTGTTATTTATTCGCTTATCAATCTTGACTGTTTTTATATGAAAGCGTAGTTGTGTTTACATTTCTTATCCTATTACTCATCACATGTCTGTAACTTACTTTTGTGTAACTAAAAATATTGAATAACGCTTGGTTAAATGGGAGATGGCTTTCCTGCAATATTTACTCTGCGTCTTTTCTCTTCTCTCTATTCCATTTGCTTTATATGCCTAATATAGGTATTCACAAGTCCATTCTCGTTATTTGACTTATTAAATTCCGTTACTGACTAATGTGATTTAAGTCGGTGATTATATACGAGGGTAGGCGATAATAAGCATTCATACGATCTCCTTTGAGTCAGAGAGCCTGTCAACAAACATCGTCCGATCTAGGTAACGACAAAATTAAGGGTCTCCACAAATCGAACCACTGAAGAGTCCCACACTAGGATGAAACGGCCGTCCAGTGCTTCGAGGTTTTTCATGGTGGTTAAGCTTCAATTGACTCATGAATTCAATTATTAAATAAAGTACATGTGTAGATTATTGAATGTAAAATAAAAACTCCGAAAGTTCTGTTCCATACATAAACACCATTTTAAATTAGAATAAATTTCCAACCGTTAGATTTCATAGTAAGTACATTATTTCATAAACATTGACTTATTAACTCAGTGGTCTATATTATCAATTCTGTTATAAGGCAAAATAAAACGATCATTTAATCTTTGTTACTGTTCAGTGATATCTGGGCTAACAGCAATCGTTGTTACAAACCTATTTTAATTATTAATAGAAAATTTAAGTCTGTTATTGACTATTATTATCCTTAATTGACCGTTTTTTTTTTGTAGTAATTCATTAGTAAAGTTCAACTCGATAAGATCATCAGTTGATCAAATGACGTTGGAAATTTCCAAAATAGTACATCACTTTGAGATGGTGGAGATGATTTGTAGCTCAGGTGGATGATTTTGATGGAATTTTCTCTCCGGCTCCAATGACAAAACTACATCAGTACTTCACTTTATTTCTTCTAGTTTCCACAAACAAAGTAATTAAGTATGTTTACAAAAGCAAATTATCCTGTTGAACTTCTTCATTTAGTTGTCTCGAACAGAGTAAAAAATGGAATGTAATAGTTTGATTATTAAGGTGAAAGTATTTGAAGGAATTGTTATAACAGATTTTCTTGTTGGTACACTATTCAACAAAATCTGTGAAATCAAATTATAGTTTACCATAACGTCTAACAAATTTCCTATTTTGATCTTAGATATATAACAATTGGAGACCGGAAAGTGCTAAAAAGTTGTTCAGACCTTCTATTAGGATTCTCAACTGTGTTTACCCATGATCTTTATACTAAGACAAATTATCTGTATAGCTCCCCTTAACTCCGCCTAAAGTCCCTTCGGGGGCTACCGCCGATACCAAGCCCGGATAAAGGAGGAGGGTTGTGCATGGGGTTAGTGACCCCATCCCATAGAAAACTAACTCGCTAGAAAAACGCTAACTAGAAATAGCTCCCCTTGGTGTTCAGCGACTGTTCAAGATCAGTTCGTAATTTCATTTACAAAACTCTGCATTCTTCGAAATCCACATTTATTAATGTCTATTCTTTTTATTAGCTCGCTTCAAAAATAGCAAGATAGTTTTCTCTACGAGTGAAAATTTCTTAAACCAAAAAATATTATTTTAGTAAGTTTGATAGTATGAGTTTTTAAACAACGTGACTACACAATGATACGGTTATGAATGTTTTCTATAGGAAACATTTTACAATGCTCTTTATTTTAAATGGATTATTGTTTAAAACGTAAAACGTTTTATAAAGTAATACTTCCACATATTTTACCGTAAGTTTTGTAATCATACGGCCGTACAGTTTTCTAAAGAATTTAGATAACATTCACTTAATTTGATTTTGTCAAAGCGCAATTTAAATGATGGTGATTATTCACACACCTTTATGAATTTTCATATTATGGATGGGTATTCAATACCTCACCATCTCCACTGTGCATCATTTGTTTCGCTTTGCTCTCTTCTATTCGCTCCCTTTTCTTCGTTTCGTTGATTGTTTGTCCAGATCAACGATTGTATGAAACATACGTATTCGAAATCCATTCTCGTATTTGGCTTATTTTATTCCGTTATTCACTAACGAAATTTGATCTGATGGTTATATACAAGGGTAGCTGGAACGTATATTTCAACAACAATCATTCATACTATCCAATTAGTGTCAGATATAAGGTCACAAAAATTCTAGTTATTTTTACATATTCAGCTGGTTCAAGTTCATATTATTATCGATTGATCTATTTAGGTCATATTAATCCTTCAGTACAATATAAGTTTGACATTAGCGTTTGACTTTGTAATACAGTAGTATGTTCAAAAATTGAAGAAAACACTACAGTCATTTTAAGTTTCCATTAGATCTTTTAAGTTTACAATACAGATCCAGGAAATGAATGAAAGAATTTAAAAGAAATTCATTGTCATGTTTATACTGTTGATTTTTATAAACCGGAATCTTTTTTTGGTATTTGAAAAGAAGAAATCAGCATTTCATTATATCTATATATGTAACCTTTAAAGTAGTTCTTGATTGAATTTAATTGATACCGGAATCAATGAAGGTTGTTTATGTAAACTACGTATAACATTTTATTGTATGTCTTAAGTACAATATTATTATTAATAGCATTATTAATTTTAGCTTAATTATTTATCATACTATATATAACAACATATTCAATGTAACTGGTCAACATATTTTGTATGACCTGATGGTAATAACCATGATAAATGCATAATCTACGATATTACATTATAGAGAAACTAATACTGTAGACATTGAATGGGAACACGAAATCTGTTATGATGATTATATTACAATGCTTGACGGTTAAATTTTAATATTTTTAATCTGAGATATCTGGTTGAACTGACCTAATATCTTTAGATTAACCTATTAAACAATATAAAATGGACTGATGGATGAATAAAAAGTTCTTTTGACATTAGTTAATGAATTAACGATCTTAAGTTGTGTTAACTGATATTACACAGTTTTACACGCGAAAAGACTCAATATGAGCAAATGTATTACTTGTTATATATTATGTTGAAAATTGAAGTTATTCTACACTACATAGGAGTAACTCACATACATAATAAGTTAATCTCATGGATATTAAATAGAAATAATCAAAGTGAACTTTGACAAAATCAAAACAAGAGACTTCATCAATAATCTCTTAAGTAAACTGAATATTTTCTAATGTCATTACATGAATTAATTAGGAAATAGCATAAAACGTATAGTTCATAAATATTCGGTTGAAAGAATTTGGATGAATAGACAATAGCTGAAATATACGATATATTCATGTTATAACCAAAAATATATAATAGTTAGTTTAATATATTAAGTTAGTTTACCTGTCTATATGTATCTTCTATGGTTGGAATATATGTCTCACGGAATGTTCCACGTACAAATCGAAGTACAAGTGATGTTTTACCAACTCCTCCTGAACCATATACAGCTACACGATAATCTGTTGGCTGTTCTGGCATTGTTCACGAGTTCTTCTATTACAAAAAATAAATATATAGAATAAGTGAAACATATTTTCGTTCATTTTTCTTCCAAAAATACATTAATCATAATTAGTACATAATGTTTATTTAGATTTTGATGACATCAACTTCACCATACTTTGAATGGAGAAAAGTTTACCTGTTGTTGTGTCGGTTACTATGTTCGTCCACATAACTTATTCTAGCTTCTGGACTGGCCAATTTATCCACTTTTCTCAAGCTACATTTTGACCTTCTTAATTGTTCACTTATCAACCCTGACTATTTTTATATGAGCATATATGTGTGTACATCTTATCCTATTCAGTACATGTTTGTGGCATATTTTTGTGTGACTATAAATATTGATTAACGCTTGACTAAATGGAGTTGGCTCACATGCTTTCTCCACTGTCCGTCCTTTGTTACGCTTTACTCTCTCCTCTTCGCTTCATTCTCTGCGATTATATGATTGTCTGTTCCGATCAACGAGTGTACAAATTATACATATTCAAAGCATCCATTCACATATTTGACTTGTTTAATTCCGTTATTCATTATAACTCGATCTAAGTCAATAATTATATACGAGGATAATCAGAATGTATATTTCAATTCATCTTGAGTCAGATCTCGGGTCACTTAAGTTCTGAGTCTGTCGAATACATCGTCTGACCTAATTGACGTTAAAATGAAGGAACCAACTGAACTGTGTAAAGTTGATTAATAACAAATTTTATTACATGTAAAACATACCGATTAATGCTAAAGTTTTGGGAAAATGTAAACATTAGAAAAACACATCAGTTGATCTGTAGTTTTAAAACTAATATATATGGCAATGAAAAACAATTTCTTCATTTTAAAATATCAAAAAAAAACTTGACAAAATTCCACTTGACTACTAAACAGAAACATTTCATTATTAAATAGTAATGATCTAAGTTTTTCCCTTGAAATTAAAATCACAGATTATTTTGACAATGAGACATTTTATATTTATTTATAAAGAATGACAACATTTAAATATTTTAAAAAATACTCTCACAATTCTAAACATTTCAACGTGTAACCATGTCATTTGTTACTTATTTCAGGAAAAAAGCAAGTACTGTAACCCATCTTTAAGAGTTATCATCATTACACAGTGCTGAGGAGTCCTATACTAGGGTGAAACGGCTGTCTAGTGCTTCCAGGTTTTCCATGGCGGTCTAGCTACAATCAACTTATGCATTCAACTATTAAATTACTGAAATCTCCACAACCCCCCCCCACTCTTATTATAAAGTATAGTTTCCAAATATTTGATTTATAATACAGCGTGTTGTTCATCTGTATGTTTTATTAAATATCAACTTAAACAGAAATAAATTACACAATGAATACTATTATAGATGTTTAACTAATTTTTTCCACAATTCTCAAATATTCCAACATCTTAAGTAAGATCATCTTACAGTTAGCGATTATATGTAGTCATTATTCTACCCGCACTCATATAAGGTTTACAAATATACATATTTATAAATGTCACTTGAAATGTACATTATCACATATTGGAAATGAAATTGATGAAACTACTGATGACTGAAATCCATCAGCGATTGATCTAAAATGGCGAAAATGCAACAAGACTCTAAAATTTTTGGTTTGATCTCATTTAGAGTTATAACTGCATATCCTGTTAGGATACCTAAATGATGATGAAATAATGATCTAATGTTTTGTCATTTGAAGTAATTTCTTTGTAATCTTTTGTCAATGTTTAAAATTATTCTCATATTGAGAAAATTCACTTTTAAATGGATTCGAAACTCAAACAATATGATCATTTTGAAATGGTATACTAGATGTAATATGTTGATTAATCAGTATCACATTTAAACATGAAATTACTTAGTTTAGTTAAAGGATGAATAATGTCACTATTGATTTTGATTATTATATGACTTCATTTATTTATGATAGTAAAATTGATAACAGTATAGAAACTTTGCTGAAAACGAAGGATGAAACTTTCTTTTAAAATAAACACATAGATGATAAGTCTTGTCGATTGAACGCTACTTGTTATATCTGGTCATCGCTGATTGTTATATTGGAATCGATTATCAATTATACTTGAAACGAGAGACCTCTGCAATTCCTACGACGTGAAAGTAAGAACACAAAAAAACTGGTATAAGTGAAGATTTATTAATCTGAAACATGACGACGATGACGATACTAGTCGAAAATACACTCATTTATATTATTGATTTGTACACACATTTTGACTAATAATTAGGATTAAATCATATATATGAAAAATACAGTTATAACAAGTCATATGCTAAGCATAGTTCATGTCAATTCAATACAAGAATATTTATTTTATACAGAATATATCATACGGCGAAACAAAAACCAATAGTGCATTGAATTAAAATGGAAGTAATGCTGACTTTTCTTCCTATCGTATCGATAGAGAAACCAGAATACGTCATTTCGACTTGAAGTTTGCGCTGATGATTTTGTTCATCAGAACAGTGATGGCTCTCTGACTAAACCATTCAGTTCAGAGAACAAACCTCTATCGATATATGTATAAAACCGCTATTCGTTAAGGGTTATTAACAGAAGTCGAACTATTCCAGAAGCCAAATAAAAATGATTTGAACAAGCGCCAATCATTGAATTCAATGAAAATAAACAATATATCTAAGTTAATGATATCTTTACTCATCATTACTAAAAACATATTCTGGTTAATGAATTGTAATATTCCCTTTTCTATGTGAACTATGCAAATAAAACGCTTTTCAATTATCGCTACTTCTTTTTTTACAAGAAACGAGAACCAATATTGAAATGAGTCAGTCATTTCGATTTATTCTCACTTTACCCTTTCATCCTTCTTAAGTATAGTGTTATATTTTAATTGTTTTGTTCAATTTCGTATACAGACAATGATCTTCTAAATTTAATCAAATTTGAGTGAAAGTTCAAACATTCAGTTTACTAGGTTAATGGCTCTTGTTTTATTTATCAAAAGCATTTTAGATTCATTAGTTATCTCATTCTATAACATTTTTGATATGAGGGTGAATAAAACACTTGCACGAAACGGAAACTTCGTATTACAATAATCTTAATTGACATGTTTGCTTGCCATTGAATTTTTATCTAAGTGATCATGATATTGTTGAGATTCCTAGAATTTACAAAACAACATCTGTTAATGTTAGACTTTTGAGGGAAATTAAAAGAAAGACATGTACCTATATTTTGTAATGGTCAATTTTTGATATTTGAATAAATTAATGAGTTTCCATAGATTAAATCTTATGCCTCTCAATGTTAATGCAACGAACAATCAGACTTTGATGAATTTCATTTGTTGAAAATAAAGCGTCATTGGTTATTATTCAATATTATGAGGTTTGGATTTTGACACTAACTTAACTTTAGTGTAAGCGACTTAACCTGAATAGGTCATTACAAATATCTCAACTCTGCATTAAGCTTATGGTCAGTCTAGTATCTCAGAGATTACAATCTTGACTGTGGCACAGAGTGATATAGGTTCCAATTTTTAAGGATATACTAGTATCTTTAAAGTTATTGATATGTTTTTCTGACTAGTTTCGGATAAAAACTGCCTGTCCCATGTGTTTTATGTTCAGTGTCTTTGAAAATTCATCATCAGAACAACTTGAATCATATTTACATCTTTTCGTCTGGTGGTAATTTCGCGAATTTCATTCACGTATGATGCAAAATACTGTAGTTAGGGGTATTAGAAATTGCCTTCAACTTACAGATGTGCTCAGAGTAAGGAACATTTGACATCATCAATTCTCAATTAGATTATATCACTAACTGATATAAATCAAGAAACCAATATGAATCAGAAAGCACTGACACAGAGTTTTTATCTTAATTTCATATTCTTAATAAAATGACTATCTTATTCCACTAACCTTTCAGCGCGTTAGCATCTTTTGCTTTTTCATAATCTTAATTTTTATACTGTATCACTGCTGTCAAGTTGTCTAGCAAATCCATGAAACCTACATTGTAGATGATGACTATGCAGCGACAAGTAAGTGAACTCATAATGGGATTCTGGAAATTCTATTGAGAAGTTGAGGAGTGTTGATTAAGTAAAAAAAGACTAAATAACGTTTCATTTATTTCAATATATGAAGATCATTATGCAATAAAAATTGACGAAAATAAATCCGGTTTAACTATTTGATGATAATAGGCTCCTTGAATATCTAGATACTTAGATTTGAACCCGAATGTGGTAACAGATGCACAGAAATGAATATTGATAGAGCCGCAAGAAACCCAAAATTATTTTACAGTAAAAAGTGCTTAGAAGCATTAGTAACCTAAATTCATTCTAATTTCATACAGAATTCAAATATCAATTGTACAATTTAACTAAACTGCAAATGTTTATGAAATTTCAAGAGTTAAGATCATGAGTCAATCGAAGCTAGATCACCATAGAAAACCTGGAAGCACTGGACGGCTGTTTCGTCTTATTGTGGGACTCCTCGGCAATGCGCACCCACGACCCCGCCTCGCGGGTTCGAACCGAGGACATATCTGTCTCGAGCCGGGAGCTTAACCAACCAGACCACTGAGCCGGCATCAAACGGTGTTAATGTCTAACTTCAACTAATCCACTAATCCACATCCACCATTCTCATCAGTGAGTTACTACCCCACAACTGACCCGGTTGTTCTCTATTCAATATATGTATATCTCATAAAATTTAAATGAACTCAATAAAACATTCGTAAATGTAGAATTGTTCAAAGGATAGTACTTTTCATTTGTTCTAGTAAGAATCTATCTTTAAAATAAACAGAGATTTATTACATTATACAATGAGCATTTTTGGCCTACATCTAGTTTTCACTTAGTCCTTACGTGATCTACATCTTAAAAATAAAAATATTTTTTTAAAATTAAAATCCATATTTCACTAATAATAGATGACATGCAATAGGTAATTATTTGACTATTCGTAAGTGAATGACAGTAAATTATATTTATTATTGTTATTATCAAAAGAATAAAATCATATTTGAATTATTATTTGCACTTTAAGTGTAAGATATTGAATGGTAATATCTAATGTATAAAAGTAATTTACAAGTTAGTAAGCTTATTATGTAGACTAATTATCATTGGATGTATTTTCTCCAATAATCTTACTTTCTACTTAAATACTTAAATACCGTTGGATGCCGGATAGTACAGTGGTCTAGAGGTGAAGCACTCGAGTGAAAGACTGAAATCCCTGGGTTCGAATCACGAAAGAGGGATCGTGGATGCACACCGCTGAGGAGTCTCACAATAGGACGAAACAGCCATCCAGTGCCTACAAATTTTTAATGGTGGTTTCACATCAATCGGTTCATGCTATTACTTATTTTATTCATTAAAGAGTCAGTTGTTTTGATATTGTTTAATGTTTGAATTATGAAAATTTGAATAATTTATTTAGTTATTGCGATAAATAGGTGTGTTTTAATCTGTACCAGTGATTGATATTGGTTTGTTAAAAAAAAACAGTGGAAAATTTTATCTAAAGAATTTCTTAGAATATTTTAGCGGATCCTCCAATTTATATAATTTCGATAGTCATTATCTTGCTTAAAGTGTCTTTTTGAATGAAACATTTACGAAAATTAGCATTATGTCTGAGAAAAAACTGATTTGTTCACTAATGTTAACATAATGGATTCTGCCTAACAATTTGAATAAATGAACGGAATATATTCTTTGTTCATATATTTGTGTTTACTTATGATGGGCATTTTTAAGTTGTTTGTTTTTTTAAATCTCAGTCTTCTTATCACTGTGATCATTTTATCAAGGAGCATCATTGTATTTATGTCCAACAATTTTGTAATCATTAAATGTTTTATGCTTTGTTAACATGTTTAATATAATAAGCAAATAAATGAGTCGGATCACAAAGCTTCAAGTCTATTGGTTCATCAAGAACCTATGAACACCAAACCGTTTAATTATTAATATTTTGAATGAATTTTAATCATGTAGGTTTTGCGCTAAATGTTTCATGTTAAACCATATCATATTATGAGATGGTGGATATTTGTAGCTCAGGTGAATGATTTTGAAGGAGTTCTGTTCTCTGATATGGATGGTTTGGTTGTAGAGCTCTCATCGTTCTATCTTCTCATATCTGTTCATTGGAGAATTACTTCAGTAATTCAAACTTGTGGGTAACCATCAATCGGTCATTATCAGTCAGATAACTGACCTCACATGCCTCATGATTCAAAAAAATTTTCGTACATCATAGTGATGTTAGTAGTTTTGTGTTAGCTATTTCTGTAATATATATATATATATATATATATATATATATATATATATATATATCGAATATTCTTAAGATTCTATCATCTCAGTATTTATTTACTTGTTTATTTATCAAACTAAATAAAAAGGGTAACTATTTCCTTTGTGTAATATGAATGATACTAAACTTCAAAGTAAAGTGAGATATTCACATTTTATTGATCTTTTTCATCAATTAATAAATAATCTTCTAAACATTTCAACAACAAGAAGATACTGAAAATATTATAAATGACAAGAGAATGAACATTCTCACTAAGCAATTCAATATTCTCCTGCTTACTATCATCACCATCATAAACAAGCAGTTTTACGTATATACAAAAAAATAAACAACAACAATGTAACAGAAGAGAAAAATAAAAGATAAATTCGTGTTTTCCTATAATTAACTAAATTAATTCTACAAAGAGATCAGAAACAGTTTTGAGTATGAGACTTTATAATGTAAAAATTAATAAACAATAATAGTCATTTTGATTTCTTATTCAATGCTAGGTTTGAAGCTATCACGAGTTCACTTAGTCGGCGAACGAGAACAAAGACTCAGTGACCAAAAACTAGTAAGCGTCCCAGCCCCGCTAACTAGAGGGAGAAGTTCAAGCTTGGAATGGGAGGTATATTCTGCAAAACAGTCAGAAACGAGCGATAACAACAAACACAATTCAAAAGGTATATATTCAGTGCAAAACCGTTCTTGGGGAGAGTTACCAAATAGCATAGTAAAAGACGCAACGGGCCAGTAGGATTTAAGATATTTCCCAGTAGGAAATACGACATGAAGGTGACAGAGTGCCTTTGGCGCGAAAACAAAGAAATTCTAATTTTCTCAAAAAATTACAAAATTAGGTCCTTTCCCAAGTCAGTTCTGGGGATCTAACGTCCTCAACATTTAACCTATTGAATACAATTAATATTGGATTAATTTCACAAAAAAACAGATGACTATATATGCATATTATTATTATTATTGGCTTTATTCAATATTATATCTTGGTACAATATAGAATGCTCAGCACAATGTATTTCAACAAGTTTCATTTGTTTATTTCTTGATCGACCCTTGTGATAAATATTGAGTGGTCGCCAGTTAGATGTTACCTCTTGAGGAATCAACATCTGATTAATGTATATTTTTTTGGATGCATATTGCTAGCAACCACGATTTCTCTGATTGGGTTCTTTTGTGGCTTGTAGAGCGAAATGTCGTAAACTTTTCACAAACGCACCTAAATTGGTTATGTGACTTGTAGGCATAATGATGTGTTAAAACAAACAAGAAAACTTGTTGAAATATCTAGATGGCAGGAACAGATAGCTCAGATATTCAAGCAGGCCACCTTGGTATATGAAATGCATGAGTTGGTATTATAATATTGTTAACACACAACTCATTTCTGTTTGAACAATTAATAAATAGCACGAATTCAAGTATTATTTTAAGAATAGAATGTAAATTGGCTGGCAAATTGATTACTCAGCCTGGGAGTATTTTTACCTTTGAAAGAAGTAACTCGTATCTATTATTATAAATTGATCAAGGTTAAAAGTTCTGACTGTTAAGATTTCAAATTACACATTATCCGTTTAATACCATCAAATATGGTAATAAACTGTCAAAAGATAAGATTATATATATTACTATCAAGTTCAAATTATTCATAAGTTGACAGCCTTCAATTATTCATCAAATCATATTAAGGTTTAAATAGAAGTTAGACATTGAGACCGTTGGATGCCGGCCAGTTCAGTGCTTTAGTACTAAAGCGTTCACGCGCGAGACCGAATGTCCTGGGTTCGAATCTCGCGAGCGCGATCGTGAATGCGCATTGCTGAGAAGTTCCTCACTAGGATGCGACGGCCATCTAGTGCTTTCAGATTTTCTATGGTGGTCTAGCTTTGATTCATTCATGAATTCAAATATTAAGTTAATATTCTATTTCTCTAAGCCTTTCGGCTAGTCAAAATTAAATAGCTTTCTAGTTAAATAAAACGTGGTTATTTTCAAACTCTATTTATAACGTTTTAATTATTATACATCTTATTCAGAAGTAATATTTGATCATATTGTCAAATATCTGATAATGAAAATTACTCAAATGGAAAAATTGATACTAACTGTAATTGATAGACGATTAAATTGGTTAGTTTAACAGTCAAAATTGGACGTTATGAATTATTTATACACCCGCGTAATTATTTTAATTTAAATGTAATTTGAAAAGTATCAAAGACTAATGTAATTAAATTTTCTAGTAAATAAACTTAATTATTTTGTATTTTACTTTAAAATCGTTTTGAATTAACCACAATCAAACATGGTGATATAATCATTCTTCAAACAATATTTAAAACGTGAAAGTCTGAATAATAATTAATGTCAGAAAGGGTTTTGTGGAGATTTTAGAAATTTCACCGGTTGAAATCATGAGTCAATTAAAGCTAGACCACCATAGAAAACCTCGAAGCACTGGACGGCCGTTTCGTACCAGTACGGGACTCCTCAGCAGTGCTCATCCACGATTCCGCCTTCAGCGAGTTTCGAACCCAAGATCTATCAGTCTCGCGCCAGGCGCTTAACCAAGTAGACCACAGAGCTGGCCGCCATCTAATGGTGTTAATGTTTAACTTCAACCAATCCACGAAGTTGCGCTACCGCACACCATTGTCTTCAGTGAGTTGATATCTCACAACCGACCTGGCTTCTCACTAGAACTCCAGGTTTTCCATGGTGGTCTAGCTTCAATTGACTCATGATTCCAACCAGTAATAATTAATGGTCAATTATTTAATAATATATGATTTTTCACGTACATAACAAGCAACATCAATCATAATTTTTAGACTGATATAAGGTTATGAAAATATAGAAACCTTTTACGAGATGGTGAAAACTAATTGTAGCTTAGGAGGTTAGTTTTGTTGAAACTGCTTTCTTTGTATTAATTAGTTTAATTAAGTGTTCAGTAGCTATAAGCGAAATTGTTGTCACACGCTTTTTATTTTGATCACTAATATTTCAGTAAATGTTATTTTAGCAATAGTTCCACTAACAGCTTTGTTTAAACTTCTCATTTCCCAAGAAATTGGTTCCTTAATGATTCTGAACAAACCATGGACAGTAATGTTTGAAAATTTTCATTTCAGTGATGCAACCACCAAGCATTCCTCATTATGAACAGACCATCCAATATTACTTTATCTACACTTTCGATTACAATCCCTCTACATCGTTTGATAAATTGTTTTTGTGGACTTTTCTAACTGATAAATGTACAGTGGACAGATGCTTCGTCCTTGTATAAGACTCCTTAATAGTGAGCATCCATAACTCGACTGATGGCTGGAACTTGGATCTTAGTCAGTTGATTGGATACTGCCGAATTCCAGTTTAGTGATGCTGAAGTTAACTGTTCACTGTGAGACCGAGAATTCGATCTGCAGTGAATTCTCGGATGCGCACAATCTCCAAAAATATTTTATACTAATTTGAATAAGAATCGAGCTTAATTAAGTTTAGCAAGAAATATTATTTTCTTTGGTTTATGACTTTGAATTTTGGTATCACTGCAATGAAAAACTTCGATGTTACTAAATAAAGCTGTCAAGCATATTATTCCTAGTCCTATTTCTGTTTTGTAATCAAATCAGGATATTTAAAGTTAATGAAAGGCCTTTAAAAGAAGAAATAATAAATCAATTTTACTCGATATATTTTATTTTTTCATTCGTTTCTACTAACTTTTAACACCAAGATTATAAACTATAAGTGAGTTACCCCTAGTAACTAATGCGTTATTGTAGTGAACGAGAACAAAATTGGGGACAAATTTGCAGAACATCTAAGTAAAATCTGAGAACCATATAAGAAATTCTTCATTTTCAAAATATCAATCAATCGTCTCGGAGTTAATTGTCCCTTCATTTCCATACCAATCACTCTTTGTTCTAGTTTTCTTTTCTATAATTTTCTTAACTTTTCGCCACCAGGCATTTCACTTTCGATCGCCGATACATACTACTTATTTCTGTCGATATCAGTAGCACACACCACATTATGATTATGTTAAAGTATTTTCATTTTTATTTTATGAGATCTGTTTGCAGTTTCAATATAATATGGATTTATTTTATTCTGCGTAGTATGATTTTCGTTTTATTTAAATTAAAAAAAGTATCTTTTAAAATGGAATCAATAGAATGCATTTACCTACTGTATACATACAGAATTTCATATGACATTCAAATATAGAAATTGTTTATAAAACAATGGGATATTTGAATTCACTTGGTATTTTTTTGGCTTGTATCTTCCCATTGAGGTTTAAAACTGAAATTGATCGGTCTGTTATTGGCATATGTGCATACTGTGTGTATGCCTCGATATTGCCTTAATTCACAAGCTTTTTGTAAACAATACCAAGTGAACTTAAGTTCACTCCATTGCACAAGCAAGTGGTTATCAGGACTCAGTAGCTAAGTGGATAACGCGATGGCGTTTGAAGCGAATGGTACTGGGTTCAAGTTTCAGAGTGAACATCAACTCTGAGATGCAGGTACATCCATCTGACGAGTCCCAAATGGGACGAAACGCGCGTCTTGAATTCCACTGCTAGCCACTATACATCATTGCTTGCAAAAATGAGATATTTGATTATGATAAATGAAACAAAAAAAGAGAACAAATCAAACAAATTGAGTTTCTTTTCTATTATTTTCACTTCACTTCTTACTAAACTTGTTTGTCATTTCTTTATTTACAAGTTTTTGTTTCTTAGTGTGTTTCTTTCTTTTTGGTAAAAAGAATATTGACGAGTTAACCTTAAATCATGCCTTGTAAACTGTAGTCAATTATGAATACTTTGTTTAATAAAGTAAAACAAGATCATTCATATAAACACTAATTCATATGTTTATTTAATTTATTTAAATACTTTAATCTTTGTTGGTTGAGTGTATGAAATCTATTATCAGTATAATATGTGTAACAAAATGACCAAATTATTACATACTAGTGATAATTGTAATTTATATGTATCAGAGATTCAGGTGAATAAAGGCAAATATAAAAACTAGATGGCATTGGACAGTTTTGTTTCAGTGTAGAACTTCAGATCATTGCAAATATGTCATATCACAAGA